>CM023617.1:6417048-7802048 GCA_013358685.1 Antennarius maculatus | reverse complement strand
TCCGAAAAAGATGCAAAAGTTGGAGAAAAAGAAAGTGACAATGAGTGCTTTCTTTAATTAAAAATCGATATAAAGGTAATGAAGAAAAGAGACAGATATCACTGACAGATTTTACTGAAATGTGTGTGGAAAAAGGTCTCTCAGCTTGGTGCAGTGTCCACAGGAAAATATATGAATTAAAGGCAAAGAAAACTACTGAAAAGCAAAAGTGAAAACAGCTGTATTACACCCCACTTTATTTCTGAAACAGTTTTTTTAAATGACTACCAGGCATTAAAAATTTGATAAAACTAATATATAATTTTACTCTTTTTTCTTTTTACTTAAACAGTTATGATGTTATTAATCAAAACATTTAAATTAACAGTTTGTTTAGATTTTATATTGTACTATTGACAGAACTCAATCCTTGTGTACGCTTCTACTGTATATTCTATTATTACTTTTAGGATGCATAAACATCATGCTGGGATGAACAAATTTTTCTTGAAGCGCCTCCTACGGATGCACAACTTTCTTGAGGTAAAATGAACTCTGCCTGCACATGTGAATTCGCACAGAGATAAAGGAATTTCTCAACATATGCTATATCAGCCCTCAACTTCTACTGCCTTGCTTGTGCTCTTGGCAAAAATGCCTTTAGAAAAGTACAGAATGAAAGGCGAAAGATATAGACATTTTATCTTCCCGTACTATACCATGATAAAGAAACATTAAGAAGCTGTGTGTTTCAGCACCACCATGTGAACAGATGGGGCCAGAAGCTCCCTCTCTCCTAAAGCTAAACTGATATTGATCTGATGGCAAAAGATACAGAAAACTGCTTGGCACAGCTAAATAGAATGAGGAGTTGCGGTCTGTGTTGCTGACAGAGACATCAAATAACTGAAAATAGAAATCTAGAAATTGAAGTCAAGTATGTGTCGTGCCAGCTCTTGTCAGTAACTTTTGAAGCTTGTCTAGTTAGATGGTTTCCTGGTCCGAAGGAAAGAAATAAGAAAGGAGAGTTCAGCAGTAATAATGTGCAAAAACAATGTGCTAGCAAAAGGATGTTTACTTCATGAATTTTCTATACATGAAGAGTTTTAACCTAATTTCCAACCTCCTCACCAACCTGTGCTCACTGTCCAAAAACCAAGCTGTAACAGCTTCACAAATTTGAAGAATGTTTCATGGGATTGAGCTATTTGATATTACTCAGTGGAGTCTTACATAGTCATATAAACCAGGTATTCATATCTGAAAGTTGAATGCGGCTGCAATCATACTACCTGCATGAGGAATAGCTAATGCAGTGCTAACATCCCTGCTAATGCACTCATTAATCCTCACATAGGTTTTGATATTTGAATTGCTACCCTCTACTGTCCATGATTTTGCACAGAGTTCACAGCATAGTGTGACAGAAAGCCATGAATACAATACAGGGGTAAATTGCAACAAGCATTCTCAGAACAGGAGACATTACAGTCACCACCAGGTCACACTAGAGGAAGGCTTTGTCTTTTTTTTTTTTTTTTGTCCTTGGCTACATACAGATCGGCAAGACTGTAACGTGATCAGCAATTCTTGCCACTTCACATGTGGAAAAATGGATTTGTATGGTTTGACTTGACATTGTATTGGAAATGGTGTACTAAGACACATTACAATGCAGATATGAATCTGCACAATCCTGATGTGTCATGTGTTAAACATGACATTTAGCAATAAATGTATCCAGAGGAGTAATATCACATATGGGACGTTGTCTCATGTCCTTGTAGTTGAGTTGTTGTAAAGGCGACATAATAACACCAGATGATATATAGGAACCTGCAACTGGGTTGTTTCACTGAAAGCTGATCAGACACCTTGGCTCAAACAAACAGCTAATATCACTGTGAATGACCTTTTTCTCAGTAAATATTTACATGTAATTTTAATGGTACTAATCAAATAGGATGGGAAGTCGAAGTATATTTTCTTGTTTTGGCAGCCAGCCTCATTTAAGGTAAGACTACAAGTGTAAGCATGGACCAGTAGTGGGCAAGGGGCAAAGGATGGAAACAAGGTAAAAGGTATATAAAATAATTTTATTTGATGGTACATATTTATGAATCTATGTGTATATTTATAAAAAAAAACCTTTTCAGGCTTTTTCAGAACAATATGCACCATTATTAGACCATTATTAGAGAGTGTGGGAGAGACTAAATAAGCAGGAGCAGACCTTGTCTGTGTTTGTACAATTCTTCTTTTAGCAGCTGGCAGCTTGCAAGATAGGAAGGATGAAAAATGCATCAGGAAAATTTACTGTCCTCATCCTGAAACCTCTCGGCCACAGCTAACCGCTTTTAATATGTTTTCCCATCTGTTGATTCTGGCCAGCTTACAACCTATTTTCAGAATAATGGCACAAATATTAGGTGGGCTGATGTAACACCAAGTTTTCGCCATGAGATAAACTAACAGTTTAATAATAGCTGAAAGTGCGTACTTACAAAGGTCTGGTTGAGGTATTGATATGCACAAAGATAGTCTTCTTCACTTTGAAGTGTTCTTGTCCATGTTTAAACAGCTGCTACTTTGTGTGGGTATGTTTTAAGGTCATCTGTGTGTTAATCAGTAATTGAATGGAGATCCTACAACTTAATGTTGGTCTACATTTTGGACATTCTATGTACACATGCATAAATGAAAGTTTTTAACCAGTGAATTGCAACATCTCCATCTTATTTCTGGGCTCTATATCCTCCTCTCAGAGTAACTATGGCAATAAGGTTTTAGAACAGGACAGATGGAAGTTTCTGGAACTGTGCTGTGGCATTAAAGTGCTTAAAATCTGTTTGAGCTTTTTTTTTTTTAATTTAAAAAAAATAAATCTGGTGGGTTAGCTAGCAATCAGTACTTTCCGAGGCCATCTGTCTTCCTCTGATTTCTCCATCTTCTCTGCCCTTCATCTCTACCTGAGTCTCAAAGAGTTAGCATCTGAGGCTCTGCACAGGTTGTCCCTGCTCTGTTTCATGGTGGCCCCATCTGTGCACTCTTGCTAAAAGATAATGCATTGTGTGGGGAGGAGTAAGAGTGGTTGATACATTTCAGGTGTTAGGAGCCCAGATGTGGCCAATTTTTTCCACTACCTCAAAGGCTGATTGGGGGAGTGCTTCTATCCTGACAGGTTTAAAGCAGTATCATTCAAGGAGATGGCAAGGGAGGATTTTGAGGTCACCACTGTTTAACTATATTTTTTATCTTCTCATCCCTCTAACAGTTATGTTATCATTCTTTTTTTTTTCTCCTGCATTTCTCTCCAGTTTTCATTTACAACACTTAGCCTTTCTTCTCGTGTACGTCCTCTATTCTGTCTCCATCAGTTGTAGCTCTTTTGAAACACAGAATGTTAACATAAGGCTACCTCGAACTGATTGAATGATAGCATTTTTTTCAGTTTGACCCATAATGTCAAATGGAAATAATTTTAAGTTTTTGGAAACACAATATTACTACAAAGACGGCAGATCACAAAATAAGAGCAAGTCCTTGCAGAACAAAGCCATTATGATATGTATAAAAACAATTTAATTGTCATCCAAGTGAAGACAGAAATGTACTTTATTTATTTTGTTCAAGTTTATGAATATGAAACAACAGCCTTCTGTCTCAGTGGGGAAAATTAAAACTTGCATATTTATCATCCTCATATAAGTGTATATTTTTCCAACCTGCTAATGAGCTGAATGTTCACAGAGTTATGCCTACAGGCTGATCATCGATGCCCCTTTAAGGATTGAGATGCTATTGCACCTGCCAAATGTGTATCGGTAACCCTGACCTGAGGGTTAACGATGGGTATTTGATGCTGCCTCTGTGACTGCGCTCTTGACTCCAATCAATAGCCATGTTAATAAGCAGTGCCAACACTTGATACACAGTCTCCTCTCACTGTTGGGTGAATTGCTGTATTGATCCTTGAAGTCCCATTTTAATTCTAGTATTTCTTACAAAGGGAGCAAACTGCACACAGCACTGACTCTGGCCAAGTGTGGCTGATGAAGAAGGGAATTCAATTTGCGCCGTTGGTGTTCACTGACCGATAGTGCTCTCATCATATAAAAGGGCCACAAGACAGTACTTCCTTGACAGGCAAGCCTTGACACATTTGTAAAACCAGTAGTTACCCTTTAAATAACAATGATGCAGGTAATCCTCATCACCTCTGGCACCCTAAAAGGTATGCATACACTCTAGCTATTATGTGCTTTTAGCTCTCAGCTGCACAAATAAGTCAGTGTCGTGCAAATGTTGTACGTCCCAGAGAAACCGATCCTGACTGAAGAATGGAGGCCAAAGACAGGCTTGCTGGCTTTAATCAGCTTCATATGAGGCAGAAGGAAGACTTCATCATGTTGTGCCTTGGGGGAGTGACACAGGGCATAAAAGAGGCCAGTTTGATCTTGATGAGCTTTTTAGGGTGTCAGGACTTTGCAGAGAGGAGTTTTCACGGGGACTAGCCACCCCGAGAGGAAGGCTTTCAGGTGACACTAATTGCTCCTCCACCCAGCGAGCTGTCATACAGGGAGAAGGCTGTCTAGCAGAAGACAATGTTCTCCCCAAACTCTTTCAGTGTCATGATGAGAATTGGAGAGTGAATGTGCATTCTGGAAAATACTAAGAGCAAATTAGAAATGGATGCATTTAAATCCATGCTGAAAATGCACACTGAGGCAAATATACTGAAATGGAAAGGCAAGAGTGATGCTGATTTCTCAAAAAAGCAAGACTCTCGTCTCACGACGCACCTCAGACAGCGAAGGTGTCAATGTGTGTTTTAGTGTAAACCTCAGGAAGGAAAAAAAACCTCACTAGCATTAGAGAAGATGGTCCTTGTATGGTGGAGGTACTGACAGAATTTTAAAACTGAACTCAGCATTGTCGTCATCCTGTGCTCCTGCACATTCTCATTAACATTCAGCTTTTGCTGATTGGTAAGGATCCATTGTTTTAGACATCGGTGCAAATAGGAAATGGCCTTGAATGTTTTCTGTAGAGGTGAATGTTCAATTATGATAACATTTTTTACATAACAAGCTCTGCAAGAACTCATTTTCGAGTGAGTTTATCTGAAGATACACAAAAACACCAACTGGATGGCTGCACCGAGATAATTCAAATGTGAGCCTTAGATACGGAGCAATCAGGTGCGTGTGCTGCTGTTGTGTTCTGCTGCATAAGCCGATGCGTTCTATCATAGTAATGATGACACTGCAGCTGGTAAGTCCAATGGCTGTTGATTTATTTCCCCCGAGCAGCAGGGTCCTTTAATTTCCATGTATAGTGGGATCATTTTGATTGAATACTGCTCATCTCTGCATCAGCAATGGCTCCTGTGAGTCAGTGTAAATGTTCATTGCAGAGCACTGCCAGATGTTTTCAACAGTAAATTATCAGTGGAAGCAGGCCTCTGCAGACAGTTAGCTCATACTGTTTACTTACAGATTAATTAATAAATGAGAGAAGAAAGATTACAAGCCACGTGGTAAAAGTGTCATTTGTTTCAACATACCTGGAGAATATTTTTTTCTTGCCTAATTTGTATTCGTCTATGCTTTTTCTCTCTCGTTTTAAAGTAGATAGTAACACTCTAATTGCATGAAACTGATTATTTGATCTCTTACACGGTCAGATACTGGCAGTGACTCTAGCTGGAGATTAAAGCCCATGCCAGGATGCTTTCTGTTTGGATGTGATAAGATGGATCTTCACCCCCGCTCACTGTTAACTCAGACAGTTTAACACAGCAGCACACTGGAAGCTCCCTGTTCTACAAAGGCCATGGTAAACACAGAAAGATCAAGGCACTCTGAAACATTTATTTTAGAGCTTTACGCCCATCCTTTGTATCCCGAGAGAAGTTCTACCCTCATGATTGTGCTGTGGCCTCGCAGGATGGTCTGTTCATTATTGGGATCTGATTGAAAAGACCGGCCAGAGGAGAGAGATGACCCTCACTCCTGCATCCTCTCATTTTGATTTAGCTAATGGAAAATATTTTACAGTGGAATAGGTGGTGGTTCCTGAGTTCAACAAGTACCTCTCTGAAGTACAACAGTATATTTATTGTAACATTTTAGATTTTCTGTTTCATAAAGTTGATTTAAAAAACAGCTTGATTTTATCCCCTTCACACAATTCCCGTCCCAAAAAATGAAAGATTTCGATGGCATCCTCCGATCATATTGTGTTTGGTGCAGAAGTGTGCTTGGTCAGCCAAATCCCCAGACTCACAAATGTGTTTGCCGAGGCAGAGAATCCATCTAGTAGTTAAAATAAGCCTGTGCTCATTACAGTCCAGAGTAAAATGCATGCGTGTACGCATACATGTGTATGTGTGTCTGCGTGTGTGCATGGTTGTGTGTGTGTGTGTGTGTGTGCGTGCGTGTGTGTGTGTGTGTTTGACAGTGAGAAAGAAGTCCCTCTGGGCATTTGGCTGAGGCACTGGTGAAGATAAGATAGTCTGATGTCTCTTGACATGGCCAATGATTCATAACTGAGGCAGGACAGCTGTTGCTGGCTGCACTGACAGGTCCCAGGGTGGATGACAAATGATAGGGTCCTCTGGGACCAAACTATCTATCAGTCCAAATGTTCTCTGTCCACTATCTGCTCACCTGTCCTTCTTAAGCCTACCTGGTGTATGTAAACCAAGCTTTTACACTCACGCAATCTGTTTGACCTCAGTGAATAACAGGATGTGCACCATATGGTTGATGGATTCAGCATCATAAACATCTAACAATGCGTGCTTAACAAATCAACAACACAGGTATTATGTGATTGTCGTCCATTAACGTGTTTGTCTTTTGTATTATAGCTGTGATTACATTAAAGAAACAATAATAGGTTAATATGCAATGAGCGAAATGGAAAATTGCATGTTTTCCATCACTGCTATGAAAAATGCCTTGTTACACTATGTTGCTCTGACACATTAAAAAAAAAGCAGGGTAAATAAAGGCAACACTAAAATTTCATTAACTAATTAAAAGAAAAATAATTAACCATAATAACAATAACAAAAGTTACACACTAAAAGAATACAGTAATATCCTCAAATGAATACATGTTTAATTATACAATATGCAGACCAGTTATTCAGTGAATGTGGAAACAAAGTAAAATCTATCTGAATGCAGACTGCTGAGTAACCAAACTTTAATCATAGCAGCAGCCGTGATCAATGATGCATTGATCACTTTATCCCATGGTCTAATATACATGTACACATGCCTTCCATTCTGTACTAGCAGTAGTGAAAGCAGAAGAAAATAAAATCTTTTGACTTTCTCTTTGCAAAATCAGATTCCTTAGGATCTGCTTAATGTCTATAATTAGCTATATCATTTATAGTTTTATTTTTAATTACTTACTCTTAGACCTTTATACTTTGTTTGTACATGCTGTATAAAGTCTTTAGATGAAAACCGAAGATTTAGACTTTAATTTTTTATTCATAGACTTACAATAACTCTAAAAGATCTGTTGTATTAAAAATGTTTAGTAAAAGTGTCTCATCAGATGGATATGGTAGCTTTAATTTCAGTCTTTGCAATTAGGTTCTTACAACAAGATGCTCACTGCAGAGTAGATTTTGCATTTTATCTTTGATTGCTTTTCTTTTAAGTACAAACATAGTCCCATCTTCGAAGTCAGTGGCTATGAGGGAGGGCAAAGTCATCTTCCCAGCAATTTCATGGAGGTTTCCAGCAAGAAGTAAAATTGATTTCTGGCATGTTTATATAAGAGCCATTCGCTGGAATATCAGGAAACTCATCCAAAAGCTAGCTTTACATGTGTATCTGAATCTGAAATAAATGAGAGGATAATAATTTGAAAATTATTATGTCTCATTTTGATCACTTACTCAGTTTGAATACCCAAAAAGGGCAGAATAAAAACAAACAAACAAACAAATAAACAAACAAACAATTGCTTCCCCACAGGCTTAAAGAACTGAAAGTTTTAGATCTTGCTACATTAATGTATGTATTATAATGTCATGTAATGTAATGTCATTCTCCAAATCTGCTTTCTGTTTTAACACTTTGGATGTATGAATAGGAATAGGAAGATGTATGAATAGGAAGATCGCTGTGCTGCACGGTGAGGTGAATTATGAAGTTATAAGATGAGCAGGCGAGATAACCTGATTTGCAAAACATCCAAGTCCTCCATATTAACTGAGAGAAAAAAGGCAAAAGAGAAAAATAACTGCGCCTGAGGTGATGTCATTGCCGTTGCCCTTGAGGAATAGGGATTTTGAAATCATGTGACATTCCCTTTATTACTCACTGTGACACTGTTGAATAAAACTCCAGCAAAGACTAAATTACTGCAAACTAAAATAAAAATGTTCTATTTTGTGCTAAAACTAACAGAGGTGACAGAGTCTTGAGTACCTGCTGCCTGTTCTGATTTAATGTTTTCTCTGTTTGTCTGAAAACCTCCAGAGTAGTGTTGTTCTATATTCAGGGTGAGATAAAAATCAAATCAATCAAAGTGGCTGACCTCATGGATCATTCAGGAAAAAGTCACCTCCACGCTCCATCTCAGAGCGTCCATTAGCCTCTCCGCTCTCATTGTCAGCTCCTGTCAACTGAGTGACAGTTAGTCAACCTGACCAAATTCAGTTTCCTGCCGCTTTTGTGCAAAGTGCTCATGGCACCCACTGTCTCAGCTTTTCCAGGCCGTTGCCCTAACACTCCTTACACACAATACCTCAAGGACATGAGTTTGTGGCAGGGAATCTTTTTTTTGCATCATGGCACACCCAAAACCTGTGCTGATTTCAACCCTAGATATAAAAACAAATGGAATAGATGTGGGTGACATTGCTTTGGTGAATTTATCTTTCAGGAATTTGTTAATTTTCTTTTGGTTTTAATATAATCTTCAAAAACATCACATTTAGAATATTATTTCATTTTTTTTAAGCACAGGCTAATACATTTGCCACATAACTAATATTTTACATTTATTTAGTGCTATTTAGTGTATTTCTTACAGTTATTAGAAGCAAATTTTTCTGATTCAATGAAAACATTTTTGTACAAAGAGCGATAAAATATATTTAAAAGAGTTAACATTCAAAAAGAACCGACTCCATTCACAGTGAAGTGCATAATGGCCTAAATCTATTTAAGAAAGCCGTTGCTACAGAAGTGAAGGTGAAACCTTCGCATGTTTATCAGAGTAATAACCATGGCCTGCTGTTGGATTAGCTTTTCTATACAGTTCTTTAGGGAATGAATCAGATGTTGCTCCAAAATGTGCCACTACTCCATTATCCAGACAGTTTAACTACATGCAATCCTCATGAGGTTTCCCCACCAGATTTAGCTGCAGATGCTGCTCAAACCTGTTGAAGACATAAAGCACTGTTGTCAGAGTGCTTTATGTCAGAACAAGGATGAGTTAATCTACAACAAACCTTGTGGGGAATGACTCGTGTACATTCTACAATAGTACTCAAAAACCCGTCTGAAATCCAAGTATGGGTTAATAGCTAAATGACTACACCAAACATACAGTATCTGTGGGCAATTGTGGAGGCAGCCAACGGAGCAAAAGTAAAACAGCTGGACATCCATTTGCAAAGCAACACCATTGGATTAGCTTTGGCTTCAAATGAAAACACACTGGTGAAATCGAACCAAAATCCCATCTGGTGTGAACTGAGAACTCGTAAGCCGACATTTGGTCGTCAGGTTTGTGAGTGTGCATGTTTAGTGTTTAACCTTAACGTTTACATTTTCAGAATTGGTTCAAATGTTGTCCCTTGTGCTAAAATGACTTACTCAATCTATAGAGGCGCAGAAATGAAGACTTTTTTAATGACAGGACATCTCCTCATTTTTCAGGTGCTAAATGTGAGCGTGATGGAAGGAGAGCACGTGACAGTGGAGGATACGGGCGGCCGAGAACCTTTCATCCTCGCTAATGAATCAGTCTTGATGAGGGGGCTCGTGTTGCGTAGCTGGAGCAACCAGATATCCATTCGATTTCATAGTGACCAGCAGCAGAACTCTGGATTCCTTCTGTTGCAGTACCAAGGTGAGCTGGCACCATGTTGCGTCACTTTGATTCACAATGTATGTACGTGTAATGTGTGAAAAGTGATCTAACTTATCTCCTTCAGTTATTCTTCTCAGTAGTTAACTGAGTTAGCATAGAGAAAAAAATACTATTGTGATATCCCCTGTGTTCTGTTGTGTGTGTGTGTTTGGTTGTGTGTGTGTTCGACAAGGTGTGTGAGTGTGAAAGGTGAGTGTTGAGTGGGAGTTTGTCAGTTCGAAATTGTTAATGGTAAAAGCTGGACGTGTTCATTAAAGCTGACCAAAGAAGTCCGGAGTTGTCAGCCTTGTCTGCATGCACGACACTGAGGGATTGCTGCACTATGTTTCATTTGTTATCGTAGTGCAGGATTAGGAGGGAAAAACTGTTACTGCAGGAACATTACGTGAAACAAAACCACCAATATTTATGTAAAATGTTCTATAACATTGACTTTTCAGTTTGCTGAAATTTGCAACTACAAGAAAACGTATTCATGTCCCCCATGTTTTTTCTTTTCATCGAGAATTCCAGCATTGAAGTTCACAAGGTCACCAGTGGTATAAATATTTCATTAGTTTTATTAGTGCTGAATTCCATTTGGCCTTTGTGGAGGTTGTAGCTTTACAGAATGGACTGTTAGATCTGGTCAAACAGTAATTACAATAGTTCTTGGCAGCAGCAAAAATCAGTCAGAGGTTGTTACTGTAAGTTGTTGAATCTGATGGCTCATAAATCCCCACCCACCCCCCTCTCTGGCTTGTTTTGAGGATGATACTGATCCTCCATGTCCCCAACATCGCCTGTTTGTCTTAGCAATCACAAAAAGTGGCCACCAATTACATGCCCCATCGATTTGAGTTGATGGTGGAAGCTGGTAGACAAAACATTCATTCCACCACATTACTGCTGCACTTTCATCAGCTCCAAAATGAGAGCAGCCATCACAACATTGTCGCCGAAGTGGGATGAATCCGCCCATCCCTGTTGGGTGTGTGAATTTTGTTGTGTGGTCAGGCTGAATGATAATAGCAGTAAACACCATACACAGCAATGCATCGATACAGACAGACGGTGGCAAATAGTATGAAATATGCTACACTGTCAATGGACATTAGAAGATATATTTGTCATCTTCAGTTCTCTATTCTATCCAAACATTTTTGATCAATGTAGCTTATAACTGACTGTGAAGTAAGATGTCTGCTCCTGGGTATGCATCAAATTTAACAACTCAATTATAGAAATATTTTAAAGATTAAGTGTAGCCATTGTATCCATGCGTGGAAGTCAATCATTGATTAATGTTAAAATACGTCAGAATTAATCTGCAAAAAGGAAATTGTTTTGCTTTCATCAAATCTTTGGGGTCTAAATCAGGCCATCAGAATGCCTCGGTCACTCGTTCAAATCATTTTCTAGCTGCATCTGTTATTTTACTGGATGCTTTATGGTATCAGTGGTTATAAATCCATGTAAAACACCTCCACATAGACAGCTTTCTGTTGGTAATTGCTGCAAGCAATAACGGTATATTTATTTAAATCCCTTGCAAGGAAACATCTGAAGTCCCATGTCCACCAAACAAGCCATTTGGTGTAGAAGATGAAGTGACAAATTTATATACATTAATGGGAAAAAACGCAGACAGCATTTCTAGAGGACCAGACATATTGGATACACCGTAGATATTTCAATTTGGGCTCCTCTCCTTCGTAAGCACAGAATCACCTTGTCCTTTATAATGGGCTGTGATAAATGTGATTGGACAAGCGTAGAGAAGGAGACAGCCCTGTAGAGAGATGGATCTCAGCTAAGGGTAATTAATATCTGCTACAGCGTTGGCTGCACCTCAAATGGCAGACTGATAACCTCAGCAGTGTTTCTGACACTTGGAACATGGTCATAGATGTGTTTATTTTTGAAATGTATAGAGTTTGATGTAAGATTGTGGGACAGAAGAAGAGTATAATAGTTTCCTTGCGTATCCTTATACAGTATATTTGGACTTTGCATCATTTGTAATTCAACAGTATTGTCTGAAAAAGCAACCGCGGTTAAAATATATGAAAGCTATCTAATGATGAATGCAAAAACATATAATTAATATGTTCCCTTGAACTCAATCAAAAAATTAAAAATCATCTTAATTAGTAGTATAAATATTGATGATTGTAGCACAACTAAATGGAAGATAAAAGATCATTTGTTGCAAGAGTGTTGTGGGTATAAATAATTTCTAGTAATGCCACATCACCCATTTTACTAATAGCCGTCATTTCTGACCTTTTGGCCACTGATGATCTTCACTTCTATGTTAGGCATAATCAATTGCATCTCCCATAGGGGCAGTGTTTTTCAGGAGTTATTGAGCAGCTGTAACTAATAAGCCGAGTTGACAAGATGTGGCCCGAGGACCTCCGCCGCTGACAGTGATCCAACATTTGTCACAACTTCTCAGTAGAGCATCAATGAGATGCCGCCTGCAGTCCAGTTATTTCTTTTTAATAGCCTTTATTGAGTAGATGGCCATTAAAATCACATTTTCAATCCAATCACATAAATTTCAATATATCATATCATTGCAGAACTATGGTAAAGCTTTCTACAACTGAACATCTTTCCGAGAGTCAACATTATTGATTTTCTGTAAAAGGCAAAGCTTTGGTTCACAGCCAGAGATGTGAGACTTGGAAACAGTGACAGTCACACAGCTGGAGTGCTGTAAACCGACAGACTTCAGCTTTTTATAACCATCAGTGACTAGAGTCATAAAATCAACAGAATAGTGTTGTCTGCTTGAAAATGCATTTTAGTCTCTAAATGTCAATGTACTGGTAATAATGATGGATAATACTTCCCACACAGGATACTATTACATGTACATAATAATTATTTCACTCAATATTTGTGTTTTTCTGACATTTTTTTCCCCCTACTTCTTCACCTTCTCATAGTTAATGTAATTCCACTGTTTTTCTAAAGGAATTCAGTAAACACTTCATTTTGAAATTGAAATGCAATTTTTGGTTTAAACACAGCTAATGTTATGGATGTATATGTGCTACTGGCTTCTACTTTGTCCAAATCAGAAGTATTTGTCATTTTTGTTTGAAGGCCAGCATTTGACTCCTAAAAATTAAACATGTGCATATTAAAATAAGACATGTCAATAGAAGCAGTGTGAGAAAATGCAAGAGTTGCACCATGTGCTCTTTCAGAAAAGTTTTCTTTCATTAAATGACTACCATAAGTTGATCTCTAGCAACTTTTGACTGAGGGCTGAGGAAAACTTGACTCATTATTGGATCCAAAATGCAGATTTGTGGTTAAAATTTTGTTGATACTAAATACTTTTAGATAGGTGTGAAAGGCCAGGAAGCAACATAAATAGGCAGACTTTTTTTTCTCAGAAGGCAGAATAAACTGGTTGCATGAATAAGAGAGAGGAAATGGAGATGGAGAGACAGGATGTGTTCCTCTTGAACTTTTGCGTGGAAGAGTAGAGAAATGACAAAAATAAATTGAAAAACATTTATCCAATGTTTGGATGCCTTATGATTATAAACTGAATGTGACAGGCTGTGCATAAAAAAAGCTTTTCTAACTTAAAGTCTAGTTAAGTCTGACAGGCTTTGATCTATTTTCAATTCTTTTTTATAGATTGCAATTTAAAAATATATATAAAGTCATGAATATATTATGTTTGATAGTGACAGTGTAACATTTATGCCAGGAATGTCTCACATTTTGATCCGTGAACCGTTTTTCATCTAAATAGTGCAATTTTGAGTTAAATAAAGGAACACATTGTAGTGACTTATCATTTCCACACCAATTCATTCTTCTTGGAAACCATATTATGTATTATGTATTATGTATTATGACAATAGATAATAACTCTGTATTATTGTGTGCTGACTTATTTATATATGGCTGTAATTGTTTGATTTACAACTCCATCATTCAGAAAATTTTCCCTTTTGACTTTGCATTGCATCTTGTTAGTTGTATGTTCAAGCTATTATAAAGGATAAATTTTAAGAGATCCCTGACTACACACTAGTATTGTTGTGGTATACCTGTGTCACTCTAATGCAATCTTTCCTCTGTTCTACAAGGAAACACTAAATACATAAGCTTCCCATTTGTTTGCTGTAGCTTTGCGGTACACCAGCTAATCTTCCTGGCTGTCTGCATTGTGGATCTATTATTTGTAATGGCAAAACAATCAGACTTTATGGCCCAGCACCACATCTAGTGGAATGGAGGCTGCACGTAATTTAATACTTCAGGAATTGGCTCCACAATTTTTGCCTCTGGCTCTCCCACTGCATGCTCAATAGGGATGTAAATGCTGCCATGATAATGGCAATAACTAGGTTCATTGGAGCCAGTGATAAACTATGAATGGAATGGATGACCCAGGGGCAGTATACCTCGCCCCTGTGGCTCACTGATTTACTGCAGAAGAAAGGCCTGTTTCATTATGGGTGAAACCACTGGCTTGTGTAAAAGAAAAACCAGTCGGTAGATTAAAACATAGTAGAGGAGGGCAGTTTCAGAAGCCTTTATGGCCATTTTACATTTAGACATAATGTTTTCCTGTGAGTTAGAGTGCAAGGATTGATAGAATAATATTTTAGAATACCCAATTTAGCCTCAAGGCATCGCCAGCAACATCACTTAAGTGTTCTACATCTGCAAATGACTGACTGCATAGAAGCACCTCAAATTCACCCCGCTGCAAAAGCATCGGAATTTTTTGCGCTGCTTAAACTCCACTTACTCAGTGTCGCTGAGTGCAAAAAATACATCATTTCCCTGCCTATCCAGTGTCACTGGCCTTTGGTTGTTTATTATAGGGCCCGTGTGAAAATTGCTCAATAGTTGTTTACTTTATCAAGACAATATAAACTGGATTCACGTGGGAAAAAAAACCCACTTTGATCCTGACGTCTTTCACATTATTCTATGTCTTATGAAAAAGAATCAAAAACATTCTTGTATGTGAAATATAATCTAAAATAATGAATGTGGAAGTAAATTTCTATTGACATTCTCCCGCCAAAACAGCATTTCAATTATGCAGCTGAAAATAGCTGTAGTCCACTTTCTATTTCTGTAAACACAGAATAACCTGAATCACATTAACATAAGCAGATTAAGGTGTTTACATTACATCGCCCATACTTGATTATTATCGTAATTGCTTTTGCAAATAGAATCCACACAGACAGGTGTTCCAGCACGGCTTTTTCCTTGTTGTTCTCTCCTTCCAATTAACTCCTTTTAGGATTTGCATGCACCCCATTAAGCCCAAACATGACTTTAACAGTTTGTGCAAAGTTTCTTTTAAAAAGAGCTTTCTGTTATTTTGCGGGTATACAATCAAAGTGTTTTCTTTTTCTTTTGTAACATGAGCTGGAGTGGGTCCAATTATGTTGCTTGTTTTGTTGTTACATTTTTGAAAAGTTTTAAAGTTTTAGTCTGGTCATTAAAGTGCCTACACTAATGAGGTAGAACAGTGTGGTTATTAGACAGCAGAAGGTTGTTTAATAGCTTTCATTACAGACTTGGTTAGCTCACTCCATTATCCATGTGAACTCTATCCCATCCTACACGATTCATTTAAAAACAGGGACAGACTAACAATGCAAAGCAAGTCCAGGAACATTGATCTTACCCTGCTGGAATCACAACTCTCTGACAAACACTACAGAAGCAATTCCTCATCCAGCTATCACATTAAAGGCCCACTATGATGTTCACCTAATCAGCAACAGTTCCATTTGTCAAAGTATTTTCAGTGTCTCTACACTTCATCTCATAGATCACCATTTTCATTACTGTATTGCTGCAAACATGTCTCTGTACATCTGCATACGGTGTGAACTGGTAAATTACAATTAATTAAGAGAGTGTGCGCTTATATGCATAAGCTTGAAGGTTTGTTATAGAGGGGTTTTAATTGCAAGAGAAGCAGGAAGGCATAAAACAAGATGAAACATGCACCTGATTTATATGCACAAATGATTGAAAAATAATTTGTTCCCCCCTTATATCTAATTGTTTTTTGGTGCTTAGTTGTAGTTTGGAAGAGTGACAACATTGTCAACAATGCAACACAACAGCGTGGGGTTGACACAATGCAGGACACAAAGGAGCCTATTAACAATATTGGCTCTTTGTTTTGGCAAGACTTTTATTTTTCTTCGCAATGAAACACTGAGTTCTTGGCAAATTTAACATTTAACAAAAAAAAAATCCAACACAAAAAACGAAGCAAAAAAAACAAATTCAGGTGCCATAAAGGCCATTTAGAACAGTGAAAAGTTGAAGCTCCTTGTGAGTTTTCCAATGAAGAGTTTCACTATCAGGATGTGCATAAGCCTAATTAATTACCTTTTCAATAACAAACCAATGATTACAAATTAATAACACTATATTGTGTTATAATTGAGTGGTGTTATAATATGAATATGTTAGTCTTAATCAATTCATCTTGGTCGTCACAAAATTCATAATAGACAATCACACATTTAATCAATGTTGGGTTAGTAGAATTAGATTATCAATTTTTGTGAATACTCCCGCATCTAGTGCTTATCAAAGAATACATCGGTTTCAGTATGTATGATTTTAGGTCAATTTCATGCCACAAAGTGTGTTTAAAAAATATTACTATAAGTACTGTAATTTCACCCTAACGTTTCATTTAACTTGTATCTTTTATGTATCTTTTTTTCTGTCTTCAGCTTTTGTTCTGAGCTGCACCTTCCCCAAAGAGCCTGCAGGAGGAGAAGTTTCAGTAACGCACCTCCACGCTGGTGGAGAAGCCTTCTTTCATTGTTTCACCGGCTACAGGTTGCAAGGTCCCAAAATGCTCACGTGCCGCAACGCGACCACACCGTACTGGAGTGGAAAGGAGCCCAAATGTGTGGGTAAGACAAGGATTTCTCAGTCCATGGACTTCAGAACAGATCACGGTGGTGACAGTTACCTGAAATGCAATAATAAAAAATGCAATTACTCCAGATTAAATATCTATAAGGTCATTATAACTTTCAGTTAATTGGAAAAGCCACTTCCTACGTTGAATTTCTTTGTTGTACTCAGTGAACCTGGTGACTGGGGGGCATTCCTCTAAATCAAATTGCATTTGCAATTAACTTTGTCAAAATGTTTCCTCCAAACTAATTTGAAAGAAGTCAATTTTACAATTAGAATTGCAAGCATAGAAAATAATTTAAGCAAAAAAAAAAAATCAAAACAAAAACAACCCCTGCATGTACAATATTGTAAGTCATTTTCTCTTTAAAACATGTGATTTTTAATTATTTTCACTATGTTCTCCCCCATTGAGTAGAATAGTTCCAATCTGAGGTCAAATGGGTGTTTGCCTGTGATTAGCGGGCGCAGTAAGCTAGACTTTTGAGACTGGGCAAAACAAGGCCAGTGGACCTCATTGCCATAATTAGAATGAGCCACGCGACTGTCCTTCTCCTTCTGGTGAAGGCTCGTCTCCCAGTTCCAGCCTTTCTCTGTGCTGCCTGCAGCTGCTCTGAACTGATAGTGTTAGCGCCACTGTTTTACTGTTCTCTGTACAAGTCCATCACGCACTGTCACACGCTCTCAGACCCAGGTGAGTCGCCTCCCGTAGTCTGGCCAAAATTCCGCTGGATACTGATTTAATTTATAGTCAGACAGAGACTTTTCACAAAGTCTTCTTGTTATAGTTGGTGTCTTTGCTACTCTCATGTAGTCTTCCCCTGCAACTATTTGTCTTCTTCTTGTCTCTTGTCTAACTGTCTTTGCTTTCACACAGCATCCTGTGGGGGGATGATAAAAAATGCCACCTATGGTCGGATTGTCTCCCCCGGTTTTCCTGGCAACTACAGCAACAATTTGACGTGCCACTGGGTCCTGGAGGCCCCCGAAGGCCACAAACTCCATATTCACTTTGAGAAAGTGGCTCTGGCAGAGGACGATGACAGGTGGTGCATGCATGCTGATAAAATGAAAGCATAGAGTGAGAGTGAACGGTAAATATGTGAGAATTTTCGTGTGAAGGCTGAGAGCTTTAAACTCATTTTGTGAATAACACTGTATCTGTGAGCGGACCATTTAAAATCCTCAAAGGCTATAAATAACCAAAATCTTTAGGGAGTGCCAGATGAATTTGAAAGGACCTTTTATCTTTATAATCCTTTATCAGGGTTCCATCGAGCGAATGAATTGAAGGGCCTACAGAGGGTAGGAATCAGCAGTTGCATATGGCTATTGTCACACATGATCGTTCACCTCATTACTGAGTGGTGGAAAGTGTTATCACAAATTACAGCAAAAACCGGAACAGTTTGAATATCAGAAAAGGCTGGTAACATCTTCTTTTATGCTTCTCGTATGTTTCAAGGTTCGCTTTCATCTATTTTGATCTATTATTACCTCTCAATGTGTGTGTGTGATTTTCAGGCTGCTAATCAAGGATGGCAACAACATAGACTCTCCACCTGTGTATGACTCCTATGAGGTGGAGTATTTGCCTAATGAGGGCGTGGTCAGCACCGGGCGTCACTTGTTTGTAGAGTTCACCACAGACGGGACGCTGACTTCCACTGGTGCAGCCATCAGATATGAAGGCAGGTTGATGTTGCATTTTCTAATAGCATACTGTGATTTGTGACCTCTTTGATGAAATAGTTTTTTGTGCACACAGCCTTTGCGAAAGGCATGTGTTACGAACCCTTCGTGAAGTATGGCAACTTCAGTGGCAGCGACTCCACCTATGGTCTGGGGGCTGTTGTTGAATTTTCGTGTGACCCCGGCTACACGCTGGAGCAAGGCTCCGTGGTGATTGAATGTGTGGATGTACAAAACCCACAGTGGAATGAGACCGAGCCAGCTTGCAGGGGTGAGTCGACAGATTTCATTCGCTTGAGTAATTGGTTGACATTCAATTTTTTAATGTTTTTTATTTTTTCTAAAAAGTGCTTCCAATGGAGCACAACTTAGAAGATGTGAATGACTTAACGAACCGAGATGCTCATTGTCTGCTTGATCACTACTGAAGGAGTTTGTGAAATCTTTTTAGTCAAAAATTAAAGACCACTGGCAGTTAAGTATATCTCCCTAAGCTGCTTTCCTCTGATCCACGATAAATTCTTAAACTTCAAACAATGGCTTACTTCAACATAGGCTGTGTGCTTGCAGGGCAAATTATAGAAGGCTTAAGGTTTAAAGTCATACATTAATTTGCCTGAAATGAAAACTGCCGTGTTAAATACTGCAGCTATGCTCCAGCCTTTTCTTATTCTCTCTCTCTCACTCTTTCCACACTTCATGCTGACCTCAGACCTGGTCTTTGATGCCTGTGTGGTCATTCCGCCACACAGTGAAATTGAAAATGTCTCAGTAAAGCTTGGTATGAGAGAATTTAATTTCTGCTCCTGTGAGTCACGGTCACCAAGTGGTTTGGCAGTAGTATGCAGTTTCACAAGGTTCACCAGGGGCCTGCAAACTCGATTTCAACTGTCTGTTTTTTTCCACCAAATCACATAACGTATTAGCAATAAGACACATAACCCAAAGTGTTTTACGTGTTACCTGAAAATATAAATTGCGCTTCTTTAAAAACTTTTTTGTTAAACCCAAAGTGTTTTACGTGTTACCTGAAAATATAAATTGCGCTTCTTTAAAAACTTTTTTGTTAAATTGATTGTGAGTGAGAATATATTTAAATGCATGTTTGTTTCTCTGTTTCGTTCCACTGCAGCCGTGTGCAGTGGGGAGATCACGGACTCCGCTGGCGTGGTGTTGTCTCCTAATTGGCCTGAGGCCTACGACAAAGGGCAGGACTGCATCTGGGGCATTCACGTGGAAGAGGACAAGAGGATCATGCTCGATATCCAAGTGTAAGAATCCGCCATCAGGTCTGAGGCTGAAAAAAATCATAGAGAGAAATCAGATTGACCTTGACATTGTAAACAATTCATCTCCAGACACCAAACACGTTTTTTTGTTTTTTTTTTTCTTATCAATTCTCTCACTCTCGTGAGCTCGCCATGGCATGCACAGGGAAGTGTTACTGTGGCTGCAGTCGCTAATTAGATTTTTTTTTCTCATCTACAACATTAAGAATTCTGTGTTGCTTCCAGCTCGCTCTCTGACCAGATTAGCCAGTAAGCCTCGCTGCTTCCACTTCCCTGGTGTGTGTCTCAGAGTTGGCTTTGAAATGAATATGCTCTGGCAGTGCACCACTATGAGCCACTTATCCAGCCTTCCCAACTGTAATTCAACACACATGCACACCGATGTCATCATCTCACACACACACACACAGCAAACTCTCTTTCAGTTCCATGCATTACTCTTAACGTGCATGTCAACACCACACACACCTGCACACACTCTACACTATGCTATGCTTTCTCCTCAAAAACAGAGCTCGTAAATGAAGTGTTATGGATCACATCGCTCCGTTTTCTTCATGTTACACTTAGTGACTTCTCTTAGAAACACAACAGCCGGAATACATGCATCTGGATCTTTGTCTGCTTATCTTTTACATATTCACCTGTTTGCCTTATTTGAGTGAATCTCACAATATTCCATGAAGATGAATTCCAGTAGAAAGCTGAGAAAGTAGCAGCATAATTGATTTGCGTTACCGCCTGAAGCACTTGCACACAAGAGGGTGCAGTGATGTTCAAATTAAACCAGTGGGAATACTGCCTGCAGTTGGAGAAAAATATAGTTACTGACAAATCTCAAACAGAGGCTACTGGCTATTGGGCACAGTGGTCATTTATATATGCAGGCGTTGGCACCCTTCAGTTTTTTGTTCATGCATTTTTATGTTCTTTTACTTGCTCACTGCAAAGAGCCACGTTCCCTGTTCTGGAACAAGGAGCCATGTCCATAGATTCACACTGACACAAATATGTCTTTAACTTTTGTTAGAATTATTCACAATTATATTTAGAGCTGACTGCTTGTGATCCAGTCCCCCAAGACCCCAATGTCAGCACCAGGTGTAATGATACCAGGCTGGGGGGTGGGGTGTGGGGGGCAGATGTCTCTATGAATTACTTAAAGTTGAAGCAGAACTCAATCCAGAAGAATCAATTTAAACCTCCTGGAATAGATTTTGAAAGAATTTTTTGTCATTAGATAGATTCTCAGCATTCATTTAACTCCATTTAACTATTCACTGTATTTTCTCTAATGAGGCTGGGTTGTCTCTGAAAAATCAAATTTAAAGAGTTATTGTGCTCTCCTGTGGCCTCGAAGGACTGACAGAGCTACCTTCAGATCACATTGTTGACATTTTTGTTGTTCATTTATAATTCTTCTGGCTGCATTAATTACTCCTGCTCAAGATATCGTCCGTCTCCTGAGACCTCCTCGCATCATCTCTTCGGGTTTCTAAATGATGCTGTTGGCACAAAATTAAGTTCTCCACCTCACAGCATCAGTTAATAGGCGATCTTTCTGTGTGACCCATGATGACATATTTGTGCATATGCTGCTAAAAAATTGTGGTCACAATTTTGTCATGGCATGATCTAATTATTTCGGTTTCCTTGTTCCTTTGCAAAAATTAAAAGCAGCATTGACCAAGAATTTTTTTAAAAATCTAGTTTTTGCATTTTGGTAATTTTTTCATTGCAGTTATTGTAGGTCTTGTGAGTAAAACACCACATGTTACATGTAAATCTAGAAGACAGAACAGCTCTGGCCTTCTCCAACTCCCCTGTTTCCAAAACTTAATCCACCCCTACACAGAAAAAGCCGTTGACAAGTTTGTGATATTGTGTGTACAAACAGACAAAGACATTACAACAGAATCCCCTTCAACCCTCTCTGGTGGAGATAAAATAACAATAATAAAAAATATTAGCTGTAAAAAATAATATGCAAATCAACCAAATAAATTAAACATATCCTATTTTATTCAGATTTTAATAACAAAATTTTTGCATTGAGCCCCTGTGTTCATTTGATTCTGAATTACATGATTACGTAAAATTAAGCTGCTGAAATGATCTCCAGGAATCCCTTCACAGTCAACAGAACATTCATCTTAGTGTTTCTGCAGAGCTCAATTTTGTTTTCCGCTGCAGAATCTTTTTACTTAATGCCCTTAAACCTTATATCTCAGGCTTACACCACTGAGAAGAGCCATAACTCACACATGACCTGCAGATCAAAAAGGGAATAACAGCATTAGAGGATACCTATAATATATAGTCTGAATAGCACACAGGAGTTTATATTGTACTACGTCTCACTCACTAAGGGCTGATGTTGGAGGTTGACCATCATGCCCTGACATTTTTTACCCAATGAAGAGGCAGAAGTTAAAGAAAAACTAATGTTCATTCAAAAATATGTGTAGAATAAATTCCACCAGCATTAAGAGTGTTTTAACCCACATGACTCCAGTCCTGTAAGTAAATGGTGCTGTGGCCAGTTCTGAATTCTCGAAACGAGTGGTCTTGATGGTAGTAAAAACACACATCTCATCTGATCCCTACAAACCCCACCATTACCCTCATGTCTGGCCTGTTCACTTTGAGAGTGGCATTCTGAAAGGCTCGGTCAACATATAATTAGAGTGAAAGTGTGTTTGTGTGCACGTGTTTTGCATGTCATAGTGACAAAAGGCTTTGTTGATGAGAGCTGTCTCATTATAAGGTGGGCACACACTTACTCACATTAATGAGAATGTTTTCTGTATTATCATTCATCGCTGTGCCTGTGCTGGCAATTACAGAAAGCAGTGTGCATAATGAGGACTGATTAATTAATTTAGGCCAAACAGGAGGGTTGGCTCTTTGCTAATTATCATAGAGCATGGTTTGAGCAAGTGCAGGAAACAAGAGGTAACAGCTGATATCTGCACCTGTGGAATAGAACAAGATAGATGGTTAACATGTAGATGTTAGGGGAAAAAAGTGCTTTATGTGTCAACACTCTGAGAAAATCTGTTTTACAGTAGTAATTATGTCAGCATCAATTTACTGTCAGGAAACACCGGACTTACTTTGATGATGAAGCCCTCTAGTGGTAATTTTGAGAACTATACATAATCTGCAGGTCCTCTTGTGCTGAGGTTAAGCTGGCGCTTGAGAACTCAATTACTTTTTATTTGAGAGAGAGAAAAAATTCACATTCAAAAGGTCAGCTATTCTGTTAGAGATTCTCTGGGCTCCTTAAACTTTCCTTGACAGGTCACTGAAGGTGACAAAATGCCTAGAGGGTTTTAAAAAAAACGTGACTGCCATCCCTTCATCTGCAGGATGAAGCCGGTGCCATCGGTATGCAGAGGAGCTTTCAGAAATTCTCTGAGCCTCTTTTTCAAACAGACCTAAGCCACATTGGTAGAGGAGATAATATATAATCAAATAAGTCAGTTCGAAATAAGCATTGAGCTTTTTGAAACAGTTTTGGCTGTTAATTTATATTCTTTACCATGTTACTTTAAAGTCAATCTCATTTCTGGCTTTAGGTTTGTGGTTCTTTTCATCTTAATTTTTGAGGTTCTGTTCAATTACAGACTGAATTAGACAGAATGGTTCAGCTAGTGAATATTTTAGGTTGATTGTTGACTTTTGCCTACAGTATATTTATTGTGATTGTCTGCAATTTTTTCACTCTTCTAACATCATACATCATACTGAGTGACAAATCTAAAGTCTTAGCAAATCAAGTATTCTCATTGGGTACAACAATAAAATAAAATTTTGCTTCAGTAAAAATTATAACCCCTCGGATGACTTGATAAACAGTCATTTTATGTCAAAAATAGAGTAAAATAACGAAGGGAAGGGAAGCAATGAAGACAGAATGAGGGCATTTTTAGGAGATCGGTCATAGTTTGTGTCAGGTCAGGGAGTGACAGCTTTCCTGACAGGAGGAGAAACCATTAAATGAGTCTGGAGGGATGACATTTGGGTGAACTGATTGCCAGGTTACTGCAGAGCAGGCAGCTGAGCGACCTGCAGTGAGGCTAGACCGTTGACACGGAGGGTTCAGTGTTCTATCTTGTCTCCAGGATTTCAAGAACACTTTAGCCTCTGCATGCTAAGAATGAAGAGATAACAATTCAAAAATGCATGGTCAAAAGCAGCATTCCTCATGAGTTACGGTGACAGGGGAGACTATTAGGAAGAGACATACAGTGACAGTCTCAAATTGCTAATGCTGTTGACAATAAATCAAAATGATTGTTGTTGGTGGAGAAATCCCATCAACTAATTTTCTTTCCGGAGAAGAAGCTCCATCTTATAAAGCTGATTTTGAAGAGTATATTAGTTACATGTCTCACGTCGAAAACAGCAAGCAGCATTTATTGTTGATGTTGCAGGCATATTTTTCACACAATGTAAAAGAACCAAAGACCTCAGCAGAAATTGTAGAGACATTTGAATTCTCTCTATGATGAAGATAAAACCAAGGGAAGCAAAAGCTCAATCTTAAGCTACTCTGACTTTTTAAAGATAAGTAGGTATTCCTATCAAGTGGAAAAACAATTTTGAAATATACAGTTATCAGGAAAGAATAGAGGGGAAAAAACATGCTGTTAAATATTGTCATCATACCAGATTAGAGAAATAAAGTAAACATCATAGGTATCCCCATTGATAGGAAAACCAATGTCAAATGCACTACAGTAAAGGCAGTGAAAAGTGAAGTCCCCCATCTCTGTGATGGCTAATCCTGTGTAGAAAGTACGCAAAGGGGCAAAAGTGTTATTGAATTCAATGTAATGCAGACGTTGGAGATAATCACATGGCAAGATGGTTGAGTGACAGACAATCCTTCCTGTGAATGCAGAAAGACCTTGGAGAGGAGATAAGGTGAAATGCTGTACACTGATTGGTGCAAAGACTTGTCATGGTTTATTCAATTGGTTTCCTTTGTTCATGTTCACTTTTTATCAGAGTTCTCATTGTGATTTGTCATGGGAAACTGGCATTGCAATTCCTGTCAATTCCTGTACAAAGTTGCCGATCATTACAGGACATTGAGACACAAATTGTCCCCAGAGCTGTCCAGCTGTTTCACACAAACTAATGCAGCTTGAATCTGTTATTTGTCACCATTAACAGGACCTGGAATTCAGGTGTGTTCAAATGTCACCAATGGCATTTTATACAAGACGACAGAGGAATCCAATCATTCGTGTTGTTTTCTTAAATTGTACCCTCGAAGGTGGTGGTGAAGCGGTCCACACCCTGTGGGCTGAATGTAAAAATGAGTGAATGCTGACAGTCAGTTTAAACGGGGAGAACTCCAATCTGGATGAATAAAGCTCAAGAGTGTACATTTCACTGATTTTAACCACTGCTTGTTTACTACTCTGAAGTGATGAGGAAATTCTATGGTGGAGGTTGTACCTAAGAGGTAGAAGAGAGGTAAGACTCAGGTCACTTGTTTCCTCACATCAACAAGCAGCTCTGTCAGTCACAGATAATCACGACTCCTAAATGTGTGGATTGTGTATTTAGATGGTTTTGTTGCGTTTCCTCAGGGCAATTAAGGTGAAATGGAGACTCTCGTCTCCATGTTTATTCCCTGTGATGAACCTGCATCTAATCCAGGGATTACCTGCCTCTCCCGCAGCGTCAACTGGGATTGCCTCCAGCCCTAAACGACCCAGCACAGGATGCGGGGGATACTGAAAAAAGTCATGTTAACAAGTCACACTACTACAATTTCTCTGCAGAGTGATTGCAAACCATTGAGCAGGACAGATTATTTGAAAGATGTTGAGATTACTGCATTAACTAATAAATCAAAGGTTAAAGAAACCCTTTTAGGTTTATTGCAGTTAAGATGTGTACATTTTAATGCACTCCCTTCTACCCAGGCAACCAAATACTGTACAGGTTTAAGGCCAAATGAACTGTTGGGAAACATCTTTAGGATGCATGAACTGTTGAAGCAGCTAACGTGGACTAGCCTGGATGAGATGAGAGAGACATACGTACATTTCTCATGGGCACAGGAATTTAATTTTAGGCTTTATTATTATCATCTGTTTCCTGAAAGCTGGCCTGCGTGAGACACAGCGTTGGGTTCTTATTGACATTAACTTCTGTTCAGCAGAGTTTGTGAACATTACCTGAAAAAATAATGATCCAGCTAATCTGTACTGCTATTTGGACACACTTTGCTTAAGGCGCATACTGTAAAAAAAAATAAAAAAAAAATTAAAAAACGCAGCCGGTTTCCCCTGACATTTTGCCTGAATAAATGTCAAGCTTTACGATGGTCTATAAAGGGGGCAAGGACGTAAGAATCTACAAATGGAAAAGGTTAATACATTCTCAAGGTAATCACTGACAGCAGAGAGTGCTCTGTGCAGTGTATCAGCTGCCTCATATTTAATTGTGTATCACAGGGTTCTGGGCAGCATTTAGATGTTCAGATTCTTTTGTAGAAAATTATTAATCTGTGGCCTTTGGATCTTTTTATTCATCAGTTTTCTGAATTTCTGCTTGGTGTGTATTTCATCTTTTTTGCGATGATACTGTACATTGCTGTGAAGGATCTCTTTATATTATGCTTATGAATTTCCAAATATAGACTCTAGCAGTGTGTGTGTGTGTGTGTGTGGGGGGGGGGTCATGCATTATTTAGTGTTTATTTCAGATCAGATCCATCCAATATAAACAAAATCAATATTCCTCAAGCTTTGCTGAGTTATGTAATAATCAAATTATTTCATCAAGCAGATGGAAAATTGCACAAACAGCTTACAACCACAAATGTGGGATATTTTCTGTTGTGCACCATGTAATCGCTGACAATGTCAGAAAGAAATGTAAATATGTTTTGTGTGTATTTTAGTCTCCATGTTGGCAAAAATGATCTGCTGACCTTCTACGATGGTGATGATCTCACAGCGAACATCCTGGGGCAATACAGCGGCACACGAACGCACTTCAAGCTCTACACCTCCATGGCTGATGTTACCATTCAGTTTCAGTCAGATCCTGCCACAAATATCTATGGCTACAACAACGGCTTTGTGGTCCACTTCTTTGGTAAGCCCTCATGTGGTTCAATAAACAATAAATCTTATTCTCAGGTTAAATACTAAAGTTTTAATGCTGAAATTCTCAAGGCAAGACAGTCAAAGATGGTAACAAGCACAGAATATAAAATGGAGCTCTTACTGGAACCCAGCAGGTTACCAATTGGGGAAAAAATGTCTATTTATTCCTCTGTCTCTTTCCCTCTTTCTCTAGCTGTGCCTCTGTCTGTCTTCTGGCTTATCTCAGGTGCACAGGATTTGATAACAAACACAGACACACAATAATGGGGTGCACTTCACAGGCTACGCATCAGTTGATTTTACCCAGCGCTTTGTGTTCTTGCCCATGCACGTTGCAGTTTGGGAACCATATATTGACTGTTGCCAAACCACATGCTGCTCTCCTCCCAGTAAACATCACAAGCCTCTATTTACATTCTTCCTCCAGACTGCTGCTGCTTAGGGATCACAGAATAGACACTTTTATACTTGTTTATTCCCTACAAAGGAGGATGCTGCATTATAATTTTGGATAATAGTGTCATGTAATAATGATCAACTTGAGCAACCTTGTCATCTGTCCCTTTAGAAACTTGATCCCATAAAGAATGAAAATTCCTTATACAGGCAGATGTAGAATCTATCCCCTACTTCAACTTTCCTCACAAATTATTAGAATTAGATTAGAACTTTCTCATTTCCCGCTCTGTCTTCTATCATCTGCCACCAGAGGTGCCAAGAAATGACACCTGTTCCGAGCTGCCTGAAATCTCCAATGGCTGGAAGAGCACGTCTCACCCCGACCTCATCCACGGCACCGTCATCACCTACCAGTGCTACCCTGGCTTTGAGCTGATGGGCTCGGAGATCGTCATGTGTCAGTGGGATCTCACTTGGAGCGGTGATATACCAAGATGCGAGGAAGGTACAATTAAATGTTTTGGGTTTTTTTCTTATGTGGCCAAGTGGAACGATTATGACCTCACTGGATAAATACTCATGCTTCATTTTGGATCTTTTTCAGTTTACTCTGCCAATGTAATGAAACCCACTAGATGGACAGAACATCATCAAAGTAATATTTACTCACAACATGCGTCATTAAAGACAAAATTTTTGCTGCATCAAAGCCTATTAGACCTTTTCACAGGTTGAATTGATTTTACCACTGACCATGATTACATGCAGAGGATGAAATGAAGTGTATTTAAAGGCCTGGGGGAGCACTTGACCTGAACATTTGGTCAATCAACAGAAAAATTGGACAACTTGAGACATGTGACGTAACTGGTCCTGGTTGGCTGAAGATGAAAAGTTCACAACTCAAAAAATCAAAAAGCAAACCCAAACTGAAGTGTTCCGTCTGAGACGGGTGACTAAGGCCAGTTTGGCTGCTGCTATCATAACACATCTGAACATTTCATGGGATATCAGTTACAATCTCAGTAGTGCGAATGCCAGGATTTGACAAAGAGGAAAGACGTGGGCTGAAAAAGACGACTCTACTTCTGCCATCTTCATTTTGATACTTTATTGAAGTGTCTACATTTATGTAACTGTGCAATTACATTTTCTGTAAATAAACGACTTGTTCTTATATGTATTTATCAAAATAATAATTATTTTATCAGACATATTCACCCACTGTACCATTGTCAATAATGATTAATAATCATCTTCCATCTTTTGCTTTTGTGCACCAGTCAAGACATGTCAGGACCCCGGTAAAGTGGAGCACAGCCGTAAGGTGCTGACAGGCACTCGCTTCAGCGTCGGATCAACCGTTCAGTTCATCTGCAATAAAGGCTACGTCCTGTCTGGCAATAGCCTCCTCACCTGCTACAACCGAGATTCAGCCACACCTAAGTGGAGCGAGAGACTCCCCAAATGTGTCCGTAAGTCGCAGAAGTCATGAAAAACAATGTATCAGGGACACTTTGACTTTTCCCGAAGTGATGAAAGAGTGAAAGCCAAATGATTTGGAATATATATAATATTTTTGTATAAAATATTTATTTTTAACCCTCTCCTCTCAGCTGAGAAGTACGAACCCTGCAGGAACCCTGGTGCAGCCTCCACCAGTGTCCAAAGCTCTGAAAAGGCCTTTTACCAAGCAGGAGAGACGCTGACCTTCTCATGCCACTCAGGCTATGAGCTGCAGGGCGCGGCCTCCATTTACTGTATCCCTGGACACCCGTCACAGTGGAACGGCACCCCTCCTGCATGCAGAAGTAAACCACACAAACACACTGAAGTGAACCTTTTTAGTTTTTACAGTTCTCGTTTTGAAACTCTCAACACAGACAAACACAGAGTAGATGTTTCGGTGATTTCAATCCTTTGTGCTGTTTTTCTGCAATTGTAATGCAAAGTGTGCTCACACAACTCTGTTTTAAGTCCTCACTATGCTACTGTTATGTCTTTGTAGCATCCTCAACCCCATCTGTGAATGAGCGCAGGCTAGATGGTGAGGCATGTCTTGAAACACTGCAAAATCAGTATATTGATATTTTTCTCTTGTGAATGTTTCACAGGAATAACTAATTTTTGTGTGTTTTGTTTCTTCTAGTTGTAAATATGGATTATAGCATGGAAGAAACCAACATTGTCCTTGCAGTTTTTATTCCAACTGCAATCATCTTGATGATTTTCCTCGGGATTTACATCTTCTTTGCAAAGTAAACTATACCTTTCAGCTCATCTGCAATTATGATCAGACGAGTCTTTACAGGCTGTTTCCCTGTTTTTCTGCTCTTTACTCAGATTCCAAGGGAAGTCAATCAGAATGCCGACATCCTCACCGCCGTACGACAACATGACAGAAGAGTCAGCCTTCGACAACCCGGTATATGAGAGCGGAGTAAGTACAGATGTCATGAGCATGCGAGACGTGGAATCACAGAACACCAGCGTGCTGTCGTGATCCCTTCCCATCTGGCTGTCAAACTCGTTGTCATCGCATGTTTCACCAGCAGAGGGCGTCCTACCACTCCATCTCACTTCCCTGCATCACGTGAAAGCAGCAGATGCTGCTGCTCATGAGAACATAAAGAAAGGACCTTTTCCCTCATTTTTTCATTCATTTTCCTAAAGGATTGATTGATCATCATGACTTTACTAGGACAAAATTTCTCAATGACTTTTGTTGTACCAGTGACTCATTTCATCACGTGGCCAGAGTTTGTCATATCAATTTGAAGATCTAAGTCTTTTTTTTTTTCACTGCCATTGTCATATACTACTCTTAATTGTGACTGGAGCCATTTCGTCTTTTCTTCCTGCCCCCAGCACTGGCAATCTCACTGTAGATACTAAATCCTGTCAGTCTCTGCACCTTGGCTGAATTGAAGAAGAACTATGAGGTGAGATCTCCTGAAGTTGCGATATATTGGGCTCACTGACACTTGATGCTTTTTCCAGAGAGGTTTAACTGTGTTTTCTGTCCTGCTGCACACCCTGTTATAAATTCACTCAAGCCTTTTCAATCTTAGCTTTGTAAACATACTTTTCTAAAACCACTGAGCTATATCTTAACACAATCATTCAATCTATCTACAGTTGATGTATAAATGTACAAAAGATATTTCTGTATAACAAAAATGCAGTAGTGTTCAGCTATAGTCGCGTTGATGGTAATGTATTATGGTTGGACCATCAGGGATCAAATTCTCTTTAAAATACGTAATACCACCTTGTGGTAATTTGAAATAAGAACAGTAATGGTAATACAACTGTTGTCCAGCAGTTCTAAATTCATGTGCAATAATTTTGTTTTTAAAAATTTAATGATTGCTCTTTGAATAAATTATAATAGCCATAATTCACTATTCGAAGTAAAATAACAAGTCCATCATATTTTTTTTTCTCATTTCTCACTTTCTTACCAAATTATTTGTACACAGAACTCTCTTTACCAAAATCTGTGAAAACCAATACAAAGCATAATTTCTGTTATGAATTTTCGTATTTCCATTTCTATTTGTACATCAATAAAGAAAGACTTCTTTAAAATGATTTACAAATTCTTTAATCTGTGGTTTTTCTTCCTTTTTTAACTGATGTATTTGTCTGGTCTTTACAGGACAAATGAGAAACATTAAGAGGTGTCCATTTAGAGACCTTTAAGCAAGAATTGCAAGCTTTGCCTTTCGGGACCCTTTCTGCACTGCTCGTCTTTTCCTCCTTCCTTTATGTTGATGATTGATTTCTTTCCATTTTCCCTTAAAATACTGTAAATATATATTTTCTTTTTGTAGCCACGGTCAAATCTGTGAATCTGTGGATCACCATGGTGATATTTTTATAAAGAAAATTGTCAATGGCCGTTGGTGAAATGTTTTTGAGTACTTTTTGCAGGTCAGTCACTGTTAGAGATGGAAGGAAATAATGTTTTGAGTGTTAAGATCTGTCAGATACAATTTTTCTTTTCACCGAACAGTTTAGAAATTTCCCGTCATTACTTTTTCTTTTTGTGTTTGAGTGTGCTATTTGTAAATAAACTGCCTGCCCTATATGAGTGCCTCACGACTGGCTATCTGAGATCTGAGAAACCACACGTGGGAATATTTGTAAATCTAAACCATTTATTTACCTGTTATTTTATATTTACAGGCAAACCATTCCCATAGCACTGCAGTATATCTGTGTAGTCTTTTCCGTCATAGAGCTTCTCCTGATGACACAAGCAAATGATTTTTTTCCCCAACTGCACATAGCCTAAGACAATTTCTCAGATATCTGATTTCATATTGGACCCATCAGCTATGCAGAACTCAAACTACACTGTAAAGTCTGCCTCAAAAATTAAGTAGCGTTTTGTTTATTTAAGCGTTTTGCAAAATGTGGTTGCACCTCAGCATCCCCACAACTTCAGTTACAACATACAGTAACCACATGATTCTGCCAACTTGCCATTTGACGCATTCAAACATCAGATTGATCCCCAGTGCAATAGATGGGTTTTCACTTGGGGTCACATTGTTGTGGTGTACCTGCTCGAGTTAAATCTGTGGTTAGACCTCATATCCTTTGTGCATATTTATACTCTAAGGAATCTGTCTTTCAGCATCACAGCTGGTGGAACTGCACCCAGGAAACCAAATCTCAAGTAACTGTAATATTCTGGATGATAATAAAATAAATTGTTGTTTAACATATTGTCATTGACTCTTTAATGAGTGCTGAGATTCATTTATGGATGATCATAGATTCAAACCACATCTCAGATGTGTGCTGGTTAATATTTTTGTAGATCTGGATAAGATCTACAGAATTTTACATTTATTTACGTTCAGTGTCAAATGATGGAGTTTACATTTTGTTTTTTCAGTTTCTAGGGTAAATGGTCCTGACTGGCTAACAGGAACACTTGAATCAAAAGAACTATAGCTTCTCCATTACGACAAGTCAAAAAGTTTGGTATGCAAAAGGGCCTTTTAGAAATCCTGTATCAGCTCACACCATTGATTTCTGTCCTCTGAACAGGAAGCAGATTGGATTGATCTAGAACACTTAATATGATTCACCTTGAGTTAATTTGGCACTAAAGCAGGATAAACTACACAAACATAATGAGTTCCTCAAACAAATCATATCCAAGATGGTTTAACACACAGTAAATAGTGTATGAAATATACTGGAGGAGGCACCAAATTAGATTTATGATACACTTGTTTTTCACTAGATGGCATCAAGACAACAAGTATGGAGACTGAGGCCAAGTTAAGATTGTGTCTGATTCTTCTTGAAATGTATCCTGTTTATCAGGGTGTCAATCCAGATCATATTTGCCAACAAATTAAGGATTTTTCTCAAATTTTGATTGCATTTTAAAACTTGAGGGCTTATATTACACGTTAGGATTTTGCCTTAGTTCCACTTAATGTTAATAAAATAGTCAATAGTGTAAATACGCAAAGGGTAATCAACTGACGCCTGAGGTGATAAACCTGAATTGCATTTTACTATTTAAATGATAAATGTGATAATGTAATCCCGTCATATTAGGTAAATGTAAATAACACAATAAATGTAACTGACCTGTGTTTTCATTTGCATTAACGATACATATCTAGAGCAATGATTCATTATCTGAAGTGTTCTTATGAACTTCTCAAGGTGTCCGTTTTGGTCTGTACATGTGTGGGAGCTGCGGGGGGGGCAGCCAGACGAGGTTTCAGCTGAGCTTTCACTTTCATTTTGGGTGGTAGGTTGTTGGTTTTTTTTTTCCTTTTCTTTTGAGAGGAGGGGGAGGCAGTTCAAACCATTAAAATGTAAATTTCCTGTGCAGTGTAAGTTGAAAGATACGACCAGAGCTGAGTATCTACTGCTAATGTGTCAGCTTTTTCATTGACTCCACTGACAGACTACCTCAATGTCTGCCATCAATCAGTAAGGTCAGTAAAAATACATTGATTTGATGAATTAAGAAATTAAAAAGGAAAATATTCATTGTTTTGAACTGAGTTTGACAATACTGCATGTACATTTGTTAGAATTTCAAGAAGTGATTGATTTATAAAGCTTATTAATGAACTTAATGTTTGAATGTAATTTAATGGCATTAAATGAAATGAGTGTGTATTATTTATATTGAATGTACACAAAAGCCAAAGTCCAAACATACATCAATAGGATTAGATCATTGCGTAAATATAAAGAATGCAGCTCATGATGTACATGTAGAAGGAAAAACAACACGCATTGTGACATTACAAACAGCTTCCACCAAATTCAGTAAATAATGTAGAAACAGTAAATGGAAACATTTCTTTTTGCAAAAACAACAACAGCTCTAAATAAAATTAAAAGAAATTGTACATGAATAATTTTTATTCTGTTACGCATCATGCATTTTTCACCTCGTTAAATAAATGTTTTCTTTGTTTAAAGAAGCACAGATTTTTTTAAGATACTGAGAAGCCAGAAATAAAAATGTAAGTTAGGTGATACGTTCAGCCTGTGCACATCTTCAGTTGAAATCTAAAATCTGTGCTTCCGATGGCACAAAAAAAAAATTAAAAGGGTTAGTTCCATAGTTTTACCAATAGGGGGCAGTCTACTACTAGTTGGTCAGCAGGTTCATTCTGCATCATGAGGACCACCATACACTCGCTTGATTGGAGCATTTACAGGACAGTTTGGTTCACATTTTAAATAAAACACTCCACTCACAACCCAGCGGACACGGCAATTAACCCACTAATACAGCAGACCATTAGACCTCCCTGTCTGTGTCAGCTGCCCCAGGGCATACACGGGCCGAGGGATACCTATTATGAAGGATAGTTTAATATAATGACCCATTCAGAGAGTTCTACGTAAAGTATGCATTGAATTACAGCAGATAATGAAATTTAGCAGCGCTTTATGGCAAGTAAAATACACGGGTTGATGCAGGAGAACTATAGTCGGATAATTGTGCTAGAATTGGGGTATTCCTCTGGGCTCTTCATTTAACAGACTGATCAGAGAGCAATTTTATTCATACTTTGCAGTTTCTCATTTCTTTCTGGCTCTGTCTTGCATCTGGCATCCATTTTTTTAAAATTTTGTGTAAAAATCAACAGACCTCACTAGAGTGCCTCAGTAAAGTGTGGATCTGTAAATGTGATTAAAATATCCCAATAGGACAGGAGGAAAAATACCAAAGTGTTAAGGGGATCTGGACAGGGCTGAAGCTGCCTTTGCTTTCAGGAAACACCAGCTGTAAGAAAAACAAAGGCTTGTGCTGGGGTTGTTTGCTACTATCACACACAACCTTTGCTCACAGCTGAGAAGAAAAAATAAGGCACCTGTGCTGTTCAGTTTACTTTGTTGGCTTAGCTTAAGCAACAATTATCACTGCAGCTAATATTTACTGTTACCTTTTTTCCTCCTACATCATTATATAATCATAAATATAGTTGTATTTAGGAATTGCAAAGAGTTCGCTCAATTTGCTGCAACTCGTTGAGTAAAAAAACACTCTTTCATTGGTGAGAATAATAAGTTAATTACCTGTACTTCTTTGCTGTTTTCATGGCCTCCTGTCTATTACCAGACTGATTTTGTTCGACTCTCCAAGGAGCGAGTGATGAGGCAGGCGGCCATGTGACATAATGCAGACATGGCTCGCTGTCTTTGTTGTCATTACAAAGTGCTGCCTCAGGAAGCCATTTTCCACAAAACAAAGAGTGGACCCCCAGCACATCTCTGGTGTGGCATGATGTGGCATTATGCCAAATCTCACTCTCCAGGATGTGTAGGGGGTCAGGGCTTCCTTAATGCCCTTGGATCAGCGAGGCTCATGTAAACAATGAAGTGCTTGAGTGAGCTTCCATATCTGGTGTCTAAACTCCTGCTGGGATGGCTGAGTTCAATCAATGGGAAATATATATTCATGTCTTGCATTTATGTGAATTTTGCATTGAATAGCATTTTATTTTGTTAAGAAACAAGATATGAGGAGACAAAATGAAACAAATAACGTCAGAGGTTAATTTGATCTTGTTGAATAAAATTTTATACATTTATAGATAGAGAGCCTGTTGGACCATTTGGATATTTTTACATGCAAAATATAGAGGATTTATAAACTTCCAAAGACATGTCACTTGATAAGTAAAGGTTTCAAGTTGAAGGTGGTTTTGAAAGGATGGATGGATTTAGAGGGAAGATAAATGACTGCGAGGATGAATAAAAAATAAAGGAGAAGTCGGACAGGACTGCCCATGTGGAAACCTCAAGAACAAAATTATTCAACGCTGGGAATCTTTTACTCAGGTATCGAGTCTGCTTCAAGTGATACACCTGAAGCACGGAGGAAGGATGTAGGTGGAAGGTGGGGGGTGTATGCAGAAAACTGAGCATAGAAAAAAATGTGAGGATGACAGTGAGAATCAGTGGGTGTGCAGAATGCCAGGTAGAGGGATGACTGATGATGATGAAAACAAGTTCATATCTCGCAACGAACAACATGGTGTTTGCTGAGGTATTGGAAGGTGATCCAAGACTCGGGGTGGGGGAAGTGCCTTGTTTTCTCCTTCTATTTTCAGAAAGCCTCAGGAGGTGTTCAATCTAACAAATGATAATCCAGTCATCAAACAGTAGATAGACAAGACCACATTTCCTGCTTTTTTTCCTTTTTTGGGGGGGGGGGTCTTTGCCAATAAGAGTGGCTTTTTGAGGCCCCTTTTCCCACTTTTTTTTTTTGAGGGGCCACAAACATGACTGGTGTGTTCCTGCTGTGGCTAAGTGTCTTGAGTAGGTTGTTCTTTAATTACAGGCGGTTTGGCCTCCAGTGCCTGGTAGAGTACAAACACTCCACTTTTGCTGTCATTGTTGTGTGTTGCTGTGCTTGTGTGTGAGTGAAGCAGAGATACTTTGTAAGGTGAATAATAATTTAAGTGTGATTCCACTGCTGTTGTAAGATGCTTTTGACTTCGTACAATATTTCAGTGAAGAACTTAACATAAGATGGATAAAGTAAGGATTCTTTGAATCCGTCTGACGCACATGGTGCAATTTCTCATCAAAATTCAATAAACTCTGAAGTAGTGTGAAAAATTCCAGCAATAATTTTTAAATCATCAGCTAAAGAATGGATATTTAAGACTAGACTATTTTTACTCACCTATGATTTTTCTGACTATTTTTTCTGACTATTTTTCTGACTATTTTCACATAATGTTAATAATGTGAAAATAGTGTCCGTTGTATAGGATGTTATTTAGGCCATAATATATGTGTGCATTTGCATGTCCAAGTGTGTGTGTGTGTGTGTGTGTGTGTGTTTGTGTGCATGTGTGCAGAGAACAAGAACAAGATAGAAGATGTTTTCCTTCCAGAATGCTGAACAGATTCTGGACTGAAGGGTCTGAACACAGAAGGGACAAAAGCGAGCGAACCAGAGGGCGGATGAGCTGGTGAGATGATAATGCAGCATGACACCTCTGAAATGAATCCCTGGTTACCATGGCGAAGAAGCGGGATGGGACAGTCTCTCAGGGGCCTCGAATAAAGCCAGCTGTAAATGATGTTTGATTAGTATTTAGATCATGTTCCTGCTTGGCAGACACATTTTGTCAGCTATTTGTGCACCAGTGCCTCTGCTATTGTTAGGTCTACACAAGTCTACATGATAGTCTAATCTTCACAGTGTATTAACTATAATTACTACCTCTGCTTCAAAAAGTTGAATTGACTGGCTTTATCCTAAAAAGAGTACAGTAGTTCAATTTTATAACATTTCATACAACTTCATGCATAGCATGAGAAAATAATAAAAGAAAAATACAGAGCTATTTTTGGGGAATTTTTGTTATTATTCAAAAGACAGAATTCAACCTTGCTCTAATGCTGACTTTGTGTTACCATCCTATGAGTAGATTTACAACAGACAGTTCTATTTATCAATAGCTTTACGTTTCTATTTACTCAAGCACCTCAGCATGGTAAATTGGATTTGTTCTAGATGTTTTCCAATCAGCTGATGCAATTTTCATCAGATAATTCAATGTTAAAAACTAGTGATTAATGATTTCAAAGACAGGAGGTCCAGATATGAGTCACATGGCTGGTAAAATTGTAGAAAATTAGCTTCTACCATGTAGAGCGGTCTCACTGGGTGCAAGTTTTTTTAAGTGGTAGAAATGCAGTACCCAATTTACTAAGATAAGAAATTAAGACTTTTAATTAACTGATTTATTTTGGGGAGATAGATGGGATTTGTCATGACACTTTCTTCACCTCAGTCCAAACTGATTCTTACTGCTGCCTTTGCACTTCTCTGTTCTCTTCTGTCAGTCAGGTCACTGATGGACTGCTTACCTGGCTGGAACTAATCACATCTGACTGCTATCTGTCACTGTCAATTATACTCTGTGCGCCTTCTTGCCCTCCTGCTCCCACACGGCAAAAAAGATCCCACCGCAAATCCACAACAGACACCTGCTGAATTTGTGCAGCTATATCCGCCAAGCACAAGCAATGTTAGCTCTACCACAATGCTTTCATTCTGGCATCCATTCATTCATTGATTGTGCCAGCTAATTCTTATTGATATCTATCAGTAAAAGGCTGGGCGGGGCGGTGGATCCATCTCGGCTGATGCTGTGTGGTCGATCTTGGGGCTAAGACAGATGGACAATCAATCTCTGACACTTACAGTGAGTCTTACAGTCATCAACTTACCTGACCTGCTTTGGAACTGAGCAGGAAGCACAATTTGATGAAGCGCAAATTTCAAAGTGCATGCAGACACAGGTCGACGCAAACTTGGTGTCATTTCTAGACACAGAAAAATGATTAAAATACTGTTTGTTGGTGACATATTTTAGAAACTAGTTGCACCAGATTGTTTAACGTTAATGCTCGTTAATGCTGTAATGTTAATGCTCATTGATGCTCTACATTTCTTTAGTGGATGAAGCTCATACCAGGTTTTATTATGCAGAACTCAATATCAATTAAGCTAAGATGAAATCACTATCTACGCTGGTTGTCAGGTCCACCGATTCATATGAACCAAGTGCCTCTGTCCACTCACTGTTATGCTTTCAGTCACTGCTGTGAATTAGATAAATTCCAGTTTTTTAGTACGTATGTACAAATACCTACATTATCATATTAACATCATTTCATATCATGATATTTTACATGAGAAGAAAGGACAAATGAGTCCGTGTTCCTCCTCCTCAACTCTTTTTTTGTTTTCATTGCAATCTGGAATGTTTCATCTTCTCCTGTACACTACTCCTCCTCTTCATCCCCTCTTCATCCTCTTGACTGTCTGGATTCAAGTGTAGGGGATGTGTGACAGAGACAGATTGCTCAGCCACAGCTTAAAGGTGACTGCCTCGCTCTGTGTTCCCTAAAGCGCTGGATCATTGGAATCCATCATGAGCAGCCGCACTGGTCTCCACATTGACAGATCACATGGAGTAGACAACATACACGGACGGCATGAACAGAGAAGGAAAGGGGACTATTATCTGATAGGAGGAAAAAAAGACATGAGTGAAAGAGGAGGGGGGAACCAAGAGACAGGATGAGGTTGTTGTGGTCTAAGAAAACCAGCATAGTGGAGCAGGGATGGAGAGAATGTGAAGAGCTTCACCTCTGGTCACAGAGGAGTGTACTGGGGGCTGGGTGGCTAAACGAATGGCATACATTTCTCATTATCGGCTCATACTTCCATCCCTTGCTCAATGACACCCCTCATACTGTTGACATAAATCATGATTTCTTCATAATAGATCCTCATTCCAGCACAGAGGGGAAGAAAATGCTATTTGTATCGATTCGAGCCTCTCCCTCCTCCTCTTCATATTTCAGCTCGGAGAAGTGATGCATAATCATTATCAAACCATACTGATTTACTCAACACGGATGCCTGGTAAAGCTTGTTTTAACACGGCATAATTTGGATGCATGAGATACAAAGAGGAGTGATGGCAATAGTTTTTATCATTTCTGTTGAAGCCAATGAGAAATGCGTGAAGCTCAAGATGAATGTCATTATCTTTAACAAGTGCTTTGGTCTGTTCGCCGCCATAAATCTAAATTTCATGCTTTAGGCTCAGAGACCCAGAATCCAAAACCATAATAATGTGGCCATAATGCATTTTCTCATCCGATAACATGTTGAACTTAGACCAAAACCATCTCGTAAACCTCATAGAGGGGGAAAATTCCAACAGCAGGTGATGGGGAACAAAAACAAGGGGACAGATCACTATAACTCAGTCTGAGGTGAGCAGGTATTAAAACATTAATAACTTCACTGACTGTTTGAAGTTCAAACACATTCATCAAGTCCTCTACATCTGAACTATTAGCATGAAAGAATTCACTGCAACTCACTTGTTCAGCTGCTAATTAAAGAAAAGGATCAGTTACAAGGAACATTCTTACTGTTTAGTGGCTAAACTATCATTTAGTTAAAAATGACTTCAATGGGCTTTAAAAAGCCATATCTACTAATTTAGTTGTTATTAAATGACACAGTAGAAGCACACAAACTCCAAATAAGAATTATTACCAGGATCATTAAAGTGTGATAAATATTTAATTTGAGATCTCTCTTATAATTAGACATTAAAAATGTATATGTTCTTTAATATGTTAACTAGAAGGCACCACAGGACTATGTTTCATAAGTATCTTGATTAATTGCTTGCCAGCAAACACATTTTCAAGTTATACAATAATTAGTCATTCTCTGTTTCAGCCGTGGCTGAAAGTGTCTGAGGAAAAGCTGTAGCTCCATAGACTGAGTGTGATCGTCCATCGGGAAAAAATGTGTTATTACAGTACATAAGTAGGACACAAATCTATCTATCATGTACTGCCAAAGACGTGTTGATATTTTAATTTTGCATGTTCTAGTTATTGACTCTGTTTTACTCCCTTCTTGACTCTGTTCTTTTAATGTTAGCAGCTAAAAAAAACTTAATTTGATTAATATTTCCGCCATGTAATTGTTGCTATATTTTAAAATAATGTTTTGCACGGATTTGGAGGGTTATGGTAATATTAAAACATTAAAAAAGTATTTCTTAATTACTTAGTAACATGTAAATTTATTTACGTGGCGGCACGGTGGTTAGCACTCTTGCAACACACCAAGAAGGTCATGGGCTCAAACCCCAGCATTTCCAACATGGCCTTTCTGTGTAGAGTTTGCATGTTCTCGCCATGTCTGAATGGGTTTTTTCTAGGTTTTCCCCCCAACATCATGAAAAACATGCAAGTAAGGACCCCTTAGGTCATGTTGGCCGACAGTGGCAAGCGCGCTCAGGGTGCAGCGGCCCGACCACCTCTCAATCCGACCTTGCAATTTTGTTGTATGATTGCAAAATTGTACAATGACAATGAAGTTTCTTCTTCTTCTTCCTCTTCTTCTTCTTCTTCTTAAATTTTAATGTATATTCTCTGCCTTCACTAATAAGAAATATTAAAAAAATAATGAAGAATGAATATTTATTGATTTTATTTAGATATGCATAAAATGAAGTTATTTGCAGGAAGTCCTTAACTAGCTAATCCCATTTTTGAATTTTCTATGAACTGAAATGTGAAAGGTCATGAAAGAGGGAAAATTTGTTGCTGTTTTTTTTTTTTTTTTTACTTTAAACTTAAATTCTTCTATTTCAACAATTAACGGATGAATGTTCTGTTCCCACTGGGCTCAGCTCCATCCCTGACAGTACTGCACTACAATGGGGTTATGACAGATCGCTGGTTTATTATCATACTAACAACTATTTGACTGATTTAAATTTGGTGAATAAAATGTAGATGTAAAATATTGCTGGTTGGTAGAGGATTGTAAAGAAGCTGTGCCAGCATAGATTCCTGACATGTCTACTTTATAATACTGCAGTTTCACTGCTGTATATGTGGATTAAGTAATGCATGAATCATAGAGTCTAAATTAATGACTGGAGGGTTAATTGCAGTGTTCTCCACTCAGAATGGAATTTATTTCCCTAATGAAAAAACATGACTATCTCCCAAACATCCTTCATTCAAAGCAGCGTTTGGTTTACCCGCCAAAATCTCCACACTCCACTAATTTTTCAAGAAATCCCAATTAAGAGAAAAAATATTATTTCTATTTAATTAGCAGAGTAAATTAATATATCACTATCATTATTGTCACAATGGGAGAATGGCTTTTTTGTCGTGAGACTTGTCAATGTTGCAGGGAGACCACCATGACGATCAGTGTGACTGGAGTGCAGAAGGAATATCAACAAAAAATGAAAAAAAATCATGTTTTCATACTATGGTATTTAGTTACATTGCATAACATCATTGAGTAACATCAGATATATTTTTTTCCAGCAAGACAACCGCATGATTGCTAGTCAGAAAGATAGAGCAATGCCCATGTGCATATGTTGTAATGTGAGGCAGACTTATAGTGCTTTGCTAAGAACTTTTTTGTGCCTAACACAAGCCAATATAAGTACAGAATTTCTTCAGCTTACTTGCGTCTCCCTTTTGAATGATAATCTTAACGAATGGATTAATGAAGAAGAAATGAATCATTTAGAAAATGTAGCCGCAAGAGGGCACAATCATTTCAAAATGAAGCCATTTATTTCATCTCATTGCTTAAAACTGCAGACACAGCTCATTTGGAAAATACGTACTGATTAATATAACAATGGATCGTGGATTCTCTGGTTAGCATTAAGGGAAGGAAAACACACCGGTGTGTCCAGCATAACGATAAAAGATCTGTGATGCATGTGACTGTGTGACTCAGTTGTGATTTTCTTATTATTATTTTTTTGCAACAGATTTCAGAACAATGTTTTCATGTTGTCTGATTTATGTTACAGCGTGGGGAAAATTCAAACTGTATGTCTGAGACAGAGGAGGCATGTTACAAAGTCACAAAGGTCACTGAAAGCAAATGGCCAAGACTGGAAATGACTGATGTCAGGATCATCCTCCCCTCTGGTTATTACATCTACCTCTGCTGAATGAATATTTTCCTTGGAGGTGTAGAGGATAACCCAAGCTTTAAGCCACTGACGTGTTGATGCTCTTGCTTTTAATCAAAAGTCTGACATGCCACTTTATGCTTGATTCTCCTTTTTCTTGGGGTTGCCGCAGCAACTGTTCTCATGTCTTCCCTCACGACATCCATCCACTTTCTCTTTGATCTTAGCTTTTTTTTACCTCTTGTCTAAAAGTCACATGACACTCTTCCATTCTCAACTTCCACCACATGGTGCTCTGCCTTTTTTTTCTTAATCTTCTTACTTACCACCAGTTGCATCCTACATACCACCATCCTATGTTGTCTAGGTGCACTCTCCCCTACTACTACCTTACCGTTATTGACCTCCTTCAGATGACGTCTGCACAAAAAGTAATCCACCTGCTTACTTCTACCTCTGATCTTGTAGGTCACCAGATGTTCCTGCCTCTTCTAGAAGAAGGTGTTCACTATGAAATTAGTGAACACCTTGCAAAGGCTATCAGAATCTGCCCCTTCAAGTTGCTTTCCTGGATGCCAAACTTACCCATTGGTTCTGCATCATCTCTATCACCTTCCCCTATACGTGCATTAAAATCTGCACGAACTATGTGTCTATCTTTCTCTAGAATCCTCCGATTAACTTTTTGTACCTTCATCAAGAATTTTTTTTCTTCTCCAGTTCACATCCTACCTGTGGGGCATAATCAGTCATATCATACATAACACCTTCAATTTGAAGTTTCACCCTTATCACTCGATCAGACACTCTTTACACCTCCAGGCAATTTCATCCTTGATTACTCTGTTTTATTTCCATTACGTTTCTCAGTAACTGAAACAATAGTTAACATCAAATCGCAAAACATTCAGAGTTCAGCAGTCAAAAAAGGGTTTGCTTCAAGGCAGAAACCTAACCTGGCCAACATTGGTTCCTACTTAAACCTGAGCACCAATTATCCCTAGGAGAACCAATTCATCATTTAGTTCCTACAAGGGAACAACCCAATCAATAATTAAAAAAAAAAGAAAAAATAAACAGAAAAATCAGGCAGGCAGTGACAGAGTTTTCTTACCATAAGCCTATAGTCTACGCTGCTGGCACTAACTTCCAACCTAACTAAATTGTCAGCAGTCATGATGTACGCAAACGACTCCATGCACATCAATACATTGTCCTTTTCATTCCCAGCTCAGAAGTTTGCAGAGATGTGGATAAAAGAAGGGTCAAACGGTGCAGATGACCCGCCATCAGGAAAGATGAAAAGTCTACATGAAGTCTGACATCAGAGAAAACTGTTCATTTAGTCTGATATTTGTTGAGTTATTTTGACATTATGTGTGGAATCTTAATCTGTGGGGTGTAAATGTTGCGTTTTACAGACCATTCACATTAGGCTAAATTCTCTTGAAAGGTTCGTATGATCGACCTTTATACATGGTCCAGAAGCCCAATCAGGCCATCTTTCACATTGTGGTCGGCACATAAAATTAATGTTTCATGTCTTTTTAAGGTTGTATTAATTACAAACGCTTAACTGTTCAGAGTGGAGGCTCACAGGGCTTACCATTATCCTCAGAACAAATTAGACCTGTTGATTGCTTTTTTTTTTTATGATTAAAAAAACAACAAGCTACCCCGCCACATCACACCCTGTTTTTTTAAGTATCTCAATTATGTGGAGATCAAGGAGACGGCCTCACCGGCAGACATAAGTGGTCCGTTATCATATATCTGAGAACATCGAGAGGAAAATTAATAGCAGTGTATCAGAAGTCCTGCAAGAGTTAATCATCTCAGCTCAGCTGTCTCTCATTAGGAACGGGATGATAATAAACCACAGGGTCACATGACACACTTTTTCTCGCTGAGGACTGAGTGTTACTTTGTTTATGCAATTGTTGTAACTGTGTCACATTTGAGAGGAGTGACCATGAAAATCAAGCACTCTAAATAAAGAGCTCTTAGTGTTAATTAATGAGAAATTCAACAATAAACGATCCACCCTTTGGTTTTCTTTCATACACTTGGACAGACGAGATTTTCTCCACATGAGCTACACAGGTATTTGTGGGTGATTGTTTTTTTTTATTTTATTTTATACATAGATAGGTTGGGTCTTTCCCTTTTTCCGTTCTTAGTTGCAGGCTGTGGGATAGCATTTAAAATAGTTTACAAAACTGTTTAATATGACACCTGATTGCTGTTGTTTACAATTACATGATTCAGAAGTATTTCAGTCTTTATTTTTATCATATGGTTGTTTCACTTTATGCAGCAAATGTAAGGTAGGTAGTAGGTAGGTAGGTAACTTTATTAATTTTCATCTCTGTCACACTACAGACAGCACAGTAAGTACACAAAAAACACACAAAGAGAAGTACCCGGCGCCATTCAAGATATAGAATATAAAAAGCAAACACACCATGAAATATAAAAATAAAAAGGGCATAAATAAGCATAAGTGCAAAGCACAACAGCTTTTTAACACACAATTGAAATAGACAGATGATGGAGGGGGAGAAATCATCCAAAATGTAAAGACAAACAATGTTTCTGATATAGATAAGAACATAAGTGGTCCATCTAGTACCAAATGCTGGAACTGTAACTCGCCACTCACACAAAGACATGGATGATGGGGAGTTGTTAGTAAATGGGAGGGTTATTATAGCAGATTGTGGGGGCTAAAGCCTGTTGCCTTTCCACCTGCTCACCTCTAATGGCAGTTTACAAAATGTTTATCCACAAGTGTCATAATTTGGCTTAACAACTACAATTACACCCTTTATTTTTAGACCCTATATGGAAGAGAAAACACAACATCTCTCATTATAACTTGAATTTGATGTCAAAGAAAGGATATGGCCAAACTGTCATTCCAACTACATTGAATTTTACCATCAGAGCATAACGTGCCTCCGATTGTGCTTGTCTGAGATTTTCACTCCTGACAAAAGCAATGGACAACCAGCCGAACAAAAGCAGCAGAAAGAAACAGTTGTAAAATGATGTCAGCAGCTTTGAAATAGGTAATTGGTGACTTCACGGCATTGGTGAGTTGGAAAAGGACCACTGGGTACTTCTTATATTTTCTTCAGGAAATATTCCTGAGAAATAAATTTTTTAATTTAGTGAAGCTAAGCAGCTTTAATCATTTTAGTTTCTTTCTGTTTGTTTATTTTTTTACATAAAAGTATTTTACTAATTCTTATTATTTATGCTCTGTATTAAACACATCACTGGTGGCTGATACACAACCTCCACTGTGCCAATCGTACACTTTGCTTCTTCTTTCCATCCACACCCATTGTTCTTCAAAGAATGGTTTTATTCATCTGTCATCCTTTTTGTGATAAATATAGTACTTGAAACAAACTTGGGGAGCCTCTTGTGCACTATTACATAATTTAATTACATTATAATGGAGGTATATGAGGTGTAAAATATCCAAGCTGGTATGTTGTGTCAATGTCATGTACTGTTTGGTGTGTTAGAATGGTGCAAATATTGAGATGGATTTGATTTCACAAAAAATTGAGTGTTAATTATTTCTCCAAATCTATTTACACCACCCACACTACATGATTCTTGGCAACACTAGTTTTATTTCAGTGAACGCGAACATGTGAGCAAAAAAAAAAAGGAATTTGAGCTGAACTCTGACAGAGAATAAACATGGAGGATTTGATTTGTGAAATTGAATGTCTTGTCCAATATTCACATGCTCTGGATGGACAACAGTGAGATGTACTGTATATTTCTGATAAACCAATCCTACCCCTACTCCTAATCCGAACCCTAAGCCTTACCCTAACCCTAACCTTTCATTTACATGTGAGCATACTGGGGTCAGACCTCTGCTCTGTCTTTAAGTGAAAGCAGGTTGATGTTGGGAGAGTGTGAGTCTGGAGTGAAGGGAGGGGGCTCAGCCTGAAGAATACACCTTCAACATTTCTGTTTTCCAGCTTCCTTATCTGACAGGAGAACACAAGATAAACAGCGAAAGGGCTCCAGTCTTTGACATTTAGGTGGAAGAAACTGTACAACTGTTTGATTTTTCATACGCCGCCTATGTGTGTGTGTGTGTGTGTGTGTGTGTGTGTGTGTGTGTGTGTGTGTGTGTGTGTGTGTGTGTGTGTGTGTGTGTTTGTGTGTGTGTGTGTGTGTCTGTCTAAATATATACAGTTCGCCCTCACGCATTCGCGCATCAATGCTTGCGACTTCACCTCATCACGGAATTTTGCGAGGCAGTCATGTGATACTGTACGCGCATTCTATTGGCTGACGGCATCCGAAAGTGCGCTATGTTCCGTGAGTCTCTGACTTAAGTGAGGCACAAAAGTGCTTTAAACAGTCGATAAGACTGTGGGAGAAGGTAATATAGATAGAAAGTGGTTTTATATCAGTATGGGGAGGGTTCATAAATGTTTACATTACCGTAAATAATAAGATAAATAGTTTGTCGTTCTATTGCGGAAGTTGTTAATTGCCTGTGGTTCCTGGAACGCATTAACTGCAAGGAACGAGGGTGCACTGTAATGCAAAATCCTTGTTTGACCGTCAGTCTGTTGCTTCCTTCTTTTACATTTTGTGAAACATTCCATTTTTGCCCACTAATATGATACCAGTACAGGACAGATGATGGACAGAATCTTGAATAATGGGCCTTGAAAAAGTGACAGTTGCTTGAATAAGCCTGGGCCAGGAAATAAATGAGTCAGATTTATGATCAATTTTCCCGATGTTCCAACAGCTTCTGCTGGTTGTCTTTAATAGATCTAAAAGCAATTTTCAGGTTTGCATGAGTGAAGACTTATGCCTCATCTCATAGAAGCCGGTGTCTACGCTCTGCATGTCGTACTTGCTGCCTTACAGGAGGAACAGAGCTCAACCAGACAGAGTAACACCCATGAAGAATAGGGGTTCTTTATGTGCTTTCTTAAAACATCACTCTCCTTGCATTTGCTCCCCCCATCACCACCACCACCATTACCAACACCATAACAGCATGATTACCCATCAGAAACACAACAGGGGGGTTTACACATCCCCCTGGCCATGACCTGCCCCCTCAGACCTCTACATCCTAATAAGGATTATACAAGAAGTTAAAAATGAATGAAGTCTTGTGCGCACTGCTAAATCAATTCTGGTCTGTGTTACTTTTCACTTTGGGCTCTTCATATTTGAACATAAGGTGCAATCCTCTTATGCGTCAAAGGTGGAAAAATCATATTAATTTAGACGTTGCTTCCCCAGGACCAATAGCATATTATGCGCCTGACACAACCTCGCCATCTGTTCTACTTCCTAATCTACCTCTGACAACCCCAATGCACCTCCGTCCCCATTCTCTTCTCTGATTGTTGTATTTCTGATACATATAGAAATATGACAAGAGAATTTTCAAATGTCTCAAGTGGCCTACTTCCAACATGTTCCAGCTGTTTCACCCTTATCACAGTTAACAACTGTGTACTGGCGGGGGGGGGGGGTAGGTCATTTTTCATTTTTGCCCTAGTTCTGAGTCAGTGGTAGAGGTAGAGGCAGGGCTCAATCAGTGCTTTTCGGAACGGAGTGAGTCATGTGCTGGCAGTACAGGACAGGGGCAGACCGTTTTGATAATGTATTATGCATTTGAACCATAACTTGGAGATTACAAAAAGCAGTTGAGTCAAGGAAGGATGTTTTAAAATGTCGTCATACTGTGTGGGTGGGGTGTGTGTGTGTGTGTGTGTGTGTGTGTGTGTGTGTGTGTGTGTGTGTGTGTGTGTGTGTGTGTGTGTGTGTGTGTGTGTGTGTGTGTGTGTGTGTGTGTGTGTGTGTGTGGATGGTGGGGGGGCAGCTAGAGATCTGGGAGCTTCTTTATTTCTGAGATGAGGATTTAATCAATCAATTGTTTATTCTCTATTATTTCATTGTTTCCAAATTGATTTTTATCAGCATATTTTCTCACACCGGGTCAGCGATGGCTCTGTTTAAATCAGCAAAAGCTTGGGTTGTCACTGATGGTTGATTGTAGTATAAAAACATTTCAGAAAATGCTGAATTGATTTCTGAAATTTAATGTAATTATACATTGAATGTGTCAGTTAATGTGTTATGTGTTTAGCTACATAAAATATTTAACTTTTTCCATAATTTCCATTTGAAAATTGTGCCTCAGGAGGTAGGGCAGTCTGTCACTTAACAGGGTGGCAATTCAATCTACAGCCTCTGCAGTCACCATGTCAACGTGCACTTGAGCAAAATCTTGCACCCCAGTCATTGTTTCAACAGTGCATGAGTGTCCATGGAAATGGTTACTCTTTTATTTTGGTGCTTTGCACGGTAGTCTCTGCCACTGCTGTGCAATGTTGCAAGAATGTTTTGTTGTCAAGTGCTTTGAGTGGTCAGTTTAATATGGAAAGGTTCTATACTGTAGAACCCGGGTCCTTCTATTAAAGACCTGAAAGAGTGTGATTTTCATAATAGGACTCCTTTAAAACATGAAAATCTCATTTCTATTTCACCAGTGATAATGTACTGTTCAATGATGCACCTGATCAGGTTATACAAGACTCTAGACATGAAATTATCCCAGTTATTTTATCACATCATTGTGTTTATAGGCCAGTACTTCCCAGACTCATTGAAACACGGCATCTTATTAAGGTTAATACATTCTCAGTTAGTGATACTACCACATTTCAATTTGGCCTTTTAAATATTAGATCACTGTCATCTAAGGCCTTGCTTCTTATTGATTTAATTCTTAAGCATGGCCTGGTTATGATTGTTTTATGTGAAACATGGCTAAAACCGAATGTTTTCTTACCGTTAAATGACGCTTCACCACCTGATTTTACATGTGCTCATGCTGCAAGGGCTGATAAAAAGGGTGGAGGTCTTGCTTTAGTTTGTAAATCTATTCTTAACTTGACTTAAAAAGACACATCTTGACCAAGTCTTAATTATAATTATAATTATAGACCACTTTCTAACCTTCCATTGTTATCTAAAGTACTAGAAAAGGTAGTATCTCAATGGCTCTTAGATTTTTTTGTCACTTTGCAGCCTCTTCAAACCATTCCAATCCGCTTTTCAGGCCTGCCATTCCACTGAAACAGCACTAACTAAAGTTGTAAATGATCTCCTACTGAATATGGACTCTGATTCCACTTCTGTTCTCTTACTATTGGATCTTAGTGCAGCGTTTGACACTATAGATCACTATATACTCCTTGACCACTGGAGAGGTAGTTTGGTGTCTGTGAGTTAGCTCTTGCATGGTTAAAATCTTATCTGTCTGACAGGTCACAATGTGTCTCTTATAATAATAAAACTTTTGCCTTCTCCGACGTTAAATATGGCGTACCTCATGCGTCTGTACTTGGTTCTTTGCTATTCTCCCCATATGTTGCACCTTTTGGTAACATTATAGGCAGCTTTGGCATACATTTCCACTGTCATGCTGACGACACACAACTGTACATGCCCATAAAAGCAGATGATCGATCAGAATTAATTAACTTAGAGCCCTGTCTTTTTGTCGTGAATAGTTGGATGTCAAGTAATTTCTTGCTCCTAAACCCAGACAAAACTGAGATGCTAATCATAGGTCCTGCCCGACATAGACACCAATTTGAACACCTAACTATGTCTGTAAATAATTGTTTGATATCCCAAAGTTCAACAGTCAAGAATCTTGAAGTTACGTTAGATTCAACTCTCTCCTTTGATCAGCATATTAAAGAAGGGACAAAGATTGCCTTCTTTCATTTAAGCAATATCACCAAAATTAGGTTCTCTCTATCTGTGGCTGATGCAGAGATTCTGATTCATGACTTTCTGTCCTCTAGACTTGACTATTGCAATGGTCTGCTATCGGGGGTTGCCTTGGTCTAGAATAAGTCTTCAGATGGTTCAGAATAAAGCAGCAAGAAAACCAGAAAATTTGACCATATCACACCAGTTTTACCAACATTATATTGGCTTCCGATTCATGTTAGATCTGACTTTAAAGTACTTTTAATGTATAAAACCGTTAGTGGGCTTGCTCCCACCTACATGTGTGATCTGCTTAAACCATACACTCTGATGAGGGCTCTCTGCTCTCAGAATTCAGGTCTCTTGTGTGTTCCCAAAGTAAAAGAGAAATCAGCTGGCTAGAGGGCCTTCTCTTATCGCGCCCCTTTCCTATGGAATAATCTCCCTATCAATACTAGAAAGTCTGAATCCATAGATATCTTTAAATCTAGACTCAAAACGTATCTGTTCTCTCTAACATATGACTAATATTTGGGGGGGAGGGGGGCAGTCTCGATGGTTAGGTACAACCTAGTCCTGCAGAAGAGCTGTAGGATTTCTTTTCTTTTTTAGGCCCCCTCCTCTCATTAATCCTCTGCCATTTTGGTCCCTCTAGCACCACTCTCGCCCTTGCTCTCTCCCTCTTCCTCTCTCTCTCCCACTTCCTCCCTTTCCTGTTCTCTCTCTCAGGCCTTTGTGTGGTGGATCATTGGCTATCAGTGACCTCTGTCCGCTTCCTTGGCTGGTGGTATCAAAAGCTACACGATGCATCTGCGTCATCATCTAGGGGAGACTGGTTCCATTTCATTTAGTTCAGCTATGGTTTAGATTTTGGCAGGGGTAATCATACACTGTATTTTGTTTAGGCATCTATTTGTACTGTCCTCAGAGTGTTGGATCCTCGGCAATTGGTGACCTCTGTCTGCTTCATTGGCGGGTGGTGACACACTCTACTGGGTGGATCAGCATGCTTTTGTCATACATTTGTTATTGTTACTGTTATTGTTATTAGTATTGTTTTGTTGTTAATCTGTACATGCAATATCTATTGCCTCGTCTGTCCGCTGCTGGAAGAGGGGTCCCTCCTTTGTAGTCTTTCTGAGATTCCTCCCATCCATTTTTTTTCCGTGTTAAAAGGGTTTTGGTGGGAGTTGTTCCTTATCCGATGTGAGGGTCGTACTGCTCGCAGTACACAAAGGTCAGAGGGATATCATCCATGTGCAGATTATAAAGCCCTTTGGGACATTTCTGTGAATCTGTGCTATATAAGAATAAATAAACTTGAAACTTGTATATATTTGTGTTATCTGTATAATCTTAAAGGTAAAAGTTGTAATTATTTGTCTTGTTATAGGTATGACATCAATAAAACAAATGTTTTCCTGCATATCTCAGTCACATCAATCATCTCTGAGCAGCTATTCATTTCAGCTGTTGAATTAATAATGACTTTTGTTATTATGAAATACAGTTCACATAATATTTCAAACTTTTTTTTAGTCTGTAGAATAAGATGCCCCTTGATTTGCACTGCAAACCTTTTGTAAACTTGTTAATACTATTGAAATCCAACAAAATCCATTCAGTTCCCACAAAATCTATTAAATAACATTCAACTTATAATAAATAAATAAATGGGTGTGAAACTTTTACAGTCAGAGGATATTTTAGACACACAGGAATATGTAGAAGCAGGAGAATTTGTTTCAAAATCAGAGGAATATTAACCTTAGACACTCCTCTTCACCGGTATTTTATCTCATCACTTGTTCAACCAACTTGGTTTCCACTTGAATTTGATCAACCTTCTGCTGGCCTCTCAAGTGGATAGCAGACACACACTTTGACATGCATTAGCCCCAGACTGACTGATACTACCGCACCCAAGAGAATTCATGTTCAAATGAGTCCCTGACTTCTCATCTCTTTTCCTTAACCCTGCCGCTTCTGGTTGGTTTTCTCCCTCAGCGCTGCTCTTGTCACTCAGCTGTCCATGAGATATCAGGCTTCCCCTGTGTCTGACAGTCAGGTGCTGGCAAATTTATGATAGAGTCATTTGCCACAGAAGAGAAAAACATAACCGATCAGAGAAATGTTACCGATCAGGGATACGTGAAGGTCGAGGTTGGGAAAGAGAGAGGTAACCCGTCCATTCATCATCAGTGCTGACAGACGTCCCAGCTTTCATTTTCCATCTTACTACACTGTATGCTTCACCTCATAATGCTCTACATTCTGATTCACCATCTGAAGTCGGTTCCTCACCACATTTGTGTAAACGACATTTGCATTTGTTGCCATAATCCTAAAATTAATTATTAGAGAGTTATGATGTAAAGGCTGACTATGTAGGAAATAGATCAAATCTTAGTTTAGTTTAGTTTAACTTTCAGAGTAGGTCAGGGTACCCTGAAAGTAGTACCCGAGAAGCGCATTGACTAGTGCAAATGGAGAAGGCCAGTGTGAGGAAGAACATAGATCAAAGATAGTGCATAGGTAGATCAAAGCACTAGCTTTGATCTAGGGTCTTACTCATACCTTCTCACTCGTTTTTCTATTCTATCTGGTTCCTGAGTATGCAAAAGTTGAAATTTGACTGTGACCTACTTTTCTCAAGGTCAAGGTCATCATCTCACTTTCATCCCCTTTGCCGCCCAAGTAATGTGCTTTTTGTTTCATCTTTCAATCTGCAACAGTTGCAAAGATATTTGGTGGACAAACGAACGAATGGACGAACACAGTAACACTGACAATTGCAATACATCACTGCTTTGAAGCGGGATGTAATAAGACTAATCTATACAGGGATAATCTTTCAATGCTTTGTTCACATGATGTAACACTTCAGAGGATCATGCTATGCCGCTAAGGGATTACATGAGCTTCATAAGGAATGGATTGAACGACGAGAGATAATGTTTTTGGGTTGCGGGTGGGGAAATGTGTGAAATCACAAGATCCAAACAAAGGATGTAGCGGCATAGTGTAGTGTAATCCTCTGGAGGAGAAATAATATTAAAAAATAAGTATGGGATTCATAGAAATTAAAATGTAAATCTTTCACACCCCATCAAGATGAATGTGTATTTTTTGTGTTGTTTGAGGAGTGCTTTAAATTTTATCATCATAATTATTATTATTATTATTATTAGTAGTAGTAGTAGTAGTAGTAGTAGTAATAGTAAAATTAGCAAATTGTTACATTAGTATAATATTATCTAGCTATTTAGCAATCAGATAGATAGATATGGTGGATATGGTGATAGCCATTGATTTCTGAAAAAAACAAAACAGGAACTCATCACTGACAGATGTGTTTTTCTTTTCTATGAAGGTGGGGAAACACAGAAGCATTCTGGGTGGGCAGATATACAACCATCTTTTTGATCACCTGGAGTGGAACATACAGTATAGTCCAAAGTTAACTGCAATGTTCAGAGGCTGACAGCTCTTGATGGGTGAGTGACATGTCGTGGGTTCTTTTATCTTTTATCTCCAGAGAAATGAGACACTGGGAAGAGCTGATCACAGGTCCTGTGATGTTATCTGAGGTCAGATGAGAAGAGTCTCTGACTTTCACTCTTGCTTTTGGTTTGTCTCTTTTTAATTCTCACCTGAGCCTTGAGGGAACTGGGACGTTGTTAAGACAAGATCATAGGACAATTAGATGACATGGAAGCATACTGGTAGAGTGGACGGAAATAGCTCCACATAAAGCGAAAGAAAGGATCAGTGTATCATGTACTTTGTCTGCTCTTACCTATGAGGGAATACCTTGTCTCCAAATGTATTTCATTTACTATTTTTAATATATTATTTTTTATATATTTGTTTGTTTGGTTGTGTTGCCATTCATCTGTGTCTGTGTGTTTGTGCAATCCACTCATTTGAAGAGATGACCATGTTAAAAAACTGTGTAAAGCCCCGAGGCATGCTGGGAAAAAAACAGATTAACACATTAACGTTAGAGGTGCTGAATAAAGATTTCGAGCTCTGCCCCAGGCCATTCTGTCCGTTAGAGAACTGACATCAGAAGACTAATATCTGGCTCTTTTTCTAACATGAAAAGGTTTTCGTACATCTGAAAAAGTAAGTGTACATCCTGTTTACCTGTCCATCACTACATATTTTCATACCACCGTTTACTGTCTCATTCCAGACAGGCAAAAATTTGTGAGCCCTGACAGTCGTCTTTCCCCACCGCCCTCCGGGCGTATATGCAGCCACAAATGAGAACACAAAAGTACGCCATGTCTTTAAAATACTCCCCTCTCGCTCCCGCTCTCTCCGGGGATATCGACCCTGCCAGTTAAGTTCTGGTTGGCTGCACTCTGCAGAGATGTTGGGACTGTCAGAGGAAATATACGGTCCTTGTCTGGAACCCAGGTGTGCCGAGGCAAAGTGTTAAATTTGGTCATTACTCTTATAATAGTGCTTTTATGTTTTGCTCTCAAGGGTCATGTGTGCAACAGCCACAGGAGGGCTTTGCTGAAAGAGTCACAGACAGAGGCATCTGTTGTCAAGGGGCTCACCTTAAAACATCTTCCTGTTTCCAGAAAGAATGTTGAATGTCAGGTCGACATCTAGCACTCACTGTTGTAAAAGTAAATTATTTTTTTTTTAAATAGTGTAAAAATATTGTTTAAAAAAGTTTTGAGCCCACCATCTGCATTTGTGTGTGCATGCATTGTCTGTGTTTCCTCGCACACAGCAACATATGCATCTCATGTGTAGATTTGTACATGCCAACTAGACTGGAAGCTGGGCTGTAGGGGGGAGACAATGATTGTAACGGCTTTTTGATGTAGATAAATGGCATACAGATGGCTCACTCAATATATTCAAATGAGACCTAAAAAGAGGGGAGGGGCCATCAATACAAGGATCCATCTAGCTCAATCACCATGTGACTTTCTATAATTATCAACTTTGCTCTGACGCTTTAGCGAGATCATGGCTATAATTTTGTAATTTGAATGAGCCTAAGTGCCAGACTTTTCCTTGATGTCCAAGAGAAGAATAGAAAACTATGTGATTTCATGAAACTGTAGCAAAATGAGTTTGTGATTAACAGACTCCGTGTTCCTGGTGGGTTTTTTTTTGCTCTTCCATGAAAAGCTCTTGTGAAGTCACAAAACACAACATAAAAACAAAGCTTATTTATGGTGTAATTAGGCATTTTGCATTGACAGCTACCCAGTAAGACATCAATTCAAAATCATGAGCATACAAATGAATGTAAAACCATCACATAACAAAAGATAATACTGGGATATCCAGAAAGCCTCTGGTGGTATTGCAACTCTCTAAGATCCAGCAGTCTGAATGGTTTATGTCTGAGGAGATAATCCTCTTCATTCAGCCATCTCAGTCTGCAGACAATGTCCTGGAGGTAAGAACTGCCAGCAAATTCCATGCTATAATGTTCGACAGATATAAACCGTATTTACTCACGTTTCACCTTTAACATTGGCATGGAAAAGAACCCCAAATGTGATTAAGCACATGAAGAACTAATCCAGAGATGAGCATAGGGTAATATATGCTAATTATCCAACAGGATATTCTTACATAGTGATTAGCATATCTGGACAGCCAGACAGGAATGGGAGGGCAGTATGAGAAGAAAGAAATGGACACAGCTGCTGATAAGGAGCTCAGTTTTTTTGGTTTAGTCTTTTTCATGTTGATCGAAACCATGGATATTCTGGCCACAGGCATGTTCTGAGCTCCCCTCACTCTGTTCCTCTCTATCTAATGGAGGCATACACAGTCTCAGATGAAAATGGACACATGGATGTACTTGCGCACACACGCGCGTACACACACACACACACACACACACACACACACAGACACACACACACACACACACACACACAGTGACAAGTCTTCTATTAAGGACAAGTGGTATAAAATTAAGAAAGGAAATACTGGAAAATGAACACTGCTTGCAAGGAAAGAAGCATGTTTTTGTGAACGTGCACCAAAAGTCAAACAACTACCATGAATATACAGACCAAAAGTATCATACATTAAAAAGTATTAGTATAGTTTCTTCACTTGATGAAAATTGGTCATTTGACTTGAGTAATTGGTTTAGTCAATGATTATTCCATTAGGGTAATCTCTGAATTTTAAGAAAAAACCCTGATAGTTACATATATTTGAATCATTCCTAAGAAATTGCTGCCCATCTGTCAATCATGCCAACTGCACCAATATGACTAGTACTGTGATTCACCTCGAATATCTGATGTCCTTCTATTCCCTACACAGATAAGAACAAATTTAATATATCTCTGATTATTTATTTTAAAAAATGCTTATTTGCCCTTAAATACGATGACTAATGTTTACATGTGCCACAAATTTGATTATTGTGTGTGCAACATATTGACGTCTAGCAGCAATTCGTCCAACCCATCACTTCTCTAAGGCAGAGCTCCCCATGTTCTGAACAATACAAACAACTTGCATCATCTTTTTTCCTATGTGCTTCCTCACCCGAACGTGCAGTGTGACCATGAGCCACTGTATCAATTCTAGGTTTGGTATTTAGGTGTAATCAGCCATATAGGACACCAGCTTGCTGAGAAGCACGGGCCCTTTGTCAGACTCCCATCTGTTTAGTGCATTGGGACGTGTCCGGTCCCAAAGAGATGGTGGAATGAAAGGATATGTGAAAGCTCAGCTGAAGACAAGTGGCAGCATCAGGACACAGTCTGTCTGTGGCACTACTGAAGTCCACTTTTATTCTAATGCAGCATGTATGAGTCCCCTGCTTGCATACAACCCAGAGATCAGAGACTGACAGATGCACCAGGGGACGCAGACTGGGACGTCTGACACATGCAAGCATCCACGCTTCCATGCACGGTGTGTCTGTTTTCCCTTTGCTCCCCTCTCTTTCAAGCTGTTCGGCTATTGACGTACCATTGTACATTATACACAGCCTTGATGACCTGTTAGTGGGACATATATGTTTTGGCACGGATCGATTCGTGCAGCGGGGTTCTCCCTCTCTGCTGTCACTTTGCAGTGAATGGGCCAAGCAGAGTGGCAGCAAGTGATAAGCTGCTATAGTCCAGTCTAACCATTCCAGAAGGAGTGGTGACCCTACTGCAGCAGGGCTGATTATAGCAGCCTGGGGGCTACTAGTTCTGAGATTAAAGCCTCTATGACAAAGACTGAAAAATATCTCCCCACTGTAGACTGCAGCAACAACAGAGGTGGTGATAATGACCTCACAGCAAGCAGTAGACACACATTTTTTCCTCTAAAAAATAATATTCTCTTTATCATCCTAAGCATTATTATTAGGGATACAATAATCCAGGTCTGATTCAGTTCCTATTCCTGAATCCTATTTTTAATCAATTTGTCCTAGTGTGTGGAATAGACTGACATCACACATTTTGGTCTGCTTTTTTGAATGTGCAGCACATTCATGTATAAATGCGATAAACAAAATGTTGAAACAGAGCTAGACATTTGTTTTATATTCATTTAGTTATTTGTTTGTTTTGTTTGTTCATCTTATTACATTATCCTAAAAGTTTACAACTTCTTCTTCTTTTCCTTTCGGTTTTTCCCTTCAGGGGTCGCCACAGCGAATCAATTGCCTCCATCTAACCCTGTCTTCTGCATCCTCTTCTCTCACACCAACTACCTTCATGTCTTCTTTCATTACATCCATAAACCTCCTCTTTGGTCTTCCTCTAGGCCTCCTGCCTGGCAGTTCAAAACTCAGCATCCTTCTACCAATATATTCACTATCTCTCCTCTGGACATGTCCAAACCATCTCAGTCTGGCCTCTGACTCTGATCTCCAAAACCTCTAACATGTGCTGTCCCTCTGATGTACTAATTCCTGATCCTATCCATCCTGGTCACTCCCAAAGAGAACCTCAGCATCTTCATCTCTGCTACCTCCAGCTCTGTCTCCTGTCTTTTCCTCAGTGACACTGTCTCTAGACCAAACAACATCGCTGGTCTCACCACAGTTTTGTACACCTCTCCTTTCATTTTAGCTGAAACTCTTCTATCACACATCACACCCGACACTTTTCTCCATCCGTTACATCCTGCCTGTACGTACCTCTTCCACTCTTTTCCACACTCTCCATTGCTCTGGACTGTTGACTCTAAGTACTTAAAATCCTCCACCTTCTTGATCTCTTCTCCCTGTAACCTCACTCTTCCACTTGGGTCCCTCTCATTCACACACGTACTCTGTCTTTCTGCGGCTAAACTTCTTTCCTCTCCTTTCCAGAACAAACCTCCACCTCTCTAGCTTCTCCTCCACCTGTTCCCTACTCTCACTGCAGATCACAATGTCATCTGCAAACATCATAGTCCATGGAGATTTCTGTCTGACCTCATCTGCCAGCCTGTCTATCACCATAGCGAACAAGAAGGGGCTCAGAGCTGATCCCTGATGCAGTCCCACCTCCACCTTGAACTCCTCTGTCATATCTACAGCACACCTCACCACTGTCTTACAGTCCTCATACATGTCCTGCACCGCTCTCACATACTTCTCTGACACTCCAGACTTTCTCATACAATACCACAGTTCCTCTCTGGGCACCCTGTCATAAGCTTCCTCCAGATCTACAAAAACACAACGCAGCTCCGTCAGGCCTTCTCTGTACTTCTGTATCAACATCCTCAAAGCAAATACTGCATCTGTAGTACTCTTTTTGGCATGAAACCATACTGCTGCTCACAAATGCTCACTTCTGCCCTTAGTCTAGCTTCCACTACTCTTTCCCATAACTTCATTGTATGGCTCATCAGTTTTATTCCTCTGTAGTTGCTACAACTCTGCACATCTCCCTTGTTCTTAAAAATGGGCACCAGCACACACTTCTCCTCCATTCCTAAGGCATCTTCTCACTATCTAAGATCCTGTTGAACGACCCAGTCAGGAACTCAACTGCCACCACATCCTAAAAGTTTACAACAACTTACTGAAATTCTATTCATGGTAATAGTGCATCTTGTTACGCTACTTGTTGTTGCCGCTTCCTGTACTACAACTTTACTTCATTCGCCGTGGTTCAATCTGTATCCCATCAGCAAAATGTGAATAGAAATGTCTGTTGAACACTTAAACTATTTCCAGTGATGTGTATTTTACCACATCATCAAAGTGTTATGTTTTCATGTTTCAAAGTTGGGAGTGAATCTGTGACCTCACTTCCCTTAACTTTGCAAGATGGAACCTTTTTTTAGCATTTTCATCAAATAAGCATAAACTGCTAGACACATTTTCATGAAACTTAATGGAGAAGTAGAACATGCACCAATTTTGGAAGTGGTGAATCACTGATTTTTTTTAATACATTTCTACATTACATTACTAGAACCATGAGGATGAACCACAGGTCTTGTTAGAATTGGATGTTGGGCTTAATTTACTTTAAAATTGTGTTTGACACATTACTGACATCGTGATTTACGATTTATTTACATAGCTGACAACTCTAAGAACAATTTTTCTATACCCTTCAAATGAGCAGCCTTGAGATGCTGGCAGGTGACCAGCTTGTGAGAGATTTGGCATGTGTTGCATGAAGCCCTTTCCCTCTCTTAGTACTACCATATGCCAAAAACCCCCTCCCCAGCCTCCATCCCCAGTCCCCTGTACCCCCACTTCCTCCGAACAACCACACAAACACGCTCCTCTCTATCTGCACCTCCACCCCCACCCCGCTGTAGCTCCCCTTGCAGATACTTCTTTCTGATATCTGACAGCAGCTGTGTTGATGAGCACAATACGAGGGCCAAGGCAGCTCAGCTGGGCCCACTCCCCACTTGACACTGGGCTGACCTCTGGCATGTGAGTTGTCTTCCCTGAAGGCTGCTCTGCCTTTCGCCTGATGCAGTCTGTCCCTCCATGTCCTCTCCCCACACACGTTGCTCCCAGGCACAGGCTGTACACTCAGCAACGGGTGCATCCTCAGGTCATCCGGGTCAATTAAATTCAAATTGAGGATAAATGATTTGTAAATCATGTTTGATAAAGAGCTGGGTTGCACAGATGCAGACAAAGGACTGCTGCCTGTTCGTTAGAAATATTCATACCAAGTTCCCCATGGATGCTTTATCAATATTTGCTTGTTGACTTTCATCTACTGACTCATAGGTAGACTTACAGTCTCTCATCACGTGCATGGATCCATATTTATTCTCCATCCACTCACTCATACATGCCCCCATATGTGCACAAACGGAGCTAGTCTATCCATGTAGTACGAATGAGAGTGAAAGGCTTGTAATAGCGCTCCTCCCTCGAGGCATTGATGACACCAAGGAAACCAAACAGAAGCCGATGGTGTGACGGAGCTGAGTGTGGGGGGGAGGAGGGGCGGGGTCATCACTCCCACTTGCCATTCAACTTCTTTACAACTTTACAAAATAGCCTTTTAATTTGCTGCAGCGTCTGGGGTGTCTGAATCGTGCCGGCATCAATCACCATCATCACCAGGACCGTGGGCGCTGAGTCCCCTGGGCCTCCTTCACTGAACGGCCCTGCAGGCAGATCACCCTCTGTCCCCCCATATGGGGCAGTTTCCCCTTCTGTGCCTTCTCTTGCTCCCGTATTCTTCCTTACACTCTGTAACTCACTCATGCAAAAAATGTAGTATGGAACCGGGGTCACCATTGCACTTGACACTATCTTCTTTTCAGCTCTCTACTGATAGTATTGTGCATGAAACGTCCGTCTCACTGCAAAGGATGAGTCTACCGATGTTCAGTATTCCAGCGGAAAAAATAAAGATTGACAGGATGGGTGCTTTGATTGATTTCTGCAATAGCTGTTTGAGGTTTTTTTTTTTATGTCATTAGAAACTTTTTTGAATGGCTACAGGAAGTACTTTTGGAGAATTATCCCAACTACTTCTGAATCATTGTTGGTATAATGATGTAAGTGCCAGTGACAGCCATGACTGATATCAATAAAAAAGAATGATGAAGATACATGCATGAATGAGTTAATTCCCTGATGTAATCTGGCAGGTCTCTGTAGAGGTGGTCAACGTGGATTACCCTCCACTCTTCAAATGTCAGCCTGTAGTGATGGGTTTCAGTATTTGTGTGGTAAATGTACATTTCTGGCACATTCTGGTAACATTTTTTAATTTCCAAACTTGACCTTAATACAGCGGTACCTCTACTTACGAAATTATTTGGTTCCGGAAGAAATGACATAAGTAGAAAATTTCGTAAGTAGGGACGCTTTTTCCATGCAAGTGCCCTAATCCATTCCAAGCCCCCAAAAATTCCAACATATTTTATAAAGCATAAAAATGCATCAAAACATGTAACAAATACATGTTATAATTAGATTATTACACAATAAATGAGAGTTGTGCATAATGTAAAAAACAAAGAATAAAGAATAAATATGATGGTCATTTACCTTTTAATTGCTGTCCTCATTGTTTTTTGCCCTCTTTGGTTCATGCGCTCCTGCCTCACCATGCCGAACAACAAAGTGAATTCCAGTCCTCCTTTTGAACATCTCCAACCATCCACGCGATGCCTTAAACACCTTAAACTTCCATTTGTTTGAATCAGGGCTTTGAACGAGAATTTTTGCCAATCGGTTCGTTCCGAACAGAAACGGAATTATAACGTTTCCGGTACAACACAGTTCAACCACAGTCAGCTTTTTGCTTCCATTAGCTAGCATGCACCGAGCAATAAGGTGCACCGTGTGTCCGGTTAAAGTACAGAAATAAACTCCGTTATTTAGACTGTGCCTCATTATAGAATGAGCTGAATGGTGCGCAAAATACGGTAACTTAAGGACTTTTAAAATAGCAACTAAAGCAATTAGTTTATATACTATAGACCATAATTAATGTAGCCGCAAGAGGGCACAAGCCAGTGTCTTATTGTGCCGGTCCCAAGCCCGGATAAATACAGAGGGTTGCGTCAGGAAGGGCATCCGGCGTAAAACTTTTGCCAAATCAAAGATGCGAATCAAACATATGACTTCCATACCGGATCGGTCGAGGCCCGGGTTAACAACGACCGCCATCGGCGCTGTTGACCTACAGGGCGCCGGTGGAAATTGGATTACTGTTGGTCGAAGAAGGAGAGGAGGAAAGTGCGTTCGCACGAAGAAAGAGAAGAGGAGCGCCAAGAGTATAGGACTAAGAGTAGGGACGTTGAATGTTGGAACTATGACAGGAAAAGGTAGAGAGTTGGTCGACATGATGCAGAGGAGGAAGGTAGACATACTGTGTGTCCAGGAGACCAGGTGGAAAGGTAGCAAGGCTAGAAGTTTAGGAGCAGGGTTCAGGTTGTTCTATCATGGTGTAGATGGGAAGAGAAATGGAGTAGGAGTTATCTTGAAGGAGGAGTTTGTTAGGAATGTCCTGGAGGTAAAAAGAGTGTCGGATAGAGTGATGAGTCTGAAGCTAGAAATAGAAGGTGTGATGTTCAATGTTGTTAGTGGGTATGCTCCACAGGTAGGATGTGAGCTGGAGGAGAAGGAGAAATTCTGGTTGGACTTTGATGAAGTGATGCAGAGCATACCTAGAAGTGAGAGAGTTGTCATCGGTGCAGACTTCAATGGACATGTTGGTGCAGGTAACAGAGGTGATGAGGAAGTGATGGGCAGGTTTGGTATCCAGGAGAGGAACGCAGAAGGACAGATGGTAGTTGACTTTGCAAAAAGGATGGAAATGGCTGTAGTGAATACTTTCTTCCAGAAGAGGCAGGAACATAGGGTGACCTATAAGAGTGGTGGTAGGAGCACACAGGTAGACTACATCTTGTGTAGACGATGTAACCTGAAGGAGATCAGTGACTGCAAAGTAGTGGTAGGCGAGAGTGTAGCCAAACAGCATAGAATGGTGGTGTGTAGGATGACTCTGGTGGTGAGGAAGATGAAGAGGACAAAGACAGAGCAGAAGACGAAATGGTGGAAGCTAAAAAAGGAAGAGTGTTGCATGACCTTTAGGAAGGAGTTAAGACAGGCTCTGGGTGGTCAGGAGGTGCTTCCAGATGACTGGACAACTACAGCTAATGTGATCAGGGAGACAGGTAGGAGAGTATTTGGTGTGTCATCTGGAAGGAAAGTAGATAAGGAGACTTGGTGGTGGAATGAGGAGGTACAGGAGTGTATACAAAGAAAGAGGTTAGCTAAGAAGAAGTGGGACACTGAGAGGACTGAGGAGAGTAGACAGGAGTACAGGGAGATACAGCGTAAGGTGAAGGTAGAGGTAGCAAAGGCCAAACAAGAAGCTTATGATGACTTGTATGCTAGGTTGGACAGTAAGGAGGGAGAGACTGATCTATACAGGCTGGCAAGACAGAGAGATAGAGATGGGAAGGACGTGCAGCAGGTTAGGGTGATTAAGGATAGGGATGGAAGTCTATTGACAGGTGCCAGCAGTGTGATGGGAAGATGGAAAGAGTACTTTGAGGAGTTGATGAACGTGGAAAATGAGAGAGAACAAAGACTAGAAGAGGTGACTGTTGTGGACCAGGATGTAGCAAAGATTAGCCAGGATGAAGTGAGGAGTGCACTGAAGAGGATGAAGAGTGGAAAGGCAGTCGGTCCTGATGATATACCTGTAGAGGTTTGGAAGTGTCTAGGAGAGGTGGCAGTAGAGTTTCTGACTGGGTTGTTCAACAGGATCTTAGATAGTGAGAAGATGCCTGAGGAGTGGAGGAGAAGTGTGCTGGTGCCCATTTTTAAGAACAAGGGAGATGTGCAGAGTTGTGGCAACTACAGAGGAATAAAGCTGATGAGCCATACAATGAAGTTATGGGAAAGAGTAGTGGAAGCTAGACTAAGGGCAGAAGTGAACATTTGTGAGCAGCAGTATGGTTTCATGCCAAAAAAGAGTACTACAGATGCAGTATTTGCTTTGAGGATGTTGATAGAGAAGTACAGAGAAGGCCAGAGGGAGCTGCATTGTGTTTTTGTAGATCTGGAGAAAGCTTATGACAGGGTGCCCAGAGAGGAACTGTGGTATTGTATGAGGAAGTCTGGAGTGTCAGAGAAGTATGTTAGAACGGTGCAGGACATGTATGAGGACTGTAAGACAGTGGTGAGGTGTGCTGTAGGTGTGACAGAGGAGTTCAAGGTGGAGGTGGGACTGCATCAGGGATCAGCTCTGAGCCCCTTCTTGTTCGCTATGGTGATGGACAGGCTGACAGACGAGGTTAGACAGGAATCTCCATGGACTATGATGTTTGCAGATGACATTGTGATCTGCAGTGAGAGTAGGGACGAGGTGGAGGAGAAGCTAGAGAGGTGGAGGTTTGTCCTGGAAAGGAGAGGGATGAAGGTTAGCCGCAGTAAGACAGAGTACATGTGTATGAATGAGAGGGACCCAATTGGAAGAGTGAGGTTACAGGGAGAAGAGATCAAGAAGGTGGAGGATTTTAAGTACTTGGGGTCAACAGTCCAGAGCAATGGAGAGTGGGGAAAAGAGGTGAAGAAGCGTGTCCAGGCAGGATGGAATGGGTGGAGAAAAGTGTCAGGTGTGATGTGTGATAGAAGAGTTTCAGCTAAAATGAAAGGAAAGGTGTACAAAACTGTGGTGAGACCAGCGATGTTGTTTGGTCTAGAGACAGTGTCACTGAGGAAAAGACAGGAGGCAGAGCTGGAGGTAGCAGAGATGAAGATGCTGAGGTTCTCTCTGGGAGTGACCAGGAAGGATAGGATCAGGAATGAGTACATCAGAGGGACAGCACATGTTAGAGGTTTTGGAGATAAAGTCAGAGAGGCCAGACTGAGATGGTTTGGACATGTCCAGAGGAGAGATAGTGAATATATTGGTAGAAGGATGCTGAGTTTTGAACTGCCAGGCAGGAGGCCTAGAGGAAGACCAAAGAGGAGGTTTATGGATGTAGTGAAAGAGGACATGAAGGTAGTTGGTGTGAGAGAAGAGGATGCAAAGGACAGGGTTAGATGGAGGCGGTTGATTCGCTGTGGCGACCCCTGAAGGGAAAAGCCAAAAGGAAAAGAAGAAGACTATAGACCATAATTATAGCTATATCCCTACCCTACAGTAAACACCACTGCACTACACCACTGCTTTATGCAAGTTATATCACTGTAGTTAAGGCTTAAGCCTCCTACTTAGACACTACATGAAATAAGACAAGAATAACTTCCACCATGTCATTTACTGCTGAAAATTAGATCTTCATTGTGCTTCTCCCATAGCTCAGTATTGCTACAAAGCGCTGGCAGTAGGGGTCGGGGACACACTGCTCTGAAAATGACTGCAGCCAATGAGTTAATGTCTAAATCATACATTTGTAAGATTGACATACTGCAGTGTTTACCTGTTACGAATAAATTGTGACTGGGAGACTGCCCGTTTCCTAACTGCTGCTGATAGCCGCTACTTCTCTCTGCTCTCATCCCGCGTCCAGTGAATGACAGGAAGTGAAACACATGAGGTCAAATATTTTTTTCAAGAACGAAAAAAAACAAAAACGGTACTAACCAGTTTACAATTATTTTCTGTTCCAATTCTGTTCCGGAACATTAAAAAATATAATGTTTTCGGTTTCGTTTTCGTTCCTGCCAAAGCCCTGGTTTCAATAATGTGGCGATTGTAGATGCATTACGGACATATTTTTTGGCGAGATCACCCAAATGCATCCCTTTTTCATGCTTTTCTATTATCTCTTGCTTTGTTTGTATGGACAACAAAACTCTTTTCTTCATCTTTTCTTTTCCTCTTTTCTCCGTCACTTTCTTGGAGTCCATAGTGAATACTCAAAAAGTTAATATATTTACGCAAAACTATCAGAACATCTCACGGGTGGAGGGCTGAATGACAAGGACGCTGCATAAACACTGATCTAGCTCCACACAGAGGTCCCTCTTAGCCAATGGGATGCCAAGAAGATACTAGGTAATAGCCAATGGCAGAGCAGCTATGAGAGTGTTGCGTTCATGAACCTGTGGGAGCTGTGAGTATCAGCCCAGACTGTATTTTTACCTTTCGTAAGTCGAAATTTCTTTGTAACTAGAGGAAATATTTTCCTGCTGAGAAATTTCGTAAGTAGAAAAATTTTCGTAAGTAGACATTCGTAAGTAGAGGTACCACTGTATATACTTTTTGTTGTTATCATAAAATATGTATTAACCAACAATTAAATTTGACAGGGGGGGTGATTTTTGTCAAGAACACATTGGAATGGCAGTTCATTTCCATTGTATTTGTCTATGCTCCTATGATATGCGAATTCAAGCCGCTAGCTAGGTGTTGTATATGCTGTGCACTGCAAATGTTCCACTTGTCATACAGTATGAAGGCAGGAGGGCAGATGGCTTGGAGCAGAAAGGGTGCAGGTGGTACTTTCCCTGGTCAGCAATGGGTATTAAACAGCAATTACAGATGCTATAATGCTTCAGTCATACATGATTGGTTATTAATTTATCAGGTTCAGGAAGTTCAAATCTGTTCAGTTTTCTTTTTAAACTGAAAAAATACATAGAGATACGATTTAGACTTATTTTATTAGATTAGGTCAAAAGATTTACACAGAAAAATAAATTAATGAAAGAATTAAAATATTTTGAGGAATCTTTCATCTGGTTTGACAATTTTGATTGTGAGTTTTGAGCGAACTTTGAAGTTTGCTTGGAGTTTGGCCCCTTTTTACAAAAAACACATTTTAACTACAAAATAATAAGTCATAAAAAATAATACAGATACGACTACTGCTATTATTATTATTATTAATATTATTATTAATATTAATATTAATATTAATATTAATATTAATATTAATATTAATATTAATATTAATATTAATATTAATATTAATATTAATATTAATATATTTTTAACTCTTTGTGAAGCATAGAAATTAAAAATTTATAAAGGTGAAAACATATTCTTAAAAACTCTCAGTGTTTTGCAGTCTTGAAGTCAGCCCTTTGGGGACCGAGTCCCTTGTTTACATGTGCTACAAAAAAATCTTTTCAAACACAAGAAAATAGACATAAACTCTAACCTGTCAATGTTTTCCATAATTTTGCATGATATGACATTATGCAATTAATAATTTGAATAGATGACAAACCTATTTGGCCCATGTCCTGTAAGAGTGACTTTTCTGCCATAAATTCAAAGTAAAAATGCCCTTTTTAATCTTAAGTGGTGAATATGAAGCCTCAGGCTTGGCTGAATGTGACTGATGTTTCATCCAAGACATCACAACTCAAACTATAACAATCCATACAAAAAACCATTTAAGGGTGACAAACTGGGAGCCAATTACACCATTCATTTAAAGCTGATAGGATAACAGAAGGATGGAATAATAAGATGAGTCTGCAACTTTTGTTAAATGAAAAATTTCTCTGTGATCACTGGAGCCTTCTGCTAGGCTGGATTCAGCGTAGAGGAACTGAATAGATGGAGGTCCTCCTCTGGGCCTCAGTGATGAGCTCTTTGAGCTGCCAGACGTATTTGTCATGTCATGCTGTGTGTTGCCAGGTATTTTTCTCCTCTCTATAACTTTCCCCTTCCACCACTGTTTAATTGGCTTTAATTGACTTTAATTAGCATCTAGTAATTAATTTTGTTTTCTACAAATTATTTGTGTGAATGGTCCCAGTGGGTGGCCTGTTCATCTTGTTAGGTCTAATTAGCTGCAATTAACACACACTAATGACATGCTTTTTTCACTCCAAAACAAACAGTGCACATCCTGCCAGATTCCTGCGCTGCAGCGAGCCCTCTTGTGTGCTGGAGTGTTGCAGCCGGGCAGCGCACAGGGATGGGCTTAGAATCAACTCCTCTAATGAACTTGGGATGCCTTCTGGCCTTTTGTCTTTCGCTCGCTGCTAACCTGTATTTTTCCAAATGAAATGGAATTTAAAGATTGAGGCATAAAATGCAAAGCTATTTGTTTATGTGGTTTAATGGGTGTGTTTGTATTCACTAAACCAATCTTCCAAATGAAAAAAGACAATTATTATTGCATAATAGAGGTAACTGGGGGACATGTGCATACAGTGACCTGCATGTTTACACCAGGGATTAGCATCTTGGATGACTCAACCACATGTGAGAAGGAGAGAAACACAATAGTATTTAATGTAACTGATCATGTATGTCCATACTATAGTTAACTTCTGTCACTGTAAATTCAACAAGAAGGTTAGAGGGCTCAAGGTAAACTGAATATTTCACATCACTCCTGCAATACTTGTTCATGAAAGAAGCAGGGTTATAAACAAAAACTGATATATAAACATAAATGGACCCTATACCAACTGCTGAGGAGGAGGAGTAGCAGAAGAACAAAAGACAGTTGCCATTCCTGCCCTTCCTTTTGAACACCTTCGCTGCACACATTTAAATTTAAAAAATTAAAGTTTACAACATTTTATCAGAAAAGCAGTGTGACCTAATTCCCTCATCACCTGTCAACTGTTTCTGCTCATGTGCAAAGGTGCTGTTCATAGTGTCATCCTAATGAACAAATGTCCATGATACGCTTTCAAAACTCTGCATGTAGCCCATTGAATAGTGTAATTTGGATCCAATAAAAATAGATTTTGAAAAACTGTGAGTGGTTACACTTTACTTCAATATTGTTGAATAAAAACCTTCAATTGTCAAGGACTCGTTCTTTTAACTACAAGACGACTTGCTGATCTATATTTTGTATTTATGAGCTCCTGATGTAGGAGGCCAAGAACAAAAAAATCTGACGGTTCACTGTCGGGAGTTGAGATATCAGGCTCCACCAGAGCTGGGAGCCTGTATGGAAATGCGTTATCTCCATCCCCAGTGCGCCAACATGGTGTGATAAAATCTGGACGGGACAGCCTATTGCTGCAGATTATAACCATTAGTGATTCTTGTCCTTTCAGACCAGATGAGAAATAATACTGGTGCACAACATTATGCGAAAAGATTGTGTTCAGCATGTTCATCTGTCCTCACTCCGCATTACAGAGACCTGCTGATAACTGTTCATCCTTCACTGATGCAGTCCTTTTTTTCCCATGCAGCCTTTTCCATAAGAAATAAATTATTGTCTTGACGTGATCGTTGAACCTCATCAGGCTACCAATCAAAAAGAAGCTGACGAGAAAGGAAAATACTACAATGAATATAAGGACAACGTTAACAGGGTACGGGAATTTACATGCTTTATTATTTTTAGAAAGCCTATTTTCAAGTCACTGTTTCTCAAAATTACTTTGGAGCTTTTCAAGTTAAGCAGATAAATATGAGTTTATTTTTCAATCATGTTTCATTAAAGTCATCTCCAACAAGAAGGGTTTTTTTTTTAAGTGGAAGCATTAAAGTCATGTATTTTGCCTTTTAAAAGTGGTGTTCCATTTTATTTTATTTTACTTCATTTTTTTAAAAATGTTTTTAATGGGTTCGGGCACATGCAGTATAGCGAGCGTGTGGTAAACAGAAAAAAAGGCTACTCATAGGTTTTCCTGGTTCTGACGTCATCTCTTTCTTAATCGGCAATAGGCTGAGCTTTACGAGGTGCGCTCATTACACTGTCGCTCCAAGACCGTGAGCTCACCAGAGGAAAATAAGACACCAGTGACGGGTTGCTCTTCTCTACGTTAGACACCTCTCAGGATAAATCGCACCACAGTAAAACATCAGAGATTATTTGTTTCTCCGCGCGGATCATTTCGATGGGCCCCGCTCATGATCTCATAATTCTGTGTCAGAAATGCTGTTTTTTCAGCACCTCGTCTGTCGTTTGGAGCCGTTGGCCACACGTGGATTGTTGCCCCGCGTAGAACAAGAGCAGCGTTTAACCTCACGGACGGTGATGTAGTTTTTAATTAATTTGGATACGGTGGATTTTCTGGATCATACTAAACCAACACCGAGGAGACGGGACGTTGGATCAACAAAGTGCGCATCTCACACTGAACTGGGAATAATTCCGGACAATGCTCCACTGTGCCAGCTGTGAAAAGCCTATCACCGATAGGTTCCTGTTCAAAGTTTTAGACAGACCGTGGCACATCAGATGTGTCCAGTGCTGCGAATGCAAATGCACTTTGACAGAGAAGTGTTTCTCTCGAGAGGGGAAATTGTATTGTAAGAATGACTTCTTTAGGTAAGCATCCGGGGACGGTTGCATTTTTTTTCTTTCTATTTTTTTATTGTTTTGTTCAGGGCATCAGCAAAATAAAAAAAAAAGAAGAGAAATTAAAACTCAACTAATTAGTTTATCAGACAAAAAACAACAACATCACAGCCCAGAGGACGTTTATGTCACTTATTCATACATATGTAAGGTTATACGTTCATATGCAGGCCATTCTTCTTTTATTCCATATATCTATGTGTTTGTATATTATTTGCAGGTTGTGCTTAATAGAATTAATCAACTCATTTCCAGCAGAAAATTAATTTGATGCAAATTCAACTCAAACTTCCCCATGACTGCTTCTCTCCCTTTTGAACAGGAGATTTGGCACCAAGTGTGATGGGTGCGCCCAGGGGATATTACCCAGCGATCTGGTCCGCAGGGCCAAGAGCAAAGTGTTTCACCTGAACTGTTTCACCTGCATGATGTGTAACAAACAGCTTTCCACCGGAGAGGAACTTTACATCCTGGACGAATTCAAATTTCTCTGTAAAGAGGACTATCAAAACAACAACGGGAAAGACACAATCCTCCTTTCAGGTGATTAAAGGCCTAGTATGTTTATGATGTTGAGTGTTTTTGGGGTTATAATTTCTGGGATTATAATTTTATTATTTTCAAAATATTATTATTCATACGTAAACGTCTAAGTGTGTATTATTATTATTATTATTATTATTATTAGTGTTGTTGTTATTGTTAATAATAATAATAATAATAATAATAATAATAATAATAATAATGACTTAATCCTTTCCTAACAAATATAAATGTATTCTGGCTTTCTATAAATACTACATATATTTCTAATTACATATACTTATCCAAATGTACAGTATTTTTTTAAATTGCTGATTCTGTACTAATATTGAACATCATGCCTTCATCTATCGTGACGGCAGTGACGACGTGCAGCGATCCAAGTCTGTCCCCAGACTCCCAGGACCAGCAGGACGACGGGAAGGACTCGGAAACTGGACATTTATCTGATAAGGATGTGGGCAACAACGACAACGACGAGCAGAGCGCCGCCGGGAAGCGACGCGGACCGAGGACCACCATAAAAGCCAAGCAGCTCGAAACTCTGAAGGCCGCCTTTGCGGCCACGCCGAAACCCACGAGGCACATCAGGGAGCAGCTGTCACGAGAAACCGGCCTCAGTATGAGAGTCATTCAGGTAAGAAAAGAAAAAAAAAAGAAAAGAAAAGAAAAGAAAAGAAAAGAAAAAAGAAAAGAAAAGAAAAGAAAAGAAAAGAAAAGAAAAGAAAAGAAAGAATTGAGGATGTGTTCTGTTCCGTCGTGGGCAGGAAAACCAATTGTATTTGAAGCCACTATGGCAATTTGGGGAACCCTTGGAGTTATTTTACTATTGCGCTGATTTATTGTCCATTTTTTTAGATAGAGCCTATAAACCATTTTTTTTTCTCCGTAACCTTTTCTCCCGCGGCCCCATAAAAGCTTTAAAAGCACGACTATCAGCGCTGACATACATGAGCATGTCCACATGAAATTTACTGGCGGATTGACGCAACGTTTTCAACATCCAAACGCATCAAATGTCATGAAATTGGAAGTGATCTGAATAAATCACTAATTCTCATACCCTTTTGTTTGTTTGTTTTTTACACATATTCAGAGTCATTATAATAACTCTTATTGGTGACTTGGCCTGTGTTTGACATTGACCGTTCTGTCGGTTGAATTACCAAAAAAAAAAAAAAAATACGGTTGCTGCTGCAAACATAAAAGAAGCGCAAATCGAACTTGAATTGTTAGATTTTTACTCAACTTAGACACACTGACGTAATGTCTGCAGGGCTTTGCGAAGCGCGTTTAGCACATTTTCCTTTTCTGATCCACTTTACTACTCGCGTCATTCATGCAGAACGTGTTTCCCTCCTCTCCCTGTTGCAAAGGTTTGGTTCCAGAACCGAAGGTCCAAAGAGAGACGCATGAAGCAGCTGAGCAGCCTGGGCGGACGGAGACACATGTTCTTTCGCGGCCAGAGAAGGATGAGGGCGCTGGGGGAGAGACTGGAACCGGAGGATCTGGGACACTTCTCTTATTATGGAGGTGAGAAATATCTAAAAATTCAGCAGAGATGATGAGAGGCCTTAAAAGAGCTTTTTATGTAATTACACACATGTATATGTATATATTCAATTACTATTCCTGATATTTTTATGCATATACAGACTATCCTGGTGAATACTATGGTTCAGGAGGGAATTATGAGTACTTTCAAGGCCTGCCACCTTCCCAGGCTCAGACTCCAGCAGACTTGGGATTCGTGCCCTCTTCTATTCCTGCCGGGACCCCTCTAGGAATCATAGACCACCACCACCACCACCATCCGGGCCACCACTGTCCTGGAGAGCTGCAGTGTTTCTCTGACACAGGACCCCATCATCCTGCGGACTCTCCCAGTCCAGAACCTCATGTACCTGGCTCTGTGCACAGCATCTCCAGTGAGATCTGTGGCCCAGGCACACCTTACACCACTGTGTCACTCAGTGACAATGGATACACCAACCAGCTGTCACAACCCTCCTCAGAAATGAGTGAAGGCACTGTCTGGTAATCCAGCCCATGATAAACAACGCACATCTGTATTTTTAAGGCTATTTATTTATTCATTCATTCATTCATTCATTCATTCATTTATTTATTTGTTTATTTATTTATTTATTTATTTATTTGTTTATTTATTTGTTTATTTATTTATTTATTTGTGTGTGTGTGTGTGTGTGTGTGTGTGTGTGTGTGTGTGTGTGTGTGTGTGTGTGTATGTGTGTATTTGTATGTATGTATGCATTTATATTTATTTATTTACTGTCGAGCTCTATTTAACTATTTATAAATTGCTATATTTGTATGTTGGTCTAATTGTTTATTGACTAGCCAGTCAATAATATTTAAAATAGTCCTTGTGAGTTTGTCTCTTGCAGTGTCGGCCTCATCGATCAAGCAATAAACAAGCATTTTTTTTTTGCCACATATATCTTTTTTTCTGCCAAATTTTGTGATAATAGTCCTCAAAATGTCAGAATGGAGGTTTTTAAAATGCTTCACGATAGCAGCCTCCGGACTGAAGTTCATGTGTAAAACAAGATTGTACAATTTCATGCAGCCCATGATTGTTATTTTCATTACATTTGACCAAAAATCTTGCTCAGGACTATGGAAACCTTGGTTTTGTTTGTCTTAAGTTGTCAGGTATTGGATTTTTGATTTTTCTCACTACCAACAAATGTTTGCCTTCAAACAGAAATCTTATAAAGCTTTTTATATGTAAATTGAGTTGACTTTATCATGACCTGAGTTCGACTGTATATACAGTATATACACACACAGAATAATGTGCAACTTTACAGAGCAGTCAACTGTTTACTTGAAGCTCCAGTATTCAGGGGTTTGAATATCAGCATATCATAAAACCTCTCAATTCAGATTTAATACAAACAAATCAAACTTTTGTAGCTGTACAAATGTGGTTACTCGCTGTGCTAGTTCATTGTCATTAAAAGCATAAATACTGATGAACTGTTGCCAAATAAATGCCTAACAAAATTCTACATTGTTATTTGTAAGATTCACATTCATATTCAATCTCTGGCGGTTCGTGTCATACAATCACCATTATTTTGACACAGTTAAGCTATTTAACTATAATTTTCTGAAATACAGCCTTTTTTTGTTGTTGAATGATTTATTGCAATCGATTACCCCAGTTTCTGTTGAAAACATTTTAATAAAGAGATTCAGAATATTATGGAAAGGCTCTACTTAAAGATGATATAATCTCCACTGCAACCCAAACTACACCTATTCATGGTGTTGTTGACTATCACTAAAAAGAAAACCAACACACTCCCAGCCAGCAATCAATGAACAGTCACATCTGATCAGCATTATTTTGAGATAATTTTACACGTCATTGAGCTGTTAGTTTATGGAAAGATCGTGATGGAAGAATCCATGACATCGCTGTTGTTTAAATCTAAATATCATTTGTTGGTCATGTTGTCCCTTGTATTCAAACAAAAACAAGAACACATTGTAATATAAATAGAAATTTAATATTGATGCATAAGAGGCAGCTGTGTGTCTGTAATGTAGCCCATTAGAGGATTATAATGCATTCTAGTATTGACCATTTGCTCATAATTTTCAGAATATTGTAGGAAACATGGGTGCAGGAAGATAGATTGTAATGTAAATAATTCAAATAATTCAGTTTGAAAAGTTGTCTGACAGTCATTTATAAATGTGATGAAGAGAATGATGATTGGGTGAATATTCAAGTCAGGAGAGGTGAGAGAAGCACAAAGCAGAGGAAGACAACCGCTGAATACCAATCCTCCGGTGCAGGTCAGAGGAGTTGTTTGGGGGAGGGGCATGAGAGAGGAGCAGGGTCATGATGCGTAAAATGCAGGAAAACATGGACGGGAATGTTTAATTTCTCCCATAGGTATCTGGTGATGGCTCTGAGACTCACCAATTGATTGTAGGAGTTGATGCTGTGAGTCAGTATGAGCAGAGAAAATAATGGACATAATTCCAAAGCACGTGCCTCTGAATTCAAATAGAAAAATATTTCCTTAAATTATGAAGTCCTTGTGAGTTTGTCTCATGCAGTACCTGTGATGGACAATAAAGTAACGTGTTACCCAGTTCAAATATATGGCTTATTGATATTTTAAAACAAATAGAGAAAAAATAAATCATGACTTTGAATGTACATAAAATATTTGACAAAACTAAATTCTTATGGTGTAATTATGTTAGGAAAATTTTTAGACAACTATGTTTAAACCATCGTTTTCATTGAGAACAAAATCAGCTTACTGTTGTGACTTCATTTGGATAACATTTGTTCTAATGAATAAGATATTTAGAGTAAAATTCATACAATACAACTGTAGTTATTAGAAATTGTGGAATTATGTTTTGGAATCACTTCTAAACCGCACTTGACCGATCTATTGCTACATTTCAAAAGACACATCACACAAAACTAGGGCATCAGTCATAAACTCAACGTGAGCTTGTTTGCTTCAGTCCTCAAGCTCATAGTGCTGTTAGCAGCTTTATAAAGAACAATTCTAATAATTGGCAATTGGATTTTGTTTTAATGAATTTTTGATTGAATAGATATTTGTCTTTTTTTTATCATGCCAGCTGTTCATTGGTCTGAATTTATTGTCATTAGGGAAATTTTTTTTATCACTCTCCCCAAATGAACAGTGCATGGAAAACGGAATAAGACAGTAGATGGCTGGAGGACAACAGCAGTCAAAGATGGTGATCAATACATTCTATGTACATTACATTACTTAAATAATGTTAATGCTATGGTGATTAAAAAGCATAGCAATTAAAAAGAATGTGCAATAAACAATTATACATTTACATACAGAATATAAATTTCACAAACTGTAATATTCTGCGAATGAAAGCCTCTGTCTCAAAAGCTGAGATGTTTGGAGATAATGTTAAGCTGTTAGTTAAACTAATCCCTGTTTGTCTGAACAAAATGCCTTTGATTGAGAGAGATTTGGAAGTCAAACATTCGGGCAGCAAATCAATTTAAATCTAGCTGATGACAACTGTCTAGCTCTCAATCTGTCTGTCCTCTGAGGACTGATTGGCCCATAGTTTTCATGTAATAATTTCCAGATGTATGTTTATGCTCTAAATCTTACTCCCAGACCTAATTTATTTTTCCTTTTCTTTAATTTTTTTATTTCTTTTTTTGTGGGTGTGTCATACAGGTTAAACCTTCCTGAACTGAGAAGTCAAAAATTAAATGGCAGAGCCTTGAGATGACTGACTGCTACTCGTTTGGATTATTATTAGATTATTCACCAAAATCAAAAACTGTGTTTCTTTACAGTGAAGTTCAAATGTCGCTTTTGCTCAACTGGTTAGAAACAGTGGTAATAAAACATAAAAGTTCACAATGTAAAGACTTTTTATGACCTTTTTATTAGTCCTACATCATGATTTAGGAGTGGAAAAATGATAACTACAATATTTTAGAGAACAGAGTCCATTATGGCACCTAAGTTTTAAATAAAATAAAAAGAAGGATTCTAAAATCCATTCTCTTCTGTGAGCTTTATGAGCCTGAATACCTAAAAATTGAGAGACGGAGGATCTTAAACCTGAGAAAAGCAAATCTGGGATGCAGGTTAATTCAAACATTACAACAGGACAAACATTATAACTGGATAATGCTTCATTGTAATTTGAGATAGTAATCCTATTCATTTCTCATCTAAATCTTATTTGAACTTGAAAGTTGGCCTTTATTGCCACTGCTGTTTCCTTTACGTCTCTTTCATAATCTGGCCCAATTCACTAATTTAACTTACTTTTTTTTTTTTTTTTTGCTCCAGGCGTGGTAGCTACTTTCTGCATGAAAATCATTCACACATACAATTTTATAATCAATGCCCACAGTAATAGGATTCCTGTGGCCATAGGCAATTAATACAATTTTTCTCTTTTTTTCTCTCCATGCGCTGATCTCAAAGCTACGAGACATTGGCTTCTCCTCATTTACATATTTATTGCATTGGACTCAAATCTGGCGAGTGATTGATGTGGAGCCTGCCTCCTGAATTTTTAGCAGTCCATTATTATGAAAGAGAGGGAGTGGAGCTACAGCATGTCAGTGTACTTTTGATTAAAGTTGAAGAGGACAGAAATTTGAGAGTTCCCCACCTACTTTATTTTCTCGCAGCACCTTATCAGTGAGGCCAAGTACTGAGGAGATTTCCGCTTGTTATAAATATTGACAAGTCATTCACTCACAAAATCCAGTGCAGATATGCTCGTTGAGATTTTAATCAGCATTTCACATGCTGCTAATTTTTTGGAGATTATGGTGACAATAAATTTTGCATTTAAGTTAGAAGTACTTTGAGTTTTCTGTCCCAGCAAATCTTGGTATTATTAAATTTTGTCATGCATAAAAAATTCTGAGACAACATTCCACACATGATCCACATGAAGACCCCATACATACTCATGAGATCATTGTAATGGATGTCTACCATTGGAGAAGGACTCCAAAAACAACATGCAATCCTCCAATCACATTGGTTTTACACACTGCTACACATCCAAGGCTGAATTCCATCACATCACACTTTGTGTTGTAATTGTTCTGCTGGGGAGCCTGGAGACAAAGGCAAAGACACAACACAGCTTGTCATATTTCCAATCAAGCTTGATGATGTTCAAACATAAAGAATGTCCGCTTTGCAAAATGCATGCATGTAAATGTGGGTTTAATGGGGTGGAGGGTAGTGTAGAGGGGGTGGGGGAGTACCTCACTGGTGTGTCTGCCGAGGTCAGGCCTCCTCTGCTGTGTGCTGCAAGAACTAGCATTTGATCAAGTGTAGCAGGCAAAAGCTGCCTTCTTCAGTTTATTTCAAGCTTCGAGCAGCACAATTTTACAGCATTAAGGAGACACATCTGCTCCAGTGACTGAACAGAGTCTGAACGCCTTCAAGAGCTTCATTAGAATTACATTCAGTTGAAATGTAAGTGGTGTCACAGCCAAGGTAATGCAAAGTAACACCATTATCTGTTCATTTGATTCCTTTCAACAGTTTATACATCAATAGGCCACGGCTATGCTCTGCATTACTGAGTATTACTTTACCTCAAATGCAAATTGTCTATTGTCTCAGAACTTATACATATCTCAATCAGTGCAATTTAAATATTGGACAGCAGGGTTGTCAAATGACTTGTCTGTATTCTGTTTTGTCAAGCCAGTGATTTCCCTGGTTGGATGAATTTCTCCTTCAGAGCCAGAGGACGCTGGTCACAAATAAATCCGTCCACAGGCCCCATGACAAACAGTGAACCAACATTTCCATAGGGAGCTTGGTTTTCCACGCTCCACTGATAGGCCTCTAATGCATGCATTTTAATGTGGTGCACCTTTCAAAATAGACCGGGGGTGGGCTAATGTCTGCATTCAACTAAACCCTGAGTTAGCAAAACTGTGCATATTAGAACTCATAATTAGCAAACTGTGCATGTGTGCACTGCAGACCTGAGTGTACAGGCTAGAGGCTTGAGACCTCTAGTTTTAGCAGTTTGCTGATTTTGACATGCTGTATTGATAGCTTGATACCCATATGCCTTTTTCTAAACCTTTTAAAAAAACAAAAAACAAAACTGTAACTCATTGTAAAGAATGTTTTCAAGAAAAGGCAAAAGCAAATTATGAATTCTAAGAACCCTTTCTTAAATTACAGAATTATAGCAACAGTGGGGGAGGCAGTGGCTCAGCGGTAGAGCAGATGTCTTGAAGACGGATCGCCCAGCCATCGGTGGTTCAAATCCCGCTCCCGCCCGGACATCCCTCAGAGTGTGAGCTGATGGTGGGAGACATCAGCTCACCTCCCAGCCACTGCCGAGGCGCCCTTGAGCGAGGCGCCCTTGAGCAAGGCGCCGTCCCCCCCCACAAGCTGCTCGTTTCGGGCGCGAACCCCTGTGCGCGACCCGTCACTCTGCCTCCCCCTACTGTTTGTGTAATGTGTTACTAATTGCATGCCTACAAGCCCCCAGTGTGCTGTGTTCAGGGGCCTGTATTCAAAAACACTATGTGTGTATGCATGACTAACAAAAGACTGTAACCACATGCAAAAAGAGTGAAGAGTGTGAAGATAATTTCCCCACGTGTGGATGAATAAAGTAGATTTAATTTTTTTAATCTTTAACAGTTTTCCTTTAGTACTTTGCTGTTCTAAGCTTTAAAATTTGAACATACAAAAAATTGGAGGGCAAACTCACTGCTCTGTCCCTATGGTACTGATATTCCTGGCACAAAAAGTAAAAATAAAGGAAGAATGGAGGTAGGTAAGTTAATAAATGAATGAATATGATACTGATTTAATGCCAATTCAGGGCTGTTTTTTTTTTTTTTTTAAAAAAAACAAAAAACGCTCTGGGTTTAGAAAATACGCAAACACCCAAATTTGAGATTTAATGTTTTCGTGTTTAGTTATAATCTCCACTTTGTAAGGCTTTTAAATTTTGGGCCTAGGGTTGTACAGAACACAGAGTGATGTCTGTCATTTACTTGGTTTTTTTTTTGGCAGGTCAGATGCTCTACCTACACTGGCTGCAAAGGTTTACATTTAGATGGAATTCAAAATCTTATGCGATACAATTTAAAAATATACACATGTCATCGGATATTTTTTCTGGTTACAGTACTACTTTAAAGACTTCCTAATGTAGTGTTGCCCTTTTTTTGGCTGGATGGTTTGTTTAAGACAGGAAATAGGTTTAGTTGATTTTGTAGTTTTTAATAAATTCACACTGATGGACTCGACCATTGCGTCACCTGTTAGACTTTATGGCTGGGGTGGAAATCTGAAGTTCATGGCAGCAACATGCTTAATATATTTTCATAGAGATTTTTTAACAGGAACTTCTTGCTAGCCTGGCCTTACCCACTCCATCAACATGGTACATGGACCTGTCATTGTTTCCAGCATTCTTCTGCCAATCAATGACCTACAGTAATAATTGTGATATATGAGGGAAGATGTAGCACCTTAGCTGCTGACCTTTCCCACAACATACTCGTTCACTCCCTCCCTCTCCCCTTCATCCACCAGCCCTTATCTGGTTGGTGGAAGGAGGGAAGGGTGTATGTGCTCCACTCCACCTCCCTCCCCCATACCCCCATCCCTGCATCTCAACGTTAGCTCGATGTACTCAGCTCGCCACACTCCAGTGGCTCCATGAATGTTAATGTCGCGATGGGGAGGAGGGAGGAAGCGGAGGGAGGGGTGCAGTGTTACAGGGAGCGACTTCACCTGGTCTACAAAGCACAGCAATAAGGAGCGTTTTGCATATTATACCTTGTATTAGGTAAACTTTGGTTGTATTTCACTGAGATACAATGACATCAGCGTATCAGAAGAACTAGACATCACAATATTGATTATTCAGCAAAACTGTTTTCATTTTCTTCTAAAGATGAAAAATGCTGCCTAAACTGTCCATTTATATTAAATGAAGATAACATATAATCTTAACCTCCTCATTGCAATCCCATGTCTATACGGCTGCCCTACTCTCCTGTCTGCAGCACGTTCGTCAGGCCTTCGTTCAGTCAACCAGGCATTCAGCGAGTCAGATGATGTTTACCAAGCTCTGACAGAATAAGAATGTACGTATTACGTGGCGATGATCACAGGGTGTTGTAATCTTTGACCCTTGTGGCACGTTTCAAATGCAGATTGAAGATTAAGCCTTTTATGCAGCTGTCTGACAGGCTGCCTTCCTGCCCCCTAGAGAGATTCTCTGCCTGGCTACGACTCCGCAGGCTGGCCTCGCTGCATAAAAGAGACAATACATCATTTCTTTTTTTTGTGATCTGTGAATGAAAATTGCTTTGGAGAAATCCCCTTCTTTAGACCTATTTAAGCCTATCAAATACTATTTATCTTTACAGCCTTGAAATGTATGGGGAAATCACTAAAACACAATCCTAAAACTATATGCAAACAAAACCATTAGTGTGGCAATAGTGTTTTACCTCCATGCCTTATCCCAGCTAGATGTGTGGGTTTGTTAGTATATTTAGTTGAAAACCACATGTGACCAGCTCAGTTACAATTTTTAACACTCCAAGGAAGACCGTACTTCAGAAAAGTGGTATTTAGAGGGCTAGAAAATACGCAGAAATGCAATAAAAATGTATACACCTAATATATTTTTTTTAAATTATGCTAAAATCCAGCATGTATTAAATGCAAAATAAGTCCCGATGGTTGTATAGTAAAAATGCTAAAACGACTGTTTAAACTGTAAAAAAAAAAAAAAAAAAAAAAAAAAAATTTAAACTCTTAGTGCTTAAAGTAAACCTGCTTTTAGTTCAAGTTTGGATTCAGTTGAGAAAGACCATTCAGACATTCATTCATGTTCTACTTTTACATGTCATGGGGGGTTACTGGAGCCTATTCCAGCTGGCTTGTGGGGAAGAGGCAGGGGACACTGAGTGTTACACTATTCAGCCACACAAAAGAAAACAACCACTCACGCACACACTAATACCTACTGGCACACCTACTGGCAATATGAAACGATTAGTACACCTTGGAGTGCATGTTTGTTTTTTGTTTTTTTTTTTGGGGGGGGGTTACACAGGCAAGGGGGGCAGCCTGCAGACTCTGCACAAGAGACTTGAGTCTGGAGTCTTCTAGCTGTGGGGCGACTGCACCACACACTCTGCTACCATGCTGCCCTACATTTAAACATGGTTAGAGAAATCTTTACATGCTCATGGAATATTGACTATCAGTTTTTTAACACTTCATATGCTGTAATATATGTTTAATGCTATCACTACGTTTCATAGTATTATTTTCTATTTGGTTTAGGAAAATATCTTGGAGGATCCCGTTAGATCACAAGCAGTCTGCATTTCAGTTTGCAGTACAGTTGCAGGCAAGATCCAGACTTTCCCATAGTTAAGACAATTTGCGACAGCTTATCAGCACATAAGACACATCTGAAAAGTGTCTTAGTGTGACTGGTCCACCATGGCCTTTCCAGAATATCTGAAATATAAGAACGCAGGCAGGCGAAGATGAGATGAGCTCTTGAAAATCCTCAGCCTGGAGAGAATGAGAACAGCTGGGACTTTGCTCTCCCTCTGTGACGGTCCTCTCTTTGTCACGGGCAAAAAGACTCTTGTTTTCAGGCAGTAATCAGACAGCCCTGGAGCTCTGTAAAGACCCTGTTCCTTTTTCATCTCAACTGTTGCATACACCCCGCTAATTGGAATCTTGCAACTGGGTCACAGGCATTGTCTCTCAAGTGCTGTCAAGTCATTGAGACACGTGATTGTGGAATTATGGCTGCCTCAGATGCACGATTGAGTCTTCTCTCTTTGCTATCTTAATGCCTCAATTTCAATCTCATCACTGGTACAGATTTCTCTTCTTTTTTACATTAATATTTCTTGCTCTGCTGTCCATTTTTTATCAATTCTCTGCCTGAAACTAGTCGTCATCGGGGCATGGCAGTTCTGACAATCTCAAGTTACTTCCTTAATTGTAAAATTTACAATGTGTACAACTTTTTAATGTGTATTTCTTTTGATCAGCTCAAAAAACTTCATGTGTTTTATACAACAAATCAACACTTTTAATCCATATTGTACATAGACGGTGAAAAAAAAAGTTTCCTGCAAGTTGCACCAAACACATAGCAGAGAAAAATCCTGATTCTGCAGTTTGTCACTGATTAAAAGAAGAATTAACCAGCCTAGCATGCCACCGCAAATGAGCAAAACCCTCCGGGACACCAGAGACCAAGCAAGGCACATTTCCAATTATGCCACCAAATGACTAATTTTCTTTTTTGGCCTGCTATAATTGTGATGGGTATTGGGTGCATGCAACTCAATTTGTCTTACATATTTGTTGGTTGGATGGTAAAAGAGTTAGCAGAGCCAAAGGGGTTGATAACGAATAACAAATTAGACAAAACAATAAAAAGGATGAGATAGATCTCTCAATAATTGTTTGATCTGCTATATCCCCCTTAATACCGTTGAAGTTTAAAAGCCAGGAAGAAAATGTCACTTTAATCATCTGTGGATTGAGGGTTGGGAAGACTATCATTTTTACATAATCAGGAAAAGCCTCTCCAGAGTAACTGACTTTGTTCTGACTGCTAAAATAAATGAAACTTTGAATGAAGTTATTTGTTCCAAGGATTATAAACACAAATCTAAATTTAAATAAAACACACATCATCTAAGTTGGTTAATCTTTATTAAATTTCAAAACACATTTCGAGATCATCACGGTATATTCTTCTTCATCCTTGTGTAAGCGGACAGCATATCAACGTTAGAAAATAGCACTTCTATACTTTTACAATACTGTTTGTCTATCCTTTGAACAAAATCTTTTGTACAATATAGCTGTCACAGGTGGACTTGTATTGATTGGAAAGTGAAGAAGTAATACACCATTCAAACATTATTTTTTAAAAAAAGGATTATTTAAAAATTAGTAACATCTGACATAAATAAAGGCCAAACTATAAATAAAAAAATTGATGGGGTTCACAACTGGACATACGACATACAGAATGTAAGTGCAGTTAACTTAGCCTTTGTTCACTCTTTGAGACAAGAAATGAAAATCAGCGAGAAAAAAAGAAATGAAAAACCCCTGAACTCCAAGCAAACACAAAAGTTGTAAAGACATTCCCTACAAGGGTGCTGTTATCCATTCCATTGTCACTTCTCATTTAAACTAATAAGATCTTTGCAAACGGCATTGCTTGTATGTACGTTTGTATGCTAGATGTTCCAAATGTGCAGGTTTGATTGATTCTAGCCTGGATGAAAAGGAACACTAAGCAGTAAAGTGCATCTGAAGCATGTGTGTCTTTGTGTGAGGCTGTGTGAGTGTGGAGAAAAGGAACAGCTGTGGTATTGTGTTGAGAGAAAATCCCCATTGGTCACTGCAGGGTAACTGTGAAACAGTCGGGGTCTAAAACGGAACATGTCCTTGCTCCCTGATGGGCTGTCCCATCTAGCTCTACTGTTGTGTTTCCCATATTTGTTCAGTAACTAAGCGCTTCCTACTGAAGATAATCAAAACGCCCCTTCTTTGCTGATGACCCTAAAGCGTTGTCATGTTTGAGCTGAAAATGTCTGCAAACCTTAACATGCAAATATCGCAGGCCAAGGTGCAGTTTCATTTAAAAATGTTAAAACATTAATGCAAACTCCACTTCAAATGGATACCACTGATCATCATGGAAGCATTAACACACACTTGGACCAAATTTGCCACCTCCAAATATATAACATATTATGTACTCAATATTTTTAATTTTTTTCCCTCTTGCACTTTTATACAAAAAACATGGATTAATCAAAACTGTAGAATATATGGTCAGAAAATGTACACACCTTGATGATTAATGTCAGTTGTCTCTAGTTTAAACAGAAAGCATCATAGCCAACGATTCATCAGTAGCCCAAAGGGATCCTCACGTCAGCTCCTCGAGCCTGAGTCTCCAGCCAGGGTGTGGCTGAGCCAAGAACCTTTGGCTCTGCATGTGGCCGCGAGTGGTGCTTCATCCAGGCGGGAAGGAGAGGCTTGGTTTCCACTAGGAGGAAGTAGATGTCTCCATGGTGGACAGGATGCGCACGACCTCAGTCCTCTGTGTGGCTGAGATGTGCTGAGTCATGTGCACGATTGAGTCCATAGCAATCTCTGGATTGGTTTGAACGAGGCTGCAGATAAGAGAGGAAACAAAAGTTGAGGATACTGACGGATGCAACATAGCTGCACTGTGTAACTGTCCCTGCACGGCAAAGAAATCTCACCTGCGTATCTGCTTGAGAATGTGATCACGGCGGATGTATTTGATGTTTTCGTCAATCACGGACCTTGCGCCTTCTTCCTCAGCAAGCTGTTTCTCAAGCCAGACCACCACCTCTTCATTGTTGTCCCACAGGTAAGCCTACGTTGAGGGAAGGGGGGGAGGGCGGAGGGGGGGTTGAATCATTGTGAGAAAGATTCAAAATAATTTATGGAAAATAAAGGCAATGTACATTTTCCTTCGTATGAGTTCAAATAACAAAAAGAAACTGACAGACAAAAATTGGGGGCCTGACGTCTTGTTGACTGGACCTGAGAGGGAAATTAGTATTCATGAGTGCTGGCATCTTTGATCCCAAACAAAGCTAGACTGGAGGGCTTAGCAAAGATTTGGGGCTGAGGGGTTTAATGGCTCTTGGCTTTTTTCCTTTCTTTTTTTTTTTAAATAGTCCTGCTTGAGGTCCACATGAACATTTAATGCCCATATTAATCATTTTTAATCTGTTTGCTTTTAATTAAGAAACAGTGTGTTGCTCCCCTATCTGCATGTGCCAGGGCTGTGATTAATGGTGGCTTAAGACAGCCGGCCCTGATTGGGATAATATATTAGCTAACAAGAAGGACACTTCTTAGGCGATCTCAAACATGGGGCAAACTCATGTCACCCCCCTGACTGGTCGTCTGAGCCACAGAACAGGTCAGAAGAAGCAGCAGCATCAGTTAATCTGTCCATCTGTATTAAACAACAATGCTATAAAAAAGAAATGCTTAGGACTTCTTTATGTTGTGCATGTTGTGTTGAGAAGCTGCAAGGTAAAATTTCAGCATATCATTCCCAGGGGCTAAGAAGGTGATTACTTTATATCTCCACTGACAATAACTTACCTTTTTTTTAATCCAATTTACTACTGGCAACAATGTATCAAAGATGTTTAATTATTCACACAGAAGACTGGATGTGGATAAACACATTGTGTATGACTACATATTGAAATCTTGAAATAAATCAAAAACAGAAGCCTCAAAACTTTTATCTAGTTGTTTCGTTTTGGTACAGAATGCAATATAGGCGTTTGGACAGTCAGGGATTCCTTCCTTATTTAAAAAAAATCCATAATGGTATAAAAATAAAATCTAGTTTGCAAACTGTCAACTGTCAGTATTTAATAGATTTATTTCATACATTTTTGAAGACATTTTCTGCTAAATATTGAGGGACTAAAGAGCGAAGCCGTGTGTTGCATTTTCACCTTGACGGTGCCTTCGGCCTCCATGAACCAGCGGCGTAACATAGCCTGGATCTGACCATCTGTCAGCTCGCTGTTAGCCGCCTGGATCTTCCTCGTCACCGTCTCCTCCAGCAGCAATCGCCGAAGACGCCAGTAAAAAAACTGACGGGACGTTTGCCATTCAAGGATATCCTGAGATGGGGAGAAGAAATAACAATGTTACTTTCCATTCATTACATATTAAATGTCGTAAAAAGTCAAATACTGTACCTGATTTCAATTTTAATGCAATGCTGAAATCATCCTAAGAGTTTCTACCACTACCTTCTACCCCTCCGTTTTAAGTCTGCATCTGAAAACAATTTATTTGATGGGCCATCAGGAGGACTAGATGACCACTACCCGTCCATCCCCTAAGGAAATGGGACACACTATCCTACACAAAAACAAATAAAACGGAGGGGTGGGGCTATGATCACTTATTTGTTGACGTGTCTCCAATGAAAATGCAGAGCGGTACAGTCAGTAATTGATACTCACTGTACAAAACCCTGGCTGTTCCCCATCTGCCGTCGACCCCTCTGGTCATGCGAGCAGAGTGTGTGTGTATGTGTGTGTGTGTGTGTGTGTGTGTGAGTGCGCGTGTATGCATGCTTGTGTGTGAAAGATGTGACTGGGATTGCAGGGATGAGACGGCCTGCCTGAGGCTCTTCTGTGCTTTCTGAGGTGATTGACCAGGGTCATCAGAAGATAATTACAAGGACGAGCCTCACAGTCTTGCGGGACCAAACATTTTTCACTAGGCATGTGCGGCAGCAGCTAGACTGATGCTCCCCTATGGGCTTCTGAGGTTATTCCCATACAGCAATGATACATGCACACAAGGCGGCATTTAAAGTGCTCACCGTTATTACTCCTTTCTCTTGCATACGGCCTGGGGTGTCATGGAGGTCTGCAAACTGAACAGCCACCTGGTGGTAGATGGGCAGGAGAAACTCTTCACGCTCCTTAAGTTTGGTTTCCAGCTCTTTACGATCGGGAGGACTCAGCTCTGGGGTTCCTGTTGAGAGTTTCAAAAAATGACTGCAAGAAATAGCGAAAAATCTTTTTGGAATTTTGATTTCGAGCAGAGTATTAGGACAAAAAAAAAATCACATAAAATGCTAATCGGAATTCATCCTTGCATGAATTGGCTTTTCCTTATTGTGCTATTACCCTCCAACCAGGTTCTACGTGAGTGTGCAGGTGTGAATTACCTACTGCTAACAGCATTTTGTTTCAGGGCTCACTCGAAGCCCAGGCCGCTGTCACCAAAGACCGATTTTTGTCAATTCCAATCTGTACACTCTTTAAACCTCCCCAGTAGCCCCTTTCATTCAAACATTTCACCCAAAAAGCCCACACAGCAATGGACCACAGTGGTTCTGAGCCTGGAGGAAAATCAATAGACTGCACAAGAGAGGTGGGAAAGACGGTAATTGATCTGAGGTGGATGTGATTGGCACGTATCCCAGGGGAGAGCAGAGAAGATGATACGATCAAAGCACAATATAGGATGGTGGTGACAGCTTGCATGCTCCCACCTGATAGATTGATATTTTATAAAAATGGACTCGAGGCTGAGGGGGACAACTGCAAAGACTTATGATTGCATTCAAATTGGAGGACTCACCCAATTTTTCAGCCAAGCTCAAATAAACTGGATCCACTCTCCTCATGGTCTTCACCAGGTCCTTCCTTCTAAACTTGATCTCCACTGTTCCCTCTGGCTCCAACACTCCACCTCTGGAGATGAAATCATTTAGATGAACCAAAGATACTTTTCGATGTAGAGACAATCTTTACTCTAGCAAGTGAATCTGTTCAACGCACCGGCTGTCCTTGTCGGCATACATTTCCATGTGACGAGGGTTGATGGTTGGGTCTATAACCACCCAAGACCCACCTCTCAGTTCAGCCTGTGGGGGGATGTAAACCAGCACCGGTTGCTTGTACTCCCTCAGCCCATCCACAATGTAGGCCCCGAACTTCAACACCTGGTCATACATATCTAAAAAAGAAGAATTTCATGAGATACTAATCAAGCAGAAGACGACATTGCCAGATTACCACAGAAAAAGAAGCACCTTTCATTCCTCCTGAAAAGCCCCTCCAGTTGGCAAACACCATGAGAGGCAGGCCCTCTCTGTTCAGGTCCTTAATGGCTTGAGCAGTTTTGAAAGCAGAATCTGGGAACCACACTTGTCCTGCCTGCTGAATGATCTTCATATGCAAATCAGAGTCATGAGTGTCTGGGTATGTCTACATACTTGGGTAACAGTTCATGCACTACGCGAGGCCTGACCTTTGCCTCAGAGTCCAGATTGGCAGGATCGGCTGGGATTGACAACTCCACTGACCTGGTTTCCACAGCAACCACCCCAGTAGGTATACCCCCCAGTCTGAGGAGAAAAGCCATTGAGCATCAACAAAAATATGGACATGTTTGAGCTCCATCCTGATTTAGTGTTTGGGTAGAACACCTACCTCGCTCTGCCCACCACCACACTTTGAGCCCAAGGCTGCATAATCTCCATGAAGGAACCATGGTCAAAGAATCCACTCTGACCAGAACCCTTTGGAGCTGCATTTACAGTAGAGGTCACAAAGTAGCGTGACATAGTGCAAAAAAGGAAATAATGTCAATTACGGAAATGCAACTGAATCGGTTTTCCAACGATATTCTTTCTGCTGCATTTTTTAAAACCTTCTTTTGTCCTCATGCAGTCTGGCATTGTGAATTTCTCCCCCCTCAGAATCTGTACTCCTCACAGCAGCCATGATGGATGACTGTATAAGAAGGCTTACTCAGCTATATTTCTGTCTGCACACTCCAACAAACATGCCAGGCCTGTAAGGCTAGCGTTCAATTAAGTGTTGTCACTCATCGCTACCAGAGACGTTGACTGGCTTCCAATGTGATCCTCTGATCGGTGCTGTCCTAAGCAGGAATTACTCTGACGTGGAACCTGCCCAGTATGGAACAACATAAAAGACACTATATCTATTTTGGTATTCTATTTGGTTTTGCTTTAGCAGCATAACATTGAGTTTCATTGTCTCTCTCTTTGTTTCTTAATCTCTCCAGTTATACTTTGGTTCCAACCAGCAACCAGAGGATATCACACTGATAGAACAGGACATTTAATTCAAATAAACACAGGAAAAAAACATCAGAATGAAATTATTAACAGAGGAAATAATTAAGTATAATAATAATAAAATAAACAATAATACAATAAACCATCATTGTAGTTACAACCAGGAATCTGTTGAAAGTATAATAGTATTTAATGCTCTTTTTGTGGGGCGCACAGCTTCACTGTATGTTGGAATGTATGGACTCAGGGCTGCAAGTAGTGACTGCGTTCAATAAAATTACCCTTTACTCACCAATATTGATGGTTTGTTCAATTGCATGTAAAATAATGTGAAAAACACTTCAGAAGTAATTCTTCAGCGCCCTCGTCAACATCGTAAAATTGTTTTATTTTTGGGGCCAACCAGTAAAACAAACTGAAGAAATACTCATTTCATATTCAAATAAAGAGAAAGTTTTTATTTTTGCCAAACAATAACCAAAACAAAATACTCACTCTGGCTGGGACGTCCTGCTAACATCCAGCGCGGGTCGTACGGAGCTTTTGTGGGAACAAACTCCACCAGCCGATCGATAGGATCCTTGGAACTGAGGATGGGCACCGGACTAGATTTACACTGAAGAAAGCAAATGGCTTTATTACAAAATTACACAACACAAGGACTTTTTGGTAACAATATTAAACAGGCTGATATGGGATGTATTTTAAAACAGCTAAACTTTACCATGGGCATGTAGGATAGCCACTGCAGAAGAGTAAATACTCCTTCAAAGTCATCACAAACAGTGCTGTGGGTCACACCGTTATTGTGCATAATCTGGATTCCACCAAGTTGGTTGTTGGATGTGTATACCTCCCTGCCCAGCACCTGGAAATGGAAAAAGGCAGAGTGGATTTTACATCACAGAAAGGAGATTATTTTCTGTTGAATGCCAGACACAGACTTTTTTTTAAAAAATCTGTTTCTTCAAGTATATGCTTTTGAGTGATGTTCTGCACTGCAAAAAAGTGGCCACTGATTATGAGAAGTTGTTTGAAAACTGTGTGATTCAGTCTCAAACAGCCTCCTCCCCATCTCTTGATGGAAGTGACAGAGTTAATCCACTGTCCACATGGTGCGCAACCCTTGTTTCAGCATCACACCTCAGTTCTGGGAAGCTGCAGATCAATGAGATTGCACTGAGACGCTGCCTCATCAATAGAGATGCTCTCCACCACAGTGGTCAAAAGGTGGGTAGTAGCACATGCCACTCCAAACAGATGGTGTGGATTAATATATGCCTCATTCGAAAGTCGCTCCCATCCTATTAATGTCTCATCCTCCTACCAGGCGTGATAGGTGCTGTTGCACAAGGAGAACACGCCACCAAACTACTGTTACCTTCACATTGCTCCTACGCCCACCTGAAGCAATAAAACCTCCCACCCAGCCCACCCTATTTTCATAAGCAGCCTAGAGCAGGTGGTAGGGCCCTGACATGGTTCCATAAAAATCAGAGAGGCTCAATCTCTACCCTCTGCTCTCACCTTTTCAGCCATCATTTACTTTCTTTATTACCATTAATGGTTATGTATCTGGCTACAAATCTAGGGCACTCTCCTAAAGCTGTCAGGAAAGCCTGTGGCCCCAAGACACACTGCAGTCACCTTGACATACACAAAACCCCGGCGCCTCCGGCCATTGGTGGCTTCATTAAGATTCAGCAGCAGAGAGAAGAGGGTATATAGAACAGAGGGAGATCGTTGGGAGGAAGAAAATGAGGGGCAAACAGAATGTAACAGCTCACTGGGGTATTTATGCTAGTAGTTACTACCCACTCCCCATGAAAATATGAGAGCTTTCAGCAGCTAATGAAATGATGATCTCTGGGTGGCAGCCTCCTGCTCTCCATTAAGTTTCACTTAATAGCCAGTGTGCCACATGATAAACGAGCAAAAAAAAAAAAAAAAAGATCCCATTTCTCCCATGTGTCACCAGTGAAATCAGACCCTTTTAAAATCAGCACAACTGATTGTAAACAAAGGGTACATTGCTATACATCACCTGCATACCATCGACTCTAGTTGGTTAATGTTGCTGTGCATTCACTCCCACAGAGATAAACAATGAGGCAGTTAAACAATTGAGCTCAGAGCAAATAGGAATGCCATCATTGTGGCATTTGCATGATTTGTAATGTCACAATCTGTCATCCAATTGGAAATGGAGTCATCTTAATGCAGTGACAAGGACAGAGAAGGTAAGGCAAGACGAGAGGTAGTGAAGCATGCAAGCGCATGCACAAACATCCAGCCGCACACACATCCAGCCACACACACACACACACACACACACACGCACAAACAATCTGCCTCTGTAAAACTTTTCGTTTTGATTAAAAACAAATGATATGGGTGTCCTGCACTGTAGCCTCCGGCATGTCACTTCATTTCTATGCAAATACATCTTCATGGTTTGCTTTCAATTATTCCGCTATGAGTGGCAGGCAGGCCTGTGGCTGCAACTGGAAAGGGAATCCTGGTAGAACAGAGCGACGGAGAAAGAGGCCTGATCACTGAGTTGGATCAGTATCAAAATCAGTATAGAATCCTTTTTTGAAAACTAGTTTCTTTAATATCTGTAAACATACACACACATCCAGCCTGTTCCAATATAGTTCAGAATCTCAAATTAATTATAATTTATTATATCTTTACATAAAAAATTTGAATTTATCAAAAACTTATGCTGATTGTGTGTTTGTAAAGGAACACAATGAACTTTTTTATAGATAATTTCACAACAGTAACCTGTTTCCATTTAAAACACTTCATTAAAATGGGATGATTTTACCTTGTTTAGTGCTCCAGCTCCTGTGAGGATAATGTGGGAGTTGTCCACTTGAATCGTTCTCTGTCCAAGCCTCACTAGATAGGCTCCAATCCCTATGGCTCTGCATGTGACCTACAAGAAGACACAGTCAAGTTAATGCTTTAAAAATAAGTGTGTCGTAAACAGATGTTTCAACTCCTTGATTCAAACACGTCTTAATTCTTGAAAGGTGACACAATAGGACATTTCAAGGCTAAGGAGGGGGTTATATGTACATGCATGCATGCATTCTTCGTACACAAGTGTGGCCACTTCAATCTTACCAGGTTCATGGTAATGATCTCTTCATAAGCCAAAGAAGATTCCCCTGCAATCATCCCAGATCCTTTCAGGTTCTCCACACCCAAACCTTCATCTTTTCCTATGATGTCAGTGATCTTGTACCTGTATGGAAACACCTGTAATGAAGTCACTGATGCCACTGGTGCAATTTGATTGACACTATAGCATCTTTCAAAATTATTTACTACAGACCTGGATTCTCCCTCATCTTCCACATGTTCACAATGCACAGAGTTCAAGGCGGAAACCTTCTTGTAGTCCTGAGGTGTGAGGTAGAGATACTTGAAACCCTGTAGAGACATAACAGTGGATTATTTGTTTTGAATCTTTTCAAATGCAAAAAGATTCAAATGCAAAAAAGACAACAAAAAAAAAAAGATTCAGGATAGAAAAGATAGACATGAAAAAAACCTCAGCACTCATTGCATGCCATCTAGTAAAAATCAGACAAAATAGCTACCAGGTGGCTAACTGAAGTAATGACATTCATCAAGAAGGGAATACATTTTCTATAATGAAAGTAAAAAAATGGCTAAAATAATATAATGTTATGCAAGAGAAACTTTGAATTACCTTATACGGATCAGCTGGGTCCTGCCAGGCCACATGAAACATATGTCTGATTTCCTCCGCCAGGCCAATACGGGCACCACTGTTGGCAGCGATGTAAATTCGAGGGATGCCGCTCTCCCTCGCCATTGCTGAGGCCTGTAGGAACAGTTCATCCTCCTGGGGCCCAAATGACCCTATCTTGTGTGTGATGTCATTACTTATGACGATGATCTCACGTCCTACTGGATATTCAGGAGTATGCAGGGTCATCCGCCAGGCCACCATACCAATCTGGATAAAGATTTTTAAAAAAAGAAGAGAAACTTTACTCATAGAAAATATACTCATATGCAAATAATTATACTCAAATTACAATAAGTAATTGCATTTCTTCAAATGGTGCAGCTCTGATTTACATCTTTTACATATTATGAATCAGACCACAGATTGTTTTTTATTTTTTTTTAAATATAGTAAGGCAGATATTTGATTAAATAAAATGCACTTTCAATGATTCATTCAGCATTTCCATGGAGCAATCTCATAAGAACTCGAATAAGGAAACAGAGACACCTACTGTGAAAAATTAGCATTGCACATTTTAAAAGCAAAGGAAGTGAAATTTTATGAAAGCCATATGAAAATATTTCTTGATGTATATACTCATCTAGCAAACAAAATTAAATTTGCATAAAATTTTCCACATCAAAAGCCATGACTGCTTATCAGAATTAAAATTAAAGTAAGTTCTAGTGTGCTTTGGATATCCACCAGTAAGATCTGTTGCAAAAACTATGTCTCCGAGGGAACAGTGGGGAAAAAAAACAAGGTTTATGTATAAAGTTTTGTGAAGCTAATATATAGTTACTAGATATGCTGTTTATATTTTAGGAGATAAAATAACTGACCTCGTTGCCCCCTGGCAGTCTGTTCATCTGCACAAGCTGGCCCTGGGCATCAAGCACCAGCTCTGTGAAGGTCAGCAGCTCAGAAGGTAGAGGACATTTTGGTAAGTTGGAAAAGGCCTGAGTAGAATACCACAGCTTTTTCAGAGCCTGAGAAAACAAAATCAGCATAGTCACGAAAGTTATCTAATGGATGATTTAATGGGAGTTTCAGTCTTTGTACTGCACCTGTCGGAACATTTCTGGAAAGTCGTAGACATAGGTCGTGCCCAGAGATTGCGCTTGGAAGCGTTTAGATTGCAGCAGGTCCTTGGTGACATACGGCGTGTTGATTAGCATGCCATGCAGAGGACCCTGCTTGTCTCCATATGCTTGAAACATGATCTGAACAAAGAGTGACAGAGAGGATCGTTTCTAAACCTCTTTGTCAACCTTACAAAATATGACCTTTGAAAATGGTGATGAGAAACTGTCATATGAACTGCTACAGCATTGACCAATACAAAGTACAGGATGTGACAGGAAGGTAATAATGGAGTGATGTATGAGATGTTACCCGACCAGCTCCAGGGAGATATTAAATTACTTTTAGAAGTTGACTACCAGGCTATGAGCAGGACAACATAGTGGAGCTCCACTCAATTACAACAACTCTAAAGCTATATAGAAATATTATTAATATTATTATTAGGTAAAAAACAAACCACAAACTGACAAACTCCATATTCAGTTATTAAAGAGGCCATTTAACTTTGAGAGTTGAGATCTCCAGAAGCCCTTTTCCAGACAATAAGCAGATGAGATGGAAGATGTGCAAGTGCCCCACCTGTTGGTCTTTGGGCCCCACCTGTCCCGTTCGGGAATCAGTGACCTCCTTGTACAGGCTGATGTCCAGGTAGTAGCCAGATTCATTGGTGAGGAAAAGGCGGATGGGAATTTGCTTGCCTGTTGGAGTCAAGCGGATGTTAATTTTCAGTTCAGCCTGCAGCACCCGTAGCTTCCACAGACGGCTGCCGTATCGCATCACCATGGAGCGTACAGACTCCTCGATCTAAAATTTGGCCAGATGAATTAGTTAGAAAAAATGTGCAGAGGTCTGATGGTCACTGATATAGACATGAGACAGGTTCACAAACCTTTGATGGGTCCATGATGACTGTGGGGACAAAATTGAGGAAGATATGGTTACAGTCAGTCCGTACAGTTGTGTTGTTGAAAGCAACCTCCAGCTCATCCATGGCTTCCAGAAGGAGACGCTCTGCCTCATTATGGAGGTACTCAAAAGAGGCCTCCTGATGAAGTACAGACAAAACTGTCAAAAGTAGCTATGTGTTGCAATGCAAAAAGATATAAATCTCAAAGCATCAAACAAAAAAATTTGAGTGTTCGACCGTTGCCTCACCTTTGTGACCAGATCAGAGTGGCGGATAATGGCTCGCACAAAGAAACGGTAGTCTGTCACCTCTGCGCCTGCTTCCACACGAGCTGCACCCAGGTACAGGTGCATCTTGTGGTTTGCACAGGGGATGGCAGTTAGCTCAAAATTGCGCATGCGGTTGAGCTCCAACTGGAAAGCTAGAGCCGGCTCCAAATGACGGTAGATCCTGTCCTCTCCAAACTATTGACAAGAGGTAGGAGACAAAAGTGATTCCATATCATCCACATCATTTTACTTAGAAAATCATTGTTTTGAAGGGTCCTCCACACAGAGAACACATTTTTATTATTCAATTTGTCTTTATAGGCACACCAGCTATAAAAATCTTTGGTCACACAAACAAGATGTTCAAAGTGTTAATCAGCCTAATGGTTTTTAACTTCTTGAAACGAACCTTGTTTCTGGCACGGAATGTGAAGAATTTGGGGAATTCTCTCTGCGTGAAAGATGAAGAGATAAGTTAAAATGCACAAAAACAGGGATGTCTCTATGACATAACAAATGCTTGACAACAGGAATGCTGAGTATAATCAGGCAACAATAAGCTATTCTGAGATTTGTTGAAATTGAAAATAGTAAGTATAAAAAGTGTTAAGCAGTGACAATCAGGATAATCAGGACATACTTTACTGTTTTATCAATGAGGATATCACTCATGTCACTCTGACACAGACAGGAAGCTAAAGAAACAATGGTAGCAGTATAATACTGTTGAATAAAACCTTCCCTTTTTGACTAGATCATTTTAATAAATTTGATGTTATCAGATGAAGATTTTCAAAATAAAGGGAGAGGACAAAAAATTGTATTTCTTAAAAGCTAATCCTGTTTGAAATCCCTCAAATTATACCATCATGGTAAATACAGAGGATGTTGTGTAGACAATAAGCCAGTCCCATAATGATAAATGCACCCCTCTGTAGTAACAGAAATATAACATATGTAAGGCAACTGTAATGACTGAGGTTCGGTTCCTGGGAGTGGGGCATTAAAAAACAAAATCGCCCTAACCCAAATCTTACTGACTCAGGTGTGTGAAGGTGTACTGGAGCTGCGGGAAACCAAGGCTCATAACAAAGTTCAAGCAGTCATACCTTGGTAATATCTACAGAGGAAAACTAATATATTTTCTTTTAATCCCCTCCCTTCTTTGGTGTGCCTTTAAGTTGAAAAACATACTATAGAACTGACCATCTAATGAATACTTAATTCATACTGCCATGGTAAGCAAACACACTGACATTTGTCCCACATGTTAAATCACAGAGCCCCTGTCCTCCTTTGTCTTCCCTCTACTTACATGAAACCTTTGGTCCACCTCACAGTTGATTTGCTTCCTGAAATCCTGTCACCATAAAAGCAGCAAAAGCAAGGCATGCCGATAGAGATAGAGACAAACAATGATAAGCTCAATTTCAAAATGCAAATTATTCCAATTACTACAAGTGTTGCATATAATCAAACAAATTACATATTATTATTAGAAGAAGATGGAAGATAATTTTTTTCGGTACATGCTATTCAGAACTGTTGAATCGGTGACATGCAGCATCAAGCTAGAGACAGGTAGTTGACCTGGTAAAGATTTATCTCACCTTTTGAGCCACGAGCAAAGTTAACCTACGGATTCCGTGTTCAAACAACAGAGCTTTCTGGTGGGGAAAAAGGCAAAAATATTCTTCTGAGTCATCTCAAATTTTTTCAAACACTTAAGATTTTGATCGATCCTAGATGTCGACTCCTCCGACCTTTGACATGGTGAACTCCAGGAACTTTGAAGCCAAGCCATCATCATCAATGTCACTGTCAGTCTTTATGGCAACGTTCAAGATATGGATAGGCTCATTCGGGTTGGTCTGGATGACAAAGAAAATACACCTTCACTTAGAGCTTAACAAATGTACTTAAAATTCGAAAATCTCATTTGAGATAACACAACAGACGAACGTTAACTAACATACAGACTGGATTGTTCCAAATTTTCACAAACTACATTGCCTGAATTGAGGCTCAGTGTACAAATACTACAACTTTCAGACAGCTGTTCTGGTCACCTTGTTTTCCTCTTCACCATACAGGACAGCAGTACCTCCTTCTGGAAAGGTTGGACTTGGGGGAGGCGAGTCAGAGAAGCAGCTCAACACATCTTTGATATTCCTGCAGAGGACAAAACATATACACCGTTGATCATACCTCACAATATTATCTCTGATAATCAAGGAAATATATCCAGGTTGAGAAATAATATTATCATTGACCTGGTGAAGTCCTGGAAGGTGCGGAAGGACACCATGGCTCCCATGCGCTGACAAGGCGGTGTAAAGGATGTGTCAAGCAGGACATCGCTGACGCTGGCTACATGCACCATGCCATAGTGGTTCAGGTTGGATGAGAACGACATCCTATGGTACCAAGCGAATGCAGGGTAAGGTCATTTACACAGCACATTTCATCCTTAAGGGCAACTCAAAGTGTATCACACAAAGTAAAAAAAAAACCTAAATAATATAGGACGAGGAATAAAAACAAGAATAAAACTTCATTGTACATAAAAATGGACAAAGTAAAATTCCAGAACTAGATTGATTCAGTGAAAAAAATCCCCATCCACCCACGAACCTCACAAAAGTTTTACACATATTTAAACACCTAAAAGCCTCATGGGTGAATGGTTGGGGTGCTAGTGTGGGTTTCAGAGTATTAAAAGCAAGCAGTGACATTTATGTTATAATTATTTACATTACATATAGATATAGTAAAAGCAGCATTGGAATTTGTCAAGCAAGTATGAGAAGGAAATTTAAATCAAACTTACAAAACACAAACCCATCATGAAGACCTATAATTTTTTGTGTGCCAATCCTGACCCTGGATTTGGAATCTGAGGTATGTTTTTCCTCAGTGTATCATCCTTAGGTTTACCTTGTGCTTTTACGTCATGTGGTTTAGTTTGCTGAATTTACTGCCTATGGCTTTTAAATGACCCAGCATTGAAGCAGACATTTTACTGGTAAGGGAATGGAGATGTGTACTAAAGTATCTCTCCAAAGTATAAATACAAAAGTCTTGTGCCACATTATATTCCTTTTGTTGAATATTTAGAAATATGGAAGCTCATACACACAAACATTAGGATTATAACACTCTCACAAAAAAACAAAAAAAAAACAAACAAAAAAACCCCCACACACAGAGACAGACAGGTTGACAAAAAGATTGACACTGACATTAATTGCCCAGAGCCATGCTGTGGTCAGTACTTTACAAACACACCCAGAATCAGACTAAACTCCAGGTGTTACTTCATAAATGTCAAAGTACCAAACAACGTGTTGAATCAAGTGATTCATCAACTTTAACACTGGTTTGACCATGCAAACTAGCTATTCTACAGTCTACGCAATAAAAAGAATATTTACAATACCTGTTTAGAGTGGGGATGTTCCCTCTGCAATCAAACAACATTGATTACTACGTGGTTAGTCGCAGGCACCAAGAGAGGAAGACAGTAAAGGTGTAACACTGAGTGTATTCCCTTGAAGGGGAAGCTAGTCTGCATCGATATCTATCTAAATCCACTGAATGAGAAAATAGAGGATAAAGTAAATTTGAAAGATTCATCTACTCTTTATCACATTTCAATTCCTGACTGCTCATTTTACACCATGCATTTCTAGATCCTGGTGCCTTCTTGTCCTCTGGACAAAAACAGGATCACTAGGGAGGGATGAGTCAAACATCAGACACATAAAGACACAAACATGCAAAGAAATGAAATTCAAGCATGAAGCCATTCCGAGTACATTTACACCCAACTTAAAAGCAAGCTGGACCACAAAAAAAAAAAAAAATCATATCGCACTACAAAGAAGCAACATGCACATACTGTACATAGAAACAAACATATTCACACGCGACCAAACGGGACAGAATCACACAGGCATGATGCAGAATATGACTGCAACACAAAAGACACAAAACTCTAAAAGCTTTTCGAAAGCTTTCCCAAAGTGCTGAGCATGTACAGTACAAAACATATCCAGAGTTTTCCTAAAATTTTTAGGTAGAACAAGAGCGTTGGAGTGAACGACTCCCGTTTGTGGCACTCAAACGTTTGACAATCCAAGAGAGGAGTTTTCAGTCATACAGACTACCTTTTTTTTGCACATGGAGAGCATTTAAATAAATAATTGTAAAAAATAAACAACTATCAATAATAACATAGCTGGGAGGGTGGGAGAGGAACTGTAGCATCATGGATGACTGAAGTTGACTATGGGTCTTTCACTGCTGCTGTCATTCTACTAATAACTTGCTTATCATCAACACCTTTGAGTTTCACCTGACACTGCAGGAGACATGGAACAACAGTAAGTGATTTCTAGGCACTGGAATGTAATGGTTTGTCTACATCCAGCACACTTCCACAAATTGCTGCCAGACAATGAGAGACGACAATACACAGCATGTGAGTATTGCGGGCATGCCACGCGTGCAATACCTATTTGGATGCGAGGAAGGAAGCATGAACTGGAACTCGACTATACACGTGTTGTCCTTCAGCTGTCGATGCTGCACGCTGTTAAGCTCATATGCGATGTATGCTCTGCGAACATAGACCTTCGGTCGTCAGAGAAAAAGAATAAGAAGACATTAGTTTTACATGTGAATCAACAACATTTTCACGTTCAGCAACGTATAGCGGGGATAACTTATTTGACAATTTGATTGTTAATCCTCTCACCTCTAGGGCAGCCATCCTGACTACCTGATTGCTGTGGTAGAAGAAGTTGGGCAGGACATCAAAAATGGAAGTTTCTGAAAGGATCAGTTTCTAGAAAAAAAAGAGCATGGCATTGCTGAAGAACTGTTCATTTTTAAGACATTGTCAGGAATCCACAATTGCCACTCCTTTGTTGCCTACCTGCAGATTCTCAATGCAGAATTGGTGTCCATACATATCTATGGCAGACAAGAAGATGGACTCCACCTGGTTGTGTCGCAGCTCATATGAGGGAAGGTGGGAAGCGATCAACACCTATAGTATCAAGTATGCATGTTTTTCAGGTATAGGCTTTATGCAGGACTAATTTCACATCTTGTCTTCTAACAACAACGTTTAGCAATGAAGTGTACTTTTAAGTTGTAAGTCGTTGTCTACCCTCCAATCCCCGATTTATTTTACAGAGTTATTTTAAATATAATGATGTGTCACTACATTTAATAATCTCTCCATTGCTCAGCAGGATTTGGAGGCAAGGAAAGAAAGGAGAGCAGCTTTTTTGGATTCACATGAGTCTATTTGTTTTCTTGCTTTAATAATAGTTAAGATACCAGTTTAATGTAGGAATAACCATTAGCCAGTTGGATAAGCACGTGCAAACCAGTCAAATGTTAAAAGTAGGGACTTTTCAATGTAAAATGAACATTTCAAGTGGAATTAGGAGTGTGCATCTGACCTGCCGGGCACGTAGCGCCACCTTAGCATTGGTTGTCTTACTGAGCTGGGTGAATTCAGACAAGATCGCCATGAGTTCATCTGTCAGTGTGGGATCACGGCCACACAGCTGGTCCTAGACACAAAAGATAACATTCGATACAGTCACAACAAAAATACAATATAAAACTGTATTCATTCAAAAACCAGAAATGAAACCTGTTACGTTTTGCATTAGGCAATTATGGAAGACAGAAATCAAACCACTGATCAACAGCTTTTATTTGAAGTGCAATAGGTAAAGAGTAATTAATTACTTGTAGTCACACATTAACAGTGTATACACAGCCCTACATTCATGGAGGAGTATTAATCAAGGCTGTCAAACAGGCACTTACAATCAGCATAGTAACCAGAAGGTTCTTCTTGGTGACTTGAGCATGAGAGAAAATATAATTAAGCACATTGGCCATGTCACCTTTATTTTCCTCACGCAGCATGAATACACACTTGTCATAGTGTCCTGTTGGCAAATAAAAATATCAGAGATCCGGTAAATATTACATAGTTCATGTGCTAAAGAGTTTATTGCTACAGTGCCCTACCAAGTGGATATAAATAGTAAGTGTACTGTATGTTAGCGTGAAACTGCTGCTCACCATTCTGAAATTGGGTCTCAACTCTCAAATACTGTCTGAGCAAATCCATCACCACTGCTTTTGTGTGACCCCGGATGCCACTACGATATCTGTAGGAGACAAAAACATGCTGATCTGCCACAAAAACACAGCTGTATACAAACTGGAATGCAGACAGAAAGTAGATTCATCATTTTGTGAAATCAGTTATTTGATTTTCTATATATTTTGTCACTGCATAACAAATACAATTGTGTTATTAAGGAACTTACACCATGAGTGTCCTACACTTTTTGTCTTTCAGAAATGTTCAAGAAGCTGAACAGTGAAAATAGTCACTCTGACTGGCTGAATGTAATCTGAGTGATCGTTATCCAATAAGACATCATCACACTCACTTCTGTACCAGCTGAACGATGCTCTGTGTGTTCATAAAGAAGACTTCTCTCTCTGACTTCTTGTTAAGAGTAGCTGCATGGCTGTCAAGGATGTTTGCAATCTGGGACATAAACAATAAAAATATTTAATCCAAGTGGCATCAATGATGTCTTACTTGTCTCACTCCCATTTTATGAGATTGTAACAAACTGCAGACAGAGTACTGAAAATGTTATAAGTAACCTGAGTAAACCCACATTTAAAAATCTAAAATTAAAAATTGACACTACATCTGTTCATAATGAATTACTCCACTGATTGCTGTGGTCAACAAATATTAGCACTGTTGTTAGCAAAGGAAAAAACTAGCAAGTGTACAACAGGACATTTACTGTATTGACATTTTGAAGTTTAAAAAGAATTCTGTTAGGTTCAGTTAACATGTATGTGTCAGCTGGGCACCTGCTGGCTGGGAAACTGGCAGAGCACAGAGGTGATATTGCTAGCGTACTGAGCCATCTCCTTCTTGATGGCCTTCTCCACAGCAGGAGGGATGCGACCTGACACACTCGTCATGATGTCTTGAAGCTCCAGCAGCGGCAGAGAGGGATCACGCATGGTTTTCATCAACCGTTCTACCCACTCTTTTAACTAGGACAGAGAAAAATCAAGCATATATTTATATATCTACATAAATATGTATTTAAAGAATATACTGTAGATGTCCTGGAAGACATGTTAATGTTTAGGTGTGTATGAATTAGTACCTTTGCACTGAAGAAAGGTTCAGGAAGACAGTAGCCATTCATTATGTGAACAAGGTGATCCAGAGTGTTATGGAAGACTCTGTGGAGTTTCTCCCCTCTCAGAGCTAATGCCTGGATTGAAGGCAGGGGCCCGGTGTACAGCTCTGCCTGCAAGGCAAACACCAATTCTTATTAAACTAATAAGATACAGCATTATTAATAATGCAGTTAGAGAAGATGGAGGGTATCCCAACGAAAAGTGAATGGAAAAACATTGGGCTGAATGTTCTATTAAATAAATAACTACAGGAAAAAAAAACATTTTGGGTCAAACCCTGGACTTGTGTAGACCACATTAGTCACACAGTACATAGATTACCTGTTGAACTCTACTTGGGTCATCCAGCTGCAACTTAGCAATGACACAACCAGGCTCCAGTGCTGCTCCAGTCCTCTTCACATAGTGAATACAACCAGATTCTGCAGCTGTCAGAGTCATGACCATTTTCATCACCTGGAAACAGAAGAAGCACAATGCTTACAAATCATTTAACAAAAAAAAAGTGAATTTAAACAGATTGCATATATACACTGCCCAGCCAAAAAAAAAGTCACACCCTCTAATATTTTGTGGGACTGCCTGTAGTGTTGACTGCGGTGCACATTTGCCGAGGCATTGTTTCGACAACCTCGTACAACGTCACAGCATTTATTTCTGTCCAGAATTGCATTAATTTTTGGCCGAGTTCTTGTATTGATGATAGGAGTCAAACCACTCTGCAAGGTCTTCTCCAGCACATCCCATAGACATTGAATGGGGTTAAGCTCAGGACTGTGGGGGCCAATCAATGTGTCCAAATGATTCCTCACGCTCCTTGGACCACTCTTTCTCAATTAGAGTCCGATAAATTTTGGCATTGTTGTCCTGGAATATGATCGTACCATCCGGGAGAAAAAAATCCATTTATAGGATTGCCTGGTCATTCAGTACATTCAGATACTCAGCTGACTTAATTTTTTTGCTGAATAATATTGCTGAGCCTAGACTTGACCAACCGAAGCAACCCCTGATCATAACACTGCAATTTGCTTATTGAAACCCAAACGGTGACTTTTTTTTTGGCCGGGCAATGTATTTCTTGAAGGCAACACATCCTTCTGTACCTCTATTTCAGCGTAGCACTGGCCAGCAAATACATGTCCACCATCCTCAACAGTGTACTGAATAATTTTTCCCGCTGAAGGAGATCTTAGCATTGAAGGATCATTCTCCTTTTCAAACACACAAGTCTTGTTCCCAATTGTGATGCGATACCTGCAAGAGAAAAATATCCAGAAACATTTAGGCATATTAAGTCATTTCTGCAAAAATTTTAAGTTGGTAGGAAAATTTCTAGAAAATTAGTAGGATAGAGATATGTCAGGTTATCTCTCACAGATTTGGGTTCATCTACTCACAGGTAATGTTAGGTATATTTATACAGGTAATTTCATTCTCAAGATTTGCAAACTCATACCTGTCCACTTCTTCCTTCATGTAGGTGGTGTAGCTGCTTCCATCATAAGACAACAAAAGTCCTCCATCACTGAGCCGATGTACATCCACTTCTGCGCAGGAGCTGTTCATGATGACCACGTAGGAGTTGGGAGACTGGCGTGTCACTGTCAGGACATATTTAATGCCTTCATAGATCAGCTCCACATCCACATTGTTCAGTAGAGTGTGGGCTGGCAGCACCTGGCCCCTGGTCAAAGATAAGAAAGCATCATCTAATATTTTCCATTTTAAAATGTACAACTTTTATTTTTTTCCTAAGCATTTACTGCTTGAAATTCATTACTACGACACATATTTTTACCTTTCTAGAGAATGGAGGAAGTTGGATACGCTGTTCCTCAGGGTGGCGTCTGCTACATGAAGTGCCCCACTGACGATTCCCAGCATGGTGTCAGGACGCTCCGCCTACATGCATCACATACATTACTTCTGATCCAGAAATACACTCAATATGCTAGCTTCAAGTGAAGCTGGCGCCATGAAGATAAACCACAATGCCTTAATAACCTGCATCTTCTCTGAGATCAGCCTATCCAGCCAGCCGGTGTCGATGCTGTTGTGCTGAAAGCTTTCGGTCTCTAGCAGTTTAATGAGGTATTCCACTGTGGTCCTGAAGTCTCCTCTGATTGACAGCTCTTTTAATGCCACAACCATGTTTCTGTTAAAGATTCGACCACATATTATTTAACCTAAAAAAATTAGACTACCGAAAAAATGTTCTTTGGCATAAAAAAACTCACGAGATGGCTTCTTCCCGATTCTCTCCCCAAGAGAAACAATGTCCAAACTGAGAGTCAGCAAACTCATGTAGGCCTCCAGCTGCTGCCACACTGAAGTAGCCCCATACATTCTTGTTACTGCGGAAATTCAGCTCTTGCACGGTTCCGGAGCTTGGTTTGAAACCCTGCGATTATAACACAAAAGCACACGTTTGATCAAAATCAAAAACCCTATTTACATTCTGCAGTGAAATATCAAACAGGAACACAATCACATCATAAATCAATGTGCTGATAGGTGCAACAAATATTTTCTGTATCAGGAAAAAATGAAACTTACCTCGTCAGGGTTTTCACTGGTGATTCGAGCTGCAATGACATGCCCCCGTGGGGAGGGCACAGTCGACAGTCCCTCAAAGTCAATGGCGGAGTCTCCCCAGGGCTGGAACCCATAAAGCATCCTGAGATCTTTGATCCTCTGAAGAGGAATACCCATAGCAATCTGAAAGTAAAGAGTGGAACATAAAGGGACAGCCTTATAAGTCCTCAACAAACATGACTAACAATTCACCATAGCATGTATATACAGTAGTTTGTGAGTGCAACACAGAATAAATCACATGGTTTCTCTGAAATGCTTATCTGACACACAACATATTGACCAGTACGTTCAAATATTGGCTGGAAAAAGAGATTCTCATCCCTCTATTCTCTGCTATACTGCAAAGCTTGCACAATCCTAAAGGCTGCAAAAAAGATCACAAGACCAAGTGGTACCAGAGCCACGGGATCAACTGCAGTCAGCTGTCATGCAGAAAATGGGCCCTTCTAATGTGGTGTAGCATGACAGCTTTGTCTGCAACAAGACAGTCAATGATGTTACGTGATATATCAGGATGTCATCTTTCCATTAAGGGTGAGACCGACCTGTAGTTGAGCAGCAGGAAGGTTGACATCAGCCACCATTTCAGTACAGGGGTGCTCCACCTGCAGTCGAGGGTTGAGCTCCAGGAAGTAGAAGCTGCCATCCTGGCTGAAAAGGTACTCCACTGTACCTGCACTGACATATCCAACCATCTTGGCAAGCTTCACTGCACACTGAGGAAAGAAAAGAAATGTATTACTATTAGATCTCTATTTATCAAGTACATAAAAATATATGTGACAGTAGATGAGTTATACCTGTTCCATATCCTCAAACACATCAGTTGTAGCGATGGAAGCAGGAGCCTCTTCTATTATTTTCTGGTGACGTCGCTGCACTGAACAGTCTCTGCCAAACAAGGAAATTGCATTTCCATATTGATCAGCCAAGATCTGGACCTCTAGGTGACGGGCATGTTTAGCTAGCTGCATGACGAAAATAGGTGAGCCTGGAACTTCTGCCTGAACCTGGAGAACCAGAGAGAAAGAGCTTAACAAATGCATAAAAATTAAGATGAAGAATACTTTAATAATCCCGAGGTGAAATACTTTAATAATCCAGAGGGGAAATTACTTGTAATTTAAAGTAATGTAATAAAAATGTAATAATTTCTACATAATGTCTGAAGTTTTAATTGCCATGGAGTTTGAATTTACTTGTCTGAAAAGGTTAGGGAAATCTTCAGCACAATTGACTTTACGGATGCCTTTTCCTCCACCTCCCTCTGAGGCCTTCACCATTACGGGGTAACCTATCTTCTCTGCTGCCTGAAAGTGGAAACATACAACTTCAGACATCCGAATAAGTATTGTACAGGATACTAATGTTCATGCAACATGTATATTAACATTATGAATTCAAAGCTCAATGTAATGCTTACTTTGAGGCCATCCTCTACATCCTGGATGCAACCAAGTTCGTACACATCAGAAGGAACATTGATGATTTTCTTTTTTTGGTCATGCTCCGTCCACTCTACCGTCAGGCCTAAGAAAGAAAAAGGAATAGGAACACTTTTTTTTTTTGGCTTGATCCTCTTAAAAGAAAAACATCAGTGATCTGACATTAAATTCCATTTGCAGTATAAGAATTTGTTTGGAGAAATACTGCAAGTAGTAACATTCAAGAATCACTGATCCTTTTTTATTAATAAATAATCTCCATCTTATTCTGTAGTATTTTTTTTTGTATTTGATGCAATCAGCATGAACAGAAGGCTACTTTTAGAACCAACACAACTCAGGCTTACCTGTACCACTCCATGGCAAGGTTGGAATTCCAGCTGTCTGAGCTACAATAGATGAGGCAATCTTGTCTCCAAGAGCCCACATAGCCTGACTTGGGGGACCTGAAGAAGACACATATTAAAAAAAATATTTTAGACGAGGATGTGCCAAGGTAAGACGAAATTAAAATGGATGAGCAAATTAACATGTAAAGATATCGCTCCTTACCCATAAAGGCAATGCCATTCTTGTGAAGCAGCTCTGGGAGTTTAGGGTTCTCTGAGGCATGACCCCAGCCAGCCCACACTGCCTGTAAAACACACATGACAGATATTCAAAGGTAATATTATTTCCTAATGTGGAGATAGTAAAAACTAATTAGATTACATTTAACTGTGTCGCTTTGCAGAGTCCAGGTACTGCAATGCAGTTTGAAATGCAAACAGCAGTGCACAAATAACATGTAAATGTGTAGCGTAAGAGGGTTGTGTAATGCAACAATTAACAGAATGAAAAGGATACATGCAGACAACAAAGTAAGCAGTGTTACCTGAACAGGTATGCGTTTAGCAATGTCCAGAATGAGTTCTACATTGGCATAGTTATTATTGTTAGTCCCTCCCGGCACTGGAACGTAATGATCTGCCATTTTGATGTACTCTATGAAAAACATAAAAACACAAATCGTGTATTTCACACTGCAGCACAAGGATGACTTCAGACATTTTCACGTCATGTTGAAGCTCACCTGCATTGGCCTTCAGGTCCTCTGGGGTCACCATCACAACGAAGCGGATTGCCCTTTCATTGCGAAACATCTCATAGGACCAGCGACGGATGGAGCGCATGCACTTAACGGCTGCAATACCATTGTTGGCGATGAGAACCTGGAGAAGTCAGATGAGATTATTTAATTTTTCTAAAAAATTTTTTTTTAAAATTAACATATTTCTCCATCAAGGCTTGTATAGTCAACACAGTGAGTTTACTTTATGTGCATAATTACTTGCTGGCGTAGTAGTTGCTATGTTGTGCAGAATGATGACAAAGCACTAAAAAATGTGTTGTTGTAAAGCTTATTTTTGTGCTTAAAGCACTTTTTTTAATACGGCATGATTAATCCCTGAAAGGAACGCATTAAAAAAAAAAATCATTGCCTTCTCGATAACTTTGTTGCCACCAAACCGGGTGACAAATTCAGCAGGAGAGGCCACGGTAAAGTCCCTCTGGAGATCGATACGCCGCCGTTCTCTGCCTTGCTTCACCAGGTGCAGCCCTGACATGCTTGGCCTGTTTCAAGACACAAACAATGAATGCATGTAATAACACCTCTCATTCTTGAAATGCTTCACCACTAGTTTGCCATGCAATTAGCCAACAAAAATTTGTAGTTTATATTCACAACACAGAAGCTGGGAAGGCTCTGACTTTACATGTTGATGAAAAAGAAATACCCCAAAAAGAGAGGATATGGCAAACTTTGTAACTTGTGGCTTCATCTACACCTTAATCTATGGTAACTGATCATTAATATTGATATAGAAACCTGCAAATAGCAAAAGTGACAGCAGCAAAGTCAATTTAAAGCAAAACAAATTTGATAACCACTGAAGAGAGCACGGTATGTTGCAAACAGCATAACAGAACCCCTTTCAGCTCTAAAACACATGCTGAAAGGGGCAGGGACCTTAAAATGGGTCTTGCAGTGTTTCTGGAATCAAGCTCCACCCTATACGGAACCCATGTGGGGGAATGGATGGTACAGGGGGAGGGATATGACTACTAGAAGGTGTAGCTGTAGCTATTGCTGTCTCTATCTTTTTTGTTTACTTTTGGTTGTAATCCACATCAACGCACAGAACAGGAAGATTCCTTTAATATTGTAAAACAAAAACAGGGATACATTGTAGGTAGTCTCCGACATCTGCAATATGCACTCATTAAAATCACAAATCTAAATTGTCTGTGAGCTTTATGAGGAAAACTTGATTTATGAGGCCTGGCCTCTGAAATTAGCAGTGAAATGACAGATCTAGGGAATTTAGTGAAAACTTTAAAAAGTTCTGTCATTAGTAAATTTTTATTGCAGGGTTTAGAATTTTTTTCTACTTTCCAAAAACCAACCTTCCAGGCATGCCTTCAAGGCCCAGGACACTGAGAACCCCTTTACCAGTTTGCGGCTGGTACAACTAAATTTTTCCCATGTGTTGCGAAAAGGAACTGAGGGGAAGAGTGTATAGTATATCGGATCTACTCTAAACTGTTCACATTGAAATTTTTCTTTTTAAAGTTCCTAATTTTTATCATATATTTCCATTTTTAATATCCACTAAGAATAATTTAATTCACAGCTATTACCTGTGATATCTTCATACCATTGTATGCAAACTGAATGCATTACAGTGTGTGCACAGGTTGAAGACTGATTCAACCTGTTCTTCAGATTCACATTCACCCAGCTTGCCCTTTTTTAGGTTTGAAATTGCAATGTTTTTTCAAATAAAATAAAATGTTTAACAGAGTGTCTTATGTATTGATTTGAGGGAAAAAAAGAAAAAATCCAAATATAATTTCACCATGCGCGGATTCAAACCTTAAATTGTGTGAGGAGCCGTCAATCTGATCAAATCCCATTTCATAAATGCCGTCGGAGCTGCTGGAGGATGGTGACAAGGATCGAGGCTCCTTCTCCTCCAGTTGCACATCAGATTTCACTTGGCTCTCATCCTCAGAGTTCTCCTCAGATACCGATCCCACCATAAAGCGAGACAGCAACTTTTTACCCCCGGGCTTCTTCTTAGTGATGCCATTCTGCTGTGCCATGGCTGGCCGCAAACAGGCTGCGAATACTGGCAAGAGACACAATAGTGGTGAGAGCAGTTATAGAGGGTCCAAATGTCAGGGCTCAGTGTGACACAAGATTGGACAACATGTGATATTATTTGCCAGATTGCAAAAGCAGACAGTGAACATACGAATCTTGATAAAGAAAGTTATTTTGCAACACCTGCACATACACATATACACACACACTAGGGGCATCAGTACATTGAGTACTCGTACTGAAAAAAGAACGGGCTCATCAAAACAGCTGGACGTGAACATAAACAAGGGGTTGTATAATAGAATTTTACTCTAAGATTGCTAGTGTATTTTCAGACCATTGTACAGCCAGAGGCAACTTAAACAATGCTATAGCACTAGGTAAGGGAAATGTCATGAAACAACATGACTAGATGAAAAGCATGCATTCATTCAGCACAAGCACAAATACAAAGTAGAACAGTAAGACAGTAAAAACCAATACACACAAAATGCACTTTAAACAAAAGTTGAAATACAATGCAATGTTTGAAACAAATTAATGACTAGTTCTCTGCTAGCAATGTTGACGTTAGAACACGTGCTACTGGACAAACCAAACAATACTCACTCTGATATGAAACTACTCCTTCACTAATCATTCAATAGTCATTTAATACCAACTGTCCTGTCTAACCTGACTGTGCCTGTTTAGATGATTACGGTGTGTGCGTAGAGAGTACCCCGCACTTCCGACACACCTTACCTATCTGTAGCTGCTTGTGGGACCAGAAAAACAAGCCGAGCACTGCAGTCAGACACACCGCGAACGTGATGAACACCAACGTCACAAAATGTTCGAGACCGGCTTTTAGCTTGTTAACAATGATGTCCGACATGAACCACCGTGTTATCAGACATATGAAGCGGACAGCTTTCTTGCTAAAGTCAAAGTCTGTTAAACCAACTTATTAATGATACTAATTGTCATGTCAAAGCTAGCTCTAAAACCCTACAACAGCCACATATAAGCTCGACGTGAGGCTAATAATTTTAGCTAACCGGCAGAGGCTAATACAATTATAGTGCCACACGAGCAGCGTTGAGTGCACTGCAGGTGTAGTGTAGCGTTTTGTGAACGCAACCAATGAGCGGTTGCCTTGCGCAACAATATCAGATAAAAAAGCATCTAGAAACTCACCGGTGGAGATAAACCTTAACGTAATCCTGAGACAGTTCAGTCCAAGGGTCCGATAGATTAGCCCCGTCTGTCAGACATCCCGGTTTCCAGTAACGAAAGAAAAAAAATGGTCATAATGATGAGGTCACATAGCACCAGCATACGCTTTAACAGCAGAGAGTGGGGTGATGTGATGATGCGCAGGCAGGTTACTTCTGTACATTGACCTATGACCGCTACTTCCGCTATAGATGTAGTGTAGCATAGAATACGTTGATATCATAAACGTGACAATTTTCAACTCCTACTACAAGAGGGCCTACTCTAATGTACTGCTGATTGGTTCATACTTGTTTTTTGGCTCATCGGGTCGATTATGTTTGGCTGGGATGTGTTGCGATGAAACCGTAAACCAACCACAGGCAGAGAACAGCAGATTTTAACGTGGCTATAGTAGGAATTGTACATTTCGGGCCGGTACACTTATAGGAGTTATATTATGAGTGCTAATCTATTATGAAGCTTTTGCAATTCCAGGGAAATGACTCAATAGAAAAACGAAATTGTTCTTTTAGAGGTTTGTGCATTAAAAGTCCTGTGTAGTGTTAGGCCGATATATGTTTTTGTTTTATTTATATACTGCCTCTGTGAATGTTTTCCTGTGAATAGAACATAGTGGTCTCAGGCAAGGACGACTCCGGACACAAATAATTTGATTATTTCAATAAGTGAAAAGTAGCAGGTCTGCTGCCTTACTCAACAATTAACTATTTACGTTAACAGGTCAAATAGAAAGTATAATTTATTTAACATTATCTTGAATATCAAAGCATAATTATCAGTGAAACCGGAACACGTTAGTAATGTAATATCTACTTCACATAGATCTAGGCAGACCTCGTTCGAAGGGAACCAATCATAAACCAGCATAAGTTTTGTGGGCGGATTTCGTAGACGTACCGAAGGAGGGGCGAGTCTTGGAGGAGAAGATTATAAATACGAGACACACGTCCGGCTCAGCATTTCAGTGCGAGTGTAGTCCGTGGGACACAGTCACGTTAAAGTTCAGAATCTCACAATTGATAAATGGAAAAAAAAAATCGCATCTGCACAGGTTGAAATTCCAAAACTGTAAGGAGCTGCCAAGAATTATTTTTGCAATAAGATAAGTCACTAACGTAAAAAAAAGACATCTAAATGTGTTCAAATCCAAGAGAGAAAAAGGAGACTTGTTTTATTGTTGGCTGATTTTCAGTAAAGTAAATTACATGGACTTATTGACATTTAAGCTTGTTCATCTTTGCTGAAAAAATTTATTGCCAAAGTTGACCTTGTTTAGACCCACAATCCATAGGTGTTTTTTGATTGTTTTTTTTTTGGGGGGGGGGGCACACGCCACCCCACCCCAAATGAAAGAGGACATTTTTTCCTAATTTTAAGTTTGTTTGAAACTATAAATTGCAAGACACTAAAAAAGAAAAGAACACCCACTAACAGGGTAATTTGTTTAAAAAAATGTCAAAATCTGAAATACTGCCTTCAAGAGATGCAGTTCGAGCATGTGGGTGATACCAAAGCAAAAATAAGTCACTAACGCCCAAAAAACAATACTAATCCCCAAAAAACAATACTTGTAAGTAAATTTAGTGGGGTACCTTTGTAAAATTAAGTATAAGAATAACATATGCTCCGTGGTGCACTGGCGTCGAGCCCGGAGTTTCCCCCGCCTCACATCCTCAGCTGGGATAGGGTCCAGCTCCCGCCACAGCAAATGAAGCAGTAAACAATGAATGAATGAATGAATGAATAACATTTGCAATACAGTCATTATATTCAGATTAAGACATTTTGTAAAAGTATCAATCTAGGTTATCTATAGGAGTATACCCTATCATAGTATGCTCATGAGTTAATCGTGGGATCCATAAATACAAGATGCATAATGCCTGCTTGAGAGAGGCCTGAAGAGATAAGTTTGAGGTGTTGCTGCTGGATCATTTTTCCTTAGATTCTTGAAGCTCTAAATCTTAAGAGAGAATGATGCACTCAAAATGTTGCAGAGTAGACACGCTATGCTGCATGACCTGTGAAATGAAACATTTAGTTCTGCATGTTATTCAATACTGAACTGAATTGAAGTCTCAATGGCAAAATGCATAATTTAACAATTCGAGTACTTATTCAAGTACAGTTTTTCCACAATCATTTCTTCTGCAAAATTGTTTATGATAAAAGCCTGTATTAAATAAATACATTCCAAGTCAAGTTAATGTTATTTACCTCCAACAAAACAAAGCAAAAGATATCTAAAGGCACTTTCTAAAAGGAGCAGGTCAAAACTGGACACTTTATTCTACAGAAACCCAACGTCATTACAGTAATAAATATTGGATACCAATGATGTGGGAACAATAACCTCTGGGGAAAAGAGGAAGAAAGACAGAAAGAGCCATTGCAGAGGAAAAAGAGAGAGACAGTGAGAAAGCTAGAGTGTCAGCAGGAAAAGAAAGCAATAAACATAATTCATGCTATAACTGTGAACATTTAGTCTTAGTGAAATAATTCTCAGTGCTAATAAAATCGGTCAAAATATTACTTCCTGGAACTGTACTGAACATGTAGTTTAAAATGGGGAAAAAATGCTGTGCCACTGCCATTGTGATCCACAAGATGGCTTCAGAGACCAGTGGTTTGCAATCTGCAACGTTTGGACAATGGCAAAGATCACTAGACAACAAGTGAGACAGACAGACATACAGACAGGTAGATGATGGCCTGTCTCTCTTCAGCTCCCTAGGTACAATTTGGCAAAACTTAGCAGTTGACCTTGACATATATTTTTGAGCCAGGGGTGATGTCAGTGAATATTTTGATCAGTCAAGGTGAAAATGGACATGATAGAGGTCTGAGAGGATCCCAGCAAAGGGCAAGTCTTCAAAATCAAATCTACTCCTAGGAAAAAAATACCTGATGTATTTATTTAAATTTTTTTTTTTTGCACAAACAACAATGAAAAAGGAACATTTTTGGAGTACACTCATAAAGTGTCAATTCATAATTTAAACCTTGTGTTAGCACTAAAATAGTACCCACCAGGATTTTGAACAGCAGAGAAATCTTCTTAAATATTTTTTTAATGAACTTTGGATTGACATATATGTAATGTAATTGACATGTGTGCTGTCTGCAGCTTTGCCCATCCACAATCCCAAACACAATAAATATAATAAACATTTCGTCAAAGCAGTGTTTAACATTCATTTTACACGTAGAGGAATTTATCAAGACGACCACAGGACCCACAGGGTAATCCAGTTTCCCACAATCAGGACATGAAAATTCATTCATTCATTCATTCATTCATTCATTCATTCATTCATTCGCTCATTCTTTCATGTATTTCTTCATTCATTCATCTTCTAAACTCGTTTCCTCAGGTGTCAAGGGTTGCGGGACATGAAAGCATCAAAATCACAGGGACATTCCTACTAGACAAGATTTGTCATTGCAGACACATTGCAGATGATGTCTTGGTGTGCAGCAGCCTGAAGTACGACCACATAGAAATTTTTTACACAGCATCTATTGTGATAATGTTGAAGGATCAACTATGTCAGTTATTAAATTTGATGTGAACATCTTTTCATTGCTTTTGTTGTGAAACATTTTGGAAGTAATTTCCCTCTTTCGTTTTCTTGTCAGCTGTCATATATATGATCTAGTCTTAGTTCGCTTGGAGTGAATCTTGTATGATTGTTTGTGTCTGGACCAAAAGGAGCAGAGACTGACTCAAATGAAAAAAATAACAGTTTTATTGCTCAGGTTGCGAAGAGCCAGCCACACCCTCTACCACAGCTTGACCTGCCAGAAGAAAATGAGAAAAAAACAGACCTGCCAAGTATACAAAAGGAACAGAACCATGACAGAATCAAAACCAAAAAACCAACAAAATGCAGCTAAGATAACAGTATTTCTTTGTGTTTTCAGCATGACAGATCTGCTGGAACTGCTTTGTATTTCATTAACTCATTCATTCATTAATTTCACTATTTTCATAAAAAATACACAAAGCATTGTCATAAATATTCATAAAAACTGAAAATTTGAGTTTTTGAACATCAATCCAAAGTAAAACTATGAATTGGTAGGTAGCAAATACTTTTCACACATCTCAATGGCAGTTTCATCAGAAATTATTTAAAGCATTAAGTCTTAAAAGGCTTTGATTAGTGATGTTTCATAGTTGAATGTAAAAGCTAAAATGGCTATGTAACATAATTATATAGAATGAAGTGATAATTATCCTTTCTATTTAGAAAAATTATATTTAAATAGCAGGCAGCACGGTGGCGCAGTGGTTAGCACTGTCACCTCACAACACGGCGGCTCCGGGTTCGAGTTCCGCATTGTGCGGAGCTTGCATGCTCTCCCCATCTCTACATGAGCCCTCTCCAGGTTCTCCGGCTTCCTCCCACCTCCAAAAGCATGCGTTTCAGGTGGCCAGTCCCAAGTTGCCCGTAAGAGTGAGTGTGAGTGTGCATAGTTGTCTGTCTTTGTGTGTGGCTCTGCGGTGCACTGGCGTCGTCCCCGGAGTGTCCCCCACCTCACGCCCCATGCCAGCTGAGATAGGCTCCAGCTCCCCGTGACCCGCTACGGCAGATACAGAAAATGAAATGAAAAAATGAAATATTTAAATACCATTATTGTCCTTCTATAAAATATTTTATAGGACATTGGGTTTTGCACAGCTTAATTTCCCCAATTATTATTATTGTTATTATTATTATCACATCATCATTACCATTAATTATTATTGTATAATTATTTATAATAAACAGTAATAATATAGTGACAAAATAAATAGTATTGCTATTATTATTTGATTATTGCTCTCATTGTTTTTGTAACTTAGTAAGCACTGTTTATCTGCTTTATCTACATGATACATACAGTATGTGTGTGTGTGTGTGTGTGTGTGTGTGTGTGTGTGTGTGTGTGTGTGTGTGTGTGTGTGTGTGTGTGTGTGAGTGATTGCTAAATTGTTACAAAGAATTGTATCACAAAATCATTGCATATTTAGCGGTGAGATAACAACATAAGTAGCAGCAAAACGTGCAGTTTTAAATCTAAAATTTTACGTGGTTATTAAGTGAAGCTTCATGAACTTGTCTGTTCGTCCACCAGTCAGTCAATGCTCCTCATCTGTGGGAGTGATGTTCTATTGTGGTGGAAGTGGTTTGCCAAGTTCTCTCACCAGACCATGTATTTTATGCAGCTCATTCAAAGAATCCTGGAGGTTTTTCATTGAAGCAGACCGCTTGGTCTTGGTTTTATTGCTCTGATTGTCAGATATCGGACTCGACTCTCTGCTCCTTGATTTAGCCTGCTCATACTGAGCTTGAACTGTCAGCCAATCTGTGGGCAGGCTTTGTCTCGAGATGACAGAGCTGGGGATCAGATAGGGGTTGAATCGTAACCAAGGCTGAGGGTTGTGGTAAGAGGGGGTCCTGGACATCGTGGAGGCTGAGGTACAGGTGAGGAGAGCTGGAGCAACTGGTCCTGCTGCTCCCATGTAGCGGTTCGGATAGGTAAACAGTCCTCTGAGAGGTGACAGTGACATTCCCTGTCCAAAAAATGAAATGTATTATTGAAAGTGTTATGAAATTACTAAATTCTACATTTTGTTTATTGAAGACTCGACTTCTCCATCTAGACATAACTGCATTTAAAGGATTATTCTGAGGATGTGTTATCTATGTCTATATTTTATTTTGTTTTTTTTAACAAGAGAGTGGGTGTTTGAGATGATAATTTTCAGAAAAAGGGAAATTTCACGGAAAAGTTTGAAAGATGTGCCGCAGAGAAAATCTGAACAAGACGCCATATTCTATAGACTTTATTTAACAATCATCTTTTTATGCCTGCAAGTTGTGTTTTGGATGTTATATGATTAGGAGGACTGAATTAGAACATTGATGAAAATACAAAAAAGAAAAAAAGACAGAAAAAATTATACAGTTCACCCTCACGCATCAATGCCCGCAACTTCACCTCATCGTGGATTTTTGGTAGGCAATCACGTGATACTGTACGCGCATTGTATTGGCTGACGGCATCCGGAAATGCACTCCGTTCCGTGAGTCTTGGACTTACGTGAGACACAAAAGTGCTTTATGTCTAGGTGATACAGAGGTAATACAGATAGAAGGTGGTTTAATATAAGTATGGGGAGGGTTCATAAACGTTTAAATTACCGTAAATAATAAGATGAATAGTTTGTCTCTCTATCGCGGAATTCGTTAATTGCATGTGGTTCCTGGAATGCATTAACTGCGAGGAACGAGGGCGCACTGTACCCCACTGTCACTTTAAATCCATTTTCAGCAGATATTCATCCCAGCTATAATATTAGAGTTTTCCTTCAAATCCATCAAGTTTCAAAGTAGGCTCCCAGCTCCAGGCCTGCAGCTCCTATAACACCCAACACTCTTCCCTTTGCATAAAGCTCTTTCTCTGCAATATTATTCTGCCTTAAGTTCAATTAAAATGTGTATTTTAGGGCTAGAAAGAGATTTATTTTCTGGATAAATATCTCACCACTTACTGATGTATTATGGAGCATGAACTAAAGGGCTAGTTCACCCAAGTGACAAAAGAGGCCATAAACTTGGATTTTTGTTCCAGAATTTGCTTCAGCCCATACCAAGAGCACATTTACAAATTTTCCAGCATATTTTGCTCGACACCTCAATACAGAATGTGATTTCACTGCTAAACAACACACTTTTAGAAAAATGTTTTTTAGTAGCTGAACCTACCTGAGATGTGACCATGTTATGGGACAGATGAAACATTAAGGTAGATGGAGAGGTGATGCTTTGAGAAGAAAGGCCTCTATTGTCCTCATCATTGCCTCCAGCCAAAGAAGAAACAAAATATCCCATACCTGAATGCTGTCCAGGATGAAACAACATAGGCTTTACGAGTTTAAGAAATTGCTGGCTCGGTGTTCTTGAGAAATCCAAAGGCTGAAAGTGACCAGGGCTGAGGGATGAGTTTGGTGTTTGAAACATGATAGAAGATGTGCCATCTTCGTTTCCATTCGTATGCTCTTTTGAAATATCTCTCTCCAAAGAGCATTTGTCTTCTGACTGTCTGAATGCTGGTGCATTTTTCGTTGTGTCCTGATTGTCATTGCTTTTTCTAATGGATTTATTCCATGACAGCTCCTCGCTTCTTTGCCTCAAAGTAGTCCTGGTCCTGGAAGCACTGGATTCACCCCTGGCCTTGTCGTGTAGATCTGTATCTGAATCACTTCCTGTATTATTTTCATCTGAGGGGAAAAAGTTACATTAGGAAAGAGGAACATAGTAATACAAGTGGATTTCCAACTATAATGAGTGTCTATATGATGACAATCATGGGTGGATGGATGGATGGATGGCTGGACGGATGAATGGATGGATGGATGGATGGATGGATGGATGGATGGATGGATGGATGGATGGATGATGGATGGATGGATGGATGGATGGATGGATGGATGGATGGATGGATGGATGGATGGATGGATGGATGGATGGATGGACAGCTAATTCAAAAAACCTAAATACAGCAAGTCTTGTATAGAAAAATCCTTCAAGTTGCACTAAACTTTATTACAGTAAACTTTCTTTACAGTAAAGGCTGCTTAATGACATGCTATACATGACAAATCACACCTTGACAGGTGGAGGTGGACATCAGAGGGCTTCTCACCACCTCCTGAGGGGAACAAAGTGGATCGCTGGTACTGGGTTGCTCACATGAGTCATCAGGATCAGCACAGTCCTGATCTGCTCTGAATTGGTTCAAGTGCAGCAATGAAATGCTTAGTTGTTTGTTCCTGAGGATCACAAATACACATTTATATATCTATCTGTCTGTCTGTCTGTCTGTCTGTCTGTCTGTCTGTCTGTCTGTCTGTCTGTCTGTCTGTCTGTCTATCTATCTATCTATCTATCTATCTATCCGTCCGTTCGTCCGTTCGTCCGTCCGTCCGTCCGTCCGTCCATCTATCCATGCATCCATCCATCCATCCATCCATCCATCCATCCATCCATCCATCCATCCATCCATCCATCCATCCATTCATCCATCCATCTATCTACCTATCTATTCATCCGTCTGTCAGTCTGCTTGTCTGTCTGCTTGTCTGTCTGTCTATTTATTGATTAGATAGCTAGCTAGCTAGAAAATAAAAGGATGGACGGACAGACACAGACAGACAGACGGATAGACAGACAGACAGACACAGACAGACAGACGGATAGACAGACAGACAGACACAGGCAGACAGACAGACAGACAGACAGACAGACAGACAGACAGACAGACAGACAGACAGACAGACAGACAGACAGACAGATAGATAGATAGATAGATAGATAGATAGATAGATAGATAGATGCAGATGGGGCTTTTGACATATGACCAACTCACGTGGTGAACACAACTGTACCTTTTCTCTCGCTTCCCATTTCCAGTGTTTCTGAATCCCTTGGCAAATGGGTTGTTGTCAATTTTTAGCCGGGTAATCTTATGGAGAACATGACAAATTAGCAAACTGGTCAGACTTTCTTGTGCCAGATATTTGATTTTCACACATAAAACATTCATGTGTGTGTGTGTATGTGTGTGTGTAGTGGGGAAAGTAGGGAGACAGGGATTACCTTTTCATTTTGATATGCAGTGACAGCGATGAATTCTGTCTCGGGGAAAATGTATGTGCGGAAGGTGCTGTATGGAAGCTTCATTATGTCATTGGCTCTCACAATATGAAATCTGGGTTGGTATTTGTGCATGGAGTTCAAAATTGTCTGAAAATTCAAAGGAAAGAAGTGGAACATTAAAAATACTATAAAATATATGATATATTATAACAACTTAATGATTCGAATGGAATTATTGCTATTCACAAATCCATGCTTGTCTGAGATGTTATTGGTGAGTTTGAGTTTCTGGAAAGCCACAGGTTTGCTCATCCACTGTCCTCCTTTGGACGGGCTGTCCGGGTGGATATACATGCGCTTTGGCATCTCCGGGTCAGCCTTCCCGGCCACCATCCAGCACGAGTTATGAAACTTGTAGCGGTAGTCATCAACAGCGACGATGTCCATCAGCAGGATGTACTTCGCGGTCTCATCCAGTCCTTCTACACGCACTTTGAACGGCGGAAACATCCTCCTGAAGCAGGGAACGAACGGAAACTCATCAACTAAGGTTTATGTTCCATTTTTATTAATGTAAAGGATCTTTGAAGGGTTGTAACTAGATTATGAAGTAGAGGGCATCGCTTTACATTTGAATGATTATAAGAAGCATTTATAGCCTGTACTGACAAATAAATGGAAATTACCTGCAATTTGTCTTTCTCTGTTAAATTTAAATAATGACTAAATAAGGGAGCGTCTGCTCCTGTCTGTAAAGCGACATTACACTTTCATCTGTAATTATTAGTTTTTTCTAGCCTACAACACAGCTAAAAAAAATCTGATTATCTAATAATAAGAAAATATAAATGGAATTGCAAATTAAATTTGTTAGATTTAAACGTTTGATGTATTTAATGAGTATTAAGGAGACCACAATTCACGTACCGTCCTGATTTTGTTATAACCATCTCTGTTCCCCTTTCATGAAATTCACTCCATAAATCCTGGGAGTCCAACGTGACTTTTGGGTCATCATCCAGTCTTTTCTCCGGCTCCAGGATCTTTAAAGAGCTCGGACATGGCGACCGATTTTGTCGTCTTAGAGTTGCGTGCAACCCCGTGCCAACGGAAGCCCCCTCCACCAGAGACTCGGGCAGGGGAGCGACCTCTGGGCTTGTCATTGCAGGGAAAAACGAAGGCTGAGAGGCAGCCAAAAGGATCGAAAAAGGCAAAACACCTGGGCGGTGAGTTTGGAAAGGATGATAAGCCATTACAGCAGCTGCATCAACGGGATCTCTCATCAGAACAGGTCGGTCGGTGACTGCAGAGTCTCAGCCCGACCGCTGTTCCAGACGCGCAACGGTCTACCTCCAAACTGTCACAGGCTTTGGAGGATTTCTATGGCATTTACGCATGGCCAGTAGGTGAAATGCAAGAATCCTCAGGTGTCCATGTTGCAGGATATTAATAAGTATCCCATCCTAGATCCAACAGACATGGAAGCGCACTTTGGAACCACGCACAGGCTTGTAATAAATTTTGCAGCGACACCACGGAACGAGCCTAGACAGGGATAGCGTGGACACCTTCACATACTTGTCCTCTCTGGTAAAGACACTCGAGAGCCAAGTTTGTTCCCACTGCGAATTCACTGACTGTGTTCTTCAGGCCTGCGTGGAGCTGGGAGGGGTTTGAACCCCTAAGAGGGAGATGACCGCATTTTAACGCTCCGTGGATTGGACAGCGGTACGCAACACGGAGAAAGACCGCCGCTTGGATGAATACTGAAAGTAGTTTTAGCAATTTTAACGTTTAAATGATAAAGAAAAAATCAACAAGAAAAAAACACAAGTAATTCAGTTACTCATTTATTTATTTACTGACAAGGGATAGTGATGACTTATTTTATTAACCGACTTATGGTATATTTGATAAAAGTAAGATATTTTAGGCAAACTAAACTTGCTCATTATATACGAAATGTCCATAAATCTAAGTTATTATTAGTATTAATATTAGCAGGCACAGCAGCAGCAGTAGTAGTAGTAGTAGTAGTAATAGTAGTAGTAGATGTAGTAGTAGTAGAAGTATTAATAGCAGCAGCAGTAGCAATCTAGTGTCGTTATTCACAAGTGATGGCCACCGTGCCCTTTTCTTTCAGACTACGATCATAGTTTTTATGAGGGGAAAACTTTTGACTACTCTGTCGCGTCGCTATCCGGCTCCACGTCCTCTCCGACATCCGTCCTTCTGAACACACCGGGGGGGTTTGATGAAGTGGGGATGTATGAATCTGTTAATTAAGGCAGACTTGGCGCCGGTTTGCTGGCGTCCCACGAAGAGCCAAGAGCTCTCTCCTGTCACTTCACATTTAGGCAACTCTCGAAATCCTCATGCTGCCTGCTCCACTTTTCTTTCTAGTGCAGCCAACAGTCCATTAGGTTATCTTTAAAGAAAGAAGTTCGAGCATATGCCGAATCCAAGGGTCCAAATTGACGCGGAACTGGATTGAGAAAAGATTTAGAGGCCCGAGTTAAAACATGACAATTAGGTTTTTTCTGTTACGAAATGTTTTTTCTTTTGTTAAAATAGACAGTAAACCGTTCATTAATTCACTGTAATTAAGAAGAATCCAATGATGTCTACTTTTTCAGAGAAAAACAAATTCTAAAATTTAAAGTCAAATTTTCTTGATACCTTTACTTCTCATTACAAGAACTACGGTTTTCACTCTTACTTTCTAATGTACTTTAAAAAAGGGACCTGTTTTTACATGAATTAAACGGTTTAACTTAAAAACATATAAATATATTCCAAAAAGGCCCAACTAAATTTACAGAAAAGATTTAAATTTTGTACAAAAATGTTCCTCCCGACTCACAAACTCCATTGTCCGTTTAAGCAAAGTCGAGAAATACAATCTTTCCTTTACAGATATACGTCAAATAAATGTCATTAATCTTCTTTCTACAGCATCATGCTTCATTATTGTAAGCGTAAGTGTCGGTACTTTGTGTTTCCTTAAGCAAATAGAGTCTCTGCTGTCAGTCCGCATTTCCCCGAGGATCCTGGAGAGAGAAGGACAAAAACATCAACACAACAACCGACACCAACGCGTCCGCTGTCACGTCCTATCACGTTTGGTGAGGATTGTGAACTTTGTTATACATTGAATTCGAACAATTCATTAGAACGTTTGATATATAATCTGTAAATTTTTCTATTCTCAAACTTAAAATTTACATCTTGAACAAATCGAGATGTAATTTTTTTTTGGTGTGCCCCTTTGAATGGCAGGAGTTTTACCTGTCTTTGTTGTTAACATCTTCTTACCACAGTAACATATTTTACTGAACTGCTGTATAAACTGGATGAAGGTAGTGCAAAGTCAGCTCAACAGAAAACGCTGTTCACCGGCCAATAAAATAACTGGAAATAAGGTGACTGATTTTAAGAGATAAAATGGTTTTGTATAATTTCCCACACAAAATGTCAAATATCACAAGACTTTAATTGAAAGTCGTCACACTCAGACACACGCACACACACACACACACCCCTACACACACACACACACACACACACACACACACACACTCACACACACACACACACACACACACACACACACACACACACATGCAGAGGGTGAGACAGAATTCCTGATAATAAAAAAAGAGACAATATCTCTCACCGGACACTCATCATCCAGAATAAAAGTGGATAAAAATAAGAACATGAAATAAGTTTCACCGTTCATCTCTTGGTTACTAAAAGCCAAACTACAATAAGAACAAGATGAAGTGTAGTGCAGCTTGACAAGTTACAAGGCAGCCAAGGCTCTGGATAGGAAGTGATCTCACAGGTCAGACACATGATGAATGGATCCCATGTAGTCTAGGGCAATAAGTTGTAATCAAAGCCAAAAGAGCCATAAGTTCAGATCAAGAGAAGGGTGGGACTACATCATCCTACGTTCCTTTTGGTATATCTTCACTGGAATGGCATGTTCGGGGTCTGTTGTCCAACACAGGCACTGACAACACTAGAGAGAGAGTTTAGGGATGAAGAGGGGAGTGTCTGTGGTCTGCCTTTTCTCACTCAGCACTGCCGTGAGAAATGGTGTTACCATGCCTCTCTGGGGCAGCTCCAGCTGACGGCTTAAGAGAAGCACCAGAAACAGGAAAGAGGCAATCAATCTGAGTGATGCTGCATGAATTTCACCTCTCTGGTCACAGTCCACACCTGGGACAAATTCAGAAGAATGTTAGGCCACTGAGGGCTCCTGGCGAGTCATCCAAAGGGCAAGCCAGTAAAGTACTACTCACATTGGAGGGCTGAAGATCTATCTATAATGATAAACGAGAAGAACAGGACAAAGAGGAAATTCGAGCATGAGTGGAGAGGACCAAGCAGCAGCTACCCATGTGTCTGAGCTCTGCAGGGTCTTTGTCTTTGGTGATAATGCCTGATCTTTTGATCCTGGCTATTCAGGTGCTACACTAATGGAGCTCTGGACAGAAGTAACTCAGTCTGTGGGAGGCTTGGCTTGGGTGTTGGCCAGTTCAAAATAAACACGGAACACAAAATGAGTGTGGATATACACATGAAGAGGTTCCAGTTCACTTTCTGGGTATTGCAGGACACCCCTTAAAACCAGGGTGCCGCAACATGATTGCCCCTCAATCTTTACTGCACCATTCTTTCTGTAGGCCTTTGTGTACATGTATCCAAGCTCTGAGACCTCCAGACAATGACAGTAAAATAAAAAAAAAAAAAATTTATAAAATTAAATTTGACTGGCTTTTCTGTTTTTCTGCTGACCTTTGACATTAGGTTCATCTGTTAGATAAACTTAATGTTGTAAAATTGGATTTGGGTTGCATTAATCCATTTGTGGTGGTGTTTCCAGCACAGACTCCCAAGTGTGTGGCATTCATCATAAAGAGAGGGCCAAGTCGTTCTTTCTGCTGGGACTGGAGATGTATTGATCCAAATGTAATCAGAACCTAATTGACGCACTATAGATGCCAGTCAATAGCCGTGTGAATGTTTAGTGTAATACTGGCTACATGTTCAATGAGATTTGAAAAAAGTAAATTTACCTCACTTAATGAAAACACATTTTTCTTCCTAAACAAGTTAAACATTTGACTGGAGACTTTTTGTCCTAGTTTTGTTCTGTCGAGGCGCTGTCGCGCCACCACTGACGTTGTTTGTTTTGATTTATTGGCTTTATGGGAAGACGAGTTTCCACAAATTAATTTATGAGGCATTAAGAGGGACTGCAAGTCTAACCAACAACTGGTGACTACTGTACATGTCTGCCTCAGCTCTGAAAGTGTCCAGCATGATTCTGTTTAACACATCAGATTTCAGGATGACATGGCTTTCTCCCTTTTTTTTTAAAAAAAAAATCAAATTAAACACACCAGACCTGCAGAATGTCTTTGATTATTTAGTGTTGCCATTAAATCATTTATTCCCTGCCTGTCCAAGCTTGACACTCTTGTGGAACATTTGGTTTTGAAAATGTTAAAATCTGAGAAAAAGGGAAGTCAGCAGAAGAATCTGTTTGGGCCACATATCAGGTTGTTTGTAATCCTTTGTAATATTTAAGGCCTTGTGTGTTTACCGTGCATAGCAGTCATAGTGAAATATGCTTTCCTGTGTGCCTGAGGCCATGTGACAGTGGTGGATGGGACCTGAGAGGGCTCCACAGTACTCAATATTACATGACAGTCAGTGTAGCCGCAGGGCATTGCAGCTCACTTTACAGAGAAACACTGTTAGATTCTCTTTTTGTTGCCTTTACACACATAATGGCAATGTACTCTTTAAAACCTGCCTACCTATATATATACATATATATATATATATATATGTGTTCCAACATCCGTAACCGAAAACTGCTGTCACAACTGCTGTCACAACTAGAGATCGATGAAATACTACAACAATGCTACGGCAAGGGGGAGCCAGGACGCCAGGTCAGCGGGGGGATTTCACCATCCCCCCCACAATCTGAGATTGGGTACCAAGCCCCAAGAGACATAGACAGTCTCAATACAAGAGCTGCTGACCTGAGAAGGAAGATCGTGACCCAAATGGAAACCTGGAGCCTCCGGCAAATACCGAAGCTAAGTTGTCAAGTACCTTCAGAAGATCTGCTAGAAGATGTGAATGCTGCAATAAGAACCATCCCCACAGGGAACATAACTGAGACCAACAAGCTGATTCACAGTACAGCAACAGTAATCCTCGAGATGCTGGGATATAAGATCAACACAGGGCATAACAAACAATACCCTCCATGGAAGAGACGGTTAGAGGCCAAGATAAAGGCGACACGGAGAGAAGTCAGCCAGCTAGCCGAGCTACAGAAGGGGAACATGGTGAATAAAGGGGTACCCAGGAAATACAGCAAGCTCTCCATACCTGAAGCACTCAAAACTGCCAAACAGAGACTAACGGCTCTGGCTACCCGACTGAAGAGATACACCAAGGAGATAGAGGCCAGGAGAATAAACAAGACCGTCTCCACTCAACCAGCAAAGGTGTACTCTCAGTGGCAGGGAAATAGGATCCAGTCAGACCCACCAAGAGCTGAGGTGGAAAAATACTGGAAGGGCATATGGGAAAGAGAAGCATCACACAACACCGATGCCCAGTGGCTAGTGGACCTGAGGACTGACCACAGCTGCCTCCCAGAACAAGAACCAGTAACCATCTCAATGGCAGACATCCAAGAAAGAGTGTCAAAGATGAAGAGTTGGTCAGCACCGGGCCCCGATATGATCCATACATACTGGCTAAAGAAGCTGACAGCACTCCATGAGCGTCTAGCAGCACAGATGAACCAGCTGCTAAGGGATGGGACGCACCCGGAATGGTTGACTGAAGGCAGGACAGTCCTGATCATGAAAGACCCACAAAAGGGATCTACCCCATCCAACTACCGGCCAATAACCTGTCTCTGTACAACATGGAAGCTCCTGTCAGGCATCATGGCGGCTAAGATGAGTAGGCACATGGATCAATATATGAGCGGGGCACAGAAAGGAATTGGTAGCAACACCAGGGGAGCCAAGCACCAGCTACTGGTGGACAGAGCAGTACACAGAGACTGTAAGAATAGGCAGACCAACTTGTGCACCGCCTGGATAGATTACCAGAAAGCCTATGACTCAATGCCACACACGTGGATACTGGAATGTCTGGAACTGTATAAGATCAACAGGACACTAAGAGCCTTCATCAAGAACTCAATGGGAATGTGGAAGACAACCCTGGAGACTAACTCCAAGCCAATCGCCCAAGTTAACATCAAGCGCTTCATATACCAAGGGGATGCACTATCACCACTGCTGTTCTGCATAGGCCTGAACCCCCTCAGTCACATCATCACAAAGAGTGGCTACGGATACCGATTCCGAAGCGGGACAACAATCAGCCATCTCCTCTACATTGATGACATCAAGCTGTATGCCAGGAATGAGCGAGAAATTGACTCACTGATCCACACCACCAGGATCTACAGCGACGACATAGGGATGTCATTCGGATTAGACAAATGTGGCCGGATGGTATCAAGAAGAGGCAAGATGATCAGAACTGAAGGGGTTGACCTACCAGGGGGCAGGATAGAAGACATCAAGGACAGCTACAAATACCTTGGAATCCCACAGGCTAATGGCAATCATGAGGAGGCCGCAAGAAAGTCATCCACAGCCAAATACCTCCAGAGAGTAAGGCAAGTCCTGAGAAGTCAGCTGAATGGCAAGAACAAGGTCCGAGCCATCAACATGTATGCACTGCCGGTCATCAGATACCCCGCTGGGATCATAAGCTGGCCAAAGGAGGAGATAGAAGCCACAGATATCAAGACTAGAAAGCTCCTCACCATGCATGGAGGGTTTCACCCCAAGTCCAGCACCCTGAGGCTGTACACTAAGCGAAAAGAGGGAGGCTGAGGACTAGTGAGCATCAGGGCCACTGTCCAGGATGAGACATCAAAAATCCAAGAGTACATCAGGAAGATGGCCCCAACAGATGAACTGCTCAGTGAATGCCTTAGACAGCAGAAACCTGAGCAGGAAGAGGAGGAGGAGGAGACAACATGGAGGGACAAGCCCCTACACGGCATGTACCACCGTCAGATAGAGGAAGTGGCTGATATCAAGAAGACCTACCAATGGCTGAATAAAGCTGGACTGAGAGACAGCACAGAGGCACTGATCATGGCAGCACAAGAACAGGCCCTAAGTACAAGAGCAATAGAGGCCAATATCTACCACAGTAGATCTGACCCAAGGTGCAGGCTATGTAAAGAAGCCCCAGAGTCAGTCCAGCATGTGGTAGCAGGGTGTAAGATGCTCGCTAACTCAGCATAAATGGAAAGGCACAACCAAGTAGCCGTGATAGTGTACAGGAACATCTGTACCCAGTATGGACTAAAAGTACCCTAATCCCAATGGGACATACCACCAAAGGTGGTTGAGAACGACAAGGCTAAGATCCTTTGGGACTTCAGCTTCCAGACTGACAAACAGCTGCTGGCTAACAAACCAGACATCGTGGTGGTGGACAAAGAGCAGAAGAGATTAGTGGTGATAGATATGGCGATTCCAGCTGACGCCAATATCAGGAAGAAGGAACACGAAAAGATCGTGAAGTATCAAGGGTTGAAAGAACAGCTGGAACAGATGTGGAAGGTCAAGGTTAATGTGGTCCCCGTGGTAGTAGGAGCACTTGGGGCAGTGACCCCCAAACTGGAAGAGTGGCTCCAGCAGATTCCTGGAACAACATCTGAAGCCTCAGTCCAGAAGAGCGCAGTCCTAGGAACAGCTAAGATACTGCGCAGAACCCTCAGACTCCCAGGCCTCTGGTAGAGGACCCGAGCTTGAGGATGACAGATACCACCCCACAAGGTTTTTTTTAAAATATATATATATACACACACACACATACAGTATATATATATATATATATATATATATATATATATATATATATATATATATATATATATATATATATATATATATATATACTGTATATATATATTATTTTCTTTGCAAAGATTATTGCCAAGTAAGATCCATAATTGGTTGTTAAGCTACAAGTGAAATGCCATTGTGGGAGTTTTGCTCAAATATGGCAAATTGCTTTCCTGGATACAAGAGCTGTAGAACTTATTGGCTCATGGGCAATTTCACATTTCACTGAAGCATTTAAGCAACTACTGTTGATTTATTTATTTATTTCTTTATTTATACACTGTTATAATCCCCGAAGGGAAATTAAGAATGCACACTCTAGTTTTTGTTTGTCTCAATCAGACGCATGCATATATTAGTGTGTACAGGCCCTGTAATACGCACAACCACACATAGGGGGGCCTGTAGGCATGCAAGGGAGGTAGAGTGGCAGGCAGCTCCTTCTTGGTGTGCCTCAAATGAGCAATTTGTAAAGGGGATGGCACCTTGCTGAAGGGTGCCTCGGCAGTGCTCCGGAGGTGAGCTGACACCTCCCACTGTCAGCTCACCTCCGGGTATTTTTTGGGTGGGAGTGGGAATCGAACCGCCGATCTTGAATCATAGGACAACCCGCTCTACTGCCCGCTTTACCACTGAGCCATTGCCTCCCCAAATTTAGGAAGTCTAAGATTCACTGATACAGAATTCCACAAACATGTTATACTTAAACCTTAATTTAAATTTTTTTTTATACATTGATTTTGATCCTCAAAGGGAATTAGTGGCACACTGTAGTTAGTTGAATCATGCATATACATGTATATGTGTGGACAGGCCCTGAATACACAAACACACACACACACATGCACACACACTCAGGGGGCCTGTATGCATGCAGGGGGAGGTAGAGTGGCAGGCGGCTCCTTTGTGGTGCACCCAAATGAGCAACTTGTAAGGGGGACGGCGCCTCGCTCAAGGGCGCCTCGGCAGTGCTCCGGATGTGAACTGACACCTCTCACTGTCATGTCACACTCCGGATGTTTTTTTGGGGGGGGGGATTGGGAATTGAACTGCCGATCTTGGAACATTGGACGACTCTACCGCCCGCTCTACCACTGAGCCACTGCCACTCCCTTAAAGTAACACTAATCAACATATAAATATTGAATCAAATGACATGTCTAAATGTGTTGTGATAAAACTGTAGAGACATTTGAATAGATTTCTTGTAAAGTCTTTAAAAAACTCAACTTGTGTCTCCCTCTCAACAGTCTCATCAACCATATCTCCTACAGCTGGAAGCTGCTCTTTCTAATAAGCCTTTTGTAATCCTGGTGACTGTCAGGGTGATGAAGACAGCAAAGCAAATCAACCCTGTGCTAAAAGGATAATATTGGGCTCAGAAATGTCAAGAGACCAGACACATGACTGTGCATGAATGTCAATGTGCTGTGTCTGCTCTAAATAACTGTAGGCCGCTGTTTGTCACACTACAATAATTACACATAAGAATTATTTGATGAAATTTTTAGAACTTGGGGCAAATTAGGATGTGTGTATTGTTCCCTGTGCCCAGCATATTAATTTTATGTTAATTAATAGAAACAAAGTCCACATCAGCCTTCTGGGCATCAGCTGTGATGCCCAGAAGGCTGATGTGTGCAGAATGCAGACCCAGACTGGACAGACATCTCATTTGAATGGCCACGGGACAGATTTGACTGATATGAAGGTGATACATCAATGCTGATTGAAAATTGTAATCAGGCAGATAGAGACTGCAACATCCCGCAACACCCCTGAATTCAAAATTTTAAACTTTGACCTACTTGCAGATCAAAGCTGGTGTTCTGACCTACTTTCATCGATCAAAGCACTAGCTTTGATCTATGGTCTTACACTGGCCTTTTTCTTCGTCTTTTTACCTTGTCCAGTTCCTGAGTATGCAAAAGTTGAAGTGTGACCTTACCTAGTTTTCTCAAGGTCAAGTTCATCATCTCATTTTCATCCCCTTTGCTGCCGGAGTAATCTGCTTTTTGTTTCATCTTTCTATCTGCAACGGTTGCGAAGATATTTGGTGGACTAATGGACGGACGAATGAATGAACGGACGGACGGACCAACACACGAACACTGACAATTACAATTCATCACCGCTTTGAAGCAAGATGTAATAATAATTACCATGTTAGCCTGCTGACATTTGCTATAGGCCAGTAAACACAATGTACAGTGGAGGCTCCTTTGAAGGTGATCCTTTTTTTAAGTACATGGTCATACACCAAGGTATGGACAATGGAGAATTTTAAATGTTTCTTTTGACAGAAGTGGAACACAGAGGGAGTTTGGCATCCAAACCTGGACTGATAAAGGATTTGAAATGAATGCTGTCTTCTCTTCATGCAGAGTTCTTCTTCACCTTCAGATCTTTGCATTCCTAGCATAGAAGGCTGTTAGGTTCATTTCAAAGAGCTGCTCAGGATTCTTGCTCTCGGACGTATATCAAATGTAAGTCAACTGCTTAATGTGGTGGTGATAATAATTGCATGACAGGGTTAAAGAATGGAGTTTGAGCAGTTTAGGTTCTTCTTCTTCTTCTTCTTCTTTTCCTTTCGGCTTTTCCCTTCAGGGGTCGCCACAGCGAATCAATTGCCTCCATCTAACCCTGTCCTTTGCATCCTCTTCTCTCACACCAACTACCTTCATGTCCTCTTTCACTACATCCATAAACCTCCTCTTTGGTCTTCCTCTAGGCCTCCTGCCTGGCAGTTCAAAACTCAGCATCCTTCTACCAATATATTCACTATCTCTCCTCTGGACATGTCCAAACCATCTCAGTCTGGCCTCTCTGACTTTATCTCCAAAACCTCTAACATGTGCTGTCCCTCTGATGTACTCATTTCTGATCCTATCCTTCCTGGTCACTCCCAGAGAGAACCTCAGCATCTTCATCTCTGCTACCTCCAGCTCTGCCTCCTGTCTTTTCCTCAGTGACACTGTCTCTAGACCGAACAACATCGCTGGTCTCACCACAGTTTTGTACACCTTTCCTTTCATTTTAGCTGAAACTCTTCTATCACACATCACACCTGACACTTTTCTCCTACCCATTCCATCCTGCCTGTACACGTTTCTTCACCTCTTTTCCCCACTCTCCATTGCTCTGGACTGTTGACCCTAAGTACTTAAAATCCTCCACCTTCTTGATCTCTTCTCCCTGTAACCTCACTCTTCCACTTTGGTCCCTCTCATTCACACACATGTACTCTGTCTTACTGCGGCTAACCTTCATCCCTCTCCTTTCCAGGACAAACCTCCACCTCTCTAGCTTCTCCTCCACCTCTTCCCTACTCTCACTGCAGATCACAATGTCATCTGCAAACATCATAGTCCATGGAGATTCCTGTCTAACCTCGTCTGTCAGCCTGTCCATCACCATAGCGAACAAGAAGGGGCTCAGAGCTGATCCCTGATGCAGTCCCGCCTCCACCTTGAACTCCTCTGTCACACCTACAGCACACCTCACCACTGTCTTACAGTCCTCATACATGTCCTGCACCGCTCTCACATACTTCTCTGCCACTCCAGACTTCCTCATACAATACCACAGTTCCTCTCTGGGCACCCTGTCATAAGCTTTCTCCAGATCTACAAAAACACAATGCAGCGCCGTCTGGCCTTCTCTGTACTTCTCTATCAACATCCTCAAAGCAAATACTGCATCTGTAGTAGTATTTTGGCATGAAACCATACTGCTGCTCACAAATGCTCATTTCTGCCCTTAGTCTAACTTCAACTACTCTTTCCCATAACTTCATTGTATGGCTCATCAGTTTTATGCCTCTGTAGTTGCCACAACTCTGCACGTCTCCCTTGTTCTTAAAAATGGGCACCAGCACACTTCTCCATTCCTCGGGCATTTTCTCACTATCTAAGATCCTGTTGAACAACCCAGTAAGAAACTCTACTGCCACCTCTCCTAGACACTTCCAAACCTCTACAGGTATATCATCAGGACCGACTGCCTTTCCATTTTTCATCCTCTTCAATGCCCTCCTCACATCATCCCGACTAATCATTGCTACTTCCTGGTCCACAACAGCCATCTCTTCTAGTCTTTGTCCACTCACATTTTCCATGTTCATCAACTCTTCAAAGTACTCTTTCCATCTTCCCATCACACTACTGGCACCTGTCAATAGACTTCCATTTGTATCCTTAATCAACCTAACCTGCTGCACGTCCTTCCCATCTGTCTTGCCAACCTGTATAGATCAGTCTCTCCCTCCTTACTGTCCAACCTAGCATACAAGTTATAAGCCCCTTGTTTGGCCTTTGCTACCTCTACCTTCACCTAATGCTGCATCTATCTGTACTCCTGTCTACTCTCCTCAGTCCTCTCAGTGTCCCACTTCTTAGCTAACCTCTTTCTCTGTATACACTCCTGTACCTCCTCATTCCACCACCAAGTCTCCTTATCTACTTTCCTACCAGATGACACACCAAGTACTCTCCTGTCTCCCTGATCACATTAGCTGTAGTTGTCCAGTCACTTGGCAGCACCTCCTGACCACCCAGAGCCTGTCTTAACTCCTTCCTAAAAGTCATGCAACACTCTTCCTTTTTCAGCTTCCACCATTTCTTCTTCTGCTCTGCCTTTGCCCTCTTCATCTTCCTCACCACCAGAGTCATCCTACACACCACCATCCTGTGCTGTTTGGCTACACTCCCGCCTACCACTACTTTGCAGTCACTGATCTCCTTCAGATTATACCGTCTACACAAGATGTAGTCTGTGTGCTCCTACCACCACTCTTATAGGTCACCCTATGTTCCTGCCTCTTCTGGAAGAAAGTATTCACTACAGCCATTTCCATCCTGTTTGCAAAGTCAACCACCATCTGTCCTTCTGCGTTCCTCTCCTGGATACCAAACCTGCCCATCAACTCCTCATCACCTGTTTCCTTCACCAACATGTCCATTGAAATCTGCACCAATGACAACTCTCACTTCTAGGTATGCTCTGCATCGCTTCATCAAAGTCCTCCAGCTCACATCCTACCTGTGGAGCATACCCACTAACAACGTTGAACATCACACCTTTGATTTCCAGCTTCAGACTCATCACTGACACTCTTTTTACGTCCAGGACATTCCTAACAAACTCCTTCAAGATAACTCCTACTCCATTTCTCTTCCTATCTACACCATGATAGAACAACTTGAACGCTGCTCCTAAACTTCTAGCCTTGCTACCTTTCCACCTGGTCTCCTGGACACACAGTATGTCTACCTTCCTTCTCTGCATCATGTCAACCAACTCTACCTTTTCCTGTCATAATTCCAACATTCAACGTCCCTACTCTCAGTCCTATACTCTTGGCGTTCCTCCTCTTCTACAATCACACTTTCCTCCTCTCTTCGACTAACAGTAGTCCAATTTCCACCAGCACCTCTGTAGGTCAACAGCACGGATGGCGGTCTTTAACCCGGGCCTCGACCAGTCCGGTCTGGAAGTCATAGGTTTGACTTGCCTGTTGGTGTTACAGTATTTGACTTGTTTAAACTAGGGCTGTCACTTTAACATGTTAATTACGTTGCAAATTAACGCGCTATAAAAATTAACGCAATTAATCGCAAGTGGCAAGTCAATGCGCAAGCATTTTAAATTTGGCCCATTGAGGGACCCATAGCCTGCAGTGACGTCACTTCGGACCTGCACCACTAGTCAAAAGCGGGGTGACTGACAACAGAGATGGACGTGACACAGGAGAGCGAGGCAAGCCCACTCGGACCTTTGGGCGGAAAGTTTATTTATAAAAAGAACAAAGACGGGACTATCAACAAAAACGCAGTTATTCTGCGCTGTCAATCTGCACTGGAGACTGCTCCGTCAGTCTGCCCCAGGGCAGCTGTGGCTACACACGTAGCTTACCATCACTAAGTATGAATGAGGAGTGAATGAATAATGGATTTGATGTAAAGAGTCTTTGAGTGTCCAGAAAAGCGCTATAGAAATCTAATCCATAATTATTGTGGTACCTGGGGAGTCTGGCAACCTCCCTTTGAGTCCGACAACGCCACCTCCTGAGGATGGACAGGAGGATCCACAAAACGTTTCTTAATGTGGTGTGGCTGACACTATATTATCCCGCTAAGGGACAATTGATAAGAGGCAGGTATACAATATAGCTGTATTCAAAATTTATTTCTTCCCCCCAGACATAGCATAAAAACAGTTAAAAACAGTTCCCTTAAAACATTGTTACGAAAGGATGGTGGATTCTCCTCGGTCTAGGAAGGCCAGTCTCGCAGATGCGAGACCCCTGCTACGGAGGCCCCTGGTGAGACAAAGGTAAAAAACACAGGCCCAATACCAACACAAAGCATGCAATAAAAAAACCCCTCCACACTTAAAATCTAATAAAAACTAAAATATACCATGTTAAAATTGTTAAAAGTACATACCAATGTCGTGTCTCACCAGTACAATCCCCCTACAAGGTGCAGGCATCAGCGTAGGTCCGGCCTTGTACAACGAGTATCCTACGTCAAAGACACAGAGAGGAGAACCACCAGTCAGTCAGTCATTTTCTTTACCCGCTTAATCCGCTTACGCAGGTCGCGGGGGAGCCGGTGCCTATCCAGTCTCAGGGCGTGAGGCGGGGGACACTCCGGGCACGACGCCAGTGAACAGCGGAGCCACACAGAGACAAACAACCACTCACACACACATTCACTCCGACGGTCAATTTGGGACCGGCCAATCAACCTAGAACCACCAGCAACCCTTAAAAAAAAGATAAAATTCAGGAGGGCAACACAGAAAAAGAAATTAAAAGTACAAATTTTCCTATAAAACAGTGGCTGGCCCGGTCCCTTTAAGAACAACCATGTTAAATGTCAGCCTCATTAAAACAATTTAACACAAGCAACTCTGAACCTAACTAAAAGGTGTGGGCCTACTTTTTGGTCTCCTCAGCTGTCCCACCGCATATTTGGACAGGAAAAATCATGGTTCACGTTCTGTCTACCAAATAAGCCAGCAATTTGACCAACATATCCCAACGCCTATACATAAAATATTCAATAAAAATGTGTATTTTAGTCATTTACCTGTGCAGCCTGGCAGCTCAGGTCTCAATGAAGTAAATCATTGAGAGATCTCATTGCTGAAATCTGTGTCCTCCAAGCTATGACAATTATCCTGGTAAAATGAAATGGGTAAGCATTTAGAAAATCAAATGGCAGTGAGTAACATTCTACCATGAAGTACCTGCAGACAAGTGAGCGCAGCTCCCACAACCAGTGAACAGAAAACCTCAAGGAGAGTCTAATCCTACCGTCAAACATTTATCACTTCCTAATTGGACCCAAAATATGTGACCTGGCTGTTGAGAGGATGTGATGCAGTTGTGTTGTCTGCCTGCCTGTGTAGGTTCCCACATTATTTTTTTGTACCTTTTGTAAAAGAGAATTTTCATATCACCAAAGCAGCTAAAGCCTAACGTATCATTTAAATGCAAAACATGTCAAGGACACAGAGTTGAATGTTAGCTTACCCTTTTAAAGGAAAAGCCCATTGACATCTTGCTATTGATGTTGCCTTATTTAGAGGCATGTTATACTATTCATTTTGAATTGCTGTATTGAGTCAGCTTTAGTATTCATTTTGATTGAGAGTCTGCTTATGTGTCTATTTGAGACTCAGCCTTATTTTATTTCTGAATTGTATTTATTTTATTTAACTGTGCTTGTATTGCATTTTTGAGAAATGCACCTGGCCTAATTGGTTTGCTGATGCGCTTGACCTTTTTTCTTTTGTATTTCATTTACACTTAACCACACTTAACCAATAAACATGTGCATTTCAAATCTTCTCTTCTTGGTATATTCTATTGATTAGTCATGCACTACAATTTTGTAATGTCCTAGAATTCAAATTCTTTATTTGGGGGCCTTTAGCAGGTATGAGATTAAAATGCAATTAATTAGATTAATTAATTACAAATCCTGTAATTAATTAGATTAATTTTTTTAATCGCCTGACAGCACTAGTTTAAACATAATTTATGATGCCATTAAAAACAACTTGAATATAAAACACCATGAAACATTAATGAGTAAAAAAAGACAAATTACTATATGGATAAATATATTTGAAATAAAGCCATATCAGCTGGTTCATGTGTGTTTGAGTGTTGTGTAATTGTTTTTTTGTTATATCTTTTGAGCGGTTTGAATTTACACTGAAGTTCTTGACACATAATCTCCATCACGCACAATGCATTGCCAGTGATTAAAGTGATTAAAGTCTTCACACTGTTAAATCAGGTCAGTGGGATTAGTAATAGACCTATTCACAAATACCAATGAACCCGTACGTGTGAGTGCAGGGTGTCCGGTAGAACACCTGTGCTTCAGCAATGACCCTCTATGCCGTAATAATCCAGGCTTCAGAGGTATGAGGTCAGATGGATGTCTGAAAGCGATCTGAAAAGCCCCAGCAGAGGATTAAATGTTTTTTTTTCCATGGATTGCAAAAAAAGAAAAAAAAGAAAAAAATAAGTGCTTCCCTTCATTCAACGTTCTCAACAGACACCTTAGAACTTATCACTGACACACATTTTTTCATAAATCCTTTGGTTTGGCAGTTGAACTATATCCATCTGGAAGTTGAAGCCAATAACTTTCCAGCATTGTAGTTTTCCCAAAACAAGCAACCAAACTCCAAGCCATGACTGATTGTGTCCTATGCTTCATTGGAAAGATTTCCAGAACTTTAATGACTCATAAAGGTTTCTTGCCTAAATTTGCCAGATGTAAAACATCACATCATATGTTTTCCCATGAAGGACTGATTCCTAACAAACAATCCTTACATCTGAAGGTGCCAATCAGCCTTTAGCCCTTAATGAGAGAGGTGAGGGAAATACGTGTGACTAAGAATCTATGACAGGATTTAAAGAAGGTTAAGAATCTTAACCTCAACAAACCTCTAAATCCAGCTCCAAAATGAGAACATACCATCTTGGGCTACATCTCTTGGACTCAACACTTGACACAACTGTATTCTGATACATTGTTAATATGTTAATTCAGAAATTAAAAGTAAAATGTAGGCTAAAAATCTGGAGCTCATACTCAACATAAAAACCCTGCCTTGTAAGGGTTTATGGTGGCTGGAGTGGAAGGTTAAACTTTGATTAAATTCAAAGAAACACAAAATGGATCAAAACATTCCATAGTGGATTTCTAGGTTGAGAAAATTGTTTGTCTCAACCTGCAAATTTGTTTGCTTACTCGTTAAAATGATACATTTATAAGTCAGAGAGTTTGGTTTGGAGTATGCTTTGCATTCATCTGTCAAAAGTGACCGTGTGTAGCTTGCAGCAAGATAAGATAATACAGTCCTGTATTAATCCTGCAATAACTACATTTGTACTTCCACAGCAGCAATAGGAGTACATAAGCAATATAAAAAATGTATAATATTTGGTCAGGCTGTATGTGCACAACTCTTGCACAAGAGAGTGAATAAATGAACTGTGATTGTGAGGATGTGAAAAAAGTAAGCTGTGAGGCGTGAAGGTGCCTTGCGTCTAAGTGGGTGACTTTTACCTGATCGATAGTGAACACTGTGGAAGTGCTTTGTCTACTGTGAAGGTCCACATGATGCTGATCAACAACACAGACTAGACGCCACTGGTCTAGAGGCCTGATGCATGTTGGTGCCGTGGATCTCATGACTTGCCACAAAAGGAAGTCATTGTGTTAAAACATTTCGCTGTTATCATCAAAATCAGCTAAAAAGCATAACCAGAAACTTACTGATTCATCACAAGATGCCTGTGAAAAGACTGAGCCACAGAGCAGGACCAGAGACGTTTCGCATATAAATATTGATGACAGGAGAAACCCAAGTCTGTAACACAGGCTAATCATTTACAAGGCTAAAACATTAAATTAATTGCTTTTATGGTGAAAAGGATTTGATTATAAACCTTCCTGCCATATTGAAGTTAAAGAGAAGGGACAAAAGGAGGGCACGTCATCTCCCATCAACTAGAGGTGTGTTTCTCCTCATAGCACTTTCTAGAGCCTCCCAAGAGTGGCAAAGGGCAAGCCATTAAAGGCCTGTTGAAACACCCGATATTGTCACAAAGAGACAGAAGACCTGGACAGGAACAAGTTGAACGGGCTCCATCAAAGGTTGCGATGCTCACAGCTCTCACTCCTCCGGTGCATGTTAAGAACGAGAGGATGCAGGATGAACATCAGTCTAATTTGATATTCAAAATTTCATTGGACACTCTTAGGAGAGTTACAAGGTTGTAGCTGTAAGCTAATGCACATTTGTGACATGCATGTTACAGAGACAGAGTGGAAGTAGAACCCGCAGGATGCAAATTAGATCCAGCATTAAATCACTGACAGATCTGCCATCTGCCTGTGGGTTGGGAGATGGGGCCTCCATGGATCATACTTTTCAAGAGTTGCTTGATTGAATATAAATCTAGAGGGTTTGAGGTCCGTATCATCCTCTTCTGCCATGTACCTCTGTAGCTGCGTTTAGGAGTTAAGGGAACGTTAATATGAAGCAGATAGAAAATAAGATCATTTACTTAAGTGCTAATGGTTTTACTAATTTGTGAAATCTTTCCCCACTTTGCTCATTGAATGTATAGTCTGGTGACTGGTGAGAAAAAAAGGCCTTATGTTGTTGGTGATGTAAAAAGTATTAGCACTGCAAGCCAGTGCATTTCATCCCAAGTCCCTGCTAGGTTTCTATGGTGAAGCCGATTTGTAGTAAAATACAAGATGGAAAGGAGGGAGAGATGGCGACCACTGACGCTCCACTGGCTGATATACAGTGACAGATTGTCTGCAGTAAGTGGGGAGTGTTGCATATAAGGCAGGTCAGCAGATGCTGGGCTGACAGTCAATAAAATATTGAAGTCAAGACATTGCTATCACCGATCTGATGTTTGTAACATCTAAGAAACTGAGTTAAGACGATGTGTTTCTAAAACACAGTAAATTGTAAGTCATATAGAAATCATGTCAAAAAAATCAAAAATTCTGTTTTTTTCGACGCTATTTCATATCACGTTTAAGAATCAGCCATCTCTATACTAGTTAACATTCAGCATAACAGTTCAACATTCACTGAGCCGCTTACATTTATAATTATAATTTGTTTAGGTTCATTTAATAAACAGTTATTTCAAATATGTAAGATTCAGAACATTTACAAAACTCAAGCTCCATTTTCTCACTTGTTTGGGATATTTTAATGACATCAGCAGTTTTTTCAGGTAATTGTTGAGTGTTAATTTTGCATTTCTCTGAGTAATTTTTGAACCTTTCCTCTATGTTAACTTACAAGTCTTGCTTCCAGGGAACAACTGAAATAGAAGCTGAAAAAAACATTTGAACTCAGCGGTTCTGTTACTTTATTAAGTACAAAACTAAAATGATTTGGGACTTGAATATAATTAGAATTTAGTAATCCCTTAGCATAAAAATAAGAAAGTTAACTCCACCTTATAACAAAAGAATTTTAAACCAACTTTACTTAAAAAGCTGGGTTTACTGTGAGTGAATTGGAAGACACTGCTCAAGATTTATGAAGTTGTAATCGCAACTGTTCAATGCCTGGACATTACTGCCATCTGCTGGGAGACTACAGATGGCAGTAATGTCGAGATGATGGGATGTGGCGTGAACCAGTACCTCTACATTATCCTCAGGAGTAATACGTACAGCCAAAAATAGTTAGGTTTAGTCATCCATGTCACAATGGCATTTCCCTGCCTCAATAACACACGTCACAACAGACATGACTTCATTTGGAAAATGAGAACTTTATTACAACACACATTGTATATCCAGTCACTTTCAAAGCATGTCAGTTATATATTTAGTCCAGAAAATGGCTGCAGTGGATATAAAGCAAAGTATTGTAATTTTTAAAAACAAAACCACATGCCCATTGGCATCCATTACCTCTGGACATTTCACAACACACAGCAGTTATGAGCATGCCATAATCCTGAAAAATCCAAATACTTTGCATAATATTGTACAGCACAACTTATATTGCATATTCACGTACTGTACAAAATCCACTAACTCTTCTGTAATATAACTTAAAAAAATCACAAATCAGGTGTTGGAGCAGGTTTAGTATGCTGTAGTCTATATGGTAAAGTGACACCGATGTAGAACTGAAGGTGCGTAATAGAATGGTCAAGGCTGGGCCACAATCACACATACACCAACATGTCCTAGATATTCTCATCTGATGAAGTCCCAGACATGTAAATATGTAGAAGAAGCACTGGTGACCTTTCAGTGTTAAGGCAAACATGACACTTACATATGTAAAAAGAGGCCAAAAAATTAGCTAGAATAAGTGAGCTGCCATAATAACACCAGTTGTAACTGTTATAACACTGAAATTTATCATATATAAAAAGAAACGGTAATTTCCTAATTTAGACACATGTACCATATGTTGTTTTATACGTGCAGACAAGAATGCACGTTCTGGAAGCAAACTGCACACATGGGTATAAATATATCATATTAGAGGAAGACCTATCAAAATGATACTAGTTCCTGGAGGACACTACAATTGAGAAAAAAAAATTAAAATGTAGATTCCAGACCATCTTACAGTCAAGTTTCAGGCATCGGCTTTTACATCATCGTACAGTACCGTCACCCCCAGCAGCCTCCACGGCCTACAGTTCAAACCTATGCACTTGTAGGCCCAAAGTTTCAAAATGACATGTAACAGTGAGTTAATTGTCTAAATCATTCAAAGAGACTGACGGTAGGAATGAATTACTGTGACTGCAAAGAAAATTAATTTAGGTTAGATTCTTCCTTTGGGTGAACAGACCCTTTAAAACTTCCTCGCAAACAATGTGTGTGACCCCAACTGGCCTGGTAGCAACTGCCATCAAGACAGTACATAAATAACAACTGTTCAACACACGTAAAATAAATAATGCATAAAATCAAAATCTGCATGATATCTGAAACCATTGCTCATAAAATTGTGTCCACTATTTTTTACCCTTGTATGATTGCGAACCGCTTATTTCATCTATGAGGAATGATTCTGAACAGCTGGTTTGAGATATTAACCCCAGGCAGGGATTGACTCACTCAGGATGTCCAACAAATCAAAAGATTTAAAATACTGTTTTTTTGGTGATAGAAATAGGATTGCATGTGTCACACATTCCATCAGATTGCAGAGACATATCCTCTTTGAAATAAGTCTTTTGTATATACTTTTAATCCATAAGAAAATAGACTCTGCAGATCGAAGGGAATCTAAAATTTTAAATCACGCTAAAATTTAAAGAGGGGCATGGAAGAGGGCAGGAAGAACCTTTTCTATAGCAACACATATACAATCTCAAATTTCTCAGATATTTACAAAAACAAAGACTCTATGTAAAACGTATACATCTATGAACACGTCTGTGCCACACCCAATACACAAATGTTGCAGATTATCTCTCCAGCCACAGAGCAACAACGAAGAGATTCAGCACACGCACAAAGCGGGATTGTGATGCTGCGGTAGGATGCCATGTTCGTCTGAGGCGTGTCGTTCCCTCTTCTGAGCGTGAGTTTGAAGGGTTTGCTCAGTCTGTTCATTGCTATGGGCCGTCTCCTGAGGGTAACTTTTGTCGGACGACTTACAAAGCTGACAGTCAGGACCTTTGAGTCCAGGGTGCGTGTTTGGGAAATGGCGAGACCTTTTCAGAGGAGGGGCAGAAGCAGCGCAGTCTATTTGGGTTGTAGAGTCTTGCTTTTCCAAAATGGTCACAGGACCATCTAAGGGGTGCAGCGTGGCCGTCACAGAGTCAACGTCTGGTAAGAGCTGTGCAGTGGCGCAGAAAGCGGCCTCACACAGCCTGAATGTCTGTTCCAGAGGCGTGGAACTTTCTCTGAACGGGCAGGGGGCTTTCAGTGCTCCACTCCACTGGAAAACAAGTACAATTTAATTGATTTTTTAATCCATGCACTGGTTCAAATAAAACACATTCATTTTTAAGAAGAAATAAAGCGTAAAAAGAAAAAAAAAATGCACCGCAAATTGTCATTTGTCAACGTACCACTGAAAATGAGACAAAGATGATTGATAATGATACAAATGATACAGTGGATTGGAAAGAATGTGCGAAGTAAATACAGATATGAGTTTCAAACAGAAAATGCTGAGGCTGAAGGGTGATTGGCAAAGTAAGTATTTGAACTGTAATGCTCTTAGTTAGGTATCTACACACTTATTTTTTGCATAAATGTCAATTAAAATGTATTTCTGAAGCAAAATACAAAAAAAAAAACCAACCTTGGAAAGAGAATCATTGTCCTGTAAAAGCTACAGAAAGCACTACTAAAACTTAGAAAACACAAAATCTTGCCTTTAAATAGTGCTTCATACAAATAAAGAGTGAAGTTAGAGAAATGGCTCAAAATTGGGTAGAAAAGCTCTGACATTTCTTTATCAAAACCACTGAAGAAATACAATAAACCACAGGTAACGACATATCTTCTATCGGAGCGAAGCATCAATACCACTGTAGCTAACACTTGTCTGAGCAAGGACTAACCAGCACTTTCCTTCCACGCCATATCACTAATAGATATTGCTGACAAATTTTTATATCTGAGCATTCACCTCACTACCACTCCAGGCACGGCCATCCCTCATGATCTTCTCCATATATCTCATCTTCTTCATAAAACATGTCATCCCCATGCTCCGCCTGTTGGCCCCGAAAACAAGAAGTGATGCATTGAACATGACCGCGTTAGCAAGCAATGCCGACTAGAAACCTTTAAAACCTACTGGTAATAGGAATGGATTGGGATGAAGAAAAGGACAACAAAGTGAATAGCAAACAACAAACAAATACATAAAAATATTCAGCAGTGACCCACTCTTCCATTATTCCTAATGAAACAAAGCTATGGTACCTTTGGGACTTCACACGTGTTGTAAGTTGTGCCTGGGTATGGAACGTGGTCAATTCCTGTTGCCATGTCAACAACAATCTCATCTCGATGCATAGGAATGGGTGGACCTTCTCGTTCTTGTAGGGCCAGGACAATCACTGTTGTGTTGTCGGCACGGAGCATGCGTTCCTTCCAAAATAGCAGGGCTGTGCATCCCAGACGGCGGGCACAGGACATCCCCTTTGGGCCCTTGAATTTCAGTTAAGTCATGTTGAAATTAGACTGCATAAGAGACAGTTACCAAGGGTCCAACATCTTCAAACAGTCAAAAATGAAACTACTCCCAGTTTAAAAATGAAAGAAACCGTGATTATGCATAGTTACTTACCACCATTTTGTCATGGCTACAACACATATTAACGGCAGTCTTGGGCGGCATCATATTCCACAGTCCATCACTGCCGAGGATGATGTAGCGATGGCGTTTGGGGTCCAGGGTCATCACAGTGGTGTCAGGCTCTGGAGAGACCACAAACTCCCCGCTGTAGAAATCATAGCTCCACAGATCACCTTTCAACACATAGGAAAACACTGTCTTATGCAGGAATAACTGCAGCAATAAAGTATTCACAAATACAAGTTTATGAAGACAAATCTAGGTATGTCACTCGTACCAAGGGACCGGGCCACAGCTAAGAAGGGGATCTGGTCTATGACTGTACTCCTCCTAACAGGGCCATTGTGGGTCAGTCTTGGTCTCTTCCATACAACACGGTTCACCCCAGATTTCTTCATTACACTAATAATAAAAAGAACAACAAATGTGACACAGCGCTTAACAAAAAACAGACATAAGAAGACATTTGCCCTATATGTAGTATTAAATTTGTTGATGCTCTAATATTTACCCACCAACGCATCTCCACAGGAAACATGAGGTGATGTTCACTAACTCACCTGCCACCCAGTCGTTCAATCCTCTCCTTTTCTTTAGGAAGTTCAGGTTTATGATCTTGAGTTAGCTCAAGAGCCTGAAGTGTGATATCAGAGTCATTTTCTTTGACTCCAACCACAACTGCCGAATCTCCTACGTGGGCAACGTACATGTGAACTCCTCGGATCACAATCACACTGGCTGTGGTACCCGATGTGCTGGGGAGGCCAGTAATAGTCTTTGGCCACTCAGCTATAAGAGAAAGAGACAGAATATAAAGCCAACTGATTTATTTGATCTGATCCATTGTGGTCGAAGTTAAACAGTTGCAAAAGACTTGCAGATGTGAATATATTTCACAGGAGCAACACACCTGACTGAATGAATAGTTTGCAATTGGACTCCTGCAGAACTGACTCTGACAATTTCAGGTGTGTTATAAAGAAGTGTGCTAAACATGCAGGACAGGTTGTCACTAGAACAATACCCAACCAGATAAAAGATGTTGATCTACATTCCAGCCAGGGGTCAAAGCCACAACGTTAAAAAGGTGTCTTTAAAGTCCTCCTGAGCTTCCTGCTAAGTGATAAATCATAGAAGGTGTCACAGTATGACTTCAGCCCCACTGGGGTAGATGGAGGGGGTGACTTGAATAGTCTATATGGACAAAATTCCTCATTTAATGGATAAACTTCTTTTTCCAGTTAGTAGGTCATCCTGCACAACTTAAATGACATTTGGAGTTTCATTTAGTTTGACTCCTTTCTGACTTAACATGCTCTCATCCCTTACGACCACCATCCAGATGTACCCTGGCCAGTGCATATTGACTTCAAATCTGTCTCAAAGACATAGACGACTAGTTGATTGAACTTGCTTGAAGTAATACGAATGCGCTTCTCCTTTAAACCATTGATCATCTCATAACTAATCTGATCCAACTAGTCTTATAACTAGTCTGATCGCTTACTGTCATGCCAGCAGCGGAGGATGCTGTCTCAGCTTTAAATCAGTAATCAATTATGACCAATGCGCCGTAAAAAAACAAAACAACAACGAAACAAAACCAAACAAAACACAGACAGCAGTAGAAATATGGGAATGAACGACAAGCTTAAGTTAAGTTACTTACGTAGCTCTTTCCACATAGCATGGTGACAGGCGATGAAGCCTTTCCGGAGAGCAGCACACACCTCACTGTGATCCTTTGACCAAAACCCTCGCTGCCTCTTCAACAAATCCCACAGATTCTCCCTCGCAAAATGTGCAGCTTCTCGGCCTCCGTGACCATCAAAAACAGCGAAAAACGCCACGGACTTCCTCGTGTTGACTTCATGCTCTGTGACTTTTTCGTGTGATGCCGGTTCACTGTGTTTGTCACCGTCCTCACTCGATAGACTCTCAACCCACATTTCAGTCACTGGCCCAGATTCGGCAGTCACTATACGGTCTTGTGTCTCGCTTTCCGATTGTTTGGTGGGTTCGTTCTCCGCGTCTCCCTGTCCTCCATGTCTCTGCGACTTTGGATAATCTTCGACTGGCGACGACGTCGGCTCATACTCGATTCTTATCTCGACAACATCCTCCATGTATTTCCTCCCTCCTTGTTCGGAAAATGCACTCATACGAAACACTATTGCCTCGTCCATGATTGTGAACTAACTAAAGATGATTACTTAAGCTATATGAGGGCACATGTAGCTGCTAACTGTAGCTTGCAGGCTAAAATTTTGAACCAATTTTTGCCGCGATTGTATGGCCGAAGGCTTCCTTCCTTTTTGTTTATCTTCTCCAAGACGTTCTGCTCTACGTGATGACGTTGTGTTTTTCCACCTATCGGCTTTGCAAACACGCATGGCACGCATAACTAATGTTGCATTTAAAGCCTCTAAAGAAATCGGAAATTAACAAGTAATCCTAACGGCGTCACAAAAATTGCAAGTGGGGGTGTTGTCGTGACCATTTTCACTGCATATTTGACGATATCAAAAATATTGCTTCAGCAGCTATTTATAGAAAGGCTGTGATATCATCCTCGGCTCTTCTTCTTCTTTTCCTTTCGGCTTTTCCCTTCAGGGGTCGCCACAGCGAATCCATTGCCACCATCGAACCTTGTCTTCTGTATCCTCTTCTCTCAGACCAACTACCTTCATGTCCTCTTTCACTACATCCATAAACCTCCTCTTTGGTCTTCCTCTAGGCCTCCTGCCTGGCAGTTCAAAACTCATCCTTCAACCAATAAATTCACTATCTCTCCTCTGGAAATGTCCAAACCATCTCAGTCTGGCCTCTGACTTTATCTCCAAAACCTCTAACATGTGCTGTCCCTCTGATGTACTCATTCCTGATCCTATCCTTCCTGGTCACTCCCAAAGAGAATCCCAGCATCTTCATCTCTGCTACCTCCAGCTCTGTCTCTTGTCTTTTCCTCAGTGACACTGTCTCTAGACCAGTGGTTCTCAACCTAGGTTCGATCTAACCCTAGGGGTTCGGTGAGTTGCTCTCAGGGGTTCGGCGGAGACGGAGGTCAAGACAAAACACCCAACACGATGTGATTTTGTCTTGACACTGTGTTTTTGCCGAACATACATGGCAAAATCACAGTGATTCGTACACGAATCACTGTGTACGTTTGACACATCGTGTCAATTCGTGATGACACGCCCCCCTTAGCCATCACTGGCTGCAGGTGATCACGTGACTCTACATCGATTAGCTTACCTTTGCTACATGGGATTTTGCGCACTCAGTCGTCGATTTATGCCTGTCATGATGGTACGTCATCTGATTGCTTTTTTAATATTTTAATGCATAGTAACTATGTTGAGCAAAAAAAGAAGGTGGTCGGACGAATATGTGCAACGTGAATTTACATGTAGTGTTTAACGGAACGTGATGGGAGTCAGCGTTCTGCATGATTTGCAATGTCAAGTTGAGCAACTCTAGTCTCGCACTGGCAAAAGTAAAGGAACACTTCCTTAAGCTGCATGGAGAACAAAAGAAACAGACTTTGCTGTAAAATGACAGAAGAGTAGCACTTGCCAAGGTGAAGCCACACATATCTGAACCGGTCTCTCAATAACAACAGCAGAAGTCACACTGAGTTGCAGGCAGGTCATTTCATGTGAGTTCATGCACTGTCTTGGTTTTGTTCTTTGAAAAAGGTAACATTAATGCACAATTCATTAAATACACCAGTAAAACATATACTTATGTCTTAAATTTAAAAAAAAAAATATATATATATACATAATACATAATAATAATAATAATAATAATAATAATGATGATGATTATTATTATTGTTATTGTTATTATTTCTGTACATGTGGCGTGATGAGCTCTATCTAGTAGTGCTACTGTAATGCCAGGTGGAGGCAGTGTTAATCCAATCAAACAACCTTTATGCCCAAACTTAATGCCCATTTGTCAGGGATGTTCAACAAACAAAAATTAAGAGGATTCATTATGTGAACAGTTCTAAATGGGGGCTTTGCATATGAGACATACTTTTGTTTCATTATGCCATGGTTATTATTTAGAAACAAGAATTACATTCAAATTATTTTTGCTTCCAGATTGTAGTCCCAGCTGTGGTGTTGTTTGCTCGTACAATGCATGAGCATGCATTCATGTCCTTGCAGAGTGTGGAGAGGCAAACAGCATCTGTGAAACCATTTGCGTACAATCCTATTTAGACTAAGGTAACACTACTTTGTTATATCTTCCTATCATTTATAATGTCTTTTTCAAATCTTTGTTTTGCTTTGTGGTGCCATCACAGGGCAATAATGTATTTTTACTAGATAAATTGTCTCACAAGATAAAATGCTCATATGCATCTTTCCAAAGGAGATAAAAAAATTAAATAAAAAGTTATAGTTTTCATACACTGTGATAAATGTTTGTTTGTCTGTGTATTTGAGAAAGAGCGTTATGTATTAAATGAAAGAGAGGATCCACATGTTTAAGAGAAGAAGTGGGACTTTAGCTCATTATGCTTTCTCAGTCTCAGAGTCCATTTCATCCCTTAATACCCAAAGCCTTGACTTGTTTTTCTTTTTTTTCTTATTTCTTTCTCTCTTTTTCTCTGTCTGTCTTTACTTTGTAATATCCATTAATAGTCCAGCCCTCAGAGAGGTCCTGTCTGCAGACAAGCCACTATTACAGATGAAGAGGCAAAGTGATTTCCATGTAAATGGTATCGGAATGTCATTTTCAAGTGGTGCTGCTGAGAAAATGAATTCCTGAAGACGAGAGAGATTACCAAGGGGCAGTGACACCTGGATTGCATTCTCATAGATTCCCCATGCAGTTCTTGTATAATGGTCCATCCATAAAAACAGCTTTGTTTGACTCCTTGACTGTCGAAATGCTGAAGTGTCAGTCAGACCGACTAAAGAAAAGAGGAAAAGGGTCTGAAATATTATCATATAAATGTAGGATATTATGACCACTAGCCATTTTTTCTGTTTTTAAAATACACGGTTTGCCCAGTGTGTGTGTGTGTGTGTGTGTGTGTGTGTGTGTGTGTGTGTGTGTGTGTGTGTGTGTGTGTGTGTGTGTGTGTGTGTGTGTGTGTGTGTGTGTGTGTGTGTGTGTGTGTGTTTGTCTGTCTGTGTCAGAGAGAAGGGGAGCAAGGGAGGTGGAGGGGCACAGTTGTATGGATGTAATTAGTTTCCTCATCATATGCTAAGCTACAAGGTAAATAAACTGCAGTTGGACCTCATTGGACCTCAGGACTGACCATTAGTCATTGTGACAGGTTTATTATGGCGCTAAAGAAACAAATATTAAGATCAATAATGGAATAGAGCAAAAACAGGCTATGAGCAAGGGTCATTAGGTTTTTTAGACCTCAATCCAAATCAATTTCCTCTTTGGTTTTAGTCACTGAAGAAGACACGAGGAATTCTCCTAAACATGCGAGGAAGTTAGTGTAGAATAAAGGCTAATCACGTCACTGCTTTGGCGTGAATGTCCTTAAATACCTCTTTTGTGAAGACTCTAAAATATTTCAACATAAACTAATGAGGTGGAAATAGTCTTTTCTTTTTATAATAGCTTGAATAAACACATGATATAATTTCAACACTGAATTATATTAGAACAATCCTTGTCCTCATCCAGACTTAATCAGTCCAGCTATCATTTCATGAGATATGTGTCTGTAACAAGTTGTTGCAATAAGCATGACAATCAATTCATTTAATTACATTATGGAAGTGAGGTATAGAAAACAATAATCAGAAAGGGTAAATGGGTTAGTTAAGAGTCATTCTGCATCCTGTAAGTAGCAAATAGGATTTTTTAAATTATTAATAGCCATTCACTCTATGCATGTCACTTTAGGTTTAAACCACAATGACTTGGCTACTTGGTTCCGACCATTTAAGCAGCGCTCTTGTGAGAGAAGACCATGTGTCCTCTTGAAGTGATTATCTTTCCAATGTCACGCTCTCAAATCTGCTCCTGCCAGCATGGTAGATAAAAAAATATTGACTTGAGGTTGACTCAAAACTGCACTGCTGACTGAGATGAATGATCCTGATAACACTACAGTTGATAAGAGTGTAGTTGAAAAGAAAATTGCCTTGGGTCACATGCCCCAATCCCCCTCAAATGCAGCATCAGACTATTTCCCCATCTTCTCTGAGAAATATAGCCTATAGACATCTTGAAGGACATGGAGCTAAATATCAGTCTTTAATAAAATGCTCTGAAAATAAACCTCTGTTGTTAAATAAAACTGAACAAAAAATACAATCATACTTAAAATATCTTCATCTTTGCCTTATTTGTCTAATCATCACAACTCATCACTTTGCTCTATGGTAGATTGAACTGAAAACATGGATGGATGGATGAGCAATGCTGCTGATTCCAAACACTTTCAGTCCACGCATCATTACACAGAGGAAGATGCTCCCATCTGTCATTATGGATGTTAGTTTTAATGAGAGAAAAATAGTAATTATTGCAAAAAATAAAAATGATTGCAAATTTTAACAACATATTTGGTGCTTTTCAACTTTATATGCACGCAAATGTTACAGCTGCCCCTCTTTATGAACCAAACTCAGTAGGAATAGGCAGGTAGTGAACATACAGCAAGAAAATTTCAATTTCCCTCCATGGAGGAGATGGAGGCAGGCTGATGTTGGTGCAGGTGAACGGAAACCTTGTGGGATGGTTTTCTGCCGATTGAGAACCACAATGTAGGTGTGTGTCCCCATAGTGAAGCAACTCTCACTGTGAGCCTCTTCCATTTGCTGCAAAAAGCTTGAGGTATGATGCCTCGTTGGGAATAGCATCAAACACAGGCAGCATACTGTATGCAGGCATGCTGAGCTCCAAATTGTGTCAAACCATGGGTAACAACAGCTGAATGTGCAGTACAGTCGGTCAATAGAATAGTAAATACTTGAGAGCTGTTGATGCTGGAAGAAATGTTGATCAATGTTCACTCTTGAAATGTAGCACTTTATTCCGAATTTATTGCACACTAATTCAGAGTTTTAGTAATTTATTTAGTGAAGACATTCAGAGTAATTTTCATCATATTTCATATGAGCTCTATATAAAATGAAAGTGTCTTTTTCTATTGAAAATTAAATTAAAATGAGAAATGTGCTGTTTATTTTCTACATGTCAACATGTCTTTGAGTGTCTGAGGTATCAAGCTTGATCCATAAGTATGAATTGTGTGTGTGCAGCCTTAGGACCCTGAGGATATTGGACCTAGGGTGCTGCAGAGGTAGGTTTTTTGATTTGTATGCACCCCATCTGATAGCAGCTCCTGAATCACAGATGGATTATTTAGGCTTTTCTTCACCATAGGCTCTGTCTTTTCATTTTCTTTCTCAGTTTTTACTATTCAACGTTGTGTCTTGTGTTTGCCCCTTACCTTCATTGTCTGGTGCTCGGATGCCTCAAAAGCACACACTGACAGAGATTTGGCTTCACTGAAGAAAATGGAACAATGATGCTGGAGGAATAACCTGTAGGGGTAAGTTGTAAAGTTGTTCTTATATTTGTACTAGAGAGGCTTTGCTGGTATCTATTTTAATTTTAGGAGTGCAACATGAGTGCACATGTTTTTTTCATTGAAGGAAATCTAATGCTTTCTTTGCTCAATGATTCACATAAGCAGATGTTTTCCACATGTTGCAGTGCTGAAAGTTATTTGTGGCACATTCAGATTTGTAGAGAATCTCATTTGTATTCTGATGAGTACATGTCGCCAAACAAGCAATGACTGCAGAGTCCAAATTCAGAGTGTAATTCTAGCATTTTTCTCTTTCCATGCATTTAGTTTGACAGCTGGGATGTAAGGAATGAAGTCTATTTCTTTAAATTTTTCCATAATGTAGGAAAATTATTATCTTGACAGCTTTGATCTGAATGTCGAAGAGCTCTGGTAACTATGCTCAGTTATATATTATTTAAACACAGGCAAAACACCTTATAGTTTTAAGATCTAGCACAAACTTTATCTCTATTGATGGTTTGTGTGCGAACTTTGCATGTTCTCCCTGTGTCTGCATGGGTTCCCTCCGGGTTGTCCGGCTTCCTCCCACCTCATAAAAACATGCACTTCAGGGTAATTGGTCATTCCTAATTGCCACATAGTGTGTGTGTGAGTGTAAGCGCGCATGGTTGTCTGTCTCTGTGTGGCTCCACGCTGCACTGGCGTTGTGCCCGGAGTTTCCCCCACCTGACGCCCTAAACCAGCTGAGATAGGCTCCAGCTTCCCGTGACCTGCTAAGGCGGGTAAAGCGGTGATTAGAAGATGGATGCATAGATTTAGTTTTCTGGTCTCTGCCTCTTGACAATTACCAGAATTATATTTAAACTAAACCACACAAACATTTTTAAGGATTGCTTAATTGATTGGATTTAGTTTGTTTGGCTGTGCTAATCACAAACCCTTCATTTTCAAATATAAAGTTACTCGCTACAGAGTTATCATTCTACATGCGAAAGAGAGCATTGACTGAAAACTCTCGCCCCAAATTGAGTGGACTCAGTGGATTCAATTCCCATTAAATCCCTTAATCTGAATGCCCTTCAGTGGACCTTAGGTGTTTACCAAGGAGAGATGAAACAATGGTTTGGTGCAGTATTCACTCGGCTATGTGGTCATTAATATTTTGTCCATTCCATTCCATATCAAATATTTGTACTACTATTAATATGGTACAGCAAACACATATTGTCATTACAGATAGGAGTTAATCCGACTGCATGTTTAGTTGTCCACGGTGTTGAGTTGATACTTATATCAGTTATTTATCCTCTGGGGTCAAGGGTCACCGCCTCTTGTGGAAAGACCAACTTGATCATCTGATGCTCCCCAGGCTTGATTTTCTCCTCCACAAAACCTTTTTAACTGACTATGACTTGTTACCGTCAGCCGTGACAGCGTTTCAGACGTTTCCTCTCATACTTTTAATACACTTTGTCTTGCTCCGATAACTCCCACAATGCATCATTGTGGCAGTGATAGAAGTCCATATTTGCCTCCACATCCATTTCCCCAAAAGACAGGACTATACGTATGAGATGAGTGTCAGCTGTTGATAAGAACTCTTTACTTTTGATGTATGACTTCAGTTGATTGACAGTAATATACATGGGCTGTTTGTGAGGTGTGTGTACGTCAGATTTCTTAATCTTTCTTGAAAGCATAAGCTTCTTCCTCCACAAAGCTCCTGCTGTTGCTTCGATTTAGATTCCATTTCTTGTGAGGTTCAGTGAATCATACTTCCTGGTTGAGTCCCGCTGATCCTGCACAGTTGCTGATTAACCATTTTTGTCTGCATATAGATTTATAGATTTATATAAATTTAGCCTTAAATAAGAGGATGTATAAAGATAGCCAATACAATATATCTTATGGTTTAAAACTAATATCAGTACAAGTGAGCCAAATTAAATTGTTCAATTACATTTAAATATATTCATTGCATCTTTTTACATGACATACCTTGTAAAACATTTTGTATTGCATGCATCTGTCTCTGTGAGTACTGGGGATTGAACCTAGAATGGGAGAAAAGATGGGGAGGGGGATGCTGAAAGCTGATTCTGTTCATGCTCCAGCGCTTTCTGCAGTATGTGATCTGTCTGCTGTGGTATGGAGGAGCTCCTGTTCAGTCTTATTGGCAATATGTTAGATGGTAAGCTGTGATTATTCCCCATCAGACAGACAACGGACAGGGAAATCAGTGGTCCTGTCTCCTCTGATCTGCAGACCTGTTAGTCTGTGCAACTCCACCAATAGATATTTATCGTCATTTTGTTCAGTACAGACTGGTTTGCAGGTGTGTATGTTTGTCTGGTTTCAGTGCAGACAAACATACACATGTGCTTAAAAGTGTATGTTATTTCTCTTTTAAGCACAGAAGACAGTGTAAAGACAGCAGGACTCACCCTCTAAAGGGTCCCTTCTCCCTACAAGTTCCCATTAAGAATATGCAACTCCTTTATTTTGATTCAATCACCAAAAAAACATGAACCCACAACTTTGTCTTGTTCTGGTCCTATCCCAGATGTCCAGGTGATGAATCTAATGAAAGTTCATGCAAATCTGTACTGAGCTAAATGTTCAATGTTCCACCAATGCTAAGAGAAGAATAAAAAAGTATTGGTCCATCTCTGTTCTCTCAATGGTTCCTTCCATTGAACATTATACACTCTTCCACCCAATTTCCACATATAATGTCAACTAAAAAAGTCAGACCAAAAATTAGAATTCTGCACTGTCCAAAAGAGGAGAAAAATCCAAATGCTACATTCCCAAACCCTATTACTGAGTTTCATAAAAATCCATATGGTAGTTTAAACCGAATGGATACAAAATGATGAAATGTTAAATAAAGGGAAATAAAAACCTGGGCCCTACTAAAAGTAACTTTTCTTGGTAACAGGGAACAAACAGACAAACAAATGTTAATCTATGAATTTGTTTTTTTTTCCCTTCTTTGGTCTTTTTATATCAGGTTTTAGAACTCTTGGAGTTATTGCAGTATCACTTTCACATTAGGTGCTATTTCTGTGGATTTTTTTTTCATTCAGTGCTATTTTTCTAAATGACATCTTGTATTTATTGCTTTTCCATTCTACACCGACTTTACCATTCCCCTTTTTGTATACCTTGTGTGAAAACACGGAAAAGCAAGAATAGAATGATAGGAGAATGATAAAATCTAACCTTGCCTGCTCATTGTGACAGTAATAGATACATGTTTAGATGCTTGCATCAGCAGTTTTCAAAATGAATGTCTTTTCTTTCTGAATAATATATTACAGTGTGACATTATTTGTTCTAGGTTTTGAAACATCAGCATTTTTATTACAGTAGAGCAAACACTCAAAAACCTTAATGTTGTTTTATCTCACAGCCGGATAGTTTTTATTACTGCTGTATTAATTTGCAACGCATAATTACAACACATTGTAATGAAACCGATGTAGAATAAGAATAACAGAATATGATAAGAACAAATTGGATTCGATTCGGCAGGAGTTGCGAGGTTAGCTGGTAAAATGTCAGCGGAAGAAGAGAAGATGTCACTATTACAGTATTTAACAATGTTATCGTGCATTATACACTTTTTTATATCACACAGGAGACTGACTTCGGCTCAGAGGTGCTTTGGGTTATAGTAATGTCAGTATGCTAACATGCTCCCAATGACAATGGTAATATACAAACATTTAACACAAGCAATGTTCACCATGTTCATTTTCCTAGTTTCATGAGCTAGTATAGTAGTAATTGGTTTTAAACACTGAAATTAAAGCACAACTGATTTTTGCAGTGATAAAGGATATACCATTTGGTCTTTAGTAAAGTTACAGGTGCAACCCCATCCTAGCACTGTGAAAAATGTAATGGGTTGACTATTCATCCTGTGAGAAGCACAAATATCTGCATCAAATTTTGTGGCTCTCCATCTGGGAATTAATTTGTGTTCAGCCCCCCCGAATAAAATCCAGAAACTGGCAGATTGAGACCCAACTGATTAGATCTGTTAGATCATTTATCACTATTAGAATCTGTAAATTAATTTTGTTTATTTCTTTGTGCTGTCTCTTCTGTCATGTTATCAACCAGAGGTACACATATATTGCATGTTTGCATGTGTTTAATGCTTTTAAAATTTGATTTAAAGGACGGCAAAGGATGAGTCGGGTCACAGAGCAATACCTGAAGCTGGGTTTGTGCAAATCAGGTGAACTAATCTTAAATTGACTTGTAATTACTGTAAGCCCCACTGCTCAGTGTTTGTGCTGTGAAATGTTGACAATATTGCATCAAGCATAAACTTTTTTTTTATTGGATGCTGGATGCTTGTCGTGTGGATTTTTGATGCATCACTTGACTCTTTCCTCTCAAGACTCATGTGAACTACAACTCAATTTCAGTACCTCCAAATTTATATATGAAGCATCCATTAAATAGTTATTTCAATATTACTGACAGAGAGAATTGTTGAAATTATCTACACAAATTCATTTGTCCATGTTTCAGACCTTTGTGTTTTCATGGATCATAATATTCCACAATCCCATGTGATATAGTTTAAAAACACAAATAACTAATCTAGGTAGGCTTCTTTTTTATGAAAAACCACCAACCACAAAAACTAAGCTCCTTTTATCATCATTGTATTCAGTTTTTGCTGAAGTTTTTGGCGCATTAACAATGTTGGCTGTTGCTGTGCATTTCCCAGAACAGCTAAAGTGGAACACTGAGCTGGTGGACACATGGGTGCCAAGACATCCCAGGAATCTGGCTGTCCATTAGACAGCCAGGATGAGTCGCAAAGCTGTTTGTACCACAGATGGCTGATCAGTACAACTGACTTCTTATTTCTCTCGCCTAGTGCTGTCACTGCGTCTCATCACAGCTCCCACTTGTGAGCACGGATGTGCTTTTTATTGTGTGTACGTGTAGAGATGTATTTGTTTTGGAGGGATAAGATTGTGATGTTCAGCAGGTAAATGCGTGGATTATTACCATGATTATGTTTGAATACTTGTATGTTTGATGGGGCTTTGGAAGAAAAGGTGTATGCATGCACAGTTTCACACCATGGGATTTTTGATTTACAAGGGTATGAATGCAGTAAATGTAACACTGAATCTCTAGTAATCTGTATTCCCTCTCTATGTGTGGATCTGGATGGGAATGAAACAGACTGAGTCAGAGTTTTGCTGCGTGGTGGGTGGGATTCAGAAGAAAGTCCACCTGTCTTCTTCTCTTCTTCATAGTGAAATTTCACATGGGAAAATGCTTGAAGGTTGTTGCTCACCAGCAGATTGAAATGGTGCATGGGTGTGATTTTACTTTTTTGAATGTAATTGTATAACCTTCTTCTATAATATAAAAATGCATAAAATGACATGTGATGCAAGTTATTGTGTTACAAAAGTTATGATAATACAGTACTCCTTTGGAGTATCCTGACATCCTTATTACTCTTACCTGTCTAGACTTCCCTAATAAACCATCTTTGTCTCCTTATTCCAGGTTTGTTTAGGTCCTCTTGAATGCTGGCTTGGCCATTCAGGGACAATGCTGGCTCTACAATCACCTGTCACATTTCTTCTCACAAGCCTGCTCTGTGTCAGCCAGCTGCAGCAGTGCCTTGCTACAAGTATTGCAGGTGAGAATCTCCCCTTATCAGACCAACACAGTTGCACCCATGATTCTTTATCCGTCAGCAGTTCTCATTTGAATTTTTAAGATCATGTCTGTTGAGTAACAAACTGTTGATTGGTTTTGAATATCAGGGTGAATTCAGTAATACAAATACAGAATAGCAACATACATCCAACAAGATACATCAATGTTTTTTACTGAGCAAAACCCTTTCTTTACAACTGTTATGAAATCCTGACCTATAAGTATGTTCCTAACTCTGTAAGGTTCTCCTGTGATGTCAGCTTTGGTCGACAGAAAAATCATAGAGGTATACCTTAGGTCATTTCGAGCTAAGTCGCTCTCAATTTTACTGTACACTGGTTTTCAAAAAAAATACTCAAAACTAACATGGTGACTTACGAGACGGCAACTTTTTGTCTGTACTTTATGTCTGTCCGCCACGAACATTGGAATCGCAAAAAATCACTAGTAAACCAGATCAAAGCGCACAATATCATATAACTGTACGATAAATTGGAATAAAAACACATAATATCGTATTATCAGCCCATAGCAGCCCCAGTGACACGCAATGCGGAAGCAACAGCTGAAGACAAGACGGCCACTTATCAGACAGCCATGTTTTCTATATACTATATTAAAAAATAAATTTAATTGCCTGTAAGCATAAAATAGATTTGGATTAACCAAATTTTAATGAAATGGCATACATAAATAAATTACAAGCAGAACTGGGAATGGTTATTTTTGCCTGGAGACAAGTTAATTCGACGTCATTTTTAGACTCGGGTTGTGTCTCCTGGAATCAGTTAATGACGTCAATCAAGGTATCCCCATATATTTGAATAAGCTCACTTGAAAACCTTACGCTGTCACGCTTCTGGCGTCTACCCGGAAGTTTGAGCCGCTAGCTGAGTTAGCTCTGGTCTTCACATTTGTCTATGTTTCTCACTTATGGATTCGCTTTGTCAAACATAGCGGTTTATATTCTTTCAATGTCACGGACCTCACGTTGTCGTGTGGGGAACCCCAATGCTTTATTCACTAGGACCGAACTCACGAAGCTGGCGTCTACCCGGATGGCCGGACTGTAAAGCCAAAGCGGCCTTCGTCTTCGTGTTCGTCACACACGGAGCCGTTATGGCTTTGTCGGAGACAGCGGTTTGTTGTCTTGTGATGGCGAAGAAAAAAAAGAAAACAAAGTCTGATATTATTGTTTTATCGTGGAGTTTCCCCGGGTTCCCGCTAGAACCTGTATAATAAATTTATACTGCAAGTTGAACGTGTTTGTATGCTGCCCTCTTGTGAACAAAGATTTAAAGACACGGAACATTGACATGAATTATCTGTTATGTATTACAGGACTTCTTAAATGTTCATACAGCAGAAGGTCAACAACTTTTTCTCCCGTTTAGTTCTGCTTTCTTTTTCCGTCTTTACTTCACTAATTCAGTGTAATGACACATTACTAACCCACGGTCTTTATTACAGCTTTGTTAAGTGTTCAATCTTCACGTTAAGTATTTGTTTGGGTAACTATTCACACCTACTTTAGAATCTTGCCATTATAATTGACTTACTGACAATCAGGAAAGTAATTATAACAGTTAAATGGGACCTTTGATTTCACTCTTTAAAATCCACCCTCCAATGAACGAACAAACAAAAGATGGAGAAATGTAGTTATTCGATCTTACTGGCTGGACCCACAGTGAACTGATGAAACAGTAGCGCCATCTGATGGCAGACCTGTAGACTACATCCGTGACAGGAAAGCGCCACAGTGGCTCTAATCACTGGAGACTAATGGCTGTGCATGCAAGCATTTGATTTATGATTATTATGTATAATTAACCTCTTTCGGATTGTGTTCATTAATAGAGTGACAATTTGAGTACTCTACACTGAGCAAAGTGTTTATTGATTGCTCTGATAATTTTCCATGAGCAGTTTCGGTATGTGTGCTAAATCTAATGATTTAGTTTCTTCTTCTTACATCTTTTTCCTCTTGTGAGGCATGAATGTGTTCATACACTCCACCATCCTGACTGATTAAATTTGCTTAATCCTTAGGGTTAGCGCTCGTAAAAAATGCTTCCTGAGAAACTTTAATTCATTTAGAGGGAATACTCCTTCATTTCATGTATTTGTGAAACAATTAACTTCTACTCGATGAGTCATGAGCTAACTTAAGTTGTCAAAAAAGGTTCACCAAGGAGCTTTTCTTGACATACTTTAGCATGAAGAGTAAAATAATATATTCAAGCAACCTATGAAATTGTATCTTCTGCCATTTTCATCATCTGCATGAATTTTTAGGTCAAAAAATACCAAAAATATTTTGTAATTCTCCAGATGCAGACAAAAACAAAAGAAATCGTGATTTTATCACCCAAACACCAGTATCTGAACCAGCAACGGAACAAGACAACAGCCTTGGATATAAAGGTATGGTCCTGATTTGTGCAATTGTTTTGGTATCAGAAGCCATAAACATAATCTGTTTTGAAGGGGAAAAAACAGAATGAACCTTTTACAACTTGAAAGGGGACAGATCCTCCTCACTGAAGTCCACCATATTGCGTAGTCCTGTCAAAAAGACAGCCTTTTGCATTTACTTAAGAGGTCGGTGGTATATTCCTGTGCATGTCATTCTTCAGATTCTTGTAAAAAAATATACCTATAATACCAACAGCCTATATTATACTATCAGTGGATCTTTTTTATTATTCAAAGTGGTTCACTTTGTCTTGGAAAACCAACATGCTTAGAAAAGCCAGTCCTCAGTAAAGTGGTGCTCCAGATTGTGCTGATTCTATATTTGTCCTTTGAAAGATACAAGGCTGAACCCAATTTCCATGAAGAGGATGAGGTTTCCTTTTGCTGACAAAGTGTCTAATGTCACTTCAGCAGCTAATGCCAGTTCAGCAGCTGCAGAACCCAAGCACTGCATCCAGAGCTAACACGGGGCAATCCCCTCGCACTTTGGTTTGACATTTTATGGTAAGGGTCTACATGGGATGCAGACAGAAAAAAACAAAGCTGGAACAATAAAAAGCTTATCCTTCCTTAAAACCTTCATGGTTTTTGTGAGATGCTGAATTCTGACTACATGCTGCATCATCTCTCTGACACCTAGAGCCAAATTAAAACTGCACACAAAGCACATACAATGCAAACATTATATTTTTTGGCTTTTAATGTGTGGCAGATAAAGATATTTTTAATTCCATATAATCCACATTGAGCTTTTAACTGGCTGTTGATTGAGTTTCTGTGATGCTAACAGCCAAGAGAAGATTTTCCATCTCCTCTTTTTCTAACCTATTCTTTCGTCGACACAGACATAACAACAGGTAGAAGGAATGTCTGAGTCTCAATGATCCAGGTGGCCGCTGGCTTTCCTACTTGGAGGGAGAGGGAGAAGAATATCCGTTAGACCACTCGGTAGTTTTTTAGCGGTGTTCCGGTTGTGAACATGAAGTCTGTCTCTTGTGCAGCCCCAGTACTATGTATGACCCTGAGCAGCTTGCTGGTGCGCAGCTGAAGTTGAAGAATAGGCAAAAGTATAAAGAACTGCAAATCATCACAGATAACACAGAGTAGGGAACAGATTATTGGCACAATGTTGAAACTAAAACCCTGGATGAGCAACATCATGTTGCTCATCCAGGGTTTTATGAACAATATGAACTCTCATTGTTCATATTGATGCTTCACACAACTGTTCAAACCTGCATTTGCTCAGCTTAAGCAGTCGAGGTTCTCCCACTCCTTCATCAGCTGTGGATGAATAACCTGTGGATTTTCTGACACTTGAATAAAAAAAATCACTCGCTGAGGATGTATTCACTGCCCTGAAATAATTTATTCCTATATAAATATTTTTTTGGATTTGGTTGTGTTTTTTTTTCTTCTTCTATGTATTCTCATTTCTAGGCCCCTTGGCTCTGAACCAGCTGGCTAGCTTCCTGAGACTTAAAATAAATAAATATAGGCCCCTGTTCTTGGCAGGGTTTCCTTTAATTCCTTGCCATTTTTACTTTATGTGTTGCCACGAAGACACAAATGCTTTGTTACCATTTTTCACCATCTGGTCTGGAGATATTGGTGCATGGTATTGAAACCAATTGTAAAATGAAGGAATTCACTACATCCACTCTTAACTGTGTGCACCGATGGGGGAATGCATGTATTAAGCCAGAGCCCCATTGTTGAGTCTCTATCCTGATGCAGTCTCAGTCAGGGTCATGTAGTGGTAGATTGCAACCAGAAACATGATTGAAATGAAAGCACCTACAGTATTTGCATATATTCAGTGCTAATATTGCTACAAGCATCTTATCATATGTATGCGGCATAGAAGAAAAGAAAATCAAACAGAGAAGTATGGAAAGTGTTCTTGAAGGGGAGAACAATGGTGCAGATGCTGACAGAACTGTGCTTTTGTTGAAACTGTAATTTCCCATATTTTATTGGCTGTTTACCAACTGTGATGGCTCGGCTTCTAGCAAAAGCTCCATTCTGCAGAACAACCAGCAGTCCACAATGGGCAATTAAAGGATTTGAGGCAAGAGGTCTTCAAAAATGCTTCAGTCTTCATGTGATTTAAAAAAAAAAAGCAGAGGCAGCACTGCTTTCCCCCTCAGCATTTAGATGAAAAAATGTAAGGTAATTTCTGTTGTATGAAGCTTACTTGTTTGGATGTCAAGGAATGCTCAAACACATCTTTTATGTCAGAAAATCTGCGTTTTCAGAAACTGGAGTATGTTTAGAGCTACGCAACCATCATGCTTGTTACACTGTGAAAAACAAACACAATTTCAATATTACCAGTAATTTTTTGAAAGCTTACACTAAAATCTTTTTTCGTTCCGTGACTGCTGAGATCACTGAGGACAATTAAACAATGAGCTATTATAAACGCTCCTTGCACTAGACTGCGCTGTGGGCCGACAGCCAGAAGAGGGCGCTCCAAGCCGCTTAAATCTCCACAGACATCCTGACATTTATGGTAATCTCTCTTAATTGAGAATATATACACTACAGTTTCACTTAGGCACAGTAATACTAAGGCTACTTCAAAATACTGTCTATTAAGACTTTATATGTTCAGCGTTATTTTTCTAATGAACCTTATTAAATTTGATTTAATTTCCCAGTGATACATTGACAGTGGAGGAAGATGGTCAGTGTCTCTGCTGCCGGGCACGGATGAGGCCACATTTCTCTGGGTCATTAACAGAACTCTCACTATAAATCAGTTCCTTTATATTTGAATAAGGACTCAGTGGAAGCGCACGTCACTCCGGCTTTATAGGAGGATAAAAAACGCATTAATCATTCATAAAGGTCAAATTTTGTTCACATTCAAGTGCAGACACACACTTTGAAAGATTAACATATTTCACACTGATTAAATAGTTAAAGCAAAGCAATTAATTGGTGCAGCTAATTAAACCCTCAGTTTGCTGCAGGCTATAGCTATCCAATAGGAAACTATTTGAATTACGGGACTTGAAATTCTTCCATTGGATGTTAAAACTTGTGCTCCATAGTTTGCAGTTATTTTTTTTATTTATTTTTTACCGTCCATCAGTCTGCTGTTGCCTGGATCTTTTTAAAGCCAAGTAGAGCCTGGTGTTGCGAATGTATCCTTATGCGGTTTAATGGTGCCTGACTCGCAGGAATCTCCCCTGCACTACAGAAAATCCTCTGACTGGGAAGGAAAACCAAACCATCACTGAGTGTAGAGACGCACGGCGCCTCATCCTACCAGCGCCAATCCCACTGAACCGGGGCAAAACTCCACATTTAAACCATTTAAAGTGAGTCCAACTACGCGCTCCCGCTCTTCGGATTCTTGCTCTCCAGTCAGCCACGTAAAGGTTCTTGTGAATCGGAACTAACGGCGTTTCTGTCCACCGATGAATTCCGCGAAGTTATCAGTATTTGGAAGAGAGGAGTTGGACAGGAGTGGAGAAAATCCAAGTGCTGAGTGGATTACTTCGCAAGTAACCCACGACAATGACTCCGACTGATCTGAACTTAAATTGTCTGTGCAGCAGCTCTGAACATTAATATCAGTATTTTCCTGCGGAGTTTTTGGAACTCTCCACCTGGACTCTCATCATCGGCTTTAGAGCAGAAGTTTATTTTAGATGAAATATACCACAAACAAAGCGCATTCTAACTGGATATACACCGTCTCCAGCTGCTTTTGAATGATGCCTGCCTGTTTGACCGGATTTTATTTTTGTCTACTGGTTTTTCTACGGATTTGTTCAGGTATGACTTGTTTGAGCTTTTGATTTTATTTTTTTTCGGGATGGAAGGTTTCAGAATAAAAGATTAAGTACTGAACGTGAAGCTTGTGTATATTAAGAAAAAAATAAATAATGGCAAAAGAGATGATGTGCGGATGATGATGAATGTAAGTTTGACCCGCACCCTGCAGCCCTTCCAGTCACCCTTCCTCTGTGTAGCCCACAGTGCCCGCATGCGGCCCTTGCCCCAATATGCGTAATTGTTGAGACACCCATCTGTCTTTACACTGGCCCTACTGGCGTTAAACATAAGGTGCAGCTCTTATCTCATATATGGATTAATTACCGCAATAACGGGATAAAGGGACACAGAGAGAACGAGAGAGTCAGAATTGTACCAAGGTAATGTTTTATGGGACCTGATAACATCAGTGGCATACCCGCACGCACCTGAGGTTATCATCCTCAGTCTCTAGTGGGTACATGCACTACATGTGGTGCAGATTAATGAGGAACGTGGAGATATCATTGCACTATCCCTTTGCACCAGTGTCAATATATTATTTCTAGCAGAGGGGGGAAAGAAGACTCCATGCACTTCAAGTGTCATTCAATTATTGACTATTCAGAAAGGAATATTTAAATGATGCATTTAGTTTTGAAAGACAGACTTCTATATACAAAACAAATCATATCAGTCTGCCTTATCTGTTGCAGATAGAGAGAAAGAAATAAAAAGCCTTGGGCTCATGCATGTGTGTCAGCTGTAGCTGCTACACTTTTGTTGGAGGGTCAAGGTTCGTTCTGGGGGAATTATCCTAAGCATAACATTTATATACAGTAATACTGATAAGAATGAAGAGTGTCTTCTGGATGTGCTGATGGCATGCTTAAATTCCCCTTGAGATTATTGACATGTGGACATCTTTAAGAAGATTTTCTGACATTAACCACTGTTCTCCAGTCACTCAGTAGACCTTGGAGGAGGTGTATCTGCTAAGAAAGACTAAAGAACCATCAACCCATCCACCCAACAGGACTAATAAATCATGTTCATGTCAAAAAACACTGCAGCATCAACTACAGCCGGCTCAGTCCAGACATTAAAAAAAGAGAATTCTCTTAAGGTGTTTTAATCTACTGAATACCTTTTTGGCTTCATCATTGTGTGATAGTTTTCACCAGCAACGTTTTGAAATTTCCCAGTGGCATCAGTCACATCCACTCTGTAAGACAAAGGCAGCTGTCAGTGACATTAGTAGAGGCCACAGACCGTAAAAAGAACAGCATGTTTGCAGCGCTACAGTGTTCCTAGGTGTTGTGGGCGATCACTTTATTGCTGTTAGACTTTCATTCTTAGACAGATTTTTCAAAGGTTTTTGCTCTGATGAGGATTAAATTCAAGTTATTTGCTTCAGAAAGTGTGCGACTTATTCTTGGATGTGACACAATTCCAAAATTAACATATTACAGTATTTTTAGCCAGCCAACTCTTCCCAAACCAAAGACAATGCATTTAATGTTTTTGACTACCTTCTCTGATCATAGAAACTACAATTCACCCTTTTACCAGCTCTTTTTTTCACTTTCAGTGGTGACTCAGAAAAGGAAACGTACTAAGGGTTTTGCTATCCACATCAAGAGCACAAAAATATGTATGACACCAATGTTCCAGTTCGTAGTCTCTAAATTTACAAACTGACAAACTTGGTTACCGAGAAATCAAAAGTGTTCCAAGAGTGTTCAAGGGGATTTTTTTTTGCCTCAGACAGACATTTCCCGTCTATAAGAAAGGCCTCCGATCCTTCAGCAAGATGTAAGTTCATTTTAGTTTTTGCATTCATTTTAGTACAATTGAGCTTTCAGACAGTAAGCTGCAAGCTTCAGTGTGAGTTTCAAGGCTGGATAAAATCTTTTACTTTGTCAAAATATTGCTTTATTCACTCAATGAGCCCTTTCATAAAGTCAAGCCCCTCCCAGGCATATTTATTCTGTAGTCACATAACTTGTTTGCTTGCCTTTTTTGGCCAACGAACCAGACATCTAACAAATTATCACTGATGGACCCTTCACTGCATGCTTTGGGAAGAAAAACATGTGCTTTTAAAGAGGCGATAAGGGATGCAGTAAATGGACATAGTGATATTTGAACTTGCAAATCTGTCTATCAGATCCAAATCTCATTCTGTATTAATTTATTACAGGAATATTAAGACATCAGCAGGATTATAACAGTCTTAAATGCCAGTCCTTTCAAGCGATCCATGCTTAAAGAATCACAATAAAAAATTTTGTGATTCTTTTTCCTAACTTCTTTTATTTAATACATTTCAATCTCTCCCCTGGTGTGGAATCTTCACTATAGCACAAAAATATACAACATTCCATTGTTAAAATAGTACACTCTTACAGCTGTACCATTAAGAAACTTAATCATACTCGGAAGCGAGGGGAACCCAGGACTGCCCTTTGTCGAGAGTTAAATCTCTCCGTAATAAATCATGTAGACGGTAATTGGATGATACACAATAATCTAAATTATAGCCATTAAAACCATATGCTTGTGTTGAGATTTCTTTGTCCCTTTCATCCGAACGATCTAAATTATGCATCCCCAGAGTAATGCTGGGACTAGCATTACCATTCTACCTGTTTTGTTTGTTGTCCTGCAAACCCTGTGTAAAACAGGAAGCTGAGGAAAATAAAAGAATTGTCCATCCTGTTATCCTTTGATATGACAGTTACTCAATATGGAATCTTTAAACAGTGCAGGATTTGCCAGTGCATTTGAATTCTATCTTTATAATAGTAGCGTAGGTAATAACTAGGCTAATTACTCTAACTATAAGTGACCGAGTTCCCACGAGGCTGATTTCACTTTTATGACTGCTTTTACCCATGTGTTATTAGTGCAGAGATAAGGAGAAGAGGGGCTCTGAGACCAGCTCTACATAGTTCATTTCCACCGCTGGTGGGTGTCACAGTGCCAGAAGGAACATATTACAACTGAGATACAAGACTGACCTTCTGGACTTGGTTATTCGTCGATCAGAATTGACATGTACCTGAACCTGATGTACATAGAGGCAAGAGGTTGACCATCGTTACAGAATATATGAATTTAAGTAACGATGTAATGGCTTGATTGGGGGATGACAGGCCAACCGCATCCTCTGCTAAGCTCATCACAACAGTCTTTGTGATGTGACAGTGAAGAGCTGGATTCCACTGCTAATGAGGAGTTTTTCTTTCAGAATGAACGGGCTGACAAGACATATTTGTATGAGCGTTGCTTTGTTCGATGGATGAAACTGTCAAATTTCCTCTGTTCTTTGGAAGTTAAGAATCTAATAAGCTTAACTGGCGACCTGTTTTGGTTGGAGGAGGCATCTTCATTAATGCAGTATACTCAAGAGCAACCGGTAATGGAATGCGTGTTCAAAGTGTTGCTCTCTGCTTCATTTATAACGGTCGTGAAACCGCTGAAATCACTGTTTTTGTTTTTTTCATAGCAAGTACGAAGCTTGCTGCTTGGTACTTGCTAATTTACTTTTTTTTTTTAAATGGTGGGAGAAACTTTGGGACTTCTTTTATTCAATTTACTGTTTTTAAGCAATTTCTGAAATTTCTCAGTCATGATTATAACATGTAACATTATTACATGTTATAATAACATTATTACATGTAGAAACATTTAATTGATTGTGCATTAATACGTTGAAACTGTGAAGTTAGATCATCTTAAACCTTATATTATATGGTCATTATCACACAAAGCTCCCACCGTCAGCCCTTGCAAAAATGATTTCATGCCAAAAGAGACACGGTTGCATTTTCTTGACAAATGTTCATAAGAACGTTGTCGATCAGCAACTGCTGTGGCAGAATAACCGAGACAGTATCTCTTGTTTCTCCCAAGCCTCTGCCGACGCTGCTGCAATTGTTTGGTTCTGAATGAATGTGCATAAATACATGTATAATGATGTTAGTGTAATGTGTGTTTTCAGATTGTGTACTGAAAGATATGATTCATGATTGCTTCCCTTGTTTACTCACTGGTTCCCTGTAGTGCTTCGAGGCTGAGCTTGGTTGCAAAGAAAGCTGCCGAGAGCTTTAACAAGTGCCTTTGGGCCTGCAGTTCAGAGGTCATCATACCTTCACACAGCCTCGCACATACATATCCCTGCACACTTCTATAGTGAGGCGGATCGATTATTGTCTACCCCACAGAGGTTGTTGGCTCCTTGCCTGAAAGATTCTCCTACATCTTGCTCCTTGCACTCTTACTATACATACATTTCTTTAAAATGAACCACAATGTAGTTCATTTGTTCAGTCAGCTGTTTTCATTGTTTAAACTGTCAGGCATTTGTTGAAGCACATGATTTCTCCTTCAGCTATAACAGCAACTCCAGCATGAGTGAAAATGAACATTAATAAATAGAAAAATGAATATGAAATGAACTAGAATGTACTGAAGCTGAGGATAATGTTGAAAGATCGATCTGAAGTTTTAGGGTCACCTCTACCTTGATGTTATATCAACCAGAAATTATTTGCACTAACTAAATTTCTTCTGTATTTTATTTAGTGTGATAGAATGTGGCCATGTTTCCACAGATTACATCATAGTATTGTAAAAACAACATTACAGTTGCAGACATACACAACATAATAAATAAGTTATATTGGGATAAAAGGTTGTTTACCAATATAACTTTTAAATCAATATAACAGGACTATTTTTGAGTTCAATTTAATTTTATTTCATGTTCTTAACATTGTGTTTGCCACCTTAAGGTGCTTCTCAAAAGTCCTCTCAAAATAATTGTCAAGACAATAAAGAGTAGAAAATGATTGACCAGCTCATGAATCCTCTTGGTTTGAAGTTTTCTGCAACCTGTAGTTTCCTGTTCTGAAGTCAGCATCCAGCTACAATCGTACAAGAGGTGTTTTGGATAATTACCTTTGTCAATATTTCCAACCTTCAGAGTTTTTTGACGTTCTGATTATGAGGCTTCTTTTTAATACATTTTGGATGCTTAATAATGAAGTCTAGAGGAGACTGTTCTTTGCCACACAAACATTTTAAAACAAAGTGATGACCTGACAATTTTTCCATTTGTGGCATTGATTGAGGTGCTGCTGCTGATATTCCTCAAAGATATGGGTTTTGAAATTAATATTTTGAATGAACGCCTTTAAAAGGTCATGGCAACAGTATGACCACAGAGAGGCTTCTGAAGATGACCTCTGTACAAGTCGTCTCTTCTCTAGTCAGGCGGTTAATAATCAATAAAATCCATATGTTCCCAGCGTCTTGCCTTCTAGAATCAATGAGCCAGGCTACCATTGGAGAGTGGTTCAATCGGTTTAATTGGCTGTCTAATAAGAAATCAAGAATCAGTTTTTATAGACCATCATATTTTTCTGGTATTTTTTTACAGTTCCAATGTTAAAAATTTAAAATTATTGACAACCTTGATCAGAAGGCTTGAAATTCAAATCCAGTCCTTGATGATGAGGAGAATTGGTGAATCTGAGAGCTGACGTTGCAGGAAAGCCTCAGGATTAACCTCATTAATACGCAGAATGTGGACCTAATGTTACCATCGTTAGCGAAGGGTTGACTCTGGAATGCAGTCTCTCGAAGCATCCTGAGAATTTCAATATGCAGTCTCATTAGCCAGTGGGAGAACCAGTGGGCTATTGGTTTTATATAGGAACATTCTAAGAATGCTCCACCTGCTATCAATGGAGATCTAAAAGGAGATACTGTGCGCCCTTGCTCATTCAATGCTTGCGACTTCACCTCACCGTGGATTTTTGGTAGGCAGTCACATGATACTGTATCTATTAGCTGATGGCATCCGGAAGTGCGCTCCGTTCCGTGAGTCTCGGACTTACATGAGACACAAAAGTGCCTTAAACAGTCAATAAGAGTGTGTGAAAAGGTAATACAGATAGAAGGTGGTTTAACATCAGTATGGGGAGGGTTCATAAATGTTTAAATTACCGTAAATAATAAGATAAATAGTTTGTAGCTCTTAGTAGCTCGTGGAAATGGTTAATCGTGTGTGGTTCCTGGAACCTATTAAACGCGAGGAATGAGGGCTCACTGTATTGGTCAAAACAAATAGATGTTATCTGTTTAGTTTAGTTTGGCTGAATTGTAACATCTCAGAATGGTTACACTCAGCTCATTCCACTGAGGAGACATTTAAATCCCCTTAAAATATTGTGATTTATTGCAGGAGTTACACATACATCTTTCAACAGGATTAAATGTGCTCCATTCTAATGACACACATTCTTGCCATATCTTCACTATTTCACCTACAGTATCAGTGCTTTCATTACATTTCCTTGCCACCTCAATTACTGGTACACACACACAAAATATTTTTTGATCATCTGTTTCCATCTGATCTTCAGATTTTCTGTCTGCTAATAAAGTTTTATTCAAATTAGACTAAAAATTCTATCAATCATAAAAGAATGAAGAGTGTCTTGGATACAGGCTATACTTTGTTACATTCCGTTTCTCTCATGCTGTGCCGGGATACATTGTTGCCGAAGGCCTTCGTTTGAAGTCGCAACAACTAGGGGTCTCAGAGTGGAATGGTAGTCAATGACATCTTATCATACTTGAAAAAAATTGCCTCAGGTAAATGAGGAAGCCAGATAAAGAGTGAAGTGTGGATAGAAATAGCGTCAAGGTGTTGGAAAGAGGGTAGCACTGTGACATTGGCAGTGGCTGTGTTATGAAGTACAGTAATTAACTGATGCACAAAATCTGCATGCATGAATGCAGATATAAAGAAGGAAAAGTCAGCCAGTTGATACTCGTAATGAATTTCTGAATATTCTCCTTATGCCAGGAAATGGGAACAATGGTTGATGTGAGATGGAAGAGGTATAGTTTAGGTATTAATAAGTGTGTCTCCTCTACATTGAAAAACTGAGGCAGACAAGGGTCAAAACATTCTAGCTGTCCGAGCTTGGCAAATAATATCAAGGGGCTACCAAAAATCCAACATGATGCAGGGACTGGGAAAAATACTTGTGTTCTGAAAATACTTGTACACTTAAACACAAAGTACAAAGACCAAACACAAAATAAAGGCCAAGTAAGGACAGGTGAAACTAGTAAGTAAAGAGAGAAGAAATTATGCAATGAAATAGGATCTGACTAAAATAAGACTCCAAAAACAAAACACCCAGCCTGTCGGGATTGACGTAGCACATATGCTTCTCTTTATTGCTCAATTAACGGAACTGCTACAACTGTGATATGCAAGATTTTTATCAAGTGGAGCCAGATTTGCCAGTTGTTTCACACAAATGCCTATTTTGGCAATGCCAAACTGTTGCCCTTTCTTTCAGAGATCAACTATATCCAACAGCTGAACAAATCTCCCCTGTATTCAATCATTAAAATGTTTGGTGAGGTTATTTTTTGGATTGTCAATTATCAAGTTTTGCTCTCAGAAAGGAATTTATTCAATCTTGCAAAAGAAAATCAAAAACATGGCTTGAATCTTTTTTTTTTTAAATCATGGAAGCATGGAGACTTTTTTTTTTGGACCTACATTCTCAATCTCACACAACACAACAAGCCAAGCTGGAGAGCTGAGCTTTAACAGCATGCCATATATCAACAACCAACCCCTGAGTCCTGTGCCAGCATAAGCGATCAGTAGTAATGACACGAATGGAGCCAAATAAAAAGCTGTTCATACAGATAAATTTTCAAATTACTACCAGATGAGCAGCTTTAATCACCGTCTGAAAATCGTTTGGAAAAGCTCATCAGACGGTTAAGCTTTTAACTATTCATTAAAAAAAAAGTGACTGGAATCAGCTCAAATACAGCAGTCCAAACACGTTTGCTTTGTTGATCATTTAGTCACTACAATCAGGTACCTGTATTTCCTTTTATATTTCTTTCCCAGTTTCTTGCATTTTCTTCAATTACGAGTTCTCTTACTCTTTCGTCTTCTTCTTTTCTTCATAGAAAAGATGAGCTGCAAAGCAATTTGTCAGGGACACAGTTGAAATCATATTTGCCCACTGGAAGTGATTGACACAAGCAGGTTTGAAAAACGAGGGTCAAGATATTATGGAGTCCCGGATGCCAGTTTTCATCCATGCTGATCTCTGAACTTGTCGACTTTCCCCACAGCAGTGCTTTATTGCCATTTGGTGTATTGCTGCTCCCTGAAGGTACTGTTGATAGACTAGTGTCTGAAAATAAAATCTGAAAAAAATACATAGTACATCAGGGTTTCTTCTTATACATCGCATCTACAGATACATGCATGGTTTTAACAACACATATTTCCATCGTTGGTTTGGGATTAATGAATAAAGGAAGGAATTTTAAAGCATTTTCAACTAGATTGGATGTTAAAAATGAGGACTGTAGCTCTACCATGTGGCACCACTACCACCACCGCCAGCAGCAGCAGCAGCAGCAGCAGCAGCAGCAGCAGCTGTGTTTTCATAAGATTTTAGTGATGCTCCTTGGCTCGTCTTCCACCTGTGTGTCAGACACTGAGGTTAACAGGCTGCAGCCCTAATATTTTAAACCAGAGCACATTTTAGTGTTCTGTCTTTATAAACAATGTCACACCATACATGCAGTATGCCACACTCAAACATGTTTTCTTTAAATTCACATTTTTTACTTATTTAGTATTCAGACAGTCTAATGACAATGATTTAGACACCACAAAGAAGATGTCAGTGAAACTACCTATGTTGCAGACATCTGTATAAAGATTTTAATTTCTTCCTCCTTATTCTGCCTAAATCAAGGAGCACGCAGAAGTGAAACAGGTGGCTGGGAGCTGAGACAGCTGAATACCAGTATGACAAGCTCTAAATCAGATTAGAGCAGGGATGTGCCTTAAAGTAGTAGTTTGGAAAATTGAAAAAGTTACTTATTGCATTTTGCTCTACCTTTCTATACTTCACATTGGGTTATTTAAATCTTATCATTTACCTCTTGGGAAGAAAGAAGAATTCATATTTATCTAAAAACACTGGATAAACACATAATTTAATGTTGTTGATTGTATCCTGCCATTGATGCTCACTATGAGATACTGTCCAATAGACTACATGTACAGCATGTGTTTTTCATGTTTACATGTATGAAGTTCGACACAATAGAGTTAACTATAGGCAGCTATAGTTTAACGCCTGGGGCAAAGTCTCTGTCCACATTATGACAATCCTTTCACATCTGGGTAGTCATTACCGGGGGCCCAATTAAGTCCTAAAATAAATGTAGGTCATACTGACATGTGCTAGCAATGACTTTGCAGTTAATGCGATATTAATGTCTCCAGCTCATGTCTAGCTAATGTCTCCGGTGAAGTAACAATGGCAAAATGAAAAGATTTTACCAGAGTATTACATGCAAATTGCATTTTATGTTGTCAGTGTTTTTGATTTTGACTTTAAAATCAAGATTGCAAACTTAATGATGTTGACAGCTTCATGATTTTTTCTGCGGTTAAAGTGTCCTGCTGACCTACTTGACTGTAATGTTTATCATGTACCAGCGACGGTCTTGTTCTGCCCTTGGGACACGTTTGTTTGTAGCTATTAAAAGCTGGTTCAGGTCAATTTTTTTCTCAGTATTTTATCATTGCACTGTATAAATTAGCCTGAACTTAAATAAAAGGAATTACATGGATAATGTAGGATGATGATTATGATTATCATTATGCAATGCAAAGAAAAAAATTTAATAATAAAAAAAATCATGTAATTGAGAAAAATATTGATTGTAGACCGTTAGAAAAAACTTCAACACAAGTTTTAGGTAAAATCATAATCTGTGTTTTACGATTTATAATAATAGACATCTTTCCTTACATCTTGTTATATGAATTCATAAGCAGCTGCTGTGTGAGTGTATTCCTCACACATTTACACCCAGTTGGTATCTTTCCCTGAACATCTGTGTGCTGCAGTTGGGAGGTGTTATCATGTCTGTGACCTTGGCAATCCTCTCTGGAAATGGCTTCATTGTTGAATTTTGCTGTTGTTGGTGTAGCAGTCGAAAGAGTCTCTGATTTACAGGATAGTAATCAAAATTTCTAATAGGTTTTATATCATTAAAGTGTAAACAATGTGACATCACAGTGGAGGAGAGAGTATGGTTGTAGACACCTCGTCCTGGCCACACACAGGCATACAAACACAACTCACATACCTCAACCCACATACTTGGGTGAATGACAGTGTTCGAATGTTCCACTTAATTGTAGTTTATACAGCCTGAGAAAGAATGCCTGGTATTTATTGGTTGCCTGTGTTTTACTTTACAAATGAATGGATGTGTGTGTGTGTGTGTGTGTGTGTGTGTTTCCAAGACAATGTGTAAAAGAAGGGGTTATGTTCCAGTGAGTCACCCCGGTGTTTTGGGAAACGTGCTTCTATGATTTCATGCAGGGTTGGATGAGATCGATGTCCTGCCTGCATCAGTCTTTAGGATAAATATGAAGCTAAAGTAAGGAGTTCATGTAGGTTAAAAACCCATTTGTTGTCTTTAACCCACCGAAGATGTTGAAGAGCATAAAAAAAGTGAAATTCTGATTGATTTGTTTATCTCACTCATCTCAGACGAACCTAAAACTTACCCTTCCATGACCCCAATGTTGATAAATTTGGTGTCTTCAAATTTGGTGTGATAAGTGCCTTCAAAGCTAATTTCTGTACATTTTTGCTACCTTCTTAGCCTATGTAAATACAATTAAGAAAACAATGTTTGCACCTATGCAGTACTTTAAGCAGCAATATCATCAAAAAGAAACTTCTACTTTAAATTAAAAAATGTATGACAAGTAAATAAGCATAGAGACGTAGCATAACTATTATACAGACCCTTACATAATATCAACCTCTTGTCAGGAAGATGTCTGGCTCTGGACTGTTGGTAGCATTCAAAACCAGATTTCATTCACTCACGCTTAATCCACGATTTTTATGTAATTGAAAACTGTTATGCATGTCAGGTCAAATTCAGATAAGTACCAATTTAAATCTGGCTTCAAGTATCCACTTGCTGATCTAATGGTAAAAGTGACATTTTCTTTTCCACTTTGGAACAACTTTAATAGTTTGCAGTTTTGAGGTTTTGCTGCAATGTTAGTTGGCGTGGCAATTTCTTGTCAGATTCACTTTAAAGCCTTTAATTCTATCTGTTTTCTACTTTTGTTCTCATTGTTCCTGCCTTGTTGAGCTGTCTTGACAGTGATCTGTAGTGTTATTTGACATACAGGAGTGCTTGCTCTAAACTCTCCTGAAAATATCTGTCTCGTCATTTTAAGGGTAAAGTTTAAACCACGATCTTGTCCTAGAATGCGAAAAAACGCAAACCAAATGACTTTTACAGTCCGTGATTTCTTTAACAAGACATGGCTGTTCCATTTCTTGCACGCTCCTAAGCTTCCTGACAATCCGCCTGCCATTGTTAGTTGGTCCTGACAGCTACTCTTCCAGAGTGGCTCTAAAGTACAGGTAAACCCACGATACCACAGGTAATGATGTGTCATTTGCACCACCGTGGCTCTGGTTAAGTTGTACACACACAGAGCAAGCTGATTGTTACACAAGAAACCCCAAAGTGTGGCAGTCCACAATGAGTAACAATATTTCTCCCACTCTTTTCTAATGCTTGCTAGACACTATCCATACTTTGTTTCCATACAGTCACAGCCATCTCCTTTCATGCTTTCTCAAGAAATACAGTATTTTACTGTAAAAGACACTAGGGTAGGTTGTTTTAGGACCACCAACGTTGTGGTAAATTACACTCTTATTTGCTTCATTCTGTTATTATAATCTAAGTGCTTATTATTTTTTGCGTTAAGGCCCCAAAAAAACCCTTTGGCGTCTTCTATTTTTCTCATATAATTGATCCCCTCATACCTTCAATTTTACAGAACATATTCCTTAAACCTACTTGAATAAAATAGAAAATACCTTGTTATTCCACAACTACATGGCTTTCTCAGTTTTTTTACTGAATGTTTTTGTTTATTGCCTGAAGTCACACAGTTGTGGAAAAAAACAGACTTACTACCCAGTTTGTCTCTTGCGACTGAAGCGAAACAACACAAAAATGCACCATTGTCTTTTGTTTGTTACTCTTCATTCCTTCTCTCTTGCCAAATCTTCATAAGACAACCGAATAGCCTCAGGCATGACTGACAGAAAAAAGCATATTTGTAAGGATACAGGTGCTACAAACGACCTTTGTTGTGTATATGTGTACTCTATTGTGCAACTGCATGGTTGTTTTTTGCATACTGATTGCAAGCTGGCTGCTGGCTCTTTCCAGATAAAGCTTGGTCTTCTGGGGGCCCACTTGTGGCAGGCTGATATTGTTTTCTATAATGCCAAGGAGCTTAGGGAGCTGCGTAGACCCTGAGGCATCAGCCAAATACAATTAAGAAAGGTAGGCAGCATGTGCGCACAGTGGCCTTTTTGTTTATATTGTCTTTTTACAGATTTAAATGTCTAGACCGTGTGTGAAATTACTCTTAATAGGTGGCAAAAGGTGTCTGTGTAGGTTCTCAGTTTATCAGGTTATGGTTATCCAAAGCAGTTGAAATCAATCCACTGGACTTCAAGAAAGTTTCTTGAAGATGTTTTGCCTCTCATCCAAAAGGCTTCTTCAGTTCTAAAGGTGGCTGGTCTTGTTCCAGCTTATTATACCTGTGGGGTGTGATCAGTGAAATTCACATTTCAACGACCATCGTTGAAACCCGTCTGGCTCCTTAAAAAATATAAACTTTGTCAAAACTACAAATCTGTAATAACCCACCTATGAACTTGCCGATATACTCTTAGACTACATGAGAAAATATGTTCTTGTAATTATAGTAAATTTCTTAAACGTCTTTCGACTGAAAATTGGCAGGTAATGATGGGAATATCCTGCTGCTGGTAAAAATGATACGAGGTCCATTGCTGTTAAGGTTGTAGATTTATAATCAACTGCTTTTTTTTTTAATCCCACTTATTTAAAATTTCACAGTATCAGCATGCAAAGCATGTTCATCTTAATAGCTAGGTTGCAAACAGTTCACATCCGTTTTAAGAAACACTGTCCTTTCATGGTGTTATAAATGTAAAACATCCATCCGTCCGTCCATCCGTCCGTCCATCCATCCATCCATCCATCCATCCATCCATCCATCCATCCATCCATCCATCCATCCATCCATCCATCCATCCATCCATCCATCTTCTAATCACAACTTTCTCCGCTGTAGCGGGTCACAGGGAGCTTTTTCCTATCCCAGCTGGCTTGGGCGTGAGGTTGAACAAACTCCGGGCATGTTATCTTATTGTACATTCTATATGTACAATCACATCTTTTAATGATTGTACACTTTTCAAACACTTTGTATTCTGCTGTACCTGCTATGTACAGCACAATCACATTCGCCTTTTAAATCTTTTGGAAAAGACAGTCAATACAGGGTTGTATTGCTTGCAGTGTGAGTATAGGAGCGCATTGCGATCTACCATGTTGGTGATTATCTGCTTCACAGAGTCATTGGCATGTTAAAGGGTGATCTGCTGACGGCTTTGTATTCCACTGTTTGTAGCATCTTCAAAAGAATGGCAAAGTGTTCGTACTCCACTAAAACCATTAACAGTGGCTGTGTGACTTACAATACTAAGCCTGCCACATTTCCTTTTTCCTAATCGTCTTTCTTCACTTGCTTGCTCAGTCACGAAGGGTTTTGTGTGATTTCCTTTGCATTTTTGTTTTAAAATGCAAGATTATTTTTAATCTGGTTTAAATTGAAGAGTAACTCCTGGAGCACTTTGCTGAATCCTCACCTGATTCTCCAGCATTTACACAACCCTGAGGAACAGGAACAATGGATAAATAATGACTGTGAATGTGTTTGGACAGGACTGGAGGTGGGTTGGATTGACTCTGCTGGGGTATTGGAAAGAAATGGAGGGAATGCGAGATGTACAAAGGATTGGAGTTGTGTACCTGGATCTCATTAAGGAGGGTTGCTTTGTCCTCTGCCTCACAGGGATTCATTGTTAGATGGTTTCTGTGGAAAGACTGGCATGATTGACATTTCAACAGTGTATCAGGGATTAGAGGTGATTTTGTGGTTGCTAGTGTGAGTATGTTTGGAGGTATTGATTCGTATTTCTATGGCAAGTCTAAGTATTTCAGAGGCTGTGCTAAAATTGATTCCACATGGTGAACATGAAGCAAAATAACTGTATAGTCCAGATGAGTGGAGGATAGAGGGTGGTGGATCATGTTGAGAATGAGTGTCCTCTCTCGTTTGCTCGGAATATCAGAACAGGTATTTATGGGAAATGCAACAGTAACACAGTAACATATAGATGTAAATGCCTTGCTGTACCACCATACTCATGTGTACAACCCCTCAGGAAATATGAGATCATATGTCTTTTCTTCATGTTAACACTATTTAATATTTAATCACATATAGAAGATGTAATGTTATATCAATGACCAAAGTATCGACTAAAATCAACAATGTAACTATGACAGTATTTCAGTATTTAGTATCTTTACATACATGCATTAAAATGTTTTTAAAGGTATAAATATTTGGAAACGTATTGCTTCCTGAAGATTACAGAGAAGGACCATTACATTGATTTTGCCATGGTTCTTATGGGTGTGTTTTCACTGACCAGTAGATTAATTAGTCACATATGACAAATACAAACTATCAAATCTAAACATCTTTTTAACCCTTTATACCATTGTTCCTCTTTAGGATCTCGTCTTCGCCAGGAAGACTTCCCTCCCCGCATTGTGGAGCACCCCTCTGACCTCATTGTGTCCAAAGGGGAACCGGCTACTCTCAACTGTAAGGCAGAGGGCCGCCCAACTCCTACAGTGGAATGGTATAAAGATGGGGAACATGTAGATACAGTGCATGACAACCCCCGCTCCCACCGGATGATACTGCCTACTGGGTCCCTCTTCTTTTTACGTATCATCCACGGGCGACGGAGCAAACCTGATGATGGCAGCTATGTGTGTGTGGCCCGAAACTATCTGGGCCAGGCCATCAGTCACAATGCATCCCTGGAAGTAGCAAGTAAGTTCTATTGGTGTATGTGGTTGAGACTTTTGTTTAATCTGCAAAATTATACATGTACTGTATATCTTGATCATGTTGTACTCCTCAGAAAATATAACAACACAAAATATAAGGCTTTCTTTAAACAACCATTTTGCTAAACCTACACTGAGAATAATTGAGAAGCTGACTCTAAAATCAGACATAAAATGCAGATATCAGACAGCAGAACAAAGTTGAAACTGTCAATGTGCATGATTAACGCAATGTGCGTAATTATCTATCGTAAAAGATTTTCTAATTATCATAATTATCTATCGTAAAAGACATTAGGCAATGTAGAAAGTCTAAAAACGCTTTCTTATTATGAGCTTGAAATAATCTCATGATGAAGGTATTGTAGCCAGATTTAATGAGAAAAAGTTCGGAACATTAGTTAACCATACTCTTCCACCAGTCTGTGGTGGCCAGTGCGCTTCTCTATGCTGTGGTGTGCTGGGGCACAGACGGGGTGGCGCACGTCAAGAGACTGGACAAACTGATCCGTAGGGCTGGTGACATTGTGGGAGTGAAGTTAGACTCTCTTACTGCAGTGTTGCAGAAGAGGACATTGTCCAAACTAAGGGCCATCTTGGACAGTTCCACCAACTGTAGAGGACACTGATAGGACAAAGGAGTACCTTCAGTAGTAGGATGACCCTTCCTAAATATACCACTGAAAGGCATAAGAAATATTTTCTGCCTGCGGCCATCAAGCTGTACAATGCCTCACTTTAACATGCAGTGAAGTGGCAGTTATTGTTACTGTGTTGTATCTGTGTTTATATTTATTCATTCATTTTATTGACCGCTTCATCTGCTTGCGCGGGTCATGGGGAGCTGGAGCCTATTTCAGCTGGCATAGGGCGTGATGCGGGGCAAACTCCAAACGACTCCAGTGCACCGCGGTATGTTTATATATAATTCTTTTATTTATCTCTAATATCCTTGTTCTTTTTTGTTCTGTCTACTCTAGTCTCACGTTTTTACTTATGTTCTCCAGCAGAATGACTGTAACAGGAAGCAATTACCCCCTGCTAGGATTATTAGAGTCTGATTACGATAAACTGGAAAACCATGAAGCCCGTTTGATTTTACTGCTTCTTTCTGACGTGGATTTTTTTTATGGTCAGGGGACAGGTGAAAGTTCACAATACAGCTTGCCTGCCAGACATGCAGCAACTATGTGTCTGCTTTAGTACCCTGGGGTCAAACTAGTACTGAGTATCCTAACAGGAGAATTCCAACATGCTGGATAGTGCACTTGCAAGTGTTAAGTGTGTCAAGAGTTGCCTGTTTAATAACCTTTGCCGGAAATATCCGTCAGTAATCTGTCAGGTTCTATGCAGATGCCAATTGAATGTATATGTTCAGAGTGGAATGAAGCCTTTGAGTAGAAGGAAGTCAAAAGGTCAAGGTTTATGACCAACAGAATAGACTAAGTGCAGGTGGTGTGGGAATCACTCTGGTGTGAAGGTTATACAAATCCTAAAATTCTGGGATCTAGAGAGACGTCTTTCTCAGTGCACTATTTAGTCAAGATGTTGAAACGGGTTAAAACACTGCAGCACATCATCCCCTCCCCACTTTTGATCCCCTGCTCTGCTCAGCTGTGTCAGCGCATACAACCTTACGCCAGCTCGGTCTCCCGGGCAAATATTCCGCATAGCTTTTAGAATAATAATAACTCTGTAGTATCTGTTTCACCTTTTGAATTATAATGAACGAGATGGTCAAATGGTATTGCAGTAATGCCAGATCAGCACGCCGACTCTGGGAAGCCTCGTGCTCTAGGGGAGAGTTTATTCCTCTTAGTTCACTAAATCTACTGTCAGGTATTAAGGTCGGAGGAGAACACGAGTGGGCTTGTTGAGGTGGCGTAGATGAGTTATGTGTCCCTGCTTCATCCATCAGAGGTCAAACGGATTCATGGGTCACCCTGGAGCTGGCAGGTAAAACAGAACCCCATTTTTTCAAATTCAGAAGGGGACTGAGAAGGTAGGGAGCATTAAAAAGGGAGTTGACCTCTATTTGACAATAGACTAATGTATGTAGTCTACTTTATGGGCCTGTTGTTACTTTTGGAGTTTCACTCCTTAGACATTAACTTAAAGAAACTATATGTAGAAAGTTGTGATATAGATTTAAATATAAAATAAAAGGCTATTTTTTCAAACAATTGCTCTGTACAGACACACAATGATACATTCATCTCACACTCATTGTAGTTGCTTCTGAGTCCATGGGACACTGAGACTTTATGACGATACCCACATTATCATTTATTATCAATTTTCAATGCAGGATATGTTTAAGTGAGTGCACAGCTAGCTCTTTTACCTCACCATAAATAAAAGTAGACCCAGGCAAATAAATTTCAAGCCTTTATGTTAGATTGAAGAACACACAAACCTCAGAATTAAAAAATAAAGTGCCTCCCTTCTTCTTTGCTCTGCTGTAGCGGTAAACTCACAGCGGTAGCGAGTTTTCTCACTACCTGGTACGCTGACAGCGCAGGGTAGACAAACTATCTGATTGGCTGAACTGAGTGACGCTATTACCGTATTAACTGGAGGAGTAGCGCCCGCCGTCTGTAGCCGCAAACTGCAAGTAAAACTGTGCCAAGAAAATCTACTCTCATGAATTTATCATGGAGAACCATCACGTGGTCCGGATCTGGACTGCGGTCCGCCATTTGGTGACCCCTGTCCTAATGAATAGCCGATTTTGCCAGACTGAAAAAAAAAATCTGTGTTTGAAAACATATGAAATGTGAACAGTTGGCAAAAAGATGGTTTTGGCATTAGGCATTTATAACAAAATATGTATTTAGGACTTTTCTGTCTTCTAGGCAGCTTTTGTTAAAATACGAATCAATTATAGTCAAATGTGCAAGAATACAGTGCTGGAACAGCAAAACAAAGGTATGACACTCTTTGTCCCGACATTTGCTTTGTAAATACATTCATTTCAGTCCATCTAAAAATGCCACCCTTAAAGGAAAGCTATATAAACTGCTCTTTGAGGTTCAATTGAGCTTAATATTCACTTTAGATGGAAGTAGGCAATTCTTGGCTTGGAAAGGAAATCATACTGTACTCACATGCGTCATCTCTCTGTCTGTCTGCCTGCCTGTCTGTCTGTCTGTTTCTCTCTCTTACTGTGTGTGTGTGTGTGTGTGTGTGTGTGTGTGTGTGTGTGTGTGTGTGTGTGTGTGTGTGTGTGTGTGTGTGGTGTGTGTGTGTGTGTGTGTGTGTGCCAGCTCTTCAAATTCAGTGGAATAAATTGGCTGTAGCCTCTCCTGTTAGCATTTCAAATCTTGGGAAGAATGGAGTTGGTGCATATGTCTGACAGATGTTTAAATATTTCATTCCTGAACAGTTGGGTTTAATGTTCATTTATGATAAAAGCTGGTTCACAGCTGTATATGGAACCAAATATGTTGTACACACGCCCAGCAGTCTCCATTATATTTGGATTTGAGATTATATATTTTCTGCAACCTTACCTCTGGCTTTTGTTGGTAATTTTCCGCTAAGTGTCAGCTTTTACCTCCATAATGAAGATTCACATTTGAGCACCTCAGCAGACATACTTGGCATACCTTAAGAAAGTGTCTGCTTTCTTTCTTAAAGTCCATTGATTTAAACAGCTTTGGATAACCATGACATGGATAACTGAGAACTACACAGACATTTGGCATACAAGCCTGCATACCAGTTCATAGTAGGTAGAACTGATACTTTTCTGTCCTGTTATCTCGGAAGCCTGGGTTTTCACCGTCAACTTTTTAAAAATGTTTGCTAATACCTTTAAAGCATGACTCTGAGACTCGGTTTACTGAACGAAGCATGTGTTACAGCCTTTAGGAGAAATCAGTAGTGTTTGGAAAAAGATGTGTTCACTGATCTGGTATCTTCACTCAAGTTGAGATTTTCCTTGATGACAAAATTTCAGATTAACCCCATTCTCTTTTCTTGCTGTGTCAAAAGGCTTCATTGACCCGATGCAGGCCTGATCTGTACTCTGCGTACCCTCGCCATCTTTTGCATCTGTCAATAATAACAACTATTACATCACTTTATATGATATAAGTTCATGGACATGTGTATTCAGGAGAAAAACACTGCAGCACAGCACCAGAATCCAACAGAGCTTTACCGACTTGATTTCTTATTGACAAAGTATATTTGAAAGCGATGGACAAAAATAGTTTACTTAATTTATCTTCAAGTCAGCAAATTAAATTTGCTGCATTACAGCATCTTCTAATGCCACTTTAGTTGAGGTGAAATAAGGCGGAGATGTAGAAAAATGTGGAGACAGCTGAAAAAACACAGGCCAATGGATGCGTAATGTTTAAGCAGGAAAAGACTGACAGCAAAGGACGGAAGCTGAAAAGGAGAAATGTTTGCCCTTCAAGGCACTGCAAAAAAAAAAAAGAAGACTTGTTTACAGAAAATTGAGGTGACGTGGTAGAGACAGCGACAGATGTAGTATGTACTGGCGCCTGAAGCATGTCCACGGGGTCGAAACACTGCAAGCGCACAGAAAACGTTCACAGACGCCTGCACACAGACATGCACTAGTGAAGCCTTTTCTGAAAAAGAAAGTGATAAAATGTTGGGGTAAAAGGAAAAACAAGACATATGACTTAAATCCTGACCAATAAATGTCACAGAAGACACTCAGCATTTTTTTTCTGCCTGCAGGGATCCCAGAGCACCCTGGGAAATGAACATATGTCCTATTGACCTCAGCCATTTGATTCAATCATGGATTGCTTTATTGAGGTGAAGGCAAAGTCACAGCCTGTGGACTCTAAAGTTTATTGAATAGTGGACCTGTTTTGGGTTTCAGTAACGGAAAGGAATGGACGATATTCTTAAGCTAATTGGATGCTGCCATTTGCCGGCAGGAAACGGAGGGAAGGCAGTGATGCAGTGATGTGGTAATGAGCCACAGGGAAGAGAATGATACTAAAATAGCACTTACACACACATCACTTCATATGTGAGTGTATTAAAAGAAAAGGGTAGAGATCCTCTCTGATTCTTGTTTTCATAGAAATAGAAATATAATGTTACAGAAATACTTTTAGCTCATCACACATAATATTATTAGAAAGCACTACTAATGGCTAATGGAAAGAAAATACATTAATTTTAAAAATGTAAAAATATACTGTGTCATTAGGAATACACATGCACAGTTACACACATGCATCCAATCTCAATTCTCCCCCTTAATTCTATCCCTTTGACCCACTGCTCCATTTTGTGCATTCGTGTGTCCCCTTAATTTAGGGGATGGAGGGGTCATCGTCAATTTTCAGTTGCAGACTCCAATTGAAGTAGAAGGTGGTGGTAAATGGTGGTAGAAGGAGATGGTAAAATTCTTTGCAAACCGATGCGTTGAAAATTAAAGATGTTTACTGTTCTGGTACAAGAAGTGCATACATGTTATGTATTTTTGCTAATAACTAGAAAAAAAATATGTAAAATCTTATGAATGTCGGATTAATGTAGAAGTAAAGGATTAGGTAATTGGATTGTTCACACCAGATGTTTTTACCTGCTGTCCTCATTCAGTTTTGAACAATAAACATATTTTTTGCAGGCAGTTATGCTATTTCTATCCGTTCTTTTATTCTGTCCTGTAAATCAGGTCAGATTTGTCATTAGCTGATAGTGGTAGCAGCAGCAAGCTTAGACAGAACTATAGCACTTTTGTGTTTGCAAGGGATACCTGAACAGAAACAGACATGTAATTTGATTTCCAGCAGAAAATAGATTTGCTGCCACACTACTGTGGGAGTGAGTTGGTGAACTGACTGTTGGATTTGTTTGCCAATATATAAATGTCTGTGATAATTAACTTCACCATAACGTAGCAATGTGATGACGTGATGAGTGGTGTCTTATTTTCCAGATCAACGATTTCAACCACTACCCCTTGTAACTGTTTTCAGGGAAAAGTAATAAAGTGAGGGGCCTGGAAATCATGGAGAAAAGTTAAAAAGAGCAACTACATTTGTGCCTTACTACAGACATTTGTACCCTTCCAGCCTTGAAGCTGTTATCCCTCTCCTCATGAATTCTGGCCCATAATGGAAGATGTTAATGAACAGAAAGTTTAAGAGTTAGGGATTCTCTAAATATGGATTTATATTTTATCAGAGGCATTTGACACCATCCCTATCCCTATTCTTTATTTGTATCAATCAGAAATATGCAAAACTCTTTTTTAAATGATCTTTCATTACTGATACTTCTAATTGTTGAGTGTTTTCTTGTTAGATCTAGAAGCAGCCTTAGAGGAGGAGGAGATTAGTTTTGATTTACTGTCTTTTGAGGTTTTAGGGAGGGCAGGTGAGTCCAGCTGAGACATCCTGCTCTAGAGCATCGAACCTGAGAGGCGTAGGCAATGAGGGCTGGAGTTAATGGCAACAACAGAGATCCTGAATGTAGGGATGTTACTGGTTAGCATGAAAGAACTCTTGAAAAACAACAAGAGGAGAAGTACTGACATGATGAACAGAGTAAGAAACATATCCAGACTTCTATCCCTAATAAGGATTTTTTTTCCCATCTCAATCTTCTGCCAGATAACTTTCAAATAACACCAGATAACAGCTGATCAGATTTCAACTAGCGTATTTTATGCATGCATCTACCATAAAACACAAATCTCCATACTGTATTCTTATTCCAACATCCATTTCGTGTGAAGCTCCGTTCTTTTTGAAATCCTGAAAAAGAAAATCCAGCAGTAGGCATGAGATAGTTTGCGGCAATCATATGAGTGCATTAACATGACGGACATGTTCATCATTATGCCATGCTCTCTGAAGTGGATCATGGGATGTGTGCCGCTCACACACTGTGAGATTGACAGCTCAAGGTGGGACCCCTGGTCAGCCTCCCTGTCTGCTCCTTTTGATTGTAATCTTAAGCTGGAAACGAGGGAGTGAGGAAGGCATAAAAAGTGGAGAGGAGAAAGACGGATTCTCAAAGGTCAGGTTCCTCCTCTGCTCGGCCCTATCCATTAACTAATGGCTGTGTGCTTCAAGTAACCATCACCATCGCCCACAGCAGTCTGAGGATGCACACAATAATACATCTCTAACAGTTCTTTCTATCTGAGGGAAGTTGTTGTTCTTTCCAGATGGATGAGGTACAGTAGTTTGATATGCCGACACATTACAAAAACTCCTGATTTGCAGCCACAAACTCAGATATCATTGTTTACTTCTAATTGTCCGTGAGGATCTGCGAATGCTGCTCGAGTCTCATGTGCCTCATCCTGTTTTGCGCTTCATTCTCTCTTAGTTGGCCTACGTTTAGATCAGTCAGCGAATAAGTATCACACTCCGGGGACAGCTGGTTTGTGTTTACTTTCTGGAGACAGGGGCGAGTGCACTGCAAGTATTGTGTAAACAGTTTTAGCCCCCATATTCTCCTAGGCTCAACGTTTCCAAGAGCAGGATTTGTGCCAGAGTGTCAGAATGTGGAGTTCATTTGGCTCGCTGCAGCATGGCGTAAGGGGAAGAGAGAGGAAGTACTAAAGAGCTGCAGACAAAGACCATATGGCTCGTGGTTGTGTGGCAATAATGTCAGAATGGGAAAGTCTCCCTTTGTGTATGTTAAGCCAGTATTATGTCGTATATACATGTGCCATAAATAACAAATGTCTTGTTTTTTGACAAGACAAAATGAATTCAGATCTCAAGTTAATTGAAATAACAATTTTGTGAAATAGTAGCTAAATTTGATTTCAAAATGCTTTCTCTATTTTGCATATTACAGTAGTCTGAATTTGTTGTTGCTTTGTCAGTAAAATGAAACAAGCATTTTGCTTCATGTACTGTAATAAGCTCGCAGGCATGGTGAATTATCTGTGCCGTTCAAGGTTTTTACTACACTACAGACATATGTAGCCTCCTTTATTGGCCATATTGGTGTGTGTGTCTGTGTGTGTGTGTGTGTGTGTGTGTGTGTGTGTGTGTGTGTGTGTGTGTGTGTGTGTGTGTGTGTGTGTGTGTATGTGTTTGTGTGTTTCTTTTTTTCTCTTCATGCTTTTCACATTTTGAGCCTCTTTGGAGAATAACTTGACGAGGTGAGGCTGACATGCCATGAGGTGTGTGTGCTTGTGTGTGTGTGTGTGTGTGTGTATATGTGTGTGTGTGTGTGTGTGTGTGTGTGTGTGTGGGGTGTCAGCTGAGGACTTCGAAGAGTCAAATCAACAAATCTGTCTTAAGATGACTTTTGTGTACAGTATTCTCCTCTGTGCTCATTTTGGGATGATACTGTGTTATCTCTGTGCTCTCCATTTCATCTTTATGTCACCACATCACAACATTTCGGTAACGTAAAGCTGTAGCTGTAGCTCAGGGGTGTCAAACTCATTTTCACCAAGGGCCACATCAGCATTATGGCTGTCCTAAAAGGGCCAGATGTAACTCGATGTAATGTAAAATAAAGGTAACTGCTCTTTAGTGTTTAACTCTGAATTTATTACTTATTCAAGTTACAAACATTACAGTTGCACAAAAAATATGTTTGATTCTCTGTTATAACATAAATCTTTTTTTGTTTGTCAGGTTATTAAACCCATAGAACTCCACTATCCAAGAGAATAAAGAAAAATAACATCAAACACAAGTTAGGACATTAACCTTGTTCAAAATGTTTTTGTTAATGTTAAAATGGGCTTAATTACTGTATTGTGGGAAATGTAGTTTTAGTGAAAACACACTTTTGACCTAATTATTTTTAGACACTCTGACCTTTTACGCTCTCGCAGGCCACATAAAATGATGTGGTGGGCCACATTTGGCCCCTGGGCCTTGAGTTTGACACATGTGCTGTAGCTGTTACTGGATGCTGAAATGAAATCTTTTATATCTTTCCTCACAGAACAGTGAATATCTTTGTTGGTTGCTTTTCCCTGCAGCTTTAGAGTAGTAGTAAGACCAGATTTGATCCATTACTGATAGAATTCTGTGTCAGGTTATTTATATTATTTTTTATTTTTTTCGGTTTGTGTATCGTGGCAAGAGAAATGTCCCACAGGTCATGCGCTCAGTTCGAAATTTCGAAATTTTCTGAGGGTAGCTGTTATTGGCTTGCATCATGGTAGAGTAATCTCGATATGACTATTTCATTGTGGTTTGCTTTGACTCTGCTTATCAAAGCCAGAATGAATGCCAGACAGCAGGGGCGGAGCTACACTCTGAGCAAAGAGACCCTAGGGTTTTATTGGGATTAAGTCATTTTAACATTCACAACCATAAAATAGCTGTTTGCTTTTTTTTTTTTTTTTGCTGTGTAAATCCGTGTCTAAAAAACAGGTCTACTGCACTACAGAGCAATCAAATACAAAGTCTGTTCACAAAAAAAACAAACAAAAAAACAGGCAGTAACACAGACAGGTGCTGGGATGCAGTAAATAGAAAGTTTTAATTTTAATTAATAATTCATATTCATTCTGACTGACTTCTTCATAACAGAAGTATATTAAGACTAAACATGCTTCAGTTACCAATCATGGTGGGAAACCTGCCAGTCATTATGTCCTGCTCAACATGCAGCAATGTGGGGTTTGATAGTCTGGCCTCTTGGATGCATAGGCACAAAAAGCCTTGAACTATGCTGCTAATGGGAATGTAGGCATCACCGGGTGGGCAGGTAACATTCACCTCATCAATTTTCACTGGTGTTACTTTTCACTGCTTTACTGGTGTGCTTTTCTTGACTCGACCAATGCGGGTCTTCACTATTGTGGTCAAAGAATGATCAGGATGACAGGTAAAATGTAATGTAGTACAGGATGCAATGAAACATTTCCTGCTTTCTCACTCCTTGTATCTTAAAGAAGCCAATTAGTATTTTTTCTCTCCATTTTCCCCTCCTAGCAAGATGAGATAAACACAACACAGTAAGCGGGAGCAGATCAAAGTGAGTCGAACTACATAAAATATTGTAGCGTACCACAATTCCCAGTGGGCCTTGAGCTGAACAGATTAGTTGTTTTTTTTAATTGCTTTTAATTTAGCATTTTTTTCCAAAATAAAAATGTTGCTCCTATACTTCTGTGTTCTAATGTATATATGTAGTGTATTTACCTCTTTAGAAATGAAGCTGATGTGATGAAAACTTCTTTATTCTCTGCTTGTCAGACAATTATAGTTCTGAGGTATTCATTTCCCTGAGAAGTAAGATCCAAAATCTGACCCCTCCACCTGGTTTCAGGATCACCTTGTAATATTTATATCTAATCTTCAGTCCAAGAATTACATTGGTCAAACCTATAAAATTTTTTTTACATATTTTTGGTCTTTTAAACCAATCCACTCAAAATTGAACAGGATCTTCCTTACTAAAACTGTCCGACCAAGCTTCATCAAAAATCATGTTATAGTTCCTGCATTATCAATGGAAATGGTTTCAAAAACAAGTCCCATGTTGCACACAGAAATAAATTCCTGGATTCACCAGATACATGACAAAATTAAATGCTTTTGTCAATGTGTTATGCTCAATCCTTCCACCGAGTGCCAGGGAAATCTGTGAAGTGGTTTTTGTGTAGCCCTGTTAGCAGACAGACAGACCAGCAAAAGCTTTAATTACTTCCTTCACAAAGGTAATTAAAGTCCAAATACTGAAGTGCTGGTTTCCTGCTACAGCTCACATATCTGCACGGTAAATCTGCAGCCCTGAGAGGATCATTTCACTGCTGTTAGCTAAAGAAATATCTAACCCACAAACTGAAATTGTTTGGTTTACCTGAGAGATACATCTGAATATCATCTACATGGTAATGAACTGAGGCAGTTATGAACATTGAATTGATAACAGGGAAACGATGTTTACAGATAACTTTTTGAAATTGAGTATTCAGGTATGTCAGCCAAACATAATTCAGATAATTACAAGCAGCCTACATTTCAATAATGTGAAAGGTACTGTGCTTAAATGAATACTGTGTCTTAATACAATGGTACATATAACTGACACCACAGTGGAGCAGTGACAGACAGTTGTTGGTGCAACAGCACAGTAAAATTTATGCACGTTTATGCAGTGGTGTTCCTGCTGCATACCATTCACAACCAAAGACCCAGTATCCCCTCTAATAGGCTGCAGATGTGGTGATTCATGGCATGCCATACCAAAATTGGGCACGAATAATGAGAGAGAGGAGTGGTTCTCAATGGAAAACTGAATAAAGAAATGAACAGTTCCGACACACGATAACCATTACTGTGCCTGCCTGGCTGTCAGTTGTGCATCCCCCATATTTTGCCTTCTCCCTCCTCCTCTTGCTCATCCTCCTCCTCCTCTTCTCCAGTGGGAATACTTTGGAAGGTGCAGACAGGTTTGGAGCTGGTGATTTTGAAGCTGCATGCTGAAAGCTTTGATGACCAGGGATGTGTTTCCCACTACTTTCATGCACACCATACAAATGGTATGCAAGTCTGTGTCTGTCTGTTAAAGGTGCAAAGTATGCAGCAGCAGACAGTGAAACAGTGGTGTGTTTATGTGGTATTTTTGTGTTATTTTTCTCTGTCCTTAAAATAAGTTTACGTCTATATATTTTTATTTTAAATGTTACACATATGTGCATGCATGCAGGCACGATAAAACGTTTGAATGGAATTAATTTTTAAGTGCCTGAAAAATAAGGAATTACCCAACATTGTGTCTGATCCTGGCTCATTGCACCACACTGCCTCATTTTTTTTCTTTCTTGTTTTTCTTTACTTTTTTACCAAAGGCAATTTCAATATTTTTCAGACTAATTGTGCTGCTATTTGCGTATGTAGAAATAATTAATCTCCATGATCTCTTTGTTTGCTAAGCTGGCATCTTCCTTCCATGCCCAAGGACTATTCTGTTTGTGATCAAGGCACATTTTAAAGGTTTCAATTGAATCATTTAGAGCCTTCCTCAGTATTATATTGCCTAGAAATCTGGTAAATTTTCTATTCTATTCATTCTCTCAAATGCGGGAATTCTTCAAATGCCAAAGAATATATAAATGTACTTCATTATGCATAACTCCCTCTGCCAATAAAGCCGTCCCTTCTGTTTGCTTATCCTTCTTCACTCCATGTTTTTCTCTGTGGAAAACTCCCCTTGCTGTTTCTCTCAGACTTCCCAAGGCAATTTCAGAGACTCAACGGAGAAGCACAAACACAGGGAGCGTAAAATGAGGCACTATGAGCCAAAGGACAGGATGAAACTGGGAGGTAGAAAGAAAATGGCGAGACACTGAAGAGGGACTAAAGATAATTAAAAGGATCTTCAAGGTGATATAGCCCTCAGCACTGGGACTCATTCATTTACACACATAGATGCCATTACACAGACATGCATTTATACCATTTTATGTACCCATAACCAAAGAGGTATGGCTTTTAGATGCACACTGTCTGACTTGCAAATAAATATACTTCTGCAAGTTAGATTCCTTTCTCAATGTTTAAAAGTAAGCAGCATTCTGTGCATAAGAGGCTGGGATGTATTGGCACAGGTAACATCATCGATCACAACTATGCCAGGATGGCAGCGAATGGTCTAAAAGTGCACATCCAGTTGCTCAAGAATAGTTCTACCTGAGAACAATGTCTAGCTAAGTGTGGGGGTATTTTGCACTATGCAAATTGGAAAATGTCTCATCTGATTGTTAGTAAAATTTTGTGCAGTTGAATGACCAAGAGTGAATTAGGAAATAACTTAAAATTCCCAGTTTTTGTATTATTTCAGATGCTTTTTCTTATGCAGAAATGCATTTGTCAGCCATTATTTTAACACCACATTCTATTCAGAGTCTGGCTTCACCCAAAAAGGTGCTCGTGCAGCAGCATGGAATTGCTCCCTGCATGTCCTCAGCTACATCGACAGTGAAGGTTTTTATATATAATGCTATCTAATATACAGTATACTGTATGAACACATACTATTTCTATGAAATAGAAATAGTATATTTCTATTGAAATATATTATTTCAATGGAATATTAAAGTCAATATTCCAATTGACTTTAATGTTCCAGTCAATTGGAATATTAAAGTAGCTTTTTATCACACATTTTTTCCTTGATATCAACCCAGAAATATTGGTTCTTATTTAATTACAAAATTCTTTCTTCTCATTTATCATTTATTTCCTATACTGTATAAATTTGCCATGCAACCTTTTGATTTGTATTGGAGTTTAATATAGTAAACTCTACCTGTGCCTCATTTTCTGTAAGAAATATGTTACAATCAAGGTAACATTATATTATATGTTTTTGGTAATGATAAGTGCACAAGGAGAGTAAAACAAAGTGCGACTAGACTGAGAATGGGAATGTTACAAACTTGACATGAAACATTACTGCCAGTCCAAAACTTGACAGAAAAGCTGGAAGATTTATGTGCATTACACTTTATGGATCCTCCGTTTTCCACAGCAATATTATTTATAGTCTGAGAGGACTGGCAAAGTTGTCTCATAACCTAATGTGGTCTACTTTGAGTTTATTCAGATATTCCTGTAAGTCAAACCCAGACTGAGACAATTAAGTGTTAGAGGCATCGAATTTGGAATAAATAAATAAATAAATAAATTAATTAAAAAAAAAAAAAATATATATATATATATATATATATATATATATATATATATGTGTGTGTGTGTGTGTGTGTGTGTGTGTATATATATATATATTCCATCATATCCTTTTAGCTTTACAGTGAAATTGCTATTTGCATACTGAGTTGAAGACAGGAGGGAAGAAATATGGAAATTGCTGATTGAAGATGAACTTGTTTATACAGCTATCAAGATCTAAAGCTATCAATCTGTAAGGTGTCACCATATGCAGTATGGATGAGTCAAAAATTAATGGCCAACAACTTTAACAATGAATAAATTATAATTTTTCAGGTATCTATTGGTTTTATTATCCTAAACCTAAGAATTTTGTTTTTTGTTTTTTTAATTTTCTTTTTTTAATATAACTGAATCATTAGATTTTTGACTGGTCAAAAGAAGCAACATAAAAAAGGTGCCACATACCATCAATTTACGTAATTAATTCTGAAAAATATTAACAAGTTAAAGGGTAATGAAAGTAATGATTGGTTGCATCCCTACTCATCATGCATTCATGCAGTTTAAATGTGTCTGATTGAACGACAAACATTTATTGATTATGAACAAAACTGTTCATAATCAATAAATTTTGTATCTACACAGGACAAAACCTTTCCACATGGCCTGAAGTGAATGCTATGAGATCATCATGCACCAAAATGTCAATGGCCAACAACATGTCCCACTCACCGGAAACAGCTGTGATTTATTATTATTTCTTTGTCCACTGTGTTTGGAGAGTGAGACGCCTCTCAAGTTGAGTGCTTGTTTAATTGACAGCTGCTTCATGAACTGGTTCTCCTCGCTGACAGATGTGGAAGTTTTCACACTAATACCCATTGGACACCTGCGCATCTTGTCAGTTTTTCCTCAAGGTTTGTCGACAGCATGTGCCTTGACAGCGAGTGTGATGTAGGATCCCTGTCAGTCTGATGTCTTAAATTTTCCCTGCCACCTATTTTCCCTCACTCACAGGAAGTGCCATTTATAAATAAAGGAAAGCCAGACACATGTTTGTTTCCTCCCTTCTCCCCCATATTTCTCATACTTCTGGGAAAACAAGCAAAAATCCATAGCGACATAGACAGAGAAATACACATCCCCATTTAATTGTATATTTTAATTCATTCCTCTGCATTCTCCTACATGCATTTATTTTTGTAGCAAAATACATTTATATTAATCTGTAGTTTTGTTGTTTCAGTTTTCTGTTGTGTTTTTTTCCGTCTCCAACTGAGCTACATTTTTAGAAACCTGATGTACATTGTAAGTCTGAAGTCTTCTTGTTAAATATACTGTACACAACCAAGAGAATTATAAATATTTTGGGTCAGGGCACTCAAATTCCCTCTCCCATTATATTTTCTTTTTGGGTTTATCTTTGTTTGAGTAGACCTTGGCCTTGGGTCAGCCTCTCTCTTCTCTCTCTGTTGCTTTTCTGTTGGCATTGATTATGACTGTGTGTGTGTGTGTGTGTGTGTGTGTTTGTGTGCGTGTGTGCGGTTGTGGATGCACATACTACACTGTATGTGTGTGAATCTCTTTCAACGGTTCTATCTCATGCATGCTGAGAAGGCAGATATCTCTAGAGGTTCTGTAATGGAGTGGATACTGTTTCCCACCTCACGTTGCCGTAGGGGGGTGGAGGGAGCGCTGGATAGAGAGGTGCTTGGGGGAGAAAAAACAGAGGAGAGGGCAAAAGATGAGTGCATGCACCATTTATATTCAGGTATCACTAAAACCAAATTTACTAGCCTGTGTTTTTCAGTAGACATCACGTGTATGTGCAAAGTACTGGAGATGTGATTTAGGTTAGGTGCTTCGTTTGCAGACATTCTTTTGTTCCTGCTCTCATTATGAATCTAAAGATCGGCTCTTTCTGACCTTGAACATAGTTGCTTTCATACCTTCTGGTAAATACGTCTCTGAGAGTTTTCACATCAATAATTGGAGATTTGTGCACTTGACACTTTCGTGAAGTGATGTCTGGCAGAAAATTTTCAATGTGAGCAACAGAAACTCAAGCTCAATAAAACCATTTTTGTCTCAGACAATGCCCAACTTCAGTATTCAGTCATGTCAATAGTTTCTGTTGGAAATATTATTTTATTAGAAAGTAGTTCTGTGAAAGCTGCTCAAGGTTATACATGACTGGACAACTCGTTTGACAAAGAAATGCTATTTCAACTCATTTTTTAAAAGTTTTTAGAAACATGCTTTTCAGAGTCATTGCATTGGGGTAGCAGCAAACTACAGTACATGTAAAAATACAATCACTAAACAAAAGTTAGAAAACATTTCTGTCCATGAGAGATGAAATCAAAAAGAGGTTCCTTTGATGTGTTGTAGAACAGAACAACCCTGATAGATATTTCGATATCCTCCCTGAGAATGTGAATGCATTGGTGAGAAACATCACAGCTAGACAACTCCAGTACCAAATTGCTTCAGGGTGGGAGAAGTGCACGAAGCTTCACACTCCCGTGAGCACACAGTGGGGAATGTGCTGTACAATGTTTACAGTATACACAATCTGCCATGTTCAATAGTCCTCCCTGTCACTCCCATCTGGTTTCTGAACCGAACAACGTGCTCACAAATACTGGGATGTTAATCATGCATGTTATTCAGTATGCTTCAATAGATGCTATTAAACACAGGGTACCTTTCACAGAGTCACCTGTTTCAGCCCTAGTAAATGACACTGTTCTCTGTCTTGTAAATAAGCCTCAGACGAATTGCAGAGTTTCATTTCAGCAGCACACACAACAGTAAACTAGTAGATTTTCACACATTCTGCCGTACAACAGTGTACTGAAATCAAGAAAACTGGAACCGAACCATCCCATAATGTGGGCTTCAGTGTTTTGCTGAAGCAGAAATGATTATTACGGCTGACCTCGACTCTGTTGCATTCCATTTTTATCTCCATAGAACCCTTAGAGACACAAAGAAGCCCTCTCTCTCTGTCTCTCCACAGGCTGTGAAGGACAACATTTCCTTGAGTCAATAATGGTAGAATATCCTTCCCACAGAAGGATATTCCTATCCATAACTGCCCTCTTTTCCCATTTCTTCCTATTTGGAGCCAGACAGTTCTGAGCCCACCAACAGGAATCAGCTGGATGGATTACAGTAAGCTAATTGTTAGATATCTATACACAATTCTAGTGGATTATGCTATTATTCACACAGAGCTTAGCTGCAGGAAAAAATGGCTTAGCCTCCACCACATTGTATGCACCATGACAAGTTATTCACAATTTATGCGGCTGAAACTAAACACCACAGTTTAGTTTAAGTGGCTGTGGTAATGGTAAAGAATAACATGGCCTTATTGACATTTTTTCTTTTCCTGGTCTGTACCCATCAACAATGACGCTATTTGTCTTATGCATTGGCAACACCGGTCGGACAGCAATGAGACAAAGGAACAATCCATTCAGGCTGCAGATCCATTAGTGAAACTACGTATTCCCACAAGTAAAGAATTATTTGACTCATTTGCTGGCCTTAAAATTACTAACTGACACTTTAATGAAACAAAATCTCGTTGGTCAGGTGAAAAATCACTGCCTTCTCTTCCTGTCCAGTCCCACTATCTAGTACATACTGTATAATATGCTGCATGTATGTGTCTGGTTTACGGCACTATTTTAAAACATACTTTTGTATTTTTTTTGTCTTTATCTCCATCATTTATCTGCATTGATGACAAATGAATGAATAATGAACGAAAGAATAAACAGAATTAAGTAGGATTTTTCCATGAGGGCATAATCATGTCTAATTAATATTTCTATTAATTGCATGTCCTTAGAACAAATCATTTATAGTTGCAGTCTGACAAAAACGTCTTCCATTGAGCCAGACATGGTACGGGCAAGTTTCAGTTGTTCTATTAGCGACCCTTGTAGGGGGAGGAAGACGAGGGATGTTCAGTCGGTGGCATACATCCTTCCTTTGAATTATATAAATATAAATGCAAAATGGTGTAAGGGCGTTAAATGGACATGTTTGTTTGTCACTTTTGTGTAATTGTAGTTTAATTTACACTTTCCAATAAAACCACATCTTTGATTTGATACTATAATGCTTATGAAAAGCATGCTAGACATACAGTATGTTAAATGTTATATGTACCTGTAAAAATATATCAAATCATCTTCAACCACAAAAAAAAAAACAGTTGTTGCTGTAGATTTCTAAGTCCTTTATAAAAATCTGTGACATGTGAATGTGCAGGAAGGTGAATGAGTGGCAAAATTAATGTCCGCAAGTACGGTGCAGGCATTAACATGTACCTCCATCCATCTGGATTCCTCTGTAGCGACAGTATGTTGTTTATCAAGCTTGCTGGTAAGTAATCTATTTAGCAATATACTCACTTTCCTCCCTCCTCCTTCTTCTTACTCATAAGAGCAGCTGTCTCTGTGCAGCAAGCCATCTTGAATGTTTTATTTTCCATAGGTGCTACAACCACTTAAATTTACAGCAAAGAAATTGCTTAATTACAAAGCTACAGCCTCCCCCCCCCCAACTTCTCGTTTCCTCTGGTGTGGGTACTCATGTGTGGATTTGTGCATGCATGCCACCGTAGGCAATGTTAAGAGCTGATCAGGTGGAAATGTGACATAGTCTCCTGTTGTGCATGAGCCTGCCTCTTTCGTAATCCATATGGGTGCAGCAATAATTAAATCTATCAGCTCAACCATTCACACCACTGTTCGCTTGGCAATGAGCAAAAAAAATCTGTCGGTGTTCTGTCAGGTAATATGACAAAACCAGCAGGAAGACTCTTTGTTGGTGTTCGTTAATTTCATTGAAAGAGAAGGGGGTGTGATTGAGGCTGTGAAATTGGTTTGTTTGTGAGCTGACTTGCAGAGAGAGAAACAATAATTCTAGGGTAGTGTTTGTAGATTGGACATTGATTGTTTGTAAGACACAAAATATTGGTGCAAAGGTTAATAGCAGAGGGGACGTCATGTCATGCAAGGCCTCCTCGCTGAGGCAACCCTGCTGGTGTCATAGACAGGCAGGATGCTCATCTCTCCAGAAGGTGGGGGGGCGGCGGGTTGGGGGGTTCTCACAGCAATTTCCAGGCCTTATCAAATCTAAACAGTATAAATGTGTGCTTCCCCCTCTCCCCTGACCCCATCACTCTCACTGGCTTTCTTCCAGGCTCTGCTATTTGTACAGCAGGAATTTATTTTCATGTCATAAGTGCGGTGACTTTGGGCCCGATTTAATCTCTGAGTGCATCACCTCTATTTTTTGTTACTGTGTCCAGATACACAAGACTCATACTGCCTGTCTGCAGTGATATCATCATTTCCTCCGCTTAGCTGTCATGATGTGTTGATGTACTTTATGGATTATGGGCTGACAAGTGTGGTAAGTCTGTGCTCATTGGGAGGTCTAATGTGATGGTTTAATGGCGTTGTGTTGACAGGATAAAGGTTTATGATGAGCAGATCAGCATGTGCTCTGTGGTCCACGCAACAGGCAGATAAATATATGGAAATTGAGCCCATTTGCCACCTAAAGGGCTGACCCATGATGCCTCCATACCCGTGGAGTGTAAAGCCTAGCAGAGATGTGAAATTTGGTTCCACTTGATGTCTCATCAATTGTATGTGACACATGTCCCCGTGAGCATGTTACAGCCAGTGCACACACTGTTACTAAGTCACTTTCTCACCAAAGCAGAGAACAAGTTGAGACGTATGCAGCCCTCTCAATCATATGTCGAGTAGAAGGTAAAGCAAGCGTAGTAGAGGCTGCCGACAGGATCAAATGTATAACTATGAAGTGAGGAATGTCTGTCTGTACATAATTTTACCTACTCTGAGAATGGTTTGATCTATTTCAAACTTGGCTTGTGAGTTGAGAGCCCATGGAATTACTTCTATTGAATGTAGTTGAATTTGGGTAGGTCACACACTCTATATTAATACATTTAGCCCAACCGTGTCTTTTGCAGAAATGGGGCTGTAACTTCTGTCGAGTGAGTCTGCACTGGGCAAAGGACTGTTTGTGGCAAAAATGTAGGCATACCTCCAGGGCTTTACGGACCGAGTCGGGTCTGTCCTCACCTAGCTGGGCTTTGTTCACCACACCTTATTTACTGCAGGTCACTTTTGCTGCTGGATGCTGCTCACAAATCTGCTGTGCTAACAGCAACAAAACGACTACCAGCAATACCACAGACAGAGCCAACAACCAATTCTGAACAGGCGTGGTTAAACTGAACACTGCAACAGTCATTTAATTCCACTCCTACTGGTCACTGTTGGCTAAATGTGGTTTTAAAATATTTCAAGCAAGACGAACTTTCCAGGTGATTTTTTTTATGCTGTGGGTTGCATGTATATGTAGTCTGTATGTGTTTTCTTGAACAGAATGATTAAATTATAAAAGAGGCTGCTTTCAGTAATTTAAGCATTTACATTTCTTAAAACTGTTGATACATAACTGGATAGATGCTACTCTTCTGAGGCAACAGTATTAGGCTTTCAGTTTATAAATCTAAATGTATTTCAAATGCTTCAGTATGTGAAAGGAGGACAGCATGCTTTACTCACAGCAGGCTTACTATATGGACCTAGATGGTTTGTGTGATTAACGCATGTTAATTAAAGTGTTAATTAACATGAGATCCTGACCAAACCTGCAGCCATGTCAGTACCTTTAAATAATGAGAGTAGTTAAGCTGCTGTGTCTCATGTGTAAATGAACTCACAGCGTCTCTGGTGATGGGGAGATGCCTCCTGCTCATCCACAGCCCAGTCAGTATCAACTCAAACATGTTGGTTTGAGTTTTGGTTTTCATTCCAAGTTTGTAAATTTGGTGGACACAACCAGAATGTTAAATTTTATGACCTGAACTGCCTGATTCATTGATTAACCACACTGCCTGCAGGTATGAATCTCATCCATATATCACTAGTCTATAAAAATATAAAAAATATATTTGCATATGGCTGAAGCATCAGCTTCATCCTAAATCAACCATTATGACCAGTAAGATGTGTGTGGTTGGTGTTTGCAGGCTTGAAACCCCTAACCATGACCATTATGTCTGTCGTCAGTCACCACAAGCAAGCATTCCGCTGGGAGAGGAGTTTTTTTTCTAAGCTAGTTGTGAAATTAAAAAACAAAACAAAACAGAATCTCTAGAAGCAGGATCATGTACTCACAAAGAAAAATAAAACGAATTTTTTTTTAACAAAACACGCTTTTGCACAAATTCTTAGACGTGTCGTCATGCACTCAAAGAGCTGAATTTAATCTACAGTTGAAACTGTAACAGCAGATTGAATTGTAGACTCATCATTTTATGAATATTTTCCATGCTACATGGATAAAGGAAACTTAAATTCAAGCTATGAAAAATAATGAAATTTAAAACATTTGATAAAAAAAAAAAAAAAAATCCTGAATAAAGAAGAGTCTAAATCCCAAAAGTAATCTTGAAATAATAGATGTGTGTTGGCTGCCAGACAACAGAATGTGCTCCTGTAGAGTTATTTATTTGAAATATAAGACACAGCTTTGTTCAGTAAGAGAAATAATATTGGAGCTCTTTCACTGTAATATTAGGCTGCAGTTTTTCTTCTTGTTTTTTCATACATAGAAAGAGACAGGCATTGAAGCAGAGACAGACATAAAGCCACAGCACAGTTGTGTGGTTCTCTCTGGTATTCTGCTGACATGGGATCCATTAGGAGGTTTTGGGGAGGTTTGAGTGGTGGTGGGGATGGAGAATGCACAACGGGGAGAGAAAAGAACGAGACATGCATGAGCCTAAAAATCAGTGAGTCAAATCTAGCATAGTTGAAAGACTTTAGAGCAGAAGAAAGAAAGAGAGAGAGATAGAGATAGAAAAAAGACAGGGGTGGAGCAAAGCCTGGAGAGATGGTGAGATAGCTTAGAGGAAACAAAGGAGATGAGAGTAAGCAGAGATTGAAGCTGGAAGACAGGAAAACACGAGGGAGAATGAGTGATGAGGGTGTACACTACTGTACATGCAGGAAAGAAAAGAGCTAAGACACTTGGTGGGGGGCTGATTCAGCTTAGTTTCCACTGGTAGACAATCAGATTTGAAGCGAGATCCTGCATATCTATGCTGTTTGGCATCCATACAGAATTCAGTAGTGCAAAGCTTGTGCCAATGGGATGCACCTAATCTCAGTCCAGTTTAGTGACTCATGGTGCAGACGAATGAGTCAGGTTAGATGCGTGTAATTCACCGGAGCTGGTTCATAAAATACTTCACATTAATGATACAGTCCTGCATATACCCAGTGATTGTTCCTGTGATGTCCAAATGATACCCTTCATCCCTGTCATCACCTCAACTTGACACACGAACAGTGATCGTGTCATTGTGGAAGCTGAAAACACCTGGATGCTGGCATCGTCCATCAGGGCATCATATTTTTTCTACATGGATTCAAGAATTGAGAAATGAATGTTTGTTGCCACGAGGCTGCAGCAGTGTTTGCAATAGGGATTAGGCGGCCGTGCTGCGTTAGTTTTATTTTCCAATGGGCTTTATGTAATTAAAAATGCTTCTCAGGGATGCATGTCTCACAATTTGCTCATTTTTTCAGGAGCATTCGCACATGCAAATGTCCACTCCCTCTAATTGTGCTTTTGACCATAACATCAAACAGAATGAACTATGAGAGTCAGGACCAGGCGAAGCCTCCAATATCAATTTTTTCGTTTTCTCTCCTCCTCTGGATATCATTTCTAGCCCTCCTTCCCTCCCCCACACCTATTCATGAACTCGCCTCGTCAAAAAGACAAATTACCCAGTCGGCTGCTCTTTTAGCTGTGCTTTCTGTACAATAATCAATTTGAGTATGTGAGAATTAAGGCGAGAGAAACGTGAAATTATTCATCAGGGTCTTTCTGAAGCAGTGCTGTAGGTATGGGGGATGGTAGGGAGCAACCTCATCCTCCACAAGGTAATTAGGAGGAAGACCTGAAACCAGTAATAAAAGAGAGAAGGCAGGCCAAGAGAGATGGTAAAAAAGGAGTGCAAAACATGGGCAGATTGGAAATCTGCTTTTTGTTGTATTTGGAAATCTTGAGAAGGGGAAGTGAAAAGAGAAAGGAGAAAGAAGAACTTTGAGGGAAGCATGACATGAGTTAACGTCATTAAAATACTTGAGAAAAAGGAAGGATAGCACGAGGAAGGGAAAAAATAAGCCCAGCTCTCCTTCGTGGTGGGTGTTTATTCAGAGACCTCTTGTTTCCTATCAATTAAAGGGGCTGAGAGACTGTTTCAGCACAGTCCTCCTTGTCTCCCTCCCTCCTCCACTCACTCCATTCTCACTCTTTTCAGTCTTTCTTCATCTGCAATGTCCAATTTTTGATAATTAAACCATTTCCCAGTGCATGTTTCCACTTGTGTCCAGTACATTTTGACATCTGACATTTCACTTGTTTGACAGTCACACAGACATTTTTGACATTCAAATTTGTTAAAGAACATATAATTCTAATGCATTTTATCTCGTTTTAATTACTTTTATTACATACAGCAGTCTACTTTTAGTTTGCTCTTATCTATACCCTTTTTGACACTGCAACAATGACCCAATTTCCCCAGAGAGATCATTAAAGTTTCATCTTTCACCCCTCATTCAGGTTCTTTCTGCAGTCATTCCTCTCGTGCAGTTTTGTCCAAGCCAAACAAGGTTGTGGTTAAAGATGAATTCTCTTTCCTTTCCGACTCTAAATCTCCAGCTCCTCCTTGACTTGTAGGCATTTTAAGTGCCAAAGACTACTGTTTGTCAGCTTTTTAAATTTATAGAGAAATGCTTATTTATCTAAAACACCCGCTGAATGTGGAATACTCCATTATTTTTTTTTGTCTTGAAACCTCCTCTGTGTGGAAATACATGGTTATGAAAATGAAAGCCAGCTGCTTGATAACCATGGCAGTATTGCAGCGCTTACCACATCTACCTCCCCCCCTCCTTCACACATCATTATCAGTTTTAAACACCAGATATGCTGCACTAAATGGTTTCAAATCAGCCAATCATTCAGGATTTTTTTTACTCTTATACATCATAGTTACCAGCATCCATCACTTGTATGTAAATAATATGCACAGGATAATATCAAACTCACCTTGGAGACATTTGATTCTGCTATTTGTACTTGCACTGTCAGCACATTTCCCCAAATCGCAATTGGAATTTTTCCCAGTTGACTAAACGCATTGTTGTGCTATGTTGCTTATTGCTCTGCAGAATATAGCATGTCAATCAGCATAATATGACTTGGAATATAATGTCATAGTCTCAGATTTTATTGTGAAAAAGGCCCATGATTTTGTCTAGTGTCTTCTGATTCATATCATCCTTTTCGTCACACTAGAGAGTGTTACATACCTGCCCGCAACCTCCTTCTCTCCTGGGTCCTGAACTGTCTCTCAGATTGATGACAGCGAAAGGACTAAGGCACCTCGGGGTGTATTAGGATGCAGAACATAGCTGTAACTGAGCGAGTGTGTGTGTGTGCGTGCTTAGTATGATTTGCATGCATGTGAGTGTGTGCAGGTGTGTTCATCACGTTACAACTTGGCCTATTTCAGCACTGTGCTGCAGCAGAGTTGAGCCGTCTCGCTTGGCGTTGCGTTCACCGTAGCTCTTTGTCTCTTTGTGTCTGCATCTTTTACTTGTATACCCAAGCTGGTACGTCTGTCTGGCTTACTTTTCCCTTTGTTACAATACTTCCCCCTCCCTACCACGAGATCTTCCTCTTCTTCCTCTCCATCACCTTTCTTTGTGACCCTGGTGCACTCTTTTCTTGGAGAATCTCTCCTGGGTTTTTCTCTTTATTATTTCTATCTCTGCCCACTCTATCCTTTTTCACAAACAAAAGCCAGGTAGGAATTATACTAGATACTCATTTAAACAAAGGGTATCCCACAAAGCTTCAGATTTATGGTCTGTCTGCAGAGTGTAATTGCACATAACCTGAAGTTTGCCCCTCTGTACTTCTTTTTTGTGTACAGTTCATAGAAGGTGCTTATTTAGAACTCAACCTAGCCCAAGGAGATTTTGTGAACACCATTGCGAAGGTCAATTTACTGCTCAAACAAAGGTTTCTATGGGCGGAGATGATATAATACATTTGTCTGTATGTCTGACTTTTGTCTAATTTCCAGGTCTCTTTTTTTTGTCAAACAAACTCAAAAGTATATCTCAAAACTCTCTCTGTTTCGAGGGGATTTACTGGCATTGTCCATGGAAAAAAAAAATTAAGAATGTGTTTTCTGTCACTAAAAACAACCCAACTGACACAATAACACACTGGCTTGCTCAAAGATACGCTTCCCTCCGCTTACCATATTTTATCTACTCGTTAATGTTTCCAATTACTCTGTCAAACACTGCCAACATTTTGCAGCATGGCATGCTGATTGAAATGGTAATGAAACCATCTCAAAGTGAAAGTCTTTCATTCGCTGGCTTCTAAGTGGATTTATTCATGACAATTTACTCTTCACATGCAGGATTACACTAATGAGAGGGTTAAAGGGTGGTGTGTGTGTGGTTTTCTCCACTCTCATGCGAGGGGCTCTTGCCCTGGAGAAAAAGTGCCGGGTTTCTGCCTCCAGCTTGCTTCATTATTCAGAAGAAGAGGGCTTGATTTGGTTTTATGCCCCGTTTTCATTGCTATTCCTTCCATCTTCTTGCTATATAAAAGATTCAGGTGTCCACTGTTGCTTTCACAATTGACAGTGCAAACAGCCTGTTTTTGTGTGTGTATGTCTACTTGTGAGACTTTATCTTATTTAATCACAAATCTCTCTCTCTGTGAACTACTTCACATCATCAGCAGACCATAAATGTAACAAAGCAATGGCTGTGCACCACTGGAACAAATTGGGAGCCATCTCCCTGGAGGAGGTCAGGTCTCAACGGGGAGGTATTGTTAGTACACGTCTCAGTATGTAGGTCATTCTGCTTTAAGTTCAACAATTCTCAGGTATTGCTGGTGCTCTATGACCATTTTAACCTGCTGTTGTCGTGAACCTCCCTGAGTCCTATTATCACTCGTACCAGTGGGAGTTTAGTTTGGTGTAATTAAAAGGACATTTGTGACCAGAATGTGGTTCCACATGTGACTGGTAATTAAAGCTTAATGAGTTTAGTTTATAGAACATTGTTTACTTGCGATTGTGTGAATTTAAAGCTAGGGGCTAAAATGCTTATGCTATACAAAAATAGGCTTGTCCCCAACTATCAGGTAGTAAAAACAGACCCCACCCCCACATATAAATATTTCATTCAATCATACATGGCTTGCAGCAACACAACAATGACAAACAAAAGGGTGACAGCCTGCAGACATGTTTCAAAGAACTCTGTCCTCCACATGTGTAATGAACCCAAAGGAATAAGATTCTTTCTTGGAATCATTTGCACTCATTGAAAGGACCAAACAACAATATCAACTCTAATTTAGAGAGTAGAGTAGAGTAGAGTGGAGTAGAGTAGAGTAGAACTTTATTGATCTCTTAAGGAGGTTCCTCCAGGGAAAATAACTTTTCGGTCGCACTACATACAGCACAGTGACCACACAAATGCACACAGAAAAAGCACACAGAAAGTAGGACCAACACCCAGAAGGAATAAAAATAACCCACCATGAATATACAAATAAGAAGGCATAAATAGGCATATGGTAAAAAGGCATACATATACATAGGAAAAGTTAAAGTGTTTATAGTGTTTGCAGTTGTTATGGTTATTGTGCGCATCATCCCTCAGCTCTTGTATGGACTCTCATGTTCTTCTTCTCCCCCAGAGAGGAGTTGAGCAGTTTAAAGGCTCGGAGGATGAAGGAGTTCCTCAGTCTGTTGGTCCTGCATGTTGGGAGGCGCAGCCTCTGACTGGTCTTGCTTCTCTGGTTTCTCTGGTTGTTTGCAACATTGTGCAAAGGGTGGCTGACATGGTCCATGATGTCCAGCAGTTTGTCTAGAGTTCCCCTCTCTGCCACAGTTGCCAGAGGGTCCAGCTTCATTCGCCGGCCACTGAGCTGCCCCGCCTGATCAGCTTCTCCAGCCTGGAGAGATCTGCCTTTGTCGTGCTCCCTCCCCAACACACCACAGCGTACGACAGCATGCTGGTGACCACAGACTGGTAGAACATCCACAGGAGCTTTCTGTAGATGTTGACCCTCAACCTCCTCAGAAAGTACATCCTGCTCTGAGCTTCCTTGTACAGCTGCCTCGTGTTGCTGGTCCAGTCCAGCTTGTTGTCTAGCCACAGCCCAAGATATTTATAGGTCTGCACCACCTCCACCTCCTCCGTTCCTATCAGAACTGGTCTAGGTCTTTGTCTGTCCCTCCTGAAATCAATGACCAGCTCTTTAGTGTTGGAGGTGTTGAGCTGCAGGCTGTTGCTGTGACACCAGTCAACAAAGTCCCTCACCAAGCATCTATACTCCTCCTCCTCATTGTCTCTGATACATCCCACAATTGCTGTGTCATCTGCAAACTTCTGAATGTGACACAGTTCTGAGTTGTAACAGAAGTCCGCTGTGTACAGAGTGAAAACCTTGGAGGACAAGATAGCCCCCTGTGGAGCACCAATGCAGCTGACCACTGTATCAGAAGTGACGTCCTTTAGCTTGACGAACTGTGGTCTGTCAGTGAGATAGTTGTGTATCCAAGCAACCGGGCCGGGGTCCACTTGCATTTGTAGTAGTTTGTCCTGTAGTATACAGGGCTGGATGGTGTTGAAGGCACTTGAAAAATCCAGAAAGAGGATCCTTACAGTGCCGTTTTTCTTGTCCAGATGCGAGTGGGCTCGGTGTAGCATGTAAGCATGTAGAGGATGGTGTCCTCTACACCGACCTTTTCCTGGTAGGCAAACTGTAAAGAGTCCTCAGCATGTTGCACCTGAGGCCTGAGGGGATTGAGGAAGAGCCGCTCCTGAGTCTTCATCAGATGTGATGTAAGCGCCGCTGGTCGGAAGTCGGCCGGTTCTTTTTCGAAACTGGTAAGATGCATGACGTCTTCTAGAGGGTGGGCACCTTCCTGAGATGCAGGCTCAGGTTGAAGACTTGTTTTAGCGGTTCCCCAAGTGTAGGCCTTGACTAGATGGGGCTCTCTCCATCTGGTCCTGCTGCTTTTTGGGGCCGCAGCTTCCTCAGTTCTCCTCTCACCTAGTCCTCCTTGAAGCAGGGAGGAGGCGGTGATGGTGGTGGGAGCTGGGGGGTAAAGGGAGGCTGTGCAGTAAAGAGGAGGGCTTGGGGGTGAAAGAGTGGCAGAGGGAGAGGAGGGGGGAGCTAGGATAGGTGGAGGTGGGCTTTAGGGAGGTAGGATAGGCAGTGGGATGGGGGGAGGAGGGGTACTCGGGGGTAGAGGGGTTGAGGGGGACTGCTCCGCTGCTGCAGAGGGGGTTTCGGTAGGTTGGGAGGAGAAAGAGAGGCTGGGGGGAAGAGTGATGGTGGGGTGCTGTCTTACTCTTTGTTATTTCATTTTGTATCTTAAAAACTTTATTTTATGAAACAAAGCCTGAGCAAAATGTTGTTAAAGGTATTTACCATTTCAGATAGTTGTGTTTTCTCAGTCGATGATAGAGAAAATAATGCAATGTAAATGATATTTAAAAAAAAAAAAAGACTTCTGATTTACTTTCCAAGGATTCAAGTAAAGTGGCCCAAAATTGAACAATGTGGACCTCTGTTGCCTTACTTCAACACTCAAGTGACTTAGAATTGAAATAGATTTTTTCGTTTGTTTGGAAAGAAAGACAACAATATATTTGGAATGGACTTGTAGCAGATGTCTTTGGCCAGGTTTGACTGTATCCTTGACATTTAGCCATTCAAGTCAAGTCTTTACGAATCTAAGCATACCCTGACCTGGTCTCTGAACTATTTGTGTAGACTGTAAAGCCATTCTAATTGACACTGAGCTACTTTACAGAAAGCAAAAAACATTGGATTACACAGCGGAGTCACATTTTCAGCATAGCATTACAGCATGGTACCAATATTGTCTTTGAAATAAAATTGATGCATATACAGCTGGTATGTCAATCATTGTGTCAAAGTATTATGTGCTAAAATATTATATCCTTTAATTGACTGATCTTCAAGGGCAGAATCTTCTTGCTTTTACTTGTATGCTTCAGTGTGGAAAGACTGAGGTTATATCTGGGGATGATTATTCCATGAAGAAACATAGAACTGTGCTTTAGAAGATTAGAGTGTTGCAAAAGTGACAATATTAGCCGTACAGTGAAAAGATGTGAAGTGAAAATATATGGTAAGTAACCATTTGTAGTATATACAGTATATAATATAATAATATAATGTAGTTTTAATGTGTTCAGAGATGTGTGAATTTATTAGATTAGAGTGACAAGTAGGTTAATTTGGTTACTGTGCTTTGCTTTGACAGTTCATTCTAGCAGCAGAAAAAAAATTGTAATGAGAGACTGAACAGATCACACAAAAATTGTGATTTGGTCAAAAAGTTAGATTTTGAAAAAATAAGACACCGCACTGTGCCTTTGTAGGATAGATATGCGTCGATATGGTCTTAATGTGTTACAAGTTGTTGTTTTTCCTTTCAGTTAGTCACAAAACCTGTACTTGATACATTTTTTTTACTGCTGAAATCAGGTTTTTAAATCAAAGAAAAATTGCAATGTGATGTGTTTACAACTTAATTGAAATCTCATTGTAATTTTATAAATGTGATACAGCAAAGGCTGTTGATAAGAAACAGCACCGTAAAAAATTTAATTTTCTACAGCATTTATCTTTTTATTGATCTCAGCACAGCTGTTATTACATATTTCAGTGTTTACTTTCAGAAAGCAAATGAATGAAATCAAAACTTTATTCAAGGTGAGTCAACATCTTGGAATTCTGCGTGAATGACAATTTCCTTTTTTACTCAGCTCTTCTACTTCTAATTCTCTTAATCTGCTTCATGCACGTCTGTCTGTCTGTATCTGTCCTCTCCTTATTCTCAGCACCGTTTTCCCTCCTTCTCTTTCTCCTATCTTTCCTCTTACGGAGGGATAGGATGAGGAGAAGGGATTAAAATGGAGGTTACACAATCCCTTTAGCTGGCTTTAATGTCTGCCCCTCACGAGTGATATGTTCTGCACATACATCAACAGGATTAGAGTGGCAGAACATCTGAGAACTGATGAACCGGTTCCTCTATCACACGCACACTCACACGTACGGCGCTGACGTGCACTCACGCTTGCATGTGCGCGCGCACACACACACACAAACACACACACACACACACACACACACACACACACACACACACACACACACACACACACACACACACACCTACACACACACACACACACACACACACACACACACACACACACACACACACACACACACACACACACACACACACAGTGCCAGAATGTAACAATTCTTAGCGAGTAAAATATGGGTGAATTTATTTGAATTAATCTTAAAAGTTCAAATGTCTGTGGAGTTACAGTACATTTTTATTTTCCACTTGTCACAGCAGATGAAAAAAGGTGAAGAGAAATTAATTAAAATTAATTATTGTTGTAACACTGTGATGCAAAAAAGATTTTTTTTTTGCAGATAGGACAACCAAAGTCATTGTTTCAACATGTTTACAAAATTTTTTTAACATAGGCATCTTTGGTGTAGAGGTGCAGCCCATGAAACTAATACCTTGGCTTGATAGAGCTTTATTCTGGAAGGTTATCTGAGTCTAAGACAGAAGGAGGGGGAAAGAAAAGAAAAGTTTAGGTGTGAAATTTGACTGTGAGCTTGATCCTGGTAAATTGGCCCCTATGTTGATTTAATTGGCTAAACTAAGATGGATTTATTGCGTTGCATGCATGCATGCAAGCAAAAAAACCCAACAAAAAACAAAACAAGAAAAAAAGTGGCTACCCAGGGATTTTTGTAAGTAATGATTTCTTTTCAGAAAATGAAATTCAAATAGGGGAGCTTAGGGATAAGGGCCAAGGAATTTTTGTTTCCTTTATAAACAGCTTGCAGTGTCTTCTGGATTCTAGCGTGTTCTGCAAATCTCATGTGGTATAGTTATGAGGCTGAGCTAATGCATGTATACTAATTTGTATGAGGACCTTCATTTTTTTCCATTGAATTTGCTTGGTTGCAGTTCATATTGTGTTGTTGGCTTTGCTATGTGTTTCCAAAGGGGTGCAGGACCCTCTGGACCTCTTGCGTGCATCAATGTATATGTGCATGTTCATATGTATTCAATCTATCTTACTAACTTCCCAATGTATGAGCAGCACATATTGGCTTTACTATGGAGCAGCAGTTTCTCCTGCAGTCTCACCAGACTCTGTAAGGGGTAGGAAAAGAATAAGAGGAAAATGAGGAGATGGTGAAGAAGGATAAAGGGGCAGAGGGATAGAGGGAGGGGCAGAGAAAGGTCAGGGCATGGATTGTGAGAAACGTCGAGGATTTCGTTTCTGCTGGGTATGGATGATTGTTGCATTTCTATTGTTAGCTTTAGACAGTTGCCATACATATATTATATATGGATTTTTATTATTTTTCAATTAAAGATATTTTATTCAAGAGAGGGAATTTTATTGTAAGTTTTGTAAGCAGTGAGAAACTAACACTTCAGGGCATAGAAGGAAACCTAATCCTAGTGCTTAACTTCCAGCATTATTGTTTACATAGTATGTCAAAATTACATACATACAGTCATTCATATCGTGTCATTCATATACTAGTTCATCTTTATAGTAAACTCAAGTCAGTTGTTTATGTAGTTTTTCAAATGCTTGTGTTGTTATTTTTAGGTGAGATTTGGCCAAAATAAGTAGAAGTAGAAGATGGAAACATTGTGCCAGCTTTTGTGACATTTCATTCCATTTCAGTAGAAGTCTGTTTTGTCAAAGGAATAATTTGACAAATTTAACCTCAGTTTGAAGTTGCCAGGAAACTGATGGTCTTATCCAAAATCATTGCTCCTCCCCAAGAAATCGTCCATCAAAAAATATATTTTTTTTTTACAGATTAAACAGACAATTTATTATTTATTAGTTGGTGACCTTTAAAAATGCTGGTAGGTGGATGTTTGGACAGAGATGATGGAGCAATTATGGTGCTCTTTCAGTGTTTCTATGATGCCAGGCTAGTGGCTTTGAGGCAAGTTCCCTGGAACTTCAGTCTTTACATGACCTCCCAGAATTCTGCAACTACTAAAATTCCCGTAGGCAGTGATTTTGACTGCTCGGACATTATTTGTATATAATTTGGATTATCATTGAAAATATTTAAAATAAATTGGTGGAATAGATGAAAATACATCAGGATACTAAATTAAAACTAGAATGGTTGATTTTTTTATTTATTTAATTGACACAATATAGCTTCTCTGCAATTACACATCCAAACTTGAACTGTGAAATTAAAACAAATGCATCTCTCTGAAATTAACACAATTGTAACCTACTTCAAAATAGATTGGTGTCATCATGATGCCTTAATAAAAATTATTAACTATTATGAACATTCAATAATTCTGTGATGGCTGCCAGCCCGCTGGAGACACTGCTGTTACAAGGCAAAGTTGTTTTGCTTGTGGCTCATAAACACTGATATGTCCCCCATTCAACACAGGTAACTTTTGTTGAGGGGGGTAAATATCACCACTGATCACTGCTTTACTTCTCTTGAACTTTTAAAGTCACTGAAAGCCCAGAAAACCAACCTGATTGGTCCAGTAAATAAGAGTAGACAAGAGCTCCTACATCTGTAGAGGAGCAAAGGGCCCTGCACACTAAAGAGCTGCTGAAATATGAAAGTGCAACCGCAACAGTCTATCAATGCTAACCAAAAAAAAAATGTCTCCATTCTAATCACAATCCACACAGCTGTCAACACCACAAGTGGCCATGAGGCTAAACTGGAGATGTTACGTGTAGTAACACAACAGAACCAAGGTTGGAGTAGATGTGCTTAATCAAATGGGGAGGGAATATTCAGCGTAAGCTCCTACATGATGATGGCCATTGGAGTGGTTTGTGTTTCTTAACCTGGCTGCCATAAATGCATTGATCCTGTTCAAGAAATGCACCAATAAGATGATGTCACAGAGGAACCTCATTGTGCGACTCACAAAGGAACTTTGGTCAGGACACATGAAAGCAAAAGCCTGACAAATGATAGTGCAAGAGCCCCATTTGGAGCAGCAGAAGATGGAGAGGAGCAGGCAGTACCAAGTGAAGAATGTGTAAGAAAAATAAATTAAATGTGTAAGAAAAATAAAGCAAACTGTAATTGTGTCAAATGTCACAAGTCAGTATGAGCTTCACAAGGACGATACAGGTTACTTGTGTTGACTGTGAGTGATTGGGAGCCATAAGCAAAACATTTTGGCATTGTAGCATCAGTGTCTCCAGCTGGATGGCAGCCATCACAGCTTTTTGGATTGCTCATAATAGTTAATAATTTTCATTGTTAAGGTCTCATGATGATACCAACCTATTTTGAAGACGGATTCTCTTGTTTTTATTTCAAAGTTCGAATTTGAATGTGTAATTGCAGAGAAGCTACAGTATGTTGTGTCAATTAAATAAATAAAACATTCAATCATTATAGTTTTAATTTAGTGTCCTGATGTGTTATTACATATTCCACCCATTTATTCCTGGATATTTTAATCATAATCCAAATTATATACAAATAATGTCCGAGCAGTCAAAATGACTGCCTGTGGTAGTTCTAGGTAGTAATACTCAGATCTCTTTTGTTTTTTAAATTTTAGCGATCAAACAATGTCAGAATAAAATATACATACATTTAGGAAAAGTCAGGCCCCTAGAGGTACATATGTTTTTTTAAAACCAAGTCATGACATTGCAAATTTTGAAAGCAGTCAAAATGACTGCCTCGGCAGTTCAAGTGTTAATCAACACTGTTTAACTTTGTGTGAAAAAAAAAAGGCAAGACCATTAGGTGGTAAAAATAAATAAATAAATAAAAAAAACTGATCATAAAAAGAAAAACAGAAAAAATTAGAAAGTTGTGGTGAGTATGACAATTCTTGGTCATGCATACATTGTACTTCATAATTTCCTATTGCATGCATTTTATTCATTAATGCACTTCAAGTTCTGAGTTCATAAAAAACTTGTTCTGTAAACAGTGCTCTACTTTTGTGCTCAAAATCATTGATTTGAATCTCAATTTTGAGGCTGTTCTGTAAATACTTTTAAAATGAACAATAAATATAGCAACTTCTGATCAATCAATATCAATTTCAGACTTAAAATAATGTAGCGATTTGAGCCCCACCCATTTCCGGTCAAATCACACCTACGTCCGGTTTAAGCCCCGCCCATTCCGAGTACAGATATGGACACAGATAATTTAGATGGTTGAACAGATACAGATACAGATAGTGGTGTACTCGCTCATCCCCAATTACAATGTTCATTTATTTTATCACCACAAAATGACTTTTGATGCAAAGACAGAGTTGATATCAGTTATAAGTTATCAATTTCCACTCGTGTGAAAAAATGGCACTTTCACCAAAAAAAAATATTTACACTTCATATTTAACTTCAAGATGACTTTGTTAACTGTAACACTTCAAAAAAACATTATGTTCACAATAGATTTGAGCTGGCAGCTGCTTATCAACCACAGATCCTACTAAATCAAATTTAAAAGAAGTTCTATTTTTAATCATAAGTCTGCAATGACCTCATGCCATGGTGGCATGTTTCTTTGTTCTTATTCATGGTTTTACATTTATTTATTAATTTTTTTAGATATGATTTTACACTTTACAAATCTTAGAGAAATATAAAACATCTCCAATGCATAATATGGAAATATCAACTTTCATTGTCCTCAGATTTGGAATAAGCTGATTGCTGATTGTCTTGCAGTGCTGTAATGTCAGCTGGATGCAGAGGAATGCACAGCTGTTTGGCAAATCTAAGTTATAATTTCAATTGTCGCGCTACAATGAGGTTGATGCTGACCATAAGACATCCAAATGATTGCTACAGTAAGATAATGTTGCAACTGGACATGCAATACATTTGTTCATTCATACTATGTGTGCCTGCATCCCACCCATTTGTAATCTTCTTGTTTGGTCCACTTCAAATCTGAACAGAGGATTGTTTGTGCAGGGCTGTAGTTGGTCTTTCAAGATCTAGTTCAAGCTCCTCAAGACTAACATGTCAGATACTGTCAGATCCAGGGTAGTATCGCCCAGAGCTGGTGCTTTGAAGTAGCCTATGAGATTTTCATGTAGAAGGATTGGATGGTAGAAGAAAAGAAGAAAAGGTGAAAGGCTCCAGTTAAATAGGCAGGCTGAGTTAGCTTTAAAAAGAGGTAGGATTCACTGTTAGGAGTCGGTCCAAACATGAGATGGAGGGCTTTGAAAAATGATGAAATTCACATATGCCCAATCTGCAAAATACATGAGTGTGATGTGGGAATAACTGACAGACTTAATAGGATATAAATCAATATTGATCATACAGATGCAAAAGATTAAAATAAAATTAAGTATAAAGGTTTTGTTGTTGAAACTGACACAAGAAATACGTACAAGAGAATTATTAGTGATTCTGATCTGAAAGCCTGATGAGACATTTTTTCTTAATTTTTATAGTAGCATTAAAAGTGGGGGGGGGGCTTTAATGTTTGGTGCACAATCCTTCAAATGCCCCTGAAATCAGAGCTGCCATTGAAACACTTTTTATTTTCCTACATTTAAAAAATGTATGCATCTGTCAAATGAAGCTTCACTTTGCAGACACCATTGACTTTAGGGATTTAGGGTTTTCAGACAACGTTGTCAGTGACATCACTCCTAGAGAATGTAGCTTGTCAGGATAAGAGCAGAAATAACTAGAAATTATATATATTTAGCAGTGCAGATGCATGATGAGACTAGAAAGAGCATTCAAGACTGTTAGAATTTGCTTTAGGATAGTTAAGGGTTTGAGAATCCGAGTGCTTTCATTTGCGTATTCTCATGCAGTTTTTATTAAAACGTAATAAACAGATGTGCTCCCTTCTGAGAATATGAAAAGTTCTATAAATGCATGTTCCAGATTTTTTGGGTACTTACCCAATACTTTAGTATCACATGGAGAAGCATGCACACTTCCAAAAGCATATTTCGCAAACCTTCATAGCTTCCTCCTCTTTTCAACATTTAAGTCTCCTCACCATGTCTCTTACACTAACTCCTATTTATCATCACAAATAAAAGCATTTGGGGAAGTAGCCCATGCACTGAGATCATATGGAGCCATTTAGACCTCACACAATAGTAAAAACAGACGTGTAACCTGATTACCAGTGAAATTATTAGATGCTATCAGTTAATCAATCAACACACAGACACACACTCACACTCACAATCCAAATACACTTTACACAAAGTCGTGATGGTCTCACTGTCTTCCTGATGAAGTAACCTCAACAAGAGTTTTGTGTCTCATGAGGAATGCCTTTTATCATGTGACACAGTGGTGGTGTTGGTGGGGGTCGTCAGACAGCTGTTTCCCATCAACGCTCATTCAACTCCAGTCAGCCAGTTGCAACCCTGCCCAGAGGTTCAAGGGGGCAGAGCAGCGAAGCACGGCTCATAGAAGTACATGAGCCAAAATGCTTCCAATTAGAAGGTCGTCCCAATTCGTTCTCCCATATCTTTGGTACTGGTCCGGTGTCTCCGGCCTCCTTGTCTAGCGTTATGTACAAATCCATAGCCAGAGGTGAACAAGTCACCACCATCTGTGAGTGGTTATGTCTTTTCCTCACTGTTTCCTGTCTTTTTCACCCCAACCCCTTCTGAGATCTGCTGTTGTGCTCTTTCCGTGCTGGCTTTGGTCCCTTGGCTTGTTCAGGTTCCAACCCCTCCCGAAATTTAAGACTGGGAATGCTTAACCACAGTCACTCATGCACTGGCAGCCACATTAGCACATGTTGTTCACCTCATCAGGAGCAGAAAATCTCTCGGTTACACAACACTGGAGGTTGTTTTCATTCATGATATGTCGTCATCTTGCAAGTAATATGGCAATGTTTCACCGTAAGGCTCTGACATTGGTTTGGCTGATTTCTTTTACCACTTACTGTATATGGTTTAAGAATCTCCTAGGAGTCTGCAGAAGATTGCTTCCCGTGCTGTCTGGGCTTTGCACTGGAATCCTTATGGTGTAGACAGGAAAGAGCTGCTAATGGCCAGCAGACGTCACACTCATGCTTATCATGTAGAGCCGGATGTGAGTTTGCTTTGTCTTCGGTTCAGCTGCCGGTTGGCTAGCTCCCTCTCTGAATGCAGGCTATTCAGTTCGTAGAGATGGTAAATTGCAATTGCAGCTTTCTACTATCTGCAAGCGGAGCCGTCTGGATCTCACCTTTCCAAATTGCTCCCTAACAGAGTGTCTCCTTGTCTTATTAACAGCAATCAGTCCACCAGCTTACTCAGCAGTGTTTTTCAATGGACGTTGTCCCCTGTTTTACTTAGGGAGTACCTTTAATGAATGATCTCAGCAGGTTTTGTGGTAACATTTCAGTGCTGATTTACGTTAATTAAAATTTAAATAGATAAAGGTGTTTTTTTGAGTTTCTGTGCTTTTCTTACAATATGTGACGAGCAGAGCCATAACCTTTTATTATTTTGTGAAGTACAATTGATTCATTTTCAACATCAGAAACAAAGAATTAAACCACTTGAACATGCAGTTATTTTGCACAACAATGAAAATGCCAGTGTCAAAAGTGGCAATGTTTTAATGCATAATTTGATCACACATCGATCAAGAAATAGGTAGGAAAGTGACAAAAATAACAAATTTCTCTGTCCTGTGGCTTTTAAAAGCATTAGCTAACAGTGTGTCACTTCCAACATTCACATTCATGAGAGCTTTTAAATGGAAGATCAGTCAGCAATTTAAAACTAACTAATTTCACTGTCGCAATTTAAAAAAAAATCCCAAGTTAAAGGTGTTGATGATAAAAACCAACGTTTGTCAAATCCTGGCATTTGCTGTGTTTTTTCCAGTTTTACGTGACGACTTCAGACAGAACCCAGTGGACGTCATGGTGGCGGTGGGTGAGCCGGCAGTGCTGGAGTGTCAACCACCCCGAGGGCATCCAGAACCCACCATCTCCTGGAGGAAAGATGGCTTTGGTTTTAATGAAAAAGATGAACGCATTTCTGTAAGGAGATGGCTGTTTTGTCCTGAAATATCACATACAGTCAATAGTTGGCACATAAATTTGCACACATTATCTCCAACTGTGAAATGCATCTCCTTTGTCATAAATCTTATTTGGTCGCTCTTTTCAGAACCACTTCTTGCCTCACTGACTTCTAACTGTGGAAAAACATGCTTGTCAAGCTGAGATCATAAAATAATTGCCCTGTAGTCAATAAAACATGAGTCATAAGTTTTCTCAGAATCCACAGAAACTGAAATTGTGAAGAAGCCAGTACATACTGTTTGTGAGATATATTCCTTTATGATCCTGACTGTAAAAATCCACAATAGCAGAACACAACCATAATTTTATTTTACTACTTGTCATCATATGATATATACCTGTAGCGCATTATAAATCTGATATATTAAATGTACATATGGCATACCATACGCAGCTGACATTCTCTATTCTGAGTCTGAAGTGGTTCCAGACCAGTATGACGGTTCAGGACAACTCCTTATTCCTTTAAGTCAAAACAGGAAGCAAGTGTCAGTAAATCACATGATTTCATGTGCATATACGTATGTGTGTGTGTGTGTTTGTGTGTGCATGTTTTGATTTGTTTGTTTGAATGTCTGTGCATGCTCTCAGGGATGCACAAGATTAGATTCAAAGCTCATGTTAGTGTGGAGTGACAGGTAGAGTGTCTCCTGGGGGCTGTGATGGACAGAGCAACTATCTCTGATTTAAGGAGCGGCATTGGATACGAGCCGGGGGGAGGCTCCTCTGAGGAAAATACAAAGGCTGCTTTTTTGCTTTGTACTTTCTGCTTGCCTGTCTTTGCCCTTCTTAATCATCTTCTTTGCATGAAAATGTGTCTTTGAATTCACTCAAAGACATCACTTACTGTACAAAGACCAAAGAAGTTATTCACTGGCACTTGTCTCCTGTCAGTGTTTCCCTCCGGCCTGGTCGTCATTTATTAATCAATATGCAGATAAAGTTTGGAATTAATTCTTAATAACTGCTTCCAGAAGACTTTTATACATAAAAATGTGATTTTTGGATTTGAATTAATGGTATTTAATATAGAAAATCATGTCATCACGCTATGAGCTACTTCAGTATGTAGCCGTGGGGGATGTGAGGTTGGGTGAAGGTAAAAGAGGAGCAGTTATTCTGAAAAAAAACGAAACAAAACACTGGACCTGCTCTTTAATCAGCTGCTGCAGAATTTCCAGCAAACTGCAAGATGTTGCAAAGCAGAAAAACATTAGTAAGTGTAATTATTTGAAGTAGGATCATCTGCTTTAAGTAAACTTTACAAGCATCATTATATTGACATGACATTAGCATAGGCTAGTAGATAATTTAGTCTCAACTGAAGGAGCTCTCATTTTAAAGATTACTGTATAGAATGGAACAATACAGTTTGGGAAATGTTATGACTAATGAGCTAATACTAGATTTTTACCAACCTTCAATTAACTGAACAAACAAAATCATTCTTGGCACGATATCTATTTCATATTTGACGTATTATCATTTTACTTTATTGGTAACTGCGTTTTGATCACACAGTTTCATTTTAGGTGTGAATAATTCAACTGTATTACAAATAAACGAATCTATTTTAGTATGTTTGTTCTGGTCCAATAAAACACTAAGTATTATCGCTGCCTGTCAAAGCCTTTCTTTGTTGCTAGGATTCAAATAATGCTGCCATGCTAGTCATGCGTTAATGTGGGTTCATTTTTAATCACAAGCAGTATTAATACCCTATGTTTGTATTCAATTTTTAATGTAGCTGCAAGAGGGCAAATTTAGCCGCAAGAGGGCACATGTAGCTGCAAGAGGGCACAAGCCAGTGTCTTATTGTGCTGGTCCCAAGCCCGGATAAATACAGAAGGTTGTGTCAGGAAGGGCATCCTACGTAAAACTTTTGCCAAACATGCGAATCCAATCTATGACTTCCATACCGGATCGGTCGAGGCCCGAGTTAACAGCGACCGCCATCGGTGCTGTTGACCTAGGAAGAGAGAGAAGAGGAACGCCAAGAGTATAGGACTGAGAGTAGGGACGTTGAATGTTGGAACTATGACAGGAAAAGGTAGAGAGTTGGTTGACATGATGCAGAGGAGGAAGGTAGACATACTGTGTGTCCAGGAGACCAGGTGGAAAAGGCAGCGAGGTTAGAAGTTCAGGAGCAGGGTTCAAGTTGTTCTATCATGGTGTAGATAGGAAGAGAAATGGAGTAGGAGTTATCTTGAAGGAGGAGTTTGTTAGGAATGTCCTGGAGGTAAAAAGAGTGTCAGAGAAAGTGATGAGTCTGAAGCTAGAAATCGAAGGTGTGATGTTCAATGTTGTTAGTGGGTATGCTCCACAGGTAGGATGTGAGCTGGAGGAGAAGGAGAAATTCTGGTTGGACTTTGGTGAAGTGATGCAGAGTATACCTAGAAGTGAGAGAGTTGTCATTAGTGCAGACTTCAATGGACATGTTGGTACAGCAAATATAGGTGATGAGGACGTCGTGGGCAGGTTTGGTATCCAGGAGAGGAACGCAGCAGGACAGATGGTGGTTGACTCTGCAAAAAGGATGGAAATGGCTATAGTGAATACTTTCTTCCAGAAGAGGCAGGAACATAGGGTGACCTATAAGAGTGGAGATAGGAGCACACAGGTAGACTACATCTTGTGTAGACGGTGTAATCTGAAAGAGATCAGTGACTGTAAAGTAGAAGTAGGCGAGAGTGTAGCCAAACAGCATATGACGGGATGACTCTGTTGGTGAGGAAGATGAAGAGGGCAAAGGCAGAGCAGAAGCCGAAATAGTGGAAACTGAAAAAGGGAGTTTTGCATGACTTTTAGGAAGGGGTTAAGACAGGTTGTGGGTGGTTAGGAGGTGCTTCTAGATGACTGGACAACTACAGCTAATGTGATCAGTGAGACAGGTAGGAGAGTACTTGTTGTGTCGTCCGGAAGGAAAGTTGATATTTTGGAGATAAAATCAGAGAGGCCAGACTGAAATGGTTTGGACATGTCCAGAAGAGGAGTTTATGGAGGACATGAAGGTAGTTGGTGTGAGAGAAGAGGATGCAGAAGACAGTGTTAGATGGAGGCAACTGATTAGCTGTGGTGACCCCTGAAGGGAAAAGCCGAAAGGAGAAGTATTTGTATTCAATTATATATTTCTGTTTGCAGCCTTATAAAAACATTTTTTATTGACTTTAATGTGAATCCATGCATTCACATCCAATCAAATTAATGCTGAATTTTCAAGACCACAGACACCCACTTTCTCCTTGTGATTACTAGTGGTTATCGTTGTCTATGAAAAGTAAATAGACACCCCCTCTTTTTTGTCTAGCTATAATTTGCAACAGATTTGTAATATCAGCCAGAGTTTGGCATCTCTTAGTTGTTATTTATCCCTGTATGGTATGAAGGCCAGCCCAGAGAGGGGATGGCTAATAAATGAAAGACTGATGGTTTGATCTCTGCAGCATGATGTGTTCCATCTGCACTCTGGTGAGCGCAGAAGGCTTGTTATGTTAGATACTGCGTAGCATGACTGAATCCATGCTTGACAGACACAGCAGCATAGGCAGCCTTGACCTATGACCCCTGCTAAGAAATGCGTGTCTCTTGTAGGCATTTATCAACAGAAAAGGCCCATCAGTTTGGGTGAGCAGGAAATCTTGAATCACAGTAAGCGGGATGAAAGTTTAATGCAAGTTGATGCCTTGGAGATGGTTTCAAATGTGTGGGTGTTTGTTTTTGAGGTCTTTGAATCAGTATTCCCGTGACCCCAGCAGTAGCTTACATTTGCTCACTGTGGCTATGGTGTCACCTCTAACACAGGATAGTTCACACTTTCAACACCTTAAAAACAGCTAAGACAGCCTGTGGGGGTGTATGGGGGAGAGGTTACAAAATGAATGAAATGCCTATATCTTCCATCTTTTGATGTATGTGTGAGGGCATCTAAGTATGCGCATGCCTGTGTGTTTGCAGATACTGGCACAGAAAAAGAAAAGGTAAAAAGTTTGAGAAAGGTGAAGCGGGATGATTGAACATCTGAGGAACGTCGCCACAAAGAGAGTGTCTTTGTTTCCAAAATTCTGTTCTAATGTAGGACTGGATATGAATTATGGAATTTCATAATAGGTGACCTTCTGTGCAGCCTTATAGGAGACACAAATTCTCCTCCTTAGAGGAAGAGATGCATACACATGCACATATAAAAATCTACTTGCTGTCATGCCAAGCATAGAAATGTATGTTTGAAAATTGATCTAATGAACAAAAGGTGTGATTATGTGTGGGTGAAGTCAGGATTTCAAGTTTTCATCCACAGCTGAAGCTACATTCACTTAAATTCTTGTGCAAAATCAATATATGCAAATATTTTTGGATTTTTTGTTTTAGATTCGTGGTGGCAAGCTCATGATCACCAACACCAGGAAGAGCGATGCCGGAAAATACATCTGTATCGGAACCAACATGGTGGGAGAGAGGGAGAGTGAGATTGCTGAACTCACTGTGTTAGGTGAGATTCATGATTGCATTTCCCCGTATGGCAGTGCTTCACTTAATGGCCCCTCATTTCACAGTGGTTTATCTTGCCGATCTGTTCTGTTCAATCTGTTAATTACATTGATAAAACAATGCTACGATCCAATTAATCTGTTTCTGAGAGTTCCAGTGAAAGTGTGCACAGTATCCCCCGCTGCAACACAACATTCCCTCAAACCATACATTCCAGGAGCTCCCCGTTGAACCTGCAAGACCCCTCTATATGCAAGAAAAACTGTTTTCATCTCCCACACACCATTGCCCATTAGAAGGGAGTTCTTCTCTGCACTGCCTGGTTATATGACCTTGTTGGAGGTTAGGGTGTAGTGCCTCCTTTCTACTAGTACTTCTGTAGTTCTGCAGGTTGTGCATAATAAATGATTTTTATCGTAACTACCCAAGAGGTTCAACAATTTATAACTATTTTATTATATTTTTCCAAAGATTACACAAGCAGAATATATAATCAAGGCAATGATACAGCATAAAGTATAGGGATATAACAGCCATGACAGTAATGATCATACTGATAGTTTTGCTGCCCTCTAGAGCGCCCAACATTTGTGAAGCGGCCCAGCAGTGCAGTGGTGTTGGCAGATGAAAGCGTGGAGTTCAACTGTGTTGTTCAAGGAGACCCTGTCCCCACTGTCCGCTGGAGGAAAGATGATTCTGACCTTCCAAAGGGCAGGTAATGCACAAAGGCCCTCAATGCACATTAATTTTGGCAGCCAAATGCAGTGTTTCCATTTTTTCCTTCATCTCTTGATTATGTGTGTCCGTCCTGCCTCCAGATTTGACATCCTAGAGGACAATACCTTAGTCATTCGCCAAGTGACCTCTTTTGATGAGGGTTCCTATACATGTGTGGTGGAGAACATGGTGGGAAAATCTGAAGCCTCTGCCATGCTCTCAGTACACGGTCAGTGCAACCCACCAACTCAATTTTGATCTTCTCTTCTGCATAAAGTTCTCCTACTTTCAAAGTCTCTGATTCCCTTTTTTTGATGATCAAGACAGCTGCTTCTAACTGCAGAACTAAGTGCCCTGTAGTGTCACACATTAGCAGGCAATGATTTTTTACTCACCTTTCATCCAGACCAACTCTCCATTATTTCACCCCAGGCTGCTGTTGCTCTCAAGATAATACAGGCAGGAATAATTTATCCATCTCCTCTCCCTTTTCTTTTTTTCTTTTTGTGTGTTGTTTTTCAGTTCATTGATGCAGAGTCCAGAAAGATACTGTATATAGATTATGATACAGAAAAACAGACAGATACACACTGTACTTTATATGACCGTATGTACACACACTCAAGAATGGCACAGTTGGTGTCACGGACTGCAAGGACAGGAGAACTAATTAAAGATAAGGCGGGTGTGGTTTCATGCTGGGAGATGGTTCCAATTATATTGTCTTCTTCTCCCAGGAAAAACCTGAGATTATGAACAATAAGGGGGGATCACGGTCAATTTGGTTACTGAATAGACAAAGGCAGCAATATTCTCATACGGTAAAGATGTGTGAATGAAGGAAGGATAGTGTTTATTGCAGCAGGTGTGTGATGTTTTTACTGGGAGAAATTGCCTGGCTTCTGGACCTCTAGCAGTTTGTGATCAAAAGGAATCTGTACTGAGCAACACCAAGTTAGAATCCAGGCGGTAGCGAAATAATGAGGCAAAGGATACTGATGAAGATGGTCAATCCGCATGGACGGAGTGAAAATGGGGCACTTCTTACCACTATGAAAGACAATGACGGTGGGTCACTATTGCACAGTGACGTGCGGTGAGGTTCATGGCTAGGCACTGACTTCATCATAATCAGATGAAGATGTTTACAAAATACTAACCTACAGTGTAGCTTATTCACCATTTAATACGCAACAATGAGTGGGTTATTTTTAAACTCTCGTAGCAGAACACATACAAACTGTAACACACAAATAAGCACATTTGATTAAAAAATTTATGTTAATACCTACACGTTTTTTTAAATGTTATATTTACTTATAAATGAAGTCCATGCGCAGCTCCTTCTGAACAAAAGCATCGAAAAATTTTTGAGTTAAGATATGTAATCCTCCATTGTTATAGTAAGGCAAGGCGAGCGTAAAACAAATAAATGGCTGCACTAGTTCACTGTCACTTCTTCTACAGCCGAAGAAGAAGACTCCTCAGCCGAATCCTGGGATCACCAGCGCCCCCTACCTTGAGGCACGAGAACTGCGTGCCTCACTCGGTGCTTTTTCCCAGCAGTTTCAGGATTACTCAACTCAAGAAAGACTTTATACACATGCAGTTGTTGACAAAAAAACACCGTACATTATATACATTAGCTAAATTATGGACATTCAGTTCATAGAGCAAACGTGTTTGAACATTTTAATAGCGACATATAGAGAGATAGCATTACGGTCTCACTGTATAGCATGCCAGCACAGCTAGTCGAGCCATTGCACAATCCATGGTGAAGCACGGCTGCCTGGTGCCTAACTGCAGGTTTCTTCTCAGTATTTCAGCCGTAAATGTGAAAATTCAGCTATTTTGAGTAAAAATAATGTAAAATTGGTGACGTTAAATGGAAAATAACGATGTAATACAAATCACTGGATAAATAAAACCATTTAATTATTTTTTTTCCATTTTCCATTTTTTTTCTTTTATGATGGCAGGTGATGTGGAATAATTTTACTGAATTTGGAAATTAGACTGATATAAAGCACCTTATATTTGACTAACTTTAAAAAGGCTCTTTATTTCAGATATTAACTTGGGAGAAACTATCGTCACGTACATGAAAAACATATTTGCCGTAAGGGCAACCACCTCTATGACCTAAACCTGCAGTTATATGTATTTTTCACACTTCATAGTCATGCTGGGTCCAGAAATGACTGAACAGAAAGTGATTTCCCTGTTCTTTGGACAAGGACATTCTCTTTTCTTTTAAAGAAATGTGCAAGAATATATGAAAACATGCGTATTTTCTGTCAAATTCAATTATTATGGTGCTTACAGACTTACAATCTGACGGACTCACAGAGTGGAAAACATAAGGTTATGTTCAGAGTTTTTGGAATGAATTTGTACTAATATATAACAGCAAAACAAAGGCTAATGAAAGCTTGATACAGCGAAGATTTCTAAATGTCAGACAGGCATTTAAACGAACCAATAAAAACAACAGAGTGCAGAGGCCGAAGGTGTGATGCACAGAGGACATAGCACCACATATAACTTGACATTTAAGGACCTTACAGAAACTGTCCAGTTAAGTGGCTGATAAGGGGAAACAGGTAAGAATTTGCAGTGAAAGCGAAGAACCTGCAAAGCAAATGAGGGAATTGTGGACACATGTAATTGGGTATAAGAGTCAGACCCACCCTGTGTTTGCAAAACCTTTTGACACTTTTAGAACATTTTGTCTCCCATTCTAATGTTAGTTTGCTGGGTTGTATACGTAGTACTGAGGTGAATCTATGGGTAAATTTTTTTCAATACTCCCAACAAAAAAAGTGATAAACATATTGTTAAATTGATTTGGATGACATGCACTGGCGTCGTGCCCTGAGTGTTCCCTGCCTCACGCCCTCAGCCAGCTGGGATAAGCTCCAGCACCCTGCGACCCACAATAGCTGAACAAGGGGTTTATGAAGATGAATGAATATGAAAGACAGCAAACACCAACCACCTGTTCACAAGCAGATTGTTAATTCTCAGCTTGATTGAAAAGGAAAATTGACAACCATAATCATCATAGTTATCATGCCTGACTAGGTTTTATCAAACCAGCTCATGAAAAAAAGGTTGTAGAGCAGTAACAAAAAAAAAAGCATACAAGACTGTACACAAACCTGTACTGAAATGCAAAGCAAACCACCAAGGAGAAAAAAACAACAACAAAAAAAACAAGACCAAATTCCTGGGTGAATAAACACAGGTGAGAGGATTAAGGTTTGAAATAAGAAAATATTTGTTGTGGAAACAATCAAGCAAAGGGAAGGAGGACCACACCCAAACAAATAGAGAGACGCACCAACTTTAGGAAACAGGACGGAAAGAAAAGATGAAACAGAATACATGTTCACTATGAGATCAGAATTTTACTTATAAATGTTTGCCCCTTTGTCACATTTCTCTATTTGAGAATAAGGCATAATGTGAATGTTATTAATACGAAGTTAGGGTAGAATTATGGGAATAAAAGAACATAAATGAAAGAATCTGTAAATGCAGATTTTCTCTTCACTCCTGTATTTCTGATCTGTTCCCTCTTCTGCTGTTCTCACAATAATGTTCATGTTGTCATTTTAGTTCCATCGCTTTTTACATGCCTTTAATATTCATTGCACTCCTCTCTTTTGTGTCTTTTTCCTTGTAGTCCATACTGGTAAGTTGTCATCCATCCATCATCCACCATCTGACAGCAAATGGAAATCACAAGTCCCTGTTGTTGTCCTATTTGTAATTCCATCCATCAATGCAGTATGTAATTACTGTCATGTGTTGGTAAAATATTTGAAGCTTGCTGTTTTATTTCTTATTCTAAATTACATTTTCGTAGATATTTGTCTTAAAATTTTTTCTGTTGTTGATTTAAAAGTGATGAAATGTGTAATGCTGCAGTATGACTGGGGACTTTGTTCCTCTGCAGTGCCCCCAGCGTTTGTCGTACGCCCTAGGAATCAGGCGGTGGCAGTGGGCAGAGTGGTCACCTTCCAGTGTGAGGCCACCGGCAACCCACAGCCTGCTATCTTCTGGCAGAAGGAAGGCAGCGAGGTGAGACATCGTGTGTGTGGAATAGTGATTTACTGTGATGACAGACTAACTCTGTGATCTTTGTCCCCCCCTCTAGAGTCTCCTCTTTTCTTACCAGCCTCCACAGCCCTTCAGCCGTCTCTCCGTTTCCCAGATGGGCAGTCTGACCATTACCGATGTTCAGCGCTCAGATGGCGGCTTCTACAGCTGCCAGGCTCTCAACATTGCTGGCAGTGTTATTACCAAAGCTCTGCTAGAGGTCACAGACAGTGAGTATAAGGGAATGAGGGATGAAGGGCAGATGGTGGTACTTTAATTTATCCCATTCCTACCTTCAGTATTTTGCCTTTTGGCTAAACAGACTACTTTGCTGATGCAGCTTTGGTGAGCAGACGTGTTAGTCTACAAAATGGCCTTGATTGCAGACTGGGGGGTGACTACACTGACTTGTAGGTATGCTGGCTGGCCTTGGTTTTCAGGACAGAAGGAAATTAAGGAGGTGTTGATCACACAATCTGCTCAAAAATGCTGTTTCCATGGCGACTATGTGTATTAACGTCTGGCCCTATTTTTCTTATCTTTCATGGACTTTCCTGACTTTATTCTGTACAGCACTAACCTAAAAAATGATAACTAGAATGCTTATAGAAAAACTACATGACATTTTTAGGTACTTTCATATTGTGTGTGGTCTGAAAGACTGCCACTTAAATCCTAGGTGATGAAATAAGTGTGTTAATTGTTTGAAAAAGCAATTTAAATGTGCTCGGAGGCCCATATAACTAATTACTTACCGTTAGCAAAGCTCCCAATTAAACAACATGTGTGATCATGAATACATGTGTGGGTCTGGGTAAATTTGTACCTTGCGCATATCTTAAAAAGGATGAAGATAATTGCTTTAAGATTAAACAGACAGCAGCAATATTGAGGTTTTTCACTTCAGCTTGAGAATTTTAGTCATTTTCTGTTCATGTTGGTCGTGAATTTCGCAGCCACTCAGGGGAAAATCTATTAAAGGTGTTGAAAACAAGTCATCCTATGTGTGTGTGTGTGCATGTATACTGTATAGACAGTAAAGAAGCAGGTATTGAAAATGAATGAGTAAAATATATATGTGTGTGTGTACGTGTTTATGTACACACACACACACGCACGCACACACACACACACACACACACACACACACACACACACACACACACACACACACACACACACACACACACACACACACACACACACATTGTTGCAAATAATCATCTGTACCTGTTTCTCTCTATACTCCATTCCCTTAACTTCTCCTATCCCACTATGCCTCACACTCTTCTCGTTCCCATTTGGAGTGGTGCATTTGTATGGAAATAACTGGTCCACATTACCTCTGGCATTTTTCCATCACTTTTTTTAAACCCCTTTCCCCATCCATTGAATTTTAAAATGTTAGACAGAGAGAAAAGAGAGCTGTGTTATCTAAGTGGAATTGTTATTAGTTGGGCTTTGCCACTGTGATTGGAGTTGGCTCCAGCAGAACCTTCTGCCGAGTGAACGATTAGTTGCTCTCCGCTGGAGGGGAAAAGTTGATTTTTTTTTCCCTTCACCGCCTGCCCAGCCACATAAACCCATTGTTTTCCCTTTACCAATTTTGCCTCTCAGTATCTTTCACATCTTATCTTTCTTTCATTTTCTTTGGCAGCATTTCATGTTCATTTTCTACACTTTCATCTTTTTTCACTTTTCTGTCTGTCTGACTTCATATCTTTGATCTTTTGGGAATGTCATTTCCCAATTTATAGTTCCATAATGTACTGGAGACGGTGGGCTGTTTTTTTTTTCTTTTTTTCTACATATTTTGCATTGATTCAATTGTGATGGAAAAGATAGAGGCAGGAAAGGGCAGAACAAGAAGAGGGGAGGAAGTCTGATGGAATCAAACAATGTCGTTGGGATGTTTTGTTTATCTGGTCTGCATATTTGGTTCTTCATTCAGCTTTAGTCCTGTGATGGGTATGAATTAAGATGCACTGGATCCTCTAGATAAGGCATGGAAGACACACAAACACAACGCCAGAAACTATAGACCATGTGGATAATTGTGTTTGCAGTAATCAGTAATTTTTAATTTCATTTGAATAAAAAAAAATCATGTTTTGATAGCTTTAAAATACATTTACATTTGAATTGCTGGATTGCAAATAAAAAGATATCTCAGACTGATAGCAGCAGAAAGTATTGGACAATCACACACCAATCCTAAATTAATTTTTTGAAAAGTTGAAATGTCATAACACAAACATTTATGAAACGGTTTTAACTTTTCTTTTGTTGGTATGTTGATGTATTGTTGTGGAAGGGGTCTTTATGTACCTGCCAGTCAGCGTGTTGTAGGGCTATCTTTGTCCAGCTGTTTGTCCATCGGTCTTTACATAAGAGATTCAATGGGGGTCTGATCTATTCGCATTTTCACACATTGCTTATTTTAACATTTTTAGGCACATTTGACCTTTGTCTTAAACTGCTATTAATCTGCTGTGATAGAAGTTGTGTTCCATCCACATCAGCAAAAACTGAGGTTCTCCAGTAGCAGGAGCATGTGTGTCCTTTGTCCCATTGTCTTTGTGTCCTTCTGAAACTGTAGACCTTCTCTCTCTCTTTCTATTCTTTCAAACATTGAATTTTATTAACGTGTTAGACTGTTCAAAAAAAGCCAGTTTACTCAACTTTTGTCTTTTCAACAGTTTTAATATAATGTAAAAGTGAAATTTCTAGGACATTTGACAGTATAACACTGTAAAACAACTGCATGCAACTGTGTTTGCACAGTCCTCTATTTTATGAAGGAACAATACCTTTTCCATCAGACCTCTTACCTTTGACTTTGTGGCTTCATGATTTGGATTTTTCTGACTGGATTCCTGTGTTGACTCTTGTCTTTATTTACTTTGTAGATTTGAATTTCAACAGCTAAAAAAAGTTTCATATATGTTCAGTAAGCATAACTGACATTTGTCTCCTCCCCAGTTCCTGTTTTTATGGTCCACCCAACCCTATGGCACATAGGGTTACCCTTGTTGATCATTAATCTTCACTGTGCATTACATTGCGGACATTGTGGGAACATTCTGCATGACCCTACTTAAAACTCAATTGTTCGTATTATTACTCTTTTACTTCCTTCTCTTGCTTTTTATTTATTAGCTGGGTCAGACCACCCTCCTCCTGTGATCAGGCAGGGTCCCCTCAATCAGACCGTACCTGTAGACAGCACAGTTGTCCTGGGTTGCCAGGCTGCTGGGTCTCCACCTCCTACCATCCATTGGAAAAGGGATGGTGTGGTGGTGTCTCTGGTGGACTCCCGTGTGTCTATAGCAGCCACAGGATCACTGGAGATCCACTACGCTAAGGTAAGGGATAAAGACACTATTTTTTAAGTAGAAGTTGAAGTGGTTCTTTGATGCCACATTGCTCCTTTTCTTGCCCTCTTTAGCTGGGAGATACAGGCTTCTACACTTGTGTGGCTTCCAGCCCCAATGGAGAGGCTTCCTGGACAGCATATTTACAGGTGGAGGGTAGGTTACACATGTTTAGAATATTTGATTTAAGGTTATGTGTTCTGTTCTTAAGCTGGCATGTTTTTAACTGTGGCAGAGTTTGGAGTCATTGTTCATTCCAGTCACCCTGTCGACCCTAACCTGATTCCCAACGCTCCATCCAAACCCGAGGTGACTGACATCAGCCGTAACTCTGTCACTCTGTCGTGGAAATCAAACCTCAATCCTCCCACATCTACGTCTTACTTAATCGAGGCCTTCAGGTTAGATGTGTGCAAAAGTGTGTTTCAGCTCCAACTTGCATACTGGTGCATCTGAACTCTGATGTGGCTTTAACTCTCCCTGCAGTTATTCATTAGGCAGCAGATGGATGACCCTGGCTGACCATGTGAAATCACAGACATTTGTCCTGAAGAACCTAAAGCCTGCCACAGTCTACCTGTTTATGGTCAGAGCAGTGAATACTTATGGCCTCAGTGACCCCAGTCCAATCTCCGACTCTGTCCGAACACAGGGTCAGTTTAAAGCTTTTTATTCCATTCTTCTAGTTTCACTTTAAACTATGTTTTCTCTCGGTTAAAATTAATAGATCATTGATCATCTTTTTTATTTTTACCATCATAACTACACTACAGATGGCACTTCTACCATGCAGGGAGTGGATCACCGTCACATTCAGAAGGAGTTGGAAGATGTGGTTATCCACCTGCACACACCAACTGTTCTTTCATCCTCTGCTGTCAGGGTGCACTGGATGGTAATGTCATGACATACGTACACCTAGAAAATTGGATATATGTGACAAAATTTCAAAGTATCATCAATAAATCTTATAAAAGCCTGGCATGATTCATATCTTATTCTGACATATTTGCTGAGGTGAAGTTTGATTAAAAAGAAAAGACACTTTCAGAGATACATCGACAGACGTTGGAGTAGTTCAGATGGAGCATCTAGGCTAAAACTGCCTCAAGTGAAATGAAGCATTTATTTCCTGATGAAATATTTCTCAACAGGTCATAAATCCGCTGCTCACAGACTTTATTTTACATTGGTGTGATATTTGCTCCGCGGAAATCTTTTAAGAGATCTTTTAATTTTTTGAAAGGCTTTGTCCCCTCTTGGCTTGAATTTTACCAAAAACATGCTGTTGGGGAACTATTGCTGACCTTGTATCAGGTGTACAGTGACAACTCTCAGATATGGGATATGTTAATCTGCATCACCCCAAGGGGAAGGGAATGAACTAAGTTGTAGTAGTCCTGCAGGATGTTCCCTTTTACACAATGCAAGACTCTGAACTTCCCTAGATATGTGATTCTCACTTGCAAATTTGCATCATCATTTGCATTTCTTGAATTCAGACTCAGAGGTTTAGTTGCTCATGGTCCCTAAGTGTCTCATTATCAGACTACATGACATTTACTCATTTTATCAATTTCTGTCCACCAGGTTGAGAAACATTCCCCATACATTCAGGGTTACAAGGTGCTTTATAGGTTGTCCGCTGTGCATGGCCAGCCAGAAGGGCAGTGGGGCATCTTAGAGGTACATGCCCCAAGAGAGGATGGCGTGATAATTGGTCAGCTGAAAAGAGGATCCATCTATGAGTTCAAAGTTCGCCCCTTCTTTGATGAGTTCCAAGGAGCTGACAGTGAGGTGAAAGTGGTCAGGACATTGGAAGAAGGTGACTTATAATTTTTTTTCTAAATGAAATATATCCAAAGATAGCTGAGAGACATTGAATACCAGTGCTGCGATTTTACTAGAATTTGTATGCAATTATCTGAAAAATAGTGCAAAAGCCAGTTACAGGCAAACCTCAGTTTCCGACCACAATTCGTTCCTGAAGGCTGTTCGAATACCGATTTGTTCGAAATCCAAATACATTTTTCCTATTACAAATAATGTAATTGGTCTTAATCCGTTCCAAGACGCTAGAAAACTACCTTTTTTCAACATAATATCCATCCATTTTCTGCTGCTGTATCTGTGTACTATACTATATATTATTTCATAATGTAATTTATATATAAAATTGTATAGTAAAAAAACATCAAAGAAATGTAAAAGAAAGAAGCAAACACGAGAAAGAAAGTGTTTAATCCTGTGACGCTCTTATTTTGGGACTTCCTGTTGTACCCGGAAGTGGTTGCATGTAAATATAATGCTCTTGTTCTGTTGAGCGCGACATGCATAATGTGCCAGTGTTCAATTGTGTGTTCAGGTGAGCGTAGCGGGCTCAGGTTCAATAAAGAAGAGAAAAACTTATTTCGTTCCGCTTATCATTCACCACTCAGATTCTGGTACGAGTTACTGTCGTCTTTTGGACAGAAGTTTACGGTACCGTAACTCGTACCATAGGCAATGGAACGCAAATTAAGTGAAAAATGATTGAATACAGTAAACTAAAATAAAAAGCGCATTACAGTTAAAGCATTAGAACAATAAAGATAAGAATTTTTACCTTTGTGGTGGTGGGCAGTTGGCATACTTGAATGTTGGCGATGGAGAGGAGGAGGAGGATGGATATTACTGCGATTGTTTCGCGTTCGACTTCCAAATTTTGTTTGACTTCCAAGACAAAAAATTCTGAATTTTTTGGTCGAATTCCGATTTGTTCGATGTCCAAAGCGTTCGAAAACCAAGGTTTGCTTATATCACTTTTAATGGCGTGCTAAGAGATAACATAAGGAGATGTAGGCCATTCCAGGAAACCTGATAGCATCAAATGTTGTCATGTTAATGGGATACATGGTAAAATATATGCTTCCTTGTTGCAGCCCCTAGTAGAGCACCCCAAGGTGTAACCGTGACAAAGAGTGATGCCAATAGGACTGCCATTCTCGTTGCTTGGAAACCGCCTACAGAACTAAAAGAAGCCGAAATCATTCAGGAGTACAAGGTGGGATTTTGCTCCTGCCATCTCCTGCACTCATGTTCTGAATCAGTGTGTACCAGTTAAGCTGCAAAATGCATCTCTGCAATAGTGTCTTGTGCTGTTGGATGAGTCCCTCGGGCAATCTCTGTCATCTCATCTCCTCTTTGCCTTCTCTTGACAGATTTGGTGTCTGGGTAACGAGAGTCGGTACCATGTAAATCAGTCAGTTGAAGGTTCCACCTTCTCCGTGCTCATTCCCGGTCTGGCACCGGGAATTCGCTACAGTGTAGAAGTTGCAGCCAGCAATGGTGCTGGACCTGGAGTGAAGAGTGACATCACTTTCTTTCAGTTAGGTGAGAAACCTCATTAAAAACATCTACCTATTTAGTTTGCCCTCAGAAGCAACTTGTCATATGTGAATTTGAGCTGTACAAATTTACAACCATCCATCAATTTTCTTGTAGATGAGACGATTGCAATCGTCTCATCTACAGCTACTTATCCACCTTGTCACAGGTCATCTGGAGTCTATCTCAGCTTGCGACGGGTGAGAGTACACCCTGGATAAGACTGCAGCCGATTGTGGGCACTACACAAATTTGATTGATTGTAATTTGAGTTTGATGTCTTGAAACCTGGTCTCTAACAGTGTGTAGTGACCCTTTATCTCAGTGTCACTACACACTGTTAAATATAGCACACTGTAAAAAAAATTACTATAATTAAAATTATTATTTACGTCTTTGTTCATCATTGATGCTGCCAAGGATTTTCATGCACATTTTCATGCACATTAGTTTTCTCTCTCTCTCTCTGTCGCTCTCTCTCTCTCTCTCTCTCCCTCCCTCCCTCCCTCTACTTTTTTAAAACCTTATTTTTACTGTTTAGACTCTGCAGGCCAGATGATGGATATCAGTGAGGACAAAGACACTTTGTCTCAGATTTCGGATGTGGTGAGACAACCGGCATTTATTGCTGGCATTGGCGCCACCTGCTGGTTGATCCTCATGATTTTCAGCGTGTGGTTGTACCGTCACCGGAAGAAGAGAAGAGGTCTCAGCAGCACATACACAGGCATTCGCAAAGGTTTATATTTCTCTGTTGAAATCTAAATTGATATACGTTAAAGATGCTAACCATACAGCGCATGAATGGAAAATGGGTTCCTCTTGTTAACGTTCTGGGCACATAGACCACACTATGATCTGTTGCCACTCCATCACGCAACACAGCAAGCCTTCATTAAAGTGATATTAAGGAATGTTTTCAGAGAGTGATAAGCATGTCAAACCAAAGGGTAAAATTTCCTCCTCGAAGTACAGTTCTGCAAGTTCAAGCTTGTCAGCCTGTTATTATCGTGTCTGCTGCAACACTACTGCAATTTTCACTCTCTGGTTGCTTGTCACCGACCACTAATCTTCACCTGGACACTTATGTCAGAGACAGCGATAAAGCAGATAGTACATCATTATTTACATGTTTGTACTTGTTTCATATAAAGAAATGTTCGTCATACACCATTGACTACATGCATGCACACAACAGAACCATTTATGCACTAGGGCAGCAATTATTACAGTAAAGTTTGAATTGGGGTTAAATTTCCTCATCGTCTTCTTTTCCCTGTCTTTTTCTGACCATACAGTCCCATCATTCACCTTTACACCTACAGGTATGTGCTTTTCTGATATTTTTGTTATTTTGTTTTTTTCAACTCCTCCAAATTTGGGAGCGGCACAGTGGTGCAATGGGCAGCATTGTCGCTGCACAGCAATGCGGTTCCCAGTTTGAGTCTTGCTCTTTGTGGAGTTTGCATGTTCTTCCCTTGTCTGTGTAGGTTCTCTCTGGGTTCTCCAGCTTCGTCCCACCTCCAAAAACATGCGCTTCAGGTTAATTGGCCACTATGAAATTGACCGTAGGTGTGAGTGTGTGCGTGAGTGTTTGTCTGTGTCTATGTGTGGCTCTGTGGTGCACTGGTGTCATGACCGGAGTGCCCCCTGCCTCAGGCCCCCAGCTGTTTGGAATAGGCTCCTGCTCCCCGCGACCCGCTACAGCGGACAAAAGTGGGTACAGAAAATGAACCAATGGATTTTGTTTTAGAAATCTGAATATGGCAAACTCAAGTGAAATATCAAAAGCTAAAATAATACATAGTGTATATAGAATTTTTATAAACATCTAATTGCAGAATACAGCAGATGCAAGAATTTAGCTCTCAAATCGACACTATGAATTTCATGATCGCAGCATCAGTAATGAATCAAACAATGGACTTTGCTGGGCATAATGAGAGGCACTATGTTCTCTATGAATATCTCTTGTCTGATAGTTTGCCAAGCCATCCTGCTCCTTAGTTTATGTTCGTTTGAATAAATAAGGGATATGTGAAATGTATTCTATATTTGTGTGATATTTTACTTGTAGTGAAAGAGGAATCATCTCAGACACTTGAAGCTGAGATCAGTAAAGACAGAGCCAATTATTTGTGTTTTCTTCATGCACATTAAACCATTGCATAGACTTTTTGGCCTATTGATGGAAACATGTATTGAAGTCAGTCTAGACTTGATTTAAGTGCTCTGCTTAGAATAACTCGCCTTTCATGTGTTTTCTCTGCCTTTGGCGCTTCCACTTTTGTCAGCTCATCAAGGTTTAATGTTTTTCTGTTTCTCTCTGCAGTCGCATATCAAAGAGGAGAGTCTATGTGTAACGCTGGCAGGTGAGTGATATTTTTATTCCTTTGTGTTATATTAAGACTAGAGAACAAGACAAATGCACTAACATTGTGGAAACACCAGGGGGAGGTGTCTACCTGCTTTATAGAATGAGCCTTCCGCCTCAGCCACATCATACTTTGTCAGCAGAGACATGAAAACAGCAATTCTTGAGTGACAGCACTGTGGTCCTCCTTGTTGCAGACCTGGCCTTCTCAGCATGGGCGAACCTCTAAACCAGCTGTGGCTGCCAGACAATTGGCCAAACGCATGTGCCAATCACAAGGACTGCAGCATCAACTGCTGCAATAACGGCAATGGCACCAGTGACAGCAACATGACAACATACAGCCGACCAGGTTTGTGCAACACTGAGGTCATGTCATATTTCAGGTGCTTTCAGAGACTCTGAGATATGTTAAGCATCAGTTAAAATCTGCTTCCTATTATGTTGGAGCTTTATTATGTGATTCATTGCTGTGCTGCGCTGCTTTGTTCCCCTCAGCCGACTGTGTCGCCAATTATGGAAACCATCCAGACAACAAACAAGGGGGACAGCTTGGTTCCGAGACGGCCATTTACAGCGATGTGAACCTCTCCAACAAGCTCAATGAGATTAAAACATTCGCCAATTCCAACTTGAGCTATGTGAGTCCAGGTGGAGATTCAACAGCCACATATGAACCCATTCCTTATGCCACCACGCAGCTCATTCAGGCCAGCATTAAGACTAAGTCGGTCACTGGTGGTGCTGTAGCAGAACCTCTGGACGTACCATGTTGGAAGCAGCCCCCCAACTTACCTCCATTACCAAAGGAGATGGCAGCACAGATGCAGTATAACATATCTGAACAAAACTTGCTTAATAAAGGTAAAATTCACTGGAATTATATATGAAAATGATAAAGATGTGGAGTTTTCACATGGTTCTTTCTTCTTAAGATAATCTACAAAGAACTGAAGGAATGAGCCATCCAAAAACTATCCCCTACAACTTTACCCGGGATCATAGCACAGGAGGCTCACACCACAGCTCAGATAGAGGCAGCAGCAGCACCTCAGGTCAGGCAGACAGCTACAGCAGCGGTGAGTTTTAATGAGGCGAACCATACGTCTGTGTTACCCTTGATATCTTCTAATATCTTTTCAGGTAGTCAAAATCAAAAGAAGGGAATGCGGGCTCCAAAGAACCCAAAACATAATGCAGTAACCTGGGTAGAAACGCCTCCACATGCAAATGCCTGTGACTGTGATGAGTACAGTCTTCCCATGGAAAGGAGGTATGGAAGAAAAATGCATGTAGTTCTCTGCAGTACACCTTCCACTGGTTGCATTTGGTTAAACAAATGCAAAATTGTTTACTGAAACTGAAACTGCCAGGGCTTCCAGCACCCTGTGTTCATGGGCATCATCTTTATTTTGTATATTTCTTAACAGTTTTGATCCAGAAGAGACCATAGAAGGATGCCCTACTGCACCCCCTACTGAAGCATCATATAGTCACCTTTCTATGACACCGTCACAAGCTCAATTGAGCAATGGCCTGCAAGATGGAACCGAGCATCACGGGTAAACAGATTAAACCCTCCAGATACCATGTCAGCCTTTTCAGTGTTACTAGTCTATCTAATGCATCTTGCAATCAACACATCACCAGCCCTCCTCGCCCTCTTTCCCCAACGCACACTTACAGCTCCATACCCATCTCTGTGGACACTGATGAGCACGAAGAGGATGAGGAAGAAGCAGATGAGGAGACAGATGCAGAACTCGTTGGAAGTCGCTACAGCCAGCAACCCCTCCGGCAGAAGCACAAACACCAGCTACACCATCCATCTCCACACATGCTGCTCCTCCACGGGCTGGAGCAAACCCCAGCTTCCAGCATTGGGGATCTGGACAGATCAGTCACAGGGTCCATGATTAACAGCTGGGGCTCTGCCTCTGAGGACAACATATCATCGGGCAGGTCCAGTATCGTCAGCACTTCAGAAGGATCCTTCTTCACGGACGGCGATTTCAACCAGGCAGTAGCCTCCTCGCGAGATATTGTAGGCCTTCGCATGTGCAGATACACAGAGGAGGCAGGTGAGTACGCTTGCTGGGAAGAAAGAAGTTACTTTACTTTCATATACTGTACATTAGTACAATAATGTGTCTGGAGGGATTCAATTCAGTGATTTAGGCCAGCCTGAAACATCAAGACAATTACTGGCCAGAGATAATAAATATAACAAGATTAAAGATTTCTACTACAACATCATTATTTCACTTTTTCCAACATGTCAACAACAACAACTGCAACAATAATAATAATAATAATAATAATAATAATAATAATGATATGTGGTGAATGCATGTGATGATTTCAGGGCGAAGGCACCAGCGGCCCAGCAGCCCCATGTCCACAGACAGCAACATGAGTCCTGCATTAACACATAAAAGGCCCAGGAGACACAAACAGAACCCATCTGGAGAGCAGGGCTACCAACCCAACGATGCCTTCAATGACGGTAAAGACCAGGAATGAGGTTAGAGGTCATCTCCCACTCCTCTCCCAATGACACTTACTGTTGGACCTCTACTGCTTCCCCAGACTCTTGCATGCCGCTGAATTTCTCCAACCAGATGTCCCACGGTGACAGCAAAGCGAGGGGGGCTACACTGCCACGGATGGGAACCGGGGAGCCCAGAGGTCGTCGAGGCAGCACTGGGAATCACAGGGTCAAGGATGCTGCATCAGATGACAGGGAGAGCCACGAGAGACATAGGACTCCACATGGAGGAAAAGGAAACAACAAAAGTCAACAGCATTCAGGTATGCATGGATTTTATTTATATTATATTTCTGTTTTCACTGAGCAATGAATCCTCCTTTAGAATTTGTTTTCTCCCTCCTTTAGAATTTGGGAACATCTTCCTGTACAGTCGTCCATCTTTTCCATCGGGTCAAGCTCAGAAGGAACCTGATGGTGCTAATTCATCCAGTTTTGTCTCATGTGGAGACTCATTAACCAAACAGATGGAACAAGTGGAATAGGTAAATGTTTGTAATTTGATATTTTACTTTATATATTTGTGTTATCCATTCATTGCCCGTTACAATTTCAATTAATTAAATGGCATAAATGTGACTTTATTTCCACAGTTCCTGCATAACTAAGAAGCAGCCTGAGCACAAATGACCTACAGTTGCTTCAGAAAGGACAATGACCTTTATGATATGGAAAAAGACTCCACAACACATGGCTTTGTTTCTTGGCATTTCTCATTAGGTGTTGTGAAAAAAAGTGCTCTCATGTTTAAGTAGGGCTGCAACTCACAATCTTTCTCATTGTGGATCGTTAGCTCGATTAATTGATTAGTTGTTGTGCTGTGAAATATCACTCCAAAAATGTTTTCTTAGTTTTTAACCAAAGTTTGTAATCACATCCTCAAATGCACTGTTCTGTCCTCAACCCAAAGATGTTCAGTTTATTGTCATAGGGGAGTTGACAAATGAAAAAATGTTCACTTTTAAGATGCTGAAATCAAAGATTTTTTCCCCTTCTAACTCAAACATTATATAGTTGGCCATTAATTTAACAGTTAACAACTAATCAGTTGATCAGTTAATAGTTGCAGTAGTATGTTTGAGTCTGCACTGATTGTTTGCTTTATGGGTGACCAGTTTGTCGGAAGCCTGAACCGCTGGTTTCTCAGCACCGTATAAGATGAATGCACATTTGATGGCGGTTGTGAAGTGTCTACGCGAGTATTGTCCATGATGAGTGCTTGACGCTCGTCAGTTGTTTCGTTTTTTTGCTGTAATTGTCATTCAGTCATTGCCAGCCATCTTGTAAATCCTTAAAACTGTTTACTGCCACAGAAGTGCTTCGAATTAAGATTTTATATAACAGTGTTAATGTTTTATAAGTGATGTACATCTCGTCTCTGTATTATTTGTTCTACATTGGTTATAAAAGCACAATCACTTAATTTTATTCTAAGTCGTTATATTACTTTTCAATCTTGAGGAAATCGCTCTTTGGATTCTTGTTGATTGTGTCAGCAGTTTAGACTGACGAAATGCTAGTTGATTGTGATTGTGAATTCAGTTGTGTACATTTGCGCTGCTTTCATTCAGATTTGAACAGTTGCGTACTGAAAGAATTGCATGCAGATTCACCTGTGGGATGGTTCACTCAACATCTTGACTGCTTTGTCCGCCCTGGGATGATGGAAAAGCCTGGACATGGACTGCTTACATTTATTTTTTCTCTACATTGAATCGGTTTTATTTAGTCCTGTTTCCTCAACCTACACTTCAGGAGTAAGGCTGGACAATACACTTAATGTGTTGTATTACTGATTATGAATTATGACATCATTTAAACTCATACAGCACCACAACTACCATTTAACACAATTCAATCAGCCAGTCTACCCATATTATCATTATTATTATTATTAGATAATATTAGCACTAACATATAAAGGTTATACAGTAAATATATTGTTTATTTATAGTAATAAAGTCATTGTGTTATAGATATTGGTCATATTGTCCAGCCCTATTCTGTAAGTTACATGTGGATATGTCACTTTAAAATACTGTTTCAATAAATATTGCTGTTCTAAAAACAACAACAACAACCATATGCTTCTTCTTTTAAACTATTTTTTAAAATCATTTTTGTAATTGCAAATGAAACGCTGACTTTCAATCAGAAATAATGAGAGCCTTTAGAATCATATAAAAACAGTCCTTGCAAAAACCAATGCTTCCCAGAGGAAAAATTTACTGCTCAAAGCTTGCTCTTCTATGGCTCAGGAGACAAATTTGAGATTCTCACCTCAATCTCATTTTAATTTCCATTTTGTCTAAAACGTTTTTCATGTGTTTTTCCTAAAATTCACTAGGATAAGTAGGTGGAACAGACTAATTAGATGGAGATATACATGAGACTTAAGGGAGATACCTTGCTAATTTCAAGTCAGCGTTTTTCATGGCTCCTTTGTTTCTCCTTTGGAAAAAAAAATTGACAGGTTTTTTTTGTAAGAGATCCTGCTCTCTGCCTGGATTATTTATTTGTTTAATTTTTATATTCTCCTTTTATTATTTAGTAGTTTCTGGGTTGTTCCTAGCTCTCAGTGCTGCTGCTGACGAAAGATATTTGAAAGACATGTTTACAACAGGGTTCCTTCACAGTTTGGAAAATTCAAAAATAAATGTGGAATTTGAGTAATTTCAGGTGTCAAAATAGAAAGACCATGAAACATAATTTGTGCTTCCAGAATATTTTGCAGTTTGTTTTTACCTATTTTTCAAGAGATGAGATGTTTACTGCTTCGACAGGATTCAACCATCCATCAATCCATCCATCCATCCATCCATCCATCCATGTTCAACCGACATTGCCGGTTGTGAAGGCAACAGTCTAAGCATGTACAATATTACATATGTTGTGTTTTTACCGAGTTCAACTGGTAAAAACAGATGTTTTTTTAAAAAAAAGTTTTTTTAACGATGTATCACATTCTCTTTTTTATTTATTTAATTAAAATACAGATCTTTGAAATGGAAGGAGCATTGTTACAACCACCAACCAGCCAATCCTATATCTTATACCTTTAAAACACACACAGTAAAGCTTTAAAATAATGGATGGCAATAACGTCAGACCCTTTTCTAATGAACTAAGAGCCTGAAAAAAGAACGAGATATGAGAAGCTGTAGTCTGTGTAGAAGTACCTTCAAGGAAAAAGAAAACTTTCCTCCTTCTTTCTTTTAAGTATCCCACACGGAATATTTCTGCACCAATTTAAATTTTAATCTTACTTTTTCAAACAGCCAACTACTCTTGAGAATCTCATCAACAGATCCAGAAAAGTCGTATGCTTCATTTCAGTTCAGTTCCTGATTATGGGCTGTTGCCGGTTGTTACTTGTAGCTCATCTCACTGGTAAACCGAACCGGTTCTGTGGTTGTGAATTGAGGTGAAGGAGATGAGGAGGAGAGAGGAAAGCTGTGAGGACGAGATGAGACGCACTGTTTAATTAACCTCACTTATGAACCTTCATCTGAGCAGCTGTGAGCTGTTGAAAGTCTTTCACACAAGTCTTACAAAGTCTGTGTACGAATGTGAGTGTCAAGTTCAACTAATACGGTAAGTGGTACATTATTCACAATTATAGTGATTTTAAAATTAAACAGATCTCATGATTTATTAATGAGGTTGACCCTGAACCAGCTCCACTCAGCGGTGATGAGATAAGATAAGGAGGTACTGTGATCTTTTTTATGTCCTTGATGAGAGATTGTTTCACCTCAATTTACTTCAGATTTTATCCAGGCATGTCTGATTCAACTCAGAATATTACCTATCAGGTTCTGAAAACATTCTTGGCTCGTTTGTTGGTTAACCTGGGAACTTCTAAATTTTAGATTTTATTCAGCAATCATTGGAATAATTATAAGAGATGCTGATTCCATCTTTAAAAATGCAACAAGGGCCGGGAGTCAGACATAACAATGAGTCTTCAGTCTTACACATCATACATAACATCATACAACGGGGTCCAAACAAGATTCTGGGAACGGCACATTAAAGCTTGAGAGTTGTTCTCAACAATTTACAAGTACGTACACAATTTGAAACCCAAAGCCACCAATCATTAATCAGCAAGCCCTCCTGTCGACACCCTGATCCACATCAACCCACATCACTCAGTCCACTTCAAACAGCGCCGTCAGTGCTTTAGGGTATTTAATTCTGTCTTCAGTTCTCACCAACCCACTCTGTGACAGTAAGTGGGAGACTAAGTGAGCACCAAATGAATGATAGTTGCTCTGATGATTGAACAAATAAGGAGTTCCAAGTCACTTATTGTGTAGCCATAAACAATAAAAGGAGAATAAATGATTAATTTTAACATTGTCTGACTGAAAATGTGTGTTCTCCATCAAAATGAATGAAGTCAATCTCACGTATAATTGCTTAAAGATGGATGTACTGTATCTGAGAGTGACATTTTACATCACTGGTGAGAGGTGGCATACTTTCATGAAAACCTGAGTATGTGTGTGTGCATGTGTGTGTGTGTGCATGTGTGTGTGTGTGTGTGTGTGTGTGTGTTTGTGTGTGTGTGTGTGTGTTTATGTGCTTTGCTTGTGCAAACAGGTTGACCTCCTTTACAGCCATGAGCAGCTTCAATATGATGATGTACCTTTGTTGTCCAATTATCACCTCTCACTTACGAGAAGTGATCCAGTGGGTGATTGCTAACTAACTAATGATTGCTGTTATGCATGAGTAAATAAATAGTAAAAAAAAAACTTTGTTATAATAACAGCATCAACCTCTCTATGATCGCCTCAAAGGGGATCATTACATAAAAATTTTTTCAAAATCTGACACCTCCATGGGGACAACTTAAATGGAAAAGGTAAACTTCTTTCAACTTCATATTTACCAAGTAATAAAGGTCCTCATGAATTATTCCAATAACATGATCAGAAACAGAATTAATTAGAGTCTGATTCGGTTGAATGAGTAATGCAGATTTCATCTTTGAAAAAAAATGATTTCCCTGCTCCATGAATGACTGCCTTCTTTGCCATTAAATGCTTTGTTCTTTCTTGTTTTTCTCTGAGTCTTTCGCAACTGTTTGTCTCACTTGCTAAGATACACTGTGTGTATGTGTGTGTGTGTGTGTGTGTGTGTGTGTGTGTGTGTGTGTGTGTGTGTGTGTGTGTGTGTGTGTGTGTGTGTGTGTGTGGGTGTGTGCTGTCAAGTTTCATTTTCCATTTTGCTGTGTTTATTCTCAAATTCTCTGCAATCTGTTGACAAAGTGCCAGGCATGGCAGCAAAGGGAAAATGTGGCAGGATCGCTGGAGAGGCTGACAGAAAAAGTGAATCGGACGCCTGTCAAACCCGACCGACCCTTCATGTGGGGGGTGGGGGGTCACGTAGAGACAGGATGGCTAAGTGCTGCACTGTGAATGGAAATGTCTCCTCTGACCCAGCAGCTCAACCTTACCATATGTCGTGTAGTTGTTCAATTTCCTCTCATTATCACACAGCAAATGTTGAATTTTAACACAATCCAGAAATGTTATTATTCTGCATCTGTGGGGGAAGTCATTGGAGACTTTGAAGAACTGGTGTGCTTTGGCCTCTTGAACTATTGCATGTAATCATTCAGGAAATAGGATTTTCCTAGTAAGGTTCATTGAGGAGGTGCAGGAGGCACTCTTGCGGTAAGGAGTTGGGGAGGTGTGTGTGTGGGGGGGGTGATGAAGACATTGATTAGCTACACAGCAGTGAAATAAACAGGTGGCGTCAGAGATAGGCAGCATCTCTCAGCTCTGACAGACAAGATTTTCCCATATCATTGACATCCACAGAGACAGCAAGTGTGCCAAGTATAAATGCAAGGGGAAGGAGGGGGATACTTGTGTTTATTGAGATGTTACGAATGGGGGGATGGGAAGGTTGGGGGGGCAGCAGTAATGAGTACAAATTTATGATTTCAGATTTATTGCAGTTGTGTTTGAGAAAGATTACTTTCTTTTAAGGCAGGCAGTTGGTGAGGAATTAGGATATGTCAGAGATAATAAATTTTGTAGTGAGCTGGAGCTTCATCCAGCAGCAATAAATTCACATTTGTTTATGAGATATAACATTGGCTGTTACAATAAAAGTTGACTGAAAACAAGGGGAGGAGGTGTCATATAAGGGTGATGAGAAAGGACTATAAAATTGTTCAAAATTACAGTGAAAAAAAAGAGGTTTTATATGGTGTCAGGTGAAAGGAAGCATATTTTCAGAATGAATATTAAATGCAGATAAAATATACCATGAAGCGCTTTTCTTGTATACAATCTATCTAATTTATTGAGAAACAACTAATAATTAAAATAATATAATATAATATAATATAATATAATATAATATAATATAATATAATATAATATAATATAATACAATCTCCCCACCTTTATATTTGAATAAGCTCACTTGAAACAGTCTCACAATGTCACGCTGTCACCAACTCCACCCACTACCTGTAAATCAGACGCCCAACCTATCATGGCGTCAAACCAATCACTGCCGCATCTGCCAGAAGGAATCACGTGAACAATATGGCGTAAAACATCTGCTACATTAGGAGAAGGAAAAACTATACATGGACTTCATAGTGAACATAATTTTAGTGTCATAACTGTTCCAAAAATTTTTATGTTTTTGTGCAGAAACTCCAAACAGCAGGAATGACACAGATTACGGCAACAAATTCTGAGTGAAACGCCGACTGAAAGAGAGGAAAGGTTTGTGTCACAAAAAGAGAAGTACTACTTAGCCAGAGCCAATGAATACCAAAAACAAAAGGAAAATCGCCCAGAAAAAGAATGGTGAGGTATACAAAAAGTATGCTATACATTCAGTGGGTTAAAGCCTATCGACCAATAAGCATTTTACCATTTTTATTTACTATCTATCTTGCTCCATAGAACAATGTAGCTATTTATTCTTTTCATATGTTTGGTATGAAGTCTGATATTAATGTTTTATCGTGGAATTTCCACAGGTTCTCGCTAGTATAATATAATCTCCCCACCTATATATTTGAATAAGCTCAATTGAAAAAACTCACGCTGTCACGCTTTCTAACTCCACCCACTACCTGTCAATCATGGCACCCAACCAATAATGGCGCATTTGTCAGAAGGAATGATTGGAACAACATGAAGTAAGGCATCGGCCAACGACGCTTTTTGTTGCGGTTACTCCTTTCGTCCACACGACAACGCAGATACCGGGGAAGAAAACGTCAGCCAAAGTGAAGTTTTTTGAAAATGCCGTGTGGATGACGTAAACGAATACGTCGTGTGGATGCTGTAACCGAAATTTTTTCTATGCGGGGGGCGTCTCCCTGCGACGAAAACCGCTGTGACGTTAGTGTGTGTGACCCGTGTCTATGTACATGTACACACAGAATAGATGGAGTTAAAACCGGCTATTTTCTGACGTATAACAGCTCCATGTCGAAGACGCGTTGATAAACATGCTTGACAGTTGGATATTTGTTTGTCTGTTTCTTTCTTTATAAGTCATACATTTTTTATATTTATTTATTCATTCATTCATTCGTTCACTTTCCTCGCCAACGCCAGTTCTGGGTCAGACCGGGATGCTGGTGGGAGAACTCTGTGATGGAGGTCATCCTCCAGGAGGAATGGCATGAATTTCCATATGTGCCAGTCCTGATGAGTTGTTCTGCTTATAAACGTGTTGATCAACGCGCTTATGCGGCTACGTGTGGCCATGGCCTGATTCAGGTAGTGGTTCGGTTTGCGCCACGAAATTTGACAGCGATATAAGGAGGGTGTTTTCTAAAGCAGGGGAAATATTTTCAAAAAAAAAAAGAAATCACGCAAGACCTGCAACAGTGGACAAAAATGTTGTTTTTAAATAAAAACCAGTGATATGACCCAAGCATAATCACTGGCTGTACCTCAAAGTTACAAAAGCACAATCATTGTCTTTACCCGAACCCCAACACCCTCCCCTCACTGTACATGTTTACTGAATATTCATTTTCGTCATGTCCAAATGATCGTTTTCCATACTGCCAGTGTGTGTATGTGTGTGTATGTGTGTGTGTGTATGTGTGTATGTGTGTGTGTGTGTGTATACTGGATACAGGTGCAAGCATTTGGAGTTAAACAAAAGTAATTGCTCTACGGGAATTATTAATAGATTTATTTATTTGATTTCTGTTTTTACACACACACGCACACACACAGACACACAGTTTTATTTTGTTGAGTTTTATTCACAGGCTTTCTGTAAAATGCCACACACTTCAAACTCATGCCAACTGATATTTTAGCATCCAGTGTCGTACTAGAGCAAATGAAGCCTCATGAAGCTTTGAAGCGGAGTGAACTGATTGGGATGAAAAGCTTCGATGCTTCATGGGGCTTCATCTGCCCATCACTAACTATATATGGACTTCCCAGTTAACATAATTTCAGAGTGTCACAACTGTTGCAACAATTTTCATGTTTTTAAGAAGACAGTCCAAACAGTAGGAACGACACAGAAAACGGCAACGATTTCTGAGTGAAACTAGCTGGCTAACATGAAGAGTCTTTCCAGCTATAGTTTCTGTTTGGAATGGGACAATCAATGTAGTATCCAAAATACTCCTCAGGCATCTGACAAAAACAGTCTTTAAGTAACTACATACAGTTCTGTTCATGTAGTCAGCTAACAGAACAATCACTTCTCTAAAATTTCTTTTCCACTTGCTCTTTTGACAGGTGCCTTTTTCTTTAACGTTAGCTCCTTTCTCAATCTCACCATTAGTTAGATTTCTTTCTCCAGTTAGTCTGCTAACATTCATCTATGCCTTCGCAATGCCCACCCAGCGCAATCCATGATTTGCCAACACAAAATCGTTACATCACCATGTTGATTTTTGACTACGTTGGGTGCACTTGGTTTATAATACCAATGCATTTGTTTTCATGTTTGGTATGAAGTCTGATATTATTGTTTTATTGTGGAATTTCCACGGGTTCCCGCGTGTAAAATAAACAAATGACATTTTCAAGCAGAGGAACTACTTCACATAAAACATGGCCAGCAGGTGTTGTTTAATTAAATTTGATTTGAATGAAAAGAAACATATTTGCTGCATAACAACTGGCTGGGTAACACATTTGGTTTTATTTTATTTTGGGTTGCTTTCTGATTCGCTTCAGGGATCTTGCTGGTGCTCAGTGACTCTCATGAAAACATTTGCAGTGAAATTGCGAATACCGTTAAAGAAAAATACTCAAGCAATAGAGCAGAATGTCTATAACTATATTAAAAAAAATAACTACAAGCGCACCATTGTGTTCTCCTGGGGAGCCTCCAGCAAACAGAGCTAGGTCTGGACTCTAGGTTTAAACAGCAGAGCTACAGACTTTGTCTGGGTCTGTGAGTGAGCAGAAAAGACAAAGATGCACATCAGTATCAGAATGCAAATGTCCTTTTCCTGTTTACCTAAACGCCCTCTATCTAGACCTCTCCTAGACCTCCAGGAGAGGCCATGCTCCTCCATGTCGGTGTGAAGAGGTAACATAAAAGTTCGCAAACCATCAGGGTGAAGGAGTTTGAAATAAATTGGTCACTGAGGGAGATGAAGGCCAGTGGTCTCCGGCTTACCCTCAGGGCAACCGAGCCACAGAGCAGAACCCACAGTCTCAGGTGGGATGTATACTAACCGTCGTACCATTCCACTGTAGCAATTAGCTAAATGTCGTAAGTCACAAATCAGCTTTTCAAAATCATACTGAAAGCTGTCCGGCACTTGCAGGAAAAGTGACATGACATGAAGCAGCTTGTGGAGTTATAACAGGATGTCAGTGAATGGCCTGTTTTCCAGCAGCTATAATGAGTTTTGCAGAGCTGGGTCTGACAGTAGCCTGTATATTTTGCTGTTTGGTGAATGAGAAGTTGTCCTGTTACATGGGGCATTAAAAAGCAAAATCCACTATAATGAATGTGGTTATATCTCATGCCTGAGCATCACACTGTGAAATATAACAACCTAGTTTTACAATTGATAGCATTGGCTGTATTTCATAATATAGAGAGGAGCTTCAATTGTAGTGATGCTTCTGCATGTAAAGTTAATTTGCACAAGCTGTGTGAGGCTGGTTGTTGCGGTAAATGAGCCATTTTTTTTTCATGACTTCATTGTATCTACAATGAAAAAATACCCCTGTAGCAAAAATAATAATACGTTTGTTCAAATTAGTGCAATTTCAACACAATCATCTGCCTTAGTGGAGCAGGCAAATGCATCTGCAGTTGACTCCTCTTGTATCCTTTGTATGACTATGAAAACCATCAAACACATCACAAAACGTCATCAGATATGACACTGTTTTTGCTGAGCATTAAGCTAAAATATTTGCAACAGCTACAGATGCGCTTTTCCATCCCCGTGGCTCATCTCAGAATTTTCAAACAAATTAACACCTTCAGTGTGATGAACATGTGTAATTAAAGCCCTATGTTCACACTGTTCACACATGAAAAATGACTGCATTAATATGGTCCTCTATGCTTTACTGCCATTATCACCACGGGTGTTTTCTGCAGACAAACGGTTATCTTGAAAAATATTTTTTAGCACAGTCCAAAGACGGGAAGCAGTTTGAGGCCGAAATATTCCCCTAGGTGTTGAAAAAATTATTGCAGCAATAAATAAATTACAGCAAAAAGATTTTTTTTATTCAACGAAAACCCCAACACCCAATCGAGTGACCACAGCGTTCCGAGACCACTGTGAAGCTACATTTTAATAAGACGGTGCTGTAACTCTTTGTAAATGCACATGGAGGCTTATAATTGGGCTCTTTGGGCTCAGCAATGCACTTCAGCTCCTCCATTATATTCCCTTGTACTACAAGCCGGGCAACTTAGGTAGAGACAAATCAAGATTGGGTGTTGGGATTGTATTGTAGAGTCTCCGATAGGGCAGCTAAATTGTGCCCAAGTGAATATAAAACTGACTACACGGGAGCAATTCTTTTTGTCCCATTCAGTCATCCAACCAATTTAAAGTTAAATGTTTGATTGCACATGCTGTCTCATCAGCACAGTTTTGCAGACAGTCCTAATTCCTGTCTATCTATTACACAACACAAATATTGACAGTGTCTGACACAGTGGGTTACCATGATTGCACTTTAAAAAACAATGACTTTCAGTCTCTCCTGACTTGGCTGTGGTGAAATTAGGTCAAATCTAAAATCCATTCAGGCTACGTGCAAGAATATACTGTAACTATACAGTATATATATATATATATATATATATATATATATATATGTGTGTGTGTGTGTGTGTGTGTGTGTTGTGTGTGTGTGTGTGTGTGTGTGTGTGTGTGTGTGTTATAGAGTTACACAAAGATACCAAAGTTACACAACAGATCAACATAGCCTAAAGCAAATTCAACATAACTACTTTTTGATCTGACAGATATAAGGGTGAAGTGACTCTGCTGTCTGAACCAATGAGAGTGCAGCAAAAATGTCATCTGAAGGTGCTGTCAAACTTACAGATCTGAAAATTACATCAATTAAAGTTGACTCCCCACAAGGCAGAAAAAAAAGCTACTAAAAATAGAAATACAATTTTAAGTATATGATGCTGCCACTTAAAATTTGAATGGACATTGTGTGTGAATGCAGACAGTGTTTCAGACTCTGGTTCATTTTCACATACACATTTTATTTTGCATCAAAGGATGAAAAACGGCCCTACGGTATGTGGCTGTGCATTCCTGAGGGCAGACCAATATGGCAGATAAATATTCTTCAAAGAGAGAGCCATGACCAGAACAACAATCAGACCGAAACCACTGAACAAGTGTAAACACACGGTGTTGTGAATCTCACTAGCAGAGAATGCTATTTGGCTAAATATTAATATTAGAATATTTTAAATCTGGCTGTCTCTCTAGTCTGTACATTTTTTTAGGGAATTGCGTCAAACTACAGCCATTTGACAGTGTAATATAGAGAACAAATAACATTATATATAGTCTGCATCTCCTTTTTCTCCAGTTGACATCAGGTTGTTTTGGACTATATGTTCTACCATTCCCCTTTAATGTCACATTGAACTTTTGATATTGCACTGCTATGTCACTGTCATGTCACTGTATGTAACTGGAAAGGAAATGCAAAAACAAATATATAGATATATTTTATTGACATACTGTTTTTGGGAATCTGTTTTCTTACATATTTCCTTTGGATATTAAGTGCTGTGTTGCTTGGTTGTCATTAAAACATCAGAGCAACCATTCATTGAAAACCATTGCAAGTACAATGCATAATAGTAATCCAAGAATTATTAAGTAACACAGTTTCTTATGTTGACATATTATTTCCAAGCTTTAACCGTGTTTTTTTTCCTGCACATCTTTCAATACAGTATATGAGTGTTTCTCAAAACAATTACATCACAGCCAAGTACATATCTTTTGTTTAGGTTCAGTTTAACATAGATGTCCCTCGTTGCCATCATCAGTGCTCATCCTCAGCTCAGCTGACAATGGGTTTGTGCTTATTTTTACCAAAATGCTCTGTGCAAAGTACAATACAGTAGCTTCTTCAAAATAAGCTAACAGTTTGAGAATCAATGAAAAATTATTCACCGTAATAAATCACAAAAGAGACAACATTGGGTTTGGCTTGCATAGCAAATCAAAGGAGAGAAAAAAAAAAACTTAAAAAATATATTTACATTTATGCAAGTCCCTTTCCTTTTTACTAAGCCACATTGTTGTGATTTTTCTTCTTCTCTGCCATGTGAATCTTTGTACAGCATGTGACAGAAAACAGAAGCAGACAGACAACATACTGTATACTCTTTTGAAGAGAGGGGGATGAAAATAACACTGGTGAGACTGGTGTCTGTGTCTGTACATGACATTTACAGCTCCGCATTTTATTTTGCACTCAGTTTCTTTGTCTTCATTCTGTCTCCTCTCCGTCTTTCCAACATCATTCTGTGTCACTCTCCGAGAGTAAATCTCATAGCTCTTACAAACAAGGTGTCCTGGAACAGGCAGCAACAGCAGGGAATGATGTTTCACAAAGACTCTGAAAGAGAGACAATAGATGCACAGAAACATAAAATCCAAACAGCAATAAATGCTTCACTCTCTGCATCTCCTTTTGCAATATGTACATATATTCCCTTGAGGATTGACACTTACAGTGTTCCCTTTTCTCTGTGCCTTGAGTGGGAGGTTGCCCGTTGTGAGAAGGATCTGCACTGGGTCTCTTGTGGGAATCTCTGCTCAGGGTGGCCCTGTTAGATGTTGTTGTGCCGCTCCAGGAAGCCATATGCTGACGCTCGAGAGTTGACACAGTCACCATACACTCCTCAGAAGGGTCCGAGGTTGAAGCTGCCCACGAACTGTGCATGCGGGAACCCACGTTGTGCAACGACTTCATGATGGGTGTGTGGGCTACTGAGTAGATGATGGGTGAGAATGTTGGACAAAGGGTAAGAATTACGCATCATCACAGAAGCATAACTTTAGTGCAAAAAAAAAAAAAAAGTGGTAGCGTACCATCTGCCACATTGTCTCTTCTTCTGGGCAGAGTTCCGACCTTGTCCGTTTGTGGTTTGAGGCCAGTTATTGGTGCCCCCTTGTGGCCAAGACTATGTGTACCGTGAGCACTGTGATCCATTGTTCCGGAGCTGCCTGAGTGACACTGCTGCAAGCCTTTACCTACAAGTAGAAAAGAGAAAGATTTGATGTACATAAATATTATACCTACCATATCCAAACAAGGTTTTGACTTGGATTTAGAAAAAGGAGCTAGATAGTGAGCTCTGAAAATTTGTGGGATCTGTAACCCTCTCAAGCATACTACTTAGTAGATTTAATACTTTAAAAAGAGTCTCTGACAATCATTTTCTTGGTTGCTGCCTTCATCCAGTTATATTAAGTGCAAAACTGAGAGCTTTGTCATTTAAATTAGACATCATGCAAACATGTCGAACCAAACATGGCATTTAAAGCATCGAGTCACAACTGCAGTCCTTGTAGAAATGCTGCCAGCACACTGGTTTTGTTTGTCATTTATCTTACTGGGCTGAAGATACTCCTTAGTCTCAGTGCATTTGTGACAGAATAACTTCTAATACATGACAGCTACACACAAGATGACAAAAATGTTTGCATTACTAATTATTTGTAAATATTTTTAGTCAAAGCGACCTGTATTTTAACCTGCATTGGGGTTTCAAAAGTACTGAAAACACATAATCTCAATGCAGAGGTCAACCTCTTAACCAATCAAACAATGGAGTATAAAAATGGAAAAGTACCATCCCTGTGGGAGAAGCCTTCATATTTCTCTCTAAAGAAATGCTTTCAGGCAGAATCCTATTTATAAATACATCAAATCTTAAATGTTGGGAATGTGACTTTTAAGTATTTTTTTAAAATATTCTATGTTATGGTTTTGATGTCTATGCAGGGCTGGCTTAAAATAACCTTTAAGAAACTGTTGGATATCTCTTTGACAACCAATGTTGTGGAAAAAAACTAATGCATGATTTAAACTGGCTTATTAGAATACTTCTGAGTCTCTGAAAGTTTTTTACTTTGCAGTAACTGTTTAGTCCACATTGCTTTTAACTGTCAGTCAGTCAACATCTCGTTTGACTACATAAACATGACCTTCAATGTATGGGAGAAAGACAACAAAAATCTGCTGGGGTGCTGCAAAGCAAGGCCATGCGCTTCATCACCCCCACCCCCAACTTGGCATAATCTGAAAGGTATGACTAGTAATAAAACTACTTCTGTATTTAATGACCTGACAAGAAAAGACAGTTATATTCCGTATTTTTCCTTGATAATAATTTTGCAAAGGCCACTTTGGCCCAACTAATACCTGTATATCAATGACAGGGGACCACTGATTTGGGAAGGCAATCAGGAAACACTACACTGTACAAGAATAAAATAATAGAACATTTTCCAGTTGAGGGTGGCATGGTGGCACTGTCACCGCATAGCAAGCCGGTTCTGGGTTCAAGTCCCGCTCTGTGCGGAGTTTGCATGTTCTCCCCGTGTCTGCGTGGATTCTCTACGGGTTCTCCGGCTTCCTCCCACCTCCAAAAACATCCACTTCAGGTTAACTGGCCATTTCAAATTGCCTGTCGTGTGTGAGTGTGAGCGTGCATGGTTGTCTGTCTTTGTGTGTGGATCTGTGGCACACTGGCGTCATGTCTGGAGTTTGCCCCGCCTCACGCCCTAAGCCGGCTAGGATAGGCTCCAGCTCCCCGTGACCCGCTACTGTGGATAAAGCGGTTCAGAAATGAATGAATTTCCAGATCAGGAGAATAGCTTGTTTTATTGTAAACGAGTGTCTTCTCCCATACAAGGCCGCAAAAGCATGTTTTGACATTTAGCTAAGGAGTGTTTGTTGTGGGAAGTGAATCAGAGAATGTGTTTTTAAAATTTACCAAAGTAAACAGTTACCAGCTGCTGGTAAGTGATGTTCACAAGGTTAAATGTTTAGCTGTCAATTGGAAACACATTAAAAAAAAAATCATTCATGAACAATAACCACACCACAACTACAACTTTCTGGTTTGACTGCTTGGCCTTCGGGGAGGTAACTACAGTATTATACTTATAGTATTATTATAATACTGCTCTTGCTCCATTCTTTGCATCAATATGTTTTGGCATGAGTTTCAATCATATGTTCCATTTATCAGAGTTAATGAGAAGATAAAAACAATGAAGAATGATAAACCTGGGGTCTTTTTTCTGTCAGTGACCCAGGGTCTGTCTAAGTTTAAAATCATTTTCACCACCTGAAATATATTACCTGATCCCTCAATGCTTTCCAAACCGGGACTAGGAGCATATTCGAAGCCACACAAATTCTTCGACACCACAGCATATCTTTCCTCCTCCTCTTCTTCATCATCTTCGGAAAGGAGAATGGCTCCCAGATCAGACCCCAAAGTACTGGACATGAAATCCACTGGCGGGTTTGGGTTTCTGGACAAGTTGGGACTGCCTTTCATGTGCCTAAATAATTGAGGGGATAAAGCGTGTAGTAATGAAAAGCATAATGGAGACCCCATAGTAAGCAGGCCAAATAAACCGACAGTTCCAGAACGCAGAATCACTGCTTACTCAGGAAAATAGGTAGGCAGAGACTTTTAACTGCACTCATTACTTTCTTTCAGCTGGCATGAGTCATGCTAACACAATAGAATTGTAAATGAACTGGTTAAAACATATCTAGATGGGCAGAGCTGTCACCAACATGCCTGTTATCTCCCCCACAGCTGTCCTCAATGATGGCTCACATCCCACCATAGGGGAGATGCATGCATAATTACTGACACTATTTACTGTTGTGAGAACAGCATGTTAGACTAAAACCCGTTATTAGCCTACAACATGTGATGCCGCTGACTTTTCAAGTTGTTCTGTTCTCCGTTGGAGATCGGAGAACTGATTTTATCATTCAAGTATAGACCAGGATTGGTAGATACTCAAATATTGGTCACAGATATACAGAAACCCAAAATGACCACAATATAACAGATTATTTGTGATGCGTACAGACACTTAGGAACAAGCTGCATCTCATAGATGATCTATTCATCACCAGAAAAGATTATATACGGAAGATGGTCTCAAAATGTTTGTTGGTACTTTGAAAGACCCTTACCATGCCTGTTTAGCCACCTCATATTGGTAAGCTCTGGTTAGCTCATCCAGGTGCGCTTGCAAAATGGATTGCATTTCCTCGTGGTGGGTGGAGCTGAGGGAGGAAGTTGATGGCGGGCTGAAGGGAGCCGGCGAAGAAGATCGGCCTCTCAGAGGAGGAGTGGGGCCTCTTTCATCATCTACCTCATTGTCAAGATTCTGGTGACAGTAAGTCTGGACCGACATGGGTGGGGCCCAACTGTTGCTGTCATATCTGATATGCGGGATAAATAATTTCTGTTGTAGTTATTACATTAGTTTGCTAAACAATCATACTGTATATGACGACTTGAAAAATGGAAGGATTTGATTACCTAAACATATTCTCACTGATAGGTGACTTTTGACCCACCATTAAGGGGTGTTGAAAAACACAGTACAATTCATTTCAGCATGGCAAAATTTTTTTATTCCTAGCTGGCTTTATGAGATGCAGAAGGAAATTGTTTGTCAATTCAGGTTCAAAGAAAAACAAATTTAAACAGCGAATTAAAATAGCTCAATGTTCTGTTAATGCTATGTTGCCCCAAAATCATTCCACGCAAGAGTAATAATGTTGACATTATACCATTGAATCAAGTAAAATACTATTTTAGGAATATTTTATTGGGATAATTAATAATCTTTTTTTATGCAGTGCAGTTTTACCAGATTTATTCTTGATGCCATTGGTATCTTGTTGAATATACCGCATCACCTAGATAGTGAAGGTTTGTTTGGAGGAAAAAAATGTAATTTTTTCTGGCCTCTGGCTATTTTCCACTCAGATATTTTATGAGTTACCTTTTTTTTTTAGAAAATAATGGGTTCTCTCCTACAAACATTACATAGGAGATACTCCAACATTTGAGAAAATGTGATTTTGTTGTCTATCAGAAATTTGTTTCCTTGTCAAGGTGCACAGATTGGAGGGACGTCTGAGCTGTATGATGCTTCTTTCAAGGTCTACATTTAGATTTTTGTGTATCTGTTCAAGACTTGAGACAGATTACATATGAATTCATCTTACCCTCGTCCATGGTTTTCCTGCGGGTAATGGTCAAGGTCAACCTCAGTACCGGGTAAAGGGTGCATGGGTGGCAGGGGCAGAGGCATGTTAGCCCAACATGTCCCGTTTGATTTAGAAGCCTTTGTTCCACCCTTCACCTTCTTTTTCTTCCCAACCTTTGCACCTGGAGGAAGGAGGTAAAGAAGGAAAAATATCTGCTTGTCTGCGTATTGCAAAAGATCCAAATGCTCACACAAACATTCTTTACAACATTCACACAACCTAACCCTTCAATACACACACACACACGCACACGCACACACACACACACACACACACACACACACACACACACACACACACACACACACACACACACACACACACACACACACACACACACACACAGCCTTGACAGCTATCTTCTATCCCTCTCTGCTGTCTGAAATTATCTAAACCTTTTCTTTTTGTGGACTGACAGTGCATTTGGACTTTTCCTAAATGCTGACATTTTTTAAAGAGGCATCAAAACCTGTAAGCAAAATACTTTAAGTTACATCCATACAGCTCTGGCACCATCTCTCTCTTTTTCTTATTATATCTGATAAACCTGACATTTAGCTCTGGCACACAATCCATTTTGTAAGGCTACTGAAGTATAGGCAGACATGCCTCTGTGATTTTACTCAATGTATAGAAGGTGCATAAATAACCCAGAACACTGAGGGATTTTCTGCCATCAGTACTAATCACGTTAAAGCAAAAAAGAAATGTGTCATGATTGTGTGACATTTCTGGGCTAGATAAGCGCTAAGGGTCGAATTGTGACGAAGACCGAAGAGTAATTAAGAATATTGTCCTAAGGGTTAATTTTCAGTGAATATGTAAATAACAGCGCTTTTTTCCATTTTTGCTTGCCAACTCCCCTGTAGTATTTTGCCACTGAAGAGAGTATGGAATTTATGGCATATCTTAATTTCACTGGAAGTTCAAGCACTGCTACAGTGCACAGACCCCTAGGATTCATACCCAAGAGCACAAACATCAAACAAAAAAAAAACATATTTATGTTTACTACGGTTGTTACCGCTGCCAGGTCGTCTGTCGGTTAGCGAGTATCCCAGATTTGCTATTTCCTGCTGAGCTTGGAGAGAGGCTTTCCAGCGAGGATCTGGCCTATCCACAGCCAGCTCGTGGAAACTGTTGGACTGGAGTATCTGAGTCGTGGCGTAGGGGGTCGGCTGACGTACTGGGCTGCTATAGCCGACCTTCCCCATGAAGTCGATGCTGCTGTAGATGGCACCATCAGACAGCATGGTACCCGTCTTCTCCACTGCTGCAGATGGTAGGACATCTGAGGAGCGTGACATGAGTAAGGGAAAAGAGAAAAAGGATCATGGAGGGATTAGCTGACATGAAGTTAACGATCTCTAAGGTCATTAAGCCTCCCTGCTGCTCTGGCTCTCTGTATTAGTTAAATACAGGTCTCTTATGGACTTGATATAAATGGAAGTGATTATCTACAAGCGTAATTAGCATGTGACACGCTGTGGAGGCCCGGGTGAGTGTCCACAAGAGGGATATTCAAATAGTGGTAACCTTCTGCTCCACTGTCTTGTACACATTCTGTCTGCAGCTCAACAGGGTTCCAGTAAAATGTGAGAACATGCAAACACACAATAAAATCGCACAAACTACAACTATTAGTGCCAAACAAAGATGTGAAATGCGCAATGGCAAGCAATGGGAAGGAACGGCAGGGAAAAAGTACATGTAAACACCATAAACTTTAGCAAATATCAGGCTTGTCAAATCATATCAGTGAAGTATAGCCCTCAAAGGCTCTTTTAATTTGTGCGTGTGTGTGTGTATGTGTGTATTTGTGTGTGTGTGTGTGTGTGTGTGCACACCCTAATCACGTCCTGTCATTGTGCTTCTAAGTGGATGAACATCAAAAATGTCCAACCAGGCATCGCTGAAACTGTATTCTCTGTCACTCCATCCTGTTTATATCTCTTACCTCCCCGGCCAAAGTTGCCGCCGCCCTTCGGACTCCCTAAACCCCCATTAGCCGGGAGGCTAGTGGACGGCCAGGAGTCAGCTAACCAGGGGAGGCCTTGATCACCCGCTTTCAACAGCCCTGGACGACTGTTGTTTGTGGACAGAGATAGGTAAAGGAGAGAACCAGTAACATGGTTAAATATACAGCTGGCACCATCACAGTATTGCTCATTTTCTTCCTGCGGCACCAACTGCAAATTGATGTGAAAACTCTTTCAGCATATTCTCACCCGTGGAGCAGCCCAGCATGCAGGCGACAATAAACAACAGAGAGACATAAAATGGCAAGTCTATAAATCAGACTTCTGCCTCCTCTAAACTCCATCATCCCTAACTCTCCTCCAAGACACACGGCAGGCCTAAATACACACTAAATCCACTTTAGAGCCTTAGCACAACAGAAATTTACATTTTAAATTGAGAATCATGGACAGCCCCTGGCAGATCAGCTACACTGGCGCACTGTCTCCATAGCAACAGAGACAGCAAAAGCCCATTAGGTGGTTTAGGAAAGCTACCATGCCATTTTGTCTTAGTGAAATACAACGCTAATGAATAAGAGCTTTGACTTCAAGGTAGAAAAGTTGCAAGAGGCAATTCAGGGAGAAAAAACCCCCCCACACAATTTAGAACCTCTTTATATTAGATGTGCAATGGTCACATGGTGCATGCATACTGTTTGCATATGTTTAGTTAATGTGCAGTGACACACATCATTTTCCAATTGGACTGAATCTTTAATGGTGGGCGGAGTTGTTCAAAGCTGCCTTGGTGATGACTCAAAGGTGTTCATACAATTATGTCAATAATTTCCATTTTAAAATCCACACATTTACATATGTTTATTTCTAAATACACTCTAGCACCAGAACACACAAAAAGAATATAGAAGTGTGTATTTTTAGTCCATTATGTTCAGCATTTGTTCTAGCTCTGGGGTTATATGCTGCTTCATGTAGACAAAGAAGCACATTCAGCTATTATCTGCAAAAAAAATTTCCCTATTTCTCTTTTTGTTTCAGTACACTTTGATGGATGGTATGGATGCAAACCTACACTTCACTTCTGGCATTTTTGAGCTGGCAGAAATTTTTTTGCAGGAAATTCAACACTTGGCTGATCCATGCCGTCAGTATGCCAACCTTTTTCTACATCACATTCATCATCTCTCCCGTCCTCCCATAGCCCCTTGTTCTGCCAATAACCTCATTTAAACTGAGCAAAAGCCAGTGAACAAAACAGCAGTTCACCTGCATCCATGGGTAGCGCTTTTCAAATGAGTGATTAATGATTTCATCAAGTGTACATCAGTGCAAGTAATACATTGATATAAGCAAGCAAATGGATATTAAAATATGTACGTTAATTGCATTCAGCATAAAAGACCTCCTCATTACAGGTATTACAATGGGCTCTTGTCAACAAAGGGCAAGCTGTGCTTAACATCTTGTGGCACTTGTGTCAAATGTCAGTGGGAAAGCTCCCCAATAAGCTTGCTGCTTTTTTTTATTTAAGTTAAAACTAAATTCTCACCTTCCGTTTCTGATCAGGCCTCTGTCTCTTTGGAAGGTGACTGGCAGAGAGAAAAAGGGGGTGGGATTAGAAACTGTTTTGCTTCAACATGAATTCCAATGAGAGGTATATTACAGCTATGACTGGTTAATTTCTATGATATTTTAATATGCTATATGCACAGACATACCTGCACGAGTGAAGGTGAACGATTGTACTGCAATTCCGGACAGAGATGGATAGAGGTAGATAGAGGGTCATAAATCAAACACATTAGAATGCAGCGATTTGAAAGGTGAAATAAAGACATTCATGAAATCACGTATGGCAATACTGTCCCTTCATCTTTTACTTTGTTCTGTTCATTTATCACTAGTGGTGTGTCAGCAATATTCATATCTTAATGTAATTCGGGTCAGTAATTTGACATCTCATCACAGCACTGCGTCATTTTGTCCGCATTAAACTGATGGCTCCGAGGAATAACATTGAAATGAACATGACATGTTTTATCATCTTATTCTATGTAACTGTTTCTTACAAAAAAGAAAAACTTGGAGGCTGAAAAAGAGGTTTACTGTGAATAGAATTACATAATTATTTGATAAACTGACAGCAGAAAAGGCATTCTTAAACAATAAAACAATTATTGTTTCTCATGACAATTAAATGTACTGTAATTTGAAGTAATATAGTTTGAAGAAATTTGGTTAAAATTACAATTCAAAAAGAAATCATGGAATTTCTGATATTTTGAACATTCTAGTAATTCGTGTTTATTTTCTAAAATGGAAATGTGCTTTGCTCGGACTTAAACACCTCAATTTGTTCGAGCAAAAGGATCAGACGAGCAGCACTCAATCATGTAAATCCCTATTGAATTAGAAAATCAGAGCACTCTCTCCAAGTCCCTGCCATGAGGGAAAAAAATATTTCAAACATAAACCTAGACGTGCCTCTAGTTAATGTGCAAACAACCAGCCTTGGCCTGACAGTGGTAGGGGGTGGAGGTAAGGCGCTGATGGAACTCAGCACGGTTGATGCACATCATTGCACATGATTTGAAGTCAATAGGGCCTATTTCCATTTGTGGTGAATATATTTCCTTTGTTCAACAATTTAGCCAGCTCAGATGGAGTCACATCTGAGATGACATCAGTTCTCATTGGAGAGAGAGAGAGAGAGAGAGAGAGAGAGAGAGAGAGAGAGAGAGAGACCTATCGGTGCTGAGATTTTGTATGGTGTGGAACCGATGGTGAATTTTTTTTTCTTTTACCTGCATAGTTGCTGAGCCCCTTCCTCTTTTTTCTCCTCCAGTATAGCCAGGCACTAAAACCCATAAGGACAATCCAGCAAGCTCCTCCCAAACCGGCAATGAAGGCTGGCTGCTTCACCATGTCTGAGATGCTATTGTTTCCTTCCGAACCCGTCATTATGTCCCTCAGTTCTGCACCTGGGGGTACAGTAGGAATATACAAACACAAACACATGCATGCACGCATGCATGTATGCATGGGCATGTGCACACACACACACACACACACACACGCACACACACACGCAAGCACGCACGCACACGCACAGAATAAGAGGACAAATAATTTATCGTCAATTGAACATCAATTCCATACAAATGGAAACCAAACACAATCAAAGGTCATTTTTTCCTAGTTTCCAAGTATGTGAAGCTTTTGATCAATAAGAAAATAAGTCAATATATTCAAGTTTATTTCCATAGTGGTTTCAAATATATAAAAAAAAACCCGTGACAAAATCTGTTTGAATGTTGTTATTTGGTTTATTTTGCCTGGTTAACACATCTGAAAACTTCATGAAAGAAGGAAAACACAATGATAAAGATTGGTAGTAAAACACATCCAGTTCCAATGATGCACTTATATAATACACCTACTGTATATGAGACAGCACATACCAGACATAAATCAAACAGACCTCAGGAAATGGCAAAAGGTGGAGGCAATGGAGGTAAAAGCAATACGAATAAATAAATAAACAAACAAACAAACAAATAAATAAATAAATGAATACACAGCATCAGTGTATCCAATATGTAGGCAGAGTAAATCAATTCAGCTGTGCACTTATCAACTTGAGCTGCAAGACATAGGATTGACAGAGCAGCTCTGACAGAGTTTGATTTTCTGTTGCAGCTACTGTGCTGTGAAATTAGATTCACAGTCTCTAGCAGAATCCCACCCACCCCCCTCCATCATTAAGCTCTGGTCCACAGGGGTGTGTTTCCCTTTCCCTGTGTGTTAAGGGTTTTATTATATATCAGTCAAAAGTCACAGATGAAGACCATCTGGCCTGGGCTCTGATATTGATTCTGGGCTTATATACTCTGGGCATCCTTTTATTTGCTGTTTGATAAGATGTGATAGTCTGATAAGCTCCAACGAAAACACTGTCTACTATGTTAGCACCAGCTGCCCACATATTGAAGAGGATTATTGATATGGCTAACAGTACTTGGCAGTGTTACCAGACACTACACTTAATGAAACACTATTGATTTCTCAGTAGACGTCTGCGTTGTAAAGCGCAATCTTCTTTCTTCAAGTGCAATAAATTGATAAATCATTTTTCTAGACCACCAATCTGTGATGGGGACCTAGGTTCCCCATTAGGAGGCCTTTCCATTTGACACCTGGTTTGGTGTGAGTGTGTGTATGTGTGTGTGTGTGTGTGTGAGTGGATTACCCAAAATGATGAGCTGAGGTTTGCTCTTGACCCCGACGCCTGCACTAGTGCCTGCAGCCACCTCCACATGGTACTGAACTCCAGCCTGCAGCCCCCCGACTACCACTGAACGGATGGTTGCATCCACAGACTTATTGACATGAAAGCGGGTTTCATTGGCCAAACACCAGATCTAACACAGACACACCAGACAGGGTAGATTTTAAGGTTAGTAATAAATTCAGTTTGCCTCCGTGTGCCAGAAGCAGAATGTGATCCAACCTTGTACTCCTGGATAATGCCATTCTGTTGGTCGGAAGGCGGAGGGTCCCAAGATACGCTGATAGATGTGCTGTTGTGGTTCCCTACTGTCAACACTGTCACTTGCTGTGGTGGTGCACCAGGTGCTGATGGGTTACAAGCAGTATGAAAAAAAAAAAAAAAGTTGAGCTTATTACATAACAAAAAGAGCATTTTAAATCTTAATAGTATTTTTTGCATAACTGTGAAGCAAAAGGAGCTTCCCAGTTATGCAAAAACATAGGAACATAGGAACATTCGACTTATAAACATTCATAGATACAAGCACCCACGCCCTGCCATTCACACACACACGCACACCTATGAGCAATTTTGACATGACCAATCCACCTAAACTGCATGTTTTTGGAGGTAAAAGATAGTCAGAGAACCCTGAGAGAACCCATGCAGACACGACGAGAATTCAAACTCCACACAGAAAGGACTCAAACCCGGACAGCGACTGCACTACCCACTGTGCCACTATGCCGGCCGTAAATATAGATTGAAATTTGATAAATAACGACTTACATTTGTGTTTGTAGGTCGAGGACTACCTGTATTGACTTTTCCATACTTCTTGGCATCACAACTTAAACACATTAAGCATTTTTGCTTCCTCTATCTACATAAATGGATACATAAATGGTTTATTGACTATTTATCGACTCATACATATTTCTGTACATCCTCTATGAGGACATCGATACAAGCACGTTGAGAAAGTAAAGTTTCAGAAGAGTCAACAACAAGCATTTTAGGATGTGATAACAGTAAATGCAAAACGGCAAATGCAGAGGTAATAATGACCCCAGTGGTTGGTTTTTAATTGTTTACATACACATTTGTCGTATCTTGCTTGTATTGTAGCTACACTGTCTCAAACCATTTCCAGCTGTTTCACTTCATTCATGTCATCTGTATCCGTGTCAGATACAGTAGATCCTTGATTTAGAGTATAAATTTAACTTTACCTGTTGCACAAACGATAACCATTCCAACCAGAACAGCAAGATAATTTAAGGGTCCCATATTATGCTCTTCGTAAGTGACTTCACACAATTGGCAGATGTCCAACTACACTGTATTTGAAATCTTACAGTCTGGAGAGCTTCCAGACTGTTCGGATGGTACCGGCAGTGGTAAGAGGAAACATGGAGGTCTTCTCTTCTTCTTGTGAACTACTTTGAACTGTTGGCTGTCGTGTGCCTATACTATTCTCTATCTTATTTTCATCCGCTCACCATACATCGCAATGAGGAGGAAGACGAATGGAAGCTAGGACACTAAGAACTGTACATACCCGTATGTGCGCTTTTATTCTCTTATCTATTCTCTATTAATTATGACTTGTTTTTCTTAAATTTTCCTTATTTTGACATTTTGATATCATCTATGGTTTTCTCTGGAGCAGTACAACTGTAACGAAAAACAATTCTCCCCTCAGAGGGAATGGCTTTTTTTTTTTTTTTTTGGTGCAGTAATTGTTGGACAACTTTGCGGATGTCCAGTCAATACAGGGCCCGTTTGTTTTCAAGATTCTAGGAGTTGGTAGGGTTTGGGAAGACGACTCTATTTGTAGGGACCTGAAAAAACATGTTTTCATAATAGGACCCCTTTAAATGAAAGGAATTTCAATTAATCCCAAACACTAATATTACCTTCTTAATGGATAAGAACCATTATGACCACATGTAAATGCTTTATAAGTAGCTGCATTTAATTTTTCAAGTCTTATGTAATTGGAACTGCTTCATGTCTTTGAAAGCATGCTGAAGTTGACTGTAAAGAGGAATTTGCAGCTGTTCTTGTGGGATACCATATTCAAAGCTCTTTAAAGGACAATTTCCTATGTACCAAGTTAGCTTGCTAACCTTCCTGGACAGATTGGTGGATTAAATAGAGTGCTAATGCCGTGTATATGGCACAGGGAAAAAAAAAAATCTTTGATTGAACTGCTCTAGGACCAAAGTGTCTCATGACTCATATTAAAACTTCATTATGCTCTGATTGAGTGGATGCATTCACTTCTTTGAAACTTATTATGGCACTACAATTTACTAAAGCTATCTGCAGTGTAATGCTGCAGTGTTTGCAGACAAGGCAATGGTGGTCACAATAATGCAAAGCAGTTTGGACATAACTGCATTGTCTTATTTACCACCTGGTCTTGAAACCAGTGACTCAATGTTTCCTGATGGGATTGGTTCTGTAAATGGTTGGAGAGAAATGCAGTCAAGAAGTGTGCAGTATCAGTGCAGCAACTTTAGCAGTGTTTATATTGCTAGAGAAGAGCAGTAAATCCAGGAGATCTATTCCTTTACCTCCAAAACAAAAAACAAAATAAAAAAATTGAGAGTCTATGGAAGTCCCTCAAATTTTGGTAAAGGTGACCTAAAGCTTCTCTCTGATTGGTTCCTTTGGATTTTCCAGGACATGCAGCTCTCTCTGAGTCTGAACCACTTGCTGTTATTGGCAGTAAATTTGTTCACCTTTCCTGTGTAATGTGATTGGACAATTCTCAACACTGTCTTTCATTTTCCAACCCACCATTATTATAGCTGTGGATAGGTGACTGCCATTGTCTTTATCAAGACACTTTGAATATAACAATAAGTGGACCAGCAGGAATTTAAAAAACATCAATGCAAATACAAAAGTAATATTACAGTAATGCACTGTAAGGTTGAACTATAATGGTTTACACTACTAGCATGGTAGAATACTTGAGGTTAGATTACTTATCTAATTATAGATCTGGTGAGTCTCAACCATGAAGCCTCCTCTTTACCTCTGTGCACACAGATGTACTGTATATCTAAGAACATACAGTAGTTCTCATTGAAAAAAAGAAGAAGGGTGGAGTAACTACTCCAAGTAAGACAGAAGTCCCTCTCTCAAGCAAAATAGTTCAATCTATCTCAGATTGAACTATTTTGCCTCACTTATTCATCAGTGAGGGAAAAATTAAATGGGAAATAGACAGGCAGGTAGATGTGTCGCCCACAGTGATGTGGTTGCTCTGCCGAGCCATGGTGATGAAGACAGAAATGAGCCACAAAGCAAAACTCTCCATTTACTGCTCTGTCTAGATTACAACCCTCATCCATGATCATGAGCTCTGGGCAATGACCAAAAGGACAAGATTTTGAGTACAAGCGGTGAGAAATGAGCTTTCTCTGTAGGGAGTCTAGTGACAAGCTCAGATATCTGGGAGAGGCTCAAAGTTGAGCAGCTGCTCCTCCACATCAAGCAGAGGTGGTTTGGGCATCTGGTCAAGATGCCCCCTGGACGCCTTCCTAGGGAGGTGTTCAAGGCAGGTCAATCTGGGGGGAGACCAAGAGGCAGACCGAGAATTTGCTCGAGAGATTAGATCTCTCGGTCGGCCTAGGAACACCTTGGAATCCCTTGGAATCCCTTCAGAGGAGGTGGGAGTGTCTGGGCTTCACTGTTCAAACTGATGCCACTATGACCCCAATCCAGATAAATGGTTGAAAACGAAAACAAGAACAATATATAAATATGGATTAAGCAGTACAATAAAAATTCAATATCAAGCATGTGCAGTTTTGGTATTGCTATTTCAGCAAAGGGATGGGGCTTGCCCCGTCAGTTGAGGGTTTTCACCAATATCATCAACCAATTAGTGTAATTCAGCAATTTCTGCATGAATAAAAACAATCCCTGTGGATGAATAATGGCTGTGATATAGTAATGACTGCGGAAAACATAAAACTAAATGCTTAGACTGACAGATATGGTCAAAGAGCATGCTCTTAATAATGTGACTAATACTGATGTGAGGGCTGCTGAACACAGAAGCTTGTGAGTAATTTGAAGCAATTATTGCTTCCAGTGACTCAGAGAACATTTCAGTGTTTACTGAACACAGCTGTTCAATTAAACAAAAGGTATATAAGCTGCTTAATGTCCCACTTTACAGGATATAAAGAGGTAAACATAACCTGTTATGCAAATGACTGCATCGATTAAACAAATTAATTCATACATTTCAACAAACTTGTCCCCATATAACACCTGCAAAACACACCCTACCCAGCAGGATCAGGAAATAGGTCATATGGTGGTGGATACTCACAAATATGAAGTGAACTTTATTGTAGAGATCATAAAAGAAAGGTAAGGTTAACTTCTCATACAGAGCCTTCAACGTAAAACAATGTTGTTCATCCACGGCCAACAGTAGTACAGCCATTGGTAGCTGCTGAAGCCAGTCAGAGCCAATTCACTGAATATGACTTAGGATTATGGTAATGAAAAGTCCTATTGTCACTGATTTATCTGTCAAATCAATAACTATATTGACCTCTAGTTCAATTAGCTCTTGTCTCTTCACTGTCCTTCCTTCCTGTCCTGGTCTCAAAATATCAGAGCATTACCATGAAGGCTATACCTACTGAGGGTACATATAGCATTTCATTTAATTTTCCATCAGCAGTTGTGGAAAGCTATAGGATCCACGTATGACAGGAGTAATGGTGACGTCAAAGAGCCTTTTGCCTCTGGCCACATTACTCTCACTAGCAACTCATTAAATGATTGTAAGGATCATTAATCTTAACATACAAATGCCACTTTATGTCACTTGTTTTGACCTCTGAAGCTCCTGAGACACCCTCTGCTAGGGTTTCACAAAGGTAGGGACCTGCCTTTGATGGATATCTTGTGTTTTTTGCATGTCAGCACATTTGCAGAACATTGAGTATCAGTAGATCACGCCAATTTTTCCACTACTATGGTCTTTCCAGAATACAAGTAACTAGAGCATGCATGCTGGTCCACAAAGACACTAAGTGATCCTGTGTGGCCATTTTAATTGGCTGGGGTTGAGTTGTGTTTCTTTTTCCCCACTAGCCGTATCCCTAGTCCACAGGCCTTAACTCTCCTACTGGGAGGAAGATGCATTAACGGCCTCAGCATGACTTGCTTTCATTGCAAACTGACCTCCATGCAATCCAAGTGATGCAGCATGAAAGCCCCATTGTTGTGTCAATGTTTGGGGTGAAACAGTCGTCTTGCAATTCACAAGCATTTGTTTTTTTTTCAAATTCATGGATGTTTATGTGATGAGCATCAAAAGTAGTGAATAATACTGTCCTATGACGAGGCTTAAGACAGCAGTTTGTCCACGGTAGAAAAGTTATTTCAGTAAGGTAGTTTATATTTATGCCGCAAACATTAGGATTCAGAGAACTGTGGCTGATTGTGTGTGTGCTGGTAAAGGAAGGGCGCATCCCTCTAGTCTTTTTTAGTATGTGACGGAGATTTGGCAGCAGGGGTCCACAGATCAGCAGAGTTGGGCTTATGTCAAAAGCGACAGTTTTTGCCCTCCCCCTGTTTGCCCACCAACCCACAGAGACCAAGACTTGTCAAAGTCCCCTACTGTGCTGTCTGTGAAACCTGTTTGCACACACAAGAGACATGGCACTACAGCAGTATGCCTGTGTGGGTGGCTGTACTTGAAATGCCATTACGCATTACCGCTAGAAGCCCCAAATATAACTGTGCAGTAAGTGGAGTCATTTACAAAGTAAATCTTGAATTACTTGTAAAATAGAGGCTGAGGATTTTTTTTGTCTCAATACTTTTTGCTTACCTTCTTCCATAGTACGTGCTGTCATAGATTCACTGTCTGCACCCTGGAACTCGTTGAAGTATGGCCGCACTTTAATTTCATAGACAATGCCTTTCTTGAGACCAGAGAGAGTTATGTCCCTCTCTGAAGCAACCTTCAAGTCCTGTATCTGCCACGGCCCTGGGGAGGGCAGACCTGAAGTCTGCCGGAACAGAACACGGTAGCCTTGAATAAATTGGGAGGGATTGTCCACCTGAATGAAGAGCAAAATGGGAGAGAGAGCAGCATAAATATATGCTCTATGGAAATGATGTGGGAGTCCTACATGACTTCAAAGCTGTGTACAGTTTTTGACTGCTTTTTAAAATTTTTTTTTGACAATGCAGGCTTAGATAACAATACAGTTTAATCATAAGTGGACAATGAAGAAATTGCACGAAGGAGGTCATGAAGTAAAGCTGAGACAGTCAGAGACCTTCGGCAGTATGTGAACACAAAATTCTGAATCACCAAGGTATATATCATCAAAACTGACCAAATTTATTCGGATAACACTTTTTTTTTCTCTGTCGCCTTATTCCACATGTCATTGACAAAATGGACACTGAATCTTAAAATATTGTGAACACAAGAAAATTTTACTTGAAAAAGACTAGGTGTGAAGACTTGAATAAAGAAAAAATCATCTTCTGCGTTTACCGAAAATTGTACTGCAGATATTAATGAAAACCTTTGGCGTATGTACTGCAAGCTTGCACTGTTATTCAACATCAAATCCCAAATTAAAACAACAAAATATGACTTCCAAATCTGCTGATGAAGATGTTTAAGTGGGTCTAAATGACATGGAATTGTATATCTTGTCAAAATTTAGGAAATTAATATAAGAACATAACTACACATTTTTTAAATGCATTGAAATATCAATTTATTAAACTCTAATGACACCCAAGCAACTCCATGCCTGTTTTCTCATCTGACATTAACCTGACTATCTAAATAAAGTTTACTGACATACAGTATGCACCTGTACAACTCTTTCTAAAGGACATCAGAGGAATAAAGACATCAGATCAACAAACAGCACACACAATCCCCTTTTGTACAGCCACAATTGCTTGAAATTGGGAAAGGAATGCATGGCTTTCCTGCAACTGACGCTTTGTCAAATAATGGATCCACTGAGGCCAAAAAAACATAGCTTTACCCATTCACTCTGCAAGCAGCATTACAACGCGAGGTTGTCACAATGACAAGCGTGAAATAACAGACTGGTGTAAACCCTTCCTAGTGTCATTAACCTGCAGCTGTATGCAGTATGGACACCTTGCCAATGGACAGAAACGATCACCTAATGGTGATGTATTTGTCCTAATTAAAAACATTACTCTTAATTCCTGCATTACCTCAAACCATTCGAAATTAATGGAGCACCAGCTGCTTACACTATGAATTCTACAGTGTATACTATGTGTGCCAACAAATTCCAAATCTAGCGAGATGAAAGATTTGCTGCTCTGCAGGTAATAGTACAACAATAACAACCTAATTCCCCAAAAAGTACAATTCACAAATACTTTTTTGTGAATACATTTCATTGGTAAACAGTAGGGTTGAGCCGGATATTTGTTTAATACGGTATCCGGTACGGATAATGCATTTTGATGAGTACAAGTACGAATACAAATAAAGCCTGTTAATACTCGGACTGAAGGAAAATCAGCCGAGTGTTTTCATGCTCTGTGATTGGTCAGTCACACATACTTCCCGCCCCTCCCTACTCACTGCAGTTAGAGCGGAGTTTCCCTGTCTCACTCTCTGTCTCAGGTACACGCAGTTACTGATCTCTCTGTTCGTGGCTTCACTGTTGCTCACGTACTTATTAGATTTTCTTCAGCTTGCCTCTATCTTGGTGTTTGGTTATGTGGTGAACTTTCTTGTTTGTTTTTTTTTTTGTTTTGTTTTGTTGCACATACGTGTGCATTTAACCACCGCCTCCGTGGTTAAAGTCTTTTTTTTTTTTACCTGTTCTAAACTCTGTTCAAATTAATAATGTCTATGCTTAATATTTTAACTGAGACATTGCGCGTGCGCACGCACACACACACACACACACCATAATCAATATTGTTTAACTTTATGTGAAAAAAAGGCAATAGCATTTGGTACTAATAAATAAATAATTGAAAAAAAAGTACTAGAAAAAAATTTAAATGAAAAAGAAGAAAAAAAATTAAAAAGTTTTGTTGAGTATGACAATTCTTGTTCATGCATACTTTGTAGTTAATTACTTTTTTAATTGCATGCACTTCATTAATGCACTTTGTTTTTACTTGTTCTATACATAGTTCCTTTACTATTGTGATCAAAAAGCGTTGAATCTCAATTCTGAGGCTCTTCGGTAAATATTCATTCATAGACTTAAGAATATTCATGTTCTGACTCAGTTCTATAAAAAACTTGTTCTGTAAATAGTTCTCTTACTTTTGTGATCAAAAACATTTATTTGAATTTCAATTTTGAGGCTGTTCTGTAAATAGTTTTAAATAAGCAAAAATACCGCAGCTTGTGATCAATCCATATCAATTTTAGACTTAAAACAATGTGGTGATTTAAGCCCCACTCATTTCCGGTCAAACCACACCCACTTCCGGTTTAAGCCCTGCCCATTCCGAATACAGATACTGATACAGATAATCTAGTTGGTTGAACAGATACAGATACAGATACAGATAGTGGTGTACTCGCTCATCCCTAGTAAACAGGCTCATAGGTAGTGACTAATGATGTCATGATAATGATTAAAAAAAAAGTCAAAGGCATTTGAAAAAAGGCATCCTTGAAATATTCATATTAGGGCTGTCAGTTTAACTCGTCAATTAGATTAATTAATTACTCTGCAAATTAACGCGCTATAAAATTTAACGCAATTAATCGTGAGTGGCAAGTCAGTGTGCAAGCATTTTAAATTTGGCCCATTGAGTGACCCGTAGGCTGCAGTGGTACGTCACTTCGAACCTGCGCCACTAGTCAAAAGCAGAGTGACTGACAACAGAGATGGACGTGACACAGGACAGCAAGGCAAGCCCACTCGGACTTTTGGGCGGAAAGTTTATTTATAGAAAGAACAAAGACGGGACTATCAACAAAAACGCAGTGATTTGTACCTTTTGTACAAGAGAATTTTCATATCACCGAAGCAGCTCCAGCCTAACGTATCATTTAAATGCAAAACATGTCAAGGACACAGAGTTGTCTGTTGTCAGTTCCTGTAACGTTAGCTTACCCTTTTAAAGAGAAATGCCTGTTGGCATCTTGCTACTGATGTTGCCTTATTTAGAGACATGTTATACTATTCATTTTGAATTGCTGTATTGAGTCAGCTTTAATATTCATTTTGATTGAGTCTGCTTATGTCGCTATTTGACTCAGACTTATTTTATTTCTGAATTTTATTTATTTAACTGTATTTGTATTGCATTTTTGAGAAATGCACCTGGCTTAATTGGTTTGCTGATGTGCTTGGCCTTTTTTCTTTTGAATTTCATTTATAAAGCACACTTAACCAATAAAAATGTGGATTTCAGATTTTCCCTTCTTGGTGTATTCTATTGATTAGTCATGCACTACAATTTTGTAATGTCCTAGAATTCAAATTCTTTATTTGGGGGCCTTTAGCAGGTATGAGATTAAAATGCGATTAATAAATTAATTACAAATCCTGTAATTATTTAATTTTCTTAATTGCCTGACAGCACTAATTTATATGTTTAACAGCAAAGCAATGCTAAAAAAGGGGGCAATAAACTATGTGAATAATTAATGTTTTTCTGTTTTACCTGGCATTCTAATGGGAGTTTGTACTGAAACTCATCACCAAATGTATGTACTCACAGTCCATGTGACCTGCACAGAAGTCGAACTGAGGACCACTGGGTTGTGCATACTGACCACCACATCCCCCAACTCCTTCTGCACGCGACGATGGTCCACCCCTTGTGCTGTGGGACTAATGTCTGGGAAAGAGAAAGAAATGAACGCATGTAGAGGGAGAGCATTTCTTATTAATAGTAATCCATAGCTATTTATTTCTGCACCTTGAGTGCGGACAGGCTCAGACATTGGACTTGGGTCTCCAAGACCTTGAGCATTGACTGCCCTGATGATGAACAGATAAACCGTATTGGGTCGCAGGTCCTTTACTGTGAACTCGGTGCTCTTCACATGGTCTGCCACTGTCTGCCAGCTGTTACTGACCAACTGACTGCAAAAAGAAATTAATTTATTTGTTGAAAATGGGAAACAAAATGTATCACAGAAGTGGCTTCAATTGCATGGGATAACACTGACAGGCTGTCCTCCTAGAGATTGTGAACAAGGATTAATTTAAAGCATTTTAAAAAAATTTTTGAAATGCATCCTGTCATCAACAGTAGGAATATGAATACATATGATCTTTCTTGGATTGGGTGCGGAAAGAAAAAGCTCTTGTGCCAATAGTAATTTTCAGTGTAAGAAAAAGTAAATTTTTGAAACATCTAGAATTCTGTTTGAAAACATCTATTTTCTGCCTACATAAACATCGTACATCTGTTACTGCCATGAAAGTTTGGGGTCACGAAATGTTACCCAAGGGTATAGGTCGCAGACATTACCCAAAAGCCTCAATGACATATGAAGACACTGGGGAGATTGCCTCAGGCCCTGGTTCCCATGACAACGAGATACTGCTCTTTGTGACATCGATGACCTCTGGCTTGGAGGGTGGCCCTGGGAGAGCCGTGACATTGTGAGACACAAACTCCAGGAGGTCCGTGGACTCTGGCGACCGAGGAAACACAGATACACAAAATGAATACTAGCTAAGCTTTACCAAATCACGCACAGAAATTTTCTTTTTGTTATCACTAAATTTTCTAAATCAGACCTCGGACATCCAAGTAGGCACTCCATGATGTTTCCCCGCTAGAGCTGGTTGCCACACAGGTGTATAATCCCATGTCAGATAGCTAGGGCAGACAAAGACAATCCCAAGACAATTTTTAGAATGAGGCAGATTTCAGATTTATAAAGGAGACAAAAAGTCAAGACTAAAATCCTCATACTCATAAGACTTTCTCTTCTCATTCACATCACAATGTTATCGTTTTCAAGCTGCACTCTACTGCTACATTTCACTGTATCCTGTATATTTTCTAACTGTTCCCAATTGGTTCCTACAAGCTCTTACATCAGTCTAGGCTTCTGAAGGAGGTTCACAGCTACTCATACAGTAAAAATGCATTAACCTCCACTGGCCTGCATTTGGCTCAAGAAAAACCGGAGAGTGGATGAGTGGAGGAAACTTTAACACCGGGCAATTAGAAAAAAGAGCCTAGTAAGAGCTTACATTAATTTTCTTAATTGATTCCCTCCAATAATAGTCACCCCCCATTCCCAGAGCCATCAACATTATCATCATCATTGCTGACACAAGAAATAAGTGATATGACCATTTGTTTTATACATGCAGGGGTATAGGAGTCGCAGAGCACTGTGCTATCTCAGGAAAGAGTCGAGGATAGTGAGAGAGAGAGAGAGAGAGAGAGAGAGAGAGAGACACTTTGACAGGACATTGTATATTGCAGTTTGTCCATTATATTAGCCCCTTTAGACTCCTCTCACCAGTCCCTGTCCTTGAGTCCTTGAGTCTAACTGCTGCCTCACATATTCAGACCAAATAGCAGTGTTTAACAACTTTTAAAAATCAATATTTACTATTCATCTTTTAAAAGCAACCTGACTGCACTTTTCCATTTGAATTACATTCAGCTGACATCAGCCAGTGGGTAAGAGCATTTCTCTTTCATCTTTCACATGCAATAGAAGGATGTTAAGTGCAAACTCACAAAAAAAGAAGAAAAAAGTATATTCTGGATGTGTTTGAGTTTGTATATCTGTGCTGATGCAATGCATGTAGATGCTTTTTTCTGTGGACAAGTAATTAAAATAAGGAAAAGCAGATGCAGAATTACCCTTCTCTTCTACTGAAGAACAACAATTACATTGCACAGTACACATGTATAACCTCCAGGCAATTGGAAAGTGGATGAGTACACAGCATTATTAGTTGCAGGCACACATTTAAAAGAGATTCAACCAATTCTTCTCTAATGGAGCCATTATAAGTTAAGCTGAATTGCAGCAATTGTTCGACTTCAGGTACAGAAAAACAGACAAAATCTTTGTTCTGTGCTTCTTCTACAGGAGATTGTATCATGTACTTCAACCCACTATCAGGTATCTTCTGTGAAAACTATGAGTTATTTTTTTGCCTGCAGTTTTCATCGTTATTATTAAGAGTTAATAAGTTAATATTAATATTGCTGAGATCTGATAATGCAGTGGAATCAGTGTAAATATTCATATGGCAACACATGCTATTGTTTACAACTTGACAACATTTTTGCTCAAATGATGTTGTTGTGTTTTCACATTGCCATAGTAACCTTGGGTAGCACAAAGTGGTAGAAGTAGATAGATTAAGCCACCAAAACAATCTGTAATCCCACCCTGGTGTTCTGGATCTGGAGGCTGCCGTGCTCTAGGAGAGAAAATCGTGGATCCTTTCCCAGCAGACTGGGCCCATTCTTTCTCCAGGTAACTGTAGGCTCTGGGTCCCCTGATGCCTGACACCTAAGTATGGACACGCCTCCCAATATTTGCGTTTGATTGGATGGGCCCTGCCGGATTATGGGTGGTGGGCGATCTTTCATAGCTGGGGATAAAGAGCAAATAATAGGTGTTAATATTTAAATTAAGAGTTACCCTATAATTTTGATGTCATGACTTGAGGATAAAAGTCTCTGATCTAACTGGATAAATTTTGCCTAATCTGTGAAAAAGACATGACCTCCATACATGGCGTTAATTTGTGATTACTAAGAATTGCTTTAATGTCTGATGTTATGGTTCAATCACTTAGATATGTTGTGAGAGGAAGTGACCTATCTCCACAGTTAAGCAGTGTGCTCACTGCTCTGCATCACACCTTTGAGCTTTAATTATTAGGTAAGGATTAATGACGCTTCATCCACGGTGCTAATTACCATACCTTCTTATTAACACTTCTCAACACATTCATGCCTGTCCTCTCTCTTCCTACTCTGACTCAAGGCTGCACCTCCTCCCAGCTTTAACACTCTCAGGCACACAACTACTAAACTATGAATTATCATGCCAAGCAATACAACAACTCGTCTATTTAAAAGCTTTTTAAAACATGTTGTATCATCCAAAAAACAGCTTGTGCACTGCAGCAGTAATTTCTCAAGCTCTCTAGGCCCCCACTTCCAATTTTCTTACGCCTCTCCATTGCTATCTGGTCTGTCTCCAAGTGTTTGCAGCAGGCTTCTCTGTATTAACTATCATCAAACCTCCTTCTTCACTGTGAGGAACACAGGCTCTCAAGCCTGTGAATAGTCAAAGATCCGGGTACAAGTCTGAGTAGGGACGGTAAGTGGAAATTCATATTAAATGAATGGTGGCTGAATGGTTTGTATTTGTGTGGCAAAAATAGCTGAAATATATTCTGTAATGATCAAACTTAAAAGTAATATATTGCACATTTAATACGTATAATATCCAGGAAAACATTACCCAACTACCCAATTACCCAAACCCAATTGACTGGGACTCAAACAACACTAAATCACTATTCTTATTTTGCTACAATGCTCTAAGAAATCCAATTATACAGTCTACCTTTCTGAGCATTAGTTAGTAAAATGATGCTTTTTGGGGGAGTGTTTATCACTTATTACAATCAGAAAATACCCAGGCTACAAAATTAGTTCAAAACTAGTTTGGAGACGTAGATTTTTGAGGAAGCCTGCTACTGAGAGAATGTTAATTATGAAAAATACCGATTAGATGACATGATATAGATTATACTGTACATGACCCAAGCATAAAGGTACCTCTCAAATCAACAGACAAAATCTGTTTTGTATCAAGCACAGGCTTGAGTTAAGGCTTTGAAACAGCTGATCTTGTTTCTGTGTGACCATGGTCAATCTTTGACTGAGCAGTTAGGATAGATTCTACTACTGTCTGAAGTATTCAAGTTGCGCATCAACGCTCGCAACTTCACCTCATTGCGGATTTTTGGTAGGCAGTCATGACACAGGGACAATCCTCCCTCTCATGTGTATGGTAGGTGCTGTTCGGTGGCAGGTGGAACAGGAAGTCCTCAACGCACTCAAGGATCACTCGGTTCCAGATGGATGCCCTCTAGGGTGGCTGTTCATTCCCCCTACCTCCAGGACGTCTATGCTTGTCTGGGGGCCTGCTTCACAGGTCATGTGACACCCGGGGGTCCACCGGACGCTCTCATTGCTCCAACAGCGCTTCTGGTGGCCGTCCATGGCTGTGGATGTTCGAGCCTTTGTTGCCTCATGCTCAGTCTGCGCCCGCAACAAGTCCTGCCATCAAGCGGGTCTCCTGCACCCTTTGCCCATTCCCCCTTGACCATGGTCTCACATCGCTGTGGATTTCATCACGGGCCTTCCACCATCAGAAGGTAATGACACCATTCTAACTATAGTCGATTGCTTCTCTAAGTCAGTTCATTTTGTTCCCCTCCCAAAACTCCTAATGGCCTTACAGACCGCTAACCTCCTGATACAGCATGTTTTCAGGCTCCTTGGGATCCCCATGGACATCGTATCAGACAGGGGGCCACAGTTCACCTCTCAAGTGTGGAAGGCTTTCTGTCGGGCACTGGGGACTTCAACCAGTCTTTCGTCTGGCCATTACCCTCAGACCAATGGCCAGACTGAGCAGGCAAACCAGGACCTGGATGCAGCCCTTCGCTGTGTTGCCTCAAGCCTTCCCGCTATCTGGTCCGCCCACCTCCGGTGGGTGGAGTACGCCCACAACCACCTGATCAGCACTGCCACAGGTATGTCAGCCCCCTGTATCCCATCCAGGAGTCAAGAGTGGCAGTTCCATTCATCCAGGCCCAGTTTCGCAGAGTCCGGCTGGTCTGGAGGGAAACACAAGCAGCTCTGGGTAGGATGGCTGAGCGCAATCGGCGCCTGGCTGATTGACAGAGGACCCCAACTCAAGACTACCAGGTGGGGCAACGAGTCTGGGTATCTGCATGGGACCTGCCTATTCAAGTGGACTCTCGCAAAATGGCTCCTCGGTTCATCGGGCCCTTCACCATTGACAGGATCATTAACCCCAATGCCGTCCGACTCCAGCTTCCAGCCTCCCTCAAGATCCACCTGGTTTTCCGTCTGTCTTTGCTAAAACCTGTGACTGACAACCACCAGAGCCACCGCCACCTCCTCCCCAGATCACTGAAGGACATCCCGCATACATGGTGGATCGCATCCTGGATGTTCACAAGCAAGGCAGAGGATACCAGTACCTCGTCTAATGGGAGAGACCGCTCCTGGATCTCACGCTCCCTCATATTGGACCCACAACTGCTGCGGGATTTCTACGTCCGCAGCCCAGGGAAACCCAGTGAAGGTGGTGGTGGTGTTCCTTGGGGGCGGGGGGGGGGCGAGGGGGGGGGGGTGTAATGTCATGGTTGTGTTTTTTGTTTTTTGCTCTGGTCATGTTTCTCTGACGCCCCCCCCGCGCCCCTGCTCTGCAGTGCTGCAGCATGGCAGTAGGTGGTTCTGGGGTTGTGGGCAGATCCTGGTCTCCACACCAGTTTCATCGGGCCGATTACCTGAGGTCTATTTAGCCACCTTTTCCCTTTTGTTCAGTGCCGGAAGATTTTCAAGTCATGCATGCACTGTGTCCCCGCCACGTTGCTAATGTTGGCCTTGCTTTAGACTCGTGGCTCACAACACCCTTGACTATACTCCTAATTTTAAGTCACTTCAAAAAAGCCTGTTAAATTCACTTAGTATCCCAGCAACTGTTCGCTTACAACAATCAATCACGCCCCCATCCTCTGTGGTCCAAACTAAACATTTGGGTATTGATCATTCTCCTGTGAGTGACAGAACAGGAGTAATTTGCTCTCCAAAAACACTTCAACATATGCTAATGTAGTAATGTGTGGGAAGCAACAAATGGAGAGAAAGGCATAAACAGCCTTTAGCTGGCAGCAGATCAGCACTTAATGCTGACATTAAAGCTTTGTCAAGAAAAGTGTGAAATGTCTTTCCATCAGGGAGGCAAGGAGACTTTTATTTTGCACAGTTTTAGTCTTTTCAGATCATTCAAATTATCCACAGTGAGGTGATAATGACAAGGGTGGTTGTGGCGCCTCTGACTTGAGTGTGGGAAGATAAACGGCCTTTTGTAAAGCAATGTTCTGGATTTATAAGGTGCCGCACGCTACATTTCCTGTAGAATTTTGAAAGTTACTTAATTAATCCCCAGTGGAAAAATTCTTTTTTCACTCAATATATATTTCACACACATACATGCTGGAGCACACACACAAAATGCTTGCAAACATGTATTTAAGAGAGATGGTGGTGTGATGGGCAGCCATGCAGCCGCACCCTAGGCGCAGCCTTTAGGGTTTGTTTCCTTGCTCAATGGCACCTCGGCAATGCTCAGGAGGTGAACTGGCACCTGTTCAGCTACCAGTTGTTGCTCCATGCTTTGATTTATGCTGGACTTGAACCAGCTACCTTCTAGTCCCCAAGCCAAGTCCTTGTGGAGTATACAGCACAACATCACAATAAAACAAAGTGACCTGACATCAAAAAGAGAATAATAATGATGAGGTCTTTAAATTAAAATCTAAGTTGTTACCTCAGTTGCCAATTTCAAACAAGACGGTGAAAATAAAGAGATGTCAAGAGTCAGGGCGAAATGTGTGTTAATCTGAATAATACCATGAAAAGAACATACTGTAGAATAGAAGCACACTGCCTAGCTTTCTGGATGGTAACACATAAACATCCATACTGAATATGAAATCACAATATGTGCCCGTGTACACTGTAATTGCAAACTGCTATAATCACATTTATGTTATATCTTTCATTTTAATGTATAATTTCACCAGAGAAGAAGTGACGCTTCTGTCATCTACCAGCTATTCAAGAAATCTCTCCAGATGATACCATGAGAAAAAATGTAATAGCTTTTTTCTTGTGAAATTACAAGTGGTTTGAGCCATGCATTCATGCACTAGTTTTGTATTATACATGAAATTATGTAAATTTACTTAATTGGGCGTAACAATAAAATTCATCCCAAAAAAATATTGTTGTCATGCGTGTTGGTGCTGAAAAAAAATTGAAGACACTCTTAAATTGTAGTATACTGTAGAGAAATTCATATTCTCTCTCTTTCTGTCTCGTGTGTTTGTGTGTGCTTGTGTTCAGCCTTACCGTCTGCTACCTCAAGCTGGGCCTTGGCCATGATACTGCCTGCTACAGTGAGAGCCTGACAAATATAATATCCTGCATCAGAGCGTTGCACAGAGGAGATGGTCAACTCTCCATTCACAGACACGGAAATGCGGCTATCTCCCTGCATTGGCTGGTTGGGAAACAGAAGATCCTAAAAGGAGCAAAAGTGGGCGGATAATGTCATTAAATGTTTTAGCAAGTCTGAATTTGCCAAATCTTTCCAACATTCTCTTTCTGCTATATTTTTTTTACTGAAAAGTGAGATATGCTTGGGTTTCTTCTGCTATTTTCTTAAACTACAATAGCATATTAGTATTATTACATATCATATCCCACATGACTCTAGCATAGGAATAGGGAAACTATGACTTATATGACTGTAAGCTTTGTAAACTTGCTTTAACTAAATAATTTTAAGCTTTGCATACACTTTGTTGCATTTTAATGGCCAAAACCTTTAATATAGTAGTTTTTACATGTCATTTGCATAGTACAAACAAACACTCCATCCATCTGCTCCTCAGCTGCCCCACCTATCGAATTTTAGTACTCTGTGTGGCTCACCAGTCAAAAAGTTTGCCCACCCCTGCTTTAGGATGTTACCGATACTGTTTGTGCTGTTTTGAATTCACACAAGCGATTAATCTTATGTTTTCTATTACAAATTGTGAGATAAACTATTTTAAGGAATTACTTTGCCAAATTAAGTGTTCATTTTTAGGTCATGACATTCTATTTTATACTACTTCCACACAAATGTGTCCAAGATATGCCTTTGAAATGGTTCTTTATTAAAAATGTGTAATTAAGTTAGACAAGTAGGTCAATGTCTCTTCCCCATTTGCTTTAAATGCCACTTCACAAAAGGGTGCTAATCCCGCTGTGATAACCTGCAGTCACTATTGTGAAGCTCATGAAGTTGTGGCTTCATCGCTGGCTGTATCTGCACCACAAGGAGGCAAGCTGATGGGCAGGAGAGACAATGCACTGCTTCCATTATGACTAATGACTCTATTGCAGTGCAGTGTTGTTGTACAGAGAATTGTGTGGTCACAGTGGTGTAGATGAACAATAAATGACCATTTCATTATCTGTGTGTGGAACAAATACACTCATGCCTGTCTCCTGAATTTGTTTCTTCTGATCTTTGGCTAACTCTTATGCAGCATCAGTCAGACACACCTTCCAGTGTGATACAGCATGTCTGCACAACAAAATGGGCCACAAGGGACAGCCTTAATTGTCTACCATGCAGAGATACCTAAGTAATATTTCACATCATGTGGTGCATTGTGTCAAAATCAGTATCTTTACCTGGTTACCCTCTCGTTGCCAGAAGACAGTGGGCTGAGGTTTGCCTCTGGTCTCGCAAGGAAAGGTAGCTGTTCGTCCTTGGGCAACAATCTGGTCTCGGGGTCGCACCACAAACTGGGGTGCCTCTGTAGTTTGAGGTATAATAAACCATGACACAATAGCAAGACATTTATACATAGCGTATTACAGAAGGATGAGGTGTAAAGAAAAATACCTGGGCTGAAAATCAAACTGCTAACTGACAGCTTCATGCATTTGTCATTATATAGAACACAAGCTATTAACATAGACATGAGATCAATTTCAAAGTGAGCTAAATCCATACATAAACCAAACTGTAAACAGTATCTTTTCCACAAACTGCTAGAGGAAGCGTGGGATTTATAGTAAAAATGTAGATATGCATGTCCAATATTGGTCAGATGGATGTTTGTGGAATGCTGCAGAAGTCCATGCATACATGTGTGTGATTAAAAAAAACAAAAAGAGAAAAAAACACATGCACAATGAGATCAGCTCTTACTTACCGACAGGGCGAGCTGATGACACAACAATGGTGTGGATGAGTATAGCACACAACATAGAGAGGCGAACAGCAGAGGAGTACAACAGAGAGACAGAAAAAAAGAATGGAAATCAGAAATGAATGATATGGAATTGAATTTCCAGCCAAGGGAGGAGGGTGGAGCTCCACCAAAACAAGGTGATGGCATGGAAATAACACTGTAGCAAAATTAAGGGAGAGTACTAATTAAATACATATATGCTGCATATATATGCATAAAAAATCTAAACTTGACAATTTGACAAATGTTTAAAAGCTTAAAAATTTGTTGCACCTAAATTTCCACTGCAGCCCATGGGAACTTTAAAATAAAATCACAGCTTAATGAAGACATAATAAAATTAAGACCTTAACTGACAGATTAAGTTAAAAATAACTTGTCATATGTGTCTTGTAACATTTTAAATAAATATACAAATCTAGCTTGATATAAGTTCTGAAGATAGGGTCAGGATATATTTCCTAGATTTAAGACAACTAACAAATGAGTTTTTGAAAAAAAAAAAAAAAATCCAATAAATGGACTATATGCAGAAAAGAGAATGAGCATTTAATGGGATCAGTGATGAACGATATGTGATATACAAATGTGTTATTAGTTGCTTCAGAATGAATTGTTCCTTATATTAGTTTGTATGAACATTTTCACAGTGCCCAGTTTAATTCTGACAATAATGTAAAGAGCAGAAAGCTGAGGGAATATGACTTTCCAAATAGCAATATTGTTTATCTTCACAATATCAATTTTACTATGGAAGAATTTCCTGTCATACACGTGGTGTAAATATGGAGTGAGCATGCTGAATGGAGAATTAGCCTCCTGGGAGGAGTCATAACAGTTCACTTAGGGCCAGTTAAATTGTTCATATCTGGAACCAAGCTGAAAATCTGAAACAATCAGCTACTACAGCCCGTTCGTTATAAGAAGGAAAGAATGAAGCCAGGCCCAGCTTTGGAGCAGTGGGGCAATAACAGTCATAAAGTGGGCAATAAAGGATTGATTGTCCTGCGACCTGCTTCGGGAAATACCAGAAAATACCACGGATGGGTTACTATAAGCTGGGAAACAACAAAAAGTTACCAACCTCTTATAGTCAGGTAGGCAGAGGCCTCCACTTTACCGACACGGTTCTCTGCCAGACAGGCGTAAGTTCCCTGATCACTGACGGATGCTTTCTTTATCCTCAGCAGGAAGTCCTCTTTATCATATCTGATGTCATACCTAGCAACAAAAGAGAACAATGACATCAAGTGAGGTTGCTTTCACAACACAAAAAGATCAAAAACAATCATCTGCATATTAAAATGTTTGTTTTAATGAACGGTAAAACCACAAACACTGGCATTGAATCGAGTTTGTATAAACTCGTGCAGTGCTTTAGATGGACGCTTTCATGAAGCTTATGTTATTTTTGATAGAATAAAGAATTTCTAAAGCAATTAAGACTCCCTGCTGCACACACTCCACTACAGAGGCAAAAAAGGGGGCAATTATGCTGAGACGAAGGCATGGCAAAATGAAAGGTGCTTTCAGCTGGAACCTTAGCTGTTTCACTATTTCAATATTTATAAAACGGAAGCACCGGTTGCGGTGTTGTCTGTGCATATGCTATACTACATATGTGTGTGAATGCATGAGAGGGGGGGGGGTAGGGGATATGTGGAAGAGATAGACAAATAGTCTGTGAGGAAGGGAGTGGCAAAGTCTGACAAACTGAATTTGATAAATGAGCCGAGCAGTAAGAAATGACTAATTCATAGACACGTTCCATGCATCAGTGTGTATGCACTAACGCAGCTTAGTGTAAGGCAGCAGAGGTGCAGTTGAAAGAGAGAGGGAGAGAGAGAGACAGATATAGAGAGAAACCTCTCAGCTACCATAGTTTGGATAAGGGTCTCAAAGGGGCTACAGACAGAGTAAGTAGAAGAGTCAGGTTTTCACTCTCTAGGGTCCTTTTTGGTGTGAGAGCTCCTGTGAAATTGTCTGGCCAACCATGCTGACTCAAAGATGGTCAGCAAGTCAGCCAGAGAAATGGCACAAGGAGTGAGAAAAAGTCATATTTGAAATAGATGTTTCAAAAGGTGTGGGCAGAATATCGATGAGAGTTGTGAGGTCTGTCCAGAGTCTGGTGAGGACTCCATTCACATCACATCCCTGACCCAAATACAGACCTCCCAGGAGGCTGATGGGTTTAAGTGAAGACTGAAAGAAGTGGAAGGAGGGAAGTGAGGCGAAGATGGGTCTGAAAGTAGGACATGTTTCTAGATTCAAGGGTTGTTGAGGTCACAACTCAGGTAGGCAGACACATGACCAGACACAGAGGCTGTTATTATAGTCTACCTCACAATATAAAGCGCTCAAAGTTCAGGAAAACGGAGCCTTTTTCATACAGTACTGGGACGATACCTTATATTTCTCGTGGCATTCTGTAATTCCCACATTCTCAGTTGTAGTTTTTTGTTAAAATGATGGATGCTGTCAACTTAATCTGCTGTTTTGATAATCCAATCAATAGCACAGCAATATACTTTCATTAATAGCCATCTACTTTGTGCTGTTTTTTTTTTTTTTTTTTAACTTATGAGACCAACCACATCCCTATCAACACCCAGTCTTTTCAGATTCAACAACTTAATTATTTAACAGCTTCACAGGGTCATCCACTGCCACCACCACGGCCAGTGACTCTCTGGGCTTTGACTTCAGTTTAGTTAAATGCCTATTTAATAATACTGTATTTGCTTTCTTCTTCTTTTCCTTTCAGCTTTTCCCTTCAGGGGTCACCACAGCAACAGAGAATACTGTATTTGCTTTACTTGATAGTAACTTTATTAGTAAATTAGTGAATTTCCTTGTAAAAAAAAAAAGCTTAACATTAATAAATTGTCCACTTTCCATCAATTGGGAGAGAAAATACAGTTAAGTATGGATGAATCAGATACAGCTTGAAGACACTAAAGGACTGCTTGAATATGGAAAATAAATAAATAAGACTTTAATGGATGGCCAGACTGTATAATGAGACATATTTTAATTAAAGGGATAAAGCACTGAGCAGTAACTATCAAGATCCCCATGACAGGCCAGTAACGACTTCATATTAATATTATTCCAATGGGATTGAAATAAATGCTTAGGATGTAGGTCCAGAACAGTGAACCACACTGCAGGAACACTGTGGAATATGATGCAAAGGCACCACAACCTACTGCGCATCAGCATTAATTCATTATGACTTTTACTATATGATTATGTACACACAAACAATTGCATACAAACACAGACCATTACATTACACTTTATTACACACATCCCTCACCTGCCGCGGGGAATATCCACATCCTCCTTTTTCCAGCGCAGAGTGGGTTGTGGGTCACCCTGGACATGACACCTGAACTCCACACTCTCGTCAACCAAGACCACCTGGTTCACAGGTCGTTGCACAAACACTGGTCTCTCTGGGTGTGTACAGCACACATAACAGAGCGGTTAAATATACTTTTTTGACAGTGATAAGTGCATTATGTAGAGCAAATACTCAACAAAATCAGGGTTTTTGTCCTCTGTCTGAACCAATGTAGGATTTCTTACCAAACACTGACAGTTGAGCTTTTTCACTTTCTCTTTCCCCAACCATATTGGCCGCCACACACACATATATCCCTGAATCAGTCTTCTTAGTATTGGAGATGGTCAGCTTTCCTCCCCGAACCTGCCAATAGTACACACAATTTTATAAACCATTTCAATACATAAGTGCTTGCCATTGCAACATTTTCAGGTAAATGCAAATAAATTAATCACTGAATTTAGGCTGCATACATGATAGGTTCAAGAGCTGTTACTGGGGGGAAAACCCACCGTTATTCTGTCATCTTTGAGGTCAAGGCGAGATTTCTCCTTCCTCCAGAAGGTGGTGGGTTCGGGATGCCCACGTGGAGGCTGACAATCAAGACTGGCTGTCTCCCCAACTGCCACAACCACATCTTGTGGGTTTTGCCTGAAGTCATCACGTAATACTGTGAAGCAAATTAAGAGAGCATGAATTGTTATTCTCATTGTAAGAGCAGCTCATTCAGTTGATTAGTTTGGAGTGTTATTAGATTCCATGAAACGGAAAGTCATTTTGAAGATGAGCTGTCTTGGATTTACTCACATACTACCTTTGTGTAATACGAGAGTCCCAAGACAAATCTATCAAGACCACCTCACAGGACTCATAGCAACATCTCAGTCTTAATAATACAGCTTTTCCCGAAGGGGCTATGGCCTCCTCTCTGATCACAATAGCTAAATGTACGAGTAGGTAAGTAAGGCATTGATCCAGAGTACAATACACTGTGTACAGGAAGGATGCCTAAATGAAGAGAAAGGAACGTAAGAGGCAAGTTAAACTCATTCATTTCAACAATAATAGTAGTTGTTTCTCTTCTGCTGACCTTCCACAAACTTAAAGGGTTTACTGGAATGAAAAAAAGCACTAACTATTCTTAAGTGCAAGGTGGAGTGGATGAACAATTTGATGTGGAACTTGGGCTGGATGGAAACTTTATGGAGTCCACAATTTTACAGTTTCATTCTCTGGGCTGTATGAGTGAGCTCTCACCATTAGTTAGTTTATTGAGCTCTAATTGTCAAACTAATTCACAGATTATTGCATTCTATCTTCAAGGAACCATAAACATATTTAGAAAATTCTGGACAACTCTCAACTTGCATGACCATGTGAACAATAAAAGAAACCTTTGTCTGCAGACTTCCCTTGTCTTAGGATCAGAAATTACCCACCTTCAGTAAACTCCTAAAATAAATCAACCAATAGATTTTAAACCACATGTCTTTTCTGCAGAAACATCTTATTTTGCCTGGGATCATTTTTATTACATTTTGTGGTATTTTGCTGTTCTGTGATTCTTCAGCTTGGAGGATTTATTCTTCATCTGAAGATGATGCGTCATCTATTGTCAAGTTTATCCTGGACCTCAGGATCAGACCTGGGATCTGTTCGGCATGGAAATGGCAATACAGAAAGAAGTGAGGTACTGTCTGGAGAACCTTTATAGTCTTTATCTGCAGAGGCTAATGCTTGTGAGTGCATAGTTGTTTGTGTTAATGCCTTCAAGAAATGATTGCTTTATGTATGAAAACTCTTTTATTATTGATGATGTCACTCCAGATATTATCATCATATTAGGTTGAAAAAAAAATGCAATGTTTAAGACTATTTTTGTCTTTGCTATGTTTATATAGCGTTCTTAATATAAATAAAAATAAACATTACTCATGAAATGCAGGGTTGTTTTCTAGGGTATGGGCTCACCTTTGGGTTAAAAAATATTTGCTCCAAATTAAATGTTGTTAATAACAAATGTGCTGTGATATTATTGTGTCAAACCAAGCATGGCAATTAAACTGAACATTTCTCAGAAACCTTGTGAAAGCTGTAGTTTGAAGATGGGCCTGCACTTTGCAGCAAACACAGGTTCAGTCGATGGTTACATGAAAAGAAACTGCATGTACAAATGGAAAAAGAAAACACCTGTGAGCGAGGATAACTGACTGAATCAAACACACTTCTGAAGCCTTATGAAAGGACAAGCGAGGAGGCGCAAGGTCTCATTTAGAACCACCGGTGAAATGGTTTCAATATATGTCATTAACAGCAGCAAATGTCAGCGAGATGTTCCTGATTGAGGGTTATACTGATTCTTTTGAAAACATCCAACATATCTGTCGTGTTACTTCTGAAGGATTCACTCCTGAAGCCAGAATAAACAACAATTCAGTGCGCCCTCGTGCATTCGCGGATCAACACTTGCGACTCCATCTCATCGCGGATTTTTGGTAGGCAGTCACGTGATACCGTATGCATATTCTATTGGCTGATGACATCCAGAAGTGCGCTCGGTTTCGTCAGTCTCGGACTTATGTGAGACACAAAAGTGCTTTAAACAGTCTATCATAGTGTGGGAAAAGGTAATAAAGATACTGTAGTGGGTGGTTTAGGATCAGTATGGGGAGGATCCATAAACATTTAAATTACTGTAAACAATAAGATAAATAATTTGTCGCTCGATCGCAGATTCCCTAATTGCGTGTGATTCCTGGAAAGCATTAACCGCAAAGATCGAGGGTGCACTGTATATCAACAGGTAAAGTGTGGGCGATGAAATAGGACAACACTCCTTGATTGTTTACACTTTTATCATATTAAAATTCCATCATTGACACATTTTTCACTAGATCCTGCCACTGTTGGACATTTTAATGAATCTATGGCAGGTATGTCTGTGAAAGCATGCCTGCCATAGATTATTTTTTTGTGGTCAAAGGTGTTATGGTTTTGGGATTTTCTATTTGTGTTTTCCACTTTTGTTCTTCCTGTCCTTCCAGGACCTGCAGGGCTTGTGTGTGTAGGAGGTATGACAATGAGGCACACCAGGTTGCGATCAACCTTCATCAAACTTACTATATAGCTGTTCCTGACTCTCACACAAGTGCCAGATAATTCCATCTTGTTTGGCAGCGCTATCCAGACTCTTTGCGACCTTGTGAGTACCTTTTGTTAGTGATGTCTGAATGGCACCCCATGTAGCTTCGAACCCGTTTGTGACAATTGTACCGAAAACTGTTTCATTACTGGGCGCCCCATTCATTGGGAACATGGATGCCCTCTTTGGCAGGGTGACTGTACTGCAACCACACAATGGTCAATGAGCCCAGAAAACAGCGCTTTGACATTTCCTGTATTGCATATGTTTTCTGAATAAAACCGAATATAATTTAATTCAATGTGTTAATCCTTGCCGAGATATCATCACAGCAGCACCACCGTCTTCATTCTCACGTCTGGATCGGTAACACCTCATCATTGATGACGTGTTGTTACCGTACGTCAGGTGCTGGGAACAAAGCAAACACTTCACATGCAAATTAAAAAAGTTGTGTGTGGTTTATTATTTTCTACTGTTTGAGCAACAGAAGCTGAAAATAAGTTTCTTAGAAATTAAACTCTGTTCGGTGGCACAAGTTCTAAATGAGCCCAGACTTGGGATCTCTTTCTGGTTCGATCCATTGCAAAGTAATTGCCACACAAAATGTCCATCAGCAATCGGAACGGTAACGTGATCAATCCAAGGGATATTGACACGACTGGCAGCGCACCCCGCTGTTTCAGCCATTTTAACAAATCTGGGACCAGCCGGTGTTTCAGATCACCCATTGATCCGGACCACGAAACTGTTCCACCTGGTGAATGGAGCGCCAGTTTGTCACCTCATGAATGGGGTGTTTAGTGTTTCGGAGCACTTGGTGTGCCAGACGTCATCAGTCACGTGGTTTTCCATGTTTGAAGCAGGCTCCGGAGCAGTGGTTCACATGGGAGCGCCCATCTAGTCCGGGGAGTGTATAGGAGCGTCGGAAGAAAAGCAGACATCACTACCTTTTGTTGTTTCCAGTGAACATCAGAACTAATTCTTGTTTTATGTTGATTGCAGTTTGGTGTCTCGTTGATATTATTACTTGGAGCCCCAGCCTCCTGCCACCACCGAGCTACCTGCCGTTTTTGTGTTCTTGCTCGCTTTTATAATAAACTTTCTGAACATTGATCCGCCTGTCTCCTGCAGCTTGGGTCCGCAACAGTCTCCAGTCAGCCTTAACAAAAGGACTATGAACATCAAATATTGTCAGGAAATGCCTTTTAAAGCCTTGCTTTTTTTCATTTTGAATTGAAGATGAGCTGGCTGCTTCTGATTTAATAAGTTAACACTTCAAAAAGTTGTTCCAACTGTTATCTAAAATGATATGAAAAATCTACTGGTTTAAGCAGCTAAATGAACAACTGTCCTATAAGTCTTTACTGGAATCATGGCTAAAAATAGAGCTTATGATTTAAATGTTGCAATGACTTCCAGCCGTTTTGCATTAATACATAATGACATGTTATTTTTGTGAAAGTCTAACTGTAGGCGGAATTTGAATTATAAAGAGCCTTGTGTGACAATAATGACTATGAAAATATCTTTGTAAAGAACTACAGTATTGGGATTTGTCAAAGATAAAGGAGCTTGTGGACAAAACTCTGCTTTATTACATTTGAGTCATATTTAATGATGACTTCATCTAACTTTATTACCATCACATCTGATAATCCATTTTTCTTTATTTGATTACGGTACCTTGTGAATGTACAACAGCAAATTAAACATTTATCCGTATAATGACTGTTTTTTTCAAAATTAAAACCTCAATTTATGGTGCTTCGCTAAAGGTAAAGTAAAACTCAGAGCAGCACAGACTGAATCAGTGCTTTGTTTGCTTTTCACCCTCATTACAGCTGAAATCTGTGCTGCTGATAAACTGTAGCGTGAATTTCAAGTCCCAGCGGACATCTCTAGTGAGAAGAAAAATTCAGGAGAGCCAAAGGCCCTTCGGCCCACCTGTCAATAACACCCAGTCTGTACTGCAGTCTACAAGCCTCGTTTGCAGACTTTGGCACAGGCATGTCTAGCTGGCTGTCACATGGTACTGTAAGATTAGTGACCCATTCAATAGACAAAACACTTCACACAGCCAGTCACGCAACGAACTTCCTGTTCCTGAGTTGTCACATTAAAGATGCTTCTATAACGCCAGAGCTTGTCTGCAAACCCAGCCTTCCCCACCCATATCCCTCCCCATTCTATCTTCTCCAAATCAAAGATGCTCCCAAATTGCACAGCATCCAGAATAAAGTTTTTTTTTTTATGACTGGTGGCATATTTAATTCATATAATCTGAATAAAAGGACGGTGAATAGTTGATAACCTCTCTAGGAACTGACTACTACTAATTTGAAAGGGTATGGGGCTGAAGTGTTTGTCCAAATGCTTAAACATGGATTATTGCTGGTTCTATGGTTATTTGTTCAATACCAATAAAAACCATTGCCTCCTGCAATCGCAGCACTCCCACACCCCCAGTACTGCTGGCGCTGTCCCCTCTCTCCCATTATTGCTGAGAGGCCTCTGCAAGATTCTGTAGGTGATGTTAATGAAGGCACGGGAGACGTGGGGTGGGGATGGAGTTGCACTTATCTTGAATGTGGAAGCAGAATTCATGTGTAGTCTATTGCAGACGGTTAATAGTTTCCTAAAATGTTGTCTGAGCATTGGTCATTGATTCAAAAAAGCTATACAAGGGACCCAATTGTTCACCAGCTTAATTTATCCAATGACAAGGCAAGTGATTTGTAAATAGGTTTCATTTTTAGAAACAATGAGTGGAAAATAAAATTTGGAAATATCATTTATTTGAAATAACACAAATTACTATGCGGTTCTTCATCATAATTAACAGGAGAAATGTGGTTGCAAATTTCCTTTTGGCATCCTGATTTCTTCAGACCATTCTAGGCCAACGCAACACTATAAATCTGAAAAACTGAATTTAATTGCACTACTTCAAAAAAAAAAAAGAACCCCCCAAATAAAAGACAAGAAAACAAAAATCAAAAAACCCACAATCCATGAAAATCCCCCTTGAGCTGTTGATATGGCGTTTGCTCACAAGCTCCCCAAAGGACACAAGAATATAAACCCCATTTGGTACCAAATACTCAGGTTTAAAGGAGCTTGTTTATTCCTATACAGTAAGTGATGTTTCAAAGTGCATTTAAACGACAATGCATTTATTATCTGCTCTTGGTACACTTAATGTCTCATGCATCCATTAGGCTTCCATGCATTTACTGCAGTGTCTCAGTTCAAAGTCAGATGCAATATCTCTAGATCTGTACAAGATCTAAGAGGGGGAATCCTTCTTACTTGTTCACCCTGACTTTGTATCTATTTTTCATCTGCTGCCATCAATCATACCAGAGGACAATTTTGTTTTTTAATGGCCTTTCATAATTATGATTAGTCCAGTGCTTTGGTTTACACCAAACAAAATTAATCACATCTGCAACATTGTCAGCCAATTGTGTTTATTGCTATCATAATAATACATCACAAGCTCAACCGACATGTAAGTCTTAGTCTTGCCTTAATTATCACAAGCAGCTCTGGTGTGGCTGTTTGGGGCTTGATGTCAACATTAATTAGAATAACAACCCTTTTTGGAACATTTCTCAGAGGCATTTGCCTCCCTTTTATAAATTTCAGAATTTGTTTTATGATGTGTAATTTCCTGTAGACGACACCCTTGTATGGGCCATTAAAATAAATTGGTATTGTTTAACTGCATTAATATTTTAATATTTTTTAAACACACAGCAAAGTCAATATAAAAGGTCTCAATGGAATAATTTGCAGTGTAAAAAAAAACCAATCACTAGATGCAGGTTCTGATCAGTGTTGACCTATTAATAGAGCAAAAATTGAGTCACCTCAAATAAAATGAATAAATTCAAATATGTTCAGTTCTAACCACACTGAATAGCAATAAAAAGGGGTGACAGACTGATGGTAATATTCGACAAAATTTCAGCAATTAACTCATGCATCATTTTGTTTATTTTGTAGTAATCTGCTTGTGTATGCACTTCTGTGTGCCAGTGTGTGTCCTGTATGAGTGAGTCTGTGTGTGCATAGGTGTGAACAGTGCCAGCAGGCTGGTGGTCGAGCTGCAGAACACATAACCTTACCCCACGCCAAAGAAAACAGATGTGATCCTACTGTATAGCAATACCGTAGATGCAGAAAAAACAGAATTGGTTATGAGCAGAGCTGAAAGATGAAGACGCCACCCAGTGAGATGTGTGTGACAGATGCTTTCTCATCCGAGTTTCACAGGTGTAATCAAAAATTAATGTGGCGCATGTGGACAAAGCTCGTCACACGGCAGGTTGAAAGATCAATCAGGCTGTGCTCACTTTTTTCCAGACATCTAGTGTTCACTTGTACAAAATACCGGAGCTCGTTCTCAAGTGTCATGATGTTATATTAACTATATCGTTTTTGTGAAGCTTCAGCAGAGGATGTCTTGCAACAGCTAAGTGATATCTTATGACAGTGGTCTGCTAAATTGTGTCTTGGAGTTTGCTGAAGATTCCTTTTGAAAACTGATCGCCTGTAGGGGTGTGTCACTTTATCAACGGCAGTCAAGGATGTTCCATATCTGTCACATGAATAAAAAGCACATTGACTCATACACACATACACACCCATGCAAAAACAATAAAAACAGCTGCCCTGTCCCTATATCACATACTTTGCTGATGACCACAACACATCAGTGCTGTTTAGGAGGCAGACACAGAAGCCGAGACAGATTTGACAACACACAGGGGCTGCACAAAAAATGTAGAGCGGAGAGGTCTATTTGCATTGTTGTTTTTTCTTTAAAAAGAAATAAACAATTTAGAATGTCTGTGTCCTAAAACAGTCATCGGCAATCAGTCAGGACTACAATCAACGGGGAGATGAGAAACGTTTACACAGTGTCCCCCGGGGCTACGGGCCCAGCCCACACATATACCACCTATAATAATTCTAAGTCTACAAAAGCAGGACACTGAATGAGTAAATCTCTAATTCCACTTTCCAGAGAGCATGCAGCAGCCAGCATATTAAAACGTTTATTTTGAGTACTAAACATACAAAGCAAAACATGAAGACACAAAATAAAAACTCAAAGAAGATTAATGGTATGACATTACCACCTAGTTTGCATAAAATGCTTAAAGCTACTCTGCTTATTATATTCAGACATATTTATCAGTGATTGGTGACCCAGGATTATTTCCATATTTAAAGCAAGGTATGAAATTTAATACTGAAAGCACGGTGGGGTTAGGAACTCCATGGTAACCAAAGTCAGCAGTCTCCAAAATTGTAAGCAGACAGCTAGAAAAACCTGGCTTTGCGTTTTTGGGCTCATTAGTGTCCAGTCAAATTAATGTTGATTTAAAGTTTAGTGATAGAGATTTATTGAAAAGTGAGCGAATCTGTGACAAAGACTTTTTTTAGACACGTCAGTTTTGAAGAGTATTGCTAACAGAGGCAGTACTGAATGCAGAAAGCGTTTTTTGCCATTGTTTCCTTTAGTATAATTCTCAGCTACTTTGGCGCTAAACATGGAAATGACATTTACTGTTTTCCTCTTCACTCAAATTGCACTATACGTCACTGCAGATCTCATTTTACCCATATATAGATATTTGAATATGTAATTTTTCCACTTTGCCGTACAATAATATATATTTTTTATTCATTCGTTGGCCTTTGAGATTAAGAATTGTCATGTTAAATTAACCTCCATTCTTTTGTCATGTAATGTAAATTAAAGTTGAGGATACTGCAGATGCCCCCCATCCCCCCGCACCCACACATCCCCCACAGCTCCATCCCCTCATTTCTCACTTGCTATGCCTCTAGTTACAGTAACAGCATTCCCTCAGACCACATTTCCACATCTATAATTAATTACCCCTGTCTCTATGCATTTGTTCACTAGAACACATTCCTCTATTTCTCAGACCTTGATTCCTATGTAAATCTGCTACTGCCTGCCTCCCAGAAGCTCATCTAATTACACGTGTAAATTCAAAAGCACATCTGTGTGCACAGGATTATGCAAACATTTGTACGTGGCTGTAGTTCATGATTTTGCATTTAAGGATGCACAATGCCTTCATTAATTGCAAGTCAGACGTGCTATCTCCTTGAGTATTTGCAGAGCAGCCTTACCAAACCTTGTTGGGCTTGAGGGTATGTATGACCCATGTTCACAAGGCTACCATGGTTCTTTATTCTTTTTTGAGAAATATGAAGAGTAAGAAGGGAAAAAATAAAATAAGGAATCAAGTCATATTTCGTTCTTGTAAACCGTGGATATCATTGAACCTCACAACATTGTGGAAATGTACAACATGAGCTGGAAAAGGACTCGAGGCTCAGAATCTAGAATTTTATCCCCTTGTGTCACTAAATCTGAGAAAAAGCTTTCCCCACACAGACTACTCTTTTCAAACTGGAATAATGTATGCTGCTGTGTTTCACAGTCATCCTCATCTTCATCATCAAAAGTGGATAAACAAACGCTAAATGTCTTTTCTCTCTTTCTCTAACTGCTTCTCTCTCTCCCTCTCCCTGTCTCTCCCTTTCACTCAAACAAAGGCACACACACACACACACACACACACACACACACACACACACACACACACACACACACACACACACACACACACACACACACACACACACACACACACACACGCACAGACTTTTAAAGGTTAAAAAAAAATCTTAATCAGATTTTCTGCACCTTCCCTGTAATTCTAGCAGCCATTTTCTCTCTGTTCTCTAACTATATCCTCTGGTGATGAATGCATGGGAAATCCTCACAATATGGTACATTAAGCTTTATAATATGACCCTGTTGCCTAGACTTTTGTGGGATCTACTGGAGGAACATTATAACAATGAAAGCCAAAGTCATCAGTTATACTCTGTTCATCTACACCATCCAGTACGACTAAACACACCTTGTAATGGCCACCACAGGTGCTGTTTGTTACTAAGATGTTTTGACTACAACGTTCTTAGTCATATCTTTCTGTGTATGACTAGTTAAAGATAAGCCACAATATATGCATGTTTGGATAGTATAGATATATGTAGGAATGGATAAAGAAACACTTCATGTTTTGCAGCACACTGCAACTGCACTAAAGATGACATTCAACACAAAAGAAAACTAATTAATATGGTAATGTCATGGCACCACATTAACTGATAAAATATGGCAAGCTTTGTAGCCTTGATTGCTACTGATTTGACCTTTGATCTCTAAATGAGTAAACGAACTGTAATGTTAGGATATAAATGTAGGGAACAATGTTCATGGGACCTGGGGGGAGAATCCCCCATCACTAATAAGAATCCACCATGTCACACCCAGGAATGACATAAGATGGGTTTACATGGACATTTTTTTTCATTCTGATTGAAGATTTCATATCAACATTTTACATGAACTGTGATGTAATATGACCTGGTGATAAAATGTCCAATGAATTTAATTGGAAAGACTGTGTGTCATGCAGAAGAGACATAGTGGGGTAAATTTGATTCTTTTTAGCATTGATGAATGTTGGTTTGCTTTTAATGGTGTGGCAGCCGAATAATTGTACAGGTATACTTATGCTGGCAGCAACGAGTATAACAGTCAATTCTAAGTTGCACCACTTATATTGTCCAATCAGTTTAAGAAATATTTTATCCCCTGCATCAAAATTAAATTCATCCAGTTTGAGTGTAGAGATGGAACATTCCTTTTTTGATTGAGCTCTTAACTAAATTCAAATTGGAATGAAGAGGTCCATGTAAACCCAGTTATAGATTGATACCAGGATGGGACAGTAGAACCCCCAGTCAATAACATAAGGACACAGTCTGTATTTGTTGCTGGGGGTTGTAGTCAATCATTTAAAAGCTGTAAGTCACCTTCCACAACAAAGTGTTCCAGGTATATGATTCTGAGTAACACTGAGCTTCTTTCATCTCCACCCTAGGCCCCACTGCCAATGTGCCACTGAGCAGCTTAGAAGATTATTCACCCCAAATCTCTGTTAATCACATGCATACACATCACCGGCAAACCCAAGGCCACCCAGCACAGATCCTGTACATCAAACAAGCAGCTGCTGGTGGCTGACGCTGACCTGCTGCTCTCCAACACCTTCCCTCCCCACCTTTTCCATCACATAAAGCATCTAAGCATATTAAAATGCACCATCTATCAGAAGAAAGACTGTGGTGCCACTTCAGAAAATGGCATTCATTTTTTTTATATATGGCATTTCCATGGACAGATGGAAAATCAGACCAATCTTCCAGTGATCGCCCATCATGGGGTGATCAGTCTCCACTGAGACAGCAACCCCCCATCCTACCTCCCCTTCCTGTGTGAACACACACATGCATATTTCTGCACTTGCTGGGGAATACACACACACACACGCACAGACACACACTCAGCAATGTACGTTTGCAAAGCAACTGCATATAACATCTCTCACTCTCCCTTTCTCCCTCTCTCTCTTAAGATAAACCCGTTCAATACATCAACATCTTTATACCGCAGACATTCACATTTCAAGTTAATCATCTCTCTTTATCACCTGCCAGCCTTGCTCTCTATTTTTCTTTTCACCCAAACCTCCCATTTATGGTAGATTTTGTGCAACAAAGGAAGTGGCTTCCTCCAACTTCTCAGACAGATCTTTTCATCCACATGCCTCCATCCATACACGGTGCTTAAATTGTCTCTCCTAAAAGACAAAATGGTTTTTAAAAGTCAATTTAAAGGTCTAAGTGATGGAAAATGGAATAAAGAAATTATGGTTCGTCATTCTTTGAACAGACTGCGTGGTGTGCTGGTTGACAAAATAACTGTAAACACTGACATGGCTAATCTCTGCACAGCTGTGAGCATTAGGTGGTTTAATCCCGGTCCAGATCGGTGATGTGTTCACACTGGCTCAGGGACAGATGAGCAATAGCCACCAGGCTGCCAAGTGGGCTAAAGACAGTCGAACTGGCTCGAAGCTTACTGTTAGACATGATAAGCTGTGAATCTGTGGGTCCTGGAGGGCGACTGCAAATAATACAGTGTTTGCAATGCATCCTGCAGCTTTCCCAAAAAATATTCTTCTTGAATGTTGCACTCCGAGATGCATTTCTTTTTACTTGGCATTCAGAGAGATTGAAAACTAGAAAAATAATAAATCAGATCAACAGAGAGGAAAATCTCGTTCATTAAAAGCTTGATTTAGTTGGAAAGGCAATGATATAATAGATCTAAAGAAAAGATAAAGGCAGTTAATTTCTAATATGTGCCATTCTGACATGAACAGTATTTTTATAATGGTAGCAAACCCCACCATACATTTCTTTTTCAAATTAACCTTAAATAATGTGTGCAACAATCCAATGAAACCATTACACCTGTCGGTACACATATGAGCTGCTGTCTAGGTCAACTTCAACTGTTTGCCAGTTTATTTTCTTCTTCTCTTTCATTCCTTCTATCTTTGCCTTTCCCTTAAAACTGTTTATGAATGGATTTCATTTGAATGGAATCTACTAGTAACAGTGCCGTTTGCTCAGAAGTTCTCTATTTAAAAGGAATTTCTAGCCCCATATTTTATCATTCTTTATCAGAATCAAATCCTATTTGTTTTTTCTCTCATAACCTGTCAATCAGACTTCTAACTCACATGCTATCACTCATCAAAGACTGCCTCCCCTGATGCAATATAGTGCAGGCACAGTGATGGTTCTTTTCCCTCCAGGCAATTTAATAAGCTTCTAAATCATGGTAAAAATGATTGCTTCAGAGGCTGACTCTGCAGTATAAGGCATTGCACTTCTTTGCCGCTGACACACTGGAGCCAGTCTGCACTGACTTTACTGTCTGATCTACATGCGACGCCATGTGCCAAACTCAATTGTCTATGGTCAGATCAACAAAGAGAAAAGGAGACAAGGAAACATCTGTGTCGCATATCAGTAAGAAGAAAGGTCAGAAGTGTAAACCATGCAATAAATGACTGACAGATGCAAGCGTAGACATGATTCCAACACATATTCTCTTGTTACAATGCGTTGGGAAACAGACAATCCTGCCTCAATCCCCCGGATAACAAAAATCAACCCATGCTCGCAGCATATAAACAGTCAGTGCAAACAAAGCATACTAAATTGGTTTCCACTGCTTGTTCTCTTTCTGCTTACTGTTGAAGTTCAAAGAATGTTCATTAAATCAAAACTATTCCTCAATATCAAGACTTTAAGATTAAAAGTCAGTACAGTGCGCCCTTGGTCTTTGCGGTTAATGCGTTCCAGGAACCACACGCGATTGAGGAATCCGCGATCGAGATTGTGATCTATTTATCTTATTGTTTATGGAAATTTTAATATTTATGAACCCTCCCCACACTGATATTAAGCCACCTTCTATCTGTATTACCTTTTCCCAAACTCTGATAGACTTTTTAAAGCACTTTTGTGTCTCACGAAAGTCCGAGACTGACGGAACAGAATGCACTTCAGGATGCCGTCAGCCAATAGAATGCTTGTACGGTATCACGTGACTGCCTACCAAAATTTTGTGATGAGGTGGAGTCGCAAGCGTTGATGCACGAATGCGCACTGTTTTACTGGAAGCTACAGTGTACCCTCTATTTATATTGAGTTAGTTGCCATTAAGCGGACACTGAATCTTAAATTCAGTGCAGGCATCAAATGGCTTTAATGGCTAAAAATATGTCATGGACTTCTTAAAAAATCTGTATACAGTATGCCAAAAAAAAAAAAATTTAACAGGTTATTTCCCTCAAATGCAGGAAGTAGAATGTGAGAGTATTACCCAGTCATCACAATGTTTATCCAAAATGGCTCGTGGTGCTTTTTTTTAAATTTGAAAATCTGAGATACTGCAAGAGGTGAAAAGTGGAAGAAAATGAGGTACAAACAGCAGATCATTCATGGAAAGCACGCTGTTATACAATATAAAGCTGTATGCAGCATATACTCCCTGCTCGACAAAGATTGTGCTTTTGATTGTTAAGTTGCTCCAATTACTGGCTGGCAGAGGCATTTGAGAAATGCTCCATTAACCCCGTCATCAGAATAAACAGAAAACAGCCAGGCGTTTTCTCTCTGGGAATGTAATTGATGAGACACCAGGAACAACACACCCACTGGAGCGTCCAGTCCCACAGCAAATTATTGCTTGGGTACAGTATGTGTGTCTCCTGGTTTGCTGTTTTCATGACATTTGGTGCCCAACTAGAGTATGATCATATTCCTTGGGTGTCAGATGTTGAATAATTACAGTGCAGCCATATATTGAACATCTTCCTCAAGTAGATCTTGAGTTTTCCTTTCTTTTTGTGTGATAAAATGACTTATGCTGAATTTCACCACCATACTTATAATTAACATTTCAGGTTTAACAGCATGTGCATTTTTTGCATTTCAGATTCTTGTGTTTGTAAGCACAGCTGCATTAACATTCTTTCAGGAGACAGCCTAATGACAGCTGCAGAAGAATCATCCTTCAAACTGACACAGTGAGTCTTGAGCACCCACACATCACTAATACTCTTGCAAATTCTTTCAATCTACGGTTGCATGTAAATAACATACTGCTGCACTGAAACAACCACGCATAGTGAAGATTATTACCTCTGCCACAAAGGGAATGTTTGTTGCTGACATTGATTTGTTTATCTGTCGGGGGAATTGCTCAAAAAGAGGAAGGATATGGCACAAGGAACAGTCCATTAGAGTTTGGGGGTGATCTGGGTCATCATCTGGATCATCTGGATTCAGAGGTTTTTGAAAGGATTCTGTACTGTTAGAATGTAACTTGTTAAAAGTGTGAATCCAACTCTAAAGACATATTTGTAAAAATGGTTTTCGTTTTATAATGGAAAATGAACGTCACCCATTTGGCATTGGGGTATTTGGGACAATTTTGGCTCAGAAAGTTGGCAGTTCATTCCCCAGTCCTTGCAGTTTACAAGTCACAGTGCACTTAGGTCAGACACTGAACCCTAAATCTCTCAAAGTAGATGTTTCACTGGTGAATGAGAGACTGTATGAACAGTTACCACTTCTAATGAGCAGGCGGTGCCACCACTGTGCGATTGTGTCTGAAAAGAGTGGATGCTGGCTTGTGTTGCAAGGCAGTTTGAATGCTTTTGTAGATAGTTTGGCACTTGAATGCATTTTCAGCTACTGATTCAAACATCATCCTCTATTTTATATATATAGGAACCTTAACTCCCTATTTTCCTGCTACACCACTTCTGATACAAATAATGTTAAACTTATTGTACATTCAAGTGTTTCCCTTCAACATTTATCTATCCTGTAATCTTTTTCAAGACCACGCCTGAGCTTGAGGAATGTCATCCACCTCATCAGTCATTTGGTGAAGGTATTAAACTAGCCTCCTCATAATCTCTTTGCTGGGATTGAAGCGAAACGTAATCACTGAGATAACTAGGCTATCACAGAAATGTGGGCCTTCATATTGGTCATTTTTACATTACGTTTTTTTAAGAGGCCCATTTTTCCACCAAAAGTTTTTTACTTGGCTCTGTTGTCTTCACTCTATTGAGGCGTTATTGCCAAGCAAATAGGATTTCATTGTATCCTTATCATATAATTGATCGGCAGAGTGATCTGTAATAATGAATTGTTTTGGAGCAAATCCCTAAATTAGAGAGCGAAGCGTGTAGTAACATCTTCATTAGTTAAGATTTTATCTGACTGAAATATTCATTATAGCGCTATTTTCAACATACAGTATATTCCCATATGCAACTGAAACATCAAAATCAGAGCAGAATTTACTAAAAAAAAAATTTCTAAAAAAATAGTTTGGTATAAATTCAACATAAGACTATTTGTTCTCTTACATTGAAGAGTGCGCATGAATTAGTAATAAGACCTGTGATGCCCTTGCAAGTAGATAGGGGAATATATAATTATGCATGAGCAAAGATGGGGGTTGTGACAGACAGTGCAAAAAAAAAAAAAATAGACTGCCAGATAGCAAGACGTTGTGGGGGTAAGATGTAGAGAGAGTGTTTATTCTGGATGGATAGCTGTATAGCTTCAACATGGTGGGTGTGCTGTTTCGCCCTGCATGGCTGAGTTGAACTGCAGTGCAACTTGGTGTAGCTCACTCTCAAAACCCTCACCCACAGAGAGTTCCCCAACTGTCACATGCCACTGAACCACAGTAAACAACACGCACACCATGCGCAAATACACAGACACACACACAGCAAAGCCATTTTCATTAACAGAACCACTGGCACTCTCAGCCCAGCTGGTCCCTGAGTCGACACTGGAACTGCACATCTGGTGTCAATGCTCTGTTAGAGGGAGGCCATCTGCCTGAATGTAGGGAGGGGGAGACAGGAGAAGAGACAGGGAGTCAAAAGGGATTGAGGAGACAAAAACAACAAGACTCTCATCGATACTTTGCCATTCAATGTATGCACATTAATATAGATCTGTTTTGTCGGATGAACTGTATACTCTACATGCATTAGTCCTCTTCCGGGTAAGAGGATTAGACGTCAGGTTTGCTCTCTGAGCATTTGGAGCTAATGGCAGTGAACAGATAGCATGTTTAATGGCCGTGACTCTCAACACACGTCGTCTCAACGTGAATAATTCTCTATCTGCATTGTCTTTATCAGAACAGGGGAAGTTAATATTACATATTACACAGAACCATCAATAATCTTTAGGCTTGTCAATGTGACATTGATGCACATTTTAAACTATAGTTTCAAATTTATGTTTACAGTTGCACTGCCTACCAGTCTGTTTGTATTACACAGTGGATGTTGAAGGCGTTCCCATATAGAATCCATGCAACGCTCCAATTACCTCTGTTGAGTTGCATTTATACTGCGCTGGAAATTATATGCAGAGCTGCACAGGGGTTGATTAGACATGGTGTTCAACAGTGTCGCAGAGATGCTCCATCTACAGCTGCAAGCGTGAAACCAGTGTGCAGACACAAGAACGAGCTGATGATAAAATCATCTTAGTCACCGACTGATAAATTGGCACAGGTCCAGATCGCATGGTGAAAGCCCTGTAGCAATTTGTCCCACTTAAAAGGGACAGGTGCATAAGCAGAAAACTACCTTTACCTTCCTGATTGAATTATCAATGACTCATGACATTGTCTTGTTAAGTTTTACTGACCACAGTTTGACCCTGGCGCCAACAGAGCCATGTGTTGCACATTCGGATCTCACAATGTTTTCAGTGGGAGGCAAAAGGTCAGGAATCCTTTGGATGCACCAGAAGTAATGTACTTATACTTGATGTTTAGGAGAGCCACAGACACACAGACGGACACAGACACAAACACACACACACACACGCACACAAAGAGCCTCCTTCCACCAGTGACTGACTGAATCATGCTCTTATTAAACCTTGATCGGAATTCCAGATAGAACATTATCCACTTACAGTTATTAATGTTGCAGCTCTCCTGGGAGGACAGAGCAGGCGGAAAGGGAGAGATGCACACCCCACTTACAAATACTGACAATAAAAGCTTTATCACTGGAGGTAGGATTGTTTACGAATGAGGTTTGCATTACTTAAATTCTGGAAAAATCGCTGCTCTCGTTAGGCAAGAAACCCGACTCACACACACATGCATTGCTAAAAGAGATCCAAAAAGCATCCAACAAAAAGCAATTATTTAAAAAGCACATTATTATCAAACCAATCAGGAAAAGTGGTGAGCACCCAGATACCGCAACCCTGCACTAGATCCTTGATGAGACTTCACAAAATTACTCAAATCCGAGCCTCAAGGGAGACAAAGAAATAGAGATTTGCATTATTTATTTACTATTATTTTTTTGCTAGACTTAAACTTCAGCCCCTGTTAATTAGAAATCCAAAGGCATCCCATCATTTGGCTTACAGAATTACAAATTCTACAGAGATGCATGCAAAATGTGATCGAAAATTACAAGTGAAGGAGAGGTAGAGAAATTAGTGTGGAACTCCTGTTGCCTGTAGAATTCTGGTGGACAGGAAAGCAATTATACAATGTTAAGTGTGAGTATGTGCAAGGTTTGTGATTAAGGCCCAAAAGGTAAAAAAAAAAAAAAAAAGCATATGAGCCAAGCGCTTCATTCAGAAAAAACACCAAAACAGAAATGCAAAGCGAAAATATTAGCAACCAGATTGCGTGACTACATTTAGTGTGTCGGTCTGCACCTGTGGAGTCGTATGGTCAGTGGTCTTAAACCTTCAGCTCTATTTGAATCTTCAGCGCCACAATTTTGGTAAATTTTAAATTAGTTTTAATAGTGTTGTGCTGTTTATCCAAACACCTTTTGGTTTTGGTTCATCAAAAAAAGTCAGGTCAGTCTCTGGAAAACAGTGATGGACAACTGGTCGAAACAATTCAGCCATATTGAAAATAATAACTTGTGGCTGCTGTGGTTGCTGTGGGGGAGATAAAAAAACAAACAAAAAAAAACACCTAGAATCAGAAACTCTGCTGACTGAAGAAAGGTTTTAAGAAAGGTTTTAATTTCACTCCAGATTAGTTACTTTAATTGAAGTGTTTGTAAAGGTTGAATAGAAACCAAATAAACTTGTTGCCACAGAAGGTACACGGTTATTATTTTTTAAATAGATATGCATTTTTTGTGTTTTATGTTTAAAAAAACACAAAAACATTCAAACAGTTCTAATTTATTAGTGTCACTAAAATCCTGACATGACTGCTTGTAGAAATTGTGTGCTGGCCAATAATTGGGGTGAAAATTGATATTAATCAAGTCAGTGGCTGGCAGATTGTTAAACAGTACAGTCGTAGGTTGTTAGGATGGTGTTTGATAAAACATCTGTTTTGCACTCTGTGAACTATCTTTCCTTCCTGTGATAATAAATTCAGGTCTTGCACAGTGTTTTCTAATCTTTATTACTCCCTTTAAGAGTTACAGTATCTGTATGTGCGTCCACCAAACTGCATGAATTTTTCCTCCCAGGGATTGAATGATACAACATTGATACACGGAGAGTGGTGACTGTTGAACCCGAGCCAGACCGGCTCCATGGGGGAGGAGCTGTGAACACATGCAGGGAACAGGAGGCAACAACTGGGGCTGGTTCTAGCTTTGATGAGGAGGAATGAGAGGAAGACAGACGCAGTCTTTGAGGGAAGCAGGTGTGCGAGGAGGTGATAAGGATGTTGTGGGGGGGCTACACACACACACACACACACACACACACACACACACACACACACACACACACACACACACAAACACGCATGCTTGTGACAAATAAATATATTCCTACAAATACCACTTGCTGAAACTCATTCAACTTCAACACTAAATTGAAATGGCATCCCTTGAAATATCTAAGATTGCGCAAGTGATATCCCTAACTCTTTCTTTTTCTTCACATCATAAGAAGGCAGACGGAGAATTATGGGGTGCAATAAAAAAGAAAAAATCAAGAGCAGGATGAAGATGGTGAGAAAGAGAAAAAAAGTTGATGTGAGGAGCTCATATTGTGGTAAACAGTCCATTTCGGGGGAGAGGATACATCTTTTAGCGTGCGTACTGTACGTATTTATGGTTGCACACACATACATTAATGTGTTGAAGTCAAAGCGTCCCTTGGGAGTGCTTTACGGCAATGTGTGTTACGGAACAGAGAAAAGTAATTTATGGATACAGTTTTTTTTTTTTTTCTTTTGGCTGTGTTATTTCAGAATCCATTAGGATTAATTAAGTGTTACTACATGTGGTGCTATAGAGTTCAGATTTCGAAGATGCATTATAATCATTAGCTCACAGTTTATTCAGCCTGTTTAACAGCTGCTAATAGCCGGAGTGAAGCCAGACCGGAGTGTTATAATGGTTTGAGAACAGCAAGTACAACCGCTGGACTGGTTGAAAGTAACTCAGTGATTGAGAGTGTCTACTGTGGCGTTAATGTATAAACCGCTGTGTGTTAATGTAAATCACACAGTGGTAAACCCCCCGCACACACTCACATAACATGCATCTGTCCAGGCTGTTAATCAAAGACAAGGGGAGAGAGTACGACGGACAGAGGGGAGGCAATTAGACACTCCGTCATCAAATATTTGGTTTGTTTGGCAGGAAACCTACATTAAAGAGTGAAAGAGACACAGACGAGCCTGCTCAGCCTGCTTCACATCAACTGTTATTTCAGATAGACGTAGCGCAAGCAATTAACGCCAATCAGGGATTAATTGAGCTAACAGAAGGAGAAGGGCGGGTTTGGAATTGTTCCGCTTTAGCAGTCTTTCTAGCCCAATCATCCAAAGTCCAATTAAAACATCACTGATTTCTTTGCTATATCTGCTCATAAATTGTGCATATTTGTGCTTTGAAATGTGTGGTTGGACTTCACATTCCAATTTTACATACCTTTAGTGTCTGTCGTCATTCTACAATTTCATTACATCTGAAAAACACAAACTGCCGTTGAACAAAGTGTGATATTGTAGAGCGTGGATGTCAAACTCTTTTTCACTGAGGGCTAAATCAGCATAATGGCTGTTCTCAAAGTGCCAGATGTAACTTATACATGTAACAAAATGTAACTCAATGTAAAATAAATGTAACTACTCCTTAAACTTAAAAAAACTGGATATATTATATCAGTTACAAACATTGCAGTTTCAAAGAAAACTATGTTTGCCTGTTGCCACACGCCATGTGGCAATGGAGCTTGATTCTCAGACCTCTTGTGATGAAAACATGTTATAGAATGCTTATTATTCGGTTGTACTGAGATAATAGCAAGACAGAACAGATATGTAATGATGTAATAAAACAATCACGCTGACAGTATCAGTGTTTTTAGTCAAGGTTCACAAGCACGGATGTATGTATGTGCCTAGAAATAGCTGTTAGTAAGTTCAAGGAAAGTTAACTGTCCCTAAAACCATCTATGTTGCCTCAGTGAAGGCTTTTTTTGAAGCATTTCTGATTTTTAACACTGCCTTTCAAATGGACAGAGCTGTGTCTAATGACATGACACTGCTTCATAAGCTGTTCGAAAAATAGCTATAAGTATGAGCCGACAACGCCTTAAAATTTGGTCACACCACACTTCTGCATCACAGATAATGAATTCTTAAATTAAATTAGTTTGGTAAGACTTTGCTTCATCATAATGTCCACTTTCTTAAAGAGCCACAGTAAGATTATAAATGCATATGTTTTAAGAACATTAATAAATATATACTGATTTTTGTCTTTTTTCGGCAGTGGCAAGGGAGACTCATCAAAGCATAATCGCATTCTAAAAAAAATCAAATACTGTAAATTTTTAATGAAAACATTAATTAATTCAATAAAAAATGCAAATGATACAGGAGAAAAAGATTCATATTTGATGTAGAAAAACATCCCGTGAGGATGACTGCACAATGTTAGGCTTGTGTTGTGACTTATCTTTGGCAAGTGCCTTCAAACAAACTTGTACCCTGAATAACAAATTTGGCAAAATTGGTACCATCTGTGCCACTTAATCATGCTTTTCATCCTGGACATTCTCAGCTTTTTGACAGTAGTTGTGCCAGTGCATCAATGGGCTATAATTATGGCATGCTTTTGTTTTAAAGTAATGTTTTTTTTTTTATATTGAGAATCTGTGGATGATTATCATTGGTGCATGATCTTTATTTTGGACGGACATATATGGCAAAGTGAGGATACAAGTGAATTGTGGGCTCCAAAAATCAGGTGCAGCAGATAAATTGTTTTATTCAGCATTTTATCACATGCTGTGTCCATGGGTGGCACGGTGGTGCAGTGGAATGACATGAATATACAGTACATAGCAGCTCTAAACTTTATATCCTTGACTCTTAAAAAGTCACCTTGCACTTAAAATAAAGGCTGACCAATTGGGAAACTTCTATCAGCTCTGCTGTACAGTAACGGACTGAGACACTTATCTTGATTAAGCTGTGCCTATAATGTCATTTTGGCTATCAGTGGATTTCCCATGACAGTTTTATGTGCAACAAACTTGTGGCCTACTTCCACATTAGGCTATTACTTTGGCAAATACAGGCTTCATCTACTTTAATAAAAATTACAATAAAAGCTGTTACACAAAAATAAGTTATACTGTATAAATCTGGAAAAGTGCCACATTTTAAACTGACTGAGCGTAAAATCTTTAATACCCACATATATTTCTTCACACATAGACTAACCATGCTGTAACTCAAAAACAGAAACATGTCATTAACCTGAAAATCATCTTCACCCTGTTTATTGTCCTCCAATCCCTTTCTTTTGGCGTTTGGCACCACACTAGAGAATGACCCAATAGTATACTAAACACGTCATTGAAATCCACACAAGCAGTGCTTTTCAGCTTAGCAAATTATATGAATGGCCTATTTTGTTAATCTTCTGATCCATTAAGTGATACACCTTAAACTACAAATTAATTAAGTTAAAAGCACACAAAGACCGTGTTCCTGTTTTCCTCCCATAAAAGAAGTAATATTAAAACCACGCTTCTACACATGCATGATGAAGTGTATTTTTTATTTTAAAAAAATACTCAAATGCCCTAATATTAGTTTAACAGAATGAATGCAAAGGCAGATCTAGGAAAATTAGATGTTCAATCACAAATCAACAGCCACAAGTGTTAACTTCAGGATAACGAAAATGAAAAAAACCTGAGATAAACAAAAAATCTTGTTTTTCTTTATTAACTAAGGTTCAACAAGCCCTACCTTCATGAATGCCTTTCAGTCTGAATTACTAGTTATCGATTTTAGCTATACATTTATACATTCATTCATCAATGAATTCAAATTTAAATTCAAAGGTTGTTCAATCAGTCAGATCCTTTGCTTCATTTTACTTCATATCATAATCATTACAATATCAATCCAAGAAGACTTATGATTTTAAATGTAGTTCCATGAAGAACTCCCCATCAATCTGATTGAAACCTTTCATGAAAAATTGATGCAAAAAAGAATCTTTGTAGTTTACAAATGACATTTTTTTCTTTACCAATGTGGCAATCTATACTGTAGACTGTTCTGGAAAACAAACACTGCAAGAAGCAATTTTAAGTTAATTGGTTGGCTGATTTGAATGAAATTGAATATTTCAACCACAAGTTTTTACTATGTGGTTGTAATTTACTCTCATTTAGGTTAGATGTGTTAAGATGATTTGCTTCAGAGCAGCTCTACTAGTATCACTGAGTGAAATACTGGATGCAGAAAATGACAGTCAGTGATATTAGTATAAAACCCATATCACAGTCATTGCGTAGCACACAGCTAAAAGAACACAGATGATCTATAAAGTGCTTTCTACTGACTGTGTAGGCGTCTGTTATCCAATAGATACAACCTATTTTAGGGGCTTCATGACCCTGTGTGACAGCCGCCTCGCCATCCTGCATCTGTGAGATGATGAGAGATGTTTGTTTGTTTCTACTTCATATTCATTTCCACATGCTCTGTCAGAAAGCTGTCAGCTGTGGGGCTGAAGTGATTTTCCGCTGGCATTCATGGAGAAAATCCCGTTTGGATTCAGAGCTGCCTGACTTTTCTGATGTATAAGACTGCTGGAGACAGGCCTAGCAGGTTTAAGCAGATTAATTAGGGTGTTGCAAAGACTGTGAAGAAATCTTTTCTCCATAGATGCTATACCCACACAGACACATAAAAAACACTCACGGAGTAGACATTGTTTGAGGGTGAAAGGTTAGTAGTAGCCCTCACTTATTCTCTCTCCAGTGTCTCTCAGTGTTTCCGTTTCACTCTGCATTAGCTTTGTTCACTTGTTATCTCAATTGCAAAGAAAATACTACTCAGTCAACCCCGATTTTGTACTTCTGTCTTTTCGTCAGAACTTAGTAACTGCTAAAGTGATGCAGCTCAAATCCATTGCACAACAAGAATACTGATGGGGGTCATTTTCTTATTTTAAAAAATAAAAAAGAACTTGTCCAAATTCAAACCAAAAGTTGTTATTCCTTCAACACTTTCTGCACACACCTAATTATACAATCTTATCTCACTGCACTGATTGATATTGAAGAAAAGACAAGGGCAGAAAATAGAAGTGACCCCCCTTCTCTCCCCGAATCCTCATCACCATCATCATTTTCATCATTACATGAAATATGACCGAGAGCATAATCCCACAATGCCGTGCAAATGTCGTTGTGAGTTAGCATCAAGAAGACACAAGAGATATGCATGCATCATCTGGCCAGGAGAACATCACTTGTGGGGAGACAGCCAGAGGCCCTAAGGAGGGGATGTGGAGAGGAGGGGAGGAGGGTGAAAAGGAGAAACTGAAGGAGAATAGCAGTGGGAGAGGAGAAAAGGGTTCTGAATAACAGAGGGGATTTGAAAGGAAAGTGAAAAGAGAATGATTTACAATATTAGAGAGGAAAAAGAATGACATGAGTGGGATATTCAGCAGAGCACAAGCAGGAAAATAATACTGAGGCAATCAGAGAAAATGGAGGCATAATATCCCGGCACTGCATAATCTCCATAGATTCAAGCATAATGCATAATCTGCACAGGTTCAACAATGCACCGTGTGACCTAATTCTGAGCTAATTACAAAATGTGTGCCAGTTTGGTTGGGTTTGCGTGTCAGGTTTGTATATTACAGGAAGGAGCTTGAATAGGGGTGAATTTAGGATTTCTGTGTGCATGCGTGCGTGCGTGCGTGCGTGCGTGCGTGCGTGCGTGCGTGCGTGCGTGTGTGTGTGTGTGTGTGCGAGTGAGTGCGCCGGGTGGCTTCTGAAAGGTGCAGACAGCTGGGGTGCCCATGCATACAGCATGGCTGAGCCTCTGCCTTATATATACTCTAATTCCCTTCACTGACTGGATTAAAACCCAAATGACAAATGCATAAAAGCTTGTAACATCTGTTCTGGAACACACTGTCCATCCCTCCTCATGCTGAGCTCCGTTGGTCACTCCTCAGTCCCAGTCCCTATGCGGACAACATCTGCAGCAATGGACTAGTGCACATTAGCTACTGGAGCATGAGACCAAGCTAATCCACTGACCATGGAAGCATCAGCCTTAACACACAATTTTTATAGTTTTTTTTTTTTTTTTACAAAACTGTCATCCACATATTCAGCTCCTGTATAAATGTATTTTTATATTACTCCAGTTCAAACTCCGGACCAGTGTTTTGATCTTACTGAAATGGTTTTAATGCATATGGTTTTAGTATAGGTGTGGTCTTTTTCCATCTTTCCTTCCCTGCTACCCAGCCTGATGCATCAGCAGTTTCTGTGAGGAATTTGATAAAAATAAGCAAACGACCAAACAAAAAAATCAATATTAAATTGTTGAGATGCATAGATCAACCAAATTCTGCTCTCTGAGAAGAATTCCCATCTTTCTACCTCAAGTCACAGAAAACCAGTCCAGTCTAAAGCAGTAACAGAGACTTTCTCAAAAGCATGATTTTGTGCAAAAAAAAAAATTCACTTCTGCAACAAATTTAATAACAGTGCATGCCATTCATCATTATGAAATAGCATTACATGTGAAGTTAAACTACTAAAGACTCTGTGGCTCCCTAACATGTGCTACCAATCACTTTTAATTCAGATAACAGGTTTTTACAGCAGCACTAAATGAGTTAAGAATCTTTACTGCAGAGATTAAATGGAGCATAGAAGTGGACAAAATTCCATGAAGTAGAAAGCACTAGATCTTTGCTAGCAACCAAGAAATCAAAACATATATGCATATATAAAAAAGAATGAATATCCATCGAAAAATTGCAGTCAGCAGGGGAAATGAAGGACACTGAATAAATTCTGGAGATGAGGCAGCAATTTAGGAAATGGTTTGCGACTGTGAAAAAGGTCTGTGTTGAGTGGAATGTGAAATTTGAAAATGCGAGGTTATATAAGAGAATAAGAAGTCAAACGATTAAATCCTGTTTGTTATGGTGAACAAAGTAATGTTGGGGTTGTGAATAGCAAACCATGTAGTGCAGAACAATCAACAGCTGCTTCATTATCAAATACATCACTTTCACACTTGGGGCATTATCTTACACCTGGTGCAAAGTGTCATTATGAGAATCACCCAACACAGTTGTCAGCTTTCACCCCTAAGGCTCACATTATATAAGTACATACACTGTATGTGCTACCCTAAAGTGAGGTGTGGTCACACACATTATTCAGATGGTGATGTCTTGAAAATAAAGCCTAGTTTAAAGTAACAGCACATTCCTTCATAAGATGCTTTATCTTTAATTTATTTACGCTTCTTCTGGTCTGGAATACTAGAGCTCACGTTACAGGGATTCCTGGTCAAGCTGGCAGCATAGATTCTTTCAAAGAATAAATGAAAATTAGATAATCAAGCATCATAAAACATACAAAAAGTATATAATCAACATGTCAGGTTCAAGCAACCTAACACAACACAAAGCAAAAGAATAAAACAGGAAAGGCAAAATGGCCATACGAGAGTTTCCATAACACTGGGCCGACACCCACCTGCTGTAACTGTGGTTTAGAAAAACACACAACAGTAATTAACATTAGGTTACATTGATAGATAATGTGCTTTGTGCATGAATAGCACAGATGGCAAAGAATTACTATCATTTGTGCTGCTGGAGGACCAAGTAATGTAAATAATATTCTTCTCATCAATAATTTATACTGATTTTCCCACTATTCTACTATGAATGCAAATTACAATTTTTATGGCCCCAACATTAGATGGTAATTCGTGTTCATGCTTATCACAAAGGACTTTGTGTCCAGATCAAGTGCACTAAATACACTGGTACAACAAAATTTAAACCACGTGCTTGACGTTGTTTAAATTAGGCCCTGAATATACTGGTTCTGACTCTTTCATCCAGTTAGCCTCCTTGACCTCACAACATCAAGAGTAATTACTACTAGTTCCACTCAGCAGATACATGTCGGAGGAGATTGACTCATATGCTGCCCTGTCACAAAAAACATCCTGTATAACAGTGGAGAATGAATTCACACACACTGGAGTGGGTGGGAGGGATGGTGGGGTCAGCGAATGGAAGATGCAATAGGACAAAAAGCAGGCCATTGAACAGCGTGCACTCTGGTATGGAGCATTTATTTATGAAATAGCCTCACCCAGGTGAAAAAAAGCAGGAGAAAACAGGTGCTTGAGTGTTCCGGCCTGTGGTTTGGACAAAAGAAAGATCCTACATTCAGCGGATTTCATGAATTAATCAGGTTCCTGGATATTCCCTTTCCTTTTTACTCACTGAGGTGTATACTGGATGAGTCTGATGTCATCTCACTGCTGCCCTGGCACTCTCTGTGCCTGATGAATCAGAGGATACATTGGAAAGAGTTGTTGACGATATCTGGGCAAACTGCTGTGATGGAGGTGAATGAGTGGGCAAACGGAAGTCTGGGATTTAACACTTAGCCGTTAGAGCAGTGCCTTGGCCTAGATTGGTGGAATGTTGGGTTGGCCGCATGAATAATAAACCAACTGCAAAGCCCCTCTGGCTGCCTGATGATGTTCTTCACTCTCATCACCCCAGCTAGACTGGAGATCACTGAGGGGAATGGATAAGCTTACTCAAATTATAGGCAGTACACCATGAAAATACAAGCTATATTTTAACACTAGAACAAGCTGCCAGCTTAGTTGAAAATACTAGAAGTAAGTGATGATACTACATTATGTTACTGCAGCTTGTGAGGGTTTTTTCCTCTTTTTTTTTTTGTAGCAATACAGTAGTTGTGCCTTGAAGATTCTTTGTCCACATCTACAGATGCAAGTCTCAATGCGGAGATTGAACATCACTAACAGCGCAGCGACAATCTTGAACTACTTCAGACAGAAGAGACAACTCTGTCATATTTAGACACACACAATAACAAAGGTATTAACATATGTACACAGTACGTGTTTAAAAGCAAATTGCTATACAATTTTACATTTTATATTATTTTCGCATCTAAAAATTCCAGTATTGATACCTGATTTTATATAGTTGTTATGAAATATGGCTAAATGTAGCTTTCAGAAAACAGAAGGCTGCACCCAGCTGCAGCTTTCATAAATGACAGCAGCAATAAGTTACAGCTGTATACGTAGCAATGTGAAGGCCTCATTCAAGGACAGCTTATGGGGGAGCTTTAGCCAGCACCAAATAATTTAAAAGGAGATATATAGCCATACTTCAAATTCAAATGCTGAAACATGACTGCATTAAATAATAACCAATAATATACTGCATCACAATATACCACCTTGAATGGTAGACAGCAGTGTGCAATGAATCATTCTGTGATCAATCACATTGAAAACGGATAGTGTGCCAAGAAAATAAAACATCTTCATATTTACAGCAATAACTACAACTATTAAAAAAGCAATATCTGTATTTATTTATAAGATAACCCTCTCTTGGATGAGCGCAACCCTTTTTTGTCCAATTAAAAAAAATTTTTTATGCATATCATCATATTAATTGAATCCTGTCAAAATCTGTCTCTTAGCAGGATTACACAAAAACTGCAAGACATTTAATGGAAAGTGATGGGAATAAATATGGGGTTTTTGCTCTTCAACTGAGAAAATTTGATTAAAGGTAATGAAAGGACAGAATATGAGGTGTTAAGAATCCATCAAATTCTGGAGTGTACATAAATGAATGGGACAATTCAATAACTTTCTTTACACTCTTGAATATTCAAAATGCAGTTATTTGGCCTGTTGTTGTTACATTCAAAATACTCATTTACAATAAATCAGGGCTTTGTCAAAAAGAAGGAGCCGATGAATTTCATTGCAGAGACAGATTCTTATAACAAAGTGAAAAACAGGCTTGGAGAGCTTAAGCATTAGCCCCCTGACCTACTGTGGATGTTTTTTGGTACCGTTGATATTTGTCTCTATATACAACATTTAAAATGATTTAACACAATGGAACACCAAAATGTTTCAGTCTGGGCCAATTTATCTGAACTATGGCGTTTCTGGTTTGGTTTTCTACAGAAACTCACATATAGACATAGATTAGAGCATGCAAGACTAATACCACAGAGCACTGAAGGTGGGCCGCTACAAATTGACTCAAATTCCACATTGCACTTTTGACATTGATCAGGTGAAAAGGCTTTCCCAAAAGGTGAACTAGACATAAACATACAAAAGTCCTTTGAATTATGTATAGCGAACTGATAAAAATGAATGCATATTTAACACCTTTATTGTACAACTACATGCATAATAGATGTCACTTCAATGGCAGAACAATTATTAGATAATTGTATAAAACATACAATTGCTTCTTAAATTAATACAAAAACTTCAACAGTGTAAAACCACTTAGCATTCTTCTTCACACCAGGCATATGTTTCTTCCACCCAGCTGTAAGAAAGTGCACCAGGGCTCTTAAAGGTGTTTGCATGGTCCAATTAACACCAGATGCTAGCCCTTAGCTAACTTACAGAACCCCATAATGCACAGACCTCCAAGGAGTAAATATGGTCCAGTTAGCACCAGATGCTAGCCCCTTTTCTTACAGTCTTCAGCCAAAAAACATGCATGAATTAGTTCCACTTGCCTGTCTTGGCCACATCTATATTTGCACCATTTAAAATGAGATAAGGCCACCTCTCACAGATGAAAACTAATCTCCTTTATATTTAAAAAGCTGTATGCAACAAGTGATTTTAGGTCAATGATTTTAGGAAAAAAATGAAAAAACGAATTTGATGGGACCATGCTGAGTTAAAGGTAATTTCTTCTATATTTAATGAAACATGCTACTTTAATCAATGGCCTAATAACACTGGACAGCAATTACAGCAAAATGCAAAACAGGAAAAATGTACATCTCAAATGTTTCTAAAAATGTTTCTCATCAATGTCACAAAGATGCAAATGAATCAGTCAAGGGTGAAAAAGTGTGAACCAAAGGCCTGACATCTGTCATCCATCAAGATTAAATTAATATCAACTCAGTGCTTTGTAGCAGAAGTAAAGCTATTGGGAAAGTGTGATACCCTCCAGTAAAGTATTAAAAATGTAGGTCAATATTCTAATTTGCCAATTGATTTTAAAGTGGTCTTTGTGTGCCCAATGTGTGAGTCTGAGTCTGAATAACTTTTCTACAAAGACTGTTGGTAGAACTTTTAACAGATAACCACTCTAAGGTTCTGAGGTCAGGGTTGCATTTCCCTAACAGCAATGCCCGGTAGTACTTATTACTGACCACCCGGAGCTACAGTATCTGATTAAACGGACACAACTTGCCAGGACATAAACAGCAAACATCAATCCAAAAGTAATATCAGCAAGGCACTTGAACCTTCGGGTGAATTTTGAGCTTTGTGTTCCAGTTACTGCTGTGTTTGTGATTGCCTAAATTGCTGTAAATACTTATGCGCTAGCACACAAGATATTAATAACAGATTATGTGTTGCCTAACGAGAGCAAGATGAGTGCAAAAATACCTCAGCGTGTTTGTGATCACACGTATAAGGGACGGAAGGATTGCTGTGTGCTTTGTTTGTTCTCCTAAGGCTTCTAAAGAATAATCCTCCAGTTGTTCAGGTATATTGACGGCTTTGCACATCTCAGTTGTGTCTGAGCTTAAGTGATGGCTCTTTTAATGCACATAAATACCCCTCCTTCACAGCATGAGAAAGGACAATATTCATCCAAGTATGCTCTATGTTTCTTTATTTCTCTTCATTTGGGTTGAAAATTCTACATTGGGCACAGGTTGCATTTTTTGCTTCTCCACATGCGATACATACATTCAGGTGCCACCATTATACTGCATTTGGTCAAATTACAGATTTTTTTTTTTTTTTAATTTCGTCAGAGCATATTCTATCAGAACTCTCATTAAGTTGCACCATAATGTGAAGATAGATACTAATGACCAAGGTGTGATGACAGGTCTGACAAACTGGTTTCACAAAAATAGGAGCTCTGTACCAGCTTAATGAGAGGAAAGGCAGAGGTAGGCAAACAGGGAGCAAACACGCAGGAGGGCTGTTGGACTAGCAACAGATGGTGCAATGTGGCAAACCTGTCTACTCACAGAAAACATTGACAATCTGCCTGGAAACACACAGAGCAGCCAGGCACTAGCTTTGGATGTTGTCAATGGGTAAGAGTGAAATGCGTGATTAATGGCAACTTGTCACTTTGCAAAACACGAGAGAGTGTCTCCCAATAGAAACCCCACTAAAGTTAACTGTAAGTGGTGTTCTACATTTTCAGCTTCTCACTAATAATTCTAATAGGAGGCCTAATAATATTCATGTGTGACCACAATCACATTTCTAGTACTGCAACAAAAATTTCGCAGGGAATCCAGGCAAGAATCTATTGGATGCCTGGCTTCTACTGAACTCAAATACTTTCTAACCTGCCACCCACTCGTTATACGCCGTAACGCAAACACAGAAGTGGGGTTAAATGATTACTTCAGTGTGATGCACTTTGGAAGAAAACACTGTATTTCTCGTGCCAGTACCAAGAATAGTTTTGACTCTGAAATTATGCAAAATTAGCCTATATAACGGGTCAAATCTAAGCCCTCCACTAAAAGCAACACTGAAAAGAAGGCAAGACCAAAAATAAGAAAAGAATTGAAGTGTCAAAAACTGAAGTCAAAGTTTGCACCTTCTGTTGTTGCCTTTACGGCTTGAACAAATAATGTTAATAATAATGCTATATATGCACACAAGTACCCTTGTGTGCTGCAGACACATAATTAAACACACAAAAAACATTTTCATTACTTTTAATCGGTCATACTTATATTTTCAGGCATATTCAGGCAACTCTGTTTCTGTGGAAAACAATGTCTGTCTGTTATCTTAACAACTTTTAGATGGACTATGATGACAGACATTCATGATCCCCAGAGGATGGATTCTGATGATCTAGTAATCCCTGACTTTTCTTTTGGCAACACCAGCAACTCTTTTTTTCACCAGCCACCAGCAAAGGTTTTAATAGAACATGTGAGATATCTCACCATCCACTGGCTGGATTTGCTGATGATTTAGAAACACACATCCATTTAGTTCCATCACGAATCGAAAATTGTAATTTACTCTCTATATTTGTTTATAACAAGGTGCATGTGAAAAAAAATAAAAATTTTCCCAAGAGCCTCACCATCTTCAACCTACCTTACAATACTTGCAGTGTTCATCAACAACTTGCAACATGCTAACAGATTAAGTAAGGTGCTAAGCATGGTAAAATTTATACTAATAGCATGGCATAGCTATATCAGTTAGTTAGCATTTAATCTGTGAGCATTTGACTGTAACTATTGTTTTCTACCAAGGCTACACAAATCTGTGAGTGTGGCTGCAGACTTATGTTACTCCACCCAAATCGGTTCCCTAACTTATGATAGATTACACTCCATTTTAGAATTACTTTGCATCAACTTTGCAAAGCAAGAAAAAATTAGCTTGGCAACAAAATCTGTGGCAATTGATCGGCTAATCGATCATAATCTTTAAAGGGACAGTAAAGTTAATTTTAAGTGACATACAGTATATGTTATTCATCAGTACGAAAAATAGAAGAAAAAATCAATTTTATATGTGTAGCATCATCCCTTTGGTCAGAAAATCTTAAAATTTGCACCGCAGCAGCTTCCGCAATGTCACGTGGACGTCATACGTCACTGGCACCCAATCCACATGGCGATTAACTCCAAAAATATCACGTTTGTGTCAACAGAACATCAAGAAGACACAAAGACAAGGACCTATCCTTCTTTAGAATACCTTCAGGGAATCTAGGAAGGAGATGGAGAGCTAAACCGGGTCAATATGACCAAGGATCCGAGGATCTGTCATGAGCACTTTCCCTCGGAGGATTTCCAAAGAGATTTGAAGGCAATATCGTTTTCGGACAACCCATAGTATTTATTCTGAATTCCCAAGGTTTAGTGGATAATTAATTAATATCTGGAGCTACTGGAGGTATTGTATAAAAGTTTTTATGACCAGATTATCGTGCGACTATGGCGAAACTTAAACAAAAGTGACAGACAGGCCATTATACTGAGAAGATCTGTGACACTGAAATAAAACAGACAAAAACAGCATGTCAGGTCCTGATCCTTATACTTTTGTAAATACAAGTCATATTAATATAAACTAGAGTTGTTATTTATTCAACACAGTCCAACAGTAACAAATGGCGGTTAGCTCAATGCTAACATAATACTATGGAAAATCCCATTGACGGGCTAGCGTGCTGGAAACGGTAGCGCGATTAACTTTTCCAAACACACAGGAAACCAAAACGGGACTGTATAACTAGTTGGATATCTCTGTCAGAATGTGATTCAGATGAATATACCTGGGATGAGTCGCTAGATGTCCAAAATCTCATCCTCCTTGTACATCGGGTGGTAATTATATGGAATAATTACACCCCCAGGTAGGTTCACTGGGAACTCGTCCTCAGTATCTGATGACGACGACATTATTACAAATCAAATCAATTGACCTGTCTGTCACTTCTAATATGAAGACAATATTATTCTAAAAGTGTCTTCATCTGAATCACATGATATTTTTGGAGTTAATTGCGTCGTGGATTGCATTGTTTCTTATGGCTGCCAAGCTATGTTGGGCGCCAATGACATATGACGCCCACGTGACCACTGAAAGTGGAAGCTGCTGCGGCGCAGATTTGAAGCTTTTCTGACCAAAGGGATGATGCTACACAAATAAAATTTATTTTTTCTTCTATTTTTCATAATGATGGACAACATATACAGTTTGTCACTTAAAATTAACTTTACTGTCCCTTTAACTATATCCTTATCAATAGCAATAACAGCATAACTTTGGCCACCTAAGATTGCTTCACATACTTACGTTTCAGATTTGCTTCCTGTAAGAGGTAGAATTTAATCCAAGAATATGAACTCTTATTTCTTTTTAAAAAAAAGTGAACTAAGGAGACAGTCATCTTGATCTTCAGTTATTTTGTATTTATGAACACACATGCATGTCAGCTCCTTTCAACATATCACCATTTATCTGACCACCCCCTTATAAAAGTTTGAGGAAGCTGTTCTAATTCCATCTACAGCCACTCACTCTGATGATTACTGCCAGTCCACTAGTGGCCTGAGGTCACCCAGCTATTGTTGCCACTGCTCTGAAGTGCTCAGCGTCTGAATGGATAGTCTGAAGATGTGAAAAGCCATCTCTGCAGTTGGCCACACAATGAGAGCAGGTGACTGTTGAATATTAAAATCATATATTTGGATGTGAAGTAAAATTGACATGCTGAAACAGTAAGAGAAACACAATGAGTCTTGTTTATCAAGCAAAAATACAAGACCCTCTAATAATAAACAGACATGGCCTCATTTCACTGTGAAATGGCTGATGTTATCGTTTGTGTCAAATACGCACTCAACAAGTCTGTGCAGGAAATAGAATTGTTGAAATGTAAAAATATTCCCTCACTGGCCTTGGATTAAATTTGCTTCTCTCCAGCATCTTCCTTTTATTTATTACCAGTCTGAGAAAAACAAGGTTTATACACTACAGGGCTAAAATAATATGTTAACACTTTCTTACTCATATTACAATACGACTATTTTTTCGGGAGTGGGGTGGGGGGAGGTGTTACCTGACTATCAGCCATGCTTAAAATATTTATCGGGTAAAAGTGGTGCTTTCTTGATGATTGCTTTTTTTTTTCTTTTTTCATTTACAAAATAAGGAAATATTCTGATTCCTTTTAACATTTAACATCCTCTTAAACAGATAAAGTGTTTTACATCACATTAAATTATGCCCCTTCAGATTTCAGTCAGACACAAGCTCATAAAATGCACTGTGAACCCCATAAATTGAGTTTGTACAGCACAAATGCAACCGAGGGAGGAGCCCTCTAGTTAGTCACATTTTCTAAGCCATTGGTTGACATACAATTCCATATCCCATTAGGAAAATTTGAGGATGTGTGTGGACTCTAAGGAAACACAGCATTTTGAGCTACACTCACTATCAGTGCTTCCCCACAGCACTTTCATCCAACCGCTTGCTCCCACCAGCAGCATAGCATGACAACTTCTGGCTGCAGCAATACTGGCAGGATTCTTCAGCCCCTTGAAGGAATCATGTGATTCTGCATCCCTGTAGCCGTGATATTCTGAATTGAACAAAGAAGACTGCAGGCTGCCTTGGCTGCACTGTATTTTACGTAAGAGAAATGCCAGAAAGAGTAACCTATTGACTCTGTTTCCACCAGAGGAAATCACAGGTAAAAAATACATGTCTGATTTTTGCTGGCAAACAACACTATTTGTGGTTAGTAGGTAGAGTGCACTTTAGATTGCATTTGGAAAGACCTTTATTGCAAAATTTAGCCATCAAATATAAACGATAAATCTATAATCTATGAAATAATGTACTGCACATTCAATAAACACTGGGAATGCATGTTTAGGGTCCACTGTGATGCCTGGTTACAGAGAACCAAAACAAATCACCACTTATTGATGTGCATAGCGTAGACCCCTCCTGATACGTGGATCCCCTACGATTCCCCCAAAACACAGTGTTATTTTTTAGGAGACACATCACAAAAGCCATACAATTTTCTGACCTTTGAACCCTACAAAGCTGCACCAACATCCAATATCCTACAAGACATTAAAGCCAGTGTGTCAAGCACAATTGAAGCTGCTTTGTGGAGAAAGCAAAAGCTATTCTGCACGGATCTCTTCATATTCATATTCATGTACCTGTATATTTGGTGCTTGATATTTGCAACAATATGCTGTGTTTATCTTACTCTCCATATGTTTTGCTAGAATATAAGTAGCATACCTCTTTTCCAACAATTAGAAAAAAAAAACATTTGTAGGGAATAATTATAGCTGTTACAAATGTGACATTTAACTCCGGAAATTACTTGAGAATGCCTGTTTGAGCAGAAAAATGCTAAAGCTTATTGTACTTAAGGAGAACATGAAAATCCCCGCAAAATCACTCTGACGGTGCCATTGTGTCCATAAAGTCAGCCTCTATTCAGTCAAGTGATGCAGTGCAGCAGTTATTTTTCTCATCATTGGCCTTCTGATATAAAAAGAGACCTTTCTCTTTTCGGAAGATTTATTCACTATCGAAGTCCAAATATGCTGTACAGCATAGTGTAAATTATGATTAAACTGAGACAGAACATCACTATGTTAGCTTAAGTGCTAGATTGTAATCAATGTTGCAGTGTCTCATTATATAAGTCAGTCTTCCATCCTGGAAAAGACCTGAAAAACACACACATACACACACACATACACACACACACACACACACACACAGACACGGCATGCCCCAGTTCAGGGCCTCTAAATTACTCGCAATGTCCTAAAGTATTTCCTGGACAGTTTGCTATGATTGATCAGAGCGGTCAAGAAGTGGAAGATGTGCCACAAAAGAAACACAAAGATCTCTGATAATAATAACAGAGTTGCAATTGGGAGGGCACTTTCAGTTTTTTTTGTTTTGTTTTTTTATTTGTAGCTCACATTTGAAGCTATTTTATGATAAAGATAATACTGTACTAGAGATCTGCATAAAATCTAGAAGTCTACAACCTAGGTTGTTTATTTATAACAATGCTTGAGTAGGTAACTGTGTTGTAAAATTAACATCAAATTGTAATGTGCCATTTTGCCTGGAATTCTCTTTCCTTTGCATTGGTGCAGTATCCCTATGAGAAAAGAGGAGAGACAGCATGTGTGTTTGTGTATCCATGTGTGCGTTAGAGCGTGTGTGCATCTTGTTTATGGCAAGAAATCAGCTCAGTTTAGCACATAATGGAAATGTGAATAGCCCGGAGCGCCTCTCTCCCACACAGGGAGAGAACTGGCTGGGAGCATGCTGCTTCCTTCCAAATCTAAACAGCAAAAGGCAGGTAGCGGGTTAAACTCCTGCCCGCTCTCCTCTCCCTCCCCGAAGCGATTCACAACTCTGCCCGTATATTACTCAAACAGGTCACCCAAACGGGTCTCACTAGCAGTCGGAAAACATATTCACACACATATGCACACCCATACAACCCACGTGGCTATGCATATGCACACTACACACACACTTGCAGGTTCAGTGAATAGGTGACGTCGCTCATATTATGAGGAGCATCCCTTGGCACAACAGTCCTAAAATGTTATGCTTCATTTAACATAACTTGTACCTTTCCCAGATTAAAAATGAAGACAGTCTATGCACAAATGGTTTCCAATCTCAGTGTGACATTTTTTAAATTTTTTGTGTCATGCAAGACCGAGATTTCTTTTACCAGGACTCTACCTTCGCACCCAAAAGGGACGTGATGACGACTTACATGCTACTTCAAGAGATGCATTGCGGCTTACAGCCTCTCCCAGATAGTTTCGAGCCACGCAGACGTAGCTGCCATCGTCAGGTTTGCTCCGTCGCCCGTGGACAATGCGCAGGAAGAAGAGGGACCCGCTGGGCAACAACATGCGGTGGGAGCGCGGGTTGTCGCGGTCTGTCTCAACGCGCTCCCCATCTTTGTACCATTCCACCGTTGGTGTTGGGCGGCCTTCTGCCTTACAGTTGAGAGTGGCCGGTTCCCCTTTGGACACAATGAGGTCAGAGGGGTGCTCCACAATACGGGGAGGGGAGTCTTCCTGGCGAAGACGAGACCCTGGAGGGGAAAGAAGTGATTCAATGTGATCCGTCAAACAAATAGCCACAATCTTTACATGCATAAATAATGCACTTTAAGTTGGCTGCAGCAGCAACAGCAGAATCATGGCATAAAAAGGTAATTATTTGATTAGCACAACAATAATTACATAAAACAGAAAAATCAAAGTGCAGTGGAAAAACAAGAACACAAACAGAGGCAGTAAACGAAAAGAAGCTGTTGATTAGCATTTCATTACTGATAATAATGGGATTAAATCACATCTGAAGAAAGAAAGAAAACTTCAGTACACTCTCTAAATAGTTCTCATGTGTCTCTATTATCATATTGCTGAACTACAGACATTTGCAAATGCAATAAAGTATGATTAGTGGGATAAAAAAAAAAATATATAATTTCATTACAGTCCTTGAAGGTAGATTGATTAGTTTCACATTTTTACTGGATGCACTAAAGGCTGTATTACTGCACTGAGGCTTACATATTTACTTTCACAGGCTGGAGATATGATATTATTAAATCTCATTAGCTTTTTCATTAACACGTTGTATCAAATACTGACATCAAACATGTTGTCTCTGTGGGTGTGAAGCAGTGACTGCTACAATTGATTTTTCACTTAGTACGGTGATATTGTAGAAATGCTTGGTCTGTGATCCTCTTACCTCCCTTAAGCCTACCTGATCATTTTAACATGCAGAATATCTAGATCTCACCATAGTCAGCAAATGTGAAGAGAATGTTTAGTTGTCACTGTACAGTTGATGGGAGCTATTTTTTATCGGGGACTGGAAACACTTTCAATTCTGTTTCTTAACTTCTACCTGTTAAAGTTACCCAGTGACCGAACTGTGGCACCAGTAACTCTGTTTACAGATACAACTCTCACCTGCTTCATGTGTAGGAGCACATTATTCTGTCTGGGTTAAATGAGACTTTCATGTGTTCTGCTGTGTGCATACAAATAAACCTGGAGTGTATTATAGGTGTCAGAAAAAACAGATTTATTGAAAAATAAGGTAAAGAAATAAAAGCTATAAATAAATGTGACTCTGCCTCTCATCTTTTTTCCTTCTGGTGACAACAAAAAAATAAATAAAAAATTGCAAAGGCAAATGTGACAATTGGTTGCTACAGCAACCAGTATACAGCCATGCATGTGAGAAAAATTAATGCGACCGTCTATAATGTTAAGTGGTTTGTTGATAAAAAGCCTTCCATTAGCTGAAGCCAAAAGACAAAAACCATGGTGATAAATAATGTTTTTAACTGCTTTAAAAACATACGTGGCTCATGCTTAAAGAACATTTATGTGGATCCACACTGACACACAAACACACGGTCTGTTAACGTCTTCTAATTGGTTGTCCACTCTCCACTCTGATTAATGTAGGATTTGAGACAAAGCAACATCATTTAAATTAGACCATTGGGTAGTTCTGTGGTTGGTCCTGTCATCCAGTAACTTCTGGGGGGGTCCTGCCAGACACAGTGTTTGGCTTTTTTCTGCTCATGCTCCAGCACCCTGTGACCCTGAATATAAATGAGTGGCGATGGACTGTGAAGACATATGAATAAATGGATGGATATTTTGATTTTATTTGTGAGAGTGGAATGTGGGCATTTAAACAGAAGAAAAGTCATATACTGCCTCCCACTTGGGTTCAAAATTTAATGAAAAATTTATATGGCTCTCGACAAAAATGCTTAAAGAATTGTATTTCACTCAAGAATGAGTCATATGTGGAGTATCAAGCTTCATGGCTTCATGTGCTACCAGGTCTTGTTTTTTCTTGGTCGGTTTATGGGGATCTATCCATGGTCCTGAAGTTGAGACTCAATGTCTTGCAGGATAAAAAAATGTCAGGAGCATGCTAGGACTAGTAAGCAGGGACCACTTGAACTGAAATCACTCTGAGGTGACATCAGTGTAGCAGCAAAGCTCAGGGGTTAGCCAGACACCATCTGTTGGCTTCATTTGTGCCTCTTTTTCATGTAACGGAACCTAAACTAGTGGTGGTCACTAAGTACAGTTACCTATGCAAAACATTGGACTACCGATTCAATTTGTTTGTATTTTCCTTGTATTTTTTCTATTACATGTGACTTTTATTTCTGCAGTCCTTCATCTCAGAGGTAAACACACTTTTACTCTAATATTATTGTAAAACAGATTTAGTTTGCAGCAATATTTCAGATACCATAAGCTTCCTGTCCAGTGCTGTATGTCAACGCATAATGTGTTACTTTAGGCGATGAGGGATTCGTCATAGTTCTTGAGCTAAATCAGCTTCTTGCATCCCTCTTGGATTTTGTGGTAATGCATTTAAAAAAAGAAGAAATAATTTTTCTTTCTGAGCTAATGACTAACAAATGATATAAAATGCACTGCAGTATATGTAATACTTACACCACATAGAATGTAGTTAAAATAACCTTAGCCTGAAACATCTACAGTATGTTGTGATGTCAGCAGAAAATTCATATTTTGTCAAAAACATTAATAAAAGTCAAACAATCATAGGAACTATTTTATTGAAAGATGACATATTAAACCATTTTTAGGACTTTTTTCTGTATCATTACTTTCACTCTTTTGTTTGACCCGGGCCCTGAGGAGTGCACAAACCAACACACTTGGGACAGTTGACTCCTGGAAGGGCAGCAACAATCAAAAATTGCTCCTGATCAACATTGTTGCCTTTTAAAAATAACAACATGGAAAACAGAAACAGCTAAGTATGAGCTTCAAAAATATAATGTATGATATATTTCAGAGCTATTGCATGATGCCACTTTGCTTTAGAATGCACAGAGGTGCTCCACCAAATGAAGTAGAAACACAAAACTGATTCAAATGGCCTGAAACCACTGACACCCACATGCAAATCCACCTCCTGTACCAATCACACCTCTACCTCATTTAATCCATCGCCGCAGATACATTTTCTGTTAGCTGCAGGGTACGAAGTAATGCTTTACACTAAAGAAAAAAGGCAACACTTCTATTAAGGAATCATATTCTTTTGAACATTTGCACAGCAGGTCCACGCACATAATGAATAACCTGTAGACACAGTCAGGCGTGAGTTTCCAGACTATATGAGTAAGCATCCATATCCATGGCACATTAGATATTTCAGCTATAGGATATGGAGTTAACTTCATCATTCGGCTGAACAACCTTTTTGCACACACAGAAAGTGCCACACAGAAAGTGACCCGAGATAAGTCAAGCGCAGTAAACTGGCTGACCACAGAACAGGCTTACACCACTTATTTCTATGAGATATTGGGAGATGAAATGATTTTAAAAAAACTAATCACGTCGTTTTTATTTCCAAACTAATGACTAAATTAAAGAAGTTCAGTGGAAATACTAAAAAGCTGGTAAAGATGGTATTCAAGTGCAGACGTGTTCAATTAGACATCCCTCATAAATAAATGAGCAACAATCGACCATCCAAGCCATTAAATAGTTGGCCCGGCGCAATACCGTACATCAAGAATAAATTAATCGACTATGTTGTAACGCATTAACTTGCTCCGGTGATGGTTTTAAACAGGAATTAAAGGGGAACAAATACAACGCGCACAATGTGGTATAGCCACCACTTTTACTGATGCACTTAAGATGACAAGACTATGGGTCAAAGAACACATAACCGCCCAGTGCCTTTTCATAAAGCTGCATCTAAAGCCAGAGTGAACGTGTAGAAATTACCTCCATGAATCATCTTACCGTCGGTTTGGGTGTACAGAAGTCCACAGAGAAAGAAATACTGTAGAGGACCCATTCTGGCATATTGGCCCCGTAAACTATGGGTGCATGAATTCCTCCTTAAGCGAAAAAAAAAATAAAAAATATGAATCAATCAATGAAGCAACCGATCCTGGGATTTTTTTTTTCTTATTCGTGCGGCTTTGTCAGACTTTACTGTTTCAAGTTAAAGAACTAAAACCGCCAAAACATTTATTTCAACCGCTGGAAAAAAAAAAAAAAATCATTTCCATCCGCTCGTCCATCCCTCGTCCGCTCCAAGAGCGCACCAGTAAGCTGTGGTGTGTCGACTTGCAGGCACGTTGGGAAATTTCTGCAGTCACCAACTGCAAACATCACCGACGCCCAAAGATTTTCCAGTTACTGATGGTTTCTTCCGTCCGCCTGCATTTAAAAAAAAAAAAAAAAAAAAAAAACAATTCTGACACTTCACAGCGTCCCGCCGCTGTTGGGAAACGCGTTCATCCTTACGCGGGACAAGCGGATGAAAGGTGGCGATGGAGGTTTAGCCAGAGGTGAGGAGCTGCACGGCGCAGCTCAGCACAGCCCCTCCTCTCCACTCCGGGAGAAACTAAACAGGATAATACAGCCCAACGGACATGATAGGAAACCGGAACATTTGCTTTCTGGATGGTTTAGTTCTAGTAATCATTTTTAGTCGTGTTTGTTTTTTTGGTTTTTTTTGTAATTTACCGCAAACATCAGATAACGGTGCGCATTCACATCGCGTGAAAGTGTTTCTCTGGTACGCATGGGTTTTGTTCTCTTTCTTTCATTTTTCACGAATCCTAGCATGAGCAGTAGTGTTTCATTAGTTGTAATTTATTTATTTGTTGTTGTTTTTTTTAATTATCTTATAATCACGTGTCTGTCGTGATGAGCCTGTCAGATAAATTACTCATTAATTGCCTTTTCTTTTTGTTTGTCCTTGTCTCCTCACGTTCAGTCAGCATGCGTGAACGCGTCGTCCTTGCGTACGCATGAAGGACAGTCTGACAAGTTTGTTTTGGTATTTTAAGTACATTAAAGCGGTCCAGTTCAAAGAAAAGAATTCTACCCATGCATGTTCTCTGTAAATTGAGACACGGAACTGCTGGTGAAGCCATGTCATACAAACAAGTACATCTCCTCATTGGCAGATCTCGTCCATTATGTACAGTATTGTTGTCCTACACGGCAAAGCTGCACAGGTTTTCTCCAAAACTAGTTAAAAAGTGTCTGCTTTTGTTGGAGTTATGGCCGTCAATTTGAATTTTACACTTAGCACATATTGATGAAAAAAAAAAACATTTTGTGAAGATGTTTATTATCCACTGTCCAAAGTTCAAAAATCACTGCTGAAAAATATATTTTGTTTGAATTATGGGTGAACGTTATGTGACATGGACATTGATTACTACTTCTTGTTTATTGTCTATTGGAAAATACAGTATATATAGAACATTTTCTTTTTATTAGGTGCCAGTTTATATTCATGGTTACAAATGGTATTGCAATAGTAGAGCTCTCAAACAAACACAAAAAGGTACTTTATTCATGCCCACTGCCTGAGGTGGTTATCCTGCCTGTTCGTCAATGCTGCTCAATACTGTCGATAGCATTATAAATGCATTGCATCACCATGAGATGAGAATGAGACGGGCTTCATCAGGTGCTATTGATCCACAGGGTGAAAATCAAACCATTTTCGGCACAGTGTTCAGAGCAGTAGATCGAATAATAATTGTGGACAATGGCTAAATTGAGCCTGTGTGGCAGTTGTGTAAAGTGAACACAGTCATTTAAATTGAAAGCATCTCATCTATCACAGGATGGTGTTTTCAATAGAAATTTCTTGCCTGATTGTTCTTTTGGCAGCTTAGCTCAGTTCATGCTGTTGAAAGGACCTATCGCCTCGCAATAGATTTTAGATAACAAGCGTTTAACAAAACTGCAGTGTTGAAATATACTGCACAGCTTAAGCGGCATTTTTTTTTGGGGGGGGGGGATAAAAAAGAAACTGTTTTATTTCTCTTACTAAAAGTCATGAGGCAATACAGGATCTCAAGTGGAAACAGACAACTCTCTCATTAGCATTTCCAAGGGTTATTATTGTTCTGCTTGTCGAAATGATAATAGATCGTTTTTTGTTTTCCTTAAAGTAGCAATTACCCAGAACACGGAACAAAAATGTGACTTTATTATTTTACTTAGTCTATACTGGAGATATGAAGGCAGAAAGAAATACTGTCAGCCTAACAGTCTGACTGGCTCTCCAGTCAGCCGTCATTACCCCAGGAAATTCTATGTGGCTGACAAAATTGCACATTGAAAGTGAGGATTATAGGGAACCAATCTAAACGCAGATGGTGTCATTGTTCTAAAGCCATTACATCGTGCAATCAGCATTTGCTTCATAACGATACCTTAAAGCAAAAAAACTTGTCTGTTCCCATTTTAAGTAATCTTTTACTGATTGTTTTTCAGATTTTATGCTGAGGATGACCCCGAGTCATTGCACACCCTGTCTTGCAGAAGTGCAGGGAGATAATAAATATGCCTTTTAAGAAATTAATTACCTCACAAAATCTGTCAAGGTGAACTTTAATGATTGGGGAAGGAAACTTCAGGCACATGTTAGCACTAATTGTACAACTGACTTCATCCGCATTTCTGGTTATTTAGATTGAAATCGCTTTGCAGTGCTAAATAGATGTTAGATATCAGTCTTATAGGCGATAAACACAGTTGAAAACTGCAGTAGAGCTTAAGCCTAAAGCCAATAGTGAAATATTAAAACACCTCACCCCACATGCAAATAAATTGTGATGAATATGAAGCCTCCAGTGAAGACCTCACAGGTAACAGATAAATTCATGATGCTGACACACACACACCGACTATAGCTACTAAAAATAAATATAACTTCCACAATGGTCAATTCCATTCTGAATGTTAGGCATTAAACACAATAGTAGAAAAATAAACACATTATAAAGCATCCTTTGATTTCTTACTGCGTTTTATAAAACTAGAACCGAGGCAGTCACAGACTGCAACATCCCACGACACCCCTGAATTCAAAATTTTACCGACGTACTTCCATAGGTCAAAGATCAAAGCCAGTGCTCTGACCTACTGTCATTAATCAAAGCACTTGCTTTGATCTATGGTCTTACACACACTGGCCTTCTCCCTCGTCTATCTATATTATCCGGTTCCTGAGTGTAAAAAAAGTTTAAATTTGACCTTGACCTAGTTTTCTCAAGGTCAAGGTCATCATCTCATTTTCATCCCCTTTGCCACCCGAGTACTGTGTTTTTTGTTTCATCTTCCTATCTGCATCGGTTGCGAAGATATTTGGTGAACATACTAACGGACAAATGGACGAACAAACGGATGAACACACGAACACTGACAATTACAATACATCACCGCTTTGAAGCGGCATGTAATAATAATAATATTACATGTAATAATATATAATATATTATACTATATAGTAATATAGTATGATAATATGCATCAAGTTGAACAGGTATTATTGTAAATCATGACTAAATGGATCCATGAATTGTCTTCCTATTGTTAGACTTTTACTTAAATGTCACTTATGGCATTAAAAACAAACTGACACACCCTTTTAAAGTAGGTATGATGCATCTGAAAAATGTACTGTGTGCCAGTTTGGGGACTGAAAATGGCATTAAAATGGATAAATCGTAGATACAATGACATGTGGCATGAGTAATTGCATAATAGCATTTGACATCCATCAGGAGGTCAAAAAAAGCATTCCAGTTTATTGAGTGAAGTGACTCGATGTTTATCTTTTAAGTTGAATGAGATAAGGCGGAGAAAAGCCTCCGCTTTTCAACACACACCGGCACAGGCATGTTTCCAGGCAACACAAGTCTCTGCTGCCCTTCTCTCACAAACCAAAATCAAAGGGGCCACTTGCACTCATTAATCTACCTCTCTCTGCTGATCACACATAGGAGACAGTGTCAAGGTCACAAGTTTCGTCCGCACCATTACCTACTCATAACCATGTTTGTCCAAGCCAGGACTGCAGGAGGTAACAGATGGTGTGTGTGACAGTGTGTTCAACACAAGGCATGCCTGGCTTTAGTGCGAGTAGACAGACTAGACATGTGTCCTGGCCACGAAACCTAAACCTGTACACAGGTGTCAAATGTCTGTCTAACGTTTTAAGGTGTTCTGTAGAATGGCTGCCTGCAACAGTTCCTTGAAATATACACCAATGGTTACGTAGAGCTACAGATATTTAAAACCACAATGAACCAGAGGAAATGTATGCAGTTCAAGTGTCTACAAACCAGGAATTTAGTTCAGACTTCATTCATAAAATACAACAGCCATATGGTCAGGTTAAGAGTTTGGGCACAAAAACATTTGGTTTGGAAAGATCTAATTTGCTTGTCAAATAGCTGCATTCACATTTGGAAACTCCCAACATGTCCTTGACAATCCGCTGTAGTCATGGCAAACCCAGTTGGAAAACTCTATCGGCAGTTACGTACAGCGTTAACATTTTATTCCGGTCACTGGGCTAAGCGCAAAGTGTTTTGGCTGTAGTCACGCTGTGTCACACAGGATTTAAACTGCTATATCCAAACATGCTGTTGTGGTTAGATTGTGAACAGAACCCGTTAGTGAATGTTAGTATTATCTGCTGTAGAATTAATTAAAACTTTTTTAATTACTGTACAGGGACTAGTTGATAACCCAAATTCTATAACAAAAAAAAAAGCTAGCTGGCCAATTCTTTATGTAATAAAGTGTTTATAAAATTTTCATTTATTTTCCCATTCAAACTCTGGTGTAGAGGCTAAGCTGAAAAGGCCACATAAAGTTTGATGTTAAAGCAAATTCTTTTCTCAGTTTTATATTTGTTGAGTTGTTTTGACATGATGTGAAATCTATGATGTGTCAATGTTAGGTTTTACAGACCATCTGCATTAGGCTAAATCTTCTTGCCTATGTTTGTGTGATTGGCCTTTATCCATGGTCCTGAAGCCTAATTGGGCCATCTTCCACAGGAAATTAAATATTTCATGTCTTTCATATTTGAGGTTGTATTAAACCTAAATGTTAAATTGGTCAGAATGCCTGGGGTTAATTGATTGCTTGTTGATTGCTTATTTTTTCATGATTAAAAAAAATCCCCCGTTTCAAAAAAGAGAGGGGACACCAACATGCACACACACACACACACACACACACACACACACACACACACACACACACACACACATATTGAAAGCATCATGAGATCATGAGCTTGTGACTCGATTCAACAACAATTCTGAGTTTTGAAATGTGGGTGTTCAACTTGACTATTCAGGGAGCAGTGGAAATTTATAACTTGATCAGAGCAACATCTATAGTATACTGGGTAGTGGACTTTCAACCTAATCATGAAAATTGGTGGTTACATGACAACATTCCCCTGATCCAACAGTCTAGCCTTCAGGGACCTTTAGCATGTCTAATGAAAATAAGGAGTTTAATATTGTTTTATAATTATATGGTTAGAATGAAAGTTTCCTAAGAAGGAGATGTTTGTGTTGTGACCTGCCTAAAGACAGATGGGAAGAGGCCATTAGCACTGGCACCACATACGCTGCCTTTTGATCATGCACATGCATAATTGCTTAGCCTACAAGGTTCTTATTGATTAGCAAACGCTGCAGGGTTCAAAGATGCTGGGCATAGCCATTAGCAGTGAGGAAAATATTTCTGGAATAATTCACTCAAGTGCTGTAAACTTAAAAGAAATAAGTCTCAAGTACAAGCAAAATTTGTTCCATAAAAATATACTCGGGTAAGATAAAATTAGGTTGGTAAATATTAATGTGGTGCATTTTTAAAAGGAAAAAAATGGAGTGGAGGAATGATAAAAAAAAAATACATTATACATGATGATGATATTATAAGATCACATTTAGGCCACACAAAAGTGCATTGAAATGCCATCATATATGCATCATATACAGTTCTCTTGCAGCTAAACCAGCAATTTATTTCATTTTTCAGCTGAAGAAAGGTGCACCGTTTTGCCCAGTCTTGTATAGTGTGCACATAGCATCATGTTATAAAGTTGTTAGAGAGGTACAACCAGTAATGGGTTTGTGGTGTCTTGTCTGAAAGTTGTTTTGGAAGGTCTTCAACAAACTGGGTTCACCATCATCAACAAGCAATATAACCAACCTTCATCACTCTATCCCAGTGTGACCACATAGTTGCACATTTGAGCTGAGAGAGCACTGAGCAGTCACTGCGACATACATTATTATCAAAAACAGCAGAAAGAGCTCACACTCTTTGCTGAAGGACAAGCTCCTAAAGGAACACCGACGTCAACACGTTTTGTTGCCAGATCCAGCAAGCACCTTTTTCAACACACTGTGTCACCTTGGTCGCTTACCACTCTTAGCTGTTCATTGAACCGTGAATTACTCAGGGTAGATGACGTTTTTCCCATTTCAAGGTGCTGTTGTTGTTACCATAATTGCTAGTTCTTTACTGCAATTTAACTATTCACAAACTTCATAGCCAGCCCCCACACCCCCAGTCTCTCAGCTGGTGAATTTTTCATTTGGAACATCTATCTTCTCCAGAGTGTCAGCCGAGTTCAATGTCACCTCTTTAGAGCTGTGGCCGCTCGGGACTCAAAGCCATACAGCAGCAACTCCTCCTCTGATTAGACGCCTTTGTGTTCTATCCTCACCTCTTTTTACACATGACTTTTGGATTTGATCTGTAAAAAAAAAAAAGTAGTTACGCACAATACTTAAGATAAATTTTTTACATCATTTAGAAAAGTACAAACAGGCCAACCCAAGCTATGCCTATGTAATAATTGCAGTTGGAAATTTGTTGATTCCATTCTTCAGTTGTGAATTTTACTTGTAAATGTAGTCTTAGAGAAGCACCGTGGAGTACCTGCGGTTCGATAGTGTGGCAACTTTGCCACACCTATCAGAGCACCTTTGGAGTAATTTCAGAAAGACTCTTGAAATCACAGCAAGACACAAGATGTCTCATCTCAAGATATGTTGTTTTTTTTCCCATGAGGACAAGTGGTGTTGTCATTGTCTTCCTATCACTTTAGGCTCCATACATTTCAAGCTCCACAAAACACCACTGAACTCCTGACACACCTTACTAAAGCAGAGAGAAGGGCCCAATCCTTCCAATTCCATTTAAATGCTTTCAAGGTGAAAAAGGCCCCATTCAGCTCCTGGAAGTGGAAGAAGTACTTTGGAGGACTCCAGTGAGATATCTCTCCAGTGACACAGATGTGTACACGAAAGAAAGGGGCTTGTGTTTAATCAGGCGCAAGGACATTTACACCATTTGTTTTTTCCTCTCGATGAGCACAGGAAAAAATAGAAAAACAAGGAGAAAGTGCTGCAAGCAATATGAGATAGAAACCGCAGGAAGCTGTGTGCTCTTAACATTTTCAAAATGGCAGATAATAGACTTCACCCATGCGTGTAAACATTGCCTTTCCATAGTAATGGCCTCTATCTGTGTCTCAAATAGGTAGTCATGGGTACGACAGTCATATAGCATTTACCTCTTAATATTGTTAGATGTTTCTAAAATATCTCCTTCTACTCTTGTATAAAAAAAGAAATTGAAAAATAATGGAGGAGTCAGTGTTGCTTTTTTAAACATTTTTTGATAGTTTATTTTGCTGTAATCTTAATCATATTATCTTAAAATCCACTTGATTAGATGAAAGATGAATAGTGATATTCATATTGAAAAGTTGGCATATTGAAAGCTTAGTTAATATTAAGCTTTCTGAAAAATTAAAGTTTTAACGTGACTTCGTGGCCCATATCATCCAAAACTGATCCCCAAAATAAGGTTTAGTGGCACAAAATGTGTCACATTCACAATAAATGATAATAAAAGTTGCCATGTAAGGTGCTGACCTAATCATTATGGTTTTACAATTCTTTCTATTTGAAGCATCCCACAATATTTTTGTGGTAACCCATTCATAAATTGGCTCACTGGCTGACACCATCGGGATATACATTGGGTTCAAAACTGCAACCTAAACGGATTAGTGGCTTTGGGCTTATTGTATCACCATCTATGTCTGGATATCGTGTTGATCCAAAAATCGGACCAGGGTGTACTGTGCCTCTTGTTTAGCAGCAGCTGGGGCAGACTCCAACTACCCTGTGACTTGACAGAGGTTATAGGTAAGGTTTAGGAATAAACTGGGCCATTGTAGCAAACCTTATGACACCAAAAATGGATGTAGTGAAGGACAGACCCATAGAGTTCTTTCTCTGGCACCACAGGTGCTAAAGGAGTATTATATTTCAATCATTATGCTTTAATACTATTCTATTGTTTTGTGTTCATAGCGATAAAATGATGACACCCATCCTGTAGTTTTCATTAATTTCACTGAAAATGATTATCGTTCATTTCCCACAGTTTGACAAAACAAACTTTCTAACCATTCTAATGATGATTGAAATGATTGAGGGGAATTAAAGTAATCAGGAAAGTGCTTTTCTGATTGTATTCATTCTCATATAGCACCGCTTGTCAGGCTTCAAATAAAAATAAAAAAAATAAGGCAATGTCCAATCAATGCTACATCACTGCAATATAAGAAACTACCATCCACCTTGTGTGTCCATTGAGAGTGGTAGATGTGGGATTCTCTGCATAGACGCAGTCTTCACACGATAACTGGGTAAAAACTGGGTTGCTCCATTAAAGGGTCTTGTGATCCGAGCAGAAGAGCTCAGGTGTGTCAGTGAATAATGGAGGGATAGTGAGTTTGACCACTCATCATTTCAAGCTCTCTGTTTTGTTGTCAGTCTTCTGTGTGTGTGTGTCCCTCAGTGGTGGTCACAAAGCTTCTGGGTAATGACCAGAAGAATGGGATTGTGGCGACAAGTGACTGGGGGTTTACAGCATCACCCCACGTGACAGGGCAAAGGACTTTGTGATCCTTCAGAAGGACAGAAAGTGCAAAATTACTTCTGAGTGCACCAGGAGGTCTCGCTGAATTCAGGAGTGCAAAACATATTTTGTTTTAGAAATCTATTTCATCATTGTTTTAGGAAGAAAAAACACAATTTTTAAGCACAAAGCACAGACTTATTTATCTAGTTATATTAAGACAGGCATTCTATCAACCGGTTGTCACTACTGATTGATTTTTACAGCACTGATATAATTAGATGACACATGAGGATGCTGCTGAAGTCAGTGTTCATCATATTTACTTACATTAAAGAAACAGTTACGCTTACAAGTTAATACATGTAAACTATTCATTTTAAATCATCTATCATCAAATGTCATCTTAAGGTACCATCTCAGTGCAGTACACATAGTAAGACCTGACATACTGCAACTGCGGAAGACAGTTAGAGTCAGGGTTATGACTTGTTCTGACAGGAAATGAGATGGAGCTACCAGATGACTCACGCTTGGAAAAAGAAGTAAAAATTCAATACTAGTGAACCTTGAAGAAAGCATGTGCAGTACACATTATTGGTGTCTGTGAGACAAATGGCAGCCGAGCTCCCATCTCTATTGACATGAGGCACACTACATCAGCAGCACCCTAGCATTACTCAGACACTTACATCGGCATAAGGCTCTAGCTAGTCATTTCTGATCACACCATCAATATCAACAAAACGGATGGGACCACAGGTTTGATTGGGTTCCAACATACATGAGGATGAAATATGACTCATCATGCTAATGTAGTCGAGCCCATGTCTCATATACATTGTGATTCATATCTTGTGAAACAGGCTCGGCGGAACAACTCAGCTGCTGGACATTGAAATTCAGATTGGTTGTATCTGCTTAAAAGCAACTACTGAAAACAACGGTGATTGCAGGAGGGACACGCTGGGTGGTGTGATTAAAGTTTGGCGAACTGGGAGGCAAAAGGCAAAGGTCACATACACATGTTCAAACATTCTCATGCCTACTAGCTTTGATTCAGAAGAAGATGCTAAAATGGGGATAAGCCAATATCAAAAAGAACATATCACCTTTTGGTATTTCCAAACGAAAAGCAAAATGATCAGTACAGTAAACACTGTTATTTCAGCAGTCAGTGGGTATCACAACACTACGGATGCATTTTTTTCAACACACCAATTGAATTTACTGTTTCAGAGTCAAGTTTATTTTGACTTTGTAGGTTCTTTTCCATATAATATACAAAAAAACAGGTAGGCTACTGAAAGTTTGGTTTATGATTTAATATCTGTGATTGCAAGCTCTCAAAAAGGAAACCTAAGCTGGCCCTCAATGTAAGGTAACTCATGATACTTAATCATTGTATCCCATCACATAGATTATATTCATTGTGAAACTCTCTGTTATCTATTATTTGGTACCTGGCTAAAATTAAACCTTGCCGTCCATGCAATATGCATTGGTCTGAAGGGTACAAATAAACTAAAAAAACCCGATAAAATTATGATAACAGCGTGAGACTTATTCTTCTCTTTGAACTCTTCTCTTGTTTCTTAGTCAGTTTTTTCATAAGATTCCCGCATCCCTATCTATAAGAACAGATGCAAAAATACTGGGCATTGTCCTGATAAACCTTGTTTCCTGTACAACCAAGAAAATGAAAACATTGTATATTATTCACAGTTTCTGAAAGGGTGTAATTACCTCCACCAGGCCTCCTTGGTGTTATCATGCATGTCTGGTTATTTATCGGTTGAAGGATTTGCATGTTTGTTAGCAGGATTGTGCAAAAAAAAGGGAAGGATAGTGGAATGATGGAGCATGGGCGAGGGAAGAATCCGTTAGATTTTGGTGCAGATCTGAATAAAGGCACAGATGCAGGATTTTTACTCTGAACTGATTTCCAGGAAAAAAATTTCCAAATTGGTACTGCTCATTTCACTTCATTGTTAAACTCTATTTGTTTTCCTTTCTTTATATTGATCTCCTTTTTGTCTCCTTTTTTTTCCTGTGTGTTCCAATCATGATTAACCGTACAGGCTATGATTTAGCCGAAGGGTATTTAGACATGTAGATCTTCATTAAAGTGATCAATGTGTGAACCTCATTACTGGCGGCTTAGTCAGGTAATAAACCTAAATTGACAAAAGAATGATTATATGCAGAATAAATTAACCTGTGAGGCTGTTTAACTGAGAATATTCAGCATGAGAATATCAATGTACTACACATGCCTTAATCTGTGATGTGTATGCCTCTTAATTTCATATCTTAATTTGTTAGCTCTAATGGCAGATTTAGGCACTGTGATGCCCCAGGTAACAAACTATTATTCTCAACTATTCTCCCATGTTAGAGCTAACATGATGTGAAAAGCAAAGGCAAGTTTCTATGGCTGGCCTCGGTGGCAGAAAACATTGTCATGTTTTGTTAATGTCACATCTCTTCCCTAATGCTGTGCACAACATTAAATGCTGGCCGAGTGAATTCCTTTAATAAATGAGAATGAGTTACTTTTTCAGTGATATCAGACTGTCGATCTGTGTGCGCCGTAGATGCTTGAAAGAGTCGATGATACAAGCAGGCAGATGGATTATTTCTGGCATGGCCACAAGCCTTAACTTTGTTTTGCTGTGTTAAATTCAGATAACAAAAAGACACCTGGAAAAAAATAAGTAATAGTGACTAAATTGATGAATCATTTTCGTGACGATTCAGCTGTTGATGCAACACATTCTCATTGCCAACTCAAGCAACAATGTAATCTCCAACCTGTGATAATAGCAAATCTCATTGCCAACTCAAGCTTCAACGTAATCTTCATACTGTAATGGTGGCAAAATCGATTTGGTTAGGCAAGGACGAATGTGCATCATATGATGCATAAAAAACATTTGGCCAGACTTGGAATCCAAACCATGGCCTTTAATATGATATTTATTTGATTTAACCAACACACACACAAAAAAAGATTTGAAGAAACTCAGGGATATACAGATATGTTTTTTTGCATAACACCTAATGTAAACATACCTTTCAAGGAAGTTTTCCCTCTTCTGCAGATATGTGTAACAACTGTGAAATGTCAAACTCTGGGTGTTCCCTCCTTGCTTGACAGCAGATTAAATCAGGCAAACAGCATCATTTGTAGTAAAATGACAACATCATGGTCAGGGAACAAGTTGAAAAATACATTTTTTTAAGAGAAGAAAATGCTAACTGATTGAAATCCATCAAATATGACTGCAGAATTTATATTGAAAAAAGCAGACAAACTGTACGACAATCCTACTTACCAGAAAATGCCACTGCATTAAACGTTGATCAGGGTTTGGAAATGGACCTGAGTACAACAGGATGGTGTCATTCCCAAGCTAGTCTGTCATTATTTATGCAGAGGTCAAGCTTTACACAGATTTGTTTTTTGACCCATTTCCAATTCAGATAAACAGAATTTTCCTGTGCGCCACTATTTGTCTCAGATCTGCCTCGCATGTATTTCACTGAGAACATACAGTACAACACACAGGTCCTCATTAGAGTTTCACAGATTAACCAGTGATGGAGCTTTTTCTAAATTTTCATGAAATGCATGCTAAATATTGTTTAAAAAATATTTCATTTAAAATCACAATTTTACAGAAAACAATGCAGGTAGTCCTCAACATATGAGAAAAATTGGTCTCGAGAGGTTATTCGTAAGTTGAGTTGTTCTTTAGCCATTATTTATTAAATTAAAATCCATAATGGCTATTTGAGGTGATTTATATGCCACTAATACTCTAAATACAGAAGTGCTCTTCCCTAAGACTTATCTGACCCAATTACAAGACACAAAAACAATGCGTAACAAAATAAAATACTGGTACAGGTCGTTTCGAGTTAAGTCGTTCTCGATGACGTCAGTTTTCAAATAACTAACAGTTTTTTAAGCATATTCAACAACAACAGCCAGAGTGAGATATTGATGTCGATGAACCATTGTACGGTACTACAACATGTAGCATGTAGGATGTGACTTACAATACCTGTCAAGCAAAGGAAGAGGAGAGTTTTGTCGATGAGATGTCATCATATAGATTGTCACCACCATCTCTATCACCACTAGCCTTTGCTTTATCCTCCATGATAAACATTCAAGTATCCAAGGTACAGAGCCTGATGCCCTGAGACACTCAGAGGAACAACAACAAATGGGAACAAGAGGGAAAAATGAGTGTTGGAGATGCGCAAATGCAGGGTTGCTGCTTGGTGGGAGTTGTGGCAGAAAGGTACTACAGGATAACAGTCGGATATATGGGCTCGTGTTTGTTCACATCGCCGAATGTTCGTAAGTCAAATATTCATAAGCTGAGGACTACTCTATCTGTATTAAGGTTTTACAGGGCTTCTGAGGGATGTTTATTCACACACAGATCTGCAATAGCATCAATCCATCTGGGGTAAAGAAAGTAGGAGGTAGGTGTGAATACGTTAATGGTTGTTACTTTCACCATGGGACAAGATCTTATGATGTCAGCCTCCTGTAACCCTCCACAGACAGGAATTTACAAAAATAGATAGTGTTTCTCTCAACTAAACATTTATTGGCTAGATGATTGTACTGTACATTGTATAAACAAAATATGTATATTTATTATGTTTTCACTTTATTTAAATTTTGATATTTCACTTGGTAGTTACATTGGACCTGCGTCAGCCTTTCAAAAAAAAAAATCATTGAACTGTTTTTTTGTTCTGAAATTTTCTAAAAGCAGGTTGAAGGGGTGAAAATATATTATTGGATGAGAGGTAATTCAAGTTTTCTGCTTCCTTTTCAAAAAACTATTGGGTGATTGGTGTAGTTGTTGATTGACTCAGGTTCTAGGTCAACCTTGTTAAAGAGTGACCCCCAAACTAGAAAGATGAGATACCAGTTCTAGGACTAAGATAATTATTTGTAATATAGTGGATTCAGAAATAGTAAGATATGCTTGATGAGCTTGGATAAGATCAAGTAAGCAGGTAGTAAATGACCAGTTTGGAGTGTTTCAAGTCAGACTGACTTAAATTGGGTGAGCTTAAAAGGAAGGAAATGTTCCACTGTACTTATACCATCTGGGGTAGGAGCCAAGGGGGGATAGAATATTGATTTTCTGATTACATTGACTTAAGTGGTGAATAATTCTATGAAATCAGTTGCAGTAACAGATGAGCTGTGAGTTCAGGCACTAGAGTATCGAGTTTGTAACCAAGGACACCATTTTGTTTTGCTACAATGGACAAGTGTGCAACTGAGTTAAATGAGTTCAGCAGTGCAAGAATAACTTAATTCAACCATGCGATACGTTCAGAAAGGCAATATAACAACAACATATGGCTACTTTTTGGAACCCTACATGAGGCAGCACTGGTGGTGTCTCAGCTGCAATATCTCTCCAAATAAAGCATCTGTCTTGCTCTATATTTTATATTGTGCGCGGTATTGGCAGTGTTTTGAGAGATGCCCACGGGATTTTGGGAGATTAAGTGAATATTGTGTGGCTTTAGGTGTTGAGTAGCATTTATTTGAAATGTGAGCACCTTGACTCCTTTGTTTTCAGAGAAAATCATGTCACATTTAAGATACTATTGTGCTCCGTATTTATAGTCCAAACTCAATGTTGTGTATGCATGTATGTGGGCCAATTTTGGACATGATTTTCAGCCAGTTGTATCAGAATTGTGCATATCACTTTGCGTTTATAACTTCTGTGTATGTTCCTTGTATGCCAGCACTGTTTTTGTCTCATTTCCAGTACGGCAATTAACGACAGACACCAACTGTCTGCACTGTGCTGCTGCCCTCTGCTTATGGGCTGCAGCAAACAAACCATTTGGGGTAAATATGACAACCTCTCCGTCAATGATTCAGGTGAGAAAAACACATTTGTTTTTCAAAAGCAACACATTTGCTACCTCTACCATAACCATATTCACAAAGTTGTACAAAATATTCAATAGACTCTGTCTTGTATGTTTTTTTTAATTCAAGACTTCAGTCATATTTTGTCATTTCCATGGAAATAATAGATTCTGTTTCCAACAATGTACAGAAGTAAAACTGACAAAAGCCACTTGCATGGCAGCCTCTTGACAGTTGTTCATTCAGTGCTGTTATTTTGGATGTCAAACAGACAGGAGAAAAGCTGATACACAGTATACAATAGATGGCATGCTCAAAGTCTTAAAGAATGACAAAGAATGTACTCAACAAATTTCCATTTAGTCTCAGGAGGAGTGCTACTCACTGAACATCCACCTTGGAAACCTGCCTTTTCTTTTACTCCTCAGAAGGAAAAAGATTCTCAGAATTTGTTGTCCTCACAAACATGTTGTCCTCACGAGCATTCTATTAAAAAGAAATGTGCACTCTGACTTGAGCTCACAGGATATACATTTTTCATCTGGACAAGACATTCTGCTTTCAACTTGCAGGTAGACTTTGATAAAGAAACTCATGTTGGAGCTGCATACAATCGAGACAAACAATCAGTGAGACCTACTTACATAAAAGTAGTCAGGCTCTGGTCTTGATATGGAATGTGTTGGGTGAAAGGTAAATGATGGGTCAGGGTTAGGGTTAGGTTTAGGTTAGGGGATAGTACCCTAAACTTACAAAGCAGCCAGTACCAATGAGGGGAAGCTGAGCCGCGAGGGAAGATTAAAGCAGTTTACAGATGAAGAGTCTCAATTTGGCTGCATTCCCCCCCCATAACTAAAATCTTGCTGGGTATATTCATTTCTTCACATTTATTGTATGCTAGACAGAATGATTGGAAATCCATCTGTGTAGAAATGCATACTTGGCTGCCTACAGCTTAAGTTGAGCACTTAATATATGGTAAAGGCAGTTTAATTGGAAAGGAGATGTAGACACTTTAATTCCTGGCTGATGTACATTTAAACAATACTGTATTAACATTAATATAAGTGTTTCATCCATATCCAGCTGTGTTTTCATGGGATTTAATTTACTCTCTGAAATACATAGCTGGTACTGAATAATACAGCTTTTGAACGAATCAGTAGAACTACTTAAAGAAAGAAAAACCCACATGCAACAAGAAAATAAAGCCAAACAGAGGATGTGAGGGTATATAAAATTTTGATTTGTCTTTGTATAATAATTCATGCTTTGATTGCACAGGACTTGGTGGCATTGGCTCCTTCAAGAAAAAAGAAGGTTTAATACAAAAGGGAAACTATTCAAGCTTAAATAAAACTTCAAAGTGTCCAGAATGTGATTTTTACAGGTACTTTCAGATTCGTGGTTTTAATGGTTGCATCACATCTGTTTATGTCCCGATTGTCACGCTTTTGTCGAACACCAGCTGTTTATGTTCTTCAAATCAGATAGGTTTGCAAATTTTTTCTGCTACTTCACAGCCAATGAATATGCATGTTAAACAACAGCAGACAGATTTAAGACCTGTCAGCTTAACTGAGCTGCTCATCATTTTCTCTAAGTATCGCCAAGGAAACTGAGTACATTTTTCTTCACATTCTTTTACGTTTTTTTCCATGTGATGCATACATGCACTTATCACCAACATTGCTTCGATTTCCCCCAGATTTTGCTTTGTACACCAATTTGGTATTTCCATAAGTCTTGTTGAAAGCATTTGCAGTTTTTAGTTGTTTTTGTTTCCACAAGTCAGTTGAAAATTAATAAAATATATTCCTACAGATAAGTAAATACATAACCATCACCAGTCCCTTAGTTCACTCCATCCTATTGCAGTTTAGTGTGAGTGAAAATGAAGACATCTTCCTGCTGTCTCTTCCATAAATCATTTTGTTTTTAACTTTCCTTCAAACACTGTTAAGTGGTTGGAGTCCTAATTATCAGACAGAAGTTAATGTGCACACATTAAAAAGGTTCTGGAATCTCAAAGAATAAAAACAAAGGATGCCCCACAGGGATCTATTCTCAGTCTTCAGATTTCAGTCTTTGAGTTGATAGGTTTTTTTTCCCCATATTATGGAAACACACACACACACACACACACACACACACACACACACACACACACACACACACACACACACACTACACACATGCATGTGAATTTTATGTTCACGGCAACATAGAAGATGGGTTGTATGTTATTGCTCAGAGCAACAACGTGTCGATAGCTGTTTGAAGATGAATGTTATAAACCTTTTATAATTAAATGTAGAAAACTCCCTGCATCACCTAACTTAACTCATGAAAATCAAACATTGGAACAAAACATTCCAGATTGCAGAGAGGGGTGAATCAGGTTGAAATCAGACCAGTCCAAAAGACTTCTTTCATCCTAATCATTTATGCAAATTAGATATTTTTGGGATGTAATCAGGCAATCTGCCCAATTTTGTGGCTTGCAGAACTTAAACCTGTTCAACATCAGCATGTTAGCTTTTTAACAGAGTTCAAATTAGTAGTAGACCTGCAAAAACTGTGATATCTGAAAGAGCTCGACACAAAGCATTCTGTTATGTTGTAAAAAACACTGGGAAGACATTGATCTAAGTAAATGAATGTTATCAAAGTTTACAAAGGTCAAAATCAAGAAATGGACAAACCTAACATTTGTAATGTGCATGTAGATGTGCATGAGTCCTTACCTTAATGCACTGTCTTCAGCAGCTTAATAGTAACATGGAAATAAGAAAACAAGGGAGAACAAGGGAAATAACTTCAGCTCTCCGAGGATATATATTGTGTCACCATACAGAGAACAATAAGTGCACCACAATAAGCAACACCATACACAACACTAACAGGGAGGAGGATTATATCATTAATAAGAACCTGCATTTGCTAACCTTCTTCAGAGTACTCCCTTGTTCTAGGGACTTATTGTGACTCCCCCATCAAGTGTGACAGGCTGCTAGATATACTGTTTATCTCATAAATGAGTTGAACTCATGTGACTTGCTATCCTTAAGCACAAAATAGTACCCTAACAACCTGACTTTGAAGCACGAGATGGAGCACAATGCTCACCCTTCACGGTAGGAAACGCCACAATGCTCCTGCTCTCCACAACCACAGCCCCACTCCTTAATCTAATCAGTTCAAATTAACATTAATACAGGCTGGGCCCCAGGCTTTTGACTACACTACGCTGTATCTCGCTGACGCACCTTGTACAACTTTACCACGTTCCCAACCGAATGACCGTCACAGAGACTAACCTGGGCTGACACCGAGGGCTTTGAGAGAAAAAAAAAAAGTTCATCTACAGATAATGTAGATGAAAACTGAAAACAGGGATCTCAAAGAGTCAACGGAATGTTTTTGATTTGGAAAAAGTTTTCTAAAGATTGATTTTTGAACAACAAGCTATTCAAATGAAATGTATTAATGGCATAAGGGAAAAGCAAAAAAGTGAAGAAGTTGGCAGTCTTTAAATGCCCACAAGTAGCTCACTTAGAGATATCAACGGATAAAAGCGTCCACTGTGTAGTATGCTTACCAGGTAATTACAGGATATTACACTCATCTTGAACCAGACTGGCCACCTCTTTGACCCCTAGAACAGCCTGACATCCCCAGGGCACAGCTTCATCTAATTATCCCCTGCAAAGCTATAGTCACTTTAAACTATGATGGGGTCATCTCCCTGCATGCAGTGACATTTATGAAGAAATATTCATCAGAGAATAGTACACAGAGCTCTGTTAACATTAAAAACTGGCCAGCAGGCTGTCTCCAGTCTTCACAACACTGATGGTGACAGTCTCACAACATGCTGTTTATCACTTCAAAGGTGCTGTCTGCTGGATTTTTTCCTGTTCTGCTGAATAAGAAACACGCACAAACCGAATACGCCACATTATTCTCGGCACTTGAAAAGAGACAAAAATTTGTGTGAGCTTCCGACATTTCTAAAGCATTTCCCTTTATTTTGATTCATCTAATTTACCATGAAAGATGCCATGCTTACTTCACACACATAATCAATCACAAAGTGGCACACATACCAGACACAGACACCTACATGTGACATGGTACATTTTACCCATTGTCCTTTCATTTTCCTGGTTTTTACAAGAACGCTGCTGGTTTTAAAATGCCTGAACATCTCATGCTTTTCTTGTGCATGCAGTCTTTATGTGATCTCGCTTTTTCTGATTGCCAGTGTGGGTAACATTTTCCGCAGCAGAACCAATGTGCTTTTTATTATCTGAACCAACGTAGATGTCCACGGCTGCACTGCCATCAAGTGGCGAACAGCAGTCATCCGAATGTTAGGATGATTAATGCACACCTTTTGCTCAAAAGCAAACTGTAAAACCTACTGACAGATATTTCAAACCTTTACCTTTAACAAGTATAAAAGCCACAATTAGATTATTCATCAGAAAGAGACGGAAGTTGATTGAAAATGTATCGCAAATTGATAAACGGACATCATCTTTATCCACTGGTCAGAGACGGACATCATGAAGATCGTTGAAACCGAGATCTGCTGCCATCTCCTGGACACGAGTTGTCATTACATAATAAAGAACATGCAGTCTTTGCTGTATTCAATACAATTAATTTGTAATAATTCTGCTTATGCTCTGTTTTTGAAAATGATTTCAGCTCACATTCACATCTATAGACCCGTGATCAAGTAAGCAATCAGTTAGTGTCCATAACTGGTCTTCTGTGGTTCATCTGTTAATTAGCATCTCTTCAGTGTTACCATGACTAAAAAACCAACCTTATCTACACAATCTAAATCTGGCCATATAGAGTCATATTCAAAATTATTGCAGCCCTTGTTAAAATATGATACCAAGTCTTCTTACTTGTGTTATGTCCTCATATTTTTACACTTCTGCTGCACATAAATTTAAAAATATTTGAACTTCAGTCCTTCTTACAAACGTACCAACATTGTGCACCACATCCACTGTGATCGCAGCTCAACAAGAAGCTAAAAATGAAGAAAATATCTGGGTTTCTAGAGATAAATCTGACAGAAATAAAGGAACATTGTTTATCTTCACCAAAATATAACAGAGCAAAGAATTGTTGGAATATGAAATGTTTGATATCAGCATAGAGATGAGCTCTTGATACAAGGCCTTTATCATTCACAGACACCCTAGGAATATCAAAAACTAATATTGTTGTTCAACCCAGTTCTTTTGTATTGCAGCATCTACAGACTGCAAATGGGATATGAGGATTTATATTCTTATTAGCCTCAGTCATATGGCCTTGACCCTTTTTGCCTCAGATCTTTTCATATCATTTAATAAGAGACAAGTTTCATAAAGGCTGATATGCAGGAATAAATTCAACAAAAAAATGCAGGGGGAGTTAACTGCAGGACATGATTCTTGACAAGGAGATTGACTGTTGTTTTGTGTACATTTCTTGACATTTAATTGCCTTTAAACCCACGTGGGACAGAGAAAGTAATTGGTTTTGAAGCAGGGATAAGGGGACAGGAGAAGAAAGCAATTAGAAGTGACAACTGAAAACACTGTCTCATTAAAAATGTGAGACAAAATAATATAGCTATTTCATGAAAACACAACAGGTGGGCCAAAACCCCAGCAAGTTGGCCCCTTGATCCTTCAGCCTCTTTTTGTTGACTGTTGAAAAAAATGTTCTTTGACAGATTTCATATTATGGCTGATAAGTATTGTCATTTGATGATTTCCTTAATAAGACCCACCTTGCGCTGCATTATTAAGTAGAAGTGAGAGCAATGTCTTTATCCATGATGTGTAATGTAATATGCTTTATACAAACATCCTCCAGGATCTCATGTGAAACAAAACTTCAACCTAGACCAGCTATATATAATTAAATTAAAATCAATTAAACAAATTGGTGAATTGAATATTTACATCATGGAATAATGATATGCTTCAAAGTACGCAAACCATCATCTCAACAATCAGCCATTAAAACCAAACAGTTGTGCAGCTGCTTCCCATTAAGTCCCACAGCCCACTCAGCAAGAGTCATTAACCATCCTGAAGCCCAGCAAGAGAAACAAGAAATGTGCCACACCACTCATGACACCCATGTGAAGTTATCAATTCACCGTAAGTTTCTTTGTTAATGTTTTTTATGGCACTGTGTCGACAATTATGGCACATTATTTCTTTATAATTTGTTCTTTGCTTCTTTTCTTTATTGTGGGCATTTATTTGAAGAGGTAGCTTCTAGCTTTTTCAGCGCCTCTTTGCCTCTATTTTTCATACAAGAAAAAACATCCTTGAACCTCTTTGCAAGGATTTATTTACCTGGCTTATATTTCTGTTTGTAAACCTTGTTAAGTTTGCGGATGGCTCATAGTGGTACACAGGTACTGTATGTGTAGCGAGGCTGATGTTATTGAAATGCTATTGCAATGACTCCTCCATTAAATTCAACCAACTTTTTTTTATCCAAGTAAAGTTGAGATTAAGGTCATTAAAGGCACATATTTAGAGAGGTAAAGTGAAAATATGGCCAGTTGTGGGAAGATCCTTTTCATAAGAAGCCTTCAAGCATCAACGCTGTTGGACAAAAACTTCCATTTAGATTAAAAAAACAAACAAAAAAAAACACAACACTAACACAACAATATCTATAAGCAGCTCAGAGTACATCGTAACAGGGAATCCCCCAAGTCCCCTGTTGATCGTGTTTGAGAGGCTCAACCGTGGTATGCCTTCAACTGGAAACAAAGAGAACAATAAAAAGCAATGTATCCCACAGGCAATTGATTGTTCACTTCCATTCAGTCTTTGTTAATTCTCTGATATGTACTGTAAACAGTTAAATGAATGGCTGACTAATTCCACGCACAGAATGCGGGGGCACACATGTGAGCGACTGTCACATGGCCGTTGCTTGTAGCTGACTAAATTTGTGTCACTGTTTTCATGCTGAATTATGTATCTTGCGATGCATTTATTCATTATGGGGATGGATGTTATAAAGATGGGGCCGTGTACATGTACATTTTCATCTGAGTGAAGACTTCCTCGTTTATCATTCTGAAACCGTCAGAGAACAGAAAAGAGACAGGCCGACATTTGCTGTGTTCTTATGAGCTTTTTGGGTATTATGTTGGAGCACGTTTTGGTACAGGGGTAATCACCAGCTGCCGACATGCATGTTATAGCACACACTGTCCGAGCTCACGCTGCTCTGTAATCAGTGCTGTTTTTTTCCAGGTCACAAGCCGGTTGACAAACTGTGACATTTTCATGTCTTTGTGCTCCTTCATATCACAACTGCCTATAAATCCCAAACTCTGATGCTCAGCCTGCTGTAAACAAGCATCATTAGATGGGGTGGGGGTGGGGAGGGGTGGGAGGGGGTGGTGTGCTATTGTGCCTTTTACCAAAGGACAGTTCTTCCCTTAGGTCTTACACTTTAATGTCATCATGTAAGTTATTGTCTAGTAGTAGTGGCTCCATTGATGTCAACTGACAAAACAACATCAGCCTTTATCCCTTGTCCTGATTTTCTGTATTATTTGTAAATCTTAATGCCACTGCTCTGTTTGAGTCATGGATGTCATCATGCAAATAATACTTTTGCTGATAATTATGAAAGCACAGTCCCCGTCATATGAAAGGTTAGCCTACCTATTGAAAACCTTTTTTCAATGCTGACACATCCTGGAGCCACTGATAAGCTCCTTAATTACTGCGAAGATGTCAAATGAGTTTCAAGGGTTGTAAATATCAGGCTGGTATCACTGCCATCATTTTGGAGACAGCTTTATAGAGCAGATGAAAAAAGAGGGCCAAGAAATAAGGAAAGCATCTCTTGTAATATCACATTAATATCTAATCAGGCTGAAGACAGGAGCAAAACTGAATTTGTGTAATGTCAAGTGCAGTGTATTGCAAATACTAGTACAGCAACACAAACACAATTTTTTTCAGCTTTGTGCAATGAAAATGTAACAGCAAAGATTGTAAATTTAAATCAATCATAAAATAATAATTAAAAAAAAACAATAAATCAGTGCAAGCTCTAAATTTAGTATCTTAAGCTACACACATTAGTGGATACTTTCAATGAATACAGGCTTTATTATTTGTGTGTTAAGAATAACCCTGCCGACGCTTCACGTATGATGTGTAATTAAAACCCAATATCGATCAGACCCAGAAAAAAAGATAGTGACACTAGAGTGGCTTGTAAGGAGGTGCAACACAGCATACATTACTTTCACAGTCAAATGAGTGCTGGGATCAGTTTGTTGAAAACTTAAGCAAAGCGTCCTCCAGAGAGGAGTAAAACTGCACTCCAAGTGATGGGAAGACACACATGAATGCAAATGACAGAGTTTAAAGCACTTTTTTTAATGGCTCACTCTCATACTAATACACAGTAAGCACACACTACACACACATTAACCGAAAATAAATTACTAACATTCTGATTCCTCATTCTGAGAACCGTAACCAACGCTGAGGCCTCTTCAGGCATGTTCAGTTTATCTGCTAGGTTGTGGCTTCTATCTCCTTCAATCGTCTTGCATACAATTATCTTGTATGAGCTTGTGATTGCCCTGAATATCCTCTGTGTGTCAAATTTCATGGACAGCTTGTGGATAGTTTTGAAACATGAAAGGAAATATTATAATTCTGAAGAGTAAATATTGTCATTGAATATCTGCAGGGTCATGTGCTGGTTAATTAAACAGGACAGAGAAGCTACACGGTTTTGTATTCTTTTTTTGCGGCAAATTATCTGTCTTCTTTGCTTTTTGGTCATGTAGGAGATAAATAAATTTTCTGTTTTGAGCACTGAATAGTTATATAAATGGATCTATGTGAAAAGCTTGAGGTTTTTTGTGAAGCTGCTCGCTGCTCATCAATATTTAAAACCTGTTTAAGGACCTCAATTAGTCATTAATGTTTAAGTGGTCAACAGCCAGAGAGCTTACTTAAACCACTAGTTGTGTTATAGTTCACATTCTCATTTTTAATATCTTAATTTGAGAAGCTGTTTGGCAGAGCAGGTAGAATATTAGAAATTTTAAAAACGTGCAAGTATAGTGATCAGAAATTCTAAAAGAAAAAAAAATGTGGTTGTTCTCCCTCTCTAGGTTTCAAGATAGATTTCACAAAGCTGAATGACACCTAAATTCTATGTGAGACAATATCAGTATGTATTGTCATCATAATCATCCATCAATCCATGTACTATAGAGGGGGCTGGAGGCTATCCCAGTTGTCTGTGGGGCAGGAGGCAGGACACAATCCAGACAGGTCAACAATTCATTGCAGGGCTGAGAAAAACAGACATTCATCCTCACACTTACAGGCAATCAATAGTCACCAATTGCATGTCAATATTGCATGTTTTATAGTCTGAAGCCAGGGCACCTGGATGGTGTATTGTCATGGTGACCAAAGGAGAATGCCCATGGTCCAAAATCCACAGGTCTGGATTTAAAAGTGAAATTAATAAAAATATTAAAATTCAATGTCCAATTTTCAACAACAGTAAGTCCTTTATGTTTTTTAACTATGACCACAATTTTACCACAAAACCAGTTTGTTCTAATTTGAATCATGACAATTAAAGTCCCCAAGAACACCCAGAGCACATTCCCTCAATAAATCTATCAATCTATCCCATCCATTGGTAATCATCTCACCTGTAGCCGCTTTTGTGCTTTGTGGGTTATAGGTCTGCTGGAGCCTATACAGGCTTGCTACGGGCAAAAGGGGGGGAACACCACGAATGAGACACCAGGTCATCACAGGGCCACATGAAAGACAAACAACCAGTCACGCTCACACTCACATCTACAGCCAATTTGGTGTGTGACCAATTCACCAAAGCTGTATGTTTTTGGAGGTGGGAGGAAGCCGGAGACCTCGGACCTTTAATTTACAGAACAGTATAACCTGTTGTCATGACAATGTCTGATTCTTGATGTATGTTCATATATGATATGCTTTGCTAACTCTGACAAAGAGTGACAGTCGAGGGATTTTCAGAATGAGAGATGAAATTTGTGTCATCATATCAGTGGAAATCAATCATGGCAAATAATTTCAATCCTATGGGAAGATTTTCAGTATATGTAGGTTCTCATTCATCGTAGTCGAGTAACACAACTGAGGTGAGGAGGATGAGATGTGAAACGTCTTCAATCAACCTAAAGCATATCTAGCTGATTCTTTTGTACTCTTCTTTATGTTATATTTTGCCAATATATGCAATTTATTTTAATACACACAAACACACAGAAAACACACACATATATACATACATACGCATACATATACATATATATTACATATACATATATACATAGTGCTGTTAGGCGATTAAAAAATTAATTAATTACAGGATTTGTAATAAATTTAATTAATCACATTTTCATCTCATACCTGCTAAAGGCCAACAAATAAAGAATTCGAATTCTAGGACATTACAAAATTGTAGTGCATGACTAATCAATAGAATGCACCAAGTAGAGAAGATTTGAAATTCACATGTTTATTGGTTGTGTGCTTTATAAATGAAATAAAAAAAAAAAGGCCAATCACATCAGCAAACCAATTAGGTCAGATGCATTTCTCAAAAATGCAATACAAATACAGTTAAATGAAATAAATAAAATTCAGAAATAAAATAAGGCTGAGTCTCAAATAGGCACAGAAGCAGACTTTCAATCAAAATGAATACTAAAGCTGACTCAATACAGCAATTCAAAATGAATAGTATAACATGCCTCTAAATAAGGCAGCTAAATAGCAAGATGCCAACAGGCTTTTCCTTTAAAAGGGTAAGCTAACGTTCAACTCTGTGTCCTTGACATTTTTTGCATTTAAATGATACGTTAGGCTGGAGCTGCTTCGGTGATATGAAAATTCTTTTACAAAGGTACAAATAATAATAATAATAATAATAATGGATTAGATTTATATAGCGCTTTTCCAGACACTCAAAGACGCTTTACATTGGATCCATTATTCATTCACTCCTCTTTCATACTTGGTGATGGTAATCCACGTGTGTAGCCACAGCTGCCCTAGGGCAGCGCAGAATCACTGCGTTTTTGTTGGTAGTCCCGTCTTCTTCTTTTTGTAAATAAACTTTCCGCCCAAAGGTCTGAGTTGGCTTGCCTCGCTCTCCTGTGTCGAGTTCATCTCTGTTGTCAGTCACTCTGCTTTTGACTAGTGGCACAGGTAGGAAGTGACGTCACTGCAGCCTACGGGTCCCTCAATGGGCCAAATTTAAAATACTTGCGTATTGACTTTCCGCTCGCGATTAATTGCGTTAATTTTTATAGCGCGTTAATTTGCAGCGTAAGTGATTAATCTAATTAACCCGTTAAAGTGACAGCCCTAGTTTAAATGACCATAAATAATAAGATAAATAGTTTGTTGCTCTATCACAGAATTCATTAATCGCGTGTGGTTCCTGGAACACATTAACCGCAAAGAACGAGGGCGTACTGTATACAGTTATTGCTCTTTCCATCTGTCTACTTTTGCATCAATGTAATTTATGTATATCCTACAACAGTACTTTTGCATGTTAAACAGTCCTGGATTAACATACTTGCACAAAAGTCTTAAATATTGCAACCACATATTGTAGATTGATGACTGTCTGAGGGACAGTCATGTAATATATCCACCTCTGTAAGTCATTAGGGTTAGCACTGAAGAGGGGAATCATTTCATTACACAGCCAGTGCAAAAGTTAATTCCTTACAATAAAATGAGTATTTGTTGTTCTTCATAATCCGTAACAATGTGGTCGTATTATTTCTCCTGCCACTTCTCTTGCACTGGTCAAAGCATCTTTCACATTCTTGATGAACACTGAGCAAACAGAACATCAAAAAATTAGAGAGCAGCATTAACACTGACTAACATAGCATGGCGAAAAATGGGAGAAAGAGCTGCCTCTCAGCACTTTCACAGCCCTCGGAGATTTAAATAATAAAAAGCATTGGGCCTCTGAACAAACAGGATAATTATGGCCTACAGTCTTCTTGTCGCTCGTCTGGCACGTCCAAGCGGAAAGAAACATGTTATTACCACTCAAAAGGTTCTGCAAGGAGAATTAGGAGAAATAAATGTTTCATGAGGAAGGATGACTTCGTGGTGGATCTTTCTGACCAAATCAACAGCTACATACTATTGCTTTCATGTATTTTATGTACAACAGTGTCAAAAACAGCACTGAAACACACTGTTATATCAAATCATTCTTTTTTAGTGATATATTTGAATTGAATGTAGCTAATTGCAGACTTACATTTATAAAAAAAACTATTAGAAAAGCATTAAGCAAAGATGTCAGGCCCTTGTAGAGCACAACTTGGATGTTCCTCCCTAGTTTCCCGGTCTTGCTCCAACATGTGTGTAGCTGCCAATGCCGCATTTTACTGGAACAGATGGAGCTATAATGGAAAGAGCTTGTCTCCATTAGATGCCCTGCCTTTCTGTAACATAGTCATTCAAGGCAACTGTCGCTTTCATATTGCCACACTTTTCAAAACACAACGGCGGCGGTGTGACCTTTATGCCTGGTGCTTCACCACTTGCCACATACAAATGAAACTCAGTCCTTTCTTACTCATTCTTTGCAATTTGAATGACAGTGACATCAGCCTGGAAAAACACATTTTTGGCTGAATTTTTATTTCAGGATTTCCGCATCTTGCCTTCATTTTTGAACATGAGTGGGCACAGGAAAATTGCTGCATTAAAGGTCCCAGATACTTTTTCTCGCCGTTGCTGATTATCTGTTTACTTGTTAGAAACAACCCTGATTGTTTCCTGGTCTGTAAATGGTTGGACTCAACACCAATGAAATAATGAATAGAGCTTAATTTAAGTCTTTGGGGGTAATCGTCGATCAGTGATCAGGTATGGTATCAGAATGATATCAAACACTGCATCATCCAAACCTAAATTACACAGATACGATACACATTCTCATCTGAACGCTGTTTACTCCAGCCTCAGTATTATCAGCACTAGAACAGTTGGGAATTAGGGCTCTTGCTCAAGGACACCTCCGCGATGTTAATGAACAAGGTGCAACTGTTGCCCTTCACCTCTATCTCCTTACTTGAAATGACGATTCTCTTGCTGCAAGCACAACACTCGCCACTGAGAGACTGAGAAAATACAGTATTTGTGGTTACATGATTCGTGATCATCATGGACCTTCAGTTATTCATATGACCATACACAGAGGAGCTACATCCTGCCACTTTAAATTTAATGTGCTGCATGTACTAATTCAAATGTCATATTCCCACATGCCAAGTTTATGTCGTCTTTTCATATTTAGCTGGGGTAATGCAGAGAGACCATTGAGTCAAAAAAGCCACCTTCCACCAGACTTTGTGTATTAATTATGAATATGCTTTCAGGGCAAGAGCATCCAGATGTCTTGTGGCAATATGAAAATCTTTTTGCATCTGTGGAAACCTTTAATGCAACTCAAGAGACCATTTCCGCAGCCCAATTAACATCTTGAGCAATTAACAAAGAGCAGAAGATCATTGTAAGGTTTGTGCAAGCATTTCACACAAAGGGTTAAAGCTTATTGTGCGGTATTGAAAGTACAAGCAAAAAAAAACAACACTGACAAATAACAGAACGTTTAAATATTCGACAATACGAATTTTCACAGAGAAGTATGGGATGCAGTGACTTGAATACAGAGTTATGACAAAGAGCCTGCACTTGGTCTTCTATTATCTTCATTCTATGCCCTATTATAAAAGCTTTGTGATTCTCATTGACATTATTTTGGATGTGGGGGGTTTTAAAATATAACCTCCACTCAAGTCACACCCTTTAAATAAGGCTACATTAAATTATGTGCTCATATGAATTGTGTACCGAAAATTGCAGGGAGAAAAGACAAAAGATGAGCAACCCACACTCATTTCATAGCAACACTCAATCGCTCACCATGGTGCACATTTGATTTATGTTTGAGGAAGAACAGTGCAGAGCTGCTGAAAAACAACTGCATGGGGCTAAACAATTTAAATACTATGTGGTAAATGGATTTAAAAAAAAATCTATATGTAACCGTCTGTCCGTCATAAGTAAAGGTATGTCCTCAATAAGACATACAATTACACACCAACAGTGTTGCATTGTCAGAATCTTCCACAAAAAGGATAGATTTAATTGACAATGATGTTGTTCTCATTATACTGCAAAGGTTTTATGTTGTTCCACCATAATTACTTTTTTGATCCGCTTCTGGTGCTGCACAAATTGTCCACAGCAAGGCAAAGCAAAGACATGTAACTAAATGATCATTTCAAAAAATATATAATTTTTAAGTCAACAAGCATAAATATCGAAACACAGAAACAGAGCTTTAAGAAAACACAGCAGATAACACTTTGATAAATGACCCAGCAGTTAGTACGACAACATATTGTTATCTTAACTGCATTCAGAAACCTTCTTAAAATGCCTGCATTGCACGATAGGTGTGTTTAAAGCCAAGTAATTTGCCATCTAAAATCAACGCCCTAGAAAACCACAGATTTCATCTCTGCAATGCAACATAATGTTGAAATCAGATGCTTAGGGTCCAGAGAAGGAGCACATGAAAATACACATTCTTTTTTACGGTCTGCTGCACAGAAATTATACAAGACATCCACTGTGATCTGCAGCATCACTGGCCCAGAGACACTTAAGCTGGATAGAGTTTGTCATTTCTTTGCAGCATGCCAATTAAAGGATTCTTCCTCTATCTGCCAGTGATGTGCATGAAAAAAATATCACTCTGCATCAAGGCTCTTTTGAAAACATGACTTTACCTGCATTATTTTGTAATCTGAGGGTGCTCCATATGCCAAAGAGGAGCTTTACATACCTCATATAGCACCAGAAGCAGAGTATATACTCTGCTGTAGATATAACATGGTAGATAATCTAATATTTGATCGCTTCACCCTTTTTCAGAATGATACTCATTTTGAAGCAGCCTGCACAACATCAGTCAAATGATCAACAAACATAACAGTAGGAAGCAGCATAATGATTCGAAGCCTGGTGGTAAGTATGAGGTTTCTTGATTAGGTTAGCTTTAGTTAGCTTCTTGAAGTCTGGATTAATGAAGAAACTCTGTAAACCTGTGTTCTATCAAAGCAGGGACTCTAGGGAAATAGATACTACATAAAATCCATAAATACAGCGCAGGTTGAAACGCACACTGTTGAATTGTCCTTCTAAGAATTCTTTAGAGACATACTAATCCTTAACAGAAACATTTGTGCAATTAAATATTTGGCTCACAAGCTGCTTTCCCTTGCCACTTTGCACTCACTGAGTGTTCTTCAAGGCAGAGCTTGCACTTGGAAAACAATATGTTCACCTTTTTAGATAATTTAGAATGCTGATTCAAATCTAAATGAAAAAAGCCTGCTATATATCATATTTATGGATGCAGAAAACGGCTCGCTATAAATAGGTCTTGGTTGTTGGATGTGAATGCCTTCATCAGAGAAAAACAGCTGAATTAAGACAGTGTTTAAATGATGAATGTAAGATGAGTGGCTTAGATAGAGAATGCAAATGGCACATTTCTCCCCAACCAGCTCCCACATCCTCTTGTCCATCCCACTCCATGTTGCACTTAAACTACATTTCCTGCCACTGTCCCCTAAAACAACTCGTTCTATTCGGAGAAAGGAGCTTTTAATTGCATTTTCATGTAGGTGTTTTTTTTTAAGGGTGTCGTTCCCTAGGCAAAAGGAAGAGTGCTCTGAGACAAGCTTTACATGCTCACCAGTGCAGTCAAGCCCCACCAGGGATAGTGCGTCAGAGTGGAGAGGTGCTGGAAGTGCAGACAGCCCTGTAGGGACACTTGAAAAAGCCATAACAGCCAGGGTATAAATAAATGCATGGGGAAAGCTTTTTTTCCTCATGGATGAAAAGCCTTTAACCTTTTGGTCCACGTAAGAGCTGAAATTGTTCTGTGACATTTTACTTGCATATTCCTCTTTTCTTTCCAAACAGATAATTTCTACCTTTTATAGGTAAATCAGCACAGGCTTATTGGATTCTGGCAGCCTATTAAAAAACCTCAACTTTAGCTCCATGCCAGTGAATTTGAATAAATTTGGATGTTCTAGAGGAACACCTGTGAATTTTTGAGATGAAGTCTCTTTTCCCTTGGATAATTTATTCAGCATTATTGAACACTCACCACTGTCTCTGCCCGAGCAGCCAAAAAATTAGATAAAAGTAAGAGGGAGAAAGAGCGTTTGTTTTAGCCCCAAAATCTATGATGCCACACAAATGCATAATTGATTTGGAAAAGGACAGAAAAGGGAACTGTGACATAACTAGAGCACTGTTTGATGTTTCAGGGTGGGCTGGCTGGTATCAGAAGATTTCACAGAGATAACGCTGAAAGGAAAGTGAAGCTTGTAATAACAGCGTAAAAAGTCAACGCTAATGGACTGCATTGCGAGTGGCAGACAAGTGAATGTAAGATTGTCTATTTAAGTCCCAAACCTTGCTGAAAATATTTTGAATAATGATTCACACACTTGATGGTTATCGATAATTGAAGATGGGATGCCAATTACTTTCAAGTGTGTTTAATGTTAGATATCGACCACTTATTATACAGGAATTTTCATATATTGATTCTGACTGTGGTGTTGACACAACTGTTTTTCTTTCAGTATAAACAGATTTATATGAGTAAGTCCTTTAATGGACTGCTGTCACTATCTACCACCAGCCATCAATAATGATAAGATGTATTTGATGAACGTGGTGCACTGGCGTTGCACCCAGAGTGTCCCCTTCCTCACGCCCCCAGTCGGCTGGGCTAGGCTCCACCACTCCGCGACCTGTGACAGCGGATGAAGCAGGTTTAGAAAATGAATGGATGTATTTGTTGAGTTGTTCTTAGCCATATAACTCATTAAATCTTTACTTTTAGCAGTTGTCAGTCCTTTTGTTTCAGCATTTTAGTCATAAATTGTCCCTTCAAAGCGCTAAAGGTAGATAGTGCAGAGGATGTCTGATAAATATTTTCATGCTGTGGTTGTTCCAGGCAGCTGTGGGAATCAAGTACAACTTCTCTGAAAAACAGTGTCTGTGTGCTTATCCAGGTTTCAATGGATAAATAATGGTTAAAAAATCCACCAAGTCAGTTTCCCATCCATTGAAGTCGAAGAACAGCTCCAGGCTGTACATCAATGTGACATCACAGATCATAGACGTGGATCTCTGAGGGCTCATTTATAAAGCTTGTATACACTGAAGATACACCCTAAAAACTGCACAGCAGCCTCCAATCGCAGGCAGCGATAAAGAGAAATATCCTGACATACAATATCTGAGGAGAGGGAATAACACATAGAATGCAAAGGAGAGACAATCTGTAAAAATTATGAAAGGGGTAACAGTATTTGCACCATTTAAACAGATTTAAAGGTTTTCGATAAATGTTACGTTTATGGTACATTTTTTTCCTCACAGCATGCATGATATATATATATATAGATATAGATATATATATATATAATCTAACAGTAATCCCTCGCGCATTCACGCATCAACAGGTGCAACTTCACCTCATTGCGGATTTTTAGAAGGTAGTCATGTGATACCATATCTGATACCGTCAGCCAATTCTTTTGACTGACAGCATCTGTGAGTCTTGGAACGTATGAGGTTTCTTGATTAGGTTAGCTTTCGATAGCTTCTTGAAGTCTTGATTAATGAAGACGCTCTGTAAACCTGTGCTCTATCAAAAGTCTTGGAACGTTCCATGAGTCTTGGAACGCGGCGCACTTTTGTGAGACACAAAAGTGATTTAAACAGTCGATAAGAGTGTAGGAAAAGGTAATACAGATAGAAGGTGGTTTAATATTAGTATGGGGAGGGTTCATGAACGTTTAAATTATTGTAAATAATAAGATAGTTTGTTGCTATGTCACGGAAATTGTTATTTGTGTGTGGTTCCTGGAACGCATTAACCGGGAGTCACAAGGGCGTGCTATATATACAGTTATATACATATAGTGCGCCCTCATTCCTTGCGGTTAATACGTTCCACCAACCATACGCGATTAACGAATTCCGCAATAGAACGACGAACTATTCATCTTATTATTTACGTTAATTTAAATGTTTATGACTCTCCCCATACTGATATTAAACCACCATCTATATTATCATTTCCCACACTGTTATTCACTGTTTAAAGCACGTTTGGGTCTCACGTAAGTCCGAAACTCACGAAACATAGCACACTTCTGGATTTTGTCAGCCAATAGAATGCACGTACGGCATCATGTGACTGCTTACCAAAAATCTGTAATGAGGTGAAGTCGCGAGCATTGATGCGAGAATGTGTGAAGGCGCACTGTATATATATATATATATATATATATATATATATATATATATATATATTACTGTATATAGGTGCCGCGGTACACTGGCGTCGTGCCCGGAGTGTCCCCCGCCTCACGCCCTGAGACTGCCGGGATAGGCACCGGCTCCCCCGCGACCCGCATCACCGGATTAAGCGGGTTCAGATAATGACTGACTGACTGTATATAGGTCAGTTGTCATCATTCTCCAAATTTTGTTTTAATACATCCCTGTTGACATGCACACAATTTGCTGATTGTTAGTTTGATTAAATTATGAAAACTAACAATCTTTCATATTTTATATCATCTTTCAATGTATCCATACAAAGTCAACTGAAAACAAAAATCTTTTGTGACAAGTAGTACTTTTTATAAACCTAAGGCTGTAAAAAAAAATAATTGCACAGTCATGCAGCGGTTTGCACCATCATGTTGCAGGAAGTTCTTGGTTCAGTCTCTAGCCATTTGGATTTCTGTGTGGAGTTTACATGCTCAACCAGTGTCTGTGTGGGCTCCCTCTCAGTGCTCAGGCTTCCTCCCACGGTCCATAAACACACAATTGTTGCACAAGTTGAATTTTTGACTGAGATTTCCCTTAAGCTAGGTGTACATTGTACAGTATCAGATGTGTTAATTCCATCTCATTCCACATTCTCAATAAAAGTAAATCATCTGCAATGTGGCTCACTCACTCATGTGCTCACAGTATGTGGTTCGATTTCTCATTCCATAACTTGACTGTATAGCTCACACTACACTTTTTCAATGGGCTCAACAACCTCTTTAGGCCATTCTAGCTATCAACAGTCAATTAAGCCATTTGAAAGATCCTCTGGGGTAGGTAGAAGTTTGTTCAGCATGGAGGAAGTTTCACTCTACAAACAAGGCAGGCACCTGCGGCTTCCATTACTTGTTCCATCATGCATGCTGAAGCATAGAGAAAAAAAAAAATCAGATACTGTATATGGGGTATTGGTGAGATGGTGGCAATGTTTTACTATATGAATTGTACGTTGTTGTAATTACCATGAAATGCTGTGTTTGCCAGAGTTAGAAAAAAGGACACAGTTTGGTAAATCGACCTATAACTGTTTCACTGGTTGACCAAAATATTGAACTTTTTTCTGGGCAACTCTGAATTGCATGACTCAATAAATGTGTCAGAAGGCTCAAATAGTGCAACACATGTTGAGGTTCAAGGGTGACTATGAGTATGAGTTGTTGTTTATCTCTTAATATGGTGATTCTGTGATGACCCCTCAACCTTTTAACCATATGTCTCACCTGGAATAGGCTTCAGCCCAACAAAGCAGAACAGTGTTCCATACTGAAAAGAAGAGGCAAGGGTTTCATTTCAAATATGATGTAAAACATGTATAATTCAAACAGACTATAAACTGTTCTGGAGGACAGTAAAAGACAATGCTAAATAGATAAATAACTAATAAAGTGATTGAATTAGAGATAAAAGAACTGTAAAAAGTGTAAATATTACATTGTAATGTGTGTTATTGTACTGGATAAAGATTTGTGGAGAACTGAAAAGGAGAGCACAAAACACGAATATGTTAAACCAGAGGTTCTGCTTATGTGCCAACAGGGCTAAAAATATGTATGGAAATGTGTCAACCTGTGTAGGAAAATGTGTTGGCAAAACAAGATGATGAGAGGTGATGGCTGCATAGAAAATAGGAATTAAGATAATGAAAGAATCCAATAATTTACTGCCCCATCCCCTCAGCTTTCATCAAAGTCAAACAAGTGAAGGTATTTGCAAGTTTTGAAATTTTGTCCTTCAAATTATGTGCCCGTCAGGCACTCGAATGTTTGCTACTGCCAGAATGCCGTGCCAAAAATCATCATCCCTTCTGCTTAAATCAAAATCACAGGAGTAGTGTGAGTTTTGAATACATTAAGTGGATTCATTGCTGTACTAACAGCATAACGTGTTCGTCTAACTTAAGACTGACATTTTATTTTAACTTATAGCATTAACATCACTGAATCGCTGAATAATACATTAAATTGGATGGATCAGCTCAACTGGGCTGAAACTGCAAATAAATCAATGTCTGGTGGTTGTACTATAGGTTTCTCTATACAGAGCTAAGCATGCCGACAAGTTTGCTAACACAAAACGAGTGTTCAGGACTAAGTCAATTATTTTCTTCCAGCCTTTGGGAATTGCTTCAACTCTGGCTGGCTGCTTCCCAAAAAACGTCGTTGATCAGCCACACTCACAGGAAATAACGGTGAATCAAATGAACTGGTCCTGGGTGGATTCAGTATAGCTGGACAGCTTGCAGGAATTACAAAAATCATCCTCCCTCTTTAATTCCACTCACCGGGGCTTCAAATAAAAAGCAATAAACTTCATGAATTATATCGTCATAATCATCAATCAACACGTTATCTGCAGAGGGTGCATTTGGTCCACTTGTGTTGAATTTCCTTAGACTATTAATGCAAAATTGAAGTACCTCATTTATACACATGCCAGTAAGACATACACTGTTAACCAATCCATTTCTCATTTGTTCTCCAACTGTATGGACAAAGTATCATGAATAACTCATTTTTGAGTTTCAATTCTTTAAAGATTCTTTAAATCTATTACCCCAGAGAAATCCGCTCTTCGTTATCACCAAAGTGTGACAACCACCCAGATTTACCGATTTGAAGACAAGGGAGTAGTGGAGAGAATTAGAATGTCTGATTGGGCATTAAGGATTGCTGAAAAGTTTACTCCATTTAATAGAGCTTCTATCTTTGCTGCCACTGTGAAAACCTGTGTCATAGTTTAGTGTAATTACACTTTAGGCACAATACTTTAAAAAAATGGTTGTATGCATTGAAATACCAGAATTTTTTTTTTTAATCCCCCATAGCCAAAGTTGGCTTTTCAGTAGGATTTTTATGATATTTAACAGCAACAGCAACTCTGAACAAATGGATCCGGCACCAAATTTGAGTTTTGAGTGAATCTGAGTGAATGAAATCTTTTCACCAAACTGCATTGTAACAACTTTTTGTGTCACTCACAATGGATTGCCTCAAGGTAGAAGTTGCAGAAAATAATGTTAAAACACCAATGACACGCTCTATTTGATAATATGAGCTACCTGGTCACTTACCATGTCTGTGATGTTCTCTCTTTTTCTTCTCTTTATCTTCCTCTGCCTTCCCCTGGATGCCTATATTGACAAAATCAATGCAATTCTACAATAGCATTTCTTTTTTGAATCTCACACTTGCCATGAATTACTCATGTATGTGTGTAAAATGTCACAGGAGTGTGCTGCAATACAATTCATTGCGCTCAACCTGAACGACACTCACCATTTTCCTGGCTCTTTTTGCTTATTGCTGTCTTTGATGCCAAGATTGAAATATGCAACAACATAAATTTGTTCTATTCTTGAGCAGAGAAGGGGTTTTTTTGTCGCCGCGTATTTTTCCGACGTGTTGAAAAAAACAACACTTAGTGTTAGTGTGTGTCAATTAAATGGTAATAAATTCATGTCTTATAACTTGGTATTGTAAACAAGTGACTATGAACTATTTCCAGTGTTTCTCCTCCTTGCTGTCTTTGTTTTATGCAAACCGTTATGGCTACATAAGGCCATGCTAGAAGAGGCAGCAGCATTCACAATACCTGAAAAACTGAGAGGCAAATTTCTGTGTAACAATTTCCAAATAATAACAACAACCTGGATGGAATAATATTTTATTATAGGCCGGATTTGTATTCTTCACGTGGTCTTTTCTCCATTCTCCTTTCTTTGCCTGATGGCTTTGTGAGTCTTTTGCCATCTGATCTGTTTTAGCAACAGCCAGGAGGAAAAGCAAACAAATCCTTCTTTGTTAGAATTCAACATTAAAATTGAACGTAAGTATAATGTTCGTTATGCATTATGTAGGCGATTAGCATACTTATCAAAGTATGCTAATGGACTCCTTTGTGTCTTCAAGGGCACAATGGGCTGTTTATATATAGTGCAAAAGTAAGCTATTTGGCTGACAAATAGCTTTACTTTAAAGGTGGGTGGGTGGTGGGAATCCATTAGCATCCACAAACCCTGGTGAAACCTTGCAGCACCATTCCTAGGCCATTATCTAACACTAACAAGAACTTTTAATTTTATATGTGACTTCCCTGTTCATGATTATTTGTTAAATATAGAATGTAAAATTATAAGGTTTGCAAGTGTCTAGGTCCATATATTGTTTTGTATCATAGTTTTCTATGTATTTCTGTATTTCTTCCTTGAACACCAGAACTAACCAGGACGGAATAAAAATAAATAGATGAGAAAATACAATATAAATATAAAGATCTAACTTACATTACATGAACCTCAACATCTCCAGTAACTAGACTATACCATAAAAATATTTTGTTTGTAAATTTTAATTTGGATGTAGGGCAAGAACAAGGTTACATTGTTGCTTGACACTTATTCAATTGTCATCAATATGCATTTATTGCACCATTCACAAGCAATGCTGTGACTCTCTGCAGGAGTTCATCGTCTCTGACAGCTCCCCTCAAGAAACATAGCTGAGAATGTATTACACATTCAACAAGAAAGCAGAGTTCATCAGTTCTTGTTAATTCTGGCTTCATATTAATTATTAATTAATTCTTATTATTGTAATAATTAATAATTAATTCTGTCTTCAACACCATCCAGCCCCGGCTCCTGCAGGACAAACTGACCTCCATGGCTGTGGACCCCTACCTCGTGAGCTGGATCACGGACTACCTAACGGACAGACCCCAGTACGTCCGTATGGGGGACTGTTTGTCTTCTATGGTGACCAGCAGCACGGGGGCGCCACAGGGGACCGTGCTCTCCCCCATTCTCTTCACCCTCTACACATCGGACTTCAAGCACAAGTCAGATACATGCCACATACAGAAGTACTCCGATGACACTGCGATTGTGGCATGTATCCAGGAGGGTGATGAGGGGGAGTACAGGGCATTGGTGGCTGACTTTGTGGAGTGGTGCCAGCAGAACCAGCTCCAGCTCAACGTCTCCAAGACGAAGGAGATGGTGCTGGATTTCCGGCGGGCACCTCCCTCTCCACAACCAGTGATCATCGAGGGCAGTGAGGTGGAAGTGGTAGGAAACTATAAGTACCTGGGACTGCAGCTAGACAGCAGACTGGACTGGTCACTCAACTCGGACTGTGTGTAAAAGAAAGGGCAGAGCAGGATGTACTTCCTGAGGAGGCTGGCCTCCTTCAACATCTGTCCTAAGCTCCTTCTCATGTTCTATCAGTCCGTAGTGTCCAGTGTGCTGTCATACACCATTGTGTGTTGGGGTGGTTGTGCCAGGAAAAGAGATATGGACAGACTCATCCGCAGAGCGGGCTCAGTGGTCGGGCTGAGCCTGGACTCTGTGGAGACAGTTCTGGGGAGCAGGACCATGTCTAAATTCAGGGCCATCATGAACAACACCAGCCACTCCCTGCACACCACCTTCTCCCAGCAGAGAAGCACCTTCAGCGGCAGACTGCTGTCACACAGCGCCTCCACAGAGAGGCTGAGGTCCTCCTTCGTGCCCCGTGCCATCAGGGGGTACAATGACTTTCTCAGGAGGAGCGGGGGGGGGGGGTGGCGAGGTCAGCACGCGGTTAAATGGATTTCATTTAATTTTATACTGTTTATATTTTAATTTTATTTTAATTTTATACTGTTTATACTTAACTTTTTTTGTTACTGTTTATATTTTAGTTATAGTTTAATATATGTCCTGTTCATGCTACATGTGTCTGTTAGTGTAGTGTATGTCTTGTGGTATGTCCCGTTTGGTTTTTGTTTTTTCCTGGTGTTAGGCTGAGCAGTGGATATGTGCAATTTCCTCCGGGATTATTAAAGTATCTATCTATCTATCTATCTATCTCTCTAAACAGCTTTTCATACAATTTCACTCTTCTCAGTCATTTTATGTTGGCAGGTTTAGTTAGCAGCCGTTTCTTCACTCCTTCCAGAATATTTTTTTTCTTTCTGTCTAAATTAAAATATTTCCTGAATCTCACTTGCTTCAGACTTGTTTCATGAAATTAATTGAGCTGAACACCTACCTGGCAGACACAGACAAACAATCAATTAAAAGCACCCTCATCAAGAGGTACCATATGCTACGCAATGGACAATTTGTCTAAAACAGTAATTTAAGTAATTACACTCTTCAGCATATGCCTTTTTTCTGTATTGTGATTATGTAAGCGATAAATTGAAATTGAAGCGCAGACAAAACCTGCTTCTTCTTCAGGATCAAGAGGAAAAGTCAAGTTGCTATGAGCGCAATGTATTTCTACTGTAGTAATGCCATATGGATGACATTTATGTTTTTCCATTCTTTTGATTTACAAGTTCTTTTTCAATGAAGAGGTTGTATTTTTCCATTTCTTGTCAGTGATTTTTTTTATGCTTGTCAAAAGGATCTGCAAAAAATATTACTGGTATTTTCACGAGACATTATGGAACTTTCCTTGCCATTCCAGGTATAAAGTATTTTTCAAATATTTCCAAGAACCAAGGGATAAGACACAGGTTGGAAAAGTTTTGAGCAAATTTAAAAGATCTTAGATTTACTGAGTGATATTGAAGTTTCACATTGACCATTAGAAGACAGATATAATCAGTTGTATGAGGTATGTTCACTGAACTGAAGTTCTTTGTCACAAAAATATGTTCCATGTAGGTCATATATTTTCCTGAATGTATTATCCCAGGTTATGTTTATGCAGATGATGCCACATTTTTACTATTAATGATATTGCAAAATTATTATCATCCATTGTTACAATGTACTTGATGTATGCCTTTTATCAACTTAATATTGCATTACCCCCTAGTTTATGCTCCATTAAAACCCTAATACAGAGCTGAACTTTGTATTATCAGTATATTCTACAATGCTCTAATCATTAATATTTTTTATTCTGTAATTACAATTTACCCTGTTATTGCATTAATACACACCATACTATAAAGTACTAGCAGTTATAAACAATGTTACTACTTCATTTTTATACTTTTTCCAGTGGCTACATGGTTTTGCTTTTCTTCATTGAAAGAACAGCTGAGTTAAAAAAAAAAAGGGGGGGGAGGAAAAAGCACTGTTTTGAGAATGTCCTTGGAAAGATTCTATATGTAAGCTTTAGTGTACCAGATATTCCTGGGTTCACTGTAGTTCACTTAAGATAGAAAAATGAAAAACAAATTAAATATTTGTACCTTATTATTTTTTTCAAAAGATTCAAATTCAGCTTTCCCACTAGATGAATATTTCAAGCAGGAAAGCTTTGATGGAGTGCATTTGAGGGTTGGTGCATGATGTGTCTCTGTACAATGAGTTTGGTGGACTCCATGCTTGGAGCACTTTGGCTGCACAGTGTCGGAGAGAGAATGGCCGCCGTCCAGCTGAGATAATGGAATTGGTGTGTTTTCCCTGTACTGTGCTCCTGGCTGGAGTTAATTCTTTGAATAGCAGGAGCTTCTACAGCTTCTATAGCTTCTACAGTCAAACCTTGTCCCTAGCTTGGGCAGCGCTCAGACAGCACAGGGGGTGGTTTCTGTAAGATGGGTGATTGATGTATAATAGATTAACTGGGAAATGGCACATACAGCTTACAATTGTTCCTGACGCTCCTTTGTGTAATCATAAAGGTACTTAGCTCTCCATAAATAAACCTTGCACCATTACAGTGCATATTTCTACATGTTTCAAACTTTATACTTCAAACATAAACTTAACAAATTGAAATGATTGTTAAATGACAAAGAGTTTAAAAAGCATCATCATCTCCACTCAGTCCTGGCTCTTTTAGAAAATGCCAACTTCGTCAAACCCAAACCACACAAGGACAATTTCAAAATATAAAAGCAATTAATAAAATCTTAGTGATATTTGTTTGCTCTTGCAGTGTCATGAGATTGATTCCTGAATGTTCAGTTGAAGGCTGGAGCGATATAACAAACAAAACAACAAAACTGAATTGTCCACAATCACGTACACGCTTTGATTTATGGCAGAAACATTATGAGAAAAATTATTGAGTTGCAATGAAAGTATAAATGTAATGCATGTAATATTGTTGGATGTAGAAGCTTATCTATCCACATAAAAAACAGCCAAATCAAATAAAAAACAACAGTCTTGTTTATAAACTGATAATATCTTCAGAACTTCTTATAGGATTTTAGAACAATGCAAATCAGAAAACAATTGAGATTAGTGGCTTTCTCCTTAGTTGCCTGTTCGAGTTGTTTTAATAACTGCCCAGTTGAAGATTGTGAACTGTTTTTCACTCTCTTGTTGATGCACAGCAATGAACTCTTTCATCCTCCTCTTTGATTGCATTGAATTTTGCAAGTACAGTGGTAAAAATATAATTTTAAAAAGGGTACGGTTCATGAAAGTCAATGACATTGCAGTGTGATTTTTTTTCAGATTTATATGGCATTATTAATGTATTATTTTAAAATCTGTAATAGCTTTCAATGTTAGCTTTATTTTTTAAATGCAAATGCTGTTCCTATGTATTTTTCCTTAAATTTCATGCAACAAAATAAAGAGAATTTTACAGCTCACTTCTTTGCAAAAGGACCGCAATGCCACTTTGACATTTTACTATCAACTGAAAATTGTTCATCAATAATGTGGGCTCTTTCTGTCAGCCCAATTCTCCTAGTAACATTTTAAAGCTTTCCTTTTGTTTTCTGTCATATAATGTAAAATGCATTTAAATGCATGGTGCGGTTTCCATAAATACATATAAATGACTGATGCCAGCTGGGTAGATTAGTTTGCAGTTTTGATCGCTGTCAAACCCATTCTCCACTAGCTGCAGCAGAAGCTATAAATGAGGCTCATTGTTTTGGGCTTATGTCAGAATATGAATTCTGCATAATATGTACACACTAGAGAAGAAATCTTCCATAATCTTCACCTCAAGTTAATTACTGCAGACAAACATTATGGATCGCCAGAGACTCTTATCACTGACTGCTTGAATACAGAGGAGATTTGCCCCACATCTGATATGATTTTAAACTCTAAGTAATCTTTGCAACAAAACAATCTGTTTGCCCTATTGTCAAATTTATCCCTTTTTCCACGAGACAGTCTGAAGGAGATGGATGTACATTGTCTCTAATTACAATTATTACTCAGTGATGACATAACAAGCTCTCAAACAATTACTCCCTCTCTGCCTCCTCTTTGTGTCTCTTCCTCCCACACAGTCTCAGTAGAAGTATTTTACTGCACAAATATATGCTTGCCATTTATTCTTGCTCTTAAGGAAAACCTGCAAGCATATCCTTCATTATATTGCATGCCAACATAGAAACTAAGCAAGACCAGCACTAGGGAGTAGACTTGCTTCCTGCTGAGTGCAAGTTGTTAGAATGGTGACTCTTTTATTATGCCAAATTTACAAGAGTGCTGACTAAACTCGTACTAAGCCTTACATGTACCCCCCCCCCTTAAAAAAAAAAAAGCTCTGCCCAAGGTACAGGAAGGCATCCACTTAAAATATGCTATTGGACTTTACCCGGTCTGTGCTCACTGCAGAGGTAGCGTTCAATAAATTTTTAGTGATTTAACAAGGCATGTTTAGAGAAGATACATCCCTATGTAGAGCAATAGCTGCAGAATGGTTGTCCTCACAGCTGGGAGCTACAAACACTTGAGCCTTGCTTGTTGGTCTCAGAGCAGATCTTCAAATGCAGTTTCTCCATGCCTTGTTTAACACTCTGCTGTGGGCAGCTCAGTTGCAGTGGATGACAGAGTTGGGGTTATTCAACAATCGGATTCCTTGCTATATTTGCTAATGCACACAATAATTTCTCACCACAAACTTACTCTATAACACTGACCACTACAATGAGCACAAATAATAGAGCAAGCATGTTTTTACATGACTTATTCACAGTAGTCTCACCCTACACAATTGTTTTGTCAGTGATGATTTAGACTACAATGAAAGGTCTCTCCTTCAGTCAGTCTCTGGCTATAGACAGTATTTCTGTTCTATATGCCAAAGACCATTGTCGAAAGGGTGGAAGTACATTGGACATAGGCACATATAGCTCCTCACAGCCATTTCTTCTCTTTGATGCAGCTACTGCTGAAAATGCTGCCGACAGCTTTTGCACTGCACCACGCATCGTCGAACAATGGGTAACTCACCTGCCTTTTTTACATAGAAATAACGGCTATAAAGTAAAAGAAAATATCCATATCAGCAAAGATTAACAATGAAATATATATCCTTAGATGATGAAACTATTTTGTCAACACTGAGGCACATGTTGTATAACTAACTATTGCTTGGAGCTGTAATTTTTGCCCCAGGATTGAAGGATGCTACTCAAATAATGAAATACAATTGCATTTCATGAGAAATGTTCTTAAGATATGATCATATCTTATATGTGAGAATAGCAGTACGTTTACTAAGCTATGGTATATACCTAATTCTTTGTAATTATTCTAAATGTGTATTGGGCTTGGATAAAATAGTTAGATTGTCAGAGAGCATTGGAATTCACAGGGAACACAGCTTCTTCTCTTGGACGTACTTATCAATATTCCCCAATCTGACCTGGAGTAGTGCTGAAATGGCTGGATAAGATCAATAAAAACTATATTACTGTGCCTACTCAAGTAATCTTTGAAGGAAGGCTGATTTACCTAAGCTGTATTACCGTTCTAATAAATAAAATGTTTATTTTATTTCTTTCTCATCTTAATTATCTATTTTCAGTTCCATAATCTTGAGCATATGTTTAATGTAAGTGGAATTAGTGAGTGCAGTCTCAGTGGATCTTTGAACCCAGATGGAGGGAGACCACTGTATTTATTGTTTTGTACTTGCTTTATAGTGAAGCCCAGCTTGTGTAAGATTAAAAGACCTGATACGTTGCCTTTTTTCAACTTTCAAGGTTCTTATGTTGCAAAATTTTCAGAGTTTTTAATGTCGATATCTGGATGAATTATTTCCAGCAAAATACTTAATTAAATAATAGCCTGCCGCTGGTACGAATCTGATAATAGCTAATATAGCATAATAGTAGGCTGAACGCTCTAATACATTTTCTATGGTCATTGCATGCCTAAGATGTAAACTACATCTGAGGCCTTGAGAGTCACCTCCAGCCTAATCACACCATCAATGTTTTCCCCTCTGTGCAAATGTGCCTTTTGATGGGCTGTCTAATGTGAGAGCTGTGGCCAGGCCTGGAAGAAGTCATCCACTCACCTCATTTGGTTGCTTCATTGCACTCTGGGAAATATTTCATGAGGTCTAAGTGACTAAAACACACAGTGAGCATTTTTTATCAGATCTTTACATTTTAATATGGTTGAGATAGGGTATTTAAAAGTTAGAGGTTGAGGAGAGAATCTTGAAGCACTTGGGGTCTGAGAGTTTTGTAAATGTCTGAAAGACAAAATGGTGATCATCTGCTAAATGACATTGATAAAAATAAGGATTAAAAGAAGCCAGTTTCAAACCTGTTTCTGCATATACAGTATTCTTCTTTGAAATGGGAAAAAAAAGGCATTCACTACAGTTAAGCATTTCAACATAGCTACATTACACATTACAAATCACACATCAGTGTCCGAATGGAGCCCATTGAAAGTTGGGGTCCATTGAAAGTTGCTGCAGATCTATCGGATCTCGGTAAAGGCATACACCCTACTATATGCTACTGTTGTTTGCTTCGTGTTTTCTTCATAATTCTCTACATGTTATTTTCATATGTTCAGCCATCTTTTCTACTTCACTACACTTAAAATCTGGCTACTGGCAGAGCTAATAAATCATTGTTCAGATGATTATCAGCTAATATGTTAACCAGATTAGCTAAAATACTTGATCTGGAGAAGAGAAAAATCCCAAACATGAATGGATGAACTGGCAACTTGTTTAGGTGTACATTCATAATCATCCCGTCTTCAATACAATTCATCCGCGAATGATTCAGCATTGCATAAATGTATCAGTGCCCCATACATATTTAGAAATTTACATTGCTTATGTTCACAAAGAAAAAAAATGTCTGCCTGTTCTACTTTAAGAGGTTATGTTTATTTCAATCAAAATACTACATTTATGAAACACTTCAAGCAAAAAGAAGGTATTTTGAGAGACTGACCAGCATACGATCTGCAGGACCAGAAAATATGTTTCAGGTTCAGTTGTTGCAAGACTAGTTTTAAGGAGAAAAAGGCTTTTGGTTAAAGGATTGTATTTTCCATTATGTATTTTTTAAAAAGAATACTGTACAGTCAATAATTTACAGATTTTGGTTTTAGGACTATTCGTGAATAGATATGTTTACATCTCATCAAATACGCAAATTAACACCTATGTAATGACAAAATGTCTGATGAGGAAACTGCTCATCATTATATTTTGATAAGAAACATGTTTGTATGAAAACAAAAGCGATTTTTATGAAATTATACAAAATAATACAGTGGAAATCCGGTGGAATGTAATTATATATATATATATATATATATATATATATATATATATTATGTCCCTGTGAAAAGGGGTTAACTAACATATTGGATAGTGATCTGAATTGAATAAAATTTCACAAATCCTATGTTGGGGACTTAAGGTTTTGTATCTCGAAATTAATGTCTGAAAAGGTTTTAAGTTCCTAACATCTTCAAGTATATTTACATCTGCAACTTAGTTACATTTACTGAACATTATAAAGCTCCACCTTTTTCTTCTGATTCTTTTTGCTTCCATGCATACAACAATTTTTCCTGGAAAATATGCCAACATAATACTTATCTTTCATGTATGTTTGGAAGGATACATAAATGCCGGGAGCTGATATTGAATTTAATTTTGTGCAGTCAAGTAACATTTTGGAACTTGGCAGGTACATGCATTAAGAAAGTATTTTCTTGTTTCGTAATTAAAATTAGTAATCAACTGTTCCCTATTAGTAGTATCTAGACATTTCATCATACATTGTTTTGTTGAGTCACTTGGGGAATTAGGTTGATGGATGATATGTGACATTTCATTCTTCCAACACTGTATTCTGTGATGTTTTCATCATATTTTTTCTTCCTTAGGGAACAATGAAGCGGTGGCATCATGGCTATTTTCTAACCCTTCACTATGTGAACTACCCTTCAGTGAAAAAAAGAAATGCATTGGCATTCTCCATCATAGTGGGTAGTAATGGGTGAAGGCAAGTCGACAGTATTAGGATACAGACCATGCATGAAATCTAAAAAATATTTAAGGTTTGAATTACTTTGCAAAAATGTCAGGCACACAGACTCTTACTTCCATCCACCGTGGGAGCCACATGTCAATTCGATCAGCAAATACAAGGTGAATTCATGTGCATCGGTAGCTCATCATGCATTTCTAAATATGGCTGCTTTATACAAGATGAAAAAGTATTTAATACTTTTTTCACACTGGCACCAGAGTCAAGAGGCGTTCCTGTGAGTCCTCCAAATTTAAGTGGCAATCACACTGCTTGGGTGAAGTATAAGTGTTAAACCAAACCACTGATCACTGACTGATCTCACACTTGATAATAACAATTAGACCTGCTTCCTGGATCACAGACTACTGCCGAATGGAAATGACATTGAACGATGAATTATGGTCAAATCTCTATATTGATAAAGGAATAGAGAGCTTCCACTTTGTGTTTTAATTAAAAACCATAATGCATGCGAAGCCAGTTTTGAGCAATACTTACCTTTGCATGTTCTGCCTGCAAAGGTGCCACAGGAGACAACTGCAGTTCTTAGATGTAGTTTCAGATTCTCTTTAGAACAGACTCTCAAGGTTTCAAACTGACTGGCAGTCAACTCTTGCTTGTTTACTTGCTTGTTTCTTATTTTGGCTTTGTCGGTTAGCAATTCAAACATGCTGTCATCCAGAGTGCAACATATACTAATGCTTTGTTGGAAAAACCTTTAATTTCTGCGAGAGGTTTACTTTGTGTGCTCTAGCTTTCTCCCACAGTACATAAAAAATTGCACCATAGATGTGAATATGTGTACAGATTGTTCTCAAGATACAAACATTCGACAACAAACATTTGTAGGTACGAACAACTGCACGCTGCCATATCTGACTACTGTAGTTCCATTCTTTCCCGCAACATACACTGAGCAGCGTAACATTAACATCCCATATATTAAGATTTCATGATTGTATGAGGACAACCGTTCACCTTCAGATGAGATGCAGACTGCAGTAAAGGTTCATATTTGATGCTTTCAGAATAAAAACTGGTCTTCACATTTAACATTGTTCTAAGATTTTAATGCAGTTTACCTGAAATATCGTTGACTGTTGATTTTTAGTGACATTTCAGGGTCAGTTTTCTGCTGTTGTATGTACTACCATTGGGATCAAATATAATGAATAAAAGAAACACATTATTAATTTACATTGTGTTTCTGATGATTCTTTTGTCTCCCAAAACATGCAATAATGAATCACTGGAGAAGGGCTTGGGATAGGATAGGGAAGGAGAAGACAGGAAAAGATGGGATTCAATAGGATAGGATAAAATAGGATAGGAAAACAGGGAATTGGATAAGATCATACAATACAAAACAATGAATGCGATGGGACAGGAGATGGCAAGTTAAGAGAAAATAGGATAAAACGTGAACAGACAGTAAAATGGAATCCGATGGGATTCATAATTAAGAGTCCAAGGTGATTTAATAGGAGTAAATGGTTTTAAAAAAGTGTGGTTGGGAAATGGTAAGGGAGAAGAAGATTGGAGAACATGGAACTGTGTTCCTCCCACCTCCAAAAACATGCAGTTTAGGAGAATTGGTCACACAAAATTGTCTGTAGTTGTGAGTGTGTGCATTTGTTTGTCTGCCGTGTGGCCCCATGATAGGTTGGCAGCTTTTCTGGGGTGTCCTCCACTTTTTGCCCATTGCAAGCTAGGATAGTCAAGCAAGACCCTGCAGGCGGATAAGCAGCTGTAGATGAGGAGATTGCAGTCATCTCACCCACAAGAAAATGAATGGATGGATGGATTCCCAACAACACAGTCGTGGTTAAAGCATCATGACCCTGTTGGCAGCTTAATTATCTAGAGGCTATATCTGCGGTACAAAGCATATACTATCTCACTTACCCTTTTGTTTTCCAGTGACATGGTATGTGGTATATTTTTTCTGTTTTATTCTCACATGTCCTCATTCATAACCATCAATGTCATAACAATCTGTTTGTACTTTTCCATCACTTGTTTCTAATTTTATGCTGAAAACAAGAAGTGGTGTTAAATCCAATACTTCTACCAGCTCTTGACTCAATATTGAAATATTCCAATTTGGACATCTGGGTAGCTTACAATGTCATAATTAGAACTGTCAACATTACACATAATTCATGTGAAACATTTAATCTATGTTATTTTTTTTATCACGTCTATAAATGAGAGCCGAATTTCCCATCAAAACTACATATGTCTGCGCAGGCAATCAGTACAGTGATACCTGTGCTTGACTTACCCTGATACGCTCACCCTAACATGGAAAAATCATTCCAACCAACTCCAATTTACCAATGAAACAAGTAAACACCTACTATTTCTTTATACATATGTCATTATTTAGATTTGTATTTATGCAGTGTTACCTCACATGAATTAAAGAAACACAAACATGAACAACTGGTGGAACTAAGTGAAGTAAAAGATTAGTTGTTTTGTTGACTCAATGCTTTATGATAGGAAAAATGGTTCATATCAATTAACCATAAAAATTACTGTAAATAAAATGGCCAAAATATTGGTGAAGTAGTTGGCTAGCTGGGATCATTCTTTGTTGACTTTGTATGTTCTCCTTGGCTTGGTTTTCCTTGGGGTGCTGTTTTACATCTATATATGATAGGTTATTTTGTGACTAAATTAACCTTGCTGTAGTTACAAATGCGAAAAGCCCTGTAAGTTACTATTGCATTTTTGCACTGCTTCCCGCCGAATGTGAGGTATTGACTCAAAATCCCCTCACATCCCTGCAAATAATAAGATGTTATGGATGATGGATAGAAAAAGAAAATCATCAGAATAGATATATAGCAACAATAAGGTGTAGTAAAGGGCAGAAAATCTTACATGATCTCAAGAAAGAAACAGAGGGATTTTGAAAGTGAGAAGTACATTAATTTATAATAAGCTCTACCTCCCATTGTACAGTCATAACTCAATTTCCCTTTAATTAATTGTCATGAGATGTATTTATACATCAGCAATACAACCTCAAAACTTGCATTAATACCCTCATAATAAACTTCAAGTAAATCAGACAGCAGATAAAATTATGTAGAGAAACTTGTGGAAAAAGAATATGACTTCAGTAAGATTTGATCAAATTAAAGCAGCAGAAATGTGGAACATTCATTACTGCAGTGCACTGCTGGCATATGACTTTGATTTGTATATGCTGTACTAGTAGAAAGAAGAAGATGCGACACTGGAACGGTAACTACTCTGATAACAGAGCTGAAATCTTGTGCAGAGAGCTATCACTTTTCATACACTCCAATTACAAGAATCCCCCGCATGGCCATCATGAATCATAGAACACATCATGATCTGTTAATGGAGATACAGGATTCCTGGCAAGTTGGGCTTGGTTGTTTCCTGTGCTCAGTCATGTAAGGAATAGAGTGATACGATTTTTTTATTTTTCGCAAATTAGTGACACACATTAAATTATGTCTCCATTGAGAGCATAATTGAAGGAAGAATGACTGATGGTGATGGAAAAATCCTGCTGCTAATGACATGGAAACTGGAGGGCATATCTGTATTGTAAAAAGTCAAACAGTGCGCAGATGCTTGAATGAATATCTGAATATATGCCACTGCAGAACACAATTTTGGTTCTACATGTGTAATATATTAATTGATATGCCCTTTTCTGAACTCTATGTACGTGGATGTTGAGTAGAAAGGTGTTTGATTTGTTTAACTTTGTGGGTGCTGTAGGTTCTTCTGATTTCCTCCTTTCATCCAAACTCATTTGAAGTTTAAAAGACACACAAGTGTAAAAGTGTAAATGTATTAGTGTTTGAACAATTTCAATTTCCTATCTCATTTTATTTTAATAATATCAATAGAAGTATTATCGTGAGGTTTTTTGTGAGAATGGAAGTCCACATGGCTCTTCAGTCAAACTAAATATATATATATATATATATATATATATATATATATATACTCTCTCTCACACACACATACACACGCACGCATGCACACCATGCAAATTAATTTAAAGGGAAGATACCTCCTGGATGTCCTTCCAGCAACCAACACAATCCATTAAGGAAGTTAATTAGCTCATATTTCCAGTGGGCATGCTTGAAACCCTGTCAGTTTCCTACTGTTGTTTGTTCCCATATTTACAGGACTTTTCTCAAGTTCAGGTTCAGACTTTGTGGTGTTAATCTCAATACAATAAGATAAGCCTTTATTCCTTACACAGTGGGAAAATTTTCAATATATTATACTTAATATTACTGTGTAGTCAGTGGGGAACCAACAAAAAAGACAGTAAGGCAGATCCTTTCACAGGTTTCTCCCTGTTACATGGTGGAAAAGGATACAAATCTACTGTGATAACAGTAGATATAAATGGATGCAAAGGCATTCACTGCTAATACTTAACTCTTTAGATGGATAAAATGTATAGTAATCTATAAATGAATTTCCTTCTTTGGATAAAAATATTTTATCAAACACTCAAGGAACTGTTTTATTTTACAAAAGCTAATTTTACTGAATAGTTATGACTTAAAGTTTGTTCCAACTCACATTGAAAGAAGAAACTTTTCTATGAAATGTCTTTTTTACATTATTTTTCCTTGTAAAGGTCAAATGTTCATTTTCTGAGTTGCAAAGACCTATGCTAGCCTTAAAGAACATCTTCTGTCATGGATGTTCTGTTTTGTTGTAGATTTACTTCTCCCCTGGTTTTACCTGGCCCCAATAATCACCTGTTGTTTCAATTACTTTTGTTTTATTTCCAAGAATCACCATCAGATTTCTGAACTGATGTAGTACGTTTTTGGACTACATCATGATATCAAAAGTCACAATATCGAAAGTTTGCCTTTGGGTCAAAATTTAAAAGAAGTACACACATCACGATCCAAGGCTAAGTAGAAATTGCCACTAAATATTTAACTACCACACTTTTAAGAAAATGAAAGATGGATTTTGTTGCTACACTTTTCAACCACCTTCACCAGTTTACAAAACAACACTAACCTGTGAGATTGAGTGTGGATACACTTAGCATTTTTTATGGGTGTTATAATAGGATGATGCAGACGATTAGAGTTAATAAAGATGACACTGAAGTGTTAACAAACATTAGTGATTGTATTCTAAAAGCTTTTTTGTGCAGGTGAATTTTCATGAATATAAAACCTCTGAAATAGAGCCAGTTTTCTGCTGTAGGTTGAAGTTTTGATTGTCTTGTTACTTTGGTCCCTTAACATTAGCACCATACCCTGCAGTCATACCCATTAACATTAAAAACATTTTTTATTTTATCCAAAAATGTTGTTGCTTTTGTTGGTAGTCAATACCAGCAGGGGTAAGAACACCAAGTCAGATTTTTTTTTTTTTACCAATTACCAGAATGATGTTAAAAGCTGCAGGGGTGAAAAACATTCACAATTTTTTAATATAAGCCCTATTCTGGAACTTAGGTCCAAAAAGAGATGCCATTTATATGACAGCTGGTGTACTGTATTATTTATTCACCAGAAGAGCAATAGGCTAACACTGCAAGAAAAAAAAATGACACACACAATGTCAGAAAGCATGACTCAATCAGAAACTATACCTGTATTACACCAAAATATTTCTCCTCTTGTGTCATTGCTGCAACCAAACAATGTTTCTTGAGTTTGTTTCCCCTACTGTGTGCACGAGGACTGTGTTTGGAGACAGTGTATATTAGCAGATCTAAATGGGGGAATCTGTTATGCACCACTGACAGCGTAAGACATGCAGTCAGCAAAACTGGCAAATCTCTCTTTGAGTGTCATAAACTTTCGCAGACACATTTTCAGGGTCGCACAGCCACAGAAATACTGGGTATGTATTTCTGGGACAGCTTGTACTAGTGTGGGAAATGATATCCAGCCTGGATCTGATGGATGTCTGACTTGTATTTGTTGTGCAATCTAAATGTTTTTTTTAAAGCATATTTTACAGCCGTCACCTGCAGCTTTCTCAAAAATAGCTGTACCTTTTCACAAAGTACAATGGTGGCATCTAACAGATGATCGTGGTGACATGTACATCTCTGATTTTTAGAATTTTATTTAGAAAATAAAAAGCCAAGCAAATAATAAACAACAATAAAAAACACTTTGCATGGATATTATGTCTAATTAAGTGGTGACTAGAATTAGTGTACATTCCTCTTTTTGGCTTAAAAGAAATTATGAAATATTTATTTACTCTCTGCTTCGTAACTTAGAAATCTTTTGTGTTTACCAAGGAAACCAGTGAGTGGAATGGAGAGGATGCTATAGACTGTTTGATACAATCATGTAATAATCCCCAATTTGCCTGTCAACTGTCAGAGCTTTAGTAGACATCAGGGGCTGCCTGGATACATGCATGCACCATTTTTCATAAACTGTCTGGTATTTTATATTCAGGCTTAAGCTATGAAAGCACTATAAACCGAGAGTTTCCATACAGAGGTGTAGGCAAATGCGTGTGAGTAAAAACTCTCTCCAAAAATGTTTTTCTTCCTGTTAATGTGCTACATGTATTGGATTACATTTTGTCATTCAAACTCTAAAGTTAATGTGCGAATAATGCATTTGAGATTTTAGATAATGTGTCATCGATCAATAGGCTATTATGGTTCCAATTACAGTGCGTAATGGCTGTGAATAACGACCCATATGCAGTTACATGGCAGCGATATAGGACATATCAGATAAAGGTTCATATCCAGGCCTTTATTATGATAATCTGTGCTGACCTCTATTTATAGCAAATTGTGTTCATTTGTATGCATTACATTTTTTATGAGTTCTAGATATTATAGTTGTGTTATGTATAACCTGCAGCTATTTAAAAACGGTAGCTTTTACATGTTCTGCTTTTGTGCGCACTCATTAACACCTGCTATTTAGCCTTGAATGAAACATTGTATACAGTCTGCAAAGATGCTGATCCGAAAATGGTATTGGGGCACTGAAACTGTTGTTTTAGATATGGAATCAACATTGAGTTAATTTTCTTACATTTTATATGTACATAACATCAAACACGAAACCAAACTTTCTAAATAAAATACCTCACTGCCCTAGCAAATGTGATGAATTGGAATGAATTAGAGGTTAGCGTGAAATGCCATAGTTGCTTTGAGGCACCCTTCTCATACTGGTCACACAGTGATGCTTTGCGGCTCCTGCAGTAAAGTCTTCAAAGATATCCAATAGAACACAAATCGTACATGAGCACACTAATTGTTTCCAGTTTGAAATGCTACTTGTTGTCAATCAGTTGGCCCTTTAGACTATAGCTTCAAGCCTGAGAAACGCTGTTGATTGAAATTGTTCAGAGAAAAAAAAAAACGGCACAAACAGGCACAAAACTATGCCGGAAGTCACTCAAAGCAGTGTTTCATGTATTTGTCTGAGAACATCCACAAATTGGACGCTTTGAAATGTCTCTCAGCGATTCAGAACTTCTGCCTCAGAAGCAAACTCTATCTCTCACTCTCAAGCTTTTATACTGGCAGCGGATTAGTAATGGTAAAGTATGTCAGAGACAAAGAGTGTAATAAAAAAAACAAAAAAAACAGCAGTTTGACATACAACCCATAAAGTTGTAGCTTTAGGCATGTTTATCAGGTTACAGAATGAGTTACTACATCATAATAAACAGAAATTTAATTTCACAAATATAATATTTTTGACCATGTTCTAAAAACTGATGCACTAAAACAACCATAAAGTGTCTACCATTCTTCGTTGAAGTCCGCATGACCTGTTAAGCTTATTTTGAGGTATTATCAATGACTTACTAACCATATTTTGAGTGAAGCCTTTTGTTATGATTGAGTCTCTCCACCCTTGTGCATTCTGTTGGGAGAACAGTGTCATAGGGCAGCATTGACAAGCTCATCCATCAGCACAGCATGTTCAAGTCGCCATCAAATGCCTGCACCGCTCCATAAAGTGGAGGAGGAGAGGTGTCACTCCCTAAACAGGATATATGGTCTCTCACTGCGACACAAATTAGACAGTAAATACATTACAGTGGAAGTGGCCCCTTCCACAGCAACATGTTTGTGCTACTGCTGTGCCAAAATCAACACAGCAGGGCTATTAGAGGATGCTGCTTGTCTGCAAACAAGACATGCACATTAGCATTAGGTTACGGCAGCGTTTCACTTGCATCAGACCAGAACATTAACATTTTGGCAGCTTTTAAATTTGGGAATTAATTAATTAAATTATATCTTCAAAGTCAGCACACACATTTTTTTTTTCTGGGCTGTTTTTAATTGTGTTCTAATTCCTGAGGCATTTAAAGTACTGGTATGTGGGGTTTTTTTGTTGTTTTTTTTTTTATTGGTTAATTGTGGAGCATAATTATCAACCTTGCCTGACCATTTGAGGGATGTTATACTGGAGGCACAGGTGGAATCAAATCCATTACCAATTTTGATTTGGCATGCACAGTGTATGCATCTGTGCTGCCAGTTCAATCTGCTCTATCTTGATGGAATACTCATCCCACCCATGGAGGAGTACACAACTGCAGACAAAATGGACTGAGCACCATCCACCACAGTTTATTAATTATCCCTCCCACCACGTATGTGCTTCCCGATTTGCTATGACCAATTCCCAGCTGTGTTCATCTTGTCTAAATCCACTTCCAGACTGGAGAAGATGCTAACCCCGTTCTTTCTAAAACATAAAATTCATAATGAGATATCAGAGCATCCACACTGACAGACAAGAATTAAAAGCAGGCTAGAATATTTTGACATTGTGATGTGTTACAGTGATGAGTGGAAACTGCAGGACATAAACATGCAGACTGGAACATAGCCTCTTTACTAACTTTAAAGGGGTGATGTGTAAGATATGGCCACAATTCAAAGGTTGTTTCAAACAAAGAGGGGGGAGCATATCGCCAGAGAAACTGCAATCGCCAACTGCGAGGACACTCTTTGCTGCGGCCATCTGTAGCCTCTTTTACATAAATGATTCAAGGCAGCATCATTATTCTCTCTCACTGATCTCTATTAAAGGTATGGAGACATAATAAGGTGTCATATCTTCTAGAAAAGAAGTAATAAAATACCGGATATTAAAATTCAAGTATTTTCTCAAAGTTTTGTTTAAATTATTTTTAACAAATTCAAGAATTTCAAGGTTATTTGGAAAATATAAATTTGTTGGGATTTGAAGAACAGAACCAGAAGTACCATGACTGGTGATTTAAGCCTTAAGTTTTAGTAGTGATGGCTTTTTCTGTACTACCTGTGCATCCCAACAGGCTTTCAAATCCTCCAATTAAGCAAGAAAGCTACCTCCCCTAAATAGTGCAAAACAAATGCTAAATATAACTAAAAGACTAAAGAAGAGCATTGAGATGTCTATTTGCTATGAAAAACCTTTTGCAAGGTGTGTTGGGATTTTCACAATTTCATGGCCAAAAAGATGAATGCTGTTATAGAGCTGAAGATGAAAACCAAAACAGTTTGTCTTTTCTGCATGAGGTGAAAGAGAATTTCAGTGCTCTGAATGCCTGATTGTGAAATGGGAAAGAAGCAAACCAGGCAGTTATGAATATGTATGCCACAGTGAAGTCAATTCAAATTAAACTTCATTCACTAAGCTCAAATGCAACAGGAAAAGCAGAGAGGAGGTTTATGAGCCTTTATGTACAGAAAGAGTTTTTGGAAGTTTTACAAACCCGTTTTCATTTAATGCAGTTTTTCAAAATACTGACACACAGAGCTGAATTAATTATAGAGCAACAGCCCACTGAGGGCCAAGTCTGAATCTCTCGAGGCAAAAGAGTTTGCCCCTTTCATCTCAGACACAATGCCACAGCTCAACCTTGAAGCTGCCTGTGTGGCAAGCATGTTTGGAAGCATTTATTTGTGTAAACAAATGTTCTCCGTGATGAGGTTCAACAATCATCTGACAGGTCTTCTTGACAAAGAGAGCTATCTACTTTTTCAAAGGTGTCTGCTGTCAGAATACAATGTTTATTTCAGAAACTGCTTTGACATAGTTGTTGCCTTTATTGTCAAATCCCTGATCGCAGCCATAGTCTTTGCAGTCAAACCAGGAGGGTGGTCGTATCAAACACAAAAACATGACGAAAATACAATTTAAAGCAGAGATTTCATTTTTTTATTAACACAGTGAGGATAATAGGCTGCTGGGAGAGTATTTTTGTGTGGCATATTTTGTAAAGACACAAAATTATCTAAATTAAACAACATAAGACTGAATCTGTGAAGCGACTGAAAGGTCAAAAACATTATTTGGCTGCACATGTTTTACAAAAATGTTGGCAACTGTGTCAGAATGTGCCTTGCCAGTGTGTAACAAAAATATCATTTTGAGCATTGGGCATAGACAAAGAGTCTGAGATTAAGTGCCCGCTCTGTAGTCTGAAATACATAGTAAAGAATTTATTTTTCAGAAGAGATTTATAATATACTGAGTCTAAGTACGCTGAGTGTAGCAGTTTGATGAAGTTGATTTCGTCAAAAAATACTTTTGATATTCAGACGAATGAAAACACCTTTAAAAAAAATACTCCAGTCGACTTCAATGACTGAAGTACAATGAATAGAGTCCTATCAAAGAATTGATCCTTAAATATAGACGTACAACTAACAACATGAAATCTAAGATTTAAGTAATCATGTTCATGGTTGCATTTTTCTTATAAGCTCATTCATTTAAGTAGATGCATTAAAAATTCTCCAACATCTTAGCAACACATTTGTCGAATACTCATGAAAAAGGATTAAATCCTGCCTTGTTCTTCCACACACAGGATCTAAATTACTCACTTTGCACCCCTTTCTCCACACGTGTGGACCCATTTTTAAACTTGTTACACTAACTCAAGTTTAAAGTAGTCTCCAGCTGCTGGCCTTAAGCAGAGAAGAACAACATTCTCCAGAGGTGTGACACACGTTTGTATCTAATGTATATGAGGCATGTTTTAACGAGTTCACAGATTATAAAATAGATGCAATGTCTCTTAAATTTGGTGGAGCACGTAACTGGGCTTTGCTTTTCTTGCTGTCATTGTTGTCCTTCTTGGCTGTTAATAATTACAGAATGATTACTGTAAATACACAATCCAGAGGTCGCAAAGGCAACTCAATGAAAACACTTTTAATTTTCTTGTGGGACAAAACACAAATTTATCAAGGTTTTAATAATATTTTTTATAGTTACTAAAGACAAAATATTTCTGCTGCTCCCTGTTCTATGGCTTAAGAGGACTTTTGTTTCAGGATCCTTGCTTTGACAGGCTACAGGGAGATTCAATGACAAGTTGAGTGACATTCTCTTTTTGACTGAAAATAGAATAACTAAGTTATTAGTGGTGCCCATCAATCAATTTAAGCAAAGGTTTACAGACATCTTTATGAGGAGACATCAGTGATGGAAGACTCAGAGGGTTTTAACATCTATATAAAGCTCAATATTATCTTGCACTGGACATTTTTTCTCCGTCACAGTGTAAATTCAGATTTGTTATTTATATTTACAAGGTACCTAAGGAAGGATGAAGGGGATGTATTCAGCTTGGTATAAGCCCTTCCTTGATTCATATGAGTGGTTTCCTCCTGTCTGGTAGGTAACATACTGTATATAATTGGATATTTGCCATATAAGGAAGTGGACTTGTTGTATCTGTAGAAACTGATTTTGCATTAAAATAACTCAGTAACAGTGGATTTGAATACAGCATGATCTGCACACACAGGATGATTTAGTAATTAATGTAATGACACACAACCGATTATGTGCTATTTAAATCATTTACACAGTCACAACTCCTTTTATGTTCTGAATCAATTGGGCCATAATAGTGATATAATTCAATTTGTATGTTTTGCACATAAATATGAATTTAAGTACGTTACAGTTGCAACATACAGTATGTTCCACATTCTCAATTTCAGAGTAGTCACCTTCTCTTCCCCAGGCAAAAATTGTCTATTTTGTCCAGGTTGCGAAGGGCGCCTTTAGATACTTTGACCTTAAACTTGCTCAAGGAAAGTACTTCGTTTCATTTCTACCTTGGTTTTCTTTAGAAATCTTTCTTGAAGTTTATTTTGTTCTTCTTAATCAAGCCCCTCGAGGGCCTCAGTACTAAACTGAAGAACTTATTCTTTTCACACAAGACTCCTATTTCCTTAAGTACTTTGTTTTCTTTAAGTTTATACAAGGCCAGTGAATGCTCCAGCCAAGCTGAAGACCTTAGTGTACCCAGATTAATTTGCTCCCCAAAATGTCTTTCTTCAGTCCCTTGAAGAGAAGCTGCTGCACCTCTGCATAGACTGCTATCAGGGGTTCATCTGCACTGCAAACCACTGCCTGGGAGGGCAAGGGCAGCTTGCCCTTCTTCATTCTGCAGCCACAGGCTGACAGTATTACAGGAGTATTGAGGTAGAAATACCATGTGCACAGAAAGTCAGGTGAAAAGTGTCATTTCTGCAAATATTTCAACAAGCAAAAGCTTTTTAGTCCTAATAAAAGTTGAGATTAAATAAATAAAGTTCCCACTTCATAAGTCAGTTCCTGCTGAAAGTTGCAAGCCCAGTGTGGGGAACTACTATTATTTGGTGAAAGAAAGAGCAGTAAAGAAGATTCAACTAATTGATTGATTGATTGACTTGCTTAAGCTTGGTTAAGGAGGTTTCTTCAGTTTCGACTAACTTGTAGAAAGCCCATAGTTGTCCTGCAGTGTTGAGCTATACCCTGTGAAGCACTTGTTTGGTTCTCCAATGTACAAGTCATTGCATTCCTCAGTGCGCTGGACAGCACACACTACATTGCTCAGTTTGTGACGTGGTGTTTTGTCCGATGCAGGAGAAATAGACTCAGAAGTCCACCTGCACCTGAAAGACACAGGGTACTCCTTTGAAGACAGTAATGTCCATGTTCTAAGCAGGGAAGACAGATGATTTGAGAAAGGAGTTAAAGAAGCCATTTTTGTGAAACTGAAGAAACCATCTCCAGACAAAGGAGGAGGATTAAGACATCATCTATTAGTCACGTACTTTCTTATTCTTTACACATCTACAAAAAAGTGCCCCTCTTTTCTAGATGTATAGGGCCACTCTGTCAATGCAGTTTCATGTGCAACTTAGACCACCTGTAAGTTAAATGCCTCAGGCAAATTAACTCACATATATATATTAAAATATGTCAACACTGACAAGATTCACACAAAACACATCCAGTGGTCTTAGCCAACACGGATTTTTGAGTGCAAACAAAAATTTGATGTTATGGCCTGTGAGCACAACTGCTTCAAGACATTAATATCCCATGTTCTATCATTGGATCAAAAATACTTTATGCTTTTAAAGCAGAGACAGAAGGATTATCAGAAAAAAAAGAAACCATACAAAAGGATATAGTGATTAAATGTGCCAAGAAGCGTTGCAACTGTATCAAATGTTGCTACACACTTGAAGTGTGTTCTTCACATTTTCCCTTGTTATTGGCTTTTTGTTCATTTGACCGTCTGAGTTGTTTAATTCATTCTTTTCACACACACACACACACACACACACACACACACACACACACACACACACACACACACACACACACACACACACACTATATCTACAAGAGAAGGTCATAAGATATATATAAAAGAAAATGAAACTGAATTGTGAATTACTATTATTGCAGATTAATGCTTCAGTCATCGCCTTGCAGTTTGTTGCCAGTAAAATTTGTACACTATATAAAGTCAGCTGTCATGTTCAAAGCCTCATTTGCATGCATTTGCCTCAGCCATGATCTGTCAAAATGCTCATGTTTATCATGTAAGTTGCGCTGATCTGAACATACATTTTCACCTTTAGAATATCATTTTATCTCAGGACTACTTGACATGAGCAATTTGTTTAAGGGAATGCTGTAATATATGTGCAACTAGCTCTTCCTCCATTATTCTGTCTTTAGCCAGAGGCCTAAAGGAACGTCAACATAAAAAAAAAAAAAAGGGAAAATGTTTTTTTTACTCATACATTCAAACTTCATGAGTATTCATTCCCAAAAGGAAAAGTAAACAAAATGAACAAATCCAGAAACATGTTGATACTTCATAGAGGAGCAACATGGCATATATTATCAGGGGTATGCAAATAATTAACTACACTGAACAAAGCAAGCATTGTGCAATTATTATTGTGCTAATACTATAGTAATAGTACAAATACAGATTCGATTTTTTAGAGAATGTTTTTTCACACTATTCAATTCCCAAAAATAAAAACTAAAAAATAATCTGCTTTTCACGCCCAAAAATGAATCTTACTTGGCACAAAAGCAGCACAGCTTTGCATGATTGGCTGTATTGCTGTCCTCTCACACTCCCACAGACATGCATTAGATTTGTCACCAGCATCCAAAGTCTTATCTAAACACTGCAAAGAATCTCTGAGTAAATTTCTCAGTTGGCACACTTGAGCAGCAAGAAACGAGTTTTCTGCAAAAAGGATTTTAACCCTTCATTTGTGTGAAGGGGGATTAGAATGCAATGGGAAATAAAGAGAATGAATGATTGTTAACTTGGCATATAAAATATGCAGGCCATGGAACATTATAATGAGAGGACATGTTTATTTTATCCTTTCTCGTTAGAGGAGAATGAAAGGAAATAGAAAAAACTTAATTGGCTTCAGAAGTTGCAGCTTTCCTGTCCTCCATTTCTGGACTGGGGAGGAGAAACCTGTTATGCTTGTCAAATCTTCCTGACTGTTACTGTGATGGCCAAAAGAACAAAAATGGCCTCCATCTTATAAGAGTAGGTGGGAGAATACAGGTTTAGTCATGTGTGAAACAACATCTCATTTCGGAAGTGAAATGTGTCGGCCTAGCGGCTACCAAACTGACAATTATAAAATTCAGTTTTTTTTATTTTACTAAATTGCAAGATTTTTTTTTTGTCTTTAAATCACTAATGTTGACAACAAAAAAATGACTTTGAAATTTGTATTTAGTTTTTGTACTTTTTAAAAATATTTTCTACTCCTATTATCTTATTCTCTTTTTTTACTGATACAAGGTTTTAAAATAAGGTTGCAATAATATGTTTTTATATTGAGGGTTTTTTTTTGTTTTTTTTTTAGATCTTTGTGTTAAGGAGACCAAGAAATTAAAGAGATCTTTACAAGTATTATAAACACCAGTGCCATCTGTCATTTTCATTCTATGCTGCTAGGTTGTCACTAAAACAGATGCAGAAACAACAGATCTACAGTTCCTGGACCACTTACACAAACTGCAATATAAAATTGCATCTTACTTTGTTTGGCTGATAAAATTATCGTGCTTCGATCTATTTTTTGTGGATATTTTATGGATGTTTATGGATATTTTTTTGGCATGAATTTAATTCACATTGTAACCAGCAATGAGTAAAATCGTAATAATATTGACACATGAAGTAGAGATAATTTTCAAGATTGAAAATTATCAGATCTCATATGCAACCACATTAATTTGATTTATTTTATTTCTTTACAGCAGATAAACAAATTCTGTATAATCTTTAAAGCCAATATGGGTTTTGTGCCTCCCCTGAATGTTTTTGACTGACTTTCTCACATGGAGCATGTGTTTTCATTTAAAGACATTTGGCTTTTTTCACAAACATTCAGGCTGGATAACAAGACGAGTGAATCCAAACGAGCTTTAATCCTGCTAAACAATAGCAGGTATTGTGGTGAAATCTGTTCAACTACAATCATATTTCATTGTGTTAGGATTCCCTCTAATACTCTGTAATGAGTTGTCATCATTGGGACGCACCATTGCCAAGCACACAGAATGTCAAAAATTCTGGTGTGCATCATCTGAAATACTGATCAACAGACGTCTCATTTCCAAAAACTGACTCGCTGCTGTCTTTGAGTTAATTGGCAGGCAATGTCCCCAACTGTTCAAGAGCTGTAGCTTAGCTCAAATATCCTTTTTTTTTTGTGCGTCTGTTTTCATCATAACAACTCCTTTCGTTTTAAAGAAAGTTCTATAACATCAAGTTGTCCTTGGTGAAATGGGAAAATGTCTAAGACGAAGCGAGACACAAATGCACAAATGAAGCGCAAATAAAGCCATTTTCAATGTTCAATAAATCCTTTTGGGGAAAATTTAAAGTTCAACTCTGCTCTTGGCAGCCAGATAGACTACATCTGGCTGCTCAGTAGGAGATAAACAGCCAGGCTAGAGGACATGAGTAGGTGCTGCCGCCTAACATTACATCCCCTGAGCACTATCAACCCAACAGTGCTCCTTACACCTCTGTACAGAGCGCAAACCTCAAGAGACTAATTTCATCTGAAAATAAACAACTAAAATTAAATGTCTCTGTGAATGGAGTATCAGGTTTGATGAAATTTGTGTGTGCAATTTTCACTGAAAATTAAATGTATTTCATGCAAATAATCTTCAGGGATAAAAGGAAAAGGAGGATTCAAATCAAAGCATCTCTGCCATAAAAACCCAACACCGAATCTCTATTGACCCAGTAGTTTAGATCGTTTATGACTTCAGAAGATTAGTAGAGCAATTTTGTAGCATGAAAGCTTTAAATGCAATTATGCAACAATGGTGCGAACGCTATAGCAGCAGCAACCATTTTTTAATTTAAACGCATAGTCAAATTGTTCACATTAATATAAAACTCTTGTGCTCATTCAGTGCTTTTCCATAACCTTTGCATAAAAGGGGAGCACAAATTTTGTTTAAATAGGCATGTGTACCCTTATGCAAAGGCATTCATGAGAAGCTATGACTGTAAATAACCTAAATGCCACGTCTTCTACACAGTTACAATTTAGAATTTCATATAATTTCAGACTGAGAGACTAAAATAAAAAGATGTTTTACATTCACTTCGTTTTTATGCATGCTTCAAAACCAAAGATAAGAAGAGATGCTTCAGCTTCCTCATTGAACAGATTCGCCTCCCATATGTCTAGGGAGGACAAAAGAGAAGCAAACAGAACCTTCAGCAGGGATACAGGAAACAGATGAAATGGTGAGATCTTAAATCCATCTAAAAAAATAGGCTCAAATTCAAAACAGAGTTAGAGTTCTGGGGAGGAAGTAAACAAGCAAGCAAACCGCACTGGCACGCTGCTGAGGTGTGGGGTGTGTTGAGGGAACAGATAGAATACTTAAAGCCTATGGAGGAAGACAGTGGTATTTAATTACAGATTTTCTCATTTAGGACCTGGATGCATTGGAAAAGAAGAGGAAGAGATTTTATTTAGTTGGGATCAGAAAGAACAGGGATAGAGTGAGACCTTTATTTGACAAGCACACACAGGGTGAGAGGAAGACTGAGAGACCTTTAATTAGATGAGATCGACAGTGAGAGGTTGTGAAGTCCAATTAGGTGTGTTTGGGGGGAGGAAATGCTTTTGAAAGTGAGATCCCTCAACTGAATGAGAGACTTCATTATGGCTGAAAGAAAGAGGGAGATGGATGGTGTATTTTTTAATCACTATGAGCAACATTTTACATAACAACTGATTAGTTCTCACGTTTGTTTCATTAGCGAATGAATTTCCTGTCAGTTTAATTTTCATGATACCGAGAGCCTTCATTTTACACCACCGTGGATCAAGTTTAGTGACCTTGTAAAGAGACATTCTCACTGAACAAAAGCAGGTATTTTCCTCTCTGCACCCATTTGGAAATTTAATGGCCCTCTTTGACATCTGTGTTAACAAAATATAAGGGGGAGCACACCAACGGGAAATTTGATACAAATTGTGCAATTTGGCATTGAATATTATGTTATCCACTTCACTCAAATGTTGGAGCAGAATGGATTTCAGTGCTGTGCAGATTCTTGAGCTTTATCTGAGAAAGGCACAACTTAGATGCCTGCACAAACGTATCACCTGGTTCCATTGAAATTCCCAAATAGTATCAAAAAATGTGTTGTCCATGATCATAATCATTTAATGGATTCATAAATGTCGATATTATTAGATAAAAGAAAAGTCTCTGCAAAGTGTATATATTATTTTGATAAATGACACCTGCTTGATTGTATTGATTTTGAGTGCAGTTTGTAGCCATGATCAAACTAAAGAGGTAAAAAAGTGGAAGCAGGAAAACAAAACAAAAAATTTCCTCAAGGACAAAATGCAATCATTTTTTCAATCCAGAAACACCATTTCTTTGAATATTTCTATTTCAATTCTTTGTTCATTCACCACCTAAGAACAATCTCCTGCAGGGCCAGTAGACATAAAATTGCTTCTTCTACATCAGGTGTCATCAAATCATTATCAATCAGAGAATCTATAAGCATTAAACCCAGAAAATAAAGCGTAACTTAGGTGAATAGTAGTTATAGAAAAAAAAATATTATCGTTGAGTCTTGCCTGAAAGCACTTTGAGGAACAGTTGTTTTTAGAAAAAAAAACAAAAACATTTGGCTTTGATTGTTAATGTTCAATATTTTACCTTTAATACTATTTTTGTAATTATTGCGTTAGGAGGATTGTGTTACAGGATTACTTCTAATTTTGGCTGAATACTCCAGCTCTATGTGACTACATAAGCAAACAGAGCCATTGGTAGCAGATTGTGTTATCTATACTTTCCTGATACTGTAAATGCTAGATTGAAATCAATTTTCTGACTGTATTTAAGTTTTTAATATATATTAAAGTCATGGCTACCATGCCAAGATCAGCAAAATGGAAAAATAAATTATTTTCTGAGTAACAGAACATTAAAACAGATGTTGACATAGTCATCCTCCATCTGTTTGAAAGAATGGTGGGATTTGAAAGGATTCAGACAGGTGCCGAATAAGCATCTTCCTCCTAGACTGGTAAATAATATGAGGAAATGACGATAACTTACGGTTTCTCAAAGCATTCACAACTACTTATTGTAGGCTTATGCGTTCCATCAACATCTAACCTAGTTAGATGTTCTACTAGTTCTGCTGTTCATGCCCATTGTCGATAACAGTATCTTATTCCTATGCATCCACTAACCAGTCATATTTAAAAAAGGGGATAGAGTGTGCCCTCGAGCGATCACGCACCAACAATTGCGACTCCACTTCATTGCGGATTTTTTGTCGGCAGTCACATGATAGCGTGCACGCATTCTATTGGCTGACATCATCCGGAAGTGTGCTCGTTCCGTCAGTCTCGGACTTTCGTGAGACACAGAAGTGCTTTAAACAGTCGATAAGAGTGTGGGAAAAGGTAATACAGATAGAAGGTGGTTCCCCATATCAGTATGGGGAGGGTTCATAAACATTTAAATTACCGTAAATAATAAGATAAATGGATCACAATCTTGATCGTGGATTCCTCAATCGCGTGTTGTTCCTGGAACGCATTGACCGCGGGCACACTGTATAAGAAATTACTTACTACACTTCCAGTTGTTTCTAAAATCAGTTCACCTTGCTAGCAAGATCGAAATCTTTATAACACTGTGAAGATATTACTGCCTAAAAGGGACTATAAAATATCAGCATACATTTTGATCTTGGTGAAAATGTGATATGAGGTAACATTCATTCATTTTCATGTACCGCCGCTGTATCCGCCGTAGCGGGTCACGGGGAGCTGGAACCCATCCCAGCTGACATAGTGAGGCGGGGGACACTCCGGGCACGACGCCAGTGCACCGCGGATGAGGTAACATATGAATTGAAATTTCTTTGGAGCCCAGTTTCCAGCCATGCTTCTATTTCAAGAGAAACATTCACTTTTCCCTATCAACTCAGTATTTAGTCCCCACCAGTTCTCAATATTAAACTCCTCTGTTAGTTTCTAACTTTGTCTGGTGTCTCACAGATAGCTTGCAAGGTTTTTAAGTCTTTCACTGAAGGAAAAAAAAACTGCATATTGTGGGGAGACAAAAGAAACTCTTTGGAGTTTAAAGGAACTTCAGTCTGCCACCTCAGTCTCACTTCTATAGCACAAAAGCATTTGATATTTTTCTTACAAAAATATTCATTACAGTCACTTTAAAGAATTAAGATGGCCATAAGTGCTATTTGACCTCCGCTGTTGTGGTGAAAGTTGGAGGGGTTAAATTGCACATCACATACAAGATGTAAAAATGGATATTTTATACCAATAGCATCGTCAAAAAACTCTCGAAAATTAATTAAAACAGTTATCGGTTAATCAACACAAATGGAATGCAACAAAGACATTTTTTCTCAGTTACAGTCTGAAAAGAGTGGGGGGAGTCCAGTGGAACTGATTAATTATATTGGATAAATGGACAAGGTCCTTATCTTTCTTGAAGCCATTTTCATAAAATATAAATTAAATTGTGAATGCTTCCACCATATTTAGAAGATCATATTAGCTTGGGTTCTTGAAGACAGCCATATCTAAGTAATATCCATCCATCCACCCACCCACTCTGGCTTACACTGCACTGGAGCCTATCCCAGGAGACTTTGGGCGAGAGGCAAAGTACACCATGGATAAGTCGACAGTTCGTCACATGGCCAACAAAAAGAAGTTGAAGAACCATTTACACCTAGGGGCAATTAAGAGTATTCATTCACCTATGTGTTTCTTTGGAATGTGGGAGGAAGTCAGTGTACCTACAGGTAGGAGAGGAAAATTTGAACCGTAGACCTTCTTGCTCTGAGGTAACAGCACCAACATCTATGACACCATGCTGTTCTTATGTAAGTGCTAGGTGATCAATATTTTTTGGTTATCATGCAAAATCTAAATTTTATTGAAATGTACTTTTTAAGAGACTACCTATAAGAAGATACATTTTTCCTGATAGAACAAGTTTTTGCATTTGTAATGGAATAAAAGGTATGTTGTCATATACTATCGATCTCTTAAACACAGGTTCCATACTGCTCTACAGGCAATACTACCAGCTACTACCTACTCTCTGCTTTCACAAAACTGAGTCATCTTGCTATGAGCCCACTGCTCCCATGGCTCAATTCAGGGTTGTGCGTGCCAATGCCCAGCTCAACCTCATTGAAAACATATATAGCTCACACAACAACAAAGTTTTTCTGTATTTTTTAGTTGTTAATTTACATTTCACTTTCTCAACTTTGCAGGTACTGAAAAGGTCTCATCCTTTGAGGGAGGGAATAAATATATACATCTGAGGGCATGGAACCAAGAAAAAAAAAATGCACTTATGAAAATACATGTTCATGTGAGAGACTGTCACCTAAATTTATAACACTTTTTTTTTTGTGGGTTGCTAGGCAGCAGCATGTTATTGCATAGCACATGACCACTGTGCCATACCTGTTGGACAAGTTTGGATTTCTTTGGGATGACGTTCTTTGTTCTTTCCAAACTATTTGTCAGTTGCACAATGCCCAATGTTAAATTTGTGTTGAGCAGTAAAATTATATATTCTTGACACTGCAGACCTTTATCTTTACAGCAAATTATACTGCAAATTCTCCTCTGTCATTATTAAAATAATGCATGATTAAAATTATAGTATTGAGAAAAAATCCAGAGCTTGAGAAGTTGAGGTTGATGTTACTGGTGGCTTATTTTGTCAAGTTTTTCAAAGTAGAAGATCTCAGTCTCAATGTTTCTTTACATACACTCACACCTTTATTTCAACTATAAGACAAAGTCAGAGACCCCTCAACTTAAACTCATGCAAGCTTTTACGTTATAATAATTATTTTACATTATCATTTCCTCTCTCCCTCTGGGTTATTTGCTCATTTTTCTTCATAAGCATTTGTCAAGCCATTCAGCAACCAGATATACATGAAGAAAAGAGCACAATTTTCTATTTATTTTATTTTAGCAACAACTCCTCAACCAGCAATCCTATCTTTTTAGGATTTTCATTACTCTCTCTTCCTTTATGATGTATAACCAAAGGAAAAAAACAACAAACAAACTTACTCTGTTAAATTAGTCTAACGCTAATTAACAAAATCATGCAGAAAATGGCTGCAGCACAGCAACATCTACTGCATTGTCCTTGAACCAAGTCATAAACCACTGTCTGCAGCACCAAAAATAAAATTCTGATCACTGGACTAGAAGTAAAACATTGACTACACAACTGGAAAACAGCAAAAAAAACAAAAAAAAAACAAAAAACAAGAGGCAATGTGACCAGAAATAAATGATTGACCCACAGAGCTGGAACTGAACTGGTGATCACAGGAGAGTAAAAGGATGACCAATTATCATGTGGTGAACAAGCAAAACCCCAAGGGTTTGACATCTCTGAACTGACTACGTGTCCCCCTCAACAAGCCGATGGCCTTTCGGCTGCCTCTTAAACGACACGGTTGCTGTGAGTTTGCTGTCTACACCAACTGTCCCTGAGGAGATGGGTCAGTTTCTCATAAAGGTTCAATTCTGTCAATTCAGGTAGGGGGTCCGCTATTCAAATTACAATCATCACTGTACAGTAGGTGTGCATTCAAGTGTGTGTTTGTGCATGTGTGTGCATGCGTGTGTGTGTGTGTGTGTGTGTGTGTGTGTGTGTGCGTGTGTGTGTGTGTGTGATGACCGACCAGCAAAATGTTCAGAAAGGAAGCTCTGCAAAGTAGAATGATATATAATTTATTTACCTAACAAATCATGTGCATAATGATTTATTAGGTAAATAGCATTTCTTTGCATACTGATATATGACTGTAACTCAAAGGCAGGCTATGACAAATTTGAATATTAAATTGTAGAGCTTAAATTTTGAAGTATGTTCATTATGATATTGGTAAGCATTTTTGGCAATGAACTTCACAGAGAAATGCAAGTTTGCTGAAACCCAGTAAAGGCTTAGAGAAAACACAGTGTTAGAATAATGTGCAAAATAAACTGGATCGTCACATGTGACAGCAGGCTTCTATCTTGTTTGTTGCTTGTTAAATGTCAGGGATCTCTTTATTTTGCATGAGATTCCACTGTCACCTCAACCTAAATATACCCTACAAGAGCAGGAGAAACACCAAACAAAAAGGAACTACAACATTTTCCTCCTGGAAGAAAGTGAACCATGACAAAAAATTTCATCACCCAGAGCCCAAAATCTGACAGTAAGTATGGGGGCAGGGGTATTCGTTTTAGGTGTTAGATAACTGGGTTATGAACTCAAGAACCACTGTAATGATTAATGGCAAAAATGAAAATAGTATTCTAAAAAAAATATTATCTTCTAATTACACTAAATATTTAATTACAAATCAAGGCCTGTAAAATATAATGTGACATGACTATCTTCCAACAACAGACTGTAATGCCTGAAGGCATTACAGTGGCTACGCATTGCTCCTGTTTAACATTTCATTTGCTGCGAGATTTCATCTGTTCTCACGGACGACTTTGCATTTGCCCTGATATTTTATTGGAATCTTATTTGAATGAATAAACACACTGATACTGTGACCTTTATTCCTCATTATAAGTATATGTTATGTGAATAATGATGATTATCCAACCATATAATTTTTATCTTCATCAGTATCACTGTAGATACTCTAGTCTTATTCCTGCAGCTTGTATCACTCTTGGCATTAAGAGCCAATCTTCTTAAATGCAACTGTTATAAAAACAGCTTCTTCCCCACTGCAGTCAGCCTCATGAATAATGCCCCCCCCCCCTCCCCCAGGTAACCATCCGCCCTTCACCAGTCTGCAAAGACAGTTTACTGTTTGGACTTCCTCTCTTCACCTGCAAACACCATCCTTATACAGCATATCTCAACTCACCATAGTGTGAATTGTAAATCGTCTTCTGTTCCTGTTCCTACTCCTCATTCTCTATTATTCTCTTCCACCTTCAATGCACCGACACCGCGTCAAGTTCCTCGACAGTCATTTTTACTGTACTTGGCAATAAAACCTTTTCTGATTTCTGATTTCTGATTTCTGAATTGAAATTCAAGCGAACTCTTGTGGAAAAAAGAAAACTCCCGCCACTACTTCTGATGTGAGAGGCTTTATTAGCTATTGCAGATACTAGTACATGTTATATTATAAATGCACAGCACAGAAGGCTAATGGAAATAAGTTTGAGTGAAGGGAGATACATCATTTCAACGTTTGAACACATCTCTGTATGCTAATGCATTTTAAGCAAATGTGAGCCATACTAATTCCATTTGGACCTGTAGTGGAGGTTTATTAGATTACTGTTAAATGTCATGTTTATCAGGTTTGAGATATTAATGGAAATCATTTAAAAAATGTGACAGAGCTCTCCAGTGCTAGTGGAGTACTTCTGTTTTCAATACACTTTCCAGCCGATTTAAACACAAATCAGATTTTTACTTGCACAAAACAAGCATGTACCCACATGAGTATTTTATGCTGGTAAAAATCTTGACATTAGAATAAGTGAATATTTTGTTTCCAGAAAGTATTTGGTCAGTAAAATGGTATTTCATTTTGGATCCATCTTCTTTGCACTTCAGATGTTCAATGAGCTAATGCTAATGAAGTTATTTTTTTTATTTTAGTGTCTTGAAATTCAAATTAATATTCAATGAAGCGCTTGCTCTCTTCCTTTTATTTTACTGTTAGAGTCATTATATGCATATGGTGCCTGGAGACACAAGTATCTCTCTATGAACAAGGGGCTTATTGTGAACATAGGCCAGCAGCAATGAAAAAGCCACTCACCTGTTCAGCCCGAAAGCCAACTCCACTCTGCTCCACAGTGCCAAGCTACACCACTACCAGCTGCTAGCAATCTTCAATTACAACACCTGAGCCGCTTCAGACACTGGAAAGCCAGCAGGTTTGTGAGGGAGAAACGCAGGGAAGCTCACGTCAAAGTAAATAGAGCTGTATTATTGATTTGCTGCTGTGTAGATTGTGGTCTCCTTTATGCAATGCTGGAAAAATGGAGCTGCAGGCTGTCCAACAACTGAATGATACAAACTCAATGTAGCCGTCATTAATGTTTTTAAGAGTACAGTAATGGGTGTGCAGACAACAATGTTAAAACTGTTGATGTATTAATTTCCCATTAAAAAGTCATAAAACATCCATCTAATGGCAATTTGCAGCTTATGGGGTTGGAATAATAACTTTAGTATTACTCATTTCCTATAAATCTCCAATTCATTGATAAACAAATACCATATTACTAGGATTATTGTCCATAAATATGGTTTAGTTTATGTAATGTAACATTTTTTCTTCAAAAGAATGAAATGACCAAACAATTAAAAAAATTTGTACTGAAAATTTTGAATTATTAAAGAAAATTATATTGTGAGGTCATTACATCGGATACTTTTACTTGGGGCATGGTGCCGACAGGGTAATTTTCCAAGTAGAAGACATAAGAAAATTATTGCATATCAACTTCACATAACAAACCGAAGTCCATGGCTCATATACCAGCATTATTGTGTGAAAAGCAACATGCATGGTAAGAATATTAAATATCTTTGGTTCACAGTAATCATGCAAGTAGATTTCTGTCCCGTTATCAGATCAATTACGTTTCACATCATTAAGGCAAAGGATAAATTTAATCACAGAGCACTGAAGAGGTGCTTATGTATTATATTGATGTTTTTGATTGAAGCAAACCCTTTCTCCTTTCAACCTCTCAGTCATTGTGTATTCTTTGCAAAACAACGCATTAGGACAAACTCAGATTTGAACTCGCTTGGCGACATTTCATCATAAGCCCTTCATTTAAATGTGAGTGTGTGGCTTTTGTTTGAATAACTTCATGCTCTGGACGAAGATCCTTAGATCTTTTTATTTTCTTTTTATGACATTCATGGTACTCATGGGTAAAATTTCTATTGGGGCTAATAATTTCCTCTTCCTGTTTCCGTGTGTAACCAAAATTCAGCAAAAAAATCTGGACAATTCTTACCAACAGATGAAATCAAAAAATTATTTCAGAGGGAAAACCACAACAGAAGGCATCACTAATCATACAGATGGCTTAGATGAATTGGTTTTAATGTGGGGGCTATCATATTACGACTATACACACCTTAAATTATGTTTAAATGAACACTAACATTGACTTGAGTCTGTTAAGGGCTTGTTGCTCTATTACATATGGTCTGTCAGTGCAAATGGATAGCCTATAGGTAATTCAATAATGAATAAGACTGTGATCAGGTGGGGCTTAATAGAGAGTTAAATGGGCGATGCAAAGCTCCACTGACTGACTTGAGTGGCTGTTCATATACATACACTATTTTTCCTTTGTTTCTAACATGTATGAGAGCAGCTGATGGGCAGGATTAAATTAATAATGACACTGTACATGAAAAATGAAGTGCACGTCTCGGGAATGTGTCTTCACTTCAAAGCAAGTGGGTTTTAATGATGATTCACTTAAATTTACTTTCTTTACATTTGTGCCATTGGTCAGTGGTTTTCATTTTCAACTTCCAATCATCATTTTGGAAGGAGGAAGGAAAGTCTGATTTATATGATGAGTGGAAGGAGCCACTACACCATCACAATGAGGTTTCTGAACAGCCATTGCAAAGCTCTTCACAAGAATGTGACTGCCTCTGGCTATCACCATCTTGGCAGTTTCTAAAAGTCCCTACTTACCAGAAAATGTGCAAAGAGGTGGAGCATGGGTGGAACTGAGGCGAACTGAATGACTGAAGACAGATGACTGAAATACATTGACTACATCAATGTGCTTTCACTTGAGTCTCACCTTTGCAAACTGACAAACCTTTGAAAATTATTTTGCAGATTTTTTCCCCTTTATACTTAAAACATATTAGTTGCATTTCAGGCACATGCACTTCTGCACACATTCTTTCCTCGTTTGACATTATTTATGCTTATTTAATACTGTAATTATGCTGATTCTGATTTCTTACGTTGGTCTGTAGTTATAAGCCGGTAAGCAACAGCAAGTAAAGGGGGTCTATGTGTGTTTGCGTATGAAGTAAAACACATTTTCCCTCCATTCAGCAGCCTAATAAGAGAGAATGCAGGTACATTATTGGGGATTATTTCACTTCCACATCTTGTTGCTTCAGAGGTCGAAAAACAAGAGCAAAGACAAATCCAATTTTAAATGCCAAAAGGTTAAGAACTTAACCTCCTTTCTCCTCTCATGGGTAAAGGCTGCCAGATTCCAGTTATTCCTTTTTTTTTTTTTTATACAGAAGCCTTGTATTACAATTAACCAGAAGTGGGAAATAAGAAAGTCCAAATATTTTGATACTGCACTCAAGAGCAGATTTATACTTCGCCAGAGTATAGGATTTTTCTAACAAATGTTTACTTTTACTCTCCATTTTAATACAAATTTCCATAATTTCTATTTCGTACATCTTCAGAACATGTTAAATCCATTTGTAGATTCTCTGTGTGCTTTGGTGCTTTTATGACATCGAGACTGATTTCAACCGACGTTGAGGCAACAGAAAGGCACAGAAAATAACTAAAAGCTAAATAACACGAATGACTGACGAAAGGAGACGACAGATGTAGGAAAAAGAAAAAAAGGGCTTTGTTCTTCATAACGGTCATTCATGCAGAATATATTCTTTCCTTGAGTGACTGCGATATATGTTTGAATAAAGTAACCAAGCTCCTTGAATCAGTATTATATTGTTATTCTTCGACTTTCACTGGGCTGTATTCTTGATCATCAAGTAACTGTACATAAAAAACATACTAAATTTTTTTACCTCAATTTAGGTATGGATGTAGCTGAGCATGACTCCATAAAGGAGAATGTAGTTTTGGTTGTCAACATGTGTTTATGTTAATTAATGACTGAAAGTCACATGGTGATACATAAATGTGCTTTAACACTACATTCTTCTTTCAAATGTTTATGGATAATACATTAAAACAGAAATGGCCTTGAATCTATGAGGAAAAAGCCTCTGTCTCACTCCAGTGCTTGAAATAATCACAAGCGAGACTGTATAGATGAATATATCACTCATGCATTTCTCTTCTTATGTGACAATGTCTTGAACATTGTTTTCCTTGCTTGAGTGCAGAGTGGCCTTGAAAAAGCATCACAGTAACAAGACTGTGTGATTCATGTTAAATTAATATTTACAACAATAATACACATGAATTTCATTCATCAGTATAGATGCCGTAGTGCATACATTTAGAAACATAGCTCCCAGGTGCATGCTTTATTATATAGAGAGCAGATGTAGCTCAAAGAAGCATTGCTATTTGAAAGTATTTAATTGGAGACTGCAGTTCAAGACAGCCTAGCTCTGCTGCTGGTTTTATTCTAATTGCCAGCAGCAATGCACTTAATGAAGCAAGTGTTGAAGAGTGTGGATGAAAGAGTGAGAGTGACCAGGTTTCCAAGGCAACAGCAGCGGTAGCAGAGTAGTGTTCTCATCTTGAGGAAAGGGCTAAAGGAGAGCTGTGTTTTCCCTGCAGTGCTTCTTGTAACAATATAATGAATATATATGTTTATGTGTGTGTGTGTGTGTGTGTATATATACTGTATATATATATATATATATGTATGTGTGGGTATATATATATATATATATATATATATATATATATATATATATATATATATATATATATATATATACACCCACCTATATATTTGAACAAGCTCACTTGAAAATTGCACGCTGTCACGCTTTTTGACTCCACCCACTACCTGTCAATCAAACGCCCAACTAATCCCGCCGCCCAACAAATCACGGCGCATCTGCCTGAAGGAATCATGTGAACAATATGGCGTAAGGCATCGGGCAGCGAGGCTTTTTGGTGCAGTTACGCGTTTCGTCCACACGACAACGCAAATATTCGGGACGAAAACGCCAGCCAAAGTGAAGTTTTTTGAAAACGCCGTGTCTGTGTTATCGTGTGGACGCTGTCCACGATTGTGCGTCCTTGTCAAAAAATGTGCGTCAAAGATGCAAAGACACACGAGACACGCACGTATATATATATATATAGTATATATATATATATATATATATATATATATATATATATATATATATATATATAGTATGGACTAGAAGTACTATATATATATATACATAAATATAAATATATATATATATATATATATATATATATATATATATATATATATATATATATATATATATATATATATATATATATATTAGTGCTGTCAGGCGATTAAAAAAAATTGATCTAATTAATTACAGGATTTGTAATTAATTAATCTAATTAAACGCATTTTAATCTCATACCTGCTAAAGGCCCCCAAATAAAGAATTTGAATTCTAGGACATTACAAAATTGTAGTGCATGACTAATCAATAGAATGCACCAAGAAAAGAAGATTTGAAATCCACATTTTTATTGGTTAAGTGTTCTTTATAAATGAAATTCAAAGGAAAAAAAGTCCAAGCACATCAGCAAACCAATTAGGCCAGATGCATTTCTCAAAAATGCAATACGAATACAGTTAAATAAAATAAATAAAATTCAGAAATAAAATAAGGCTGAGTCTCAAATAGGCACATAAGCAGACTCTCAATCAAAATGAATACTAAAGCTGACTCAATACAGCAATTCAAAATGAATAGTATAATATGCCTCTAAATAAGGCAACTAAATAGCAAGATGCCAACAGGCTTTTCCTTTAAAAGGGTAAGCTAACGTTCAACTCTGTGTCCTTGACATGTTTTGCATTTAAATGATACGTTAGGCTGGAGCTGCTTCGGTGATATGAAAATTCTCTTTTACAAAAGGTACAAATAATAATAATAATAATAATAATAATAATAATAATAATAATAATAATAATAATAATAATGTATTAAATTCATATAGCACTTTTCTGGACACTTAAAGACGCTTTACATCGGATCCATTATTCATTCACTCCTCATTCATACTTGGTGATGGTAAACTACATGTGTAACCACAGCTACCCTGCGGTGGACTGATGGAGGCGTCTGCAGCGCAGAATCACTGCGTTTTTCTTGATAGTCCCGTCTTTGTTCTTTTTATAAATAAACTTTCCGCCCAAAGGTCCGAGTGGGCTTGCCTCGCTCTCCTGTGTCGCATCCATCTCCGTTGTCAGTCACTCTGCTTTTGACTAGTGGCGCAGGTAGGAAGTGATGTGCCGCTTCAGCCTAAGGGTCACTCAATGGGCCAAATTTAAAATGCTTGCGCATTGACTTGCCACTCGCGATTAATTGCGCTAATTTTTATAGCGCTTTAATTTGCAGCGTAATTAATTAATCTAATTAACACGTTAAAGTGACAGCCCTTCTTCTTCTTTTCCTTTCGGCTTTTCCCTTCAGGGGTCGCCACAGCGAATTGATTGCCTCCATCTAACCCTGTCTTCTGCATCCTCTTCTCTCACACCAACTACCTTCATGTTCTCTTTCACTACATCCATAAACCTCCTCTTTGGTCTTCCTCTAGGCTTCCTGCCTGGCAGTTCAAAACTCAGCATCCTTCTGCAAATATATTCACTATCTCTCCTCTGGACATGTCCAAACCACTCAGTGTGGCCTCTCTGACTTTATCTCCAAAACCTCTAACATGTGCTGTCCCTCTGATGTACTCATTCCTGATCCTATCCTTCCTGGTCACTCCCAAAGAGATCTTCAGCATCTCATCTCTGCTACCTCCAGCTCTGTCTCCTGTCTTTTCCTCAGTGACACTGTCTCTAGACCAAACAACATCGCTGGTCTCGCCACAGTTTTGTACACCTTTCCTTTCATTTTAGCTGAAACTATTCTATCACACATCACACCTGACACTTTCCTCCACCCGTACCATCCTGCCTGTACACGCTTCTTCACCTCTTTTCCACACTCTCCATTGCTCTGGACTGTTGACCCTAAGTACTTCAAATCCTCCACCTTCTTGATCTCTTCTCCCTGTAACCTCACTCTTCCACGTGGGTCCCTCTCATTCACACACATGTACTCTGTCTTACTGCGGCTAACCTTCATTCCTCTCCTTTCCAGAACAAACCTCCACCTCTCTAGCTTCTCCTCCACCTCTTCCCTACTCTCACTGCAGATCACAATGTCATCTGCTAACATCATAGTCCATGGAGATTCCTATCTAAACTCGTCTGTCAGCCTGTCCATCACCATAGCGAACAAGAAGGGGCTCAGAGCTGATCCCTGATGCAGTCCCACCTCCATCTTGAACTCCTCTGTCACACCTACAGCACACCTCACCACTGTCTTACAGTCCTCATACATGTCCTGCACCGCTTTAACATACTTCTCTGACACTCCAGACTTCTTCATACAATACCACAGTTCCTCTCTGGGCACCCTGTCATAAGCTTTCTCCAGATCTACAAAAACACAATGCAGCTCCGTTTGGCCTTCTCTATACTTCTCTATCAACATCCTCAAAGCAAATACTGCATCTGTAGTACTCTTTTTTGGCATGAAACCATACTGCTGCTCACAAATGTTCACTTCTGTCCTTAGTCTAGCTTCCACTACTCTTTCCCATAACTTTATTGTATGGCTCATCAGCTTTATTCCTCTGTAGTTGCCACAACTCTGCACATCTCCCTTGTTCTTAAAAATGGGCACCAGCACACTTCTCCTCAACCCCTCAGGCATCTTCTCACTATCTAAGATCCTGTTGAACAAATCAGTCAGAAACTCTACTGCCACCTCTCCTAGACACTTCCTAACCTCTACCGGTATATCATCAGGACCGACTGCCTTTCCACTCTTCATCCTCTTCAGTGCCCTCCTCACTTCATCCTGACTAATCTTTGCTACATCCTGGTCCACAGCAGTCGTCTTGTCTTTGTTCTCTCTCATTTTCCACGTTCATCAACTCTTCAAAGTACTCTTTCCATCTTCCCATCACACTACTGGCACCTGTCAATAGACTTCCATCCCTATCCTAAACACCCTAACCTGCTGCACGTCCCTCCCATCTCTATCTCTCTGTCTTGCCAACCGGTATAGATCAGTCTCTCCCTCCTTACTGTCCAACCTAGCATACAAGTCATTATAAGCTTCTTGTTTCGCCTTTGCTACCTCTACCTTCAACCTTAGGCTGCATCTCCCTGTACTCCTGTCTACTCTCCTCAATGCTCTCAGTGTCCCACTTCTTCTTAGCTAACCTCTTTCTCTGTATACATTCCTGTACCTCGTCATTCCACCACCAAGTCTCCTTATCTACTTTCCTTCCAGATGACACTCCAGGTACTCTCCTAACTGTCTCCCTGATCACATTAGCTGTAGTTGTCCAGTCATCTAGAAGCACCTCCTGACCACCCAGAGCCTGTCTTAACTCCTTCCTAAAAGTCATGCAACACTCTTCCTTTTTTAGCTTCCACCATTTCGTCTTCTGCTCTGCCTTTGCCCTCTTCATCTTCCTCACCACCAGAGTCATCCTACACACCACCATCCTATGCTGTCTGGCTACATTATCGCCTACCACTACTTTGCAGTCACTGATCTCCTTCAGGTTACACCGTCTACACAAGATGTAGTCTACCTGTGTGCTCCTACCACCACTCTTATAGGTCACCCTATTTTCCTGCCTCTTCTGGAAGAAAGTATTCACTACAGCCATTTCCATCCTTTTTGCAAAGTCAACTACCATCTGTCCTTCTGCGTTCCTCTCTTGGATACCAAACCTGCCCATCACCTCCTCATCACCTCTGTTTCCTGCACCAACATGTCCATTGAAGTCTGCACCAATGACAACTTTCTCACTTCTAGGCATGCTCTGCATCACTTTATCAAAGTCCAACCAGAATTTCTCCTTCTCCTCCAGCTCACATCCTACCTGTGGAGCATACCCACTAACAACATTGAACATCACACCTTCGATTTCTAGTTCAGACTCATCACTCCATCTGACACTCTTTTTACCTCCAGGACATTCCTAACAAACTCCTCCTTCAAGATAACTCCTACTCCATTTCTCTTCCCATCTACACCATGATAGAACAACTTGAACCCTGCTCCTAAACTTCTAGCCTTGCTACCTTTCCACCTGGTCTCCTGGACACACAGTATGTCTACCTTCCTCCTCTGCATCATGTCAACCAACTCTCTACCTTTCCCTGTCATAGTTCCAACATTCAACGTCCCTACTCTTAGTCCTATAGTCTTGGCGCTCCTCTTCTCTCTCTTCGTGCGAATGCACTTTCCTCCTCTCCTTGTTTGACCAATAGTAATCCAATTTCCACCGGCGCCCTGTAAGTCAACAGCGCCGATGGCGGTCGTTGTTAACCCGGGCCTCGACCGATCCGGTATGGAAGTCATAGGTTTGATTTGCATGTTTGATTTGGCAAAAGTTTTACGCCGGATGCCCTTCCTGACTCAACCCTCTGTATTTATCCGGGCTTGGGACCGGCACAATAAGACACTGGCTTGTGCCCTCTTGCGGCTACATTGTTAAAGTGACAGCCCTAATATATACACACACACACACACACACACACACACACACACACACACACACACACACACACATATATATATATATATATATATATATATATATATATATAGAGAGAGAGAGAGAGATATGAAGAAACAGCAGTCCTCCACAATCCACTAAAGGAACAGTACTTGTCTTCACACATCAGACATGGCAGAAATGGACCTGGGCAGGTCGTTGATGAAGTACAACGTAGTACACCTGCCTAAAAGGAACAAGGAACTCTGCAGGGAGAGAGCTTTGGGAGATTTTGCGTTTTAGGATATGAACAAAGAAATTGGATGTTCATTTTTTGCGATGCCTATTTTAGAAATCCGTACTGATTCAATATCTTTGGAATCCAGATCATTTGTATTGGCAGGTCTTGAGCCAGATGCCCACAATGGTTCATATTCCCTCTACAGCACAGCTATGTATACTAACCTAAGCTTGATAGCCCTACATACTATCAAATTTCTTTTCTTTTAAATATTTGTTTTCTCCTTTTGGATAACTCCTGCCTTCTGGTTGTGTTCAGGCTTGTTTATAATCAAATATAATTCATAAAGAAATTGCTCTCTCCTCTTTTTGCCAGTGGTCTGCATTGTCTGTTTCCAAGTAGGACACACTCTGCCCAGCAGGAAAAGAGCAAGGGAGGCCAAGTGTAACCAAAGTCTTGTATGAGCCTAGCGGTCAGTAATGGATGATATAAAGCAAAAGCTTGCTAAAGGGAGCGTTTCAAGATCCCCAATGATTCCAGGAAGTTTTCTTCGCCATAGAAACATCATAATTTCATGTGAACTATCATTATGACCATCCACAGTACCTGCATGTCCGTCTCAGAAGGACACTGAGGAGTTCAAACGAGCCTGACCGTGATTGGGAACAGGAGCAATTGACCTTGATAAAGACTATCAAATTGTCAGACAACTGGTTGTCTACCAGGGTTTAAAATAAAGATGGGGGCATTCTGCCACTGCAACAGTAAGTTGAAGGTGCAGTTTAGATGTGCTCATTTTTGCAAATAAGTTTGCTTACAGATTTTGTCTTATTTATTGAAATTTATTGACAGAAATTTGCAAATTAAAAAAAAGTTGTTTTTTTTACCTACTACATTTCATTGCAATTGCATTCAACAATTGCAATAACATACTGCAAAAATTAACATATTGCAACCTATATTTGTTGTCATGTTATGTATTCTTGTTTACTGGATTGTGGATTGCTTTTGCCACAGTATTATTTCTTTTTATCTTTTTTGTGACAAAATACAATATATATAATAGCATTTCTGACAAAGGAAGTAACTGAATGCAAGTTTATTCTTTCTAACAATACAACAGAACTAATTGCATACAACATCTACACATTTTTTGAGTGGCAGAGGATATTGTGTTGACAATTTGGAGCTTGAGGCTACAATGTTTATTATTTGATCTTCTTCTTCAATTTAGCTGTCTTTTTAAGTCATAGTATTTTGTCTAAATCTGTAACACTATGACTACGCATTTAAGTAACAATATTAAATGGAATTTTGATAATCTCCTTCTTTTCCTTTCGGTTTTTCCCTTCAGGGGTCGCCAAAGCGAATCAATTGCCTCCATCTAACCCTGTCTTCTGCTCCACTTCTCTCACACCAACTACCTTCATGTCCTCTTTCATATACATCCATAAAACTCCTCTTTGGTCTTTGTCTATGCCACCTGCCTGGCAGTTCAAAACTCAGCATCCTTCTATCATTATATTCACCAGCTCTCCTCTGAACATATCCAAACTATTTCAGTCTGGCCTCTTTGACTTTATCTCCAAAATCTCTAACATGTGCTGTCCCTCTGATGTACTCATTCCTGATCCTATCCTTCCTGGTCACTCCCAAAGAGATCTTCAGCATCTTCATCTCTGCTACCTCCAGCTCTGTCTCCTGTCTTTTCCTCAGTGACACTGTCTCTAGACCAAACAACATCATTGGTCTCACCACAGTTTTGTACACCTTTCCTTTCATTTTAGCTGAAACTCTTCCATCACACATCACACCTGACACTTTTCTCCACCCATTCCATCCTGCCTGTACGCACCTCTTCATCTCTTTTCCACACTTTCCATTGCTCTGGACTGTTGACCCTAAGTACTTCAAATCCTCCACCTTCTTGATCTCTTCTCCCTGTAACTTCACTCTTCCACTTGGGTCCCTCTCATTCACACACATGTACTCTGTCTTACTGCGGCTAACCTTCATTCCTCTCCTTTCCAGAACAAACCTCCACCCTCTAGCTTCTCCTCTACCTGTTCCCTGCTCTCACTACAGATCACAATGTCATCTGCAAACATCATAGTCCATGAAGATTCCTGTCTAACCTTGTCTGTCAGCCTGTCCATCACCATAGCGAACAAGAAGGAGCTCAGAGCTGATCCCTGATGCAGTCCCACCTCCACCTTGAACTCCTCTGTCACACCTACAGCACACCTCACCACTGTCTTACAGTCCTCATACATGTCCTGCACTGCTCTGACATACTTCTCTGCGACTCCAGATTTCCTCATACAATACTCTCTCTGAGCACCCTGTCATAAGCTTTCTCCAGATCTACAAAAACACAATGCAGCTCCATTTGGCCTTCTCTTTACTTCTCTATCAGCATCCTCAAAGCAAATACTGCATCTGTAGTACTCTTTTTTGGCATGAAACGATACTGCTGCTCACAAAGGCTCACTTCTGCCCTTAGTCTAGCACTCTTTCCCATAACTTCATTGTATGGCTCATCAGCTTTATTCCTCTGTAGTTGCCACAACCACAACATCTTAAAAATGGGCACCAGCACACTTCTCCTCCATTCCTCAGGCATCTTCTCACTATCTAAGATCCTGTTGAACAACCAAGTTAGAAACTCTACTGCCACCTCTCCTAGACGCTTCCAAACCTCTACCGGTATATCATCAGGACCGACTGCCTTTCCATTCTTCATCCTCTTCAATGCCCTCCTTCTTTCATCCTGACTAGTCTTTGCTACTTCCTGGTCCACAACAGTCACCTCTTCTAGTCTTTGATCTCTCTCATTTTCCTTGTTCATCAACTCTTCAAAGTACTCTTTCCATCTTCCCATCACACTGCTGGCATCTGTTAATAGACCTCCATCCTTATCCTTAGTCACCTTAACCTGCTGCACGTCCTTCCCATCTCTGTCTCTCTGTCTTGCCAAGCTGTATAGATCAGTCTCTCCCTCCTTATTGTCCAACCTAGCATACAAGTCATCATAAGCCCCTTGTTTGGCCTTTGCTACCTCTACTTTCACCTCACGCTGCATCTCCCTGTACTCCTGTCTACTCTCCTCAATGCTCTCAGTGTCCCACTTCTTCTTAGCTAACCTCTTTCTCTGTATACATTCCTGTACCTCGTCATTCCACCACCAAGTCTCCTTATCTACTTTCCTTCCAGATGACACTTCAGGTACTCTCCTAACTGTCTCCCTGATCACATTAGCTGTAGTTGTCCAGTCATCTAGAAGCACCTCCTGACCACTTAACTCAAAATAAGGTAAACCATTGGTATAATCATGCACCATTCTTGTCCAGATGCAAGAAGTTTCTCACAGCTTAACCGGTGAATATAATGTTGTGTGCTCTTTATCTGGAGAAGAGAAATAAGTTTAATAGGTTGTTCATCACTATGAGAAATTATATTTTCATTTCTTGTCACAACTGACTGCAATTTGTGCATGCAATATACCGTAATTGTAGCAGCAACTAAATTGATTTACACAACTGACTGTCTCTTCTCAGTTTAGGGGAAGAGATACTAGAAAAATTATTAAATTTAACAATAGGTCAGTGTCAAATTTGGCAATAGAATGCAGAGTTATGAAAATGCTGCAATTTTATATTCACATATTTTTATCTTAAATAAAACTCAAGTGCCACAGGTCCACAAAACACTGTAAAACATATGATCATTTAAACCACATTTGTCAGACTTCGTGACATACATATGAAATTACTGATCCGATATAATACTGTATCTTCAATTTATCATCATCCTGGCTGCAAATATCACATCGTCTTAAGTTTCCCTCACCCTACCCTAATTGAATCTCCTGAATAAAAAGACACAGCCATGTGTCAAAAAGCAGATAATAGCCATAATTTTTAGAAAGTACATCCGTCAAGTAAAAGGGTCTTCAACAGAATATACTGTAGGAACATTAATAATTTATGGATGGAGAGCCAACATTACGTGGAAATTTTGAGAAGCCCAGGGCATGCCACAGGAGAAATTTCCAGCAGCAAATAGATCTTGAAGGTGTCATCGTTCTCTACAAGAGTGAAATAAAATGATAAGCAGGTTTTTCTGAACTTTCAGTTCATGCTAAACATTTTAGCTGTTTAGCATGAATTGAAATTCCATGGACTTTAAGCACATTGTAACATCAAAGGAAGTAAAACCAAAAATAATCTGTAAATGTTTTTAAATCCTTTCAGCTGAAACAATTTAAAACTTATTTAATGTAACAATAAACTGTACGGACAAGTTCTGCACTCACTGGCATACTATAGCACTTTTGACTTTACCCCTTGTTATTTCTACACTGACTTTGCAGGAGATACACAGAAGCATACAGCAGTCTAACAGTCATTGTGCTGTAGCTCATAGCAAACGGTGTCAAAAACCTGAACATTTTTTTTGCTGTTTCTTTCACTAGACTAAATGATGTGCTGTGCACAGCAGGCTCTCGCCCCAGCTGTCAAGTTACATACTATTGATAATATTGGCTGTCTTTCTCCTTTGCAAGCAGGGGAGGCTAAAATTAGAAGCAAGTTAAGCATGGCCTCAGAGCTGATAAACTCGGTAGGGCAACTTGTGATTTCCTATTTCAAGCTGTATTGGAAATGAAGTTTTGAAGTGGAACTCTGTAAGCTCTTGAAACTCTCACACCTCCACCTTCCAACTTTGAGTAGTAGAATGGAACTAATTATAACAACAATAATAGGTTATTATTAATATTAATACTATTATTATTAATAATAAGCATTTTTCCATTTTGATGTTTAGGCTAACTAGATAAGTATGCTGGTAATGATGATACTAATACTATTCTGGAGAAATATCACATTGTTGTAGAACCCCACCCTGCACTGAGGTAGTTGTTCTATTTTAACAATGACAGTTTCCTATTCTTTCCCCAACCATCTGTCTTCTCATCTGTTCCGCATGTGTACGTCATTGTCTTCAAATGAGTGTCCTTTGTCCTTGCAAGTAGTGGCATCTCTTTCAAAAGAGAATTTCGCCACCATTCATGTGAAACTGATAATAAAGCAAATGACTTATATGAGGCCCCATTAAGCAAACAAACCATTTATACACTCTACAACTGTAATGACCTATAATTGTGCTGTCAGAGTCAACTGTAAATGCGTGACCTAAACAACTCTCAATGTTGGAAACCGTGGAAGAGTTTAATATCTGAAACTCCCCACTCATCAGTTTGACCCAAGGGAACCTCATGGATAAGAGGTGTAATGTCTTCAGACCCTAAATAGATGTTCAGTTCCTTGATATTTGACCATCAAGGAATATCTGGTTCAAACATGATACAAGGCAGTGAACTCACAGGAAAATATCATGCTTGCGGGAATGTATTTCCAGTGCAGAAGGCGGATCTGCTGAACCTCTGTTTTCAGTCAGTGATATGGGGTCACCGAGACAGAGCACAGCTCACAATGCATGTCTCAAAATATCCAGGCACACTCTGAAGATGCATTGGATGAATGGAACTTTTTTTTTGTATTGATGCTGTGTTGAATAATTTTATTTGTGTGTCACAAATGTAATCATCTATGAGGCATCTGTGTATTTCATGTGCATATTCTTTCAAATATATTTACAATTCCGTTACATAAGACTGCTTCTACTTGATTCATCTTGTATCAGGTCCTTTTCTGCAGATCATGGGACTGTATGTCATAAAGTGGAAGCAGCACAAAACTGACAGGGCAACGTGACACACACAGCTGGTGGCTCTCTCATTGGCTATATATCATTGATTTCTACTGTGATTCATATCCCTTGCATACCTGACATTGGCTTATAAGTGTTCTGTTTCACATGACCTGTTAGTGTCTGCTTAGCTCACTCGGATTCATAAAAGAAATGGTAATTTAAAAAGTAGTAGTGTGCACCAGGTACTTTTCTTCTAATGGAAAAGAGGCAAGTATAGTAGAGCCGGTGTGATGCATGCTACCTCAGGCAGCATATCCTGCTCCCATTGCATGTCCTGACCCAGTGATTGATGATCATAATTGCTGAATCATTGTTAATAGATTTTGCTAGATTTGCTGCTTTCTGGTATTGAATTCATCATCAGAAGCCAGATTGTTTCATTGATGGGTATTGGGTCTAAATATTCTATTTTGAGGTTGGATTTGCCTTCTTGTATAGATGCCTCTATCCGGAGTGTTCCTCAAGGCACTCAGTCAGTAGACTAGAAATCTTTTCAACACCTCAATTGAATCTCTCTTAAGCTGCTGTCTATATAAAGATGGGTGCTAGTTGCCCAAGCAGCAGTTAACACAGTGAGAGACCACTTGCTCTCTTGGATTATCAAAGCCAAAAACTAATCAGACAGGATTGGAGCGGTGCCATGTGGAGGAAAACCTCATCTTTTATACCTTAAAAGCATGGTTCCAGGATGGTCCACGCCTTGCAGTTATACCCTGTGCCCTACATTGCATGTTATGAGCAATGAACTTTTGCACCATGACACACAGTAGCTCTTATGCTGTCAGAGGGCCTGGGTAATGGCATTTGGCAAACCGCTGTGCAGGAGTTTCAAGTCCGAAACCTGCAACTACTGTAAATGCTGGGCGTGTCAGGGTCGCTTCTGAGGTCTATTGTTCTCCATTTGTGAGTCTGTTACCTTCTTTTTGTACAAAACATTGTTCTCTAGTCTTATTCTAAAATGTTATTGTCATGATTGCATGGTATTGATTTTGCATGATTCATTGGAATACATCATCACTCTTGTACACAACTGGTTCTACAGTTGAAATAAATGTAATGTATTGGACTACGTGCATGATTTTATGAAGATAAGCATACACTTACATAGCACAACAGTCATGATCCATTGTTGGACAAACACTTCATACTCACTGTCACAATTTGCTTATGTTTACTGGAGTAATATGTGAGGGAAACTATGCAGCATTAGATAACAAAGGCGTACTGTACATTTATCTCCGTCTTGGTCTTTCTCAGTGGCAGCTATGACTGAGGATGATGTTCTTAATGAAGGTAGATTAGATGGATTATACAAGGAACATTGTTCCAGAGGAGTTAATACCTCCTATTCTGTTGGCCAATGCGCTCAGCAGTCTTAAGGCCTTTATAGAATGTGTTCTATTTTTGAAGTAAATATTAAGCCGCATGTCTGAGATTGGATGATGCACTGCTGGAGGGTGGTGAAAGGCAGTTCTCAAGGCCTGGATCAATGTGAATATCTTACATTTCTTGAAGGATTACTCTGAAAATGTATAGGCAGCCACACTCTTTATGAAGTATGGTGAAATCCTAACTTGATCTGCCACCATCATCATACTATTTCTTGTCGATTGCTTCACTTTATGATCCTCAAAAATGTAATCTTTCTACCTCCTACCTTCGCAGTGAATAAGACACCTATCAATTTCATTTTGTGGTAATCAGCAATTCTCAGGCTGATAACACATTAAGATGAGCCAATGATAGTGTCAATTATGTATGAGAACACTGATGTTTTGACAGAAATTGTAACCTACCAAACTTTACAATAGTTAAATATCAACATTAATGTCTGTATTTATTAAACCCACTAGTTCCGTTTCAAATCTATGAAGTACAGTATTGTTTAGTTGTATCATTTAGACAGTTTTTATTTATGCTGCCTTTTGCTTCTCCAAAATTTTCAATGCTCACATGATGCACTTTAATAATAATACTGTTACCTTTATTCTGGCACCGGTTTTAGGATGACTGTACAAATTGTAAAACTCATCATTTCTGTCTGAAAATTTAGTTTGCTGATGAGACCTTCATACCAACTAGTATGGCTATAAACTACAGGTTTTTACTGATTTCATGCGTAAGCCTGTTGTCAGTGCCTTCCAGGATTTTTGAAGTGACTGGAGATAGATAATGAGAGTGCTCTCTGACTTGACAGTGACTGATGCACCATGTGGTGCTAAGAAAATATATTCATTCTATGCCATTTTAATGATTACGGACCTTTCTTGTCATTTATTACTGAAAGTTAAATAAAATGTCTTTTGTCTAACAATTCATCAGAAACTGATTTTGGTCAGAATTTTATATTAAGACTACAATACAAAGACTTGGCTTGGGAACTGTTAATGAAAGAGACCTTACATTGTTTAATGACTTATGTTGCAATCCTCTAGTTCACACAATTTAAATAATATGTGCAACATTGATTAAGTCAGATTAACTCACAGCTTCTGTACCAATGATAAAACACAGCAGAATACATAGAGCGTGAACATCCAGACATGAAGAGGCAGTGTTTCAAGGATTGCTTTCAACCATGGATAATTGTCTATTATAAAAATCATCTTCTATTCTGCAGAGGTAACTTGACATTTCAGAATTAACATCACAATGCCACTGCCTTGCATTAAATTTGTAGCAATGACCAGCCCATCATTGCTTTAAAAGTACAAGATAGTGTATGATGTTTTTTTCTTTTTTTGCAATTGACGTAACAAACACAGGTCCTGGGACTCACCTACTTCAAACCCTGGAATGCTTCCCTCTCAACATTCTGGGGCTTCCTGACTTTGAAATGAGGCTCTGTTCCCCACATGACAAGAATACTAGTTCTCATTAATGAGTCTGGGTCCTAGAGTGAGGCACATTTTACACAATATAGCTCCAAGGCTCCAAAACCTTTTACAAAAACGCAACAACCAAACCGTTGTTTAAGACTGAAAAGCGATGAATTATAATAAAACGAAAAGAAAACACTGACAGCATTCCTTTTTTCCCTGAAGTGATTTTATTACAAAGTTCATGAGGACTTAACAATATTACAAGGGAATTTGTCAACATGCGAAAACAGAACAAAGCAGAACACAGGAGTTTAACAAACTGGTAAGATAGACGATCCACTGTTCACAATAAACAAAAACTGATTAAGTCCTCAGGAGGTGGGAGCCGGTGAATGACTACAGTGCAGGCATAGAACGGCCACATTCACACTGACTCAGCAAAGGTCAATCCAACCAAGGCAAGATGTGCACATCTCAAGAAAACATGTTACAATTTTTATATGCCATCGGCTTTTCTCAGAACTTTTAGAAAGCTTCACTTGTATGTACATAAAACTGTACAAAACATGGCATCACAAGCATTTATCCTATATAAATATACCAACAATTAGGATAACAACAAGATTCTCTCTTGCAAAGACATATTTTCAAGGCAATTGTCTTTGTTCTAGATGTACTGTGAAAAAGATGAAATGATCAGAAAATTTCAGTGTGTTTTGGAGAGGGCCTTTTGAATATAAACCAGCACTGACATTTCAGAAAGTAAAATAAAAAGAGTAAACAGTTTCTACCAATTATCTTTGGAATTCATGCTAGAATCATTGCCTGCCTGACAACATACTCAGGGTTGTGGAGATCTATGTACAAAACGCCACCAACATATTTCAATATTTTTTTTCACACATCCAGTTTGTTAAGAGTCTTTGATCAGTAAGGAAAAAAAAATCCCTTGCCAATTTTAGTACAGCAATTTGTCCACCTGTCCACAGAAATGATCACCATACGATACACACTACAGAGAGGCAAAATATACTCAGTGAATTCAACATTAAATCAATGTTAAGCACAAATTAAACATTACTCAACATACTTTTGAGTGTATTTAGGTGCTTCATGATGTCCTCTTTAATAAAGGAGAACTGTTCTGTGTTTCAGACTGAAGTAAACACAGTTCATTCAGCATGAGTTCAAAAGAAAGGTCAAACCCAGTGATATATTGTTCACTGTTCCATGGGTGAGTAGCAGGAGGTGATTATCGGCAGGAGTTCCACTCATTATGAGAAGGGAGAAATGGGCTCCGGCACGTTCTTATTTTGTAGAGGACTTAAATCAAACTCCCATCCTTCCGTTCATAGTTTTCCCTTTTATTTCATTTACTGGTGATCTATACATTTCTGAGTTACTGTAGTGATACTGGCGGAATCGGTAAAGACTTAACCCCAGAGATAAATCAGGATGTAAAGCAGTTGTGAATTTGAATTTGAGGGAAACCATTTAAATAGAAAAAGTTGCAATTGAGGCTATGTGATACTCGTTTTGTTATCACTCATCGCTGTTTTTCTAATTTGTCATCAATTCCAGGTCAGTGATTTTACCCACAACTTTTGAGTTTGTGCAGCGGCTATCAGCCACTGTGAGAGGGATGCTTGGGGCAGCGGTTGGGGTTTAATCACAGTGTATCATGTTGAAATTTCATTTCAGTCACTAAATGGCTTTGAAAATGGCATAATTGCTCACCCTCAAGGCGGGCTGATCACCCACCTTATTTAATCATGGCCATGTCCAGTAATTTCCATATGTTTTCAGTTTAATTATTCTAAACACAGTTTTCAGTGGCAGCGTGACGAGGCAAGTGCTGATAAAAATACCCCTTTTAACTGATTGTAGTTCTGCGGGTGGATTTGCATTATCTGGTGGGTGCCATGTCCTGGGGGTGTGCTCACACATGCCGTGGCTCAGGACTCATTACTCACCCTAATTAGGAAATGTCCACTCTAGGCTCCTCCAGCCTAACTCAGTGACACAATCTCACTTTGGAAATCTGCCGCAGAGGTGAAAGGTATCTACAAATCTAATCAAATAAATGTTTGAATCAAAGACACCAGCTAGCTTTCCAATGTCACAAGGCAGGCTAGGGTTGTCATCATTAACATGCTATTACTCACCTTCAGACATATCCAGCAGATTAACTTGGAAAATCTTAATAAAGATAGCTGAAGCCCACAAGCATGCCCTATTTTTTCTTCTTTGTTCAAATGCCAGAGGAGAGAAAATTCCTAATCATTTATGAAGCATGTTGTCCTCAATACATTGAAAATCATAACAAACAGGAGTTGCAGTGAGAACAGCCCAACTCCTGCTTTGTAAACCTATGTTTAAGCTCAATAATTGCCTGTGTTAGAGAAGTATTGACATAAAATCAAATATTAATTCTGAAATCCCTCATGCTATTGACAATACCAAGGGATTTCTTGATATCAAGATATTGACTTGCAGATCCCCCATGTCTGTTAATTCAGTTCAGTGTGTGCTGAAGAATATCTCGTGAGATCGTTAAAACACAAAGTACTCTCTAAGTAGAGCTCTCTTGTAGTTTACATCAGACATTAATTTCCATAAGTGCTAAACCTCTGCAGTGGCTCTCCACACTCAAGTGCCCTTCCATGTAAACAACTTGACAGAAGTTGTTATGGAACGTGAGGGGAAAGGGCTATGAGTTTTAGGAGAAAGAATTATGAGTTGCACGTGGAGCCTGTCTGATTGTCACGACAGATTAGAGCTCCATTAAATGGATATGCTGGTATGGTTCCAATGTCAGGATGAGTCGCAAGATTTTATACGTAAAGCCAACGACAATGTATCTACTGGGCACTCTGTATTTTGTCATTGTGACTCTGGGGTACTGTGGCCAAGTCAGCCATTTTCATGACGTACAATAGGACACAGTGCTGAGAATCAGTGGAACATAATGTCATTTTAAGTGCTGCCACACAGCTTTCTCCACCAGTGGCGGAGCTCAACAGGGAGCAGAGGTAAAGGCCATTCTACCATGATTAGGGGTTAAAGGTGTGTGTGTGTGTGTGGTATGTGATTGAATGCAGCTGAAAATTTCTACCACAATATCGAGGTCTACTACTGGAGATGATTTCAATAAAGTCTAAACAGCAGCAGCAAAGAAAAGCTTAAATATGCTAGAATTCTGAGGCATTTTTTTCAGCCTATGCCAGACAAAAATATATGTAGAACACACCATTCATATGTATTTACAGCACTGTACATTAAGATAGACCGTTTCATTTGATAGTCAAACGTTTTTATGCCTTCTGATAGGGCCTGACTGGCTGTCTATTTAGATACAATATACCAAATAATGGCACAAGAGCACTGATCACAACTTTGAAATTCAAGAGATCATTTCACAGAATGTGACTTGGCTAACTACGACAATAATTAGTTACTGCTAAAGTAACAATTTTCATTACTGTTCCCTTTTGATCAGTTTGAATTGTATTCTTCAAGATTTTGTATGAGTAAATGAGTGAGTGCACCAATTATCTTTCTGAAATTCTCAATAAATACACTAATAAATTAATAATTTAAGGAGGAGATGACACAAAACAAGTGTTCATACCAGTGATCGAATGAGTCACAGCCTATTATTAACTACAAAATGGGCATTGGCTTTAGCAAGTGGACAGCCTGTTTTTCCTTCTGAACTGGGTGAATCTCTTGTGCACCAATTGGATGATGATATGCTTCACAGGTAAATTTCTCTTTTTGGAGTGTGGGCAGAAGGGGAATAGGTGGGAGGGAACTCAGAGGCTACGCTCAGGGGCATCTCCTCAAGGGGACAGTCCTGACTGGCGTCGTGACCACTGTTGGAATAGGCACTGCGGGAGGGCGGAAGGCGCGGTCGGTGCTCCTCGCCGCCCAGCCTGGCGCTGCCATTTGCCAGGCGTCCCAGGCTCCCTCTCTCCTGGTAAGGCACGAAGGTGGAGAGTTTTGGAGGGTTCCTGGTCTTGCGCACAGGGGAGGGATGCCCGGGCATCCAGCAGGCGTCTGAATGTCCCAGTTCGCTGCACTCAGTTGTGCAGTTTCCGGTCATCGCCACGTCAGGGAGGGAACGGATATCTGTGGGTGGAAGTGAACATGCAGTGCCATCAGAGAGTGTTACAGTCATATGAGTCCACCATTTAACCTTTGAATTAGAAAATTTTTATTCAATAGTGATTCAGCCAAGAGGGTAGATTAACACTGTTTCAGAATTTATAAAATTATATACATGCAACTGTTGCACACTACAAATTGGTGAGCACAATATCTGTTCAGAATGTGACAGTAAATCAGTGATAAATTACAATTTCATAATGATTTCACAACAAACACAAAGATTAATAATAATCTTTTTATAATTCTTTAAAACTGACTTTCATGCTTCCATTATAATCAACATTGACAGTTAAGGTCTGCAGATCATCAGCTTCAAACAGTCCAAGAAAAGTCTAAAAGGCATTTCTGAACAGAAATGGTGTCATCTTAAACACCCCATGAAACCAACCCCCACCCCTTCCCCACCCCCTTGACGTCTTTGCAGCTGTTGCTAAGCAGTCTGCAGCAGTTGCTATGTAGCTGTTGCTATGCACTGTGCAATGAGCACTACTGTGTGTGTGTAATCCTTGATGTGATACACTCAGGAGATGGCTTGCTGTGTCTGTGTCACTTAGAAGTATCCAACAGCAGTTTGTCTGGCATGCTTTTAATATATCACTAAGCATTCAACAGTATGATACTGATTCCTATTGATTTATGGGCAGCATTTTTTTGGTCACACATATTTGAACATGAAATAAATAAATAAAATGCTGTAAATATAGACAAATGCCTCCAGACTTGCACACTGTAGACACGTAGTGCTTGATTATCAAGAGAATAGCTGTGTCCCTTTGAGCAAAACCGTTGTTGAAACAGTTATTGATTGGCAGCGCTAAAATGAGTTCTCTGCCCTTCATTATCTTTAATTTCCTTTTCAGAGTCCCAAATTAAATAAATGGGTCCATGACCCAGTGACCTCATTTTAATGTATAAAGCACAAGTGCTCCAAAATAACTTTATTTCAGCTATTGCTCGAGAGTTTCACATTGCACAATGAGTTTCTGCCAGCAAAAATGCTATCAAGAAGGAACATTTGCTTCACAGAAATGTGCAGCTGGCAGCAAACACACTTGTTAAGCGGCCCACCTGTTGACAAGCAAAACGTACAGGCCGGATTTAATGGAAATACCACTCAATTTATCTTTGTTATCCTTTCAGACTCTGCCCAGGACAGCCAAATCAATGTGTTCAGCAAGCAACTAAGATCTGCGAGACTGTGGTGACACCCACATGTAAACTTGTGATTGCTATGATAAATGCATTACTGTAATGCCTCAAAACTGTCCATGCCATTAAAGAACGAGTCATCACTGATGCTCTTGTCTTGTTTTCTGGCTACGGGACACTGTATGAAAGAGAGCAAATGTATTCACTGAGGATGTGAAGAGCTCGGAGCAACACACAAGAAAAGAAAGATGTTGCTGCACGAATTAGAGGCTCATAGGAAGGATTCACAGCTAATAGAAAAAGTGCTAGCCTGACAGTAAGCCTATGAGACAAACCATCAGTATTGTATTCATTACCAGTGGCAAGATAATTATCCCACAAAATGTCAGGCCGCTAAGGCTGGAAATACTGCATCTGGCCCACCAATGCTTCAATCAATCAAAAATTTAAGTAAGACAGCTGGAGAGATTGTGAGGAATGACTAAACAAGGTTTCTGTTCACCATTTCCTTATTTATGTGCAAAAAATGAATTTCTCATGGGTAATCTATAAACAATTGTCCCATTGTTTCTCAAAACAATCGATAGCCTGAGCTATTGTTGCTGTTAATCTCATTGTTCCAGTAATGCTAAATAGCTAAAAGTTTCAGCTTCATAATACATTTATCTCACAATTGGGCAATGATCTGCCCTTTTCATGCTTAATTGTGTCATTATGCTAAAGCAACATATTCTTCTCCCTGTTTGCTGGTCCATGTTTACATGCTAATGATTCTTTTCAAATGAAAGAACTACATTTTTATGCCTGACTTAGAGGGAAGAAACAGAGTTTGAAAGTTTAAGGAAAGATGTGCATGTCCACCGCCTCATGCGAGATGATTGGGGGTTCATTTTCTCAGCACCGCTTAGAGCCTTGTCTGCATGCATCACTGCAGTGAAATGGGCCCTTGCTACAAGAGATGTTCATGGCGAGAGAGTTGGAGAGAGGTTTGAGGAGCACGCTCCCAAGCGCAAGCACAGTCGTGTTGGCATCTACTCCAAAAGGATTTCACACTTGATTTAACCCTCTGCTTAGCTTCCAGGAGGTTTATGCCACACCAAGCGTCTTTGTGTAAAATTTGAAATGAAACATCTAAAAAATCTGTGCACAGGGAAAAAAAAGGTCCATTTACCCAGGTTTTATTAAACATTTGGCACAATTAGCCATGTTCATTTTTTTAGATATTGAAAATTGCCATTACTTGCACACGTGAGAGAAATATTATAAATACATGTGCAGAAATCTCGCAGTTAGCCATAAAAAACTATCATTTACAGCTGTGTTCAAAATAATAGCAGTCTGTTTAAAAAATTGAGTAAAGCCCAAAATCCTTATCATGGTTTTTATTTCCATGCATTGGGAACACTGCACATTATATTCTAAATCAAAACATGAAGAAAAAAGCAGAAATTCTTTAATTACTTTACAGAAAATGAAGAAAAATGAAAATTGGACTGTTAAAAAAATTGCAGTGTCTGCATTTTTACAAACTCAAATATTTACTGTATAAACTGAAAAATATCCAGAATTCAGCATTCATATGAATCACTAAACTAATATTGTTTCACTGTTTCTGAGAACCGCTTCACATCTGTGTTGCATGGAGTCGACCAACTTCTGGCATCTGTGAACAGGTATTCCAGCCCAGGATTATTTGACAGCATTCCATAATTCCTCTGCATTTCTTGGTTTTGCCTCAGAAACAGCATTTTTAATGTCACCCCATAAGTTTTCTATCGGATTATGGTTAGGGGATTGGGCTGGCCACTCCATGACTTTAATTTTGTTGGTCTGGAACCAAGAAGCTGCTCGATTACTGGTGTGTTTGGGGTCGTTGTCTTGTTGAAACACCCATTTCAAGGGCATTTCCTCTTCAGCAGAAGGCAACATGACCTCTTCAAGTATTTTGATGTATCCAAACTGATCCATGATCCCTGGTATGCGATAAATAGGCCTGACTCCATAGTAAGAGAAACATCCCCATATCATGATGCTTGCACCACCATGCTTCACTGTCTTCAGAGTGTACTGTGGCTTGAATTCAGTGTTTGGGGGTCGTCTGACAAACTGTCTGCGGCCCTTAGACCCAAAGAGAACAATCTTACTCTCATCCGTCCACAAAGTGTTTCTTCATTTTTCTTTTGGCCAGCCAATGTGTTCTTTGGCAAATTGTATCCTCTTCAGCACATGTCTTTTTTTTAACAGTGGGACTCTGCGGGGGCTTCTTGTTGATAAATTAGCTTCACACAGGCGTCTTCTAATTGTCACAGTACTCACAGGTAACTTCAGATCATCTTTGATCATCCTGGAGCTGATCATTGGCTGTTTTCACCATTCTGGCTATTCTTCGATCCATTAGAATGGTAGTCTTCCGTTTTCTTCCACGTCTCTCTGGTGGAGACATGGAAGCATTGGAGATCATTTTAGCCGAGCAGCCCATCATTTTCTGCACTTCTTTATACGTTTTCCCTTCATTAATCAACATTTTAATCAAAGTACATTTTTCTTCTGAACAATGTCTGGAACGACCCATTTTTCTCAGGTTTTCAGAGAGAAATGCATGAGCAACATGTCCTGGCTTCATCCTTAAATAAGGCCCACCTAATTGACACCTGTTTTTTCACAGATTGAATGACTTCACTAATTGAACTCCACACTTCTATTTTTTGAACACGGCTTCTGTGTGCTTCAATTCATTATTCAATTACACAGACTCAGGAGCATACATATCATGAATGTTGGCTGTGTTGGTTTTCTATGATCCTACTACAGCAACTGGTAAATTATTTGCCATGCAGTAATATAATTTCTTCCAAAAACAGGTTATTCATGTTGGACTGCTATTATTTTGAACACAACTATCTGTGAACTCATTCAGTTGCTCACAAATGAAGGGATAAAAGACACAAAGGTTAACAGTGATTACCACATTATCACAAACTGCCAGGTCAGTAATTGACTTAAGGTTGATTATGTTTTCAGAAAAACTCATTTCGATTGATGCCAGTGAAAATAAAACGCCCATCCACCTTCTTGCAGACGAGATGATCGCAATTGTCTCGCCAAGAGCCGCTTATCCGCCTTGTTGGTCACAGGTCTGCTGGATAAAGGCAGGAGGTGGGGGAACACCCGATTGAGACACCAACTCATCATGGGGCCACACTCACCCCTAGGGACAATTTGGTGTGACCAATTCAAGCTGCATATTTTTAAAGGTGGAACTCAAACAGACACGGGGAGAACATACAAACTCTACACAGAAATGTATCGAACCCATAACCTTCTGTGGGCTGTGAGGCAACAGCACTACTCACTGTGCCACCATGCTGCCTTAAAGTAAAATATGTAAAGTAAAATATTATCGTGAACCATAAAAGGAAGTGAGGGAATTAAAGCACATTCAAAACATGTTCATCATGTTCGAAGGCCATAAAATTGGAAACGACAACTAAACACATCATCTAGCTTACCAAAGTCTGCCATATTCTTCCAATAGTGTCAAATCACACATCACATGCCATGGAGAGAGGACATAGATGCTTTAATACCAGCTATTTTAGTAGGTCATTACCTTGTCTGCTGCTGTTTCATCTAAATTTTACATGCATTTATTTTAAGTCACTTTGACACATTGTCTGTTCTTGACTGACAATTTGACAAATAGAGGTCTATATTCAACTGCAGACTGTCACGCTTGAGTAATTATTCCTACATGCTGTCATTAGCATTCTGAAGAGCATGTAATTTCCAGTCGCATGTAAACTCAAAACAAATTTTCAACATGTAATAATAATAAACTGCTTATTGTGTGGTTGCCTGTTACGAGTGTTATCAGTATCATCACTGACCTTTCTGTCATGCTCAAATCAATTGCAAGTGAAAAAAAATCTATATTTATGAGTACACTTTTTTTGTGGCTTTCACTGTGGCTATTAGCCATCTGTAGCTGTAGTGCCCACTTGCTGTGTGGCAGAATCCCGTCTGCTCCGTACATAAAAACACACTTCTGCATTTGGCTGAGATGGTCGTTGTTGTTTGGATATTTGGAGGGCAGAATGACTGGGTGAAGTAACAGCCAAAGGCGTGGCAGGATATTTGGAAATTTCTGTCTGCTCAACCGTGTTTTCTCCAGCACTTTTACCAGATATAAATCTGCTGTGTCTTGAGCAAACCCCTTTAGAGTTTATAGTCTTGTATGTCATGGTTGGAAAGCCAAGGTGGACAACGGAGAACAGATGGGCAAATCACAGCACTATTATGCCAGTGGCTGGAAGAGAATTTAGAGCTTGTGATTTCATTTTGAGCAGCAATGACATTTCTTGCTTTCTGCACAGAATTCGTTTCCACTTGACTCAGAGATAAATTGCACCTGTAGCTTTCCCTCTCTATATTGGGTCACTCCCATCGGCTTGCTTAAAGCAATTTCATGAAAAAGCAGAGCAAACATAATTTCCACCTACAGTACCACATGAGCGACTCATGGTGAACCTTCCAAAAACACCTCCACGACAGCAGCAACATACACTCCACAGTGCAGTTACAAAGTGGGGGCATACATACAGCTTAACCTCCCGACTGACAGATACATGTGAGGGGTGGGTTTGCATGCTGCTTGCATCAGGGTGCCAGTGGGAGGTGTCGAGCGTCTGAGGCAGGCTTCCTCATTGTCTGATCCCCTGCCCACGGGCATGGGGGAAGCTGCCTCTTCCTGAGATTTCACACTGCTCCTCTCTGTTTGATTGCAAATGCTGCCTCTCCCCACCGGCTGCTTTCCAGCGTGTGTGCCGCACCGCTATGATCGATGGTGAACAAATATGAGAGTCCCACAGCTCAGAGAAGGATGGTGGTAGAAAACAGCTACTATATCGTTTGAGAGTGTGTGAGTGATATTAATGGTATATTTGTGGTGCCGGCAAACAATTTATGTGGCAAATGACTAAACCGTTCCAAAAAACAAGACAGAAAAAATAAGTAAATACTTCACATGTGAGGAGACGGTGCCTGGTGCTGTTTATAAGTATAATAACTGGGTATGAATATATTCTATGATTGTCATAGCCCGTGAAAATAAACACAAAAACATGGTTTTGTATTTCTTTAGCTATGACATGTCTTGTTATTCAGGTGCTCTGAACAGTTTCTCCCCGTAAACAGAAGCTACTAAAAACAGTGTTGTTTTTCTCCAGAGGGTTGCATTTTTTAAGAGAGGAAAACCTGCTACAAGCGCGCAAACATAGTGTTGACACGCACATGTTCCTTGCTCATTGTAATGAAATACAAAAGAACAATGTTGAAATTTTGAACTTCAGACACACACGTTCACATCCCACAAAGAAAATTATATAGAATATGTAGGGTTGAAGAAGAAAAGGTGGCATGGGTGGTGCACAGCCATGCTGTTACAATAAATGGTTCTTTTCTGTAGATAGCTGGTATGCATTTACTCTCCAGAAGGTACACAGCTGTCTTGTTTTTCACAGCTTTGTCGGAAAAGTTATTTTATGTGTCAGTTTTACTTTACATAGCAACAAAAAATATCTACGTCTCTGTCAAAAAGTATATAAAAAATTTGTATGCAGTATTAGACAATGTTTAAACCACTAGACAGTTGTAATTTTAGCTGTGTGACGTATCCCAAATGTTTCCAACAATGTTGGAATCCAAAGAACTCATTGGATTCAATGTAATGTTTCAACGTCTGTTGCTCAGACTTGTAGGGCAGGCACAGAGCAAGGAAGAAAGTTGGTGAACGCAACTAAATATTGCATTAAAAAAAGTTCATGGACATTTATTTATATTGAATAATTATAATTGCCAATGAAAGTTGTTAACAAAGAAGACCACTCCCATGATCCCACCCCAAAAAAAATTACTAAAAAATACTCTTATACTAATACTAATACAGTACAAATAATAGAACCCTAGTGGCAGAATGATTTATTGAAAACAACTGGTTTGCTTCTCTGTCAAACTGTTTACACAAGGTGATGCAACGATGTGAGGTGGCATTGAAGTTTAAGGCACACATGTCAACATGAAAGATTCAGCAAGGCCTGAATTCTCGGGCCTGTGAGCAGGCAAGTTTCTCACTGACAGAGGCTGATGAGTGGACATGTCAATGGGAGGCACCTCAGGAAAAGCCATTGTGGATGGTTCAGTAGGTGACGGTACATTTCCTGTCAGGCCTCTCCTTATCCACCATTTTGTCTAAGAATTCCTTTATTTGAAGACTGCCTTTCATATCACTGTGTTTGACAAAGCCTTAGTGCTCCAACTGAGGAATTGATATACAGTGTGAAATGTCAAACAGTACTAAGGTGTTTTTTGTCAGACTGTGTCACACATGAGGCATCTTTAGATAAAGCAGACCCAAAACATCAAGGGAGGAGACATCTAAATGATGCTGTAATGTTGTTTTTGTAAGTTGTAGAATTGTTTGTTGGTATACAGAGTTGTTTGTGAAATTCTTGTAAAGAGAGCGAGCCTCCAAAAATGTATTTGCCTCGACAACCAATTACTGACTGGAAATTGCATTTTGAATAACGTAGTATTGATTTGCAGCAGTTGTCATTGGTAAAACAGAAAGACATTATTTATTGCAAAAATAAGCCACTCAGGTCTCTGATAATCATACAGTTACCACATGTCCACTTCCTTAAGATTCAAGAATATTTCCACTCACTTGGTTGAAACCACACCACAGTCAATAAATGGCTCTACAAGGTAACACAAATTGAAGACAAGGTCTCTAATCTTCCTATCCATTTAAATTAAGGCATTACCCAACTCGCAAAACATTATTGACCATATACCCACAGTTAGATGAGTAGACTTGGGAAAGAAAAAGGATGGCCTCACCATCTTTCTCTAAATCTTTTATAAGAGCAGTCAGCTTGGATGATAAACGTGATTATTCTATATGGTGATTCAATCTCATATTCATGCAGAGAGAAAGGGAGAGAGCGAGAGAGAGAGCGAGAGAGAGAGAGAGAGAGAGAGAGAGAGAGAGAGAGAGAGAGAGAGAGAGAGAGAGAGGAGAGAGAGAGAGAGAGAGAGAGAGAGAGAGAGAGAGAGAGAGAGAGAGAGAGAGAGAGAGAGAGAGAGAGAGAGAGAGAGAGAGAGAGAGAGAGAGAGAGAGAGAGAGATTAAGGGACCATGTGTAAGTTGAGTTTGAAAAACATTACTCAGACTTCAGTGCCTAAATTTATAAATTTGCATTTGCTCTTTAGGCCAGCACAGGTATTTTATGAATGTGTTCATTTAAATCTGTAGTGCTGGCCACTTCAGAGTTATGTAGATGTTGGTTAAAATTAGAGTACAGTTTATATACAAAGAATCACCTATTCATCTGTTTAGTATAGTACTAATACTAAGCACAGTATACATGGATTTAATTACTTGCCTGGCAGACTATAATACAATAAGTAGGGTAATAATATGTAAGTTGAATTTAAGCATTTTGTCTGTCTTGAGTTTACTTGAGAACTGATTCTAAATGTTATAATCATATCATACACATGCAATATGATAACCTGCTTCCTCCATTACACTGTGAACCACTCCTCTCCTCTTTCTCCCTGATTCTGTCACTTCTGAAACAGAAAACCTCACATTTGCCTTTCGGACTTCTGTGTAATTCCATTAGGAAGGCTCAAGGAAGAAGGACTAAAATCTTGCAGTGCACGGTTGTGACTAGACTTTTAATTGGTTAATATATATATATATATATATATATATATATATATATATATATATATATATATATATATATATATATATATATATATATATATATATATATTTTATTTTATTTTTTCTTTTTTTTTTTCTTTTTTTGCCACACAGCGTAGCTTCATTATTAATTATTTGTCGGTCAAGGAGGAAGAAGACAGGGTATTAATCAGTTTGACTAATGATTTGGTTAATGTTAGCATTAAGAATACATTTCTTGCTGAACTGGTCGATTGACTCTGCTTTGCTCTGATCTGCCATGAGTGCTAGTGTAAAGAGGAAACAGAAAACTGTCTGGTGCAAATTAGCTGGAGAATAAAAACAACACACAGGAAGACAGTATAGAGGTTGAAGGAGACAATGGTGCTGAGAAAAATCACCTTTTTGTGAACTGCTTTAACAGGAAATATTGTCATGATAATTAGTCAGACCTTTTTATCATCCAATCCTTCTCTGATTACTGCGTGACATTTACTTGAAGAGTCACTTGTCTATTCCTGTCTCACACCGAGACTCACTCTTCATCTTGTCTGAATGTCGCTTTCTTGGTCACTGCCTTTGAAGCTTTTTTTTTTTTTTTTTTTGGTGCTTTAGGCTTTCATATTTGCACTCTGTGGCCCTTTCTCTCACTGTGGCAGCACTCCATGGTCTCATATTAGCAGATAGAGGATAATACAATTTGGAGAAAACATTCAATATATCTCATTGATTTCATTTTAGTTCCTTCAATCAATTATATATATATGGAAGCACTCAGGCTTTTTTTTAACCATCTTCAATTTGTTATTGTTTTGCTTTTACTTTATGTATCCATATACTAACCTGTCTAAAACAGCCTCTATTCAACCGAATACAAACCTCACTTCCCCCTCATTAGAAAATGCTTTTTGCTTAGAAATTGGACCAGGTGAGATGTGAAAAAAAGTGGTCACCAAATGATGTGGTTGCAATCACAATTTAATTTTCAAATATGAATGCAAATATGTAAGACCTCTCTGCGTGATCTTCAGATCTAATTATCAAAGAGGGAATTATTTCCCTTCAAGGATTAACTCCTAAGGTTAACTCCTATGGATCATTTTCACGCTCACTATCTTTCAGTCATTGATCTTATTGACATGTAAAACAGATGTCTTCCACGATCCATTTGTTTTTTCCTTTCCCCTTTCAATCAAGATGTTATCACTTTTTTAATTCTGCCTTTGATCTTTGTGATCTGTTAACTTGGGAGAGATAGCATTAGCCATTAATTAGTCTACACCTGCACAGTCCGGGTAGAAAACAGAAATGAGGAAAACAGTTCTGAAGACTTTTTCTTTAAATTTGCAGTGACATATTCTGCCCATTTCCATAGCCTTGCCTATGGCTGTGGTTGCTCCAATGTCACTTTTATCATTTAATCATATCCTCATACCAGAAACCAAAAGATCTGCTTCAGGCTGAAACAGAGTACTAATACAGTCTGGATGCAGTCCAGGCAAAATGCATATATCAGCACAAGTGATAAAGAGATAAAGGTGATAAAATTTAATGCACACAGATTTGGATGGTGCAGCGAGATTCAAAAGTAGGGACAAATATCAACATAATCTCACAAAATCCAATCTTTAGAATCATGTCAGCAGTCAATGCAGCGACTAAATAACGACCCTGGAGAGACAAAGCTTTATTTGAGCATTTACTGTAGATAGAGAGTTGCTGCATGACTAGAAATTCACCAGAAAAGTCAGCATACTAACGCAGTCAGATGGAAAGCTTTGTTCCCACAATGCCCAGAACAGTACAGCTATGAATTCGGAAAAGGACAATTCAAATTTATGACATGATGAAATATGAAAATTGCCTTTTGTGTAGCAGAGAGGCAACAGCAGCAATTTCCCAATGCTGCTTTATCCGTCTATACTCGCTGTCAGATGATAGCTCTTCTGACCAGTTTTGATTAAAGGAAATGAAAACATCTAAAAAAAAATAAAAATAAATAAAAATAAATAAAAACATCCCATGATACTGATGCCACCAGTGCTGGAAAAACTCAATTTATGCTGAGGTGGGTAGACCACAACACATATCCTAAGTGAATGTGAGCAAAATGAAAATCGCACACTTGTAGGGTAAAGTTTCATTGACTTCTGTTGGGTAGTTTTTGACAAGATATTAATAGACCATATCCAGGTATGTACGGCCATGTTTATTCATTAGGATGGACACAGTAACCATGTGTGTCATCATTTTTCTGTCATAATGTATGTAATTTGTACGGTATTAATCATATATTGTAATTATTACAGATTTATTAATTGTAAATATGAGGCCAGCAGGGAGGTCCTTCTTTATTCACTGAAAATTTTTTAAGAAGATTGGCATTCATACCCTTTATTTATGATAATGTGGAACCAACTCTTAAAGAGCAAAATTAAAGAAATTAACTTATAACACCCATTTTGGCCAAATGTGACAATATGTGAGATTAAATGTGCAGGAAATCCTGGAATACATATGTGGGTAGTATTTTGGTTCATTTAATGGAGCCCATACCTCCACTTTAGTGCAGCCGTATGAATTAGAGGGGCATTAAAGTATAAACATAAATGTTTTATCACATGAATATAACATAAATGGGCAGGGCTTCTACTACATTGTGAGATAATGAAATTAAAATTTAATCAACTGATGGGTAAACTGGGTCATGCAGCATAGTCTAGGTCTGTGCATGACCTTGAGCGTGAATGGCATGGTATTATTAATAAAAATGTTTTAATACTCACTTGGCTCTTGTTTCTTGCCAATGGGCCATGAGGTGAGAGCAAGAATGGGACTATTAAGTGTGAAAAAGTCTGTATTTTAAAGAGTAGGAAATCAAAAACATGATGGAAAAAAAAAGATACAGAAAATGCAAATTGAGAGTAAATATCGCTGTTGCTTTTTTATTTAAGAGGCTCCACTCACCATCTGTTTTACAGTGCCTATGGTGGCTGTTTGATGGGTGTCTCATCTCCTGGCTAGAAACTGTTTCAAAGTCAACTGCTCATCAAGATGAGTGACAAGTGTTGGGGCTTGACACCATGATCATCAGAGAGGGAGCTACCCAAAGGGCAAGTGAAAAAAATGCTGAATGAATATTATAAAAATATTTTTTTTCTCGAGGTTGTATACATCTGCTCATGAGCTCATGAGTACATGTTGTGTAATACTCAAACGTACTGACATACTATCATTGATGACGCAAAATGCAGAACAATATGAATTCAATCATTTTATAAAGACACTGTATACTGTACATGTTGCAGCCTTTCGATTGAGACAACTATCTGAAAATCCAGTCAGAAGCATAGTTCATATATCGTGCTTATATGATAAAACAGTATTGTTTAATTAACTTTTTATTTAAATGTGTGATATAATCTCAGAAGTCTCAGAATGACACTTTACAACAATACATTACAAAATTCAAGAATGCTGTGATTTTTTGCTAAGTTTGCTGTGATTTTGATAGAGGAAAAATGTTTATGTACATCCCCACTTCTGTTGACAATCTTTTATATAAAAGTTGAGAAATTGTCAATATTTACGGGACCCAACAACACAAGCATAAGCCAATACAAGGGTGTGGGGGCAGAGGGACACTGGCCTAAGCTGAGTATGATTAGCCCTGATGTGCCCTGTGGTCACGACTCTAGTTTTCGTTGTTGGGTAACGCTTTAGTTTATAATGGTCAATGGTTATCGCATACAGTCACAAGCCCTCACACTATTGCTCACATCTGAAAGACTCTTTGCGACATACTGTTTCAGCCATGTCACAAGCATCACTCACTGAATTAAATTAATGCCTTAAAAGATCCATTCCTAGCTTGAATTGGGTATGCATGAGTGTCAAATCTGAAAATACTGTCAGGAATTCTGAAAATGTAGTCAGGATTCTGAGAATGAAGATTTTAGGATTAATTTTAATTTGATTTTAAAAGCAAATTAAAAAAAACAAAACAAAACATCCCTGGGACTTTGTAAATATAGCATTCAAAGATCAGAGCCTCAGTGGCTAAGCTAACAAATTTTCTGAAAGCTGTAATAATACGTGCCACGTGTTATATTGGGTTATATTACATATTGTGGAATAAACAAATGTTATACATTATGTATTATATTTTGTCAGCGTGAAAGTTAAGCTTTTGGACATGTACAATGCATGGCACGATTTGGCAAATATAAGTTATTATTCATTCATCATGTGTGTTTTTACAATATTTTGGAATCGATGGCAAATGACAAATGAAGCGTATTTTTAATAAGGAAATGCACATATTGCAGATGTAGACATATTCTGGGCCCCTGTGTAAAATATGGCCTCTTTGTGGCATCTGAGTTGCAGAAATTTTTAGAACTGCCCCCAAAACAGCTAGTGGTCACATTTATTATTGAGTGCAACTATATCTCTTCACCCAAATAAAAAGTCAAGTAAACCTGTGAAACCAACGTACAAATTACAATGCAATTAGGTTAGGCTCAGGCTATAAGTTAAATACACCTCTGGTGGTTTTCAATGGAACTCTTTCAGATCCATGTGCCTTCATTACAGCTATGTGAATTTGAAGTAGTTCATATCTGTTACAGTTTTCCAATAAAGCCTCTCTAATTACACATGAGATCCTGCAGAAATCCATCACTGAAACAAGATACACCATCATGCAAAATTCTGTCTGAATTACTTCACTTTTGGCTGGAGAACAAGGGTTATTTAGGGAGAGCTTTTGCCAGAAAATAAGTTTTAAAGTATGCTTTGAAAGCCAGCCTTTTTGGCTCTAGTGAAGCAGGCACTGAGATTGAATCAAAAAACCTGTCAAAACCAGTAAAAGCATTCAGATTGTTTCTGAAATAGGCCAGTAAAATGTTAGTTAAGCCATTTGGAATGCATAAGACTGTAAAATGTGTAGTCATGAGATTAAGTTGAAAAGAACTCAACACTGTTTTTAGCTTAAGGCAGGAGGACCCCTGACTACACGATATCTTCTTCTTTTCCTTTTTGGCTTTTCCCTTCAGGGGTCGCCACAGCGAATCAACCGCCTCCATCTAACCCTGTCCTTTGCATCCTCTTCTCTCACACCAACTACCTTCATGTCCTCTTTCACTACATCCATAAACCTCCTCTTTGGTCTTCCTCTAGGCCTCCTGCCTGGCAGTTCAAAACTCAGCATCCTTCTACCAATATATTCACTATCTCTCCTCTGGACATGTCCAAACCATCTCAGTCTGGCCTCTCTGACTTTATCTCCAAAACCTCTAACATGTGCTGTCCCTCTGATGTACTCATTCCTGATCCTATCCTTCCTGGTCACTCCCAGAGAGAACCTCAGCATCTTCATCTCTGCTACCTCCAGCTCTGCCTCCTGTCTTTTCCTCAGTGACACTGTCTCTAGACCAAACAACATCGCTGGTCTCACCACAGTTTTGTACACCTTTCCTTTCATTTTAGCTGAAACTCTTCGATCACACATCACACCTGACACTTTTCTCCACCCATTCCATCCTGCCTGGACACGCTTCTTCACCTCTTTTCCCCACTCTCCATTGCTCTGGACTGTTGACCCCAAGTACTTAAAATCCTCCACCTTCTTGATCTCTTCTCCCTGTAACCTCACTCTTCCACTTGGGTCCCTCTCATTCACACACATGTACTCTGTCTTACTGCGGCTAACCTTCATCCCTCTCCTTTCCAGGGCAAACCTCCACCTCTCTAGCTTCTCCTCCACCTCGTCCCTACTCTCACTGCAGATCACAATGTCATCTGCAAACATCATAGTCCATGGAGATTCCTGTCTAACCTCGTCTGTCAGCCTGTCCATCACCATAGCGAACAAGAAGGGGCTCAGAGCTGATCCCTGATGCAGTCCCACCTCCACCTTGAACTCCTCTGTCACACCTACAGCACACCTCACCACTGTCTTACAGTCCTCATACATGTCCTGCACTGCTCTAACATACTTCTCTGCCACTCCAGACTTCCTCATACAATACCACAGTTCCTCTCTGGGCACCCTGTCATAAGCTTTCTCCAGATCTACAAAAACACAATGCAGCTCCCTCTGGCCTTCTCTGTACTTCTCTATCAACATCCTCAAAGCAAATACTGCATCTGTAGTACTCTTTTTTGGCATGAAACCATACTGCTGCTCACAAATGCTCACTTCTGCCCTTAGTCTAGCTTCCACTACTCTTTCCCATAACTTCATTGTATGGCTCATCAGCTTTATTCCTCTGTAGTTGCCACAACTCTGCACATCTCCCTTGTTCTTAAAAATGGGCACCAGCACACTTCTCCTCCACTCCTCAGGCATCTTCTCACTATCTAAGATCCCGTTGAACAACCCAGTCAGAAACTCTACTGCCACCTCTCCTAGACACTTCCAAACCTCTACAGGTATATCATCAGGACCGACTGCCTTTCCACTCTTCATCCTCTTCAGTGCTCTCCTCACTTCATCCTGGCTAATCTTTGCTACATCCTGGTCCACAACAGTCACCTCTTCTAGTCTTTGTTCTCTCTCATTTTCCACGTTCATCAACTCTTCAAAGTACTCTTTCCATCTTCCCATCACACTGCTGGCACCTGTCAATAGACTTCCATCCCTATCCTTAATCACCCTAACCTGCTGCACGTCCTTCCCATCTCTATCTCTCTGTCTTGCCAGCCTGTATAGATCAGTCTCTCCCTCCTTACTGTCCAACCTAGCATACAAGTCATCATAAGCTTCTTGTTTGGCCTTTGCTACCTCTACCTTCACCTTACGCTGCATCTCCCTGTACTCCTGTCTACTCTCCTCAGTCCTCTCAGTGTCCCACTTCTTCTTAGCTAACCTCTTTCTTTGTATACACTCCTGTACCTCCTCATTCCACCACCAAGTCTCCTTGTCTACTTTCCTTCCAGATGACACACCAAATACTCTCCTACCTGTCTCCCTGATCACATTAGCTGTAGTTGTCCAGTCATCTGGCAGCACCTCCTGACCACCCAGAGCCTGTCTTAACTCCTTCCTAAAGGTCATGCAACACTCTTCCTTTTTTAGCTTCCACCATTTCGTCTTCTGCTCTGTCTTTGTCCTCTTCATCTTCCTCACCACCAGAGTCATCCTACACACCACCATCCTATGCTGTTTGGCTACACTCTCGCCTACCACTACTTTGCAGTCACTGATCTCCTTCAGGTTACATCGTCTACACAAGATGTAGTCTACCTGTGTGCTCCTACCACCACTCTTATAGGTCACCCTATGTTCCTGCCTCTTCTGGAAGAAAGTATTCACTACAGCCATTTCCATCCTTTTTGCAAAGTCAACTACCATCTGTCCTTCTGCATTCCTCTCCTGGATACCAAACCTGCCCATCACTTCCTCATCACCTCTGTTACCTGCACCAACATGTCCATTGAAGTCTGCACCGATGACAACTCTCTCACTTCTAGGTATGCTCTGCATCACTTCATCGAAGTCCAACCAGAATTTCTCCTTCTCCTCCAGCTCACATCCTACCTGTGGAGCATACCCACTAACAACATTGAACATCACACCTTCTATTTCTAGCTTCAGACTCATCACTCTATCCGACACTCTTTTTACCTCCAGGACATTCCTAACAAACTCCTCCTTCAAGATAACTCCTACTCCATTTCTCTTTCTATCTACACCATGATAGAACAACTTGAACCCTGCTCCTAAACTTCTAGCCTTGCTACCTTTCCACCTGGTCTCCTGGACACACAGTATGTCTACCTTCCTCCTCTGCATCATGTCGACCAACTCTCTACCTTTTCCTGTCATAGTTCCAACATTCAACGTCCCTACTCTTAGTCCTATACTCTTGGCGCTCCTCTTCTCTTTCTTCATGCGAACGCACTTTCCTCCTCTCCTTCTTCGACCAACAGTAATCCAATTTCCACCGGCGCCCTGTAGGTCAACAGCGCCGATGGCGGTCGTTGTTAACCCGGGCCTCGACCGATCCGGTATGGAAGTCATATGTTTGATTCGCATCTTTGATTTGGCAAAAGTTTTACGCCGGATGCCCTTCCTGACGCAACCCTCTGTATTTATCCGGGCTTGGGACCGGCACAATAAGACACTGGCTTGTGCCCTCTTGCGGCTACATTACCCCTGACTACACGATATACCAGGTTAAAATAAAACTACAAAATTAGGAATTGATCCACTTGCGAAAAGGATACTTCCAATAAACAGAATTACAGTATATGTGTTTTCACTTTCTGCTCAGTGAAGATTGTGGAATTGAGTATTGTCCTATTTGAATTTCTAAAGTCGAGTGAATTCTAAGATCTCTTGAACTGATAGTGTCAATGAATGAAGGGGAAGTGATTCCTTTCCTTCGTAATTCAAAGGAAATATGGAATGCATGTCAGACCCATACAGTTCAATTTCAGTCTCAAGTGCTATCCATCATTGAAGGGCAGAACACCAGTTAGAGAGAGGTTCAGCAGCTCTCTGTCCCCATCACAGTGACGACCCCCAGGGCCTTTCTCTTGATGCCAGCCAGGGCTGCCCAAACAGCTAAGGTTGAAGAGAATTTGGCCCCAAGCCAGCATTCCCTCTCCAACGCACAGCACTGCTCTGCGAATCACATCTGGGGTGAGACTGGGTAAGCACCACTGAGAGCAACAGCGCTCCACCAACACTTTCTATTTCTGCCTACATTGTTATCCTAAAAGTTTCAACTCTGGGTCCCATGGACCTGTCCGTGGACACTCAGCTAAAGGAGCATCTCTTGCAGCCATGAGCTACAGTAGGGTAATTAAGACATTTTTCTCCACTTGTCTTTATAAACTTCCAAAGCTTGCATATACACACACACCTCCACCTCCAAAGTGATGCTTCAGCATGCTGTTGCCCAGAAGTGCGGGAAGAGTAGGCAGCGTGCTATCAAATTTTTGCCTAACACTTTTGTTAGAGTAATACATGAGCACATCTAAAGCTTAAGGATGCCGGCTTAGGCATACCGGCTCACTCATTCATTTCACAAGCTTAGTGATAAAACCTGACATTTTTTCTGTGTCAGCCTGGTGTTAAAAGCTCTATTTATGGAACCTAATGTGCGCTTATATGTGTTTCTTTCTTTGCATAATTCAAAAAGCTCATTTATGATTTCAACCATGTTATATACATTTGGATAAGAGCTAAGCAGCCCATGCAGATCTCACTTAAAATGGAAGAAAAAAACCCTGCAGAAGTGTCCCCTGAAAATTTTCCATAAATCTCTTGAAAGTTTTTTTTTTTTCAGTCATCTTTTTTATTGTTTTTATAGCAATTAGCATTTCTCATTTTTTTCTGTGTTTCGGCCCTTTTTAATCCCATGCTAAATTACCGAAGATTAGGAAAAATGATAAAGTGCACAGTTAATGAAAAAATAAATGAAAACTGAAATAAAAGACATGATACAGCCACACAAAAAGCACTTGTGACAAGTATAAGAATGATAATATTATATATAAAATAAGATTCCAGCTCTGACATGGTGAAATCATTAATCTTACCGAAATCTTCACGCTAACTGGACACAGTGATGAAACTGCATAGAAATCAGTTCTATGTGAAAATAGAATGTTGTATAAAAATGAATGCAAACAGTAGATTTTCTTTGATAATGGAAATTCTCGTTCGATCTGGAATTCACATGTGGCTGCAATCTCTGTAACATAATAATATGTCAGCTCACTCTAAAAGAAAATAAGCCAATTCTTTTCATTGCTGCAGTTAATGGTCTGAGCTATGATACATGTCCTTTCTCTTCCTGTTCAAAGGTCTGGCCTGCCTGCAGTCACTTGACAAACACTATAATGTGCAATGCCAAAGAATGGGGTTGTGTATGGAGTGTGTGTAGGTTTTATCGATAGTGACTACATGAGAAAAAGATTTTCAAATTCAAATTGGATGGAGGGCAATCCAGAAACTTTCAAAGCTGTGACACTCCATCAATTCTTCTTTGGATTCAGCTGCATTGTCCCATAAAGTCGTTAGCAAAAAGACTCAAAGTCAACTGTTGTCAATGGTGTCAAAGCCTAATAATCCAGGTTAAAGAGTTTAATTCTGCTCCAGTTAGGCTTTTCCAGTGACCTATTTGCTCCAAAATAAAACTGCAAACAATTGAGGGGCAATGAACAGCATCAGCTGATGTGAGCATAACATAATGCCTGTGTGAGAATGCGCTTGGGATTATAAGTGTATTGCTTCTGACAACTTGCCTCAGGGGACCACTTGTAGGGATTTTTTTTTTAATCAGAGAAGCTTCCAGAAAACTGCCAACCCCCCCTGACCTGTCCCTTCTTGGGTGGTGGCAGCTCCAGCAGTGGATGACACAGGCCACCATACTAGTTCAGGCTGGCGTGGTCTCACGCCACTCGATACTACTATTAGGCAGGGACTCCGACAAGGCACAATGACATCTGACTGAGAAAATCCATTTCCCTGCATCAGCACACTATACTGGCACCTGGGCAGGGGCCCAAGCTGGCACAGGAAAAACAAGCTCCATTAGGCTGACGTCCCATCTCTCTGTCTGCACGACATTTTTCTCCACATCTTTTTTTTTTTAGTTTAAAATGTTTCTCTTGCTTTGGTTTACACACAAACCAGGCATTCACATTGGACTTCTGTTGAGGCTGCAATGGCTAAATCACTGGTACTTTGAATGATACAGATATGGCATGAGGTGAAAGCAGAGGAAAATCTCTGACAGGAGTTCAGAAGGAAAAAAAATATACAATGCTACATGCATGATCTGAGAGATCTAAGGTAGAGGAATCAGACAGTATTAGTAAAAAACCTCATGCAAATGCCATTTATTCCATTTTATCTCACCCTTCTCAATAGACCATATGGTAGTGAGTCCGCACAGAGCAAGATGCGCTGAGACCTCATGCTGGGAAATCGGCAACATCAAAATTCCTCTGTCTGTCGTTTGAATGGCTGAGTTTGTGTGTGTGTGTGTGTGTGTGTGTGTGTGCGTGTGCATGCATGTGTGCATCTTCAATCCAGCTGTATCCGATCAGTGCTAACCCTCATATCAAAACACTGACACGAGACGTTTGATCAGTGTCGAGAACAGATCGACAACAGCGATTATCATCTTGGTAGAACTGGACATATTGAGATTGAAGGTCAAAGGTGTTGTGACTCTGTCTTGGGGAACAAATATTCTACAGTTTACTCACATAATTCAAGTTCATGCATGTGCTGAGTGGCTCCAGAGTTGGATAGGGCACAAACGACAATGAAGGGATTTAGTTGATGAAGATGAAACAAGTACTTCCAAAAAAGCTGCAATTATGGCCAGGTTTCGTAAATACTCCTATGTACAAACTTATAAATTTAGTATAGTTTGTGGTTTAAAAAAAAAATAAGGTAATTATCACAGGTCTGAAAGTTAGTCAGAACACTGCCCTGTTCCATAGATTCATGAGTTCATCATAGGAGCACATGTTATTTCATACACATGACAATGTAACCATGACTGAGCAATTTCTGCGTTTGGTGATCCCACACAGCTGGAATGTACTTTGTAAAAACAGAGCTAAAAAACATCGTCGGTCAGGCTGAAACACTTCTGGGAAGATCAATGCAAATCAGCTTATGTGTAATAATTAAATTAGAGTTAAGTAGCTACTGACCTATTGATAAATCCATTGCATTCTGACGTGATTGTTTTATTTAAAAAAAAAAATACTCAATAGGATATACACTGTATACGGGGAGGGTTGATCACAAATTTTAACAGCAAATGTTCAAATCTAACCACTGATTGAAATACTTGGAAAGAATATTAGAAACAAAATTCTATGATTATTATTTACAACTTACATATTCAGAATTGTTAAAATTATTATTGCTATTGCTACATTTCAGCATCATCCCAGTCATCCCTGGCTGATTGGATGGTTGGATGGATTATTGGCTGGATGGCTGGCTGGTGGGATGGATGGTTGGACAGATTGCTGGCTGGCTGATTGGCTGGCTGGCTGGAAGGATAATATTTGTGTACTTTCATGGGACTGTAATGCAAATACTATCCCTCAAATCACGAATTAATTCATAATAAATTCCGTAAATGACTTTGACGTAACCACAGATAAAAAACAAAAAAACAAAACAAAAACTGATCAGCAGTTTCAGAGATATGGAGGATGGGGCAAACTGAGACCAGTGCTTCCTTTGATTTGACTGTACAGGACAAATCATGCATCTTGACAGCAACCAGGCTTACAACATAAGTAGTTTTCATGCTGTCTAAAAGAATCAATTTAAAAAGAATTATGGAGCTAAGTGACTATGATGAGAGTCTTTCTTGTAAAATAGTGTCATACTCAAAATGATTTAGAGTTATTTTAGGGTTTTGTGTGGTATGAATGCAGGTGCACACAAATAAGCACATGTGTGCACACGTGTATCTGTATAAGCACGTCCGATGGGAGTAACCGTAGGCTGTACAATGCACATCCGACATATAAGGATCAATACATAAGATTAAAGATGTACATTACTTTATTTATCCCCAGTAGTGAAATTGTTTTTCTCTTGGTTTTTTAAACACACACACACACACACACACACACACACACACACACACACACACACACACACACACACACACACACAAACAAACACACACAAATGACCTGTAGACATGTAATTAATAGAGAGATAGTGGAGTGATGAGCCGCCACATAGCAGTGCTCAGAAGGTGAACTGACACCTCCCCAACTACCAGTTCACACTGCATGCTTTGGTCCATGCTGTACCTGAACCAGTGACCTTCTGGTCCAACTGTTGCCTTGAGTCACTACCACCCATATGGGGTGGAAAGACAAGAGTATGATTGTGTATGTGTATGCAGAAATAGGAACTCCAGAAATTAATTGGCTACCAGGCAGTCTGCATGACATGTTCTAAGAAATGATGCTACGGATTTTCTCTTACTTCTATATCCATGCATCATATGGGAATATGCTGAAGTCTGTGTAAATGAAGCAGAGTGATTCTACCAGCTACATACCCCTCTCTGTCATCCAGGGTTACGCTGTTAGTCTGCTACTATCTGCAAGAGTTCATGTAGTGATTAATCTATTATTAGATAATACCCCATTTCTTGCATTAATATTAATACTGCCATGACTTGAATAAACGATTTGACTGGTGTGCAATCTCACTGGAACGTACAACAAGCTTTGGCTCTGCAAGTTCACTTTCATACATTTCATGCATCCATTTTCTTATCCAGTGTCAGGTCTTGGTGGCAGCAGGCCGAGCAGGGTATTCCAGACATCCCTCACCACACAACCCTTTCCAGCTCCTGTGCGTGATCTTGGGAGTAATGGGTCCTCTACCATTTTGACATGTTAAGAAAACCTCCAAAGGGAAGCACCCAGGAGGTATCCAAATCAGACACCCAAACCACCTCAAATGGATACTTTTGATGATAACAAGAAGCAGCTTTACTCCAACAACTCTATGGGTGTCCCAGCTTCTCACCCATCTCTGAAGCTCAGTACAGTCTCCCTGAAAAAGGAGGTTATTTTGGCTACTTCTATTCACAATATAATTCTTTTGGCCACTTCCCAGAGCTCACAACCAAGGCTGAAGGTTGGAACATAGATCACCAGGTAAATCGAAAGCTTTCCCAATGGCTCAGCACCCCTTTGGACACAACGGTGTAATACAATTCCTTTATTACTGCTGATGCTGCACCAAACTGCCTCCCCAAACCAGCAGATTGCTTCTTCCAGGTTTGGCATGAGTTTCAACCTAAAGCAAATGAGCGTGAGTATCTTGTGATCTTGTTCATGACATTGACTCCACAGCAATCCAATACAGTAAAGGTTTGACTGATTTCATAAGTTAAACAGATGGCCAAACCCAATCTAAAAAAGGTCACAATGGATGCCACTGTCATTCATTCGAAATGTAGATATGCACTTGTCAAAGTTCAAATTGTATAACAAAACACATATCCATGTCAATATATTCAAGGCCCACTCATGCTGAGGCTGACAGGTTGGGGATCATATATTCTGTTTTATCAAACTTAAATAGAGTGACACATGATGCTCACCTCCCAATTTTTTTGCCTGTCAGTCATCTTTACCGCAATGAATAAAGCCCCGCACCAGTACAAACTGTCACACTGTCACTCAAAGGCTTTAAGAAAGATTTCACGTCACTATTCAGGTGGAGCCAGGGAGGAATTCCTCTGTCTCCTTTGATTTTTCTGTCTAATCTTTCATTTTATGTGGGCTCTTTGTTATCTCCCTGAAGGGGGAATCACATTTTAATTAGGTCTATCCTTGGTTAGCGGTTCTTCTTAACATCTCCCTGTCCTATGCGCTCATCCTATGGGCTTTGCTTCCTTGTCAGAGACTCTCAGTCCCCGCTCCCTGTCACAATCTAACATCTTTGCCATCTTGTGCCATCTTTTCATTCTTTAACTGCTCCATCTCCTCTCACAATCTTGTTCTCCCGCTGCTGACAACAAAGAGCACCCTGTCTGACAAAACCTGTTTTCTGCAGATGCGAAAAACACAATGAAAAGTCACAACAATGGAAAAAGGAAAAAACGAAATCGCATATATTAGGAATCCTGAGTGGAGACAGCAAATGGAAATAGTCAGCTGTTGGCTCTTGGGTGGCTAACAGTTCACCTGTAAAGAAAATGAACAAATCTATTCAGTGAATGGGATACTATCCAGTATTTTAATGCTAAAGGGGCAGAGGGAGCTGCAACATTGAACTGCATCATTGGCATGATTTTGTGATGAATTCATGAGTCCCTCCTGCACACCATCACCCCCCCTTCAATACTTAGACTATGATGTCACTGACACAAACAAAAATTTTAATCAAATTGTAAAGGAGAAGAATGAGCCAGCTACAGACACATGTTCACAGGTTGCAATGCATCAGAACATTAAAACACTAAGGCACTGTTCTAATAATACAAGCATGTCATATGCTGTTTGGTTGTGATGGTGGCACATTTTAGCCTTTAATTTTGCAACAATTAGTTTGATTCTGAAATGGATTTCTTTCCCTCTCTTAAATAAGTGTACAGTAGTGATCTCTGCACTCAGAATGTCCAGTTTCATTGACATAAGGTTAATCTGTGTCTTTGACACAAACAGAACTGTCAATGCTGAATTCGACAAAGCCTTTGCCAATACATGATTTATCCTAACCCAAAATAAGATCCACACATGGTTTAGAAATACAACTATGCATTAAAACAGGAAACTACTGATATGCAAGTATAACAAAAAGGTTGTAGATGAACAGCAAATTTTCACTGTTAATGCAGCATGTAAATCTAAAGTGTCTAAGAAGAAAAACAATGGCTGAGACGTAGGAACTTCATAAGGTAAAATGTTCCTAAAATGCACAATTCAGAGAAAAGTAGCCACAACCTTCACTTTTTTATGCTGAGACCACAAGTGTTCTGGCTGTGGATTGATTACAGTGCCTAGAAATTATGGCTCCTGCACACCTAAGCTGCAGTGCAACGTGGGTCCAGAGCACCAAGGAAATGTTTTCTGTAAACACAGTGATGTCTGCACAGATGTCATGGTTCAGATTTATTTAGAGGGCAAATGCTCCATTAGTTGGGCTTTTTAATTAGCACACTTGTAAGAGAGGGTCATTTAGAATCCCTGACAGAAGACTTGCTGATGCCACACACACCCACACAGCACAGATCTGCTTAAAAACCAATAACATCTCACACAGTCATCAACAAACACAACACGTCAACATCTCGGGTGCCACAACATATCAACTATAAAATGGCAAAAGAGCACAAACAAATCTACAAATGCCTCCGCCAAAACCACCACACTCATTAACAAAGCATATTAGAAACATTTACATATAAATACATATTCATAGAGAATACAACAAAACTGAGGGGGTTGTCATCATACCATTTTCAGGGTGCTCGGTTTCTCCAATGCTGCCATCTGGAGTGGTTCTCTCATAGTGGTCCTCAGGCAGGGTCAGTGGCCCGATGCGAGGACCAGACGATGACTTGCTGCTGGGAGTCTCTGATTCCTCCAAACCGCTGTCATAGTAGTTGTGCTGTGAGGCATCCTGCAGGTCCTGCACAGGGTTGGCAGTGGAGAAGGTCACTCTCCGGTGGGGGTGCTAAAAAACAGAGAGACAAATCCACATCTTCAGCACAGGGAAAGACATTTCTCCACAGCACTTTTTGTTTAAAGGTGCCATGGAGACATTGCGCAGGTTTGTGAGGATGCTCAAAGTCCCCCTATTTAAAACTGCTGAATGGATTTCACTGACCTCATAAAGTTCACTCTTCAAAAGTCAGAAAATAATATTAAATATTAAACACTCTTAAATATTAAATAGTCTTTTGCAGTACTATTATGCTGAAAATTATATAAGATAGAAACACATTGCCAGAGAAAGGTTACGGGCCTTCATAATAAGAAGTGACAATTAATGCAAAAATTGCTTGAATCGAGACAAAAAAAAAGTAAGGTGTTAAAATATTCCATACTATATTACAAAATAAAGCATATACATATGAGTTCTTCTTTAAAATATGCTGTACGATACTGTTCTGTATTTGTGAGGAATGATTAATATGTATTTGTGTACAGTACATAATGAATAACAGGATTGTGACTCTTTTGAAACTTATATCATTTTGATTCTGATGGTGGCGTACAAGTCTTCATACCTCGCTGAAGTTTAAATAGTTAGTACAATACCAGGGTAGATAATGTAAAAAAAAAAAGATTTTATTAATTGTTTATCTTATCAGGAGCTCCAGATGGAGGTAGCTTGGGGTGTGGAGAAAACAACAATGTAAGCCCCATGTGTCACTGTCATTGTCACTCTTATAGTTACGTTCAGAACTCTTAGTCATATAGAAACCATGCCTGCATATTGATACAGAAAGAGACTCTCATGCATGTAGAATATGTCTATAATTGAATGGATGTAGAAGCATACAATATAAACAAGAGTCAAAAAGAGTCACACGAGATGGAGAACATTGAATGTGTTATTATGAGTCAGACAAAAGTTTCATTTTGCAAATCTGCTGCTGCCAAATTAATTCCAATGATAAAGATTGGTACACTAATCAGTTGCCGCGGCGAGCTCCATCCTTTCTCCATATTTGAATATTTCCCTTTTTTCACAGCTTTTGATGTTTAACTGTGTGGAAAGCTGGACAATATTTCTGCATAAGAGGAATCCTAATCTAAATAAGGCTAACAATAACAACAAACACAATAGTGGAAATATAGCTTGTGGCAGTCACCAGCATCAGAATACATTAGCAGATCTCCCTTTGCTAATATATTCTGATGAGATCTGATAAAAGCAGGAGAAGAATAAATGAATGAATGAAAACAAAGATGAAATCTTAAATTTGATATCTTGAAGTGGAGCATAGCGTTACAATAAATGATTCAACATCACACCCTTTATCAAATTGAATGGCTTGTAAATACAGTTAGGAGACCATTAAATTTCCTCCACCAAAGATCAGTTTACTAATGGATACTTACCACTGATCCACAACAGAAAGATGACTCCTTTCAGAGCAAATGCAGTGGCACTCTCCCCCCACCTCTACACGTGATAGCCTCTCGTAAAAGTCAGGAAAGCACTGATACAGCAGAACAGGCCTGCCTTTGCTGCACGAGCCAGGCCAGATCAATACTACAGTCCAGTGCTTTTCACCATTTGACCACCTTTCTGGCAAACAAGCCCATGGTCTAAATCATTTGAACCATCAGCCTTTTAGTCCATATACATTAGATATTGAGAAATGCTTTTAGAGCTTAGGTAAGTGCTATCAGCGCTGAGGCCATAATACTGTTAGTGGACTTCGAAATGTTTCCAGAAACCTGTTCATTTCCCAGTCATTTCAACTAGTTGCATTTCTCTCTCTTCGCACTGGGGCATCCCTTCTTCTGCCCTCTGTATAATGATTATAATGATTATTTGAATCCTGGAGTGCATCAAGCCCCCGTCTCCCTGCATCACAACACATCACTACATCAATAATTTATACGTGAGGTATAATGAGGCTTTAGATTTCTTTAGATTTCATGTGTGGTGAAACTTTTAAGATTTTTACACAATGTTACAGTATGTGTTTGCAAAAAAAATTGTATGCTTGCTGTAAAAGGAAATTAAAGTGCAATGAAAGGTTTTAAGGGTTCAATTACACACAGTAACATTTTCAAATACATAAGACCCTTTCTAAATTCTTTGTTATCCAGAAACTGTAAGAGTAAGAACAGCCTTCATCATTATTCACATATTTGTATTACATAGATTTTTCTAGTTCCATTTCTGAAGTTGCCAGGATACATTTGATGGAAATAGACCATAGTTAATTCATACTTAACATTAAATCCCAATGCAGAATTGCTTCAACATGTACGATAATTGTGTGTTCTTCTACTTGATATTTATAAGTACCAGACCGGAGCAGACAAATTACATATTTCAATGGTGCATTCTTAAAATGTAATCGGAGGTCGCTGAGGTTCCACAATTATTTAAATGTGTGTTGTTTAGTTGTTTAAATATGGATTCTTGCTTAAACTTCTCCTCAAGGCATCACTCCAGAGAGTCAGCAAGTTTCCTGGGTATGATAACTAGCTAAGGCTGCAGAGATGGGAAATAGATTCTCCTTTCAGTCAGAGCACAAATCCTTTGCCAGGCCTTGGGGGCTGCAGGGATGCGGCAAGACGAAAGGATGGAAGGGGAGGCTGAGCAGGAGTGGGGAGTTGGTCAGGCAGACACGGACGGCACTCTGGCTTGAGGGGACAAGAGGAGGGATTAAATTCTAGGAGACTGGAGGCGGGCGAGTGTGAGGGTTTGGGTATTGTGGTCGGAGTAAGAAGCTATGGGGCTGAGAATGTAAGAACGGAAATTTATGACATCAGAATTCATAACCACATTTAGAATGGGTTAAAAAGGCCTCATTTATACCCCTATTATTACAGTCCCAAAGCACATAGAAAATAGCAGAAGAATTCTGTCTCTTTCAAGATCAAGGCACATTTTCCATTGTAGTAAAGAGTAATTATCAATTTCTAGGTATAAATGTATCTCAGTGGAACCTCTTTCTGAAGCAATGCAAATCATATGCACACTACTATGTTGACATGAGATGGTCATTCATCGCATATGCATATTTCGAGTCTAGCGTTATTCCTGCTCACTGACAGAACATTATGGTCTCAAGAAAAAAAAAAAGAAACAACAGCAACAACAGCACACTGTCTGCTGAGTTATTATCACTACTCCCATATACAGTAGATCTGCTTCATTGCTGCTCTGAGCTTACTCTGTGGTTTTGAATTTGAGAGGTTATCCTACTAACTACTCTCAGGTTTGGAACATACAAATCTAAGGAGAACTTTTCAAGAACGTATGAGTGCAAGACTTTTTTGAATTGCTAAGGGAAATGTGTCCATTTTTACCTACAATTGCATTTACCAATAATCTCTTTGGTGGCTAAGTTTGTTGGTGAAACGTGAACGAATACTGATTTTTAAACAAATATGTCACTCTTCTCACAACAATTGAAAACTGAATTATTTTCTGCAAAATGAAGGCAACTGTGATCAATATTTCCCTTTTTTAGTGGACAATGAAACCTAGACAATAGAAACTTTCCATATAATATCCAACTGGGAGAGGCATTCTGAGTACATAGAAGAGAAAAGGTAAACCAATAGTTGATTGATTTGAAGTTGCTATGGAAGCTAAGTGCGCTCAAATCATAATCACTATAATTTGTCTCCCTCCTACTGATTTGTACCAGCTAAAAAAAAAAGTACAAAAACACATGTACAGCATACATTAAGTAAACTTTGAGGCTGATGAACTTCACAGATTTTAAGTCAAAGCAGGCGCATCATGCATAAGGAAAGCAAAAAACAATGCCTGAAAGCCGTGTATTTTTGAGACTGGAAACCCATATCAGAAATTGCACAAATAGACATCAAAATATAAATCATTTAACAAACCAGATCTTAATGGGTGGCTGCATGTCTAATTTAAATATTGACTTTCACACTGTCCTTTGTAACTGCTACAAATTGCGAATTGACATATAAGTGACGTCATGTCCAGAGAGCAGTTGGTCCCGTTGTGTTTGCAACCGCTGCAAAAAAAAAAAAAAAAAAAAAAACAATAAAAAAAAAAAAAAAACATATATCAGCCACCTCTACTGCTAATGTTGTCTGCTGTGATGGAGGACGTCTGCACTGAGACAAGATATTGCCATGGTGTGAAGAGTGAGAGGATACATCTCCATTATTCACCCAGCCTGCAGCATCCTGTTTTGTGTCTGTATCTGAAAAATGCACCACGGGTTTGTGAATTTACTCATGCCTATGTCGTTTCCACAGCAACTGACACAGATGGGCAATCGCTGATAGTTATATCTAATCACTTGCAAGTAATAGCCTGGACAATCTGTCCTAAAGATGGGATATGAAGTAAAAAAAAAAAAAAAAAAAAAAGATAATGCATTTTGCCTGCAGCTTGAAAAAGAACCACTGTGAATCCCCGATGGGACAGCCGACCCCACTGCTGCTCCTCCTGGAGCTACCTGACACCACATCCCCATCAGGTGTACTGTCATCCAGCCAAACCTCAGCTAGTGCAGAGACATAGTGGCACTTGTGTAGAAGAGAAAGCTTTTCCATCTTCTCATTTTTGAATAGACTTCCAGCAGTCTTAGGTGAGTTAGCCTAATAGTTTGAATCTTTGTCTTTTGCTTTCAACTTTCTGTTTTGATGGATGTGTGTTTGAACATTTGGTGATCAAGGTGGCAACTGTGTTGTCTGTACTGTCAAAATAATTCCCTGGTTTTCCAGTAGGTATACTAGTGTAATAGCAGCAAGAATTCTAACATATCACAAAGCACATTTAATCAATACAACTCAAAGAATATCATTGTTATTCATACAGTCGAATAGTACTCATTGATTCTTTTTCATAAGTCACCTCATTTTTTTGTGAATTTTTATGGTGGTGTAGCCTTTAATATCTATACTGAGATTTAACACCTGAGGAGGCATCAACTGTTTAAGGAATTAACCTCTAAACTTTAAAGCAGAGTAGCTGATGCCTCATTTATGACACCTCAACGGCATCTTCATTTATGCCGCTCATACTGCTTGCTGCAACATATCCAGATCACAGTGAGAAATTGCATAGTTTTTTTTATTAATTCATCATAAAAAATAATTCAGTAATCTATTTTCTTCTGATGACAAATAACAGCATGTACTAGACTTCTGTAATAAATCTCTTCTGTATATCTTCTCATCTGTATTTCATTCCTTTGAAGACAAAATATAATTTTTCCATAAGATGAAATAATCAGAGCATGAACCCAATGCAGTATTTAAAAAGAACATCTTGTTGTTTACCATGTCCAATGGGTATTGTCACAATTAGCCTTCAAATGTTTTTCTTTATTTATATTTATATTACATGGAGGTATTGTTTAAGCTGAGTCACCGTAGCGGGTGAGTCATGCTAAATATTAAGAATTTTAGATGAAGCCAAAAAAAAACATGTAGCGCCAGATTTTCATAACTTTAAAGACAGTGCATGAACGACAATAACAAATCCAAATGCAATCTATTTAAATATAATTGTTGTGCTGTACAAGTGCTGCAATTTGTAAATGCACAATATAGCGTCTGCAATGAGAGGATGTTTTTTTTAATGTAAGAAAATTGGTAAAATTGGACTCTTGACGATAAAAACCGAAAGTATGGTTATCACAGCCAACAATGGAGAAGGAAGACTCAATAAGTTTGTGTATCTTGATTAATATTCCAAAGAATGTCTTTACTATATAGAATATTTAAGTGAAATACACTCCTCTTCCTAAACTGTGGGAAACCTATGTGGATGTGTTTATCAATCTGGAGTTGAGGTATGTTCTAAGTGAAGTGTAGCTGGAAGCTAGGCCTTGCCTATTGAATCACAGTTATGTGTCTCTCAGATATTATGAAATGGGTTTTCTGCCCATGTTAAAGGAGACGGCTGATGTCTCAGTGCCCCTGTGATATGAAAAATTCAATTTAAAAGGATGAGAGAAAGAATGGTGCACGGCCTATTTTCATTCCCCCACACAGAGATATGAGAATGATGTTCTGTTGTGTGGAGGAAATGATGCCAATCGTACTGCGGAGAAATTCCTTCATAATTCAATTCAATTTCTTCTAAATCTCAATGGCGAGCTCCTCTGGCAAAGAGGGGCAAAAATGACAGAGACAAAGAGGGAGGGCGAGAGACTGAGATGGAGGAAGAAGACCTAAAGATTGAGACTGAAACAATGAATGAAAGAGACAGAGAAGAGCCAGACTTGCTAAAAGGTAAGAGGAGGAAGCATAAGTATGATGTGGATGGGAGAAAAATGTTTCAGTTAAAATATATGTCGATCAAAGTGGCATTAATGTTTAGCAAAATAATTTTTTAACCTCCCTAACGTGGATAAACGCTAGTAAACTAGTGTGGTAAACCGCTAGTATATATATATTTCCCCCTGGTGTTGCAAAAGCAACACTGACAATAAAATGTGCACGCAAACTGTTTGATGGCAGTCTGAGAGTTCCCTGAATGTGGGACCAAGAATTTCCATTTAGTTGCAACGTCTGCGAGTACATCCTGGCTCTGCCGTGCAGGAATCAATGAGCTGCTGCCTTTGAAAGCACAGAAAAAATGAGCTGCACCAACAAATATGACAATGAAGAAGTGCACCTCTCAGTGTATCCAGCAAGCATAAAACCATAATGACTAAAGCAGTTGTGAAGGAAATGCATATGGAACTGTTTTTATTTTCCATTCCACTATTACGTCCTCCATTCTCATCCCATCTACTGCTCTCTCTCTTGTTGCAACAAGCACACACAGACACGAGCATGCACATACACACACACACACACACCCACACACGCAGTTGTTTTTGTAGGTGCAATAGCTCCAAGGCAAGCAGCATGGAATTGGAGTCTTCAAAGAGTTTTGGATTATCAAAGAGACACAGCTACCAGAAAACTAGGGGACACGCTGGAGAGGGGGGTGGAGGGAGGAACATAAGCGAGAGAGAGTGGGGGGGTGGGTGGAGGAGGGGATGGTTGTGCAGAGGAGTCAGCATGGGTTTGGGTGGAGTATGAAGTGATCAGACAGGGGGAGGGGTGGGTGGAAGGAGTGGATAAAGAAGTCCGTTTGTTCGTGTACAGTAAATGGAGAAAGAATCTGGCTGGAGTGGATGAAGTAGAAAAAAAAATGTAAATCTCACATACCGTAATAGTCTTGATAGGCAAGATTGAATTTGTGTTCTTCACTCCTTGTGTTAACACCTCTTGATTATTTTGCTTTGCTTTTCTTTGTCTTCTTTTTTTTTTTTTAGTTTGGCTGGAGAATGTCCTTTCAGTGGGGTTACTGGCCTTGAAATACCATAATGTTGTCACAGTAAAACCAAGTATTACCACAGCAGGACCCACTATGTGTGAATATAGCTGCCATGTCTGATGACAAATCTGACTGCTTGCAACATTCTATTTGACAGGATGCAGGAATATTGGTGTGAATGCATCACCCTTCGACAAAAAGCTCCCTGTCAGCCCCTCTGTCCCACAATGAGCTATGAATGTGTCTTTTTTCCCATTACATGAAGACCTCTCACTATAGAACACATTTCAAGTCAGTGTGTAAAACTGATTCTGGTCGGTTCACTGCTGTCTGCTGCAGGGCATTATCCAACAATGATCCTGTCTCACTGGTACAGCAACCACACATAAACCTCCCACCTTCAATGACCTGTTTCAAAACGAATTCAACTCATTTAGTGTGTGATGAGAGCATAAAATGTTCCTAACGCACAATGTCCCAAACAAATCAAAGTCATGAAAGCAATCTTCCTCTATGTTCACTACTCTTTTTTGAAAAATGGTCTCACCGTCCTTTTTCGGGCTGCAAGATATTATAGCAAAACATCAACTTTGCAATTTTGCTGACGAACAATGCTAACATGGAAGGACATGCAATGTAGATTAAGACATAATAACTCAAGCACATTGTGTTTTACTGTGTGAACAAAAGGAAAACTTACAAGGTTAGTATTTTCCATCACCAGAAAAAGAAAAATCTATTCATATTTTAATAGCTGCTTATCATCCACCCAGTAGATTGAACAAGAAATTACAGATTACAGGTAAATAGCACAGCTGTGACTCACAGGTACATTTTAAAAATTTATCAAGAAACATGTTTTTCCTAAACTCCTCTCCACCTGCTCTCTGCTCATTTGTCAAGAGTATGTCAAGAATTACACACCCTACGTGTAACAGGAGAGATAGCAGAAGCATGACGCAAATGTAGTCCTGAGATTTTTATTTATTTTTTTAAAAGAAGATAGACTTTGAATTATTTTGGTTATTAAGAATTATATTTAACTCTGTATCTGCACATGATTAACAAATTGTATGACATTTTAAGTGTTTCTTTTTATATGTTTGCAAGGACATATTTCACTGTCAGGGTTTTTTTTTTTTTATAGTATAACCAATTGTGTTTTTGTGGTAATAACAAAATCATCCATCCTCGCCTTATTGCCAATATTATTATTAATACTTTTTTTCTGACATGGGAAATGAAGTGTGAGTATGAGCAAAAGGTCAGCGTCTATGCTGAAGAAACTGTCGAATTCTTCACAAAAAAACCCAAACAAAACAATGAAGCCCTATATTTTGAGGGTTTGAGTTTTCATTGCATCACTTAGAAAACACACAAAACAAACAAAAAGCAAACAGCAAAGCCCAAAAATTGTATTCCTTCACATCCTGTTCATGAGCCACACTTATCTGAAATACGAAAGTATTCATACAAAAAATGTCGAGTTCTACATCTAGTAATGATAATAAAAAATAAAATTAATCGGAATGACTATTATTGTTCTGCATATTTTGTTTAGGTGGTATTTTGCCGACATATATAAAAGAATGTGATGCAGAAACTTAAATGTAATATGCTTTGTTTGAAGGGGAAGGATTAGCCTTGGGGAGGAAAAAAAGTATGTTGTTAAACTTAATTGGAATAGCAGAGGGATGATTGGTTTAGGGTTTAGATGGCAATGCCTTTCAACTAACACTATCATTGTCTTAAACTGCAGGGACTAAATATGCTAATATAGCTCATAGGGCCAAACCTAATCCTGTACAATGATTCTTAGCGTTGGCGGTTTGCAAGCGACGTGCTACTAGACACTCCAGAAAGGAATCAGTGCTCTTAACAAAGACACAAAAGGTAAGTGTGGGAGAATTGCAAAACAATAAAGAGAAAAAGAAGAAAAAGAATGATAGGTTACACGGAGTTAACATGGAGAGGAGCTTCAGAGGCTATTCTCTGCTCAAATGCGAAGGAAAAAGCAGAACAGAAAGAGAAGAGGAAATCTCTGCCTTCCTGTTTGGTAGAAAAGATGTGAAGTGAGAAAAGATTTGATCAAAGAAAAGTGATGTTATGAGTATGCCCTGATAAATGACAGCAGGAGGGTGAAATTCCACCTACAAAATAAGATTAACATGACAGAGGAGGAGCTTTATTGATGGTTCCCGTTTGGGTTGGTCTGCTGCTGCAACTGAATTTTTCCACTTTCTCAGAATTAGATCTTTCAAGCTTGCATGTAAAGGCTTTAATGAGGCACAGCAAAGGTTATATATTAATGTTTGGTTGTTCATCTATATTCCAAAGATGACTGTTGATCTAGTCCATTAGAATTTAAATTCTGATTTTTTGAAATCCTCAGTATTCACTGAACTCTGCGTGCTATCTATTTTGCATTTTCACTGTTGATTTGGCTAAGGGGACATAGAATTGTGACGTCAGGTTTTTTTTTTTCGTTGGAACAAGTGGCCCTTGTTGTTTGTGTTCCTCTGACTAAAAGCACTGCACATTTGTTGTGCCACATGTATAATTTCCCAACATAACAGTTCAAATTTAGATTTTAGGTTTTATCAGTTTGTCTTTAAGTGACTAATCTCAGTCGATCCACAGAATTAAACAATGACTATTCCTTTGGCTGAACTAAACATTTACAGATTTAAAATTTACAGTGAAATGGTATAACAATATCATTAGACATGCATTACACAACTGCAACAAAACAAATTCCCTTCTCTGTCACCCCTTTGGTTCATTTGCACTGAACTACACAAAGACGACGCAATGCTACCTAGACATGTCTGATCTGAGTAAACACTCAGCAGTTAGCCTAAAAGCTGATATATTTTACCATCTACCCTGATGAGCACTCATCTAATGTGATTGTCACTGTTCTTTAAATAACAGACTTCATGTTAGGTAAGCTGCGCACCTGAACACATTAAACCCACATCACACCTACTTTGGCTGGTCAGGGTACTCTGTACACACAGATGTCAGCGCTGTTAACACATATGCAGGTCTCAGAGGGGGTACTAACAGACACCCCATCATGCTTCCATTTTTTTTTTTTTTTTTTTCCATTTGGAACATCAGGACCAATAAAGGCGCATCATTGGAATTAAAACAACAAAAACACTAAGATTAAAAAAAATAAGTTAAAGTACAAGCAAACCTTGGTTTTAGAACGCCTTGGACATCGAACACATCAGAATTTGACCAAAAAATTCAGAATTTTTTTGTCTTAGAAGTCGAACAAAACTTGGAAGTCAAACGCAAAACGAACGCCTCTTTCTTTCTTACATGGTGCCATCAGTTCCAATGCTTTTATCTCTGTTTTTAACCCTGCTGTGTCCAGCCAGTGTCCCTTCTGTCCCCTTCGTGAGACAGTCTTTCATGCTTTTAGTGAGTGTGGGAGACTTGCAGTGCTCTTCACTCTTCTAATGAATGTTTTTAATCTGTTCAGTGAAAATTTTAGTATGAGGAAATTCGTCTACGGTGCTGGGTACAATAGATCGAATCAGAGAAAGTGGCAGCTTATAAACTTTTATCTCTGGAGAAGCAAAACTCGCAATTTACGTGACCAGGAAGAGGAGAATTGAAAACAATACTGTTCAAGACGCAGCTACTGTTTTTTTGCTGTAACATCAGATGTCGCTTAAAACTAGAATTTGGTTTCTATAAAATGACAAAAGACCTAAATAACTTTAGGAACATCTGGTGTCACAAAAATGTCCTATGTACTTCAACTGATGATCAACTCAATTTTGCAAACTTCCTGATATAATGCACTGATTTTAGATTGTATTTCCTCTTACTTATCGGTTTTTAGTGTCTTTGAAGCTCTTTAGTGTTTTCATCTAATGTAAATTTGTAAAATATTTTAAGTGTGATTAAAGTGTTTTTGAAAAAGTAAAAAAAAAAGTCTTTCTTTCTTTCTTCTTTCTTTCTTCTTTCCTTCTTTTCTCGTGTTTTCAAATTGTATAGTAATGATGTTTCATTACTATACAATTTGACATATAAATGACATTATGAAATAACACATTATGTTGAAAAAGGTAGTTTTCTAGCATCTTGGAACAGATTAAGGCCATTCACATTATTTGTAATAGGAAAAATGTATTTGGAATTCGAACAAATCGGAATTCAAACAGCCTTCCGGAATGAATTTTGGTTGGAAACCGAGGTTTGCCTGTATCTTCATCCTTCTGATAATTTGCTTAATTTTCCATTTGCTATGCTGGAGACCGAAGCTTTATTGTCATAACCTTTTTAAAAATCTTATTGATAAAATCTTATTGATAAAATAATTTTACACTTTTGGGTTAATTTGAACTATTCTGATGGTTTTCTGCTTTTATTCTGATGAGGTTATGATCTATCCACTGCAGCACAAATTGAATTTCTGTAAGTGGGTGGAGGGCATCTGTATCATTTCAACTTCTGTCTCACTCTAGTTCTCCCTCAAAGTGTCAAAATGTTAGGAAATCAAACACCATTATCCCTGTTAATTTTTTCATTTTTATCGTGGGTATTATCGTGGGTAATTTAGGAATGTTGTAGGGGCAGCTGTGGCTCAGGAGGAAAAACAGATATTCACTTAGTGGAAGGTCCATGGTTTGAACCTGCAATGCTCCATTTGTGTGTGAATGATTGTGTTATGGTTATTGCTCCAGATGAGCATGTGGTGCCTTATATTGTAGCCTGTGTGTCACTGTTTTTTGTTTTAAAGGACTTTGACTGGTCACTTTAGAAAAAGGCTATGTAATTATCGTCCACTTACCATTCAGGCAGTAAAGTTCTGTGATTGTAACAACGGGATATGTGCTGTTGAATACAATAAAACAATACAAAGCTTGACAGGCTCAAAGAAGTTTGCTTGTTTTTCTTTTACATGCACAGACAAAATAAATTGTGAATGATCTATGACGATAATAATCTACTAAGTGGCAGCATAACAAAATAGACAAAGATAGCAGTGGTTAAAACAAACTTTATGACACCAGGATTATTTTCTCCCACCGCAAAAAAAACAAAAAAAACAAAAAAACTTCTCACCACTACACATGAAAAACAGAACGACAGTGATTTTAATACTCCTGGATTTTTTTGTTAAACTTTAAACTTGATACCACTGATCTCCGCAGGATATTTTAGGTGGCATATATTTGCACCCTGTGACTTACACCTCTAAAACACGCACATCACTTCCTTCCTTTGTGAAACTCCTGCAGTCAGTGCTGCACAGGTGGAGATTTTGCTACTTTAAACAGAAGCTGATTCTAATTTAATATGATGGAACCAACTGTTACCACAATTGTGACGTACAATCTGTCATCATCTGGTCTCCATGGCTGTAGTACAGGTAGAAAATCCTAAGTTGGAAACCAAACGATGTTAAAGCCGCTATCTGAAAGTAGCTTTATAAATTTCAGTATGTGTGTGTGTGCCTGGTACGATGGTTCAGAGTTCTCCAGTGGTCACTTACTACTATTTTCTTCATCCACATATTGTCCCTGGGGAAGGTTTCCTTTTCAATGCTTGGTATATGTAATCCTAAAAAATACTGAATTAAATGCTACTGAAATAAATATCAATTTATTACCTTGGTTTTCGGCCTAAATTCACAGCCTTATCCGACATTGCCTTTGGCAGATATTTGCAATTTACAATACATGTTAAATTTGTTTTAGCGCACAAGCAGTTGCTTCAACTTCAAACCAATAAATATTTAATGTTTTTGAGCCCAGAGCAGGAGTTGAACATTCAACCCACCTTAATAGCTGTCTGTGGGCCAGTATACACTTTGTAAGTGTACTTATGTCAGCAAGGAATGGTGAGCTCAATTGAACATGGTTTACGTGAAACAGCCACTTAAATGTTTTAATATGTCTTGAAGCACACACTCTTAAGACACTGAAGATTTTCAGTTAGCTTTCTTCCCCCACATCTATGCTGATTTTACATTGCCTTTAATATTTGAACCTGCAATGTTTGAACCTGCAATATTCCAAACTAAGTTAATAATGCCAGGAAGAAAAGACAAAGATGAACATGAGCTGGTGAGGGAAGTAAAGAATTAGACATGAGAGAAATTAATCCTCGATATCCACTCCCTGCTGAGTACCTTATTGCCTCTCAAACTTCCCATCTTCAGAGTTAATATCTTTATTGCTGCAGCATCTGGCTGAGAAGCATGCATATACTTCCATTTGTTTGAACTGGAAGATAATTGGATTGGGGAGAGGGATGGAAAAGCCTTCAACCATACTTAAAACTTTGTTTTTCCTGGCCGTCGTTGAATATGTACCAGTCTGATTCTGTGTTTCACAGTGTTTGTTCATGTGTGCATGCACATGTATGTATTTGTATGCATTTCCATAAATACCATGTCTCACAGTCTCGCTTGTCTTGAGATGTTATTCTGCATCTGAAATGTCCTGATTGGCAACGGGTTCTGAGAGCTGGACAATTTTCGGAGTGTGTCTGCATCTCATTCTTGCACTCAAAGTAATCCTTTTCGATGCAACTTGATGGGAAGCTCCTCATGCTCCTCCATCTTATCAAGAAAACTGAAAAATCATGCTTAATTAGATTCATAGTGACCTTTTTCAACTCTGGCTGCAAATGCCCAGCTGTTGCTAAAACAGGAACTGTTCTTGGCATTGATCTTTTTGCAGAACCAGGATCGAGAAAAGCCTGGTGCAGTGAATCGTGGCAGAAAAACAACATATCAAAAATCATCAGATGAAGAGATTATTCTGTTTGAGTGAGCTGCTCGGTGCGTTGAGGCCTTTCGGAGTTAGCGTGTTTTCGTGAGGAGAGCTCTGTAATCCACCTACTGCATCTCAATCATACTGCAAACAAACTCACACACAAGTAGAGAATCCTGCCCTCTGTTTCATTGCCCATTTGCCAGACATGCACATGTAATCCATCTGCATTTCTTATTCCTAGATCCTACCTCCAGTTACTTCCCCCTTTGCATCCTACCAGCATGCTTTCCTCTTTCTGCAACAGCAGTCTGAGCAATGAGCTTCCTGCGGGCTTCATACAAAAGATGACTTACAACTCCCATCCAGAAAAAAATCGACACCCTGCTGTGGGCACCAAAACATAACAATCTGCCATTTCCAGGGGGTTGTCTGCAACTACATACATGCATGTATTTGTAGCTCACATAACTACAGCTCAATTAAGTGTACACAGATGTACTACAAGTGCCATGCATAACACTACTGATAACATAGTGTATTCTCATTTGGGTATATTCAAAATATGAACCGACTTTGTCGGTCTTTCTGCAGCTTTGGGGAATAAGCTAGAGACAGTTGATACAGATATGGTTTGATATTGATGACATATTTGATTAATCTGCTGATGGAATGTTAGTGGAGTCCTCCACAATGGGCTTCAGACAGGGCCCCAAAGCAGAATATCTAGTATGAATACTCTATAGCCATATTCTTTCAAAGCTCATTTGAGTCACACGTGACATATTTATGGCTCATCATGTCATATCGTAGCCATCAGAGCACAAGCACCATAAACCATTTAAATACTGTGGGCCATGCTGTCATCTCTTGTTAGTAACATATGTCTGATAGACGCATAAGAAGAGGCACTCAACTTGATTCCTCCTGCGGTGGATCTTGAGTCCAGAGTTGTTGAATTTACTGGCAGGAGTGAAAAAAAAGTACAACTATATACTGAACGGAGCGAATGAATGACAGAAATAGGGGGATGAAAGAAAAATCAGAAAACATGAAATTATTACTAAGATGTATAAGTTGCAAAGGTTGCACTCAAGAAATGTCTTACAATCCATTGTGTCCCTTTACAGAGTTGCCCAGCAACAGCACTGGGCAACTCAGTGAATTTAAGTGTCAAACGAAATACATTTGTAAACCAATGGCAACATGGATTAAATTTCAGGCAGTGGGAGTGCCTCTTGGACAAGATGTCAATAGCCAAGGTGGGAAAAGAGAATTGGGGAAAAAAGGTAAATAATTTTCTGCACGTTAATAACTTTGAGGATGGCGAGTCTCACCTCAATATGTATGGTTGAAAGAGCACGACTAATTGACTGTATAGCTGTAGAATGGGCTGTCTCAAAGGATGCACTTATTCATCTGCCTTCAGCTGGAATCTATGAAATATCACAAGGGCGGACATGAAGCTGATAAATCATGATAGCATATAGATCAGTGTCATACGTTTTTCCTCTGAATTATTGATTAACTCATATGTGGAGCTGCTGCTTGTGAATACATTTCCTCTTCATATTTGGAATCTTAAAGCCACTTAATGAATATCACATCAATGCAGAGACCAAGAAAAACAATGTTTCTAATACACTTTATACATTAACATGATTAACATCATTAAAAGTCTTGCCGTCCCTCTATCTTCGTCAGAAACACATAAAAAATGCTAAATAAGCAGACTTCCTACTTTCTGCTAAACAATGTTACGCATTTTACACAAAAGGACCACAATGAGCCTTTGACTGAAGATAGAATCAGGGCCCAAGCAACCCATCACTGAGCCTCTCAATCCCACATGTGCATGATTAATACATCAAATACATCAATTCTCCTTCCCTTTCCACTTATGAATGAGCACAACACACATGCGCAAACACAAATGCATGCAGACAAACTCACACACTTTTAAACGCCCACACGCACACACAGACAAAATGAACCCGATCTTCCAGGGCCTGCGCATGAACACACAGACACTGCCCCCTCCATCATGGTTAATACATCAAACAGCATTAGGTTCCTGGATTCCTGAAGCTTAGACAGACATGGCTCTGACAGCCCATGATTCCTTTCTGGCTGCCTCCCCCCCCCCATTCAGCTTCCCCACTTTCTTTATTCCCTGTGAAGTCTATTTGGGCAGTTACAGAACATCCTGCCAAAATGCATTCACTTACTTATTACCTTTGCTTTTTGTAAGCTTGTATAATGTCATGTTAGGAAGCCATCTCTACAATAAGATGACACTGCCGAGGAGCTTTAAAGGCTTCAGGACTCAACAATAATAACTGAAAGCCCTGATCAACAAACTCCTTATTTTATGCAATTTCTGTATTTTTGTGGTATTTATAACCGCAGATGTCCAAGACTTATTTTTATGTTCCATCACTTCATGGAGCACTTGCTAAGTATAAAACCAACAAATACACACATATCTAACTTTTACAATTCAAATATATTTGTTATATCGAAGTGTGTCACATCTGTGCTAGGATCAAAGAACACTTACTGACTGAACAGACGAGGTGGTCTGCTGGATCATGTTCGAATAAAATGGAGATGCATTTGGTATATCGTAAGAATCATGCTCCATAATTACAGCAAGTGGCCCATATCCATGACTCTGATCTACGTTTGGTTTTTCTACTTCTTTCAGCTGAATATTGAATTGATATTCATTTTGGATATCTGAGCGGTTTTCATTTTATGAATTTGTAAAGCAAGAATCTTTGGATTTCATGTAATGAAACCACTTCACCGAAAGAAGTACTCTAGCTGTAGTATATCTTGACAAACTGTCAGTTTTTTTATGATGCTTTCAATGTCAAATGAATAAACATGCTGTTACTTGCAGTCTCCATCTGTTTTCGTTTCACTTTCACAAACACTATATCAGGCAAAAAAAAAAAAAAATTATGAAAAAAAAACTGCAGTTTATGCTCAATATTTACCTGATTCCTATACAAACCATTTCATGCTGCTATCTGCAAACTATGCTGTCTGCTGATATCTGATATCTTATCTGATCTTTGTTTAGGAGTGAACGGGTGATTAGCTTGCGGGCGGCTTCAGCAGCGTGGATAGATGCCATGCTGGCATTTTTCACCATATTTCCAAGGTTCATTTAAAAGATTGCTCCATGATTTTAAATGACATCCCAATGAGTCTGGCTCTGAAATACATACAAAAACAAAATGAAAGGAGTTTGTGTGTGCTATGGATAGCCTACTGGGCCACTGATAGTGTAGCTTAAGCGCAGAGAGACTCAAATGCAGTCTGCTATACAGCAAATCCTCAGAAAGAGGATAAAGAGGCTTTAAAATCACATTTACAGCACAGGAGCAGCATCCCGCTGATAAATACAGATCATGGTATTTGACCCTGTCCATCAGTGCATTGAAACTCTCATAGCTTCTGCAATACCAAACCACCGTTTGTCTTCTAACAAAAACATGACAACATTAAAATAAGTCTTAATACTAACACCAGCTTATTACTTGATCTTTTATGTGACCCATTAAGCAATGAGAAAAAAAAACTTGATTTTTAATTTCTCAGACCTGTGCTCTGAAGATGTCTGAATGTAGAGCTTATGGTGAAATATCAATATGATTCCTAAGAGATGGCAAGCCATCTTCATTCCCTCATAACATTAAGCAACAACCTTAAATGTCAATACTGATCACCATCTGCCAGACATTTGCAGAACTACCTAAAAGGTATTAACATAGAAGGATCACCGGGATCTGATGGCAACAGGAATCGGGATCTTGATTTTCCAGACATATTTTTATTGAGAAAACCAATAACCTACATTGAATTCCTTCTGTAGTATGAAACCTATGACCTTTACTGGGTAAATGTCTCACAGGAACCTTTTCAGTTAATAATATAAACAAAATTGTAGATGAGTGATTAGCTGAGTCTGATTGGAAAAAACCTTACAGTTTAGTCATGTCTGGCAGTAGGCAATATTTCATATTTAACGATGCAGTCTATAACTTTTTAGGAATTAATAGTTCATTTTTATTATACCAAACACTCCAAAAACAAAGATCAATTCACTTTATTTATATTGGCATAATTTAAAGCTCTTATCTGCCCTGAAATTTAATTAATGGCAATATTTAATGGTACCCACATTTTAAAAAAAAGTACTCCGAGCTCTCTCCCTATTTATAACACATAACATGCAATTGCTTTAAGAAAAAATATTTATAAAATTACAATACATACAACATTTTGTATTCAGGATTGTAGTTTCCAAATACCTGCATCTATATGAGCTCATATCACATGGATCCACAATTGCTTGTAAGAATAAATAATTTAATAATTAGCTAGGACAGGAGACACCACACATTAGCAGAACCTCAAGAGGTTTCAGGGAATCAGGAATTTGCATTGTCCCACAATCATAAGATAATTAACTCCTAATTAAATGTAAGAAAATCATTGTATATCTATGATTTGTAGTGTCATGTACTGTATTTTAGTTTACACTGGGTGTATTTTTGAGTGAAAATCTCTTATTTCACTTCCATTCAGGTTGGTCTGCTTTATTAGCGCCTGTACGAAAAGACTATCTTTGCTATTAATGGTTTAAAGAGTTTGATATGAGGTTTTTTTTTTGTTTGTTTGTTTTGTTTTTTTTTAATCTTTCTGTTACACACTGCAGCACACTGTCACAACATTATACAAAAGGAAAGAAGAGTGCTCATATGAAGCTTCAGCCACACAGCTACATTCTCTTGAATTTATAGCTACACTGATTTGCCACCACTGCAGATAGGCCAGGGTTGATAAGCACATTATTTGATGGAGATAATGAACAACCACTCCAGGAATTTAGCTGTGTTTTCTTCCTTCAGACATTAGAGGCACACGAGAAAAAAAAAGAAGCTCCATTTCCCTGGTGGCATTTTAGTGACATTTTGATGTGATGTGTCTCTGGTGAGTTGAGCAGATATCTAGTGTGTATGTGCAAATACAAAATCTTGAGCTCCTGATAACCACCTGGCATCTTCTATCTCAGTTTGATCACCAGAACTAAAATAGATTAATACCTTAAGTCAATTTCGAGGAAATTAAATGTGTTATTTAACCAATCTTTAAGCCATTTATCCCATAGGTGTTCATGTTACGCTGATGGCTGAAGCTGTCGCTGTAGGGACAGAAATTCAAGTTAAAATATAAATGAGCAGATTTGATCTATTGAAGAAAAATTAGATTTACGATGTACAAAGGTGCGTTATGTAACGGCAGTTAAAAACTTTATTTCAAAGTAGACACAACTCTCAACCACACTCAATACTAACAGCTTTACAAATGCACACATCACAACTATAATAATGAACAGAGCACCAAACTAACATATGCAGACCTTATCAAACTTAATCGGAAATATTGAAATCATAACTATCATAATGCAAAGCGTACGTGCTTTGCATTTGTTGGTTGTTAAAATAAAACTCATTTCAGCAGATGAAATACTGACCAGCATCTGATTTTCTTTTCCAATTTTATGTCTGAAATCTATAGACAGTACATCTGCAGATGGAGTTTATGGCGGGTGAATGAATAGTTCCAGGCAAGCGCTTTCACCATTTCTAATGTGATTGAGTTAGAAGTAGTGTCCAAATGTAAATGAGTAGTGACAAGCTTTTCTGCCTATTTAGAAATAAGCCCACTTTGGAATTACACATGAATTTCCCGAAATCAAAAGGTCCTATTTTTCTATAAACACTTAGACATAGCTCGCTGTATGCTGATGTCCTTGGAGCTGGACACCATGTAATGTGTCACAAAACTCTAGATAAACAAATGAAACTTGATTCATAAATATCTGCCATTCATCCACACACAAAAAAACAATCTGTATACTAATAAAAAATTAAACTAATACATATAGACATTTATCAGCACAGCAACTTCTTGAAGTATCCATGGCTGTTCAGAATAGATCATCTGCAAATGCAAGTGATAAATGTGTGGAGGATTTCTGATGTTACACAGAAATTATATTTGTTGATTTCCATTTGTTTATCATTCTGTTCTGAGATTGCTCTTGCTCTATACTCCTTGGCTGATGGAGGTAGTGACAGGGGGGTTAAGTTTTTAAAGTAAACAATTTAATGGCAGATTTCATGACTGCTGTAGATGGTTTGTCATTCATTTCTTCTATCTTAAACTGAATGAGAATGGACCTTGATGACTCATTGGCACCATGGTAGTAGGTTCTTGCTTTATTTATGAGAGCTGCAGGCTTTTTCCTGCATGTCTCCTAGGCCCAGTGATTCATGAATGGACTAGAAAGCCTGAGCCTGCAATTGTGGAGGTGCATTGGGAGCAGTGGATATTGAGGATTAATTTCTTTCGTGTCAGACTGCTATTCCCAACCCCCATCAAATCCATCTCTCTTTCACTCTCCATCTACAATGACTTCCCCATTTCTTAGCTTAATAGTGTGAAGCACAATTATTTGTCCAATGTCTGACAAATGGTCTGAATATTACCATGGAGCAACCCTCTGCTGTACTGCACTATATGATATATTGTGGGTGTTGGTAATGATTAACACCAACAGCAGTCAAACTGTAGCTTGTTTTTAAGCACATATAGTGTATAATTGATTTTATAATATACCAAGGCTAAATAAGTGGGTGTATTGCATTACACAGATGAAGTACAAAGTTCAAAAATAAATGTAAAACTGGCATTGCTAAAATTGCATATAAGAACAGCTTAAATTTTCTTCTCCCACTGCATTGTCATGGTGATCAGATGCAGAGTGGCTACTGGTGTAAATGAGGGAAAGCATGTCATATCTTGTCACATTTCAAACCTGTAGACAGTTAACTTGAAATGTAGTGCATGTCTCCAGTTTCAGTGACACAGTAGGCTTCCAGAGGACTCTTTGAAATAGATGAATATGTCCTGGTTTCAACAGTATGTGTCCCCTGATATTCCGTTTTGGCAGATTGTTAAATATTCCTTTTCTATGTAATGTTCCTTCTGCATCCTGACCCACAAAAATCAAAACCAAAAGACAAACAGCTATAACCCCAAGTGGGGTTATATCTGCAGCTGTTGATGGTTGCTCAGCTGCTGACATGTCAGTCAATCACAACAGAAATAGTTTGAAGCATCCTCATGACATCGGGTCTGAAGCAACACTTGCTGTCTGACAGGAGAGATTGCTGACATTTTGCATTATACCTCACAAAAGACAAATTGTTCAACAAAGAGTCCCAGATATCATTCCGCCATCTTTGCCTCAGAGTTATGAAAGCAAGAAAGGAAAAAAATACAAATCCATCATTGTACATTTTTCTCTGGACTAATGCAATCTACTACAAATGGGCCAAAATTTTATTTGCATGACCCTACAAAAGAAACCAGTGCTGCATTCTCCAAAATACAGATAGCAATATTTTATCATAGTCCAGTCAGTGCTGAGGGGCTTCCTGACTGATCAATATGTTAATTTGATAAAGAACAAGTATTGAACTTAAGGATTACTAAGGCTTGTACAAAATGACTTCAGGGAAGCTCAGCACACACCCACAAAAACCTCCTTTTGTGCCCATAATGTTGCTTTGATCAGTCAGAAAACAGATGCAGATCGGCACACAGACTATAGGTTCTAATCTAATTTGATGGCATAGTCTTCTCCAGTCATTGTCAAATCATGCTGCTTTGACTATATCATGAGTGTAGCTGAAAATTTGGCAGATAAAGGTTTTTCCCTTCTGCTTGACGGTATCGTTTCTGACATTGTTAAAAGGATTTACTGGAATAAATGATTTGACACTCCGTTCTGAAATGTATTCAGGCTTTGTGGTACACCTCTATGGCACTGTTTATACTGTAAGATATGCTGCTGGCTTGCAACGGGAGCTCAAAACAACGCATGTTCTCTCATGAAAATGGACTGACCTATGTTATGTGCAGTGAGTAAGTACAATATGGGCAATATTGCTTGCTGACTAATACATCTGAAAAAACAGCTCTGAAAGGCTGGCTGGTGGATTTAACATACCATTGAAATATGAAAAGAAAAACCTTGTAAATTTATGATAATCAAATGTCATTTCTAATATTCCAAGAAAAATATTGTTACATGTCATTGTTACAATATATTATCTAATGCCACAATTTCAGAATAAAACTGGGCTATTACATAATATTGCAGCAAATAAATAAGCTTCATTGCAAAGAGAACCACTGCCTACATCCACACTCAATGAAGTCATTAATTTCTATGTCTTTTTTTTTTTTATTTATCACATGTCCATATGCCAGGTGTTGGGGCCTCTGCACTTGTGCTTATGTTATGTTTACCGTGCAACTGTGAATCCACATTGAATAGTACACTGAGGCTAATAACAATAGCTGGACCATTGACCACTGGGAGCCATCTGTTCCTCCAAGAAAGAGGCAATATACACCAAATCCATGTGCTTGTTTCTTCAGTAGAAATCAGGATTCTTACGTGATTAAATTGTAACACATATGTTCATAATGTGATGTGCCAAGTTATATATTTTTCTTTTTGTGAAAGCTGCACTAACGTTTAGGTTGGTAATATGTTTCTTTATTGACCATTATGACTTTCTCCCAATGCGTCCCTTGCCTAAAATCGCAATTTAACACTATGAGTTTGACCTCATATTTCTCAGTTTTCCTCATAAAATTACAAGTATTCTCCAAATAATTCACCTTTTACTCAGTAGTGATTTCTTCTTATGATATTTCCACCTCATTCTCAGTATATCATCTGACCTATTGTTCAATATTGTTTTGTGGCCCTGATACTGTCTAGACAGTGAAATTTAGTTTCTAGCTTTAAATGTATAAAAGAATATAATAATCATTCAGATGAAGATGAGATTTTAGGTGTCAGTCTTGATTGAACTGGGTTAAAGCAGGAGCTTTTAACTGTTTGCTGGTTAATGCACTACATTAACAAGTGTTGCATGTCCCAAACCACAGTCGTTATTGTGGACTACCACTGTAGGAACTTTGGATTTTTTTTTTAGTGGTGTTTTTTTTGTTTTGCTTTCTTTTTTGTTTTTCCCCCCTCATTTAGAAAGAAAGAGCACATGAAAAAACAAAGTAATTCTGCTTTGCTCAGTCAAACCTAACTAAATAGCCAGGAGGTTTACAATGAGAACACAACCCACAGGACCCAGGCAGCCCTGGAGATATCAGTGGGTTTATCTTAAGATAAATATTAGAAGACAGAGATGGAATAATTCCAAGTAGCTCAATGGCAGCAGAACAACCTGACCCAGCCACTCTTTCTCATCATGACATCTTCTTCTCTACAGTCATACAAATAATAAGACAGAATTTCCTTTCCTCTTCTTTCCATGTCGCACTCCTCTGCCCTTGTGCTCCATCACTCAATGTCTGCGGTCTGTTGGGTGTAAGAGCATGTCTGACACATTTCCATTAGTGAGGAGACTATTCAGTTACCATAGCTCAAGATATTTAAACCTTTCCAATTACTGGACATCTCCCCTTTAAATTATGCAGACAGTGAGCTGATAAGGTTGTGTGTAGTGATTTCTCCTTTTGACACCAAGCAGTGTGTTCTGCTGTGTCAGAAATTCTTCAGTAAAATGGAAAAGTTACATATTTGTTTGAATCACACATTCATTCAGCAAATGCCGCCTGCCTCCACAAGTGCCGTGGACTGTTAGTGCTAGTCTGCAGCTGAAAAGAAAATGTGAAGATGGTCAAACTTGCAAGGTTAACAGTTTGGAGTACATGTGTTTTGGTGGTAAAAGCGCTGATTTCACAGCGGGTCTTGTTATCCCAAATTGCAAACGCTTCATTTTCTTTTAAACAAGAAATAATCATTGGCTTTAATTTCTTCGATGTCACATCTAGTCAACAAATTGCATGTGCTTTCCAAGACCATCTGATCTCTTTTCTTGTATCCTAGCAACCCATTCCATTTCAAATGATACAGTATCATTCACACATCCTCCTACTCTGCAGAACCATATAACTCTTCCTGTCCTTTCTATGCTCTCTGCACCCAACCCAGTCCCCAGGTGAGCAGCTACCTCCAGTCTCCTGGCGATTTTGCTCACCTCAACACAGTCCCACTCATTGTAAATTTAATGCAAACATTCATAAACAAAATAATATGTACACACAATATACAAAGCTCATGCCCCTGTACATTCTATGACCTTGTTGTATGTATGAACTACATAGTGCTAAATTTATATGGAATATACACCATGGCACACATCACATTATAGTACTTGGTATATATTCAGCCAGCTTTTTCTGCTCTCACATTAGAGGAATAAAATACATTTCTTTTTCTCATACTGGAAAGTATATTTGCCATCCTCTTCATTTCATCTTTGAATCAGTGCTTGAAAAAGGAGTGGTAAATGCCAAGCAATGCTTATAGATGTTTTCCCCACTGATTGGACAATAGTTCAAGAAAATGAAGGGCAAAACAAAAGACAAAACTAAAACAAAAAGTATTGGATACACTTATAACTGTACTGGAGAATTCAAATTCTTAGCCGGTCTCATCTGTGAATTATAAATAACAGTTTAAAGGGGTATGTGAAGTGAAGTTCTATCAAAAGCAATGTCAGGAAGACAAACCCCATGCACAGTGGGACTATACATTATTTTTCATGCCATTCTGTTATTCACACCTCTCACACATTCTGTCTTCACTTCCTGCTGTCATTGCCAGAGGCCGTCAAATTAGTTATCAGCTTCTCTCCAAAGCACATCACATCTATGCAAAGGCATAGCGACATGGCTTCAATGTCTTTTTACATATGGTTCACTGCATTTCTCTAGTCTTCTATGCTGCCATTTTCTGCCCTGAAACTGCTCATCACTGCCTAGTTTGAACAGATTCATCAACATCTTCATTCATCAGGTTCACCAGGGTTATCAGCCACCATCACCACCAGTATCTAGACTTTGTGGGGGTGGGGGGGCATCAAAAGTTTTACGACTTATTATCACATGTCAAATTATGAAATTATAATCAGATTTACTTAATTTACAAGTTGCCCACGGATTAAATGTATGGGTTAATTCATATAATTCTCTTAGAAATGCATACGTCATCCATTCTACTGTATAACATTTACTTTTATTACTACCAGTAATTCAAGATAAAAATATTGTCCACTTATACAAGTGAAAACATTTTTTTTCAATTATGAGAGACTGTCTACCATAATTTACATGAATCAGTTTCCATCTTTTTAAGTTGAAAACTATTTAAAAGTACAGCGCTATTTAATACGTAAATATCTGAATATTCCAACATACTCAAATTGTTTAATATACTACTACTCATTTCCCCAACCATTGCCAGCCACACATCAAATAAACCAAAAAGATTAAATATGTTAGTACATTTATAATTAATCAACATGTCTAATTATACTAGTACTACAGTAATTGTAGGTTTGGACTATTTCATCCCAAAAAGCACTTTAAAAGATTTGATCAATAATGCAGTAATGCAAATATAGAATTAGCTGGCTGTAAAACGTTTCCATTCCTTCATCCCAGTGAAGTGAGGAGAAGCAGCACACATGCTGTCCTCAGCGAGTGGAAGCGATGTCATTGAGAAAAGTGATGTTACCTCCACACTGCCAAACAGTTGGAGTCAGAGGTACGAAAAAGTGATGAGCTGTGTCATTTCCTCATTAGTCCTAATGACACAAGAACACACCATGGCATTGTGTTCAGCTGATGTTTGATAGCTAATCAAAGATCTAGACTTATAACGTCCTTATTTACAACTTAAAAGCTTCTTTCCATATACAAATGAGGGAGGTAATTACAGAGCCAAAATATCATTCAGATACTAACAAGCCTTTCCTTTAAACTTACGAGTCATGTCTAAATAATTCAAGTATTATTTTTGACGCTTTTATTATTCATCTTGTAGCCCAATACGGTGAATCAACAATAAAACTGCTGTAAAATATATTGTATAATTAAGTGACTTTGTAGTAGTCCATCCATGCATCTATCCATCCATCCATCCATCCATCCATCCATCCATAACCCTAACCCTTACATTACATTATGTTTAGCTATGCACACAAAAAATTGTTGCAAGTACTCCTGTACTACATATATGTATACAGTATGTATACTCTGTGTCTAGGCTCTGACAATTCATCCTGGTCTTCTCCTCGGGGGTTTCCTGGAGTCTTCTACCACTGTCTGTGGACACAGTTTGTGGATTCATGTCATTTTGGTGAACTCCTCGCCTTCATACAATAACCCATCATTCCCAGTGTACTAAATCTCTTCTACTCATTGTCAGACTGTGGTATTCTGGGCTTGCACTAGGAGCTAGTATGACTAAGCCACTGTGGCTCAGTGTAAAAGAATTGATTAAGCCACAAAAAGCCACATTCTGTGTCCAAGACAGCGGCTTGCTAGAATAGCAAGTAAAACTTACAAGTCAACATTGAGTAATACCAAGAATCAAATTTATTAAAATCAAAGTGTCTAAGTCAAAGTTAAAATGTCTTCTAGTCCAAGTAAAACTTACAAGTAAACATGGAGTAATATTTTGAATGACTGTATCTTCACATAGTGAAGTTTTCAATTGTTGGGGGGTATAAAACCACACTTGTCGTAGGGGTGTGGGGGTGTGGAGGGGGGATACCCCCCACGGGTAATTTTTAGAAAATGGGGTTGTTTCCTGCATTCTGGTGCATTCTGAGGGCAAAATCTTCTGTTCGGTTGACCTACAAAAATACACTAAAGTCAACAGTTCCAGCTTAACTATCTTTATTTCTATCCTACTTTATGCAGGTATAAATGTGAGAATCAACAATTGAAAACTTGCATTCACTATGTGAAGATACAGTCATACAAAATATTACTCAATGTTTACTTGGAGTTTCACTTGGACTAGAATACATTTTAACTTTGACTTAGACAACACCATTGGTATGCCATAGTTTAGTTGTTGTTTTTAATTCGATAATATTTAAAAAGACATGAAAAATAGCAAGCGAGGTGAATACATATTTACATGCATCGCTGGTTATTCCTGCATAGAGATCAAAAGTCTAAGACTACAAAAAAGTATTGATAATATCTTTCATTTACCTTCTGATCAGTCTGTCACCACTCCTAACCCCTCTCAAGATTCACCATTTGTTGTTCAATTAGAATTTTAACGCAAAATCTACTATAAAACACTCCATTCTCATTTTCCTTCAATCGATCTTCCTCGCCTTGTCATACACCAATTCGTGGGTTTAGCTTGTGAAAAAAGAATCCTATTTTTCACTTTTTTTTTATTGGGTGAGAGGCGGTAATGACCCGAGTGCATATTTAATGATCGGGAGCGTTCGGATCACTTCGGCTATTTCCGTCAGCATGCGGAAATAGCAGCATGCTATTGTTTTTTTTATGTTATCGCTCGGGGATTTTTGCGAGTCCAAAAAAGTTGTAAGTTTTAGACTTTTTTCCTAAAAATAAGAACACCACTGTGGCTACACAAGCTAAAAACCTTGTAGCCATATGGAATTTATTTCGCTTAAGGCGGAGTGGCGAATGGCTAGCGCAAGCCCAGGTATTGACGCTCTGGGCTGCTCAATATCTCCACACTACAGTTTATCTCCTTCTGTTTTTCTTACTTTCTTTCTTGAAAATGTGTCTCTTGTGCCTTGACAGTCAGCTCCATTTTTCCAGCCCCTGCAACTGCACTCAACTGCTTCATTCCTCTGCCAACCCCAGGACTTGCCACACTTTCCTGCCTGCCTGCTCCCGGTCTTCACTACCACCCCTGCCAAGTCCCAATAAACCCTTTAAACTTGTGTCTGTGTCCATGTTTGGGTCCTGTTGACAGCAGAACCATATAATAAGAGAGAATTCAGCATCATCAATTATCATTTTGTGTGTAGTCATTAAACCCATACTGAGGTATGTAGAATAATTTCATTTTTCCATAGATCTAAAACAAAATATATGCTGCCTCTTGTATAGTTATTGCATGCATGCATTATTAATACCCCCGCAGTATGCATCTGGTGTCATTTTTCTCATGCAATTACAAATTCATAAAGTCTATTAGAGATGTGGCATCATACTGTCAGTCTTAAATGAGCATCTTATATACATGAGTCATGCTTCAAAATGTCAAACATATTTAATGTGTTGCCGCAAAGAACGGCGATCGTTTTTCCTTGATCTGAGGGATACCTTTATCTCTTGAAGTTATAGGTCCAGTAGAAACAACAAGAAATGCTGTGTTTAAAAGCTAGAATATTTTCCAGCGAGATTTACAAAATGGGAAGAAAGACTACCAGAACCGAACTAAAAACTGATATCATATTGATTCTGCGATTCCCCTGATCTTATCCTGGGGAAATATGACAGGATCATTTTGATAAGAAAAGGATAATTTTAAGGAGGGAGGAAAACTTAGCAAATATATTTTAGCATGACATGAACTATTGTCATAAAGCCCTGATTAAAAATGTCCTTAAATACAGCTTAAACACACAATTTTGGAACTATGTGATTCTTGACATCACAGCAACTTCCATCAAGATATAGGTTGGAGGTGTCAAGTTGGCTTGCACAGACATGAGGTGTTTTATTGAATGAGTGTTGAATGCATACTGAATCTATGAGCCATTTTCTTCAGAGACATATTTAATCATCACCACTGTGACTGGCAAGGGGAAAACACTGGGGGTATGAGATGTCTTAAAAGAATTACATACAAAAGATTCACTATGTGCTTGTTTTGTCGTGTGGCTCTTCATTGGGCATTTTCATAAACAAAGTAAGGTCTCACCACAGACTAATAAATCATCTGAAATGAGAAGATTAAAGACTTTCATGGAACTGGATCTCGAAGAAAGCGGAAAAATTGAAGCCAACGGCGACATTATTCTCTTGTGAGAACTTATGTTTTCCATGGGAATGAGGAAAACGAAGTCTGTTATGCGTTATTACTTGTGAAATGAAGGAAATTAATTGAATTATATTCAAGTCATAAGGGTAATTGTTTTTGAGTCAATGACTGTTTCCGACAGTGAGGCAGACAAGCTACAATACACAAACAAGCTCCCAGCTGGAGAGATATATGTGCAGATTCATAGAATCAAGCTAATTGCAAATGGCTATAATCAAATAAATACCCTGACAGTTTTAAAACATGCAGTGCTCTAACTATATCTGCCTTTTTATCAGATACATTTCCATGTAAACTAAACACTAGAACTATTTCAGAATTGATTATCACAGACATTTTGTACCCCTGTGTAAAACTGACATTTTTGTTCTAAACAACTATAAATGCACAAAGAATAATAATTTTAAAAAATCACATTGGTAATCTTTCCTTTTTCCTTGAATAAAAAACACATGAATTACAAAGCATGTCTCATATGTTATAACTTCCTTCAAGTAAACATGACTTGTTACATGGGTTGCATCCACGTCAAGTATTTTCCTGCTATAATATCATGGCTTACATTCTCAATCTTCAATCAGGTACAACAGAAACTACAAGTTCTGTCACAGGTCTGAATTGTATAAATTGCAACCAAGTTCCTCATTGGCGCAAATAAATGTCTGATATGAAATGCTTAACACCAAACAATAATCTATTAAAACAAATGTGCTCCAACTCAGAATCAAAACCATATTGAAAAGCACAGACAACAAAAAAGACCCAGTCTTCATAGGGAGCTGTAGTCAAATGTAAGGCTTATCACAAACTTGCAGCACATTGATTTAAGACATATGCTTATCAAGCACATACAGAAGCAGTATTAAATACATGGTCTGTCGTACACGTTCTTGAGTTGGAGCATTTTCAAAGAAACCCTAGAATGTTAAGGTTTCCAATACATTGTCTGAGCTTATCTATTGCTGCAGACAATCTTCTATCAATGTAACAAGGTAGAAACAGTGAAAGGAAGAATACAACTGAAAGACAATATATGGACCTTTGATTATCAACAAATATGATATGGTGGGTTGGTAAAGTGAGATATTTTCTATATTACCCGTGCAATGCCAGAAATCAGGGATCTGGTTTTTCTTCACTGCAAATTCACAAATAAATTACTAACTTCAATTTCCAGGGTCCCAAGTTATTCTATTCTCAATGAGTAGGTAATACCGTCCTGTATGTGATGGAACATTTCTGTTTGCTTTTATCCATTACTGAAACACTGAAATTGCTTAAGGCTTGATCAGTGGACACACCATCAAGCAAGAAGGTTAACTGCTATTTGCAATCAAGGCCATCAACATGAATGGTTGCCTCAGCTACAGTATTTCTTTAGCAGGTTATGTGGTGATCTAGTAGGATTATTATAACAAGCAGGCATAAACAATTTTATGTTGTATGTACTGTGTTGTCTCAGCTATAGTGTCTTGATTGGACACAAAAATAAAAATATGCATTATAAATACACACTTTAGATTTAATGTGTTTTATATTCTGTAGTATGTTCACTGTTTATCAGCATATGGTGCTACTTTGAACATCTTTGCAACCTCAAATAACATAGAGTACGCAGACTGTAATTATATATGTAATGGCTTTAACCACAGAATGGCCCTTGGTGCTTTGTTTTAGATTACACTCACCCACACATATTAAGCATTCATGCAGCGGTGCTTGAGTTGCCATGCAAGGTGCAGACCTGCTCTACCACTTGAGCAACTGTCACTATTCATACAAGTGCATCATTACTCACGGGGAAAATGATGACCACTGACTCCCAGTATCTCTGGAAATGAGATTTTTTTGTTTTAAATACTAAGCTAAAACTTCAAATGGGACACAATATACTTCACAGCATATTCTGAGTATTGCACAAGAGCTTGTGAATTACTGCTGTGTTGTACAAGTCAGTGAATAGAGTATGAGAAGGTACATCGAAGCTTCTATTTCATTGCCAAACAGAGCCAATGTGACTTACTGCAGTTACTATAAGATCCTAACAATCCCTCACAAGCAAAACTATTAAAGAAAAAAAAAGATTCATGTCAATCCATCCCGACCATACATTGAGTGCCGAATACCTTATGTCTAAAAAAAAAAGTTATAACACTACTCCCCTTGCACACACATTTTTGACTATATGTTTGGCACAATGACTTATAAATGAACACTCATGTCCTCATGTTGACTAGAGACCTGAAACAAACAGTGAACAAATTCTTCTATTCAAATATGATGCCAACAAATAATATGTATGAAAATAAGTATAATTTTTTAAAAATATTCTATATACTTATTATGATCCCTGAAATTAAGACAGCACACACACACACACATACACACACACACATACACACACAAGCAAACCTTGTTTTTTGAACGCTTTGGACATCGAACAAATCGGAATTCGACCAAAACATTCAGAATTTTTTTGTCTTGGAAGTCGAACAAAATTTGGAAGTTGAACGCGAAACAAACACAGTAACATCCATTCTCCTCCTCCTCTCTCTTTCTAACATTAACGTATGCCAACTGCTCACCATCACAAAGATAAAAATTCTTATCTATGTTGTTCTTATGCCTTAACTGTAATGTGCTTTTTATTTTAGTTTACTGTATTCAATAATTTTTCACTTAATTTGCGTTCCATTGCCTATGGTACGAGTTACGGTACCGTAAACTTCTGTCCAAAAGACGACAGTAACTCGTACCAGAATCTGAGTGGTGAATGATAAGCGGAACGAAATAAGTTTTTCTCTTCTTTATTGATCCGGAGCCCGCTACGCTCACCTGAACACACAATTGAACACTGGCACATTATGCATGTCGCACTCAACAGAACAAGTGCATTATATTTACATGCAACCACTTCCGGGTTCAAGAGGAAGTCCCAAAATAAGAGCGTCACAGGCTCGTACTAAACACTTTCTTTCTCATGTTTGCTTCTTTCTTTTACATTTCTTTGATATGTTTTCTCATTATACAATTTTATATATAAATGTCATTATGAAATAACATATTGTACGCGGATACAGCAGCAGAAAATGGATGGATATTATGTTGAAAAAAGTTAGTTTTCTAGCGTCTTGGAACAGATTAAGACCATTTACATTATTTGTAATGGGAAAAATGTATTTGGAATTCAAACAAATTGGTACTGGAACAGCTTTCCAGAACGAATTGTGGTCGGAAACCGAGATTTGCCTGTGTGTGTGTGTGTGTGTGTGTATACTGTATATTTATATATTTTTATATATATATATATATATATATATATATATATATATATATATATATATATATTTACACACACACAAACGGTAACCCGTGGAAATTCCACGATAAAACAATTATATCAGACTTTGTTTTCTTTTTTTTCTTTGCCGTCACAAGAAAACAAACCACTGTGTCTGACGAAGCCGTAACGGCTCTGTATGTGTGAGACGAATGAACATGAAGATGAAGCGTTACGGTCAAGCAATCTGTGTAGACGCTGACTTCGTGACTTTGGTCCTGGTGAATAAAACATCAGAGTTCCCCACACAACAACGTGAGGTTCATCACAATCAAAGAATATAAACCGCTATGTTTGATGAAGCCAAATGTGGACAAATGTGAAGTCCAGAGCTAACTCGGCTACGCTCGTGTGTGTGTGTGAGTGTGTGTGTGTATATATATATATTTTATACACACACACACACACTAGCGGGAACCCGTGGAAATTTCACAATAAAATAATAATCTCAGACTTCATACCAAACATGTGAAAACAAATATATTGGTATTATAAACCAAGTGCACACAACATAGTCAAAAATCATCGTGGTGACGTAACGACTTTGTGTAGACAAATCATGGATTGCGCTGGGCGGGCATTGCAAAGCCGTAGATGAATGTTAGAAGGCTAACTGAAGAAAGAAAGCTAACTAATGGTGAGATCGGGAAAGGAGCTAACGTTAAAGGAAAAGGCACCTGTCAAAAGAGCGAGTGGAAAAGAAATTTTAGAGAAGTGATAGCTCTGTTAGCTGACTACATGAACAGAACTGTATGCAGTTAATTAAAGGGACAGTAAAGTTACATTTTTAATTTTTTTGTACACACAGTCCAAGTTGAGTGACCAGTCCAGTCTGCTGTCTAGCTGTAGTCCCAGGTACTTATAGTTTCCTACCACCTCCACCTCACCTCACCTCCACCTCCACCTCACCTCCACCTCCACCTCGATCACTGGCTGTGGAGAGGGGGGTGCCCACTGGAAATCCAGCACCATCTCCTTCGTCTTGGAGACGTTGAGCTGGAGCTGGTTCTGTTGGCACCACTCCACGAAATCAGCCACCAATGCCCTGTACTCCCCCTCATCACCCTCGCGGATACATGACACAATCGCCACGTTTAAAGCAAAAGGAAGTTGAAGGAGTTTAAGGTATCGCATGGGTGGTTGGAGAAGTTCAAAAGGAGGACTGGAATTCACTCTGTTGTTCGGCATGGTGAGGCAAAGTGAACATGGTGAACCAAGGAGAGCAAAAAACAATGAGGACAGCAGTTACAAGGTAAATAACCATCGTTTTTATTCTTTACTATATTTTTTAAATTATGCACAACTCTCATTTATTGTGTAAACATCTAAATTTAACATGTATTTTTACATGTTTTGATGCGTTTTTATGCTTTATAAAACATTTATGTCTGAATTTTGGGGGGCTTGGAAGGGATTAGGGCATTTGCATGGAAAACGCGTCTCTACTTACGAAATTTTCTACTTATGAAATTTCTTCCAGAATCAATTACTTTCATAAGTAGAGGTACTACTGTAGTCATATAAATACACACTCTATACTCTAAGATTACTTACAGACTTCCATATTCTAAGATTCCTTAACTATTACATCAAATCTGAGGCCGTATGCTGGAACACAGGTCCTGCGTATGCACATAAAATTTTATTGGCAAATTCCACATACATGTCAAGGGGTAACATCAACCTACATTTTAGGCTCTGCATGCTGATGAGACCCCTGATAAAAAAGGGGAAATAGCATTTTAAAGCGATTGCGTGTTTCTTTTCCTTTTGATTAATGGGTTAGTTAATTAAATTGAGACTTGGCCCTCCCTCAGAGTCATGGCTTTGGAGTGTCTGTGAGAATGACAGAGCATTTGTTCAATGAAGCATCATTCATTGGACAATAGCCAATTAAGAATATATACTGGTGATTTCATATTTGGTCTCAAGGGGTTAAATATAGTGTATTAACTGTATCACTGGACAGTAAAACATGACCTCAAAATGTGTCAGTCAAAAAATATCTCGGGTGATTTAAGATTAAACACAACAAGACATTTAACCCACACAACTGAAGACAAAGGAACAGTTTCAGCACTAAGATAATTAGCTAATTGACAGGATCCTCTTCCCAGTGTACTGCTCAATTCACCTTACTTATGGCACTTCATTTGAAGCCCATTGTAAAAAGAAAAAAGAAAAAAATATTCAGTTGTTTTATTACATAATTAACTTGCATGAGTGCATCTTCATATAAAATAAATTTTAGGGAAATAGGAAGCATAAATACTCCGACTACATCGCTAGAGAGCTGAAGTTAAAAGCACTAAGTTTGTGCTTATCATGCAAATCTGGGACACACACACAAACACACTCATACACGCACACACATACAAACACACACACACACAAACACATGCAAGCAAGCACACTCGCATAGAAAAACAAAAACTTAGAACTTGTTTTTGAGGAAACTCTAAATTTTACAATATGAGATGCAAATTGCCGTGATAATATGAGAGGTATTCATAAATGTATCTTTCCATATGCAACAGTGACTGCAGCTGCAATGGATGCTCACTGCTTGAAATGAAGTGGAAGCTGGACAATTGTTCTACTATAGAATGCCCTCGAACTCAAACTGTGCAACCGTGGAAATATCAATTTGCTGGGCCAAAGGAGCCTTAGATGCAAACCCACTCCAGCTGTGCCACCGAATCTCTCAGCAGCTGGAATCTCACTTAAATCTTGGCTGGCTTGTTTTTGTTACCAATCCGCTGTTGTGTACCAGGTTTTCTTTGCCAAGACAGCTTATGAATGCCTGATTTATCTTTTTTTTAAAAAAAGCAAAAACATAAAAGATATGGCTTGAACACTGATTTCTTTAGATCTTTCATCTGAGAACAAAATGAGTGGTACAATCAATACAACATAGAAATATGAAAAAATTCTATCATCTGAGCTGAGCAATTTTTCATATTTGAATGTAAAGCTGAAATGTAACCTCAAAGGGGTAAAAAGGAATGTTCCACCAATCTTGCTGCTACCATAGCTAATTAGATGAGTAACTGTAGCTAACCTGCAGTAACAGAAAGGATAATAAAAGTTAGAAGTAGAAATGGAAGCGTGTAAGCTACTAGTTTTATTATGGTCGAAGTTCTCCAAACTCCACAAGTGGAGTTTGGAGATCTCTTATTTTCTTTGCACTTATTATTATTTATTTATCAATATATTTTATCCTTTGCAGCGCCTAAGGGAACACTAAAACAAGAACCCTACATTCGAAAAAGCATAATTAAATGCTCACAAGTGGACATGTTATTTTGACATCTTTGCAGATTAAAACATACATGACATCCCATGTATGTCATTATAGTAATGTTTTGTTTCAAATGAAATTTATTAAACACCCCAAAGGAGAATCACACAATATATACAATGACAATAAAGTGCTGATAAAAAAAATAATAAAAAAAACCACTCATGGAATCTGCTTGGCAAGTGATGTCAACCCTGTTGTAAAAATGTGCAAATACTTGGCTAGTGACACTGTATAATCAGTTTAATAGTATACGAAGACTGCCAGATATTCTGACCTCGAGACAGTCAAGCCAATAATAATTCTTGTGGCAAATAATTAGTTTTATCACACAATGACATGGGTCACCCGAAAGGGCTTGATTATAAGCAGGAGAACAATGTCAGGAAATGTGCTGTGCAGCAGAGCTCTCAAAGGGGATTTCTTCTTCACATCTTGTCAAATTCCAGATGACATTTCATATGACTACAAACTAGAAACAACCCTTCCTTGTATGAGCTGCTGCAACCTCTGAGAGTCATTATGTTGAGAGTCAAAATTCTACACTGCAAAGCTTTAGTCCTTAATCTAAGTGCTTTGTTTGCACTGATACTTGGGAAAGAAGAGAAAGAAATGGATACCAGATCTACAAATCATTGTTACTAAATGTTGAAGATTTTACTTTCACTATTAATTTGCCCTCTCAGTGATTGACAGCATGTATTTAAAGTTGTATTATTCTTCGTATTTTACATTACGCATGGCTAGCAGCTCTTTTAATGGCACCGTATATTGTGCCTGTCCACAGGAAATGGTGTATGGTGCCGCAAACATGCACATTTTGCTTTTTTCTCTCAGCTTCCAATCTGTGTTATTGACCATATGTTGAATAATATAGCCTATTATTTGTTATTCCAATTACAGTCAGTACACTGTATTTTTTAGCACCGCGTGATGGATTTGCACTCATCTAATGTGTGTAGTGCACTGCTGCTTAACAGACTCAGAATTTGCATTATAATGATTTAGAATGCCAATGCATTTTTAATGCTCATAAGCAAGTGTGTGCGCTGAGGCTTTTTTCCAGCAGAATATGTTTACTCCAATATTTAACTGCATATACAGCCATGACATTTATGGCAACTCATGGGTATAAATCATGTTGAAATTGTGTCTCAGTTAAAACACAATCTTAGACATTTACCTAAAAAATAATGTGAGATGCAGCATTATAGCTGCACCAGCTTAGGTCATGTAGGGAACAGATATGTGCTATTTTAGAGAAGAGAAACTTTGAATTGATAGTCATGCTTCTTATAGTTTTGGAAGACCCGATGCCTTGATACGGATTAAAAACTTGATGGATTTATGCATGGGTTTTAGCATTTTTAAAAACTGCACTGATTTGCTCAGGGGAAGCATTAAAGTAGTCCTTCCTTCCTCTAAGCATCAAACATTTCCCATAAAACCACTGAGTGAACTTTTACAAAAGAAGAAATGATAAATAGCAACACTCTATTTGAGCATTTTTAGATTTTTAGACAGATTGACCCAATTATGGGGGTTGTGTTTACTACTTAATTATGGGTTTATTAAGAGCTTGTCACTATTAACTACTGATTTGTATGTTGAACAAACATTCAAATCTTGGCACTTCCTTAAAATCTCTCTTTAACCTTTCTATGTCAAGTGTTACCGTAGCTCTGCATTTTGCATTCTTGCAACTGAAATTCAACTGAATTCCACTGCACCCACAACAAATGCAAAATAGTGATATGGGTCTCTAAAGGCATAAGGGTGGCTCTTAGGCTTTATCCTATCAGGTTTCTGTCTTATACACAAGGGGATGGGGGCAGGGACAAAAGAGAACCCAAGCAATTAATTGTCTTCTCTGCTTGGCATCTCATTTCAACAACCCAGAAGGTCTATTATAGGAGCAAGACAGTCATTAAACCTCAACAATAATCACTGCTGAGCTATGCCTTCATCCTCTGTGCTACTTCAGTGTCTTTTGCTTAATGACACCCAGCTATGGTGATTCCACTCAAAAGCAATAAAATTCTTGCTATGGAAGGCAATTTATAGTATTTAAATGCCGTGTTAGTTGCATCAACGACATGACACAGAATCCAGGTGGTAATTATTACATGCTAAATTCAGTCTATCTATTAAATGGACAAAATAATCCACTAAAATTACTACATAATAGAGTGGAGCAGGACCTCTTCAGATGCAATGACCTCCGATGCTTGTCAGAGAAAAAAAAGCAAATAGGGGAATGTGTCAGTGGTGGGAAGACACATTTAAGAGCATCACAGGGAGAAAGAACACAGTAAAGTAATAAAAATAAACTAGGACAGGAAAGTAAGGCTGCAAAAAGAGTGCCGAGGTGAAAATGAAGATGATGAAGTTTAGGGCACTCAAAAAGAAAATGGTGGGGAAAGAGAGGTTCGGAAAGGAGTTTGAGAGTAGTAAAACTGGCAGTTGGGGAAGAAGAGATGGTTCATTTGTCACCGTCAGATCAGTTTGTTTCTCCTTCATAACTGCAAGGACAAGATCTGGCCCAGAACCCAGCCCCCAATCCTCCCGTTTCTCAAGCCAACCACCCATCACCATCTATCCTCCAACCTCTGCCAACACCTGCCCTCTCTCCAATCGCTGGAAATGAGGATGCTACTCATGCTACAGTGCACTTTGTACAAACACAGTTTTGTCTGCCTGCATGGACATGCTCACTGAGCTTAATCGAATGCATGTCCCAGTAACAGCAGCAACTTATAGCCTGGAGTAAAATCATCTATCCAAAGGCATGTTTGAATGATATTAGCATTCATTTCAGTAGCTAAATTAATTTGTAATATTGTGCGTTCATGCAATTTTAGCATTTTCCAAAGCTCACACTTTAAATTGAAGATGAATGTTTGATTTATACTGCATATCACACAAGTGCAGAAGAGCTGCTTGTGGCTCAGTTTGACACTGGTCCCTCTTTCTTCTCTTTGTACGCCCTTTAATGAAGTGCCGGGAAATGCTGCTATAGCACGACTGGATGCATCACAGGCAGATTTCAACAAACTTTTTTTGGCTCTGCGTTTACCCCAACCTGATTCATCTAATGGGTACTGCAATGATTCTTTCTCAGTAAAAATCTCTCAGTTGGAGATTAAAAAAAAGATGTCTTTAACTCATCACGACTGACATGGATGGCAGTCTTATTGCATGTTCAGTCTTCGGTGGATAATGTGTCTACGCATCCTTCACCAGGTGCAATCACCCCAAATTGTCTGGTGGGTGTATGTAGGTAGGTCTGCAATTACTCTGAGATGATTCTGCTGCTCATGCAGATATCTGAGGAGGATTGGCCATTTCAACACAATAAAAGTGATCAGGAAGATTTCCATATGCATACCAAACAGTTTGCAAGTTTTTTTTTAATCTCAGTAGTTTGTTTCCTTTCAAAATTGGGTTTATTAATTCCTTTCCCTTTTCAATTTGCTACTTTGATTTATTTTCATCATTCATTCATGATGCTGCATTAATATCCACCGTGTAACGGATGATTTATTCATTTAAAACGATTTTCTCTTTCATTTTCTGTCTAAACAACACTTCATCATATGTACTTTAGAAATCTTGAAAATACTAAAAGGCTAAAATGGCTGCAGCTGCATGCAACAAATGCTTACCCTTAACAGTTCATATCCATTATACCATAAATATGAGGAAATACATGCTTGATTGCTGAGAGTCAGATGACAAAATAAATGTAATTCAATTCTATGTTTGATCAATAATAAGAACCGTAACTCAAGAACCCCAGAGTTACACTTTCATTCACACATTTACAATTGCCTGCATGATAGACAATAGGACTACATTTCTATATGATTTGACTTTGGTAGCAGTCATTTTTCCTCACATTGTTTCCCATTCTTAACTAATCATCACACTGACGTGGCATGAAACTTCTGTGACTACATCTTCAATATGACACAAGCACAAAAATAACAGAGGGTATCGAAGGGATGCGTTTGTCACAGGAAGGAGACAAACATTTTTCAGAAAAGGCAGAGAGCGGTGACACAAAACATTACTGAAAAAAGGAAAGAACCTGGGAATTCTTGCAGATGATGAGACAACACACTGGTTGCTGCCTACAGAATAAGTGATGATTCCTGAGACGATTCTCAGATATATCAGTGGTTCGTAGCACTTTTGCGCCATCTTTTATTATCAGATCAGTTTGCTTGGAACCTGAGACACATGTAAGTATTTGACAATGGGAACAGACAGCAACCAAAATATGAGCCACACTATCCTGTTGAAACACAAGAGAAAATTGAGATTTCAGTCATCCATCCATCCATTTTCGAGTAGAGACGATCAGAATCATTGCTTATCCGCCTTCCGGATCATGGGTCTGCTGGAGCTTATCTTAGCTGGCTATGGGTGACTGGCAGGGTATACCCCAGATAAGATGCCAGCTCTTTACAGGGTTACATGAAAAAAACACACTCTAATAGAAAATTTGGTGAGAACAATTCACCGATGTTGCATGTTTTAGGAGGTGGGCGGTAGCTTGAGAAACCACACAGAACCCACACAGACATGGGAAGAGCATACCAACTTCGCACAGAAAGGAGATGAACCCGGAATCTTCTAGCTGTGAGGAAACAGCACTACCCACTGCGCCACCGTACCACCCATGAGATTTCCATCAATTTTCATTTATGTATTTTCACCATCGGTATCAGATGTAGAGATGCTTCTCTACGATGACACATTGAATTACGCAAATGTTATACAAACAACTACAGGCACCAAATCTGAAATCTGATCTTCATGGTAAGAAAAAAAGGACCATTCAAGAAAAGGTAAGCAGCACAGATACTAATTTTGGACTATATTCCAAAGTTTTTATAAGTATTGTGTGTCTGCAGGATGAGAACTTAAGGTAAAAATTTGGTACAGAGGGACTTAAAGGTCGATAGTGATGAAACACACTTGGGGATAACCAAGAAAATACTGAAAATGGAAAATTTTTGCTTTTTCTTTTTTCTAATAAAATAAAAGCAGCCCCTATTGTGAACTGTTGTCTTGCCCAGAATATACTCCTCCTACTGAGAAATGCCAACTGACCCCCCACCCAACACACACACACACACACACACACACACACACACACACACACACACACACACACACAACCCTGCAAAGCACAAATGATTACCGAAAATGGATGGGTGGATGGATGGATGGATGGATGGATGGATGGATGGATGGATGGATGGATGGATGGATGGATGGATGGATGGATGGATGGATGGATGGATGGAGATACTGGCATTAAGGGAGAAGCAGGCTGCACAAAGCCTACAAGCCAGATGGCGACTTGTCAACCTAAACCTTAAAAGATGTTGTCCTGCAGTCACAGGTGAGAAAAACCTGTTTTCCCCCTTCAGTCCCCCAGAAGCAGTCCACCACTCATGTGGGATTAGGAAAATACAGTTTAATGTTTCTCACACATTTCCACCTAATAAATAGTTATATTCAAATGCTTAAGAACGGATTGATATATGTACAATTAGTGTGCTGACTGTAAGAGGAGGAGTACCAGTTAATATTAAAATCAGGATATGTGAGATGATATTTAGAAGCTTTCTGTAAAGACTTTTTTTTTAAAATCTTGATGCTTATATAACAACAATTTTTCATTTCTACATGTCGTGGTTACATGCAAGGGGACGTCCTTTCCCGCTGTCTGGTGCTAAGTTTGTATCGCACTATAGAGCATACCTTTCTCAATGTATACATGTGACCATCTTTTTATTCAACTCTTGGAATAAAGACAATTAATTATTCTAAAGTAAGTGAAGATATCAGATGTGAGACTGAAGTGCATGTTCACAGTCAGTTCTTTCCAAAAGCAGTAATCTAATCAAGGAGATGAGAATTGCTGACAGTTATATCTAAATGGAAAATGAACTGAGTCTAATTGCTCAATAGTTGTCATAAGTACTGCATATGTCTAAACATTTCAGTTTAATAAAAATTTAATAATCATAATGCTCTCTCCATGTCACAAATCTTGAAAGAAATTTGTTGTCCCACTTATGAGGTAAATGTTTTAAAGTAATTTTGATGTAGCCTTTTACTTCACATTTGAAATGTTGAGCCCATCAAAATTAATGAGATTGTTTCATACTGGCAATTTTCCTTTCTTCCTCTCTCTTCTCTCACTTTGTGTTAAAAAGCACAAGAGTGATGAGATCTGTAATGAGAAATGGAAATGGCATGGCCACGTCATTCTTGTCTTGTCTTGCTGTATTGTTGAAGCTTTCACTTGCCAACAAATTGTTTTTTAATTTCATTGATAACAAAAAAGTCATTCATGCCAGCTTCAATGGTAGTCTGATGACTGACCCAAGAGAAATAACCTTTTCTTGGAGTTGTTCTTCATTGTTTCATGAAGACTTCAAAGGCTAACCCACTGGACTCATTTGTAAGCTCCTATTCAAAGGTTATATGAAGAATATCCTACAATTTAATTTAGAAATGCATTGTTGCAAATTCATTATCATCTAAATTTACATACTTTTATTTGTGTGAATTGAAATATTCATGTACTTAAAAGGTCCCAATTTACATTATCTGACAGAAAAGTAGTTAAGAGACACTATGAATTTGAAAAGGAGAAAGTGATAAAAGACAGCAAGCAATGAAAGAGGACAGCATAACAGCATGTAATGTGAAAGTGAATTTTGTGCAAATGAAGACTCAAGACATTGTGTTTGAAGGGGTAACAACAGTCTTTTCAATAAAGGATTTTACAGGTGCAAGTTTTAGCTCAGTTTACTTAATTGGTGATCTCTGATACAGAGCATAATGCTCCAATATAAATATAGAACATTATTCAGAACTGCAGCCATACAATACAAGAATACAGCAACAAAAGTGCTTTACATCCATCATTTGCAATCCTCAGCCAATGTGTATAATGTACAGAACACTTTGTATATAATTAGATATGGCAACACAGCAAAAATTAAATAAAATATGTCCTTTGGAGTGAAGCGGTGAATAAAAAAAGAAGAAAGTTTGAGTTCTCCACTTCCTGCTGTTAACTAAGCCAAAAAACAATGGGACACATGAAATTAATTATAACTATGACAGTTTTTCCACAAAAATAAATACTCTCTGGAAGCTACTACTCATTATGCAGCACTTCAAAATTATGTGGGGAAACTTTATTTGGAGTACATTTTGAAACATATACATTAGTTTTCATTGATAAGTTTAATTTCATGTCATGAGTATCTCCCTAAATAGACAAAATAGTACACTGTAACAGATCTGGTGCTTCTTTTTTTAACCGCAGGCACCAGAAATAGTGCTTTACCGCCAAGTCAAGGATTCACCTTTGACTTGATCTAGGATTTGGAATTTCAAACTCACAGTAAAAAATGTGTCAGTGACTGGAATATTTGGGTCATGCTCATCAAATGTAATAAGCGGTGCTCTGATCATGTGAGAGACAGTATTCTGAAACCTCTCAGCTGAATGCAATTGTTCCAATAAAAAGAGTGTGAAAGAACTGCCATTTGCTGAAGAGTGTGCTTCAAAATTCATGTAAAACCTCCTCTGGGATCTGTTTTACTTCATTTGATTTTTTTCAAGCCAAGGCAATCAGTAATCGTCTCATCTTCAGATGCTTATGCGGATCCAGGTCATGGGTTTCTGCTGGAGGCTATTCTAGTTGATTGCGGGGGAGGCGGGGTATACCCAGAATAAGTCGCCAGTTGTTATCGCTGGGCAACATAAAAAGGCAAGCATCCATTTACGCTCACACTCATACCCACAGTCAATTTAGAATGACAAATTCACCTATGGACCGTCTTGCTGTGAGGCAACAGTGTTACCTACTGTGCCATTGTGCTGTCCCTGTTTCATTTCAATAATTCTCTTGGTGATTTTTATTCACTATTGTCAGTTTGCTTCAAATCAACGTCATCTTGAAGTAATTGAGACAGCTGCTATACAAAATATTGATGAAGGTAGGGTTAGTTAAGGCCAGCTGACATACATGGCTATTGATATTAATATACTGAAGCTATACTTTAACTATGTGTCAAAATGCAATGATGTGTGACACATGGCTAAGTGCAAATATCCTAAGTGCTTGAAAAACAAATCAAATAAGTCTCACATCATCTGTAACTGTGCACCTCTGTGGTTGCTCTCCTTAAAGGTGTCTCAGGGCCAGACCACATCCCTAATGGACCTTAATGGGTTTTATGGTGCATTGCTGAGTTCTATAATGGGGTAGTATGTCTGATGAGGGTGCTTCTCTTCGGTCCTCCAGGGCCTTGTCTAAGTTCCTAATGTGACCTGAAGAGATGAATATATAATGTATTATGGTTTCTGTAAGTCAAAGGTAAATACTCAAAGTTAAAGAAAGTGTTGAACTTTACAGGGTGAACACAGGGAAATGTGAGGTTATGAGAATATGTAATAGCAAAACACATGAGAAGAGAAGCTCAGGAGTTAAAGTAGCAAGGAAAAAAATGCCATGGCATATTATTGAGGGACACTTTGGTGCTAAGCTGCTTATTGATAAAAGCACTAATCTGCCTGGCAGAAGGTAAGGAGGCTGGGATGTGTGGTGATATAATATCTAAGCTAAAGGCAATTCCATAAGAGAACTGAGCCACCACACAGCTTTACTTAAATGAGTTACCCAATTTATTTTATTTTACTTTATTTTTTTACATATAAGACAGAATTTGACCATGTGCCACTCTCACATTGTCAGGAAGCATATGAGTCTGAATAAATACAACAGCAGATTGTTTCGAACATCTGGCTTTTCATCAGCTGTTTCATCTGACTTGATCGATAGGGAGAGACCATCAGTTTTAATACATACATAGATCACTAACATCGCCTTGATTATTTTTTCTGTATGTGAAATAGCAAAGTCAGCACTACTGGGCATTTTTCACATGACATCGAGACACTGTGGCGAGCAATTAGGGCAACGACACTCAAAATTCAGTTATGATTGTCATTCATCAAGATGACTTTTGTCACAAATCCTTGCTTTTCAATCAATACACTTAAATTATTAAAAAAATGTTTTATGCATAATCATTCATCTGATCTGACATGCATGAAACAGTAAATGAGCTGTTGACTGTAGCATTTCTCTGTGTAAAGGAGGTAATAAAATTAATTTCTAGAGTATATATAACTGGAACCTTATATGGATACAAGAATAATTTGACTCCGAGCTTTAGAAAGATCAAATGTTAATGTTGATTAACCCTTCAAACCCTGCCAACCATCTAACTCTACCACCAGAGGATGCTTCACACAATGCTCAAATGTTAGAAACTAAATATGGTGGTGATTTTATGAAATGGTAAGGTGTCAGATCTGACATATTTTTAGTTTTTTCTCAGCAATTCTGAATATGTGCGTTGTAGATAATTGTATTTAGAAGAAGAATCTGCCTGTTTGGTCCTTCCGAGTCCTTAAATCTGTTGTTAAATTTGAACTTTTGTTGTTAACCTCTGTTGTCACCCCTCCCCTAAAATATACTATGTTAACTAAACAACAATGGCAACCATATCAGAACACAATGGATTTCTTGATAGCTCAGTAGTTACTTTTCTGTAATTCAATTAATGCTTTGCATCTGATATTAATCTGTCTTTTCAGAAGTGTTTCAGCCCAAACTGAATGCCTCTGGAAGAGGGGGAACGCAGAAAATGCAGAGTCACATTAACACTGCTGTATGTTAGAAATCAAATGTGTTTCTAAATGTGGTTCTATGTTTAGTTCATGACTCTGTCTATCAGAGCAGGGTTCTGACTATTCAATTTCAGTAGTCCGATTAGGTGATAGAACTGCCTTTTGTTGTGTAGTAATAATCTATGTTTAGCTTTAATATGTTTCTTTGGAACCACAAAACATCCTGAACAATAAAACGTTGAGTGTTCTGATGTTTGAAGATGACTAAGAAATAACCTGGAAAACTCAAGGATAGTTAATGTAAGTTACCTTGAAGGGAAAGCCTTGTTGACTACCTTTTAGATTTACCTGCTTTTTCATTGAGTTTTGAATGACTGATTTTTATTCACTGTAGTTTTAACTGGACATGCTCCTATGGTCTCTACAGGTGCAATTGATTACTAAGTTTAGCTATCATGGCCTGGATGAAAGTATCTGCTCCCAAAAATAAGGGCAAATATTTTACCTTCATTATTTTTCATTCATTTAAGTCAGTAAAATAATGGACAAAATACAAAATGGATGACAATGAATGACAGACCTCCTGAACAGACACTGTAAACCAATATTTAAATGGATAAATCTCATCAAATCAAGAAAAAATATATTTCAAGAGATGATGAGTGACATGTATAAATGACTGCATTAAATCAGAATTTTAAAAAAACTTAAAAAAAAAAAAAAAAAAACTGCACAGAATATATAGTCAATCCTTTCCACTGCAAGATATGTCAATCAGGGACATGTCATGCCACCATTTAAAAATGTAATTTATGGATTACTTTGATACATTTTCAGTAAAAACCCATGCACACTTCTACTTAAGCCTCATGATAAGTAGCCCTAGCCTCCTGTCAGATGTTCACTTCAAGTGCTGAATATGTAAACCAGCTGTGTCCAACTTCACATCATGATCCATGGATTCTGACTTTGACTTCAGTCAAATTTTAATCTTCTCTCCTTAACAACCTGGATCCCACCCGTCTGGCATTTCCATTGGTTCCCCGTTGTAAAATCTGCATACTAATGAGAATCACATATATCAAATAGGATTTAACTTGTTAAGTCACAAGAATTTAAACTGAAACAGATTTAATTTCAAACTTTGTGCCTCCAAGTTTTGACAGCTGAGTTGCCTCTCAATGATTAAGATGTTTCGTGATACTTAGGCACTACAGTCTTTAAGTCAACTTGAAACAAGGCAATATCATAATGTGTGCATGGTGGACGCCAAGAAATTGTAAATGCGCCGAGTGTAGCAGGCAGGTCTGAAGATCCACCATTTCTGCATATCCTTGACTATTGACCTGTGCCATCTTTTATACCGTGCGTAGCCAGATCCCACAGCTGACATCCATTTCTATCTACTGTAACTCAAGGTAACGCATACCTTCTTGACCCTGGTAAGATACTTCAAAGGATGTCTAAGGATGTTATGTGAATATTTTTGGACTCAATCTCCACCACCCTGGTGCAGTTTTTAATAGCAATGAGCAGGAACACCAAAGAAGACATGAAGGTTTTTCTTTTTTTTTTTTTTTTATGGATTTTAAGCAATAGTCCATCCATCCATTTTCTGTAGCTGCTTATCCAGTGCATGCTTGCAAGGGAAAGGTTGTTATTCCGGATAACATTTAGTTCTCACTTCAAATGACAAGATGCATATCGAGAGGCAAACACTCAAGTACACATTCACACATACAGTCAATCTAGAGTGGCCGATTCCCCTAAGTTTCATGTTTTTGATGGTAGTAGGAAACCCACACAGACATAAGGAGAACATGCAGACTCAGCAAAGAAAGGCCTCAAATCAAACCAAGGACCTTCTTGTTTTAAGGCAGCAGTGCTACCAACTGTGCCACCATGTAGCCCTGTGCTGATAAGTCAACCAGTTCATCACAGACCAAACACATAGGAAAACAAACAACCATCTGCGCTTACAATCAAGCCTATGGGCAATTTAGAGTCACAAATTGACCTCTGCTGCATGGTTTTGAGAGTGGGAGGAAACCAGAGTACCAGAGGGAATGCCCGCCGAGAGAACTCTACCGCCAGCAATGTTATAGGCACTCAGCAAAATTACTAGGTAGAAAAAAAGTCTTACCGGTACTCCAGTTGGATCAGTTTGTTGAGAATTTTGCCAGTTTGAATGCAGGTCTTCGATATTTATCCCTTTTTGCTTGCTGTCTTGTTTCTTATGAGAATGAAGAGCCGAACAAAAGAAGATTACAATGGACACACCTGGTCTTACCCACACATTAAAAAAAAAAAAAAAAAAGAAATTAATTTGTGCAGCCGACCACAAACACTTTAGTGTTAAGGTGAAATAAAATAATGTGAATCAGACACCGTCTTAAAAGATATATACATATCTTTTAAGACATGCTGATAATGCATGTTTTTACTCCTCAAGGCCTGACGAATTAAGCCACAATCATCCATCCATCCATTTTCTCCCGCTGTATCCGCCGCAGAAGGTCACGATGAGCTGGAGCCTATCCCAGCTGGCATAGGGCGAGAGACAGGGGACACTCCTAGCACAACGCCAGTGCGCCACAGGGCCACACACAAAGACAGACAACCAGACACACACACACTCACTCCTACGGGAAATTTTGAGACTGGCCAATTAACATGAAGCGCATGTTTTCAGGAGGAAGCTGGAGAACCCGGAGAGAAGCCAGGCAGATACGGGGGAGAACATGCAAACTCCGAACAGAGCGGGACTCAAACCCAGACCCACCGTGTTGTGCGGTGACAGTGCTACCCATTACGCCACCGTGCCGCCCTAAGCAAAAATCAGAAAATTCTATTTCAAATAACTGTGGGCTTGATTATACCAGTACAATTTAGATAAAATTTAAATGTCAAAGTGGATGTGCATGTCTGTCTGGGTGCGTTGTTGATTATTGTGTGATTCAGTGATGTGTGGTGAGGTCCATGGCTGGTGAGGCACTGACTTCATTATAATCAGATGAAGATGTTTGCAAACATACTAACCTACAGCGTAACTTATTCACCATTTAATACCGTATAGCACGCCAGCGCAGCTAGTCGAGCCATTGCGCAATCCATGGTGAGGCACGGCTGGCTGGTGCCTCACAGCAGGACTCAGTATATCAGTGGGAAATGTGAAAATTCAACAATTTTGAATAAAAATAATGTAAAATTGGTGGCACTAAATGGGAAATAACTATATAATACACATCACTGGATAAATATAACAATTTAATTTATTTTTTTCCATTTTCCCTCTTTTTTCTTTTTTGATGGTAGGTGAGGCTGTGCCTCGCCTGACCGCACATAACTGGTATGATTTATGTATTCATTTTCTTCTCATCCATTTCGTCCGCTTTTGCGGCTCACAGGGTTTGCCGGAGCCTATCCCAGCAGACTTAGGGGGTGAGAGGTGGGGGACACTCTGGGTGGGTAGCCAGTGCACCGCAGTGCTTTATGTATATTATGTGAATATGTATAGATATGTATTATCTTTGACTGAATTGGAATACAATAAATATTTAAAGATATATTTTCCAGCCTTTCTTTAGAGATGAATGTGATTTACACATACTCAACATGATTTTACAAAAAAAAAGAGATTAAAATAAGCAACTTTACTGTCAGTTGCTTTAATGCAGTAAATTTATGTTGAAGTATCAATATAAATATAAATGTTATTCTCACTGTAACTAAGCAAAAATTTCCCTGCTAGTCTCTTAATTATTGTCCCAAGAGGAAGTTGCCACTTCAGTGTTTGTGTTCAGCCATCCTAAACAAAATTAATTAGAACAGGCAGTATTTAAAGGCAATGCTTCAGCAGAAAATAAAAGCAATGAAGTATTTGGCTTCCATTTTCCAATGAAAAAACATATATGAAAGCAGCACAAACAAAATGGGACTGGGGTACCTTGTCTTCTGTGAAACCAGTAACTTTGCAAACTGACCAATTTTTCGCAACTTTATCAGATGAGGCAAAAACATATTTGTTTAAAGGCTGTACAGTTGTCATTGAACAATTTCAACTGGTACTCTGTTTACACAAGGGACTTGTTGCTCATCACACATTTTTTCCATGCAACACATAGGTCAATTCATGACGGCTGCATTCCACGTACAGGCTATCTCACTATTGTAGATGTGTTGGTTCATTATCACCTTCACTGTCTGGAAATGAGCTATTACCGTTGTAAACCTTGACATTTCCTGTTTTGAGTACTCAAAATATATTTGTGTGTCCAGTCTGCTAAAAGCTGCAAATTAATCTACAGGCTCCACTCCCATTTTTTCCTCCCCCTTGGAAGTACTTGAACCAGCACCAAATTTAGCTCAACATTGCTGGAAGATGTGCAGAAGTACCCTGTTACAACTCATGGATGACACTCAGGACTTGCTTGTTGTAAAATCTAGGCAAACCTTTAATGATCTATTCCTCTATGGATTTTTCTTGAATTTACACTTTCTCCAATATATTCTTGTCGAGCACACAGTGTTTTTCTACTTTATATTCTGTTTTTATCTGAACTGTGGCCAAACCCATCACCGAGAACCGAATAAACATATTGTTTCAGTTCTTTGATATGGTTCGATTTTGTCTTATTAACAAGTACTTTTATTGCTTATTCCTTATTTTGAATGTGAAACTGCTGTTCTGCTGCAGTAACTCACACAGCATTTCACTGTGCTTCCTGAGTGCTCCCCTCCTCTCCCCCTCTCCCTGGTTCACATTCAGACACAGTTGCATACTGTCTCTCTCCTGTCTCAGAGTATCCAGAAATCTTCCTCTTTCTGTCAGAACCTCCCTGCCCACAATTTCACTCCACTGTAGACTGCCTGACCCAATCAACTGTCTACTGCAATGCTCCTCATCATGTTAGTCCCAGTGTTTGTAGAGGGTTGCTCACTGTCAGGTTATATTACCTTTCAGTCCCATCATTTCTCTCATTAAATGTTTGCCTGCTTCTGATTTCCAGTCGTTGGTGTCCTGTGTATTTCCTATTTCAGCTGCTGAGCACTAGGACGGTGCCTTTTAACTGCCCTACTGTGCTTTGGCGTCTGCATTTGAGTCTAACTTTCTGTGGCAGTTACCTGAAAAGCGGCAGTACAAACTGGCCAAACTATGGACCTGGCAGAAACGAGATATACCATAAAAGATGGACAAAGCAAGACAGATGTAACAAGCAAGCCCACTAAGAACAACATGTTGTGCTTTTCTCCAACAGCACAAGAATGCTGGTTCCTGAGAATTTGGTCACGTCTTTTTTAAAACCATAACTCAGTTAAATGAAGTCTGAATCAAAGTACCATACACTCATTTTGACTCTACTCCTCTTCCAGCATGGAAGCATTGTCAAAAAGAAACTGCCAAATGATATGTTATTCCAGCAAGCTTTTTCGTTGGTGTTTGAAATGATAGACAGTCCGTTCTCGTTCTTTGTAGTTAATGAGTTCCAGGAACAACATCACGTGAATAATTCCTTAATGAAGTAAATGATAAGAACTAATATTCTGAATATTTACGGTAATTTAAATGTTTATGAACCCTCCCCATACTGATATTAAACCACCTTCTATCTGTATTACCTTTTCCCACACGCCTATCGACTGTTTTAAGTACTTCTGTGTCTCACGAAAGTCCGAGACTGACGGAACGGAGCGCACTTCCTGATGTCATCAGCCAATAGCGTACGGTATCACGTGACTGCCTACCAAAAATCCACGATGAGACAGAGTCGCGAGCGTTGATGCGCGAATGCGGGGGCGCACTGTAAGTGAAACTATCGCCAACGTACAGTACTTTATGATATTTCATTATAAATGACATGAATTGCATACTTTCATATCATTTGAAATAGTGAAATGATGCTGTGATATGTAAGGAGCAGGTTGAATTGTTTTGTGAAAGCAAGAAAAAGGAGAGCACACTCATTATTTTATATAAGAGAATACGGTGTACGACAGTACACTGGAAACTGTGTTTTATGAGGAGATGGCATAACAGTACTGAGAACCAATTTCAGAGATAGTATCGTCCAATTATAAAAACTGTATTGAGCATGTGGCAAACCGTCACAAACTTTGCGTGCGTCCTAGCATCTTTGACGCACATTTTTTTACAGGGACGCACGATCGTCAGACAACGTGCGTCCCTGACTTTAAATGCACTTCCATTCAACAAAAATATTCACAATTTATTCATTTCTCCACTGAAATTGCGAACGCGGAAATCGCCCATTGTGTTTTGATCTTGCGCGAGTTTTTCCTCATGAGACTCATCTGTGTGATTCAGTCTGATTAAAATCGACCAGGGGCGGCATGGTGGTGCAGTGGGTAGCGCTGTCGCCGCTCAGCAACTCTGTGCGGAGTTTGCATGTTCTCCTCCTGTGTTTGGATTCTCTGGCTTTCTCCCACTTCCAAAAATATGCGCTTCAGGTTAATTGGCCAGTTCAAATTGACAGTAGGTGTGAGTGAGTGTGTGCATGTTTGTCTGTGTCTCTGTGTGGCTCAGCGGCGCACTGGCATTGGGCCCGGAGTTTCCGCTGCTTCACGCCCTCAGTCAGCTGGAATAGGCTCCATCTCCGCACGACAGCTGATGAAGCGGTTGTGACTATGAATGAATGAATGAATGAATAAAATCGACCAAATGGCAATACGACCTCTGCTCATTTTACACTCTGCAGTGAGAGAGTGATGAGTTAGTTTCACATTAACACCATGCCCCCGAAAAAGAGGCAGAAAAGTTGGAGAAAACCCAAGTGACAATGAGTGCTTTCCTGAATAAAAAACAACCAAAAGTTAATGAAAAGAAAGAAACAGGTGTTACTGTGGACAGTACGGAAGAAGATGCTGAAGAAGTTACACAAAAACCAGCAAAAATCAAACCTTTGTACCATAACTGACGCGACTGTTTCCACGGGTGAGGTATGGCTAAATCTCAGCACCCAAGACAACATGCAGCTTAGAAAAAATGTGTGTGGAGAAGGCTCTGTCAGCTTGTTGCAGTGTCCACCAGAGAATATATGAATTAAAGACAAAGAAAACTATTGAGTGAAAAGTAAAAGGGAAAAAAAAAAACTGTATTACATCTTTATTTCTTAAACTTTTTTTTTTTAAGAATGACTACCAGGCTTTAACATTTTAAGAAAAATATGTAATTTTACTTTTTTTTCTTTTTACTTAAACAGTTATGACATCGTTATTAAAAAAATTGTTAAAATTAAGTATGTTTAGTTTTTATATTGTACTATTGGCAAAACTCAGCCCTTACTTAGGTTTCATGTTTGGATGCACAAATTTTTGTTGAAGCGCTTCCCAGGGATGCACTACTTTATTGAGGTAAAATGAACTCTGGATCTCTATTTAAGAAAATTGTGAAAGCAACAGCCAAAGTGTAGTATGAGCTAACATTTAGGAACAATAGGATGTGAAGTGACAGGAGTATTGATGATTGAACAATACAACAATTTAAATGTTTATGACCCTCCCAATACTGATACCACTGATACCACCTTCTATCTGAATTACCTTTTCCCACATTAAAGCACTTTTGTGTCTCTCATAATTCAGAGACTCGTGGAACCGAGCGCACTTCCGGATGCAGTCAGCCAATAGAATGGGCGTACGGTATCACGTGACTACCTACCAAAAATCCGCAATGAACTGAAGTCGTAAGCTTTGATGCCCAAATGTGCGAGAACGCACTGTATACAGCATTCATAGTGTCTATTGCAATGTAATGAATTATGCATTTATACCATAAAACTGTAAGAACAACCTGGAATACAGGCAGGGTGAATTAATTCATGATCCACAATGCTTTTCAACTCCTTTTCTAGCCTTCCTTTCTTTGTGTAATCAACCAGGGCAAATACTGCGTGTGGTACACTAAGAGTTGTGTGTATGTGTGTGTGCGTGTGCGTGCGTGTGTGTGTGTGTGTGTGTGTGTGTGTGTGTGTGTGTGCGTGTGTGTGTGTGTGTGCACGTAGATTTATGTGTGGGGTGCCTGTTTTAAAAATACTGGAAGGCAGATTGAAAAACAAGATAGGAAAGAATAGGGAAAATAAGTCGTCCTGCACTCCTTGATTTTCCAGCTATTCACTGAAATGCAGATGGCACATTTTCGATGATTTCTCATTTTCACTGGTCCTGAGCACAGGCAAGAGAAAATAATGTGTCACAGTCTTGTAGAACAAGTGCAAATTTTGCCTCTGGCCTTGTCTGTAATACACCTCTTCTGAGTTCAAACAGCAGTATTGGGATAAATTGGGCTAATCCCAGCTCAAAGGGATGCCTAAAGTTCACAAAATGTGGGCCCTGCTTAACAAAGAAGCAGGTTAATTAAGACTCACAGTGACTCACTCTATCCCTTTTCCCGCTTTAACAATCCACTAGAGTGGCTTTAGGTAACTGTAGAATGGAATGAATATGAAGGAGTTGCCCACAGGAGGAAAACACTCATCCGTATTTGCCAAATAAAGCATGTTAATGGTGTGAACATACATCACAGATGAATTTACTATACATTCTTTCAAACAACCATGATTGCTATTCAACATTGGACTCTGATTCCACTCACACTGTCTTTGTAGGATTCTCATTAAGTAAGGTGTGTAAAAAGGTGTTAGCTGTTGGACCCAAAAGGGCTAATTATCAGTTTGGATTGCCAATGTGAGTCACAGGTTTCTCCAGCAACCATCACACAACATCACACATTCAAAGGTGATGAGGAGAAAGGGAAAAACTACAAATATAACAGAGCGTCTTGTTTTGGAAGTGTAACAATGACATCATTCATACATTTTGTTGAAGTCAAGAGAATCAGCAACACTGGAGTTCATCATAGTGGACATCAGATGGGAGGCGGGGTACACCCTGAATAAGTCGCCACTTTACAGCAGGGCCACAATGGCATCATGAATGGGACAGATATGCCACAGTTTCATACATACTTTTCAAAAGTGTGTAAGTTACTGTATAAATATATGGATTACATTTGAAGAATCAAACATCATTCAAAAAACATACCTGCAAATTTCACTGTTACAAAATTAATTATCATTGCTCTGAAATATTCAAACTTCCCTACTTGTAAATGCCAACCTTGGATCAATAACTGAATTGCAGCACACACCTGAGAGTGGTTTAACTTGCCAACACCCTGAGGAAAATTCCCAATGTCCCCACTTTAATTACAATATTACCCAAACAGGTGCGAGCAGCATGCAAGAACCTGTCAGGGCCTGTTTAGCACAGAGAAACAACAGCACCACATCAAGCAGACACATCCTGTTTGCTTAGATATAATATCTGAGCATTTTGATCTTGTCTGATGCTATATTTTCACAACTAAAGCCTATTTCTTGTCAAAGAAATTGATTTTTCATGAAAACAAACAAGAAAGTTGCTTTTTTCTGTTTTTCTTTCTCTTTCGCTCTCCAGTTGTTGTTCTCCAGTTGTTCATCATACATATGTCATTGTTTATCGCACAGATTCTGTATTTGAATCATTTAATCAGTGTTGTAGTGTTGACCAGGACCCCAGAGGTCTGCATCGGCTTCAAAATGACCTGTGGAGTTTTTCTGTACTTTAAATGCTAAGGTGCTCCATCTGTAGTTTTTTATTTTTTAAATGATGTCTGTATACATTGCCATCTCATGAAATCAATGGCTTTTAAACATGGATAGGATGGCAAACATGCTATACACTGGTATATATTAGTACAGGGAGTCCGCAACTTACAAACAGTATTTGTAAGCTGAATTTGAAGCTGAATTGTTCGTAAATCCTAATATGTATTAATTTTCAATCTATAATTGCAGGAACAAACTGGGCGAGATGAAGGAGCTGAGTATTCGAGATGCAAGTATGGAGGAGTGCTGCTCAGCGGAGGTGAGAAAGGGTAACTAGAGTGATGTGGTGCACAGTTTAAAAGACGGACTTGTAAATGCAATATGGCAACATTTTATGAACATTTAGACATCAGGCAGCGACTGCTCGTATCTCGGAATGTCCGTAAGTCAGATGCTCATATCTCAGGGAGAACCTGTATATAATGCAGGTGGTACTCTAATGTCAATCAGGGTCCTAAATCAGTACCTTCAAAATCACAACACAAACCCTGAACCATCGAGACAAAACACTTAAATGAAATAATTGGGACTTGATATGTTTTAAATGTACTCACTATCAACCAGCAGTGACGACCATCATACCCACACACATTTCATCCAGTTTTCAAATAAGTCTGCTCACTTTGTTAAACATCGACTCAGATTCTACCCAACAATAATTTGGTATTCATAACTAAAAAGCCTTTAATTAATTCCAGAGAGAATTGTAGACAAGAATGATAATGCTGCAGATAGTTACAGAACCAAGCTTTGTGCTTAAATCCTTCAAATCCTTTTTTTTTTTAAAAGTTTTGCTGCAAACGCACAAGACATTCTATGTTCTCATTATTTGTTAACAGGAAATGTGTCATTTTCAGTAGAAGTACCAAGAAGTTTAGACACCTGACCAAGTTTCTGAATAAAAAGCAACTGTACAGAATAGCACAGTTAATTAAAGCAAGGGCACCACTCTGCATCTGTCTCATCGCTTGGCTGTTGCTTTAATTATATATTTTGGTCAATCTGTTCTTCCTGATGTAAAAAGGATGTCATACATGAGACAACATCTGCTGAGGTATGTCACATGAGCTTCAACATCTGGCCATGTTTTTTTATTCAGTCTGTCAATCAATTTAGTCACGTCTCATATGCATTTATGCTATCATATTGAGAGCTTACATCTGTGATGCAGTTACAATTAACACTGCTTTAGGAGACCATGAATCTACACACAAATAAAGATTGGCACTACATACAAGTATGCAGACACAGGCTCTGACTCTCAGTCATTTTGGTCCCTTCTGCTATCCATCAAGGAGACAGCGGTGACTGCTCTCTAAACCAGCTCCACCCACAAAATGTTGTGATCACCTAAACTGTCAGCCAGCATCTGCTGAAACTTTCAAGCAGCCACCTGTGATACTGGCTCTGAAGATATCACCACACAAAATGTGTCACGTATGCACATTCACAACTCATTGGCATTTTCATCTATTTTTTTGCTCACTGTTCTGGAACGTGTTGTCAAACTGTTCTGTATGTGTGGCACAGCTAATTTATGGTTAATCTGGAACCTTCTTTAAAGCCAGCGTCAACTTCAATAAAATGTCCAAAAGTTACTTAGCTTTGTCAATGGTCCTTGTTTCTTGTGATTTACAAATTTAATAATTTTCAGTAACTAAATGTCAGATGTCAATTGAACATTTGGTTAACTCTATATTATGGATGTGCAAGCATCCACCTCTGGATTGAAGGGTTGCACCTATACTTGATACTGTTTCTGTCTCTTACTGACCTTTTGTCGAACAGAAAGTTCACTATAACATTTATTAGAAAAAAAGGTGATAGATTCCCAGAGTCTAAGTTACTTTCTTAATGAATCAAATTCCCCAATGAATACGCACACATACACAGAATTACGCAACTATTCTGTCTAGTTAAAGACACAAAACCACACACTTACAGGATGACACAGAAACCTAGAGACATACTCGCTCGCTATCTCCAGACTCTGCATTTTTTTATGTTTGTTATCCCCTCTAGAATCTATTAATATTTCTGTTTCCATGGCAATTTGAGCCTTACCAAATGTTGTACAGATAAGGGGAGATAAGAGCATAAGGAACACGCAGATAAGACCAAGTGACCTGCAGAGATCAGAGCATTGCGGGTCAGGGGCAAGAGCAGAAGTAAGTCACTGAGAAATGGACCTTCTTTTTTCAATTTCAGTGCTGTCCTCACGAAAATAAAAATAATCTGAATAGCCATTTAATTCCTGAAGCCATGCAATATTGGACTACATAAAGATTTAACTTCTTTTGCAGTAGCATTGTATGCTGAAATTCTGCAAATAATGAAATTTAACAAATGACGAGCAAAACTGCAAAACTTGATTTTCCAACCACATGTACGTTACAGAGAAATGTAAGTCAGATTAAAATTATTCTGGTTGGAGTTCAAATTTTTGTTCTAATTAAACAGTAGTAACAGACTAGTCCTACATGGTTAGTGTGTATTCTACACAATCTTTCTCACAACACTTAAAAATAAAAACTTCACTCAAGAAAATCAACATCCACAATCATCCACTCCTCGAGCAGACCACAAAGGCACAACTTTACCTGTTTGTTGTACTTCGGTTGGCTGGTCTTGTAGCTGCAATCTGAGTACTGGTCTGAGCCAGTAGAGTTGTCATCTCCTCCCGTTCCTACAAAGGTGTTGGTGGCAGGAAGGTCCTGTACAGCCTGATGTTTCTGTGAGGCTGAGGGGGATTGGGCCTGCAGCTGGATGGAGGGTAAAGGGGAATTGGAGCGGTAGTGTCTGCCTATATCAGGGCTTCCAGGTGAATATGTTAAGGGCAGGTGTATCCTGGGGCTATCATTGACTCCATCAAGGTTGAATTTGAGACTCTTTTGAAGGCTAACTTCCTCCTCTTCCCCAAGTGGTTTTGGGGTCTTGTGGGTTTTACCTTTTTTTCCTCGTTTGCCTTTGGCATTTTTTGGGACCTGCTTTGGTGCATACAAGTCTTTTGATTCTTTCTTGCCAGCCTGATACCCACTCTTAGTTTCTCTCTGGATTCTGTGTCGAATAAATACCACCACCAGTATCAACATGACGACACCTGCCACACCAGCAAGGCTTCCAAACAAAATATTACTTCGCTGAGCAGCAAAGCCATTGTCAGGATCACCAGCAATGTCCCTGTCTAGTGGTGTGTAAAGACTGTGTCCAACTAGAGCTTCCACGAAGCTGACATTTGAAATGGTTTCATTGACATAGATGTGAACCAGGGCAGTGGCATATCTTGCAGGCTTTCCCCTGTCACTCACTCGCACCACTAGTCGATGTAGTCCACCATGTTTTCGGGTCATCTCTTTTGCTAGAGTGATCTCGCCACTGGAGGGAGAGATGTGAAATAATTGATAAGGGTTTCCACCAGCAATACTGAAGACTAGCTCTGCATTAGGTCCACTATCCAGGTCTTCAGCTTCCACTATCTCAACATGGCTATCTGGGGAAGCTAGAGGTGACAAGCGCCTGAAGGATGAATTGGAGGGCTTGGTGATAACAGGGTCATTGTCATTTTCATCGAGTACATTTATGGTAACACCTACGTACGAAGACCTTGGTGGCTCTCCTCCATCCATTGCTTTGAGACGGAAAGTGTAACTACTTTCTTTCTCCCTGTCGAATGAGATGCTTGACAGAATGGTGCCTGTTCCATTTTGAACAACAAACTTCCCTCCATCAGGCTCGACAGAGAGATGAACATGAGCATTCTCGCCTTTGTCCATGTCCAAAACTGTGACCATGCCAACTGGACTAAGTGGAGGCATGTTTTCCAAAACGGAAAAGCTGTAGCCACTCAGCATGAACTTGGGATCATTGTCATTGCGGTCAAGGACTTTTATTGCAACTGTTGCTGTTCCTTTATGAACAGGTGAACCTTTATCTGCCGCAGTGACCCGAAACTCATAGCGTTCTTTATGCTCACGATCAAGCGGGCCGCGTGCTTTCACTTCACCAGTATTTGGGTCAATCTCAAATAGACCTTTAATGGATGAATCCGCCACAATATTGTAGATGAGTTCCGCATTTGTGCCACTGTCAGCATCTGAAGCTATAACATCCAAAACCTTCTCTCCTGATTGATTTTCTTCAGCAAAATCTACTTCAAACAAAGTTGGAGAGAATATTGGGGAGTTATCATTTACATCAGTAACCTGCACCTTCAAAGAATTTGTACTAGAGAGTGCTGGATTTCCAGAATCAACAGCCACAATCTCTACCCTGTAATCCTTAACCCGTTCAAAGTCAAGAGGAGTGGTGGTCTGCAGGAAATACTTCCTCTTGTTGTCACTGGAGGAGTCGCTGGCAGGGCGGAGTTGGAAAGGAACGTCTCCTGCAACCACACATGTGACCACTGCATTCTCTCCCTCATCTTTGTCTGAAACTTGCACCAAAGCAACGGCTGTTCCTACTGGCATGTCTTCTGAAATGTTAGCCACTCCTTCAATGTGTGTCACCAGGCCAATCCCACGGATCTCGACAGCTGGAGCATTATCATTTTGATCAGTCACTTCAATGGTTACAAAAGTCTTAGAGCTTTTAGGTTGAGGACCCTTATCCCTTGCAACCACATAAAAGGACAAGCTGTTGATTTCCTCCCTGTCTAGTGGTCCTTTGACATAGATTATTCCAGTGGACCGATCAATTCGCAAGAGCTTCGGCACTGGTTCCACGGCTTGGTGAAGGGTGTACTCAATTTCTCCATTAGGGCCCATGTCAGAATCATTTGCTTTGACCTACAATAAAAGGAATAATGTGGTTAAAGTCATAATTTTGGGGCAACAAAGTAAGAGTACTACTTGCTTGACTAATTGGTGGTCAATGAATGAATAACCTAATCAATTAATTAAGAGCCTCCTGATATATGGCAAATATGTTTTTGCTGGTATTGTTCTATGACAGTAACTTTTCACGTTAAGATAGAAAACTCTACACTACTGCTTTTTTCTGCAGGCATAGTATTGAAAGCAATAAGCTACTTAATTGCCAGTACAAACATAATATGTTAATACTCTATTATTGGAATTACTTATAATACGCATTGGAGTTATACTGTACCAACTACTGTAACTAACTTCATTTTGAAAGCACGAATATGATTAATATATTTGAGTTGCTAAGAAAAAGTGTAACATTAATTTCCCAAGAGTAACTCTAATTAACTTAAAGCACGATCCAAGATTTTTAAAAAAAGAGAAGATTTGGAATTTCACATTTAGCATTTAGACTGTTTCTGCTAAATACACTCTGCACAAACATGATGCAGAGACCCCTTAGTCAAATACATTCTTGATAAATTGGCACAGCATTGTGGTTTAATTGTTGCAGAATACACAATGCAAACAAAGCAGCAGACGCTGTTTAGTTTTGAATATAATTCAGTATAAGATTTTGACACAAATACTTACAAACACATTCTTAGATGGAAGTATGCTTAAGTCACAACTCACCTGTAACACAGAGTGTCCAGCTGGGCTGTTTTCTGACACTTCCGCATCATAAGTAGACTTTTCAAATTTCGGAGTGTTATCATTGGCATCAGTTACTACCACTCTTAGCAAAGCACTGCTGTAGCGCTGAGGGTTTCCTCCGTCGACTGCCTTGATGGTCAGGTCATAGGAATCCTTTAACTCGCGATCAAGGTTGCCCAGGACAATAAGCTGTGGGAGTTTCCCACCCCTGTCTTCAGCCACCTGTAAACCAAATAGGGTTGCTGCGTCTGGCCCTGCAGTCAGAGCATAATCCGCCACCCCATTTCTGTCAGAGTCTCTGTCTGTAGCTAGGGGTATGGAGAATAAAGCTCCCATGATTGTATTCTCAGGAACAGAAATCGTGAGCACAGATGATAGAAACTGTGGAGTGTTGTCATTGATGTCCTGTACCTCAATGCGTCCTTCAATCAGTCGAGGGCTCTGGTTCTGTATCAGATCAGTCACTGATACTTCAAATTCCAGGTAGCAGGGCTTGCCCTTCACTAGGGACCGGCAGTCCCTCAAAGTCTCTCTGTCAATTGGAATCTCTGTGGTAAAAATGTCCCCAGTCTTTCCATCAACGCGAAGGTAAGGGGCACCCACCTCCAGCTTGTAGAGATGACCTGAATCTGGCAGGCCCTGGTCTGCTGCCAAGCTACCAATCAAAGTGTTTGGAGGCTGCTCCTCCTGGACCCTGTACAGGATGCTGCCATCAGAAGAAAAACAGTGCAGCACCAGGACCCAAAATAGCACTAGTTGTAAATTCAGTTCCATTAGGTCATCAGAAGATCAGTCTGCGAATCAGAGATAAAAGAGAAATTGTGTCAAACTGTGTTTTCTGTTAGAAATCGTGTTTGAATAGTTTTGATGAAATGTCTGGTAGCTGCAACAAACTCCAAAGGCAATACTTATGGAACTCAATCAATCCTTAAGACAACAGGGAGAGAGTTTAGTCTGCAGGGAAAAGGAAGTTTTGTATTGTTTTATTATAACTCCATAGCTGCAAAATTAATTATTTTTGTCAATAAGCCGTACCAAAAATTAGAGCAGGCCTGTAAGCAGAATAAAATAATCAGACAACAAGAGAAAGGATAAAGATTTAATTCTTTAGAAATGTATCCATAACTTCATCCTATGTTTATTTTCATTTTATTTTATGTTTTGTCCTAACGCCTAATGGCAGTGTCTCAGCTTCATAACTTCTCTGTAGAAATTAATATCGAAAGAACAAATTATATCTTGTGTACATAGAAAAATCTTGAGGGCAGGAATGGATTGTTTCAGCAGTAAAATCAGATGAAAAGCTAATACAAAATCAGATTCTACAAGGTTTCGGAGACTCATTATTTTAGCATTACACTAACCGACATTGAGTGAAGAAAAGTAACCAACGGTATCAAACATATCCTAAAAATATATCCTTCTAAACCTTTCTGAGAAATTATCTCTTTTACCTTCAGGAGAGGCCTGCAATAAGAAAGGCTTGTATGCTGAGCACCATAGACTCAACAGTACAGTTCCTCCATTTAGATTATTCAACTTGCCTATACACAATGACAAATCCCCAGTCATTCTCCAATATGACAAACTCATATGCTGTAATCAATATGTTTGATTTTTAACCTTTCTACTCATATTATGACCCATTTTAGTCTCTTCTTCTATTTATATTCTGTCTAGAAAAAAAAATCTGTCTTTTTTTCATGCTACAATGATTTTAGATAATAATTACTTCTTTTGTGTACGTGAGGGTGGTGAACATTTGTATACTTCCATAATTGAAATAGGGGTAACTGGTAAAGTCAAGTGTTAAGAGCCATTCCTCTGGAAAATATTTTTTGCAACATTTTCCATTTTTGTGTAATGTTTTCTTGCTCATCATAATGTTGAATTATTTGTGCTTTCAGTACAGATTGTTGTATAATCAGCTGCAATATGTTTGTGACGGACCAATCAATTGGTTGATTACACTCAAATAATTTTTAAAATTTTAGTTTCTTTCTTTGTTTGTGAATTTGGACCTGCCACTAAATTTGCTGAAGCCTTAAAAGAATTTGATAAAAATTACAAATTACACATGAATAGTGGGAGCAAAATGTTACTTTACATATTAAAAAAAACAAAAAGGAAAACAAGCAAACTAATAAATTCAGATACTACATCTACGTAGAATTAACTGATATACAGAGGGAGGAGATGTGGGATTTTCTTCTCTGTGATTGTAAGACAAATATATAAACAAATATGAACTAAGAGCATTGACCTGAGCTCAATTCAGTACACTTTACATTTCATCACATTAAAACAATGTTAGAGTAAGTGGCAAAGCAGATGACTATCAGGCTTGAAAGCAAAATACAAATGTACAGAAATCCAATGAGAAAAGCAAATCCCTTTGAATGCATTAAAAATTGAAGTGCAGTTTATCGATGCACTAATTGCTCAGTTATTGATGTGTCCCTTTTTACATTTGTAGGGCAAACCTTTGGTCAGCGTGCCATAAAAAAGGAGTGTGATTTCTACTTCTGTGTGTGAAAAACAATGCTGATTTCTCTCTCTGACAAAATGCATCTTTTTATGATGTAGGTCTCCAATAACACAACCATATCACATACCTGACACCAATATTATCTTTTCAGCTTCTTGTTTTTAAAATTTGTATTGTTAAATTTAGGTTAACCACATTTTTTTTACAAACTGAGCATTTTAAAATAAATTATAATGTTTGTTTAGCTGAAACAGTCCGCCTGCCAGTATAGCCACTTCTAGAATGAAGAGGTGTGCTTTGATAGAAACATGATTGTTATGGTTGATGACACTCATGACTTAATGTCTTCCAGTTGGCCTCATGCCTGTCTTCCAGATGGCACCATGCCTGGCGGCCACGATGAATTGTTGCTCATTTTTCTTTGTTTACATTTACATCAATTTTTATGTTGTTTGTGAAATAAACATTGCACCATCCATCAGGTACAATCTTTTATCAGATAAATATTTTTGACCTTACGCTATTCGATATTTATGTCACAATTGTCAACTGTCTAAGAAATCTTTCATCAGAAGATTGATAGCATAATTTTCCCCTCACCTCAAACAAATAACAAAAGAAAAAAGCAAAGATGTGCAGTGGTGGCAGAGGGGGAGCTTGTGTTGAGAATTTTCACTAAACTGGTCTACTGCAGTTCACCACCTGAGCAGAGGAATTGATTAATTAGAACTGCTGAACACAACTAGGGGTGACATTTCCTGCACTTCAGCACTTATTCTGTGAAAAACTTGGTTATCATCTGCCATCCCAGATGGTGTGGTAGCCCCACAAGACTACGAGCTGATTCAGGCAGATTGTGATACATAACTCAGCATAAAATCAAATGGAGGATGAAGAGGTTAGATCTTCCAGCGCAGTGAAATTGTTCTGCCATTTCACATTCTGGGTCAACTACTCAAAAAACCTTGCAGGGTCTGAATGCAAACAGGCATTGCCACACTGAAACCCTTAGCCTAAGAATTTGCGATCCTTTGGGCAAATAAAGACTACCAATTGTACTGTGACAAAATGATAGTTGTCTCAGAGAATGACTGCAGAGACATTCATTTTAATTTGTGTGCTCTTTCCATTGTATCCATTTATAAAATTGCAGTTTCTTTCTGATAGCTACACAAAAAGACAGCTTGGATATGGTTAATGAATGAGTGACCCCACTGTGCCACAAGTTGTATGAGTACAGTACACACTGGAACCCAGAACAGGCTTTAACAGCTCACACTGTAAAGCAGTGTTCGATCTAAAAATCAACAAACAGATTGAGACAGGCATTTATGGAGGTGCATCTGGGCGATACATATTCAAGGTAAATAATGTTCCAAATGCAGTCAAGGCTTCCAAATGTCTGACTGAGTAGAGAAGTGTAACACGACCAGTGAAACAGCATTCAGCACAAAACTTCACGCTGTCATCACGCCACGGTCCAGATGGTTTCTGTATAGAGGAAAAACTGGAGGCAGCTTGTACCACAGTATGGAGGTGGCCCTTCAAAGACAGTCTCAAACTACTTGATGGGTGTGAATTTTGCTGTATCTCCTGTAAAAATGTTTAGCTGTGCAACAAAGTATGCAATCAAGCCAAAACTGCTCACTAATAGAGTTCATAAGGTCAGGTTGCGACACAGCAAGAATATCGCCTGGCCCAAGCCCAACTTATTTAAACAATCAAGACTGCCAAGTCTCAGCGCAAGAACCGACTCACTCTGAAGCAGCAGGAGAAGCTCACTGAGGCATAGCCCCTTCAACTACCAATGACCTCCATAAATAAGAGTGGTCCCAGAGGAGGAGGAGACCAAGTGGCTCTCGCTCCAGACCGTTGTGTCATCTGAGGGTCTACTGTTACTTTTGTTGATATTTCACAGAGGTGTAGAAGTGACTAATATACATGTCTATACTGGTAAAAACATGATGTTCACAACTAGGCACTGTGATTAAAGAGTTCAAAAATCCCCTCTAAATATGAATCTATTTACATAATATGCCTCCTTATGCATCATTAAATTTGTAAAAATACTTTTACACCTTTTTCTGCTATAAAAAATAAAAATCTCCAAAAATACACTTGTATGTACAATTTCAAAAGTCAACATAATAACACTTGAGAGGGACGTTTCTGCAAATCTCTTATGTCATGGATCAACCCATTTCCTCCAGTGTCATTTTGACTGACAGTGAACTCCCTGGTTCTTTTTTGCGACCTGCCTACCATTCTTTATCCCTTCACCTGTCCCTAGAGGCTCAGTGCCTACTGCCTCTGCTGCTACACAGGAGAAGGTGAAAAGACTTAACTGACAGCTAAACATCGGCAAACTCCAAGGTCTAACCGAGTCTCACCTGGAGCCCTCACACAATACAGCACCAAGCAGTAACCACTGTTCAGGGAAACATGTCAGCTTCCAAATGTTTACAATCACTGCCCCTACCTGTTGCAAACTCTGCACACTTTTTATTCTCAGGAGAGAGGTTGTTTCTGCTATAATAAGGCCTGAATTGTAGCCTAACTTTGTCAGAACGTTGACCTCTGGGAAACTGATGTAACCGTAGCTTACAAATATCAGCCTCTAATGCAAAAAAAAAAAAAAAAAGGCAAACAATATACTGATATAAACTAACATCCCATAGGTGGGAGGCCGAAAAAACACATTTAACTAGGTCAAGTCAAGCTTATCTCAAAACACAAGACATTGTTGGAAACCTGGGCACAGTAGGTTGAGTTTAGATTCTTATCAAATAACAATGCTAAGTATGATACTTTTGCAAAGTATATGGCTCTACATATACAGGAAGCCAATTGAGTATGAAATACAGAAAAGTACCAAAGCAGCATTTGATGAAAAAAAATTGTAAAGACTTGTATAGTATGTGATGAAATGTGATGTATTTTATCAGTTATTTAACACCAGGGTTTAATAAAAGTGTCAGTCTATCATCATCCCCATCTTTCTGTGAGCGACATGAACATTTTAATGCAGTGAAGGATGTGAAATGTTTTGTTAAAAATTAGTAGAAGCTCATATTTTTGCTTCAAGTATCAGGCATAGAAAATGATTAAAAAACATAAGGGTGCATACATTTTACTGCAATCACAATGCACTCAAAATGAAGGTGCTTTAAAAAAAGTAATATATTGCAGAGCTTGTGACACTCTCTGGCTACCACAGAGACAGATTATCTACCAGTAGTGCCAACTGACGACTGACTGGATGACACTTGCTCCTTAATTTGACCGCTCCACAGGTCCAGCAGAAATTATTCAAGCGTGGAATCAACTGAGGCATGATTGCAAATTACTAATATGTCTAAGGGTTAGATAGAAAAAAATAATTGGAGTGCAGGAGTGAAACTTATTTTGTGCTAATTGATTGCTTTGCAGTAACTGCAGAGAAGACTGTGATCCGGTAGCGTCGCTACACCTCTTGTTACTTTGCAGAACCTGAATTATCACCTGGATACAAATCATGCTTATTAATATCTACTGTAAGAAGTGCATTCCTGCTTTACTCAAATCTGGAAAGATGGTGGATGATTTAATGATTTTCTCAACTGATGTGATTTGATATATTGGCTGACTCTGCGCCTTTAGCTAGTATAACAGGTAAAATCCATTATCCTCCCACCAGTGTGATTTATGATGGGCAGTTTCACAGCTCAGGTCTCCCTACACAGTTCTTGGGACTATAAACTCTGGTCATTGGTAATGAGAAAGCAATGGCCTTTGGTTAGAAACACTAGCTAAGGGCATGGACATTTGTTTCAGCTATTGCCTTGGCTGCTTTGCACAAAAACACAGATAGAGGGTCGGGTCTTACCACAAAAAGCTAATTAAATGCACTTAGATAGGAGAGGATGCATTCAGACATACATCACCACAGTGTGTTAAAGGAAGAAGTTACATACTGTTCAGTTATCAGCTGCCAAAACCAGGTCAATTACTTTCAGCTACATCACTCCCTCGGATGGATGGATGGATGGATGGATGGATGGATGGATGGATGGATGGATGGATGGATGGATGGATGGATGGATGGATGGATGGATGGATGGATGGATGGATGGATGGATGGATGGATGGATGGACTCTGAGCAGGATGGATGGATGGATAGATGGACTCTGAGCAGGATAGATGGATGGATGGATGGATGGATGGATGGATGGATGGATGGATGGATGGATGGATGGATGGATGGATGGATGGATGGATGATAGATAGATAGATAGATAGATAGATAGATAGATAGATAGATAGATAGATAGATAGATAGATAGATAGATAGATAGATAGATAGATAGATAGATAGATAGATTGATTGATTGATTGATTGATTGATTGATTGATTGATTGATTGATTGATTGATTAGATGGTAAATCCAGGTTTAACTCTACCAGGTTTATGTTTTGCAAGAGACCTGTTCTGGTCGTTCAGATGGCCAGTAGTCTATGTGTAGGAACTTGGGCAGACATCAACTATGTGGAGCAGACTATTAAAATGTGCCTGGTGGCCGGTGGAGTGGCGAGAAACAACACCCCTGACTCAAACTGGAGAGCAGAGGAGATTACCCATGCGGATGCGCTCATCAAAGATTTTTTTTTCACTCTAATTACACGCATGAACGTCTCCATAGGACAACTGCCGATTTGTTATTAACATAGCAGCTTGTATGTCAGAATTATTTGCTCAAAAGGGAAAAGAAATCGTTACTCGTGAATAAACAGTTCCAAATAAATATCCACTAACAGCGCAATTAGTGTGATGTTTACTGCTCGTGTAAAATAAGGGCGAGAGAAGGATGATACCAATGGATCACATTTTCTACTTCATAGAATCATAATGCTGTCATAAAAATGCAATTATACCGTTTACCAGCGCAGATCTGACTGAAGTGCGTCCACTAACATTGCAGGGGAAACACAATTATAGGCAAACCTCATGACTTCTTGCCATTACTCACGGAGACCGAACTAATATTCGGACGTGTTTTAATTGCAATGTATCGTCTTATCAATCATGAAGAGCGTCGTTGTCGTGCGTGGCATAGGCTTCCCACACTGTTGTTTCACCATCAACCTGTAACACGGAGTCGACGCTGGATCCGCCGGTGTATGATGAAGTGCATCGCCTACAACTTGTTGTTGCCTATAAACACCTATTTGGACAGTGGCCTGCTTTAGCCCTTTAGACGTTACTTCAAAGAAGTGTGCAATGTTTTCAGATTAATTCCTGAGCAGATCTCCAACAATCCCGACCAAGCAAAATAACTTTCGTGGTGAGCTGTGCAGTCATTCCATTACCTCAGTCAGAGACTTCACTAGGAGCGCCTGGCGATATCCGTCCTTAGATGATAGCTGTGTCCACCGGCGATCCCAGAGGCAGGTGTCTCACCCTCAAACCTCCGTCACAGAGCTGATACCGAAATAACTTCAGCAGTCAGAAAATCCATACACTGCATATGAAACTTTCCGCATCAAAATTAAGGATAATGTGCCCAGCGTCGTCCAGTACTCTCGTGAAAAGACAGGGTTGCTTCTCGGGAAATATTATAAGTTAAGATCTGTTTATGTTGGATTATTTATTAGAGAACTGAAAAACAAGGAATTGCATTCCATGGGAATAGCCTACTGTGAGCCATTTCCAATCTTCAATAAGTGATCCCTGCCAAGATATGCCCTCGCTGGTGCATCCCTTCGGTCCAAGTTTGTCGAGCGCTTCCACAGAAATAAGTAGCCTAGAGCGCACTCTAAGGAGGCGCTAGATGTCTGAGCGATAGGAACATAAATGACGTTTTTGCAGCATAAAATTTATTTTCTAACCAGTCCGATGCAATAAGCCCATCTGAAGTATTTCCAGAGAGCAAGTGGTGAAATGCTGTGGGTAGGTTAGTTGCTCCTCTATCTCCCTTTCTCTCTCTCTCTCTCTACTCATCAGAGCGTGGGAGGAGGTGGGGCTCCCATCCACCGCAGCGCACAGCAACTTCACACTCAGCATCACATTATGCCGTGACTGCCGATCGTGAAATTGTGAGATTCCTGCAGTTTAAGAATATCTCATCAAACTGGGTCACCTCAAATAGTGGGATGCACCTTGTTAAATAAGCGTAAGAAGCAGTCACTGAGCGCGTACTGTACTGTTTTGTTCAATCATGCTTCAAAAAGACCTGTGGATGTGTACATATGAAACGCAGTGATTCTAAACGCTGACTAAATCTGCTCTAACCGCACTGACAGTTTACTTGTTGATATGCATTCCATGTATTGAAATGAATGGCCTAAAATGGTAGCCGGGTGACCACAATTTATTCATTTGGCGCCACCCTCAGGCTGTTCTAATAAGGAAGAGAAGTAATGCAGACGTTTACACCAGATTGGGATATTACATTTTAACATTTGTTTGAAATTAGAGTACCATGCATTGCATTTTATTTATTTATTTTTGCTACTAAAGACTCTATCATTTCAAATAAATCATCTGTTAAAACTGTGGCAGTGTAACTTAAAAAATGTTTTTTTGCCCAAGGCTATAAATCAACGTGGCCCAAAAGGGAACAAATCCATTCCACACCAGTTATTCTTTTACTTTCTTATCAGATACTGATGTCAGTGATTATAACAGCTTAAGTATAAACTGTGGGAGTAATGAGTCAAATATGTGGTCTGCCACAAAGGGAAACCTTAAGCAACGTCCTCTGGACAAAACTTGATTCCATATCTGCCCAAGCCATTCTGAAGCAAGAGTTTATCTGAGTGTTTCCAGTCTGTGATCCTTTACTCCTCCCCCATCTCTCATTAGCAGCAAACACACAGCTGTTGGGTTACCTCTCCAGGGCTCCCATTAAGGGCTGCCACTCAGGCTTACAGTGTCCCTGAGCCAATCATATTAGAACTCCCGCCCACGGACAACTACTGCCACGATGCTGCTCACCAGCCACACCAATAAAACCTAAGTGTTTTCACAGGTGGCCTTTAAGTCGTCTAAGAAGGGAGAATGTAAAAGCGGAAGCACAAATTTACATTCATTTATGTGTACCATTATCATAGAATATAACTCTCAGCCAGCATGATGACTGGGACTGACCAATCAAATCGTCAAATTCAATTTAATTATTTTAAAGGCTCATTTAGAATGACGCATGCTAAACATTTTTAACTTAATTGTTTTATAGGTAAACAGAAGTACGTTCATTCATTCATTCATTCATTCATTCATTCATTCATTCATTCATTCATTCATCTGTATATTACAATCAGTTATACCCATTACAATTTACCGATTATTAGAGTAGAGTATAACTTTAATGTAGCCACAAGAGGACACAAGAGTAGAGTATAACTTGATTTATCCCTTAAGGAGGTTCCATCAGGGAAATCATGTCCGTCACACACAGCACAGTGAGTACACAAAACACAGAAAAAGCACACAGAAAGCACCAGCACAGGGAAAGTAGTACAACACCAAATAGAAAGAGTAATAAATAACCCATCAAGAATATACAAATAGAAAATCATAAATAGGCACATAAATAAAAATAAATAAACAGGCCTAGTTAAGCATGGCTAGAGTGAAGTGTCTATAGTGTTTGCATTGTTTTTGCTGTATTGTTTGTGTCATCCCTCAGCTCTCGTGTGGACTCATCTCCCCCAGAGAGGAGTTGAGCAGTTTAATGGCTCGGGGGATGAATGAGTTCTTAAGTTTGTTGGTCCTGCATGTTGGGAGGTGCAGCCTCTGGCTGCTCAGGCTTCTCTGGTTGTTGGTAACGGTGTGCAGAGGGTGGCTGACATTGTCCGTGATGTCCAGCAGTTTGTCCAAGGTTCTCTTCTCTGCCACCGTTGCCAGAGGGTCCAGCTTCATCCCGACCACTGAGCTGTCCCGCCTCATCATCTTCTCCAGCCTGGAGAGGTCCGCCTTAGTCACGCTCCCCCCCTCCCCAACACACCACAGCGTACGACAGGATGCTGGCGACCACAGACTGGTAGAACATCCACAGGAGCTTCCTGCAGATGTTGAATGCCCTCAGCCTCCTCAGAAAGTACATCCTGCTCTGTGCTTTTTTGTACAGCCGCCTCGTGTTGCTGGTCCAGTCCAGCTTGTTGTCCAGCCACAGCCCAAGATATTTATAGGTCTGCACAACCTCCCCCTCCTCCGTTCCTATCAAAACTGGTCTAGGTTGGGGTCTGTCTCTCCTGAAGTCAATGACCAGCTCTTTAGTTTTTGAGGTGTTGAGCTTGAGGCTGTCAACCTGTCAATTTCAATCATTCCATTAATTTTGACTCACTAGCTCACTTGCTTACTCTCTCACTCTCTGTCTTCTTTCTTTCTTTCTTTCTTTCTTAGTCAACCATAGCTATTTCACTCATTTATTAGTTTAATCTTTTCTTACTTTAACCACAAATGAATTACTTTCATGTTTCATGAATAATCAGTTCTTTTAGCAAACTATAGTGTTTTGCTTTTTATCATCGCTGTTCAATGTGTTAATGTAAATCCTTTTATCTGTATATTATATTACAACCATTTACTATCTTGAAATAATCAACTGACAAAGGGAATGATACTGCAAAGAGTAGATACATAAGCCTTCCTATGCTCTATATTATTGAACTGTTTGATGAACATTTATCAACTATAAATATATTGTAATTTACTACTAAGGAATTGACTATGCTCTGTATTTTCAAAGTTCATTACAGTTTACTGCAACTACTCACTTATTTACTGTTTCATGAACTCCATCTGGAAAGTCTAATCTGGATACAAGACTCTTCAAGTTAATATGTACACTCATGAAGAGAAAAAAACAAGATTATAAAATATGTCTCTTAGTAATTGAGGACAAGGTTTATTTTCTTGACAAAAACCAGACTCCTGCATTGGCAATGACAAAAAAAACCCAACAAAAAAAAAACTTCTGGTGTCAACGGCTTGGTTCGTGAGTATATTTCCACATGTCTGTTGTTTTTTCTGTACTCTCTGTGTAGGTTGACATGTTTTCTGGGACGCATAGGTACTTCAGGTGTTAGACAATAGATGTGCATTAAAGAGATAACCTTCAACTACCCTGTCATATGTGAGCTGTTTCCTAAAAAGCAATGGCAGCGTTGAATTACAACAATTTCTCTTCTTACAAACTCAAGTAGAGCTTCAGGGTTTTTGATGTTGAATGTATTAGCAATTAGGTTCCAAACACATATGAAAACCTTGCCAAACATTTATCAGGTGCTTGATGAATGACTCTAATAACAAGTTAAATTTAAAAAAATCCCTGAGATGGTATTAACACACCAAACACAACCAGGTTTTTTGAGAAATTGGGCGAGTTTGAGGACATTCATTCATCTAATCTGCTTCTTCCACTTTTATGGGCCAGGGGGTTGCTGTCGTCAGTCCCAGCTTACTTACGGGTGAGAGGTGGGGGACACTCCAGGTGTAACGCTGGTGCACCACAGAGCAACATGAAACACAAATAACCTCTCACGCACCCACCCACACCTATGGACAATTTTTAACTGACCAATTCACCTGAAATGCATGTTTTTGGCGGTGGGAGGAAGTCGGGGAACCCAGAGAAAAACCACGCAGGGGAGAACATTCAAACAGAACAGAACTTGAACCTGAGACTGTCTTGCTGTGAGGAAACAGTGCTACCCACTGCGCCACCGTGTCGCCATTTTGAGGACAGTCTTGGTTCCTGGAACGCATTAACCATGAGTAACAGGGATGCACTGTGTGTGTGTGTGCGTGTGCGCGTGCGTGTGCGTGTGCGTGTGTGTGTGTGTGTGTGTGTAACTGATTGAAACAAAAGCTAAAAAAATTTAATTCTCCTGGACATAAGCTTGCAATAAAGCTTGTAAGTCCAGTCAGGAAGAGAAATACGTTCTTATACTTGGACTACACTTATGATGTTCTGTTATTTACACATCTCATTCACATTCAGTCTTATTTTCCTGCTATCACATCTGGTGCTGTCAATTTAGTCATCTGTTCTCATCAGCCTAACACAGTTATTCAATAGCAAAGGGACACACTGTCATTGTCAGACAATCATCTTGTTTCTGTGATTTTAAAATATCACACTCTGTGTTCTGCCACTACTTTAACGCTGCTTTTTTAAGCAAACTCCAACTCCCAATCACCAATCAGACTTGTCATCTTTATCATTAAACAGCTACACAGAATCATCAGCCACCACCACCACTACAAGTGTTTGACTCATCCTGTCTTTCAAATTTCATACTTTGCATACTTCATGGTTCATCCGAAATGGTAGTTCATTGGTACTTTAATTTAGAATTTCCTCTTGTTCTCTGCCGTAACTATTGGTTCTTTGGCTGCTAGTTTCACCTGCAGGAGAAGTCTCAAGAGCACTTCCCCTTACTGACACATAACAAAAATTTGACCATTGAGGATAGTTGTCCATCATTTCACACCCATCTTAGTGATGTGAATGCACTAAACACTCAAACTGGTTTGGTTGAGTGTGGAAGCATGCAATTTAGAATGCAGCGTAAGTCTTTCTGCAATACTAATCACCACATTTCAGCGGGTGAAGTAAGAAGTCTTACTTGCTTCCAACACTAGAATCTCTTGTTAGAAATAAAAATTATAACAAGACATAACATAAATCCTGGATAAGTGTGCACCATCTACCAACCGAGGAACACAAGACCACAAGCTTGGTTAAGGAGTACCAAACAATGGCACTGCATTGGAAAGAAAACATTATTGTTTAATGTGATTAAATGACACCCAGTGCAAAATAAGTTCAGAAAAAGTTGATTTGCTTATTTGGTGAATACATTCCTTCAATAATTTGGGAGATCCTTGACAAAAAACTAAAGTGAGATACCCCTGCTGCAGAACAGAGAGAGATATTTCATCATTGCAAACTATAACTCCTGGAGGTGAAGGTGAAGATACTAACAGTTTGATCATAAAAGTCTCTTTTGTGCTATTCGTAATTAAGATTTCAAGTGTCATTTCTGCTTCAGTTGCATATTCAGGCACACATATTTATCTACTTCTAATAATGCAACTGTTCATTATCAAGTAAAAAAAAAAAACAGAAAATTTTTAAGATGAAATATTTTTTTTTATATAATGCTGCCTAATTGCGCAAGATGGACAGAGTAGGAAGTGATTATTTACAATATAATGATTAAAAATTAGGTTTTGCATTGTAAACATTAATGGGGGGGTTGAATTATCAATGTAGAAATTTTATGGCCACCTAAACTAAAATTTTTACAGTAAATGAGACAGGTGTAAGACTTAAATACTTAATAATCAGCTGATCCACTTTCTCTTCCTTGTGTATGCATTTTCCATGAGATTTTTCAATAAGTTGATTAAGTTGGCATGTGATTACATCATTGCTTCACCTTTAATTCTTGTAAATCCAATGTTTCTGATGCTAATATGATACAGAAAATTAAAAACTATCATCCTCTGAGGATTGTAAAAGCTGATTTAATAGACAACTGATTTCCTAATGGCACTGGTGTCCAAGGAGATTTGGATGAAATGTGTTTATAAAGCTGTCAGCAGCACATGTAGAACTCACTGTCATTCCTGTCATGATTTAGCTTGGCGTGTTTGCAACTGTGTGTGGGCGCATGTGTGTGTCTGATTGGCAGTTACAAAGGCAGAGCAACTTATCTACTAATAATTTCCACCAGCAGCTGCCAATCTACTTATCACTTAACCTCATCTATGCTTGTTTATCTTTCTTAAACAATGGTGTACATTGTGGGGAGGTGGGGAGCTTTTGCATTAAAACAGAATAGAAATGATGGATTGTGCCAAAGGTGGCATGGCTTTAGAAGGTTTCTTATAGCCATGGGTTAAAGCTATTGCAGACATACATGTATTTTTTTGCTTGTGGCTGCCTTCAATACCAATTATAATAACCTGCATGTAGGTGTATTTGTGTCTATATTGTCTCCTTTTCGGACTCATTGGGAGACTATTCTCTGAACTTAAATCAAAACAAGAGAGAGCATTTGGACTTATGTTTGGCCCCATGTGGTTTGGTTAATTACAGAAAGAGCTCTCTAGCAAGCAGAGTATTAAGAGGTGGGAGGATCTGCTTCACTTTCCCCCAATGTTGAAAAGGCAATACCTGAATTTTGGAAAACAAGGTGCTTCAGGAATGGTACTTTCATCTCCACAAAACCGGACTTCAAACAAGCAACCTACCTAATATATTCTTTAAATAAATTGTCTACCACATTAGTGCCTGTGATGAGTGCCTTGCACTGTAGGGTAAGTAATCCTGTTACTGTCATGTAAGCATGTCTGTGTCTGACACTCAAGCTCCTCATCTTATTGAGAGCATTTGTTCCTCATTCTATGCAGCAGTGGTGATGTCAGGATTGTTCTTTTATGGGTTGGGGGGTTTGCAGTTAGCTCAGTTATGCCTGCAGCTCCAGTAGTTTGCATTTCTTTTTTAATATGTCTTTTTTTCTTTTGGTTATTGTTTATATTTGCCACCGGGTTGGGATTATATCCACATAATCCTGACAGTTAGGCATGCAACACTGACAACAATAACATGTCTGATAGTGAAGCAGACTTGAAACAGTCCTGCAGTCAGTTGCTATTGAGAGAGAGAGAGAGAGAGAGAGGGGGGGAGGGGGGGGGGGGGGGGGGGGGGGGGGGGGGTTAATTAAGCTTCTTATCATGTTGGACTTTGAAAAAGATTCAGTGTTGTATGGTCAGTGGCAACATTCAACAGATTTCAACAGATTAATGCTCATTTAATTCTCAAGCTTCAATCAGAAGTGAACAATTGAAGTTGTTACAGTTGTTTGACCTCATTTTTATTTATTTTTTGTCATTTCCTCACTCTCATTCCAACATATGTCATTGATCCATGACAAATGAAAGACTTGAATTCTATTTTTGAATATGCATTTGGAGGGATATTTGTAGGAAACAGTAAACTGTGAGGTCTTCGCTTTAACACAACTGCAGTGCCTCAGCGCATGATTGCTAAATGAAGAGAAAAGAATGCAGTGGATGTAATGCTGTTAGTAGATGAGACATATTGCTCCATATGTTTATTTGTTCATACTAGTTTAAACAAAATAAGAAGAAAAGACCAAGAGCCAACAAGCACAGGAAATTATAGAATATGATGTCAAAGAAAATGCCACTCTTGTTCTTGTTATTTTCTATGATGCCTGTAAGCTACCTTGATATTTAATTTTATCATTAATAATACATTGTTCAGCTGTAGCTCAAGCTCCTAATAGCTCCCATGCAACTACAAAAGCTTCCACTTGCACATACTGTACCTGTAGTTTAAACTTGAACCCTTTGAAATGTTCAGCTTCCAAAAGGTGCATCTATGCCTTTTATATTGGATTCAAGTGTAATGTGAATTTACCATTAACAATTTTGCAATGTTCTAGCATTAAATTCAATATAACTGAAAGTGATGTAGTTTGTCAAAACCCTGTGTAGATATATTTTTCTAAATGAATGAATAAAATTTGTGAGAGGCATTGTTTGATAGACACACAGACAGACAGACAGACAGACAGACAGAAAAATACATACTTTATTAATCCCTGAGGAAATGGTGAATATCCACTGCTCACACATAAATGTATATAATAAATACTGGATAAATAATCGACCAAGATTATTTTTAGAAACACTGAAAAGCGCTTTAACAATCAATGAGTGTGGGAAAAGGTATTACAGATAGAAGGTGGTTTAATATCAGTATGGGGAGGGTTCATAAACGTTTAAATTACCATAAGTAATAAATAGTTTGTCGCTGTATCGCGGAATTTCGTTATTTGAGGGTGGTCCTGGAATGCAAACACCACAACACCTTGGTCCCACTACACTATAGCACTGGCCAACAGGACATCTCCTCCCATCCACTCAACCGCTTGCTGACCTAGCCCCTCCCCCTCCTCCTGAGAGAGTCATTTGTGCCCCCTGATGGCACGAAAGAAGACCCCAGTCTCTCTGCTGACGCGCCGTGTTACATATACACACACACACACACACACACACACACACACACACACACACACCCTCAAGTAGTAGATACTAGCCTTCGCTCGGTCATATTTTTGTTCGACATACGAGCGGAAATCCGAGTTACAAGTTGTGCATCAAGACACTACTGCGAGTTGGCGGATGGACACGATATCAGCAGTGACTGCATATCGTTCTCTCTCACATTGTCCAGGGAGTAAAGACGTAGCTAGTGTGACTTTTGCATTTCCTTGCATGATTTATCATTGTTTATATAACATGTATAACAAATTATGCACAGGAAGATTATGCAAGTCTATTGGTTGATAAAAAATATGTTTTTGTTTTCATAATTTAGGGGGTTTACAAGGCTAGAACAGATTAAAATAATTTTAGTTATTTTAAATGGGGAAAATTCTTTTGACTTACGAGCGCAGTAACAGAAAAAAATTAAACTCGTATATCAAGATACTCCTGTCTGTGTTATTTCAATTGGATGTGTCATACCCAGCAAAATGGCAGGCTAACAAATTACGTGTTTTCTTGGGTGCAGTAGTCTCAGTTTTCACTTTCCAATGAAAAAGGAAGTAAGTATTCTGAAGTTTTGAAGATGCTGCATATTAATCCTACTGTTTAGAATATTAAAATCTCTCAAAAACTTATCAAGCAATACATTTACCAACTCCTTCAGACAGATATGCCTATAGACAGCGTATGTCTGCCTTTACTGTATTCAATTCTTTCATTATTATTCATTATCATTAGCAAATGTTATTAGCTCAAGTTAATATTGGTATTATTGTTAATACAATCCCTATGTGGTTTCATTATTGAAAAATTTACTGTCATCATACATTATTGTTCAATGAGGATTCCTTAAACAGTAATAAAATATCTTAATTAAAAAAAAGTTACTAATTGCTTTAACTTTGTTAGAGATGTGGGAGAGAGTGAGATTACATTATATAATCATTGCTGAAGCTCACCAACACAACTTAATTCAAAGGAATTGTAAGCATTTAAAGGCATTCTTCAGTTCATGATCTTGACCTTTCAAACTCCCCAAACATCGAACGGTTTTCACACCAATTCAAAGGCAGTACCAAAGAGAACAATGACCACAGCCTGAATAGTGTGGCCTCTTTGTTAGTTTTGTTGAGATAATAACTATCCAATTTCTACAACACAGTGAAAAAATAATGTCCACATTTTCCGTCATTATATTTACTGCAGTATTATAATTACATCACCATTAACATAGCACCTGGATTAGACTCTAAACACCACATACAACCAGGCATATCCTAATATTCTGACCCATTCTATGACAATCTGACTATGCCTGTGTAAGTTCTCAGTTATGGTTATCCAAAACTGTTTAAATCACCATTTGACTTTCTTTAAGTCTGTTTAAATCAATCAGTGGACTGATTTAGATAGCTTTGGATAACAATATGAATAGAAAATCTATGTCCTTGATAATAGACATTGCATTTGTAAGTGCTATTCCTTTTCCAATTCAATGACAGCACTGCTTCAAATAGTGTCTAGACAGGAAAGTGCAGAATTTAAAGCATTATTTATTTTATTTTTGCTTCAATCTGATTAGAAAAACTGAAGTTCAAGAGTTGTAGATCTACAATGCATGAATCTACATGATGTAGATTCTAGATCATGCAGACTTGGTGAGACTTTGAAGGCAATGCTTATGAGGATGAGATTAAGCGCTATCCAGGTTTATAATGCTTTTTTTTCCCCCCAATTTATTGGGTTTTCAATATCAGTGCAGTTAAAAAATATAAGGTACGAATGCCTGAAGAATTATAAGATACATATATATTAACAGAATACATGCTACACGCTTTATATCCTAGGTTGTATGATTTTGGATTTTACAGAAATGTGTGCCGTAATTAGATTTTTTGTTGTTGTTGTGATAATTAGTCCATCATAAAATGTCTGCTGTTTATACTCCCTGAAGTTATTGTGGCTGAAGGGTATCCACACTGATCACTACCAAGATAAGTTGAGTCTCAAAACTGGTGGTGATGGTGGTAAATGAAAATGATGAGGCTGATAAAAATGGTGAATCTTTAAAGACTGGGTGGAGATTGGGCTTTCACAAAACATTAACTTGAATGAATTAAGAGTGTGGTTGGCAGGAATGAGAAATAAAGACTTTTGTTGGACAAATTTCCTGACTCTTAATTTTTTTTTTTGATGGTTATTATGTCTATTAAATGTTTGCTGTCTAAAGAATGATCTATTGTTCCTTGTGAATAGTTTTAAGGGAGCTGGAGATTGATGACGGGGGGGGGGGGGTGTTAAACACATTGCATAGATGATATTGACACTCTTTATGCTACATTGTATATATATTTTTCTTCGCTTTCCAAATGAATGAAAAGTTCATGGTCATCTACTCTATTTTAATATGTTAAACCTGATTAAATCAAAGCCAATGCTTTTGCTGAAATACAATGCGCAATAAGGATACCATTGGTGTGCTAACTGGTATAACAAATTATATCATTCAATAAAATAATTTATTTGTCTTCCTCATTGGCTGCTGACATGACTAAAAGTCCAAAAACAAGAAGTATAAATTCAAGGTATCCACTTTTAGCCATATTGGTAATAAAGTGAATAGAAATGAGAAAAATCCTTCGACAGTGTATATCCAAGTGGACTTACAGGGCATCGTGGACGAAATAAATTCAGCAAATTACATCTACAGTACTTTATATTGGAATATCAACTGGCTGAAAATGAAAGATTTATTTTTTCTTTATTGTGCATCCAAATAGCTTCTTGAAAAATACAGAGGCTTGAGGCTGCCAATAGAATACTACAGGGAAAAGCGAAATGGCAAAACATCTGGCCTCCAAATTTTAATTAGACTTACCACTGGGGGTTCTTTCATTTTACATACTGAGTTATTTCTTCTCCTTAAGGAATATTTGACAATATGATGTGGAATGAAATAATAATATACAGCAAATAAAAACTGTATATTTAATGTGGAATATAATTTATCTGGGAAACCATGTTTATTTTTTTCTTGACTTTCAATTATAGTCCAGAACAGCAGTGCTCATAATTTCCTCATACCATATTAGCTGATGTCCAGTGCAGTACTTTTCTCCATCACTTTGAAATAGCAGTTGTATTATCATCTGATGTTGGAAGTTATAGTGTAACCCAGCATTATTTTGTAATGTTTTTTGTTTGGTTTGGAATTTTATTTGCTCAAACTAGTTCAAACTAGAAGTTAGACTGAAACAGAAAAGGTACTCTTATTTATAGAAGACACCCTAGAGTGAGTTTATGCTACACAAAGAGGAAAACTGCTGCTTCACTGCACTAAATGGGTTTGTTTAAAGCATTAATCTTTCTCCAAGCATACTCTGGGCATTCTCTCATTGTCACCATTGTATACTCAACAAAAAGATAGAAGCGACACTATTTGTTCTGTGCTCCCATTTTTCATGAATTGAAGAAAAAGAAATAATACCATGTCTGTGCTGACAAAAATCTTATTCCCCTCAAATCTTGTTGGACAAATTTGTTTCATATCCATGCAAGTGAGCCTTTGACCTTTATCAAGATACTTCATCTACCTGACTGTGTGTATCTGTGTGAGTTCTCAGTCTTCCAGGATGAGGTAATTCAAGAAGAACAAAAAAGAATCAACTGGACTTGATTTAGGTTGTTTAAAGACGTTTCACCTCTCATCAGGCTTGGATGAGAGGTGAAACATCTTCAACTAATCATCAGGCTTGAGTGAGAGGTGAAATGTTTTCAACCCACTGCTCAATTTTTTTATTCATTGACTGCAATTCAACCACCACAAAACTGAAATAGTGTAAAGTAACATGCCTCTTACAAATTATTGTATCATTTTTCTATACAGGGTCATAAAAACAGTAGTGAACCATTCAGGGTATGTGTCCCTCTGCAACATAGGTTCAAATATTTGTTATCAGTTGGAATGGGAAATGCTCTCCTAAAGGCACAAAGCTGACAGGCAATTTTCCCTCATACTTGCAACCCAAACTTAAATATAAATATCATTTTGAATTTGAAAGATGTGAGAAATCCACTTCACTGTAGTATTGCTATGCTTTATATATATTTTTCTATTTGTATATGTAACAGGAAAAAATAATTGCAATGTTAGTTTCTATACAGTACATCATCATTCAGGTTGTTCATGCAGGTTCTTTTATCTTTTTATATAACACAGTAAATATTATTTTATACACACACACACACACACACACACACACACTGAAGATCCAGTGAATGGATATATATATATGCCTGCAGTGCAGGCATATATATTTTACTTGTTTTAGTAATTAATTAAAACAGACAGATTCAGACGTTAAATGACAGATTTGATTATGAGCCATAATAGAGTTTGAGGGTCAAATGAATTTTAAAAGATGATTCAAAAAACTGAAGGTACTGGTTTGGACAGAAATTGCAGAGGTTGTTTTTCTTCTGCAATATGAGTCATATTTAAAATGGCAAAGAAGAAATGTGTGCTTGTCACAGCCACAGTCAGCTTTTACCAGTGTGTCAGATGATCGCTACACGTGTAACTCTGGATGATTTACGGGCAACACTGAAACAGAATTAAGATGGTTTCAAGAGGCTTTACTTTGGAAAAAATCAATGATGACGGTAATTCAGATTTGAGTGAGAAAGAATGATCGTGACTTTCAGAACTATCATTGGTGAGCTTCAGGGACACAGATTAGAGGTTCTGTGAGCAGCTGTCTTTTGTAATTCATTGCTGGAGTTATCAACCGCCCATTGTGATTCTATTGGACAGTGTCACACTGGGCAAAACATTTTGGATGTCATATTTTGGAAATAATGGTAGAATGAGTCAGGCTTTTGAGCAGATATATAGGTTGTTTCTGCTCAGCTTGCTCTGAGTGATGATATGATGGAGAGCTGTCACTCAGTCTTGTTGTCATTTAGACGCCAAGATACATAGGAAATGAGAAGCTTTTCATGTTTAATTAATAATGCTAATGAAACTTAATTAGAGCAGCTTATGAAAAATGCATTCAAATGAGAGATGAGCTTTATCCTTAAATAACAACCCTCCTGTGCTGGATTTGGTGTCCTATTACATGCTAATTAGACTGCACTAGGGACTGTTAATTAGCCCAGATCATTTCAATCTTAAGTACAGCAGGTCCCCCACCCACAGCTTATGACCTCATCCATGTGTGTGAAAATCTCTTTTCATACAGTACATAGAATGCAGCATATGGACATGAATTGGGATTACTGTTATCAACTGTTATTATTTGCTGAAACGTATAGTTGATCTGTTGTAGGGCTCCCGGGCCACCAAAAACTTTCTGTCTTGAGCTAGAGATTGTCAAAATCAGAAAACTATATTTCTATAATTATATATACATACAAATATGTGTGTGGGTGTGGGTGTGTGTGTTTGTGTATGTGTGTGTGTGTATATTTTACCACATTCATTTTTATCAGAATATTAATATAATTCCGATGGCTCGGTGGCGTAGTGCATACCACTGTTGCCACACAGCAAGGCCGTTCCGTTTGTATGCAATCTGTGTCTGCATGGGTTCTCTCCATGTTCTCCGGCTTCCTCCACCTCCAAAACCATGTGCTTCAGGCGTATTGGTCAGTTTCAAATTGCCTGTAGGCGTAAGTGTGTGTGCATGCCTGCTTGTTCATCTACATGTGGTTCCGCGGTGCAATGGTGTCGCACCCAGAGTGTATCCTGCCTCACGCCCACAGTCTGCTGGGATAGGCTCTAGCACCCCGTGACCCACGACAGCAGATGAAGCAGGTGTAGAAAATGAATGAATGAATAATACAAGTCCAATGCTGGTGGTTCAAGTCCATTTAGCGTGTCATTTAAGATCATCAGATGCTATGTTTGATTTTCTTTTTGTTTTTGCCTTGCTTTTTTTTTTTTTATAGTTTGAATAGCTGGAGGAAGAGAAAAATGGATTTTAAAACTCAAGAAATAAGAGGCAGTCTTGACTACCACTGGCCTCTGTGCAATCAAGAAGGACCTTTTATTGATAGTGAAAACAGATTTCCTGCACAAAACATGTCAGTGAACTCTTTAAAAAGAAAATGCAACTTTACTATCTGTCCAGCTGCCATAAGTGATCTTAGGTTTGTGGATTTTTCTGTTTTTAGTTACTGTTTTTTTCCCCTCTGTTTAAGATATATGTATATATAGAAGAAAAGTGAAGACAAAAACTGCATTTTTGCTGTGAGTAAATGTGAAATTTTTGTTTCTTTAATGCAGGGACATTGATTTAGGTTATGCAGTGTCAATACAATTCAGAATGATTCAGGATTCCAAAACTCATTTCTGTTTTCATTTTCTTATTTTATCTCCACTGCAGTCGGAGAAGATCATAGTTCAATGTCGGAAAATCAGGTTTTCAAATGTTATTTTTCAAAATTAAATGCAATTTTCAAATGGTGAAAACTTCTGTGAAAAAAAGGTAACCATGTTTAATTTACTCTTGCATCTTTGGTATTAATTATTACGCAATCTGGCTTAAAATTTCAATTGCATCACACATTTCTTCAGAGCATTTGGGCATTCTATACTCCTTCAGGAGTGTATTAAAAAGAACACGCACACTGCAGGCTATCAGTTCACACTTTGCATTTGCGGACAGAAAATATCCTCAAACAAACTTGTGCTGTTCATTTTGGTGTCAACGCAACTCCACTACTAGTAGATACTGTTAAAACACATGTTATACCATCTCACAATTTTTGTATGTTTGTCATGTTAGTTATCCACATGCTCTTTTACGTGAATAAAGATTTTTAAAAAGAATACATTTGGTTTGCTATTAACCTGTAAATCCAATAACCACAAAGTAATATAATCAACTTACATAACTTCTGTCATATGTTGTGTGGTGAACAGTGATGGTCTTTATGTAGAGAGACAGTGGCAGACTGTCACAGTGGGTGTCATCTTCAGCTTTTTCACAGCTTACTATCATCACAGGTCAGCTGTTGAAAATGCCTGTGTACCCTGCAGGTACGGCATCTATTAAATACTCCTACACTGTGATCCTGCTCCTACGCTTGATTCTATCTAAACCTGCCAGGATTTTGGCCAGCAATAAATATTGCTGCTCTCGCTTCTCAAACCTCAAGAAATTAAATCTTGAAAAATGAAGAGCAATCATTACCTTCATAGTAAGCATGCTATCCATCAATTTACATACTTAAAATGATCAGTATAAAATGCATACATGAGCTGATTAACTATACAACTGGTGGCTCTGTTCTAAAAGGAAAGAGAGGAGGTTGGATGAATGGGTGGATGTGTGCACTCTGTTTTACACTGTCAATTTGGCAGACGCTTGCAGGGGCTGGTGTGTTGCCATGGTGATATGAGCAAGGCATGAAAGAGCAGCAAGGTTTGCCTAACAGGGATTGATAAAATGAGAACCCCTGTGTATAGTCTTATATATACTATATGCTTGTTCTACACAATGTTCTACAAAGCATCCCTATTATACATAGCATTGTTGAATGAAACTTCACCATTCTGCACTTGAGTTTCAGTTTAAATCATTGACTTTTACAAACCTAAAATTCTGCAGACTTTCCAATATTCAGTCTTATTGATAACATGTTGTAATGAGAAAGATGTTGTTGATTCTGGGGACAGGAATTTTACAAGGCAAGTGACTGCTACCCTTCAACCCTTTTTTTTTTCTCGGAAGTTGTTGATGTTGCAAAAGCAATGAAGGTGAAGTTTGCTGTAATAACATGTCCGGAAAGGAAGAAATAAACTGAATAACTAAATAAATAAATAAATGTTATTATTTAAAACACTAAAACTGTCATCGTTGCTAGTGATAGACTGACATGGAAAAGCCAAAAACTGTCAAATCATCAAGATTACGGAGATAATTATTGAGAACTTTATGGTGAATAATAAAATTTTGTTTCTTTTCATTTAATTGGGTTTAACACTGGTGAAATTGCGGAGAGAACGCTTTATATAAAATCTTGTGTTTGGTCTCATCCACATGAATTATTAATGCTGACAGACCATGATGACAACTATGTCTCAACAATGTTCGGGCTACACACACACACAGAGAGAGAGAGAGAGAGAGAGAGAGAGAGAGAGAGAGACACTATATCCAGGTCGTAACAGACAGACAACGCAAGCAGAGGTTAGAACACTGTATGGCATGATTTAGAATTGTAGATCTCTGCCCACTGTTGACGAGCCTCTGTCAGACAAGCTGAATGTGAAAGAAATTTGGTTTAACTTTCAGCTGAACTCCCACGTGAGATTTTTGCAAAGAAGCTATATACTGAATATTGACATGTAGACAGAATAACTTAATTATGGCATCACTGAGGTCTAAAATTCTCAATTTAGCTAGAAATGTTATCACTACTCTATCAGTCCTAAATGGAGAAAAGTATTTCCTCATTGGTCTGTGGGTTGCAAAAATATAATCCCATCAAATCTTGTCTATGCATTCTTCTTGCATATAAGACACACTATATTTTAGGCTTGAGACAGTTATCCAGGCCAAAGTCATTTCTGTGAGCACTGGCTTCAGCTGTTCTCCCTTTTCCCAGTCAAGTAACCCAGTACTTGAAAAAGCAACAAGGAAGTGAAGATAGTTCCAAAACCAAGCCAGATATTGGTGTGGTGAACTTGGGTGAGATGTAGAGAAAATCAATTTTCGTTGGACACAAAAGGAATGAAAAAGTAATTTAACAAAGAATAAATATAAACCTAATAGTGGCAGGAGATTTCAGAGAATTTCTGAAGTCAGACGGAATGTTTCTTCCCCCTGCTATCGTCAGTCAGTTTTCACAATGAATTACTTTTACTTGGCCAAATGCCAAATTTAAAACAATTAGCATTGTGTGGCAGAGGGGTGGAGAGTCAATTAGAAGTCCCAGCATGGGCCTGATGCCAGCTACACCCTGGGCAAGTCAGCAGTTCATCACAAGCCTGACAAATATCGGAGAGAGACAAATAACCATTCATGTTAACATCAGTGAAGATTTTTTATAGATGCCAATTCATCTAGACTGTATGTCTTTGTATACATATGAATATATATGAATGTCTTGTTTCACATATTAATTTAAGAAGGGATTCTCTAATTTTGGACTGAGGACACCAGTGCCACCGTAGAAAAATGCTCTCTGTAGCCCTGAATATAAACTAAAAACAAATTACTGGGTAATACCCAGAAATTGAGCCCTACTGTTACACTCCAAGCTGAATAGCACACTCAATCAAATTATTTTATTGCTATAACAATAATCACCGCCTCATTTGTTGCATACCTCAACCAACCAATCAAATTGTTTCTTACATCCATGGCGGTCCAGAGTTTGATAAAATATTGAGTGAAGAATTTAGTAATTTGCCGACACTGTGCAAGGAAAATTACCTAAAGCTCAATCATACAACACCCAATGAGCTACTCCTGCTTCACCTCTATTAGTATGTAAGTCCAAGGAGCTAGGCAACTTTCTTGGATCAAAATTCATTGTTTTCTCTGCATGGTGGGTCAATAAAGCTGATTCTGAACATGTAGAAGCTGCAAATTCTAAAATGTTTCACACACATCTGAAGACCGCCAGCACAAAGAATGATCAATATGATTCCCACATTTATCACATTACTATCACTAATTCAGTATCCAACCAAATCTGGAAAATGATCCCAACCTGCCTTTTTCATTCAAGTATTGTCTTAAAATTGTTTACGAACAATGCTACACCGTAGTTAAGCTGACCTTTGATGGTTCAGTTTATCCTTGAGGCCAAGGGGGTCATTTGTGTCAAATTTAAAGAATCCCTCCGAGGCATATTCTGAAAAATTGTATGAAAGAGAATGGGACAGACTTACAACTTCAAAATATATTGCCTCCAGCCACAGCTACTGCCAGCCTGAAGGCATAAAAAACATATTTTATGGTCAAGGATGAAAGAGCCAGGATATCGCATTCACTGTTTAAGTTAATAATGCTAAAGTGCTCGGATGTGCAGCAATGCTTGAGAAAAGAACTGATATAGAGGTTGAATGTGAGACTTCAGATTACAAATGTAAAAAGAAACAAGTTTCATGGAACAGATGAAGCTAACTCAGATTAAAGAAACAAATAAACAACCTCTATCCTCTATTTTGTTAAGGGGGACTGTAAAAGAGCTTTCTCATCTCATCTCTTTTTATTGAGGTGCACAGTTAATTTTGTATCTTAGTTATTAGTTAGTTTTCAATCACCTACCTTTGTTTTTCTATTACTCCCTGTTGCAATTTCAGTAATTTCTTGTGTCTGTGTTTGCTGCCATTAAGTCAATCCCTGTTGCTTGGTTGTTTGCTCCTGCATTGCTTCAAATACTAGCTTGCTGACTTGTGAAGAGCTTTCAACCAAAAACTCATTTACCATCACTAATGGCATCGATAATTTGATGCTGTCTCCTGGATGGTTTTTACAATGTAAATTGCTTTTCCGTAACAGTCTTTACGTGGCATTTTTTACCATGTTAGAGCTGTACTACATTCTAACCAGGCTGTAGCATAACATCTTTAATCTTCTGGCAATACTTTGAAACAATTGACTGTTTACTGTTCTCATTAGTGATCTGCTGCGCTCCACTCATTATTCCAGCTGACAGGTCAGTGTACCCTTTGGCTGAGCCTGATTTGTTTTCATGCGTGAGCCCAATCATTAATTCGACCAGCAGACATTGCCTAGAGTTTTAGAGAAGACAAAAGAGAGGGTACTTTTCTGCCTTTCAGCACTCTCAGAAGCCCGTAATTAAGAACTTCCAACCAGGACAGTTACATTGCAGTGGCATTGTCTGTACCGCAACCACTTAGAGAAGTTTAATAGGCTGAAACATCTCTCTCTCTCTCTCTCTCTCTCTCTCTCTCTCTCTCTCTCTCTCTCTCTCTCTCTCTCTCTCTCTCTCTCTCTCTCTCTCTCTCTCTCTCTCTCTCTCTCTCTCTCTCTCTCTCTCTCTCTCTCTCTCTCTCTCTCTCTCTCTCTGCTGAAAAGACTTTTTGAGATTCTGGTATTCAGAGAAAATTGATTGATATGTCTATTTAAAATGATTGATAAATTGTCCAGTTGTAATGAACCATCCACAGCTTTGATCTGTAATCTATTGTAGAACTGAAAACCTCAGTAGAATTATGTGACCATGCTTCAGTTCAAGACAAAATGAGCTACAGCAACCTACAGAACGAGCTGCAAAGCACTCATCCTCCTCCTTGTGTGAGCTATTTTCAGATGCATGCAGCACAACAAACCAACTGTCATAAAAGTTGAAAAAATGGTTTGGATTCACAAAACTGGTCCAAAAGTTGAACATTTTTCTGACATTCTTTTATTAAAAATGAGGGAATGGAGGCAGCCAAATATTTCCTCTCGATTTGTGATTTTGGCTTTAATTCACAAAGATCCCGTAATTTAAACATCAATGTGCAGCTGTAGTATGTTGTTGCGCTGTATGATGAATGGGACAGCATATGTTTTGAATTTTTGGGAAGGGGAGGCATGTGCTTTTGTTTAGGGTTCCAGTTCTTGTGCAGTTGTGCTGTCTTGTTCAGCTAGCTCGATAACGAGCCTTGTTATTTATTAAAGTGGATGTTCTTTGAGTTGCATGGAGGAATGGACCCCACAGAAATGGTTTTTGGAAACAAACCAACTCCAGGATTTATTGTTCAGCTATTCGATTGGTGGAAATGAACTCAGATTTTGCTAGATTGGTTGTTCATGGTGAGCCGCGTCCGATTCTGTAGAGGTTGTGCACCGCAGGAAACAGAGTCTTAGCGGAAAGGTGTTCAAAGAGGTGTTCTGATTTATAAAACAAAAAATACACAATGCAGAATTAGAACCACTACAGAAATTGGTGACGTGGCCCTTCGACTAGTCGGATGGAGCTGATCACCTTCAAAACAAAGGGGCTGTAGGGTGAGCCATGGGACTCGGTGAAGATTTGTTGACGGGAGTTACCAACCCCGTATGATTGTGTCATCATTCCTGCTCGGCTGCATGAAGAGACCTTCTACCTCTTGAACTGATTGAAGAGATTCATCATCCTTTCAATTTTGGATTTAGGTGATTTTTTTGCTACTTGTTTCAATGTGATAGTGGGGTATGACAGTAATATGGAATCATTCAATTTCCATATAGTGGGGGACGTTAGTCCGCTTCTGTTTGGGGGATGTGGTGAAGGGGTTTTGATGTATACTCCTCTGTAAGAGTCCAAACCAGGGTGTCAAGGAGGGCCTTGTCACTCTACTGAGAGAGGAAGTGGGCTACAGGGACTAACTGATTCTGTTTTTAGGCCCCTGCTTTTCACTCCCTCACTTCAGAACAATTTGGGATCATCTCCTGGTCAGCTCGATGAACTTAATTGGAGCTGAGATAGGTGAATCCATTAAAGCTAGCTTAAAACATAGGTGCTGAACGAACGCTGATAATGACTGCTAATGAATATCAAAAAGTGTCCCGTTCTGATCACCGTGGTACTGCTGTCATTGATGCATCGGAGTTGAGCTTGGTGTTATGATCTGATGTCAATGCTTGGCCTTACTTGAGGGGGATGGCTCTCTATTTTCTTTTGAAGTGGGAGGAATTGATGTGGAGTTACTCTGAAAAACAAGGTTCCAGTAAAAAAAAATGTGTTGTTGAGGTTTTGAGTAGACTCAGGCAAAGCTAGGGATGTTACGAAAGTATGGCGTTGGAGCAACTCTAATGTCAAGGACGTCAGTGTTTTTTATGAAGTACTCAGGCACCATTTTGGGGATGTTGTACACTCTGACCTGCATTTGGTTGATTTTTACGCATTGTTGCCTCTGGCTGGAGAACAACCTCTAAATTGCTGAATTAGATTCAACAACGCAGTCGAAATTAAGGAAGAGTCCTTCACCAGTAAAGGTAAAGCTACAGCTAAGCTAAAATGAAAGGAAAGGTATTACAAAACTGTGGTGAGACCAGCAATATTGTTTGATCTAGAGACAGTGTCACTGAGGAAAAGACAGGAGACAGAAAGGTTTTGGAGATAAAGAGAAGCCAGACTGAAATGGTTTGGACATGTCCAGAAGAGAGATAGTGAATGTATCGGTAGAAGGATGCTGAGTTTTGGACTGCGAAGGAAAAAACCGAAAGGAGAAGAAGAATCTGAGTCGTCATGTAGTCATCATATTCATTGGTAACTGTCCTGTAAAACTCCACCCAAAGAAAAGCCTAGGGTTCCAATGAACAGCTGGACTTGTGGGATAAGCAAAGAGCCCTTAAGAAAAATAAGAATTTGTCTAAAGGATTTGATGCTCATAGACAAGGCAACAAGAGCATCAAGAATGCCATGCATGCAAGTATTAAAACAGAACTGGTTTGAGGGAAGGTGCAGAGAACAACCTGAATAACAACAACACCGCGGTGGTATATCAAACTGTTAAGGAGTTGACAACAGCAAAACAGACCAGAGTCTCTACAATTCAGAGTAAGACTGGTGAATGTCTAGCAGAAGAACATAAATGTTGGACAGGTGAACTGAATACTGCTCTGAACTCTACGGCCACACAGCAAGTGGAGATCCAACAGTCCTGACATGCCCTCAAGCCATGAAGGAAGAGGACAAGCTCCCTATTCTCAGTGAAGAAGTTGAGACTACAGTATGAGCACTAAGAAAAGGAAAAACAGCTCGAGTGGACCACATCACAACAGAGCTTGTACAAATAGGGGGAGAAGCCATGATCAACTCTCTTACCATCCTGTGCAATAAAATCTGGCAGAGTGATGAGCGGCCCACATCATGGACCCAGTCATTCATCATCACACTTCTGAAAAAGGCAATCTCCACCTTTGCCAAAACCACTGCACCATCAGCCCTGTTAGCCATCCCAGAAAAGTCCTACTGAAAATAATACTGAATAACTGTACAGTTCAAGCTGAACTAATCACAGCTGAAGTACAATTCTCTATAACAGCTATTGGAGACTGGTTCAGGACAACAATTAGAGTGCACCAAGGATTCCGTCTCTCTCCCACTCTCCCCCCTCTCTTACATCTTTCTGGATGTAAGAGAGGGGAGAGATACCCCCCTCTGCCAAGGTATCATGACAGATACCTTGGCAGACCATGTAGAAACTGTCAGCAGGCTAATTACCAAACTCCGTTTTGCAGGTGACATTGTCGGGTTAGCTGGAGAAGAAAAAACTTGCCAGCCTAATTGAAAGGCTGGCAAAAAGAAGGTTTTCCAGTACTTTGTCCGAGTCTTTTTTAGAAAGTGTCTTTTAGACACTGGGATAACGTACCAGGGGTGTCCCTGATGGCCAGCATCCTTGTTAGGGGTGTGCATGAAGATGCTGGCCGCCAGGGACAGCAATGCACCTTTTAGCTTTCCAGGCAATGTTTCTAGTTGAACACAATGACTGACCTTGTTAAGCTGTACATCACTGTGTAAGAGGTGTGTTTTCAGCAAACCTTGAAGACCTTGGCATGTGCTGATTTTTGGTCAGCAGAGGATGTAAACAGCAAGTCAGTTGACGTTTTAGTGGTCACTGATCACTTCACCAGATTGGCTTGTGCTTATCCCTGTCCAAACCAGACTACAAAGACTGTTGCTCGTTTGCTGTGGAAGAATTTCTTCTCTGAATATGGTTTTCAGGTGCGTCTTCATTCAGACCAAGGTGCTAATTTTGATAATTTCCTCATAGCTGAGCACCTAGTTGGCTGGGCTTGAAAAATCACATACCACAATCGCCAGACTGAATATTTTAGGCTCTACAATTTCACAATCACGTTCAAAAAGTAAAATGGCCTCAGATGTTGAATACATTGATTTTTGCGTACAATTTCCACCTTTCTTCCTGATGCTTGGCAGCACACCTTGCTTACTTGTTGATGTGATGTTTGAGAGTGCTTTCATGGATGGGGAGACTGTGGATGATGACAAGTATATTCAGTCTCTCAGGGACGATCTGAGAGAGGTCATGACACTACCTTTAGAAACATATCAGTAAACAGCAGGCCAAACAAGCTGAGGTGTATAGTGATAAGATGGAAGGTTCTTTTGTTGAAATATGAGTGAAAAGAGTAGAAAAAGTAATTAACTGACTGGTGGGAGAATATGGCATTTGTGGTTGCGAGCAAGAATGACCAGCTTAACACATACAAGATTTGACATCCAGTTACAGGTCGAGAAGCGCAGTGCATATAGAATTCTGAGCATGCCTGTTAATTTTCTGTCTTTACCTTTGTGGGAAGAGTCTATTCGGGAAGATGAGGTTTCTGTTTCCAGAAACAAATCTGAGCCTAAAGGCAAATTAAAAAAATAAAAAAATAAATAAAATTGAAAATTAAAGTATGTTGACCAAGTTGGAGCAAAGTGATACAAGGACCACCCTGTGGGTATCTGACCTTTCCAGGCATCAAGTTGAGGATAAGGCAGACCAGACTGTGTTGTCTGACCCACCTGGGGCAGTCAATTATTTAAGAGACTGGACCTTGGTACACAGTCAACAAGTGGCCCACATGTGGGGAAATGGGTCCACAGAGTTGTGTTCAGGCAATTCGCTGGATCAGTCAATTGACACTCATCATGTTAGGACTGTTGTTAGTGTTTTCATAGACACAGTTGGGACTTCATGCTGAGGATGCTGCAAGGGAGGTTCGGATTGTGAATAATGTCCACGAGAGGGACTCCGCACTAGATTAGGTAGGCTGGTTAGACCAGTGGTCCCCAACTTTTTTTGCGCCACGGACCGGTTTCATCTAAGACAAAATTTTCACGGACTGGCCTTCATTTGCTCGATAATTGTTGATAGATAGATACATATATACTTTATTAATCCTGGAGGAAATTGCACAAATCCACTGCTCAGGCATTACATAATGAATAAATACTGGATAAAAAAAAGGACGCCAAAGGACATAACACAAGACATACACTACACTAGCAGACACATGTAGCATTAACAGGACATATACAAAATTATCACTAAAATATAAACAGTATAAAATTAAAATAAAATAACAAATAAAAATAAAAAGTGCAAGTGAAAATTAGAATGAGGCCCACATGGTGGGTAAGGTACACCCTTCTTACAATGTAAGGCATCACTATCTAATATCATAACATCTAATATCTACCTAATATCACAAAATCTATCTATCTAATATCACAACTATCTAATATCACAACATCTAATATCGATCTCATATCTGTCTCACAATGGTCAAAAATATATGGCGTCACTATCTAATATCAAAACATCACAACACCTTGGCCCCACTACATTGCAGCACAGGCTGACATCTCCTCCCCTCCATTCAACCGCGTGCAGACCTCGCCACCTCCCCTCTGCTCCTCCTGAGAAAGTATTGTACCCCCTGATGGCAAGGGCATGAAGGAGGACCTCAGCCTCTTTGTGGAGGCGCTGTGTGACAGACTACGGACTGATAGAACATGAGAAGGAGCTTAGGACAGATGTTGAAGGAGGCCAGCCTCCTCAGGAAGTACATTCTGCTCTGCCCCTTCTTGTACACACAGTCCGAGATGAGTGACCAGTCCAGTCTGCTGTCTAGCTGCAGTCCCAGGTGCTTATAGTTATCAACCACCTCCACCTCACTGCCCTCAATTGTCACAACTGGAGGGGTTTGGACCTAAATGCAGAACACCGACGACACACAGGAACCAAACTTGAGAAAACAAACCAGCACTGACCTCTCATCGAGCCAGGCTTAAAAAGCCTTATGGTCATTAGCACAAATGAAGTCCAGGTGTGAAAATCAGTCACTGGTGCATGGATGAGTATCAGGTGTGGAGAGGACCCACAGGCGTGGAGCCGTGGCTCCACCCACAAGCCCGGCCCCTCTCCCTGCCACACAGCAGCACTGCCACGTCGAACCGTTACAGTATCCCCCCCCCCCCCCCCCCCCAAGGGACAGCCCCCGACTTCCCATAAACGGTCCCAAGGAGGGTCAGGAACAGAGTAGAGTATAACTTTATTTATCCCCTAAGGAGGTTCTGTCAGGGAAATTAATGTCTCCGTCGCACACAGCACAGTAAGTACACAAAACACAGAAAAAGCACACAGAAAGCACCAGCACATAGAAAGTAGTACAACACCAAATAGAAAGAGTAATAAATAACCCATCAAGAATATATAAATAGAAAATCATAAATAGGCATAGAAATAAAAAATAAACAGGCCAGGTTAAGTATGGATATGGTGAAATGTCTATAATGTTTGTATTGTTTTTGCTGTATTGTCTGTGTCATCCCTCAGCTCTCATGTGGACTTTCTTCTTCATCATCTCCCCCAGAGAGGAGTTGAGCAGTTTAATGGCTCGAGGGATGAAGGTGTTCTTAAGTCTGTTTGTCCTGCATGTTGGAAGGTGCAGCTTCTGGCTGGTCAGGCTTCTCAGGCTTCTCTGGTTGTTGGTAACAATATGCAAAGGGTGGCTGTCATTGAATAGGTGCAGGATCTGGAGCAAACTCAGGCAGGGGTGCAGGATCCGGAGCAGACTCGAGCTGGGGTGCAAGATCCGGAGCAGACTCGAGCTGGGGTGAAGGAACAGGAGCAGACTCGAGCTGGGATGCAGGACCAGGTGCAGGAAAAGAACTGGGTGCAGGAACAAAATCGGGTGCAGGAACAGAACCAGGCGTGGGGACGGGAGCAAGCTGGTGTCCGGGCGTGGGGACGGGAGCAAGCTGGTGTCTGGGCGTGGGGACCGGAACAAGCTGTCATCCGGGCGTGGGGACTGGAACAGGCTGAGGTCGGGTGCGGGGACAGGAGCTCGCACTGGAAAAGGCTAGCTGGAAGGTGGAACTGGAACTCCAGCATAAGCTGCCAGCCATGCCCAGGTGTCTCTCCCTCTCTGTCTCCACTCGGCAACCTGTTCTGGGTTCCAGGATTTGCTGCTGGTCAGGGCAGCAAGAAAGATGGTGTCCGCTAGGTCCAGTTCAGGCTGGTTCGTTCTGTCACGACTGGAGGGGTTTAGAAATCCAGCACCATCTCCTTCATCTTGGAGACGTTGAGCTGGAGCTGGTTTTGTTGGCACCACTCCACGAAGTCAGCCACCAATGCCATGTACTCCCCCTCATCATCCTCCCGGATACATGCCACAATTGCAGTGTCATCAGAGTACTTCTGTATGTGGCATGTATCCCAGTTGTGCTTGAAGTCCGAAGTGTAGAAGGTGAAGAGAATGGGGGAGAGCACGGTCCCCTGTGGTGCCTCCGTGCTGCTGGTCACCATAGAAGACAAACAGTCCCCCATACGGACGTACAGGGGTCTGTCTATTAGGTAGTCCGTGATTCAATTCACAAGGTAGGGGTCTACAGCCATGGAGGTCAGTTTATCCTGCAGGAGCCGGGGCTGGATGGTGTTGAAGGCGCTCGAAAAGTCAAAGAAGAACGCCCTGACGGCACAGCCCCCGACGTCCAGGTAGGAGAGCACACGGTGGAGAAGGTACAAGACAGTGTCGTCAACCCCAACCTTGGACTGATAGGCAAACTGGAGAGGGTCCATTGCACCCTGCACCTGTGAACGCATGAGCTCCAGGACCAGTCACTCTAGGGTCGACGTGGGGGTAAGAGGGACCGGTCGGTGGTCGTTGAGCTCAATAGGGCGTCTTTCCTTGGGTACAGGGATGATGCAGGAGGTCTCCCACAGTGATGGGACCCTCCCCAGCTGCAGATTGAGGTTGAACAATCGCTGCAGGGGGTCCCCTAGTTCCGAAGCACAGGCTCAGAGTAATCTTGGGGAGACCTTCTCCGGTCCAGCTGCCTTATAGGGACGGAGCCTCCGCAGCGTTGTCATTACCAGGTCTGCAGTGATGACAGTCTCAGTCATGGCGGGAGCAGGAGGTCGTGGCGAGGTTGGAAGTCCAGTGGTTGAGGTAGGGCCGTTGAGCTTCGCAGCTCTTAGAGTGGGCTCGGGAGGAGTGGCAGGGGTGGAAGAAGAAGACGCACAGGAGAAGAAGACGCCCCAGCTGCTTCTCCAGCTTCCTCCCATATGCCTCCTTGCCTTCCTCAGGCAGAGTCTCACTTCCTACTAGGCCTTCCTCATCTCCTCCTCGTTCTTGCTCCTGAACGCCCGCTTCTTCCTGTTCAGGACAGTCGTGACTTCCTTTGTCCTGACAGGGGCCACTGTATCCACACAGAAGTTCATGTAATCTGTAAAACACTGAGCTGCCCCCTCAATGTCCTCCCCATGTGAACCCGGGATGACATCCCAGTCGGTGGTCTGGAAGCTGTCCCTCAGTGTTTCCTCTGCTTCCTGGAACCACCTCCTGACCTGCCGTGGCAGCTGGCAGCCGTTTCACCAGCGGAATGTAGGTGGGCTGTAGGTGCACTAGGTTATGTTCCGCCACCCCCCTCCCTCCACTAGTAGCATTAGTGTAGAACAGATCAATGGTTCTGTTCTTCCGTGTGGGGCAGTCTACACACTGGACCATTGTGGAGAGAGACGAGTCCAAGGTGACGTGGTTAAAGTCACTGGTGATAATGACAAATGCATCCAGGTGCCGGGTCCGAAGAGCAGAGGTGGTCCCACAGATGGTCTCACGTGCAGTCTCAGGGTCCGCACGTGGACGGATGTAGACAGCGAGAACAATAACGGGTGAGAATTCACGTGCCAGGTAGTAGGGTCTGATGCTAACAGCTGTTAGCTCCAGATCGCGGTTACACAGCGTCGATTTCACCGTCACATGTCCCGGATGGCACCATCTATCGTTGGTACAGGTAATTAATCCACCTCCTTTCTTCTTACCGGCGCTGTTTGTGTCCCGGTCCACTCGTACGGAGAATAAGCCGGTTAGTCTAACGTTAGCGTCTGGCACGTGGCCAGTTAGCCACGTCTCTGAGAACACAAACAGGCTGGTCTCCCGGTAGCGCTGTTCAGTCCTGCACAGCGCCGTCAGCTCGTCCAACTTCTTCGGTAGCGAGTTCACGTTCCCCATGATGACGGAGGGGACGGAGGGCTTGACTCACCTCCGGTTAGCGGCTGTAGCCATTAGTCTAGCTCTTTCAACTCGACCCGCTCGGCAGCCGCGATATCTCCGTCGGAGCTTGGCTGGGATGAGATCGCGTGTTGCTGGGTCTCCTTTGACCCGCATAGACATCAACTCCTCCCTGGAGTACACTAGCCTAGTGATATACATTATCTACATTTATGTTAAAATAATAACCACAGAAACATAGAAAAAAACGCAAAATTAAGCACAACAAACTCGCTCTGATCAGAGGAAACTGCAGCCTGCTTGCGCATGCGCAGAAGAAAAGTTAATGACGCCAGGACAGCTGTAGTCTAATAATAAATTATCCGCAGTGGTTATATGTAAAATGCAGACATCAACAGACAATAAACAACCTTTTTTTCATAGATTGATAATCAACATGTCTGTAAACGAAATAATTGTAAGAAATAATTAGAGTAAAAACTCGATTAAAGTGACTGCACTGATGAGGTTTATTTTGAAATACTGTATAGCGACTTGCAATCAGTGCATTCAACGTAGGAGAAATACTGATCATTTTCAATAAAATGGTGAACAAGTCAATCAAATAATAATAATTACAATAATGAGAATTAGTGGTTGGAGACTGCTGATCTAGGGGTAACGGGAGACAACGACACCCGAAGTGTGTTCTGGACGTCCGATCTACTCCACAGTTTGGTTTTCTTTCGTCACTGCAGAAAATCCCGCTTCACAAAGACAGGAGGTTGGAAATGGAAGCAGGGTTTTCGATACTTTTGGGGCGATCTCAGGATAATCTGCCTTGACTTTAATCCAGAACACTGGCGCAGTTGTGGGCGCTTAATTTAGGGGTAACCCACCACGTGACCGAAACCAAGCGTACAGACACACATATTCATCTGTGAGTCATCCCGCACAGACATCACTTTTCAAAATAAAACATCTTTAGACTGACAATCTATTTTTTTTATAAAGTCAAATGTTCTGTGCCGCGTGGTACCTAATGTAACTGCGACCCGGTGGTTGAGGACCACTGACATAGATGGATGTAACAGAAAATCGGTTAATTTTTCAAAATAAACATCTTTCAGATTCCGAAATTAATAAAACGAAAATAATGTAAGTTATTTATTCTTCCTGTGCAGCCTGGCACCATACAACCCACAGACCGGTACCGGTCCGCGGCCCAGGGGTTGGCGACCGCTGTCTTAAACTAGTGAATAGGCTTATCCAAAGTATGTTTACCCAGAGAGTTCGGGTTATTAGTTAGAAAGTAGTTTACCCTGGGGTACCCCTTGGGTACTTTTGTTATTTTAGTGCAGATTTTTTTTGTTTAACTGCAATATTTTTTATTTCATTGTAGCATTTGTCTTATATAGAAGGTGTGTATTACAATCACTATGTGTTCCAGAGCTTTCAAATTTCTATGTGGCATATTTTCCTGAACCTTAATTGGATAGTTTATTTTAACTGGAAGGGCTAGTGTATGAGTTGTAGTGATGGAATTACATAGTTACACCTGCATTTCTGACACTATGGGTGTATTTTTTCTTTCCTTTTTTCTTCTCTCGTGGTTTGTATGTATGAGGGGGTGTACATTGTAATCTTTGTTCATTATAAAGTGCAAAACAGTGAAGGTGAATGCAGCTGTAGCACATTGTCCTGCATGATGAAAGCATGTAATTTGAATTTTTGGGCAGACGAAGCATGTGCTTTTATTTTGAAGAGCGGAAAGCAGTGCTTCCGCTTGAGTTCTTGTTCTTTTTCAGGTGTGCTGTTTTGTTCAGCTAGCTCATTAACATTACATTAGTTGTTCTTGGTGAGTCATATGGGAACCTTGAGAAGTTGTGCACCGGAGGAAATAAAGTCTCTGCCAATCCCAATTTATAACACAAAAAAATACACAACACAGAATCAAGACCACCACAAATGCGCACATAGAAAATTTTGACCTTTACATTTCTGATATGTCTTCGGGGTGTGGTAATTAGAAATTAAATGAAATTATGTCTGAAAGACATGCTTGAACTGTCTTGAAAAAATGTTCTGCGAGTTCTTCTGTTATACAGGAGGAGAAAAATGAAAAAGATGACAAAAGCAAAGCTTAATTTTATATATATGCATAATTAGGTGAATAGAATTAATCTTTGCAAGATCACACATTTTTTCCCATCCACTCAATTCCTCAGCCTACGCATACTTAGTGCTGGAATCATATCTTCAGTCTAAGAGAGACAGTTGAGGGAGCACTGGTCTGACAAATAGAAGATGATTTGCTAGAAGTTGAAGTTCATTGACTCCTCTAGCTTACATTCCAACAGGGAAATAACTTTAAATTCACATAAAAACATTAAAGGATCATTTAAAGACATTGAATGATTTTAGCTATCTCATTGTAATTCAAACTCTGAACTTTGCTGACTGAGTTAAACCGCTGAATGGTGGGTTCTGAGCCATCTTTTGGTTGACTGTCACTGCTGATAAGACAACTCCTGCACACGCATTTAATTAACAAACCAGATGGGAATGAGGCAATTCCGTCTAATGATTCCTAGTTAATTGACCAAAACCTTCTCACCATATTTGCAATCAATTTCTAAAATACATTTCTTAATGTGAGTGGTCACTGAAAGATTCACAGATATGGAATATGGCAGATTCTCTATTCCTATAATAAAGGAATAAATAAATCCAATGTTTTGGACACATTCTAATCAGTGGGTTCAGCAGTTCATAACAAAAAGTGGCCATGCACTAAGTACATTTATTTGTACATATACAAGTATTTGTCTCTGTATTAGCAACACCCTTTCTGTGATATTTTCACATTTCACTCTATTCAACACCACTCTGCAGTTTTATTCAACCAGTGGGAGGATGTAGTGCCCCAGTAATTGACAATGGGCCAGAAAAGTTTGTTTACAGTTGATGCAGGTAAAAGTATAACACAATTTGGGGCATAACAAGTGTATTGTCTCATGAGTTTGGTTGAGTCAAAAGGTTGTTTACAGACAGATAGATTCAGAACCAAACTTACAGATGGTTGGTGAAGGCTGTTAGAAGGCTACTATACAGTCTGTGTGTGGGCTGAATAGCCAACAATAAGCTGGAGGTGGCCAAATCCATAGAGCTGCATAACAGGTTTTCTGTTTGACACTAAATCCTCAACAGCAAAGCTTTGCAAATGTCTTTGCAAGACGTATAATATTAGTATGTTTTTTTGTGTTTTTATTTGGTATTGTTGTGTTATTGTTATGAATTATTGTTACTGTTATGTTCTTGTAATGTTATTGTTATGTTATTATTATGAATTACAATGTTTCTACCAGCTCCTATGCACACTTCTGTAAATATATTAACTGGTATCAACGATAAAGTCCTTTACATAAACCATCTCTAGATTGTATTATGTTTGACTCGTATTTACTTCTAGAACTTTTAGAAGTAAAAGTTCTAGAAGTAAACATTTAGATGTATAAATGTCGCTTTGCTTGAAATGTCACACAGCCCTACTGTAGTCACACCAATCTGTTAAAATAATATGTTTTACATGAACTGATCGTCTTGTCACCATAGAACAGATACTGTTGATAAAGCTTTTGTAAAACTTCATGGGAAGTGTAACGACATGAGTGCACTTGCTGAAGTTGACCAAAATAATTGGACTTTTTGGTCTTTTTTTGTTCCTTTTTGAGCTGTCAACTGGAATACAGTCAGCCCAGTTACAAAATAAAATCTTAGTGAAGAGAAAAAGCAGCAGGCGCCATAACTAATCCCCGCAGAACTTTGACCCCCTGCAGCTTTGCTGATAGCAGTTCTGTTTTCCATTGCATGCTAAAGCAAATCTCTCTCTCTCACTCTCTCTTTCTCTCACTCTCTTTCTATCTCTCTCCTTCTCTTATTCTCTCTGTTCACATGCACAATATTTTCTTTGTCATTTCAAGTTGAACTATTCAGCTAAAAGCTTTGAGACCGCAGTCCTACGAGCATACCAGAGGATGTTTGACAGCATAGAATCATATACTAGTCTACATTTTATGTTGAAGCTATGAGCATCCTAGTTTGACTGCAGGGGAGGTGAGCCCAACAGCTATGGTGTCAGCTAACAAGCCTGTAAGTAATTGATGGTAACGCTGTGGAGCAATCAATACACACAACACCAAACAATAAGATAAGCAGAATTTGTTTGTCCTCTTTGTGCTTTCCGGCCACAAAGCAAATGTTTATACAGAGCCATTACGAGATGTTGAATATGATCCATCTAGCTCCTCCCCACCTCCATTCCAACTTCATCATCCCCTGGAGCATAATGGGCTTTACGGCAGTTAAGTGGCTCATATATTTGATCATTTATTCTTAGCCATGTAGTGCAGATGACCTTTAGTATACATCTTAGATGATACATGCAATGTGGCTTCATCCTTCCTTATTTTTTTTTTGCTTGTTTTTTGTTTTGCTATAGCTTTGTCAAGTACTTCGATGCATATCTGTGCAACACAACTAGATACATTGTGAGATCATGAAAAATAATCATTCTACACTACAAGTACTAGTACTACTATTACTACTACCATTATTTTACTCAAACATTACTTATTCTGGTATTGCAAAATGAAATGTCATTACAGAGCAATAAAGTAAGTAACTTGACAATTATAAGAAGTTACATACAGGATGCAGGTGATAAACTTAAGATTGTCAGGACTAATATTTCCTAGCTATATTAACTTTGTATTAAAAACGGGTCAAATTAAAACTACGTCAGGTCACCTGTCCCAGACACCCTTTACAGTGTTCTGAACACTACGAAGTTGGAAACAAAACTGTTGGGGAGCTTTAGTTTTATGATATAGTGCAGGTATTACAGAGAATGCTGTTCATTGTTTTGGAGGACAGCAAGTAGAAAAGCTTGTTTATGCTGAGGCAGTTCTAGAGGATGATCACTTTTACATACTGTCAGAGCCAGCAAAAGAGCACACAATACAGAAAACTAGCGAGTGTGTGTCCCGTTCAAAACATTAGTTGAGATAATATTGTCCATGTTTTTAAGTGAAGGAACCACATGCTACAAGATAGTGGATTGAAATTGTGTCATTCACACACAAGACTTAATGGGTGGCTAAAACATGCTCACTGTCAGCTAATTAAATTAATCATGGGTTTCAATAAATATCAGAATGTTTCCCTCACTATTCTCGTTTGCTTGCTTCTAAATTTCCTTTCACCAAAAAATGCCAGGAGACAATTAAGAAGAACGGAAAGAAGGAAGCTTGTTTTTCTGCGCAATGAAATGTACCATCCTCTGAACAATCAGTTGAGAAAATTGCAGTTTTAACGGTGCTGATCGCCTGTCACTGGCTCCCACTTAAAATGTTATTTTGCCCATTTATTTTTCTCATCAGAAATAAGGAATAAATTCACCTCAGCAAGTCCAAGACATTCTTTTCAAATAGCATGTTTTATGTAAACTGTGTTTCCTTTAAATATTCTATAACAAACACCTAAATTGTGTCTGGTAATATTAATAATGGATTTGATTGTATTGCGCTTTTCTGGACACTCAAAGCTCACGATGGTTCTATGATGGTTATTCATTCACTTCTCATTCATACTCGATTATGGTAAACTATCCTGAACAAAAACATAAACGAAACTTTTTTGTTTTTGCTCATATTTTTTATGAGATAAACTCAAAGATCTAAAACATTTTCTACATACACAAAATAACATTTTCTCTAAAACAGTTGTCTGAAATCTGTCAACATCTGTAATTGTGTGCACTTCTCTTTTGCCGGGATAATCCATCGCAACTCCAACCATTATCAAGCCAGGAGAAATCCATCATTTTAGGCAAATGAATTCATTCAGTCTCTTGTCACTATAACTTTCAGTAGAGAATGAGAGTGTTAGTGATTGTGATTTAACAAAAGCTGCATGATACTTTTGACTTTAGCTCTTCTGTAAACTCTCCTGCCTGAGTGCATATTTTTTTTATCTGTCACAGTCCCATGCTGCCTTTGTATTTTGTTTTGTGCTTCTAACAGATGCCTATGAGGACAGGTTACATTCCATGCAGTCAAAAATGTTGCTAAATTGTGCAGCACACTCAGGCTATTGCAGTTTATGTAAAATAACTTCTGTATAGATTTGTTAATCATATATTGGGGTAATTCATTGCATAATTGATTGAAAAAATGTGTATAGCAAGAGCTAATTCTGTCCTCTTGTTACCGCCATATTGCTTGGCCTTTTACAAATATCCAATTGTGCAGCATTATGGTGCAGAGAGCGGGAATGAGTGTTAATGGCTGCAGTGGGTTTGTCAATCAAGTCTAACAACTGGTATTGCATGGTTGTACATATCCTCCCTATGGGAGTATCATAGCAGGACATGCATTCTGTGTATTTGCAGAGTGTAGAGGTGTGTGCTCAGATGCTCAGACTGGTGTGGAAATGTCTGTCACTGCCTCTCTCGAGGCTCTAACCAGGAGGAAGCCATCTGTTTATTTTGTCCTGACATCACCCCTGCTTACAAGAGCTCAGAAGCCATACCTCATGAAATGGTATTAAATTACCTTTAGAATGTCATGTTGTACATGGATAAATGACATCCATATTTTGAACAATGTGCACTGCTAATTTCAGAGTAAATTCTTTGTGCTCTTATTCAAAAAAGTAGAGCCTCTCATACAGAATTAACAGAAAAAAATAAAAAATTAAGAAGACCAGTTTCTCATTATGTCTTCTTTACACCCCCCATGGCTCACATATCATGGTGTGAATGCATACATTGTCATCACCATCCCACTCATTGGACTGTTCAAACTAACCATACTAAGACCCGCAGATTCATTGTGAAACTATAACGTAATCACATAAAGTGACATAAAGTTGACCACAAATGTCTACATTTCGTGTCATGACTCAGGGGTTATATACACATGTATTGTTATATTTTGCCATACTGTAAGCAAAGTTTACATACTGTATACAGCGTGATTTATTTACTCTGACATTAAGCAAACATTCCACAATATACATTAAATCTGAGGAGAAAAGGTTCATTCAGGGTCAGAGGGTCAAGTGATTGATAATACATTACGTCTGTGGAAATTCTCAGTCATCCAGGTTGTGGTAGATCTTGGTGTTAAATGAAGTCAAAAGGACTCATGGGAAAGAAGCTTAATGCTGTGATTATGTGATTTTAGAGTACAACAAATTTTCTATATTTGGCTGATTGTTGTTATTGTATTATAGACTTAAGATTTTGTACAAATGTTATTATTTTCAGTAGATGCACAGCAGGCAGTGGCTTGTAAAAGGTAAGAGCTGTGGTCGACAGAAAGGAAAAACGTTCTTGCAGTTAGTCATTATGTAACACAACTTCTCTTGAATTTGATATGGATGATGTCACTACTCTTAAAAGACCTCTATTATCCTGCCAAGAAGTGCAAAGATTGCCAAAGATGATGGAAAATGAATATCAAGCGTAATACATCATTCTCATCTGAGTAGCAATATCGCAATGCTGGGTGGAAAATTAATTAGATTTCCTCTACAGCCTGACATTGCAAGATTAACAGCAGAGGCACTCTCTGTATGTTCTGCTAGTACCAATCATCACAGTGTCAAGAGTCCACATTTTGAATATGTTCATTTTTTGTGTTGATGTTGTCTTTGTTTATTTTATTCAAAATACTATTTTTGTAGAATTGGTTTGGGTTATCAAGATCAGAGAGGATTAATTTTAATACCATGGTGTTTTGATAAATTTTCTTAAAAATGCACAGATCCCAGGTTATTGTAACATTTATTTGGTGCAAATGAAAACTTGCAGGCTGTAGCACAATTGGAAAAGACACACAGAAAAGGTTATTACAGCATAATTTGACTCTCTGTGTTTGGTTACAGGTGAAACAGTATTCCCATAACTATAAACTACATGTGGCAGGTGATTTTGGGAATTGGGCCACGGAGACAGAGCTAATGATCCAAAGTGTTTTGTGTTGAACTGATTGCTCTCTGTCTCTTTTTATATTGCAGCAATCTGGATTGGGAGACAGTTCTGCCTGATGTCTGTGGTAGACTGGACGCAGGAGGAACATGTCGGAGCTGATGCTGGAAAGCATCACAGAGAGAACCTACATGACAAGCTGAAGCATTGGCACAAGATACACAAACATACATTCAGAGTGCACCCTGAATCCCTTTAGCAAAAACAGAGTTCTAGAACACCAGCGTTTTTTCTTTGTTTGCTAATTACAGCACAATGGATGTCATGGCCCTACTGGTTAACATGATGAACAAAGTTAATTATAAGAAGACAAATCAACCATATAGTATGTGGTAGCAACAAGAGGAAGTTGGACGTTTTTTAGGTTGACCTCTACAAGGACTGCACATACTAGCAATAAAACAAATTCAGGGTGAGTTCAATGCTGATTGGGGCATTTTGACAACTCATCTGACTTGAGTTCAGTTTTCTTGACAAATGTCACCACATTTTCATAAAGTACCAAACAGAACTGCAAACTGGCAGATATTAAAACACCACAGATGGAACTTATTGATATGCATGCAAATATGGCATTGACAAAATTTGGAATTTCTTTTTCACTGAATTTTGGAGGGTGAGACAACACATGGGAATGAACATATGCAAGTGACTTGTGATACTGTATATACTTCATTTTCTGAGTTAAGCATTTGATGATGCCATCTTTTTTGTGATTGCTAAAGCCTAAAAGAGCATTGCTTAGTTCTCCACTGAGGATGTTGTGTTTTATGGACTGAAAATGTTATTTTTCAAATACAAATTCAAATGTTCAGTGCACTTTTTTTTCCATGCAATGTAATGACTGTTATCTACCTGTCTGAGTCGTTTTTATTTCATTTTGAAAGGCTAAAATAATTTCTCTAACTGAAATTTGGAATGAAACATGTGAATGCAGATGTGTAAGTGATGCGTGACATTTTTTCTAAGAAATTTGTTTTCCCCTTAACAGATTATTAAGCTCAGCTCAGTGTGTTATGTTTTAATGGACTGAAACAAACTTATTTACAATGCGCATTCAGTTATGAAGGGTTAATTGCATGTTGTCATCCAGATTTTTCATGTATAGACAGCATTTTTGCCTTTTTGAGTCAATTATTAAGTATCTTTGGCCAAAGAAGTTTAAAGGACATAAAAAAATACTGTTCTAAAAGTGATAAATGACAGGTTTTGCAACAAAAGTTTGAAAAACATTTTGCTCTATTTCAATGAAAAGGTGAGCTAAACACATCTCTTCGGTATTGCCTTTTGTGAATCTGGCCTTCGTCCTTTATTTGTAGGTACAGTTTGTAACTGTTTGGACCATAATGGGGGAGAAGTGTTGGCTTTTTTGACCTTTTGTAATTTTAATATAAACAAACAAGTCAAAGTCAAACTTTCTTTTATTGTCATTATACACATACACTACGACCAAATTTCAAAGGCCAGATGGAGTGTTGGTCCAGAGCCGCTGCACCTCGGGTGTGCCGCCACTACGGTCCAATATGACCTAATATTACCTAGATGCATGTTTTTCCTGATAATGGGGGGGGGAACCGGAGAACCCGGAGGAAACCCATCCAGAAACGGAGAGAACATGCAAACTCTTCACAAAAAGGCCATGTTGGAAATGATTGGGTTTGAACCCCTGACCTTCTTGCTGTGAGGCAGCAGTGCTAACCACTACGCCACCGTGCCGCCTAATGCCACTGCTGTAGTGAAATGTAGTGGCCAAAGGAGCTTTCACCCTTTAATGATTGTAAAAATGTATTTATGTAAAATTATTGTAAAATAAATGTAATAGTCCTAAGCTGTTGAATGCATTACCAATAAGCATGTAAAGCAGTGTTAAAAAGATTGTTTAAAAAATAATACGCCAGATCTGTTTATTTTTTTATTTCACTGACTTGGATGGAATGAGCAAAAGTTCTCTCTAGAATTAAGATTGACAAAAAGTAACTTATCTTTACAATTTTTTATGGATCTGCTGAAGAAGAAATCATCTCATTTTGGCATTTGAACATTATAGTATCTACAGTATATTATAGTATTATAGTATAGACATTTTTGAATTTGTTTGCTTCTCTTTAAGCTATACAGCAGTGTTATGCAGTTAAATCCTGCTACTACTTGAGTTTTGTGCATGCTAGAATGATAGGAGGTGGTCACGCCACCAATTAAGGAAAATGATCGTGCATTTGATATTTTTGTATTACGCCTCTGCTTTAGTTGTTCCTCAAGTTCAATTTTCAAAGATTTTCTCACCATCTCTCCATCCTTGAAATAGAATATGTAATGAAATCATTACACTGGTACAGAGTGACAGAGGGAGTGACGACTGCCATAATTAAATTCTAGCCTTTTACTGGTGAACAAGTGTGCCACTTTGAGGCAAGCTGAAAGGAACAATGAAACAATTAGTAGTTACACAATCAGAAAAAAAACGCATCAGCAAACCCAAAAGAGCAGAGATTGATTGGCGAATCTACTTTGGTCATTAGCGGCTTGCAAATTAAATCAGTCCTCTAGACCAGTCCTTCTGAGTACCTCAGAACTCAGCTCTTGTTCACCAGACAACATCTAAAGGTCTAATCATGCCAGTTCCACAGCCAGCAGTCAGGGAGAGCCACTACATTCACATGGTTCTTAAAATGTATCTGTGACACGAGAATCCCCAGGGCATGCTCTCCAAAGTCGCTGCTGCCAGAGTAGCTCTCCCATCCACAGTCCCTATTTGGTAGGAAGAGATATGCAAAGAAAAAAGAACAGCCTTCTTTATATCCTTGACAGCTCATTACCACGGAAACAACCCTGGTCTGGCATCACTGGGTGGCCCCCCTCACTGGAGGAAATTGACAAAAACAGGAGCATTGAGGAGAAATGAGAAAGCAATATTACACCAACTGGTCTTTTAATTAAAGACATTTCGAGTTTTGAAGCCTGTTATATTACAGGCATCATCAGCCTCCGAATGTGTAATATTAAAGGGCAGAACCAGATGCCAGAAAATGTCTGACAGAATAGATTAACAAATAAATCTCCCCACCTATATATTTGAATAAGCTCGCTTGAAAACCTCACACTGTCATGGTTTACCTCAACCCACTACCTGTCAATCAAGTGCCCAACCAATCAAGCGCCTACCAATCACGGCGCCCAACCAATCACGGCACATCTGCCAGAAGGAATCATGTGAACATAAACATGCTTGACAGTTATATTTGTTAGTCTATTTCTTTCCTTATGAGTCCAAGTTTATACAGTAGACAAAAATGTTTTTTTTTTTTTAAATCAATGGTATGACCCAAGTATAATCACTGGCTATACTTCAACGTTACAAAAGCACAATCATTGTCCATACCCCAACCACCCTCCCCTTACTATACATGTTTACTGTATTTTCATTTTCGTCATGTCCAAATGCTCATTTTTCATATTGCCTGTGTGTGTGTGTATACTGTATAGGTGTGCAAGCATTTGAAGTTAAAAGTAATTTCCCTACAGGAATTACTGTATTAGTAGATTTGATTTTTTATTTTCTATACACACACGCACACAGACACACATTTTGCATACTTCCTTATTTTGCTGACACTTTTATTCACAGGCTTTCTGCAAAATGCCACACACTTCAAACTATTAAATGAGGCATCATTTACTAGAGCAAATGAAGCCTCATGAAGCTTCGAACCGCAGTGAACCGATTGGGATAAAAAGCTTCAATGCTTCATGGGGCTTCATCTGCCCATCACTAGTTGTAGGCAGCCTGGCCGTGGCAGGATGCAGGGGCTCCGAGAAGAGAGGGTGTTGAGACACCAAACTACAACTGACAAAGAACAAGAATTAATTCTGCTGCTCGCTGGGGATAAAGAAAAGTACTCACAAAGTTCCAAAGTGTCGGTATAGCACCACCGAACAAGATGGAATTATCTGGCACTGTACTGAGAGTCAGGACCAGCTTTATAGAGAGATTGATGAGGGTTGATTGCGACCTGATGTGCCTCATCGTCACTCCTCCTCCACACACAAGCCCTGCAGGTCCTGGAAGGAAAGAAAGAACAAAAAGGGGAAAACACAAATAGTTAACACAGCATGCACAGGAAAACCAAAACCAACCAAACACCTATCATGTTTGGCCCATTCATAGTTTAAGAGTCTTTTTTTCTTTGCTCAGGAAAAGAAAAAAAAGGAGAAAGTAACTGGGTGGAAAGGTGAGAGTGTTTACTGGACTCAGTCCAAGCATAGTGAGAGCACATGCATGAAACGGTCATCATCACTGGGCTGGCTAAAAATGAAGAATATGTTAAATTATCCATGATAAAGTCAAGTCTATACGTATACAAAACAGTAGCAAGAACTTCTGTGGTCAACTGCCAAGAACCTGCAGGATAGAATGGGGTGAGATTTGAAAAAAGAAACGGAAAATCATTTTAATTCACTATTTGTGCAGAATTACATCAACCAAGAAACCTGGATGGTGGACTGAGCAGCTTCTGCAACGTTCCTTGTAAGAAGAATTAGTTAAGGTTGCATGTATTCAGTTAATATTGAATCAACTACCTGTTCTTCTCAACCCAGATTAAGCTGAGTTCATATTTATTCTTTTACTCTAGGTTGGCTTTAAAGGTTTCTTTACAAACAAAATTTTAAGACAAATATTGCAGACATTTTATCTATCTGGAGTTACATGTGTTGTAGCGAAGCTGTTGTAAGTGATGCTGTATGAATAGACAGTACAAATCATTCTGCCTGAAAGCTAAATGGACTACCTTGACCTTATGCTCGGAGATATTTCTGGCCATGGGTAATGTAGACTTCTAGCAAGGCCTATATACTTGGAGAGATTTCAACCCAAATATTTGAAAGACTCTGAAAGTTAGATTTTTTTTACAGTCAACTCTGCCAGAATCCATCTAGACATCAAGGGAAAAAAATCCTGTCTGATAGATTTGGAAGTAGGTCAGTCTTTGAGATCAACACATGCAAACATTTCCTTCATACCTTTGGGCAATAAACCATGGGTGTACCGTTTGGTTTGCTCTAGCATTTTAAATGAAGCTCATTAAGTGAAATCTCTAATTCTTCCTCCACCTGAGGAAGCAGGCAGACTGGGGCGAAGCAGTACTTTACAGCATAGATAAAGTATGCTCAGCTGACTCTCCAAGTCAATATATCAATGCTGCATACATTCACACTGGGCATGAGGAGAAGCAACAACATGAACTCACCTTGTATAAAAACATGTCCTGGAAAATTTTGACTTGTTTCATTGGGTGGAAAAAAAGTCTAAATTTTTCTTGCCATGTTTTTATCCTCGCCTTCCAACTTCCAAAAATAATGAGTGTGACAATTATATTTAATACACTGGAATTTTCAGAATACAACTATTACAGCTAATGATGTATTAATCCTCACATCGTTATGAGTGACTCACAAGCCACTTTAATTAAAAGTCACATGTCAGTTTAGAAAAAACTTTGGCCAACACACTGATATTGACCCACCAATGCTAAAGTGACTGGGCAATGTACTGACAATGAGGGACAATGTGGTGACAAGAAGATTACAAGTTGGTCAGGGATGGTTAATGCCCATGTAATAATATTAATAACAGTGGACATTTTGCTGCTTTTCTAATTGCTGTTCCTGCTCAATGATTCTTGCAAATACTTATTATAAGTTTAAGTTAAGTTGAGAATACTCGAGTTAATACATTGCAGAATATAAAAGCATCACAAATGCCACAATGGGTGATTTTAACACCTTTGCAGCACACCAAATTTCATCTTAGCCACCCTACAAAATTGAATAATTGTAAAAGTAATAGATTTAAAAAGCAACAATAAATAATTTACTGTTGTGCAGTGCAATCCAACCAAATCATTCTACACATCATTGAAATGTTTTGGTTAATACAACAGCAATATATTAGTTACCATGTTCTTTTGTATAAGTTTGGGAATATTAATTGCTAAATTAATCAATACATTTTCTATATTGTACATTTATCTAGACCTGTCATGAGTCTACACAATATGGTGAGTTTGTGTGATGTGGGAAATGTCATTTTATTACTGACATTTGTCTATTTGTCACTCAGACATTTAATGGGTTCTCCACTATTTTTTAAGAAAAATAATGGCTTCTCTCTCTCCATCATGACATATAGGCCATGCTTCAGCATTGGGAAAATGTGACTCATGCATTATTTCTATTATTGCAGTCACTGAATGTTTTAAAATTGTTATTGGTGTCAGATTGTTTTCTCTCGTAGCAGGTTGTTCTTGTCTGGGTGCACGGATTGGATTGACAGCTGGATTTGACAGTGTCTGATTTGTATGATGCTTCTTTCATGTCCAATGATGGTGGACAATCCTTATGTGGCTCAGAGAAACCAAATGTTTTGTGGAGTTTTATCAATATCTGCTTTGCAATGAATAGGTATTTTCTTGTGCAATTCATTATGATTGATTCGATGTCTTTGGTTTTAGCAATGCTCCTCTTTAAAAGGCACTTTTAAATAAATGTGACTGGCTTCTATGATCCATTTATATTTTGCAGTACGACAGAACATCAAACTAATTATTTTTTCTTTTAAAGGTGATTTAATGGAGCTATTAGAGGTTTGCCAATGTGAAAGGGGTTAAATACTTCAAACAGTATGCCCTACTTTTCATTTTTTTAATGATATTGTGTGAATTAAAACACATGCCAGTACTAGTAACTCATTAAGAGTATTACGATAAACCGAAGAACCATATGCCGGAAGGCATCAATGTTTAAATGTTATCAGCTTTTGTTTTGTGTTTGATCTAAACTACCATTAAAATATTCTTCGACTTTTACACCTTTTAACCGTTTTTTTCTCCCTGCCTACTTAGAAAAATGATTGGAAGCTTCTTTCTTGCTAAGCAAAGTTGCAAAAAAATTTATTTCTTATAAATCATCTCATCAGGAAACAAATGTTCATTCTGTCATTGCTATCTATTTACTTTTGTGCTTTATTTTGAAAGTCTTAGTAAGTATATGTCTGTTTTCTCTCTTTTAGAATTGTTCATCATTTTCGCCTGTGCCCCATTCTGACCCCTTTCCATTTTAATATCATCTTTCTGTGTTTCTAGTTTATGTGCTTTTTGGTTTGCTGTGTTTCATCAAAACTTTGGATTTTCTTTTACCCCTGCTGTTTTGGTATTGATTTGTTTATTCATTTATTACTTAAGAAAGTAATAAATGAATAAACAAATCAATGAGCAGTAGTGATAAAGTTCTACGTGTAACAGAGTTAAGATACACATAGAACTTTATCACTATGACTCATACGGTCTGGAATTACATATCATTAAATCCATTTGCATTTCCCTGTTTCTGGCATGCATTCAGGATCCTATGTTTTAAATAGTTGACATGTGACAAGTTTGTAGATTTATTTATTTATTTACTTATTTATTCGTAGGCTATGCAATGAGTAACTACTGTTTAGGACTGCAAACCATAAGGAGCGAGGGTGGCTGCACATTTACCCAAGCTGACTGGGCATCTGAAAGATGCAGAAAAAAGAATGTATTTTTCCCATCATAAGTCCTGAAATATGACACGCTCCTTACTGAGCATCAGTTAGCCCGAAGGAGTCATCTGACAACTGAGATAGGAGATTACCTCAACTCCCAGCAAGTGAACAGGAAACAAAGTCATAACGCAGTGGTAGGCACAGGACAACACCATAAGTAAGAGCAAAAGCACCACTTTTGCCTGTACTAGAGAATGGGGGCCTAATGAAATTACTGTACTCTCTACTTCATCACTAATATGGAGCAGTACAAATCGTTTTGCCTCTTCAAACACACATCCAAAAAACAAAACAAAAAAAAATGACAACTTCTTTTTTCTTTGTAACTAAAATGTTTTGTCATTATACTCCAGTTTAAGATTTATTATGCTTCATTGATGGAGACTTTTTTAAAATTGCTCTAGTATATTTTTTACCCACATATGGGGTGAAAAACATACACACAGACACAGAGGTTCAGCACCTTGCTCAAGAGCATCTCTGCAGTGCCCAGGAGGTGAACAGACACATGTCCAGCAATCATTCCACACTCAATATTGACGATCTTGAACCAGACAGCCTCCAGCTCTCAAGCCAAGTCCCGGCGGACTGAGCTGCTGCCGGTAGTTGATAAAACCCATTTGTTTCTATTTAAAAAGAATTGTTATGGGGATGCATGAGTAACTGCCATTATCTGCTGTATAAAACCTATTTAAGATACTAATAACCCTTTAGAACTCACTGTTGTTGGACTTTGAAAGATGTTCTATTGGCCTGGATAGGCACAGTCTTCATGACATGGAATAATCTAGATTTCACTGATAAGCTTGTATTTTGGAGTCTTGTAGCAAACCAAGGGTTATGGTAAAGGGGAGGAGTTGACCAAAGGGCATCACTGAAGAGAAAGAAGAGATATCCAAGATGGTAATCACACTGAGTGAAGCTACATGGCAGCAGCAGAGCAAGGGTATCGGAGAGGGAGCTGAATGTGAAGGTCAAAGATCGTTGCAGCAGATTTCATAATAAGGCCATGCTGTTGCTGGTAAAGAAAGTCTGATTGAAATTCTGTTAGAAGAGGGAATGGTCAAACACCTTGGCAAACACATGCTGCATGTAAACACAATTGTTAAACTTTCACTTAGATTACTTCATCTCTTTAAACAGTAATCCCCACCTTTACATTTGAATGAACTCACTTGTAAAAGTCTCACGCTGTCACGCTGTCACCAACTCCACCCAACACCTGTCAATCAAGCACCCAACCAATCACGGCGCCCAACCAATCATCTGCATCTGCCAGAAGGAATCACTTCAACAATGTGGCGTAAGGCATCTGCTATGTTAGGATAAGAAATAACTATACATGGACTTCCCAGTTAACATAATTTTAGAGTGTCATAACTGTTCCAACAATTTTCCTGTTTTTGAGCAGAAAGTCCAAACAGCAGGAACAACACAGAAAACAAATTCTGAGTGAAACTAGCTGGCTAACACGAACAGTCTGTCCAGCTTTGGCTTCTGTTTGGAATCGATGTAGTATCCAAAATACTCCTCGGGTATCTGACAAAAACGGTCTTTAAGTAACTACATACAGTTCTGTTCATGTAGTCAGCTAACAGAACTGTCACTTCTCTAAAATTTCTTTTCCACTTGCTCTTTTGACAGGTGACTTTTCCTTTAACGTTAGCTCCTTTCCCAATCTCACCATTAGTTCGCTTTTTTTCTCCAGTTAGCCTGCTAAGATTCACTTATGGCTTTGCAATGCCCGCCCAGCGTAATCCATGATTTGCCAACACAAAGTCCTAACGTCATCACGTTGGTTTTGGACTACGGTGGGTGCGCTTGGTTTATAATACCATGAGGTCTGATATTATTGTTTAATCATGGAATTTCCACAGGTTCCCGCTAGTATTATATGAAAAAATGATATATGACTTATTTTAATGAATAGATAACCTGCCTTTAGGATACCTCCTCTGTACACCCTTCTCACTACAGCAAATACTGTGGGAAACTTAGCAAAAATACCTAAACTTTAGCTTTAACTTTACTGTAGCTTCAAAACTCACCTTAGGCAACAGGGAAACAACAATGTTTATAAGTAAAGTATTAATGTGTAAGGTGGTTACTTCCATCTAAACAATTTAGTTGTATGAACCAGGACTCTTTATGCAATGGTTTGTATAGAACATAGGATATTTAAGTAAAAAAGAAAACCAACCAACCTTCACATACAAGGTCACGGAGACAGCAGCTTGAAGAAATCACATCATAATATTAAATCTGATTCTTAGAGGGAGATTCAAATCATAAATAAAGTTCAGTCACTAAATGCATACAGCTCTCTTCATAGGAGGGTGCTTCACCCTTTTTCACAAATCTGCAACCCATCATCGAGTGATAAGAATGTCAGTTTGTATGACCCAATTTGTCTGATTCATAGATTAGCTGCACTACCCATAGATAAAACCACAATCCACGTATCTCGAGTCTGGAGAGGGCAATCAGCGAGCACATACCTCCAGGAAAAAAGTTATGAATCCTGCTATAACAACGGCATAACCTATCCAAGTCCAGCTCTGATAGCTTTTCTCATGTAGTCTAAGCACTTAGGTAAAGGGGATGATGTGATACCAAACCTTTCAAGGGCAGACGAGGGCGGGTCAGGGTGTTAAATCCCCCCAGAGCCATTTTTCCTCAAAAATTAATTGACATGCATTTAAAACTTTTTAAATTATGCCATTTAAAATTAAATCCATTCTCTCTCTCTTTCTCCCTCTCTCTCCTTCTCCATCTCTTTCTTTGTTCAGGAAATACAGTAATGTTGAAAATCTTACCATTGTATGTGTTTGAGATGTGAATTTCTTTTTGTGTGAATCTTTTGGATTTTGTGTCAACGTGATGATCTTGTAATTTGGCTTTTATGAATAAAACGTGATTTTAAAAATCAAATCTCTCTCTCTCTCTCTCTTGCTCTCTTACTCACTGATTCACTCTCTCAAATAGACACAGACATAAACAAACCAATGATACCAAACAATAATTACAATAATATGGCTATGCATAGGTGAAGCATCAGCATCGCCACTCATTGATAACTGTGATTCATAGATGTGTGGTGATGTTTGCAGAAATGTTGGATTATTGCTATTATTGCCACTGTTGTTATTGTTAGCTATTATTATGTAGTTTTATTGTATACTATTATCATGCTGTATTGGTAGATGACTGCTTGTCAGTCACTGGGAAGCTGACTTGTATCCTCTAATCAGTGACTGAATAGGGTGTTAAGTTCGACTGTTGTCTAAAATCCCAGTGACCTGGTTACATACAACTCTGTCCCTTTCTCTCCCTCTCTCTTTCTCTATCTCTCTGTCTTTGTCATGGATGGGTAAAGAGCTGTGTGTGCGTGTCTGCGTGTATATGTGTGTGATTTCCATCTGAATTTACACAAAATCCAGCAATGTGTCCCTTTCTTGCAAGGTTGTACAGGGGTGTAGTTGTGTTTATTTATGCTTCATGGTGTTAACGACAACCAACATTTATAGTTCTCTGATTCATCACTGTGTTGTCATTTATCACTTCCTTTTTGTCAGTTTACCTGACCGCTGCTGCTCTTTATGCCGGGGAGGAGAGGCCAACCTGCAAATGAGTTCTATGCCTGAAAAGTGAAAAATAAATTGTTGAATATCCAACCAGTAATTTCAATTAGGTAGAACAAATAATTGTGGTTTTAAGCAAAACTAGCACCTGAATTATTTTTTTAAAAAGCCCTCACTGACCTTTGTCTTTGTCATAATTGGAATCTGCATCTGCATTCACTCCCTGGTCAAATAACTCTGCAGAGACAGCTGGTATTTATCACATCTAGTTCTAATCGGTAGTGATGAAAAAAATGACATACAGGTGGACATGCTAATTAAGGTACCTATTCTAACTTGTTTCCATGACAGCTATGAAGTTGCTTTTCCATCCATCTTTGTTCAGGCAGTGTTGGAACATCATTGAGTTGACATTGACTTTGAAAGAGAGTGAAGGAACCACCGTTATGCTGTCACCAGCGTCCACGCTTCTCTCTCATGTTCCCTGTTTCATGTTGTTGAACATGACTCACCAAAAACAGAAAAATAAACTGAAGGAGGAGAGAAGAGGCAGGTACGTATTGGAAGCACGTCTAATCATGTGTATAAAACCCGCATATATGTGCTTGTTTGGACTGGAAATGTTGACGTTACATGTAATCCTCAAGATATAAACATCTGATTTAAGAACATTCGTAGATATGAACAACCGCACGCCGCCATATCCAACTACTGCAGTTCCCCTCACTGCCGCAACCCCTGCAGAGCAGCAGGACTGCGTATGCGCTAGGGTTGAGTCGAATACTCGTGCTGAAGAATCCTCATAACCAGCTGTCCACAACCTTTTTTGCGCCACGGACCGGTTTCATCTAAGACAATATTTTCACGGACCGGCCTTCATTTGCTCGATAATCGTTAATGATGCCAGGACAGCTGCAGTCTAATAATAAATTATCTGCAGTGATTTTATGTAAAATGCAGACATCAACAGACAATAAACAAGCTTTTCTCATAAATTGATAATCAACATCCCTGTAAAGGAAATAATTGTAAGAAATAATTAGAGTAAAAGCTCGATTCAAGTGTACTGATGAGCTTGTTCTGAAAAATAGCGACTTACAATCAGTGCATTCAACATAGGAGAAATACTGATAATTTCCAATAACAGGGTGAACAAGTCAATCAAATAATAATAATTACAATAATGGGAATTAGTAATGTAGCCGCAAGAGGGCACAAGCCAGTGTCTTATTGTGCCGGTCCCAAGCCTGGATAAATACAGAGGGTTGCGTTAGGAAGGGCATCCGGCGTAAAACTTTTGCCAAATCAAAGATGCGAATCAAACCTATGACTTCCATACCGGATCGGTCGATGCCCGGGTTAACAACGACCGCCATCGGCGCTGTTGACCTACAGGGTGCCGGTGGAAATTGGATTACTGTTGGTCGAAGAAGGAGAGGAGGAAAGTGCGTTCGCACGAAGAAAGAGAAGAGGAGCGCCAAGAGCAGTGCCAGCAGTGTGATGGGAAGATGGAAAGAGTAAAGAGTTGATGAACGTGGAAAATGAGAGAGAACAAAGACTAGAAGAGGTGACTGTTGTGGACCAGGATGTAGCAAAGATTAGTCAGGATGAAGTGAGGAGAGCACTGAAGAGGATGAAAAGTGGAAAGGCAGTCGGTCCTGATGATATACCTGTAGAGGTTTGGAAGTGTCTAGGAGAGGTGGCAGTAGAGTTTCTGACTGGGATGTTCAACAGGATCTTAGATAGTGAGAAGATGCCTGAGGAGTGGAGGAGAAGTGTGCTGGTGCCCATTTTCAAGAACAAGGGAGATGTGCAGAGTTGTGGTTACTACAGAGGAATAAAGCTGATGAGCCATACAATGAAGTTATGGGAAAGAGTAGTGGAAGCTAGACTAAGGGCAGAAGTGAGCATTTGAGAGCAGCAGTATGGTTTCATGCCAAAAAAGAGTACTACAGATGCAGTATTTGCTTTGAGGATGTTGATAGAGAAGTGCAGAGAAGGCCAGACGGAGCTGCATTGTGTTTTTGTAGATCTGGAGAAAGCTTATGACAGGGTGCCCAGAGAGGAACTGTGGTATTGTATGAGGAAGTCTGGAGTGGCAGAGAAGTATGTTAGAGCGGTGCAGGACATGTATGAGGACTGTAAGACAGTGGTGAGGTGTGCTGTAGGTGTGACAGAGGAGTTCAAGGTGGAGGTGGGACTGCATCAGGGATCAGCTCTGAGCCCCTTCTTGTTCGCTATGGTGATGGACAAGCTGACAGACGTAGGGTAGGGAAGAGGTGGAGGAGAAGCTAGAGAGGTGGAGGTTTGCCCTGGAAAGGAGAGGGATGAAGGTTAGCCGCAGTAAGACAGAGTACATGTGTGTGAATGAGAGGGACCAAAGTGGAAGAGTGAGGTTACAGGGAGAAGAGATCAAGAAGGTGGAGGATTTTAAGTACCTCGGGTCAACAGTCCAGAGCAATGGAGAGTGGGGAAAAGAGGTGAAGAAACTTGTGCAGGCAGGATGGAATGGGTGGAGAAAAGTGTCAGGTGTGATGTGTGATAGAAGAGTTTCAGCTAAAATGAAAGGAAAGGTGTACAAAACTGTGGTGAGACCAGCGATGTTGTTTGGTCTAGAGACATTGTCACTGAGGAAAAGACAGGAGGCAGAGCTGGAGGTAGCAGAGATGAAGATGCTGAGGTTCTCTTTGGGAGTGACCAGGAAGGATAGGATCAGGAATGAGTACATCAGAGGGACAGCACATGTTCGAGGTTTTGGAGATAAAGTCAGAGAGGCCAGACTGAGATTGTTTGGACATGTCCAGAGGATAGATAGTGAATATATTGGCAAAAGGATGCTGAGTTTTGAACTGCCAGGCAGGAGGCCTAGAGGAAGACCAAAGAGGAGGTTTATGGATGTAGTGAAAGAGGACATGAAGGTAGTTGGTGTGAGAGAAGAGGATGCAAAGGACAGGGTTAGATGGAGGCAATTGATTCGCTGTGGCAGCCCCTGGAGGGAAAAGCCGAAAGGAAAAGAAGAAGACAATAATGGGAATTAGTGGTTGGGGACCGCTGATCTATGGGTAACGGGAGACAATGACACCTGAAGTGTGTTCCAGACATCTGGTCTACTTCACAGTTTGGTTTTCTTTAAAGTCACTGCAGAAAATCCCACTTCACAAAGACAGGAGGTTGGAAATGAAAACAGGGTATTGATACTTTTTGGGCGATCTCAGGATAATCTGCCTTGATTTTACTCCAGAGCACTGGTGCAGTTGTGGGCGCTTAATTTAGGGGTAACCCACCACGTGACCGAAACCTGTCAAGCGTACAGACACACGCATTCGTCTGTGTGTCATCCCGCACAGACGTCAGTTTTCCAAATAAAACATCTTTAGACTGGTAATCAATAAAAAAAGGAAAGTCAAACGTTCTGTGCCATCCGTTACCTAATGACCCGGTGGTTGGGGACCAATGAAATAGACGGATGTACGAGAATTGGGTAATTTTTCTAAATAAAACATCTTTCAGACTCCGAAATTAATAAAACGGAAGTAATGTAAATAATTTTTTCTTTCTGTGTGGTACCAAATGACCCGCGGACTCGTACCGTTCGCCGCCCAGGGTTTGGGGACCCCTGCTCATAACTGACTGTCTTCAAGCTCTGTGATTGGCCAGTCACACACATTGCCCACCCCTCCCTACAGAGACTGCAGCCAGAGCAGAGCTGTCACTCACTGCCCCACTCTTGCACACACACACAGACATTGACTGATCTCTCTGTTTGTGGCTTCACTGTAGCTCACGTTGCTTTCCTTGGGTTTTCTTCAGCTTGCCTGTATTCTGCTCTATTTAAGGTTACTTGGTGAACTTGTTTTGTTTTGTTTTGTTTTGTTTTGTTTTGTTGCACGTACGCGGTGCATTTGACCATACAGAGCTGAAAACTGCTCATGTCTCATTGGTCACTGCCACCACTCCAGTCGTTTTTCTTTTTTTTGACCTTTTTTTCCTCCCACCTCCAAAAACATGCACTTCAGGTTAATTGGCCCAACCCAAATTGCCTGTAGGAGTGAGTGTGTGTGTGTGCATGGTTGTCTGTCGTTGTGTGTGGCTCCGCGGTACACTGGTGTTGTGCCTGGAGTGTCCCCTGCCTCACGCCCTATGCCAGCTGAGATAGGCTCCAGTTCCCTGACCCGCTGCAGCGGATTAAGTGGAAGAAAATGGATGGATGGATGCACAGATATTTCAACTGTTATATAGCGCACACACACACACACACATGCTCTCTCTCTATCTCTCTCTCTTTTTCTCTTGCTCTAAAATTAAACAAAAAAATTTAAAAAGAAAAAAAATAAAAAATTTGTGCTGAGTGTGACAATTCTTGTTCATGCACAAGTTGTAGTTCATACTTTCCTATCGCATGCATTGTATTCATTAATGCACTTCATGTTCTGAGTTCATAAAAAACTTGTCATGAAAATAATTTCTTTATTATTGTGATCAAAAGCACTGAATATCAATTCTGAGGCTATTCTGTAAATATTCATTCATACACTCACGTGTTCTTTTGTGATCAAGAAAACATTGATTTGAATGTCAATTTTGAGGCTGTTCTGTAAATAGTTTTAAAATAAACAATAAACATAGCAACTTTTGATCAATCCATATCAATTTCACACTTAAAATATAATGTACCGATTTAAGCCCCACCTATTTCTGGTCAAACCACACCCACAGATACATATAATGTAGATACGATACATATAATTTAGGCCACGTTCAGACTGCAGGCATATCAGATTTCCTTCCATATCTGATTTTTAGGGATGAATGTTCACACTGTTTTAGCAAGTGTCCAAATGCGATCTTGCTCTGTTCAGGCAACCGGGCTTCCAGACCGGTTGCCGTTACTACGGCAACCGGTCTGACAGGTTGCCGTAGTAACGACGTTGGGGCGGAGTTGTCATTCAGTGCGCGTAATGTGTGAGTTCATATAATTGCGACGGCGGCAACAACAACAACGACGACGAACATGAAGTTTTGTTACCTTAGCCTACTGGCGATATAACTGTCTGGTAGAGGCGGAGAAAACACACACACACCAGACATCGTCAATTTCTTCTTCCATTTTTTTACGGCTCCATAATGCGTGACGCTCTTCCTTCTGGTGCCTTGCCCTCGCGTAGCGGATATGTCGTCACGGTTCGCCATATGTGGAGTGTTTGGAGCTGTTCAGACTGAAAACGCCTCTGTCCCTATCTGACACCAAACTACCTCCCGAATGTGGTTTCAATCCATCCAGCAAAATTTCATGTGGTATGGGACTGTTCAGACTACAAACGAGATATGCAACATCAATCTGGATGGGTGAAAAATCAGATATAGGTGACTAGTCTGAACAAGGCCTTAGACGGTTGAACAGATACAGATAGTGGTGTACACGCTCAGCCCAAGTACGTGCATCTCCAATACTCAAGTCCACCGGTTTTTTCTTGTACGTGTCTCTTTGAGCATCTCAGCACATCAGACTTTGTACCTTCTTGAATACTTATCATTCATCATGGCTGATAAAGCAAAGGCTAGTGGTATTGGCAAAAAGCATAAGGCAAGTAATGATAGTGGTAGTGGCGATGATCTCTCTGATGACAACTCTGCCTCAGACTAATACAATACAATACCTCCTCCCTCTCACTCTCACAGTTACATTATGGTACTACTGTACTTTATTTCATTTATGTGTTGTTTATGTCCTGATATAGTTTCTGGTAAGACTTAGGGAATAGTTGTTGTTTTTTTTATTTAGAGTAGTTGTGGCATTAAAATGCCCTCAAATGGAAATTATAGATACATCCATACATTTATTTTCTTCTGCTTCTTCCACATTTTTGTGGGTCAGGAGTGTTGCTGAAACCTATCCCAGCGGACTATGGGTGAAAGATGGGGGAACATTATGGGTGTGTTGTTGGTGCACAGCAGAGCCACACAAAAGGCAAACAATTCATACACACACCCACATCTACGGGCAATTTTGACATGACCAATCCACCTTAACTGCAAGTTTTTAGAGGTGGGAGGAAGCCAGAAAACATGGAGAGAACCCATACAGACACTGGGAGACTATAAAAACTCAAAAAGGACTCAGACAGTGAGAGCATTACCCACTGCCTCACTGTGCTGCAACTATAGATTGAAACTTAATACATAATGACTTACGAACAATTCAACTTACTAACAGCCTCTCAGAACCAATTTTGTTCATAGGTTGAGGACTTCCTGTATTTTGTGAATTCATTTTTAGCAGAAGAACGAGGACATTTGTATTTGTTTGACGTTTGTGGATATTTTTTGAAAATACAGTTTGCACCACATCATCATTTCACAAGCTGAGTTTGCAACCAGATCAACTTTACTGAGGGCTGTCCTTGTTTTTTTTCGCTGGCAGTCAAACGATGACACCGTCAGTCTTCAAGTATCAGAACTTCCACCAAATTTATGAGCTAAAAGTCACAAACTTGTGAGGATTTTACTTCATGGGGAGTCTCTAATGCTGGCAGGAAGGTAACTTCAACTGCCAAGGGAATATGTTAAGTAGGTGGAAGCAGAAAATATCGGTCCTAATGAAATTTAATTAGCTTAAAATCAGGCTGTGTTCCATCCAAAGTTTTGTGACCTTTTTCTTAAACTAGTATTACCTTTTTTGAGAGATATCACATTTTGAAATGAGTAGACCAGTGACCACTAATTTGTTGTGATGAGCAACTCAGTTGTTTTCATGTAGCCGGAAGAGGACACAAGCCAGTGTCTTATTGTGCCAGTCCCAAGCCCGGATAAATACAGGGGGTTGCGTCAGGAAGGGTATCCGGCATAAAACTTTTGCCAAATCAAACATGCGAATCAAACCTATGACTTCCATACCGGATCGGTCGATGCCCGGGTTAACAACGACCGCCATCGGTGCTGTTGACCTACAGGGTGCCGGTGGAAATTGGACTACTGTTGGTTGAAGAAGGAGAGGAGGAAAGTGTGTTCGTAGGAAGAGAGAGAAAAGGAAAGAGTAAAGGACTGAGAGTAGGGACGTTGACTGTTGGAACTATGACAGGAAAAGGTAGAGAGTTGGTTAACATGATGCAGAGGAGGAAGGTAGACATACTGTGTGTCCAGGAGACCAGGTGGAAAGGTAGCAAGGCTAGAAGTTTAGGAGCAGGGTTCAAGTTGTTCTGTCATGGTGCAGATAGGAAAAGATACGGAGTAGGGGTTATCTTGAAGGAGGAATTTGTTAGGAATGTCCTGGAGGTAAAAAGAGTGTCAGATAGAGTGATGAGTCTGAAGCTAGAAATCGATGTTGTTAGTGTTGTTAGTGGGTATGCTCCAGAGGTAGGATGTGAGCTGGAGGAGAAGGAGAAATTCTGGTTGGACTTTAATGAAGTGATGCAGAGCATACCTAGAAGTGAGAGAGTTGTCATTGGTGCAGACTTCAATGGAAATGTTTGTGCAGGAAACAGAGGTGATGAGGAGGTGATGGGCAGGTTTGGTATCCAGAAGAGGACCGCAGAAGGACAGATGGTGGTTGACTTTGCAAAAAGGACGGAAATGGCTATAGTGAATACTTTCTTCCAGAAGAGGCAGGAACATAGGGTCACCTATAAGAGTGGTGGCAGGAGCACACAGGTAGACTACATCTTGTGTAGACGGTGTAATTTGAAGGACATCAGTGACTGCAAAGTAGTGGTAGGTGAGAGTGTAGCCAAACAACATAGGATGGTGATGTGTAGGATGACTCTGGTGGTGAGGAAAATGAGGAGGACAAAGACAGAGCAGAGGACAAAATGGTAGAAGCTGAAAAAGGAAGAGTGTTGCATGACTTAAGAAGGAGTTAAGACAGGCTCTGGGTGGTCAGGAGGGGCTTCCAGATGACTGGACTACTCCAGCTAATGTGATCAGGGAGACAGGTAGGAGAGTACTTGGTGTGTCATCTGGAAGGAAAGTAGATAAGGAAACTTGGTGGAGGAATGAGGAGGTACAGGAGTGTATATAGAGAAAGAGGTTAGCTAAGAAGTGGGACACTGAGAGGACTGAGGAGAGTAGACAGGAGTACAGGGAGATACAGCATAAGGTGAAAGTAGAGGTAGCAAATGCCAAACAATGACTTGTATGATGACTTGTATGCTAGTTTGGACAGTAAGGAGGGAGAGACTGATCTATACAGGTTGGCAAGACAGAGAGATAAGAGATGGGAAGGACGTGCAGCAGGTTAGGGTGTTTAAGGATAGGGATGGAAGTCTATTGACAGTAGTGTGACGGGAAGATGGAAAGAGTACTTTGAAGAGTTGATGAACGTGGAAAATGAGAGAGAACAAAGAGTAGAAGAGGTGGCTGTTGTGGACCAGGAAGTAGCAAAGATTAATCAGGATAACGTGAGGAGGGCATTGAAGAGGATGAAGAGTGGAAAGGCAGTCGGTCCTGATGATATACCTTTAGAGGTTTGGAAGTGTCTAGGAGAGTTGGCAGTAGAGTTTCTGCCTAGGTTGTTCAACAGAATCTTAGATAGTGAGAAGATGCCTGAGGAATGGAGGAGAAGTGTGCTGGTGCCCATTTTTAAGAACAAGGGAGATGTGCAGAGTTGTGGCAACTACAGAGGAATAAAGCTGATGAACCATACAATGAAGTTATGGGAAAGAGTAGTTGAAGCTAGACTAAGGGCAGAAGTGAGTATCTGTGAGCAGCAGTATGGTTTCATGCTAAACAAGAGTACTACAGGAGCAGTACTTGCTTTGAAGATGTTGTAGAGAAGTACAGAGAAGGCCAGACGGAGCTGCGTTGTGTTTTTGTAGATCTGGAGAAAGCTTATTACAGGGTGTCCAGAGAGGAACTGTGGTATTGTATGAGGAAGTCTGGAGTGGCAGAGAAGTATGTCAGAGCGGTGTATGACATGTATGAGGACTGTAAGACTGTGTGACAGAGGAGTTCAAGGTAGAGGTTGGACTGTATCATGGGTCAGCTCTGAGCCCCTTCTTGTTTGCTATGGTGATGGACAGGGTGACAGACAAGGTTAGACAGGAATCTCCAAGGACTATGATGTTAGCAGATGACATTGTGATCTGCAGTGAAGGCAGGGAAGTGGTGGAGGAGAAGCTAGAGAGGTGGAGGTTTGTTCTGGAAAGGAGAGGAATGAAGGTTAGCCTCAATAAGACAGAGTACATGTGTGTGAATGAGAGGGACCCAAGTGGAAGAGTGAGGCTACAGGGAGAAGAGATTAGGAAGATGGAGGATTTTAAGTACTTAGGGTCAACAGTCCAGAGCAACGGAGAGTGTGGGAAAGATGTGAAGAAGCGTGTACAGGCAGGATGGAACGGGTGGAGAAAAGTGTCAGGTGTGATGTGTGATAGAAGAGTTTCAGCTAAATTGAAAGGAAAGGTGTACAAAACTGTGGTGAGACCATCAATGTTGTTTGGTCATTAGACAGTGTCACTGATGAAAAGACAGGAGGCAGAGCTGGAGATAGCAGAGATGAAGATGCTGAGGTTTTCTTTGGGAGTGACCAGAATAGATAGGATCAGGAATGCGTACATCAGAGGGACAGCACATGTTAGAGGTTTTGGAGATAAAGTCAGAGAGGTCAGACTGAGATGGTTTGGACATGTCCAGAGGAAAGATAGTGAATATATTGGTAGAAGGATGCTGAGTTTTGAGCTGCCAGGCAGGAGGCCGAACTGCTGTGCAGGGGGCTGACACTAGAGGAAGACCAAAGAGGAAGTTTATGAATGTAGTGAAAGAGGACATGAAGGTAGTTGGTGCGAGAGAAGAGGATGCAGAAGACAGGGCTGGATGGAGGCAATTGATTCACTGTGGCGACCTCTGAAGGGAAAAGCCGAAAGGAAAAGAAGATGACAGTTTCTGAGGCAAAATATTACCAGACAAAGTGATGTACTATGATTTTGTTTTTACCATAACAAATCCCACTCCTTTTAATGACAAACCTAAAATGTGAAGGCAACCAATCAGAAGCAGAGGAAGGTCTGTTCCAGAAAGGCAGTTAAATTGCAAATTTGCCAGTTTGGGATCAATAAAGTATATCTTATCTTATATGCTTTAATCTAAATGTGCTGTTACTTCATAGGTAGTAGAATCCTTGACTTAATCCTTCATTCCTTCAGTCATTAATTTTCTTTACCACATTTCCACTTATGCGGGCCATGTAGGTTGCTGGAGCCTATCTCAGCAGACGTATGGACATGAGGCGGGGAGATGTTCCGGACACATTGCTAGCGTATCACGGAATCACACGGAACACGAACAACCATTCACGCACTCATTCACATCATAGCATTGCAGCACAGTGGTGCAGTGGGCAGTTGTTACCACTGTCACCTCATAGCAAGATGGTTCCGGGTTTGAGTCCTGTTCTATGTGGAGTTTTGTATATTCTCCCCATGTCTGTGTGGGTTCTCTCAGGGTACGCCGGTCTCCTCCCACCTCCAAAAACATGCAGCTTAGGTAGATTGGTCGGTTTCCAAATTATCCGTAGGTGTGAGTGTGTAATAGATTTATTCATTCATTCATTCATTCATTCATTCATTATCCTGACCGCTTCATCCGCTTGCATGGGTCACGGGGAGCTGAAGCCTAACCCAGCTGGCATAGGGCATGAGGCGGGGCAAACTTCAGGCACGACGCTAGTACACCGCTGAGCTACACAGAGACATACAAACACACACACACTCACTCCTATGGACAATTTGGAACGGACAATTAACCTGAAGTTCATGTTTTTGGAGGTAGGAGGACCCAGAGAGAAGACTTAGTTTACCGTAAATGAGAGTGCAGTCCCCTGTTATTACCAGACTGCTCCTGCTGCCATATGTCAACCCACACATCATAAATCTTTTAAGTGGTATGAAACATAATTAATGTACCGGTAATCAAAGTACACCAGAGAGTTTTAAATTCATAATATCTCTGAATGTTCTGATTGTAATTGTACTCTCAGTTTTTCTCTTCACTGTACATTGAAGTTCTGCTTTCACACAGTGCTCTCTGCTGAGGATGATTGGCACGCTAGGAAAGAAGCATCACATTTATAAAGTTTACTTTGGATGTCCCTATCCTTCATGTGTTTGGATGTGTTTTGTTGGCAGATACTCTTGGTCCTTACAAACTAAACATTGTGGCCTGTCAACAATTCCCCAAATGTATTTGTTTACCAAGAGATCTTCAAATGCTTATTGTAAGCACAGAATTGATAAGACAGAATGAAACTTGTTTGGGGAAAAAGCCTTGATATTGAATGTACAGCTATGGTGAAAGTACAGCCCTACTTTTCACAATTTGGAGTGGCTCTGTTACATAAAAAAGAATGGATTGGAAGCTGTCAGAAAAATCTCATTAATTTACAATGTGTTTCATCTGCTTTCTTCTAACTAATGTGAACACTTTATTCATGATAGAAGTATTAACACTTTAGAGTCCATCGTTTTGGAAGATTTTTTCTTTTTTGTAATATAAAAGCTACAATGAGCTGCCGATAACTTTTCTGTTTATTGTCGTAATTAGACTGACTTCTGACATCTCCAAATAAAAATTAATTTACATTCCCCTAGGCTACACTAGCTAACTATTATTTAATGTGAAGTATTCCACCTCATTACTTTCAAGACACCAGCTCACCCACTTGCACTCCCATACCAAACAAATGATAATGACCTATTCTCTCACAATGTGGGTCGTCCCCCATATGTCCACCAAAATGGCTGCAATAAAGTTTTGTTTGCAGGACTTTAGGAGTTAGATTGTTTTGGTCTATGTAGTATAAATGCACATCCATGTCAGAGAATTACTTTTTTAAAGTATGGCTAGTTTATTCTATCTTGCAGTTGTCCACTCTTTATGTCAGATCTAACTTTTCTTGTTATGTTCCATTAGAGTTTCAAATTCAACACCTCTAGTTCTATTCTAGTCTCATTTTTGCCAGTGTGAATCCTGACTGCTTTGCAGCCTGTCTACCTTTATCTCATATCTGTTCCCATCCTTTTATTCTTCACCTTCATCTAAATCTGACTTTGTCTGTCTCCACTGCTTGCTGTACAATCATATGCCTCCCAAAAAAAGATAAAAGTCACTTGGAGCCACTTGCTGCCTGTGACTCATCAGCTATCTATCATTCTCTGTCAGTGTCAGGTGAAGTTAGTGTTACGCATGTATAAACTGAAGCCGTTTCAAGGTATGCTCTCAACACATAGCAGGTCGGAAATATTTTGCAACTTATTTGAAACCAGACCTAAGTTTCCACATTAAAAAAAAAAAGTACTATGAACCTGAACATATATAATTGGACAGGGAAAATGTTTTCAAGTTCAGTCAGGACAAACTAAAAAGATTAACAATATATGAGGCAATTAAAGTCATTAAATCAGAAGTGCAGTCTTTGGCTCTTAGGAAGAAGATCATGAAGGGAAACCGTCCCATGAAATATATACTTCTGCAATGATGGGAAGGTGCCCCTGGAGCCCAGACACTGGTGGCAGTGTGGAATGAATCTCAGTCTCAGGATGACTTCACAGATGATCCTTATGATTGGAAGATTCAGTTGAAAGTGACCAGGTGTCATGGGTGGAGGTGATGCAGGAGTGGAGTTGGGTTACATATCTTACTATACTGAAATAGCAGCTAAATGACAGCAGAGAAGAAGCAGGCATCTTTAAAGTTTAAAAGCAAATGATTGGCTCACATGAGAATGCGACTGGTTGTGACCAGATTGGAGAATGAGGTATTAAGGCCTAGAATGGCGAGACAGTGCTTCTCATCTAAGAGATGGTCTTCCTGTCTGAACTTTTCCGTGGCTTCATTCGTTTTCAGTAGAATATTAGGACATTTTATGTTGTCATATGAATCTTTAAGCACTGTTGTTGCTCTCCCTTTGATTGCAATTTCAATGTAGAGAAAAACTAGATGGAAGGATCCACTACAATCTGAAAATCGATTTTCCACATTGATTTTTGTTTGTGTCTAACTAGTTTTACAGCAGTTTTATCTGCTCTTGGCACAATCCATGTGTGACTGGGCATGTAATCGATCATTGGAGCTGCATCACGTAACGCATGTTGACGCCAGAACATAGGCAGCTTTCATCCACTCACTACTTGTCATCTGTATGTGTTGAGATGCTGAGCATCATGCTGCCTTTGTGTGCCTGGAAATTTCTAAATAATGCCTTAGGCAATTAGGAACATTACTAATAAGTGAAGAAAAAGAACTGACATAAATTAGCAGATTTGAACTGCAAATGAATGTGAATATTCATTGAGTGTAAATACATCCTGTTCTGCAGCTAGCTACTAATACAGTGTTGTTAGCCTCTTACATTACTGGGTATCTTTATTATCCTTATCCCTATTATTTATAAGTTTGACGGCAATCTCAATGCTGCCCTTGGTCTAGTAATAACTCCTGATTTACCTGACATCCTTTCATACTGTCAGATCTGGACAGACATTTCTACAAACATATGCATCAATTACAAAACCCATTAATATCCATCATGTTCTGCCATAAATCATATAGATGGGCAGTCAGTCAGACTCTAATTATTTCTGAGAAAGAAACCGAAGTCTGTGATTAGTTTTAGTCATTTTTGCCTCCATGTGATTAATATCAGCTTTGAAATAATAAATGGGGAAAATGAATTGGATTTAAGTCGGCGCATTTGTAATTGTGAATTTGAGCATGGCATATTAGTATGAAGTTTTGACAGAAATCTGTTCCCGTCATTGTCTCATCTCCCACTCCTCTGAGTCTGTGAAAAATACAATGATCAGTGCTTTGACATGTTGTTTGTATCAGAGCATCTAAAAATATCATGAAGTCTACAAATGTCACACAGAAATCTAACAATTTCCCCGGGATTCTGTGTCATTTTGAAGGATTTAAAACATTTCTGCTGAAAGATAAAGAAAAAAAAACATTTACCCAAGAGAAACAGACACAATACAAAAACTCAGAGTAATCATCATTTTATTGTAATTAAATCTGTTTTTTTTTTCTTTTTGGCATTTACCAGTGTGGATTAGTAGCAGTGCTTCTATAAAATCCTTAGTGTGCTCCCACAATACTGTACTCCCTCTACCAGGGGAGAATTAATTTCCATTGAGATGACCATTTTTAATGTATGCACATCATATTAATTCCCTGCTTTGTCTGAGCAGTCATTAAAGCAATTTTTCCTAGCCCTTCCTAAACTTACACACACTCCAGTGAGTTATGCGTGCATTACAGCCTGCCTTCAAGCTTCAGTGAGCAGGGGATATCTTAAATACAAATTGTTAAAGGTTCTTGTTCTTGCTACTTAGTACCAGGAAATCTCATTTGGATGCTATAAATCCCATTGAACAGAGGTCCTAATTCAAATTCAGTATTTAGATTTCTCATTATTGCAGACGGTTGTATACTTTAAATCTTATCGATCTCTTTGTTCAGCAATTTCTCTTCATTACGAGAATAATCAGATTTACAAAGGCTGCATATATGAGATTAAAAAATATCCCGCACATTCCAATGGCAGCACATGAGGTCTTTTCACACAACATTGGCCCATACACAATACTGAGTAATGTGTTCTGGCATATAACGGTTTTAGCAAAATCAATTTTTGCACAATAGCCAGCCCATGCTGGAACCTGCCCCATGGAATGAAGGAAAGCATATTACTTCTAGTGCAAACCCTATTATTAAAGACACACAGTCATACATTATTTAGTGGACGCCAGTTTCACAGAGCTGGTTCAAAAACAAACGTGAATTATTCATAAGTATCCAGATTTTCTTGGTTTTCTGAATGTTATTAATATGAGGCGTGATCGTTACATCACGAAATCAAAAGCTGTAGCTTTTAATTTGGTGAGTTTGGAGAAGAATGCAATGATAGAATTCCATGACCCTTATACCTAACAGGTCAACCAGCGGTGGCACTTATTCACAATGAAGGGGGAATCCTGGAGGAATATCGATTCAAGCCTATGTTAAAGCCTGAGCTATTATTCTGCAGCTGAAAGGGGATCACCCTTTTGCCCAGGGATCAATGAAAAGCCTGAAGCCATAATTACTATGCACTTGATGGTGTTATTATTACTATAGCATCCACTGGTGAAATAGATTATATAGCTCCATCAAATATATGTCAGCAGAACTTGAAATTTATCCAATGCATCCCATCTTGTATGCCGTTTAATCAAGTAGAAACACCAGCATTTAAACCTTTTTGCTTTTTGATACAGTTGAGGACTTCATAAAACTTCGATAAACTTGAAGTGATCTAATCTTTTATTACATAGAAAAACGAAAAAATTATGGCAATTATTTTTTTTGTTTTCTAAATACAGTACATATTATTCACATTTGTAAATACTCGCTTGAAGTATTTGCTGACATTATTCTTGGAGACTTAATGGAGAAAAGGATTTTAAATGAGCTACCAGTGCTTTGATGGCGACTCAAATTGCTCTAACTGTTTTCTAAATGTCATAGGCCACAACCCAGATGCCGACTCACTTGCACACGGCCTGGGGGAGAAAGTGATAAAGGTTGCAAATGTCAATTATGACTGATAAAATTTGCACTGAGAGATTTGTGTTATCTCTGTTGGTTTTGTCCGTTGCAACACGTGCACAGTAAGACTGGACTGAACCAACCAATGCCTGACCAGTGATACAAGCAAATTGATTTTATCGAATCATTGAGTTAGAACTGAGCTGTTAAGTCTGAGATGAGGGTTTTCCATTCTAGACAGATGGGTAACTTCTACCAATGGGTTTTTCTCACACTCTTCCCTTTTTTCTTGAGCCTGAAGCAGCTGGTGCACCATTTCAGTTCTTTAGTCATATATTAGATATACACTGTAAATGTACATGCTGTTTACAGATTTCAAAACATCCCAGGCACAGCCAAATATTACTTCATTATCCAAGGACTAGCATACCCAGTTCTTTATAAACAATAAAAGGAATGTAAAGACAGGGTGTAATCAACGGACATCATGGGTCTAGTGACTGTTGTCCTGTTATAAAACAATGACTCTGTGGACATTAAAGCAGCTGTCAGGTTGTAAAGCAATCCCCCTGCCCTCAAGTGCTTGCTTCACATTACCGTAACAATCACTGCATGAATAAAAAGGTGTGTAAAAACAGCATTAGAAACATAAATGAACTCCAAGCAAAAAAAAAAATTCAAAATGAACGTACTCATGTGAATCCAAGCTTTAAATAACCAAATCCTTCTAATGACAGTTGAAAAGATACATGTTACATTATTTCTGACACACATCAAATCTGAAATCTGACTCAAAATGTTCTTCAGAAACAAATAGCATTAATTTCATTAAAAAAGTTGCAGTTCACAGGGATACAAAAAACATAGAAACAATGACAAAAAATCCCAAGTAATGTGTATTTATAAAAAAATATATAGTTGGAATCAAACTTTTTTTTGGCTCCCATTTTATAGATGTATTGGAAAATTAATAGGTCAGCCATCCACCACATTCTGAAAGCATTCCTGAGGAATCTAGACAATTCCTCGTTGAGAACACACACTGTGACCACCTTCTTCATATCGAACTTTTCAAATAGAGTTAAGTCATACTGTGACGGCAACTCTGGAATATTCAATAATTTATTTATTTTTTTTAACCAGGCCTTGGTGGACTTTTACGTTTGACTGGGATCAGTGTCCTTTTAGAATGTTCATTTTTGACTAAGTTTGATGTGTTTGCCAAATTTTCATAAGGAGTTATTAAACCTTTATTTTAGTTATTGCTTAGACAAAAGAAAATGGACAGGCAAACAAATTATTAGCTACATTTACAATAAAAAATATAACACGCTAGGTGTGTTATTTTAGTTAGCCTAATGTTTTACAAATACTTTTACACAAGGACTTACAAGTTCTTCTTTGTGAGCATATTAAAAGCTTTGTGTTGTCACAGTATTTATTCAACATAAAATAAAAAATCAAATCAAACATGCAAATCAAATCTATTACTTCAATACCGGATGACGACCACCATCGGTGTTGTGCACCTACAGGGTGCCAGTGGTAATTGGACTACTGTTGGTCAAAGAAGGAATGGAGGAAAGTGTCTTTATAGGAAGAGAGGGATGTGGAATGCCAAGAGTATAAGTCTGAGAATAGGGACGATGAGTGTGGCAACTATGACAGGAGAAGGTAGAGAGTTGGTTGACATGATGCAGAGGAGGAAGGTAGACATACTGTGTGTCCAGGAGACCAGGTGGAAAAGGTAGCAAGGCTAGAAGTTTAGGATCAGGGTTCAAGTTGCTCTATCATGGTGTAGACAGGAAGAGATAGGACAGATGGTGGTTGACTTTGCAAAAAGGATGGAAACGGTTATAGTGAATACTTTCTTCCAGGTGAGGCAGGAACATAGGATGACCTATAAGAGTGGTGGCAGGAGCACACAGGTAGACTAAATCTTGTGCAGACAGTGTAATCTGAAGGAGATCAGTGACTGCAAAGTAGTGGTAGGTGAGAGTGTAGCCAAAGAGCATATGATGGTGGTGTGTAGGATGACTCTGGTGGTGAGGAAGATGAAGAGGGCAAAGGCAGAGCAGAGGACGAAATGGTGGAAGCTGAAAAAGGAAGAGTGTTTCGGGACTTTTAGGAAGGAGTTAAGACAGGCTCTGGGTGGTTAGGAGATTCTTCCAGATGACTGGACAACTACAGCTAATGTGATCAGGGAGACAGGTAGGAGAGTACTTGGTGTGTCATCTGGAAGGAAAGTAGATAAGGAGACTTGGCGGTGGAATGAGGGTGTACAGGAGTTTATACAGAGAAAGAGGGTAGCTAAGAAGAAGTGAGGAGAGTAGACAGGAGTACAGTAAGTGTGTTGACAGGTGCCAGTAGTGTAATGGGAAGATGGAAAGAGTACAATCGAGGAAAATGAGAGAGAACAAAGACTAGAAGAGGTGGCTGTTGTGGACCAGGAAGTAGCAAAGATTAGTCAGGATGAAGTGAAAAGGGTATTGAAAAGGATGAAGAGTGGAAAGGCACTTGGTCTTGATGATATACCTGTGGAGATATGAAAGTGTCTAGGAGAGGTGGCAGTAGAGTTTCTGCCTAGGTTGTTCAACAGGATCTTAGATAGTGAGAAGATGCCTGAGGAATGGAGGAGAAGTCTGCTGGTGCCCATTTTTAAGAACAAGGGATATGTGCAGAGTTGTGGCAAGTACAGAGAAATAAAGCTGATGAGCCATACAATGAAGTTATGGGAAAGAGTAGCTGAAGCTGGACTAAGGGCAGAAGTGAGCATTTGTGAGCAGCAGTATGGTTTCATGCCAAAAAAGAGTACTAGATTCAGTATTTGCTTTGAGGATGTTGACAGAAAAGTCCAGAGAAAGGCCAGAGGGAGCTGCGTTGTGTTTTTGTAGATCTGGAGAAAGCTTATGATAGGATGCCCAGAGAGGAACTGTGGTATTGTATGAGGAAGTCTGGAGTGGCAGAAAAGTATGTCAGAGTGGTGCAGGACATGTATGAGGAATGTAAGACAGTGGTGAGGTGGCCTGTAGGTGTGACAGAGGAGTTCAAGGTGGCGATGGGACTGTCACAAGGATCAGCTCTGAGCTCCTTCTTGTTTGCTATGGTGATGGACAGGCTGACAGACGAGGTTAGACAGAAATCTCCATGGACTATGATGTTTGCAGATGACATTGTGATCTGTGGTGAGAACAGGAAACAGGTGGAGGAAAAGCTAGAGAGGTGGAGGTTTGTCTTGGAAAGGAGAGGAATGAAGGTTAGCTGCAGTAAGACAGAGTTCATGAGTGTGACTGAGAGGGACCCACGTGGGAGAGTGAGGTTACAGGGAGAAGATATCAAGAAGGTGGAGGATTTAGGGTCAACTTAGGGTCCAGGGCAATGGAGACGGTGGAAAAGATGGAGAAGAAGCGTGTAAAGACAGGGTGCAACGGGTGGAGAAAAGTGTCAGGTGTGATGTATGATTAAAGAGTTTCAGCTAAAATGAAAGGGAAGGTGTACAAAACTGTGGTGAGACCAGCGATGTTGTTTGGTCTAGAGACAGTGTCACTGAGGAGAAGACAGGAGATAGAGCTGTAGGTAGCAGAGATGAAGATTTTGAGGTTTTCTTTGGGAGTGACCAGGATGCATAGGGTCAGGAATGAGTACATCAGAGGGACAGCACATGTCTCCATGGCTTTGGAGATGAAGTCAGAGAGGCCAGACTGAGATGATTTGGACATGTCCAGAGGAGAGATAGTGAATATATTGGTACAAGGATGCTGAGTTCTGAACTGCCAGGCAGGAGGCCTAGAGGAAGACCAAAGAGGAGGTTTATGGATGTAGTGAAAGAGGACATGAAGGTAGTTGGTGTGACGGAAGAAGATGCAGAAGACAGGGTTAGATGGAGACAACTGATTTGCTGTGGCGACCCCTGAAGGAAAAAGCCGAAAGGAAAGGAAGTTTTTTGTGATCAAGAAAATATTTATTTAAAAGTCAATTTTGAGGCTGCTCTGTAAATAGTTTTAAAACAAACAACAAACATAGCAACTTCAGATCAATCCACATCAAGGAGAAGAAGAAGAAAAAAATTAAAAAGTCATCCACCTTGAATTTTATTTAATCACAGCACAAAATTAGCCGCATAGTGATGTAAATGTCAAATAGAAATTTAGGGTAATGATCACAGAATATCCTTTGGCACACAGATGCAAAACTGTGGTTTGACCAAAATCCATCATTTAAACTTGTCAGTCTTTTAACATCGACAACAATAGCTATTTGAACTTCCACATATTTAAGTATTTGGTTAAATACACGTCCTACCGGGAGGAGGCCCCGGGGACGACCCAGGACACGCTGGAGAGATTATGTCTCCCGGCTGGCCTGGGAACGCCTTGGGATTTTCCCGGAGGAGCTGGACGAAGTGGCTAAGGAGAGGGAAGTCTGGGCTTCCCTGCTTAAGCTGCTGCCCCCGCGACCTGACCCCGGATTAGCGGAGGAAGATGGATGGATGGATGGATGGATGGATGGATGGATGGATGGATGGATGGATGGATGGATGGATGGATGGATGGATGGATGGATGGATGGATGGATGGATGGATGGATGGTTAAATACATAGGCTTCTCTATTCAATTGTCAATTTTCCAGTACAGGATTGCTTTCGTCTTGCCATTGTCAGATACTAATACAGCATGATGTTTATTTGGTTTATTGTCATCATCGCAGAAAAAATATATTTACTCCTTATTCCCAATGCAGATGAAGCAACACAAATCTGGAATTCACCTAAAAACATCCATGAACAAATGAAATATTGAATGATTTTCATCCTATTGCTTGTGCTGCCAAGTAAGACTTCCAACCCAAACAGAAGTAAAACTTTGTTACATAAAGAGAATAACTGATCAGCAGTGCCTTGCACAGCAACCCAATTATCTTTTCTTCTCAGGCAATGCTCTAAAGTAGATTAAATCAACCTTTAAACACGATTCCCAAACATTTTACTATGAAGTAACAATCATGATAAGGGCATATTCTCATGCAGATCATTTCCAAGAAAAATTAATACTTAATTTTCTTATGAATTATTCACAGACAATCAGGTAGTCACCCCTATCCCTGTGGGCCATGGGTCAACTTTCAAATTACCTCCCAACTGGTAGAGCTGCTGAGAATGTTCTGCAATGCTTATATCCACTGAATACAATACGGTCAGTGAGCTGATCGCTAGCTGTGGTGAGAGAAAAAACAAACTCGGCCATGATTAGCTGGAGTGAGGCACCACTGCTTACCAATTCTAACGTTTCTTAAGGTGTTTATTTTTGGTTATAAATACCATATGTAGTTGTCAATGCAGTATCGTATTGACAAACGAACAACAGTCCCGACAGATTTCCAGCCATAATTCCCTGCTGTTTTATTTCAATGTGTTGCAGTGAAAAGATTTCAGTAAAGTACATTGATTACGGAACCGTTATGAAGAATGCTGCTTCGCAAAGCAGCAGCATTAGAAGTTTAGATTCAGTATGTGGAAATCCTAGAGACTGTTCTCTCTTCTGTTAACAGGACAGAAACTATTTCAAATGTTCCTTGGATTCTGGCCTTTTGTTTTGACATAGAACACAGTTCTAGATATTAGGCTGCTTATGTATTCTCTTTCATGATTTTGTGTGGGAGAATGCCTTGATCACATGCTAGCTAATTGGGAGACCCTCCCTATTTATGGTATAAGATGCTGGTGCAGGAACAACACTGCACTATTTATCCTTTTTTCCCTCTTTGTGTTTGTGAGCAATTAAAATAACTGGGTCACTGATTATTGAACTTTCGCTTACACACAGCAGCACACTGGTATCATACAATATTGGATTTTTCTTTTGATGGCCCACTGTGGAACAGACTTCACATTTCTCGATGAAAGAAGAAGGTAAAAGGAATAAGGTGAGGAGAGCAAGTAATCTTCTGTTTATTGTTGTTCTCATCCCCAGATGAAATAAATGGAGTGTTTGGGCCTCTTGCCCCATTTGTAAGCAGGCCACATATAAAAAAAAAAAAAATGTAAAAAAAAAAAGGATACTATTTTTTGGCCACTAACACACAGTGATTGTGTCAAGCCGAAGGACATATTTCTGATTGGCATACAGAGCTGACAGGAAAGTCAAGCCATCTAAAGTGACTCATCTGAAGTGAGCACGGCAAAAAAAAGAAAAAACACTGGGCTCTTCCAATGAAAAATAAATCTGAGTTATTACTCATAACCATACTCACGTGCATCAGCCCTGTATCAACATTAAAGAGAACAGAGGCACCGTCCAGTTGGGTATAAGTGACAGCCAGGGGGGACCTGTTGAGACCATCTCAAGGCAAACTGATAATGAGGGTGGTAATCAGTCTCAGACAATATACTGATTACCATCCTCATCAGCATATGGCCTGTCACTGTTATTGACAGACTGTCAGACTCATTCTCCATGCCATCCAAATCAAATGCGAGCATCAGTCACACAGCTCTACTTGGAGCATCAAGCATCCTCTATTATTAATCCATTAACTTGTTGTTTGATGTTAAATAATTATGGACATTCATGTCAAGAGAGCCATCAACTAGTTCCTGCTGACTGACTTTACTGGATTTACATTCTCTCTCCAAGTATTAGCAACTAATTTAACACTGAATTATTTTTCACTGGTGAAATTCAACATGATAACTAAGAAAAAAAGAGTTTCGTTTAACAAAAATTCTAATTGTGTGTTCACATACAAATAAAAGCGTGGTTTCAGTGTGTGGGATGAACAGCTTAGTATGATTTAGGGTCTGAGGGGTTGCAGGGTTACACTGTATGGTGCTATCTATAGGTGATGCATGCATATTAGAAGCAAGAGAAGAAGAAGACTAATTTTCAGGTATGTGGAAAATTGATCACAAGGCAAACAACAGGTATAATAGTTTACTTAAGGTTAAAACTCATACAAAATACATTTATGTCCATCATCATATTCTCCAGAAATGTGTTTTGAGTTTTATGCCCACTGAGGCCATGCCTTCTCCTTTTTTCCCTTGTTTTCTCTATACAGTGCTTTTCAGTGGATGGACAATTCTGGACATCGGTATAGTGTATCCCCCAGCCAATGAGAGCATGAGGTCAGAACTAAGGAACAGAACAGATTCACAGTATTTGTCTCTGTTCGTCATGAAAATATGTACGTCTGTGCAGAGGAACACAAGAAAAAGATGAACTTTGAAACCTTGACTGCTTTCTGAAAGGTTGTGTGGAGGTGTGAACCTGTTTATTTATGATGCAGAAAGGAATAGCTGTAAATTTAAAAAAAACAACAAACAAACAAAAAATCAAGTGTTTTTACTCTTTTTCTTTTCTATGTTTGGAGCACCCATAGCCCGCCAGTCAAAGTTCAACAGCACAGATAGTCTACATATTTTGCCTTTTTGTGTTTTTTCAAGCTCATGCTATCTTATCAGTCAAGCCAAGTTGATAAAGCTGTTGACACGTCAACAAAAGGGCAGTCAAGAGATTAATGTTCTGATTGTTACATCCCGTGAAGCAGTGATGTATTGTAATTGTCAGTGTCTGTGTAGGTTCTCAGTAATCCAGGTCATGGTTATCCAAAAGCTGTTGAGTCGATCCACTGGACGTTAAGAAAGTTCTTGAAGACGTTTCGTCTCTCATCCAAGAGACTTCTTCAGTTCAGAGAGTGGCTGATAAAGTCCCAGCTTATAAACCCTGTGGGGTGTGGTCAGTGCTATTCACATTCCAACGAACGTCGCCAAAACCTGTCTGGCTCCTCAACGATTGTTGATGGGGGTCCAAAGGGGGTCGTTGAGATGTGAGTTTCACCTTTGTATGCTAATGAGGGTCATTAGCATGAGACACATCACCTGGGTCGATCTGCTGTGACAATCTTTTTGGGAGTTTCGAAAGGACATGATGATAAATGAGAGAAAGGTGATGTCGCAGACCACCCCCATTCAGAGATGGCTTCTCCACTTTGATGTGGATGGCCTCTTTCACTCCTCTCTCAAACCATTTATCTTCTCTGTCCAAGATCTGAACATCGGTGTCCTGAAATGAGACCCTCTTCCTTGAGGTGAAGGAAAACTTCCGAGTCCTGTCCTGATGTGTTGGCTCTTCTGTGTTGAGCCATGCGTCTGTGTAGTGGTTGCTTGGTTTCCCCTGTGTAGACATCTGAGCATTCCTCGCTGCATTTTACTGCATACACCAGATTGCTCTTCTGACTGTGTGGTGAGGGGTCTTTTGGGTGGGCCAGTCTTTGTCGGAGGGTGTCGCCCAGCTTGAAATACACAGGGACCTTGTGTTTGTTAAAGATCCTCCTCAGCTTTTCAGACACTCCAGACACATACGGGATCACTATACCATTGCGCTTGCTCTCTTCCGCCCTCACTGGGTTGTTCTCCTTTCTGGATCTTGTGTGAGCTTTCACAAAGGTCCAGTCAGGATATCCACACATTTTCAGTGCCCCTTTCAGGTGTTCGTCCGTCCATCCGTCCGTTCATCCGTCCGTTCATCCCTCCACCAAATATCTCTCACAACCGTTGCAGATAGAAAAATCAAAACAAAAGCACATTACTGGGGCAGCAAAGGGGATGGAAATGAGATGATGACCTTGACCTTGAAAAAACTAGGTCAAGGTCAAATTTAACTTTTGCACGTTTTTTGCACATATCTCACGCACAGGACAAGATAGACGGACGATATATATTATATTCAGGGAGGCAAGGGGATGGAAATTAAATCACAACCTTGACCTTAAAAAACTAGGTCAAGGTCAAATTTTCACTTTTATACCTTTTTAGGTGCAAATCTCTGAAACCTGATAAGATATAATCACAAAACAAAAAGCAACATTTTCAGGAAGCCACAGGGACAAAAATGTGATGACATCGCGGGTTGTTGCAGTCTCTGACTGCCTTGTTAAAATGTTTTGATGTTTCAATTGAAATAAACCCATGATTTCTTGCAGTGCTGATCCTTTTGTCTTCATCCAGGCTCTGTTAGAGAAAAATGCACAAATATGTACAAAGTGAATACAAAGTAAGAACAAATGGCTCTGTCTATATCCATATCATCTCAAATGTTGAGAATGAGCCTGAAGTTCATTTACTTGACGTCCAGACAATCAGTAATTAACTCGTCTTCAGAGACTTATCGGGAATAGAGGTCACAGGTTTATGCTGGAACCTATTCCAGCTGACTACGGTACCCCCTGGTTAAGATGCCAATTTACTGCAGATGAAAAAGTGTACTGGTCCTTCAACTGGAATACATATGTAAGGAAATTATAATTAATGCATGCATGGTTTTTGAATTATATGCTCTAAATATCTATTAACTAAATGTAATGCAGAATAAAACTAGAATAATTCAGGTGACTAAAAATTCCCTCTGACAAAACTGCTTTTTAACTGAGTGACTATGATTAAAATCAAAATCAAAATATGCTGTCAAAGTTGATGATGCATAAACAATTATTCCTAATAGACCCAGAGAACAATAGATCGACAGGCTAATGGTTTGACAGATGAACTGCCTAACAGAAAGAGAAAAAAATGACAGACAGATACTTAATTCACTGTAAGCTTAAAATCTCCCAGCTAATAGCATATCCCCAAGATGCCTCGAGTCCAGGCTGCTTCTTTGCTGTTATTCAAACAAACAAGAGCTCACATCTCCTCTCAGCTTCCTGTCTCGCAGTCTTGTTTCCAAGGTAACCATGTCAGATGAATTGAGAGGGGGACTGATGCCCTCCAGAGAGCCAATCCTCTCTCATCCAAAGTTTGTCTCACTGCAGGTCATGTGACACGTGTTCCCATGACAACCAGGTTGGAGGGCAGTCTAGATATCTCTTTGATCAAGGAAAACTGCCGCACATGCCAGGAGGCAACCTTGAAATCAAGGAGGGAACGCATTTATGCAATGGATTTTAATTGACATGTCATAGGCTCATCTCACCAAATTCATAAAAGCCTTTACCTTTGTCGCGTTACAAGGATAGATGTGTATCTATAAACACACTGTGACATGGAAAATACAAGGCTATGCTAAGTTGCTAAATGAAAAACAAAACAAGATCAGTTACAGCAAAGCTTAATTCATTCAAGAAAATTAAGAAATTGGATTGACTGCAAGAGCAAAAAATACAATAATTTTTAAACATAAAATCTTAAAGAATAGAAGAGGTAAACATGACGCCTGCAGAACAAGTTAGAGATAGAGTGGGTTCCTTTTTTGTCAGCTCACTACAGCATTAATCACCAGCAGCAGTCACAAAACAGATTATATTTTGTGAGCAGGTGGCCTTAAAGCCTTAAAGGTCTTTGGTCTATGATAAGCATTTGGCCTTTCTGAGCCTTTGAGCTCTCACAAACAAAGAAGCATCCCAAACCTCTGGGCTGAGCTAAATGGTTGACTTTTCCAAGCCTTTTAGTCTGCACAAAGCTGTTGGAAAGTGTCCATCAGATAAGAGGTTCCCATGGGCATCTTTTCAATAAAACATGTGACATGCAACAAATTGGCTTCAGATACCTGTTGTAATGCAAAAAGGCCAGTCATTTCTCTGCTCCGCAGTTGTCATTGGCATTAGCAGGAAATTATTAAGAGTCAGGACAATGAAATTGGTCAGGTAAGACAAATAAATGACATAATAGATCCTCACACATCATATACACATCATATGCTGAAAATATATATATACCCTATTAAAAGAAAAAAGGAGTGGAGTGTGGAGATACAATGTCAAGATGAAGCAAATCCAACAGGGTTACATTTCAGGCGCACCATGACAAACCAGAAAATAGAGAAAAGACTTTTTGATCTCGATCCAGCTCAGCCGCGTCTTATCGAAAGGCAGGCAGAAAATAGTCATGAGCTTCAGCAAAGTAAAACTTCTAATCAAATCAAAATCAGGAGAAAAAAGAACTTTCCTTCCCATTGAAAACAATCTGTATTGAAAGTTCCAATAAACACAGATGTTAAATCAAATTTTAAGCAGCTGGAGGCAAGGCTATTCAAGATTAAGCAAGATATATTGGGGCCTGTTTTTTAACCAGTTTGTAAAGTACTGCACCTGAATTTAAAGATAAAATGACCATTAATTTCTTGCATTCCAACATTCTGAAGTGCAGTGTGATTATAATTTCATTGTAAGTTAAATATTTCATTAAAAATGAAACACTAATTTTATGGTGCATAACAATTCAATTAAGAAAAAGGCTATAAACTTAATAATGTAATTCCATTAGAGGAACAATACCCGATGAAACTGTGTTGATGACAAATATTTATGACCAAACAACTGCATAGTGAATGCAAAAAAGTGCCAAAATAAAATGTTGAAACGCACACACAGACACACACACACATATTACATATATATATATATATATATATATATATATATATATATATATATATATATATATATATATATATATATATATATATATATATATATATATATATATATATATATATATATATATATATATATATATATAAAATGTCCCTCTCACCCTTGTAGGGTGGTATCTGTGTGTCATCCTCAAGCTCGGGTCCTCTACCAGAGGCCTGGGAGTCTGAGGGTTCTGCGCAGTATCTTAGCTGTTCCTAGGACTGCGCTCTTCTGGACTGAGGCTTCAGATGTTGTTCCAGGAATCTGCTGGAGCCACTCTTCCAGTTTGGGGGTCACTGCCCCAAGTGCTCCTACTACCACGGGGACCACATTAACCTTGAACTTCCACATGTGTTCCAGCTGCTCTTTTAACCCTTGATACTTCTCAATCTTTTCATGTTCCTTCTTCCTGATGTTGGCATCAGCTGGAATCGCCACATCTATCACCACTGCTCTCTTCTGCTTGTCAGTCTGGAAGCTGAAGTCCCACAGGATCTTAGCCTTGTTGTTCTCAACCACCTTTGGTGGTATGTCCCATTGGGATTTGGGTACTTCTAGTCCATACTGGGTACAGATGTTCCTGTACACTATCACAGCTACTTGGTTGTGCCTCTCCATGTATGCTGACCCAGCTAGCATCTTGCACCCTGCTACCACATGCTGGACTGTCTCTGGGGCTTCTTTACATAGCCTGCACCTTGGGTCAGATCTACTGTGGTAGATATTGGCCTCTATTGCTCTTGTACTTAGGGCCTGTTCTTGTGCTGCTATGATCAGTGCCTCAGTGCTGTCTGTCAGTCCAGCTTTATTCAGCCATTGGTAGGTCTTCTTGATATCAGCCACTTCCTCTATCTGACGGTGGTACATGCCGTGTAGGGGCTTGTCCCTCCATGTTGTCTCCCCCTCCTCCTCCTCTTCCTCCTCAGGTTTCTGCTGTCTAAGGCATTCACCAAGCAGTTCGTCTGTTGGGGCCATCTTCCTGATGTACTCTTGGATCTTTGATGTTTCATCCTGGACAGTGGCCCTGATGCTCACTAGTCCTCGGCCCCCCTCTTTCCGCTTAGTGTACAGCCTCAGGGTGCTGGACTTGGGGTGAAACCCTCCATGCATGGTGAGGAGCTTTCTAGTCTTAATATCTGTGGCTTCTATCTCCTCCTTTGGCCAGCTTATGATCCCAGCGGGGTATCTGATGACTGGGAGTGCATACATGTTGATGGCTCGGGCCTTGTTCTTGCCATTCAGCTGACTTCTCAGGACTTGCCTTACTCTCTGGAAGTATTTGGCTGTGGATGACTTCCTTGCGGCCTCCTCATGATTGCCATTAGCCTGTGGGATTCCAAGGTATTTGTAGCTGTCCTTGATGTCTTCTATCCTGCCCCTTGGTAGGTCAACCCCTTCAGTTCTGATCATCTTGCCCCTTCTAGATACCATCGGGCCACATTTGTCTAATCCGAATGACATCCCTATGTCGTCGCTGTAGATCCTGGTGGTGTGGATCAATGAGTCAATTTCTCGCTCATTCCTGGCATACAGCTTGATGTCGTCCATGTAGAGGAGGTGGCTGATTGTTGTCCCGCTTTGGAATCGGTATCCATAGCCACTCTTTGTGATGATGTGACTGAGGGGGTTCAGGCCTATGCAGAACAGCAGTGGTGATAGTGCATCTCCTTGGTATATGCCGCACTTGATGTTAACTTGGGCAATTGGCTTGGAGTTAGCCTCTAGGGTTGTCTTCCACATCCCCATTGAGTTCTGGATGAAGGCTCTTAGTGTCCTGTTGATCTTATACAGTTCCAGACATTCCAGTATCCATGTGTGTGGCATTGAATCATAGGCTTTCTGGTAGTCTATCCAGGCGGTGCATATATATATATATATAGGCGGTGCATATATATATATATCCAGGCGGTATATCCATATATCCAGGCGGTGCATATATATATATATATATATATATAGCTAGAAAGGCTTGTGGAATTTCGGAAACCTCAAACATCAAGAAGAAGCATGAAGAGAAAGTTAGGGCCTCCATTGTGAAAGGTATTCTATTGTTGTTACCTGCAATGCTAATTGTCCTGCTAGCTTCAGTAGATACACTCACCTTAACATAGCATATGTTGACAACATTAATACTCAATCTCAGCTCTAGATTGTCAGGACAGTAAGTGTTTGAGCTATTAAAATAACTGCAAAAAAAGTAGAAACTGCTTTTTTTTTCACATGCATACTCACAATGCATGATGTAGCAAAAGTTGCTCTCTGCATCTGACCAATCAGAGGAGCCATTTGGGGTTCAGCATCCTGATCAAGAATTCTTCAGTGTGACCGAAGATCTAACCACCAACAAAAGGCAGCCATAGTCACCATTGTAATCAACTTTGAAAACATTACTTACGGAAAAAGATACAGAGTTCCTTTTAACCTCAAGAAAGTAGCGTATCCATGGGATACCCTTCAAAAAAAATGTGTGCATCCCAACATGACATTTTTGCATTCCAAAAGCAATAACAGAATATACGGTAGAAGCTGTATTCAAGGATTGAGTTTTGCCAATACTACAATATAAAAACCTAACAAACTGTTAATTTTAATTTCATTAAGAACGACACCATAACTGTTTCAGTAAAAAGAAAATGAAAGAGTAAAATAACATATTATTTTCATAAAAATGTTAAGGCCTGGTAGTCATACCTAAAAAAATAAAACAGTTCTAGAAATAAAAAAAGATGTAACACAGTTTTTTTTTCCCTTTTGCTTTTGACTCAGTAGTTTTCATTCTTTTTTTTTTTCATTCATTCATTCAATTTTTTCATCTTTTTTTTAACCTCTAATTCATATATTCACCTGTGGACATTGCACCAAGCTGAAATTTGTCATTATTTTGCCTTGGGTGCTGACATTTAGCCGGTCCTCACTCATGGGAACAATCGCATCCATTGTAGTACAAATGTTTGGATTTTTGCTGGTTTTTGCTTGGCTTCTTCTGTGTCTAAATATTTACTATCCACAGTAATATCCGTCTTTTTTCCTTCATTAAGTTTTGATTGTGTTTTAGTCAAGAAAGCACTCATTGTCCCTTGGTTTTTCTCCAACTTTTGCTTCTTTTTTGGAGGCGTATGTTGGTAAATGCAAGAGTACTCCTTGCTCTCTCACTACAGCATGTAAAACAAGCAGACATCGTGTTGCAGTCTGGTTGATTTTAATAAGACTGAATCAATCAGGTGAGTCTCGTGACAAAAAATTCGTGTGAGATCAAAATATAATGGCAATTTCCAGGTTATAAATTTCAGTGGAGAAATGGATAAATTGAGCTTATTTTTGTTAAATGGAATTGCATTTTTTCCCAATATTATATCACAAAAAAAGGTAGCGTCGATTTTTTTTATTGTAAATATTTAAAGCTTGCATCCCATTGAAGCACATTGTCTGATGATTGTGCGTGCCTGTCAAAAAATGTGCGTCAAAGACGCAAGGACGCACGCTAATGAGAACACTGCAGCTATATAAATGTTTCCATGATAATCACTCTGCTTTTTACACACCACTAATGCACAAATTGACTCTGACATTCATCATAAAGAAATTGTTTCTCAGATTTTGAGTCTCGCACACACATGAACATTTTGTTGCTTTCCACCAAGAGTCTCGGGCCTTATCCAGAGGACAACAGCTTTACTCTGAATCATATCACCGGACAGACACAGTGGACCAGTTTTTTGATGTGTAGAAGAACACAGATGATTAATTATCATTACTTCCTTTTTGTGTGATGAGAGAGTTCGATAATCACTGAAGTGAAACATTTGTGCCTTGTGTCCAAAAGGCACAGATGGTGGGAAATTGCTGCAGGTAAAAGAATTAAGATTTTACCCTATTAATTATGTACTATTTCACACACTTTTTTCGGCAATCAATCAGAATGAACTTGCCTGATCTGCAGACTGCAATCCCTACGCATCACTTGGCCCATTACACAGACAGGAATGTGCCGCAGTCTTTTTTCAATGTCAGTGCGTTTGCTCTTATTCACAGTAGAGTGGAGCCAGAGTGGAGTCACTAGTGAAGGACCACATACCTGTTCCTCAGTGACAAGTCCCAACATTCAAACAACAATGTGCCAGATTCATACAGACCTGGCTTTAAAAAGTAGACAACACTAGCATTATTGGTTGAATTTACACAATGTCAAAAACACACCGATGAATAATCAAGGGACTAAATTACCTTTCCATGTTGAATTACTTTTTGCAATTTACTTTCAAAAAAGACTTGTGCAATTGTAAGTACATTTGCACCATGCATGCTACATTATGCACATTTTAAATTGGGCATCAGGAGATTAGCAAAGGCAGACAAGATGTTTTTTTCTGTCAGATGTCCCGTGAACAGAAAGTCAAAAGTTTGTCAGTAAGAAGAATTACAGGTTTTATTTGTCACTATACCTTTTGTTGCTTTTGCTTGATATAAATAATGTTTACAACATGGTCACACTGTCTGGGTAAAAACTCCTCATGTTTCCATTTTCTTTGAGCACCAAGACTGGCCAACAGGCACTGAGCACCTGTAAAGATAAAGACTGCCCTTGGGCAACACAGTCTGGTACCCTGCTGTATCAAAACAATACTGTTAGCTGTATGTCACACAGTTCATCTGCTGGAAGCTTGTGAAAAGGACAGAGCTCTTGTGGTGGATTTAGTTCTCATCAAATCTGGGTGGCAAGATAGGACTGCACAACACAGACCAGTTGCAAGAAACATGCTAGGAAAAAGCTCACTGACCACAACACTTTTATTAGGTTTAACTGCAGCATAGTTGCAAATGTGTGTTTTTATGTGATTTCAACAAAGGAGGTGTAATTCAGTGTAAAAAGTGCAATGTCTGTCTTCACATTCATTTATCAGAAGCTGATTTTCATATATGTCAAGAGAAATTCAACATTTTTTTTGAACAAAATTTTATTATTTTCATGTTTAGATATTAACAGCAAGGATGCTGCTCTGACATTTCACCACCCCCAGTGACATCAGTTTCCTCCAAACCTGGCAACCTGGAGCTGTGAAATGAGTTTTTGACCTTTAAGGCCTCCATGTCCACATACAGTGGAGTTGTTTTCATGAAGAAAAGCACTGGCAGGCTACCGGGGAAAGATGGACCTCAAGTGCATGTGTGTTGAGAGAAAAGTCAACTGCATTTTTTGATTGGAATTTCTTTGGACAGCTAAGCTGTAAAGAATGCCTTGTAAATTTACATATTTTTACACCATAGAATTACAGTATATTTTAGATATTCCAGTATATAACTGTATTGGTGTGAATATTAGACATTAACTGGCCACAGTTCTGTCAGTATTTTACTGTCTTTTTTGCATTATGTAAACTACTTTTCACTCTACTAATGCTACCATCTGAGTTTTAGTGTGGTTATATATTTGAATTTGTATATATTAAAAACTTCACTGTAGTGCAACTATTAAAAAATGTGTTTTATTAATGCTGTTGCACCTTTTTTGCCTCAGCACTAAAAGGGCTTCACACAAGCTGGCATTCACCAATTGACAGGGGTTACCATGCAAGGGAATATACTCCCTGCTTATCGAAAGCTATTCACGCAATGCACACATTATCAGGAACCATTCATACACCATTCATCTCCTGAGCCACAATGATAAAAAAAAAAACAAAAAAAACAAAAACATAATAAAACAAATAAATATAGGTGCCCTGGACTCTTATGCAGGGCTTTGAAACGGTTCATGGAACAAAAACGAAAACCAGAAACTTTTGATATTTTGCCAGGAATGAAAACGAAACCGAAGATTTTATATTTTTTAATGTTCTGGAACAGAAAGTAATTGTAACCGGTTAATACCATTTTTTTTTTTTTTTTGTTCTTGAAAAAAATATCTGACCTCATGTTTCCCTTCCTGTCATTCACTAAATGCGTGATGACAGCAGAGAGAAGTTGAGGCATATCACCAGCAGTCAAGGAAAAAGGCAGTCTCTCAGCCTCAATTCTATTCATAACAGGTAAACACTGCAGTCTGTCAATCTTTATAAAATGTTTGATTTACACATTAACTCTTTGGCTGCCAGTCATTTTCAGTGCAGTGTGTCCCAGTACTGCCAGTTCATGGGTGGAACGAAAAAGCGGAAATGTTATAACTCTGTTTCAGTTCATAACGAACCGATTGGCGAAAAATTCTGGTTCAAAGCCCTTACAGGAGTAATGTTATGCCATTTTGGCACTTTGAGGGGGAGAACTGGGAAATTTGAGTACAAGGACCGCCATCAAGGAAGGAAACATCTGGATGGACCATTACCTTTGCAGATAATGAGTGTAAAATAAGCAAATTCAAGAAACAAAATATGGTGAACACCTGGATTCTAATTGCAGAATAAATGCAAAAACATAAATCACAGCATTGTCTGGCTGACACGCTCTAAAAATTGGTCTTTTCTATCTTTTCTTTTATTATTATTATTTTGAATTTATGTCAAATAAATCTTAAGAGTGACACATAGCCAAGGATTTTTACTTCTTTTTTTCTTGGCTTCTTGCACATTTCTGAAGAGTCCAGATATTTTTTAGAAGCAAAAGACAAAAGACAGAGTGCTCTGAAAAATAATGTTTTGTTTTTCTCTACAAGCAGCCTAATTTTTCAAAAAAAAAAAAAACCCCAGATGTTTAGGAATTATTGCCAGCGACACTAGATTTGTAATTCCTGTTATTTTTCTCTATTTCTTTTGACAAATGCTACCATCTGAGTTTTGGTGTGGTTGAATAAAAAGCTTTTGATGGATCTTTGAAGAGGACAATAGAACAGTGACCACTATTTGCTTGCCACATTCTAGCACCAAAATACTGCTTCATTGTTAAATGTTATGGTACTGTAAATGTATTAAAGTTGTTTAATGCAAAACCAAACTCTTAGCCCTTTGAATATTCAACACTGACCAAAAGGCACAATTCCAATGCAACCAGATCAGGAGGTTTAATCTTTCCTTCACAGCTTTCAGTACTTTATTCTCAGCTCCTCTGGGAGTTGCACATGTGCTGTACAAATTGGATGCTTAGACAAAATGGCTGAAGGAGAAGTGCAAACATTTCGGTTATCCAGGAAACAGAAACTTTGGCTTCGGTGGCGTGAGGCGAAGTGGGCAAAACCTTTGATAACCATCGATAAATCAAACTAGTTGTTGCAGTGGCAAAAGAATTTGATATTCAGCTGATATGTTTCTGAATATCAGAAAAAAGGAAAATTAAAGTAGAATCTCACAGCACATTGAGTCCATAACCTCAAATATTTTTCATTTTGTATTCAGTTGCTGAAAGCTAAACAAACTCCAGTGCAATTTGAAATCATACTGTTCCCTGAGAGACCCCACAAGAATATTAGGAGTTGTCATTGTTTTGTTTTGCTTTATTTTTTTAAAGCAAAGTAAAAACATTATTTTTTATTTTTAGTCACTAGTTGAGAAAAGAGATCTGAGAAAATACTCTGCATTCTCTTTGAGGCCATAAGTAGCGTCCTCGGTCCTCGCAGTTAATGCGTTCCAGGAACCAAACGCAATTAATGAATTCTGCGATAGAACGACAAACTATTTATCTTTTTACGGTAATTTAAACATTTATGAACCCTTCCTATACTGATATTAAACCATCTTCTATCTGTATTACCTTTTCCCACACTCTTATTGACTGTTTAAAGAACTTTTGTGTCTCACTTATACGTCAGATACTCATGGAACGCCGCGCACTTCCGGATGTCATCAGCCAATAGAATGCTCGTACGGTATCACGTGACTGCCTAACAAAAATCAGTGATGAGATGAAGTCTCGAGCGTCTATGCGCAAATGCGCGTGGGCACATTGTATTCACTATGTAAATGGTTAGTTGAAAGAGAGATGTAATGCTTTTTTTTTTTGGATGAATACCTTAAAACTGACTAGCCTTGAAATAGAGTGCGCCCTCGCGCGTTTGCCCATCAACGCTCGCGATGAGGGAGCACTGTACAGTTAATGTATTTATCAGTAATTTCTATATCTGTGTTGATTTGCAGATTAGCACCACTTACATATTATAACTTTTACTCGTCATGTTTGGTGCAGGTAAAATCAAAAAGCCCTGAGCAAAGTTAAAATGCACACTTTACACTGGTTCCTCTTATTAAAGCCTCGAGTTCATCCCACAGCTGGTCAAGGTCCAGGTTCAGTCATTAGAAAGTCTGACCAGCCGGGGGGACAGGGTTTGAAAACCCTTCATTGTCCAGCTCCTGAAATTACAATGAGCAAGGTGTTTACTCCTCACCTCCTGCAGGGCTTGTGTTCCATCCGAAGATAAATTGAATGCGAATGATTTCAAGAGCAGTACCTTTTTTCTAGGGCCAAGCTTTTTCCTTGTCAATAAACAACAAAGGGCGACTGGTGACTGGTGGGAGACAGGACTGAAGTGTGACCTTTCTTGATTGATCCAGGGATGACAGCAGCTCCATTGCTCTCTTTTATATTTATGTTCCATGTTGCTTGTGCCCAAGCTACCAGTATCTTCCACAGTTCCAGAGTCTCCAAAAGTTCCTGACTTAATATGTTTTTCAGAAATTCTTCCACAATAAATTCCAGGAAAATGCAGAAAATGTTTCAGATGTTCATATTCAATAATTGTTGATGTGGTATATACAGTACATTGCATATGGAACAAGGCAATCAATAAGAAACAACACACAGGTTTGAAAATCACACCACAATATTTTAATAAAAACTGGCAAGTCTTGAAATTTATTTTTTACAAGGCAGCATTAGAAAAATATGTATAAGCCCATTCAGGTTAGACGGTATTTAATGTGCTACCTAGAATGTTTTATTTTAATTTTACCGTACATAGTGTATTCCTTTTGAAATTGATTGAAAGGCCAGGTCTTATTATTAGCTTGGGACAAATTCTTCTGATCTAGTTAATTAATGGAGAGTTTATTTTTTACAGTTCTATTCACTGTCTATGTGGACAATATCCATGTCAAACTGACAATTAACATAGGTAGACACACTTACCAAATACACAAAGAGATGACACAAAATTGGGAACAGGTGTTATGGGGATGAGGAGACACTCATAGAGTGAAAAAAAATGGACTATCACAAGGAACACAAAAAACCAAGGCAAAAGATGAAGGGAAATCCCCTGGGATAGGCTCCTGCAACCCTGTGACACACAAAAAGTGGAAACAGCAGTTAAGAAGATGAATCAGTCCAACCCTTGACTCCCTCCGTCCCTTTTGTGCATTCCTGTGTAGGGTAGTGCATGTCATTTCTTCAGGGAATGGAAGAGAAGTAATCATCCAACCACCCCAGATAATCCTCCAAACAGTTTTCAGACACAAACACCGACTCCAAGTGGAGTAGTAGAAGGTAGTGATAGAAACTCACAAAGTTTATAATAAACAATCAACAATGTATTCCTTCACAGGCAGTTTGCTATTTTCACTTCTTCTTTTGTTCTGTACTGTAAATCAGTTCAGATTTATCACTAGTTCATAATGGAGCATCAACAGGCTTGTATAGATCTATACTACTTTCATGCTTTCCAGTGACAACTGAGCTAACCAGACATCTGATCCAATTTCCAGCAGAAAATATATCTGCTGCCAGACTGCTGTGGGAGTGAGTGACCTGACTGTTGGCTTCATTTACCAGTACATAATAACCAAACTTATCTACTGATGACATGACGAGTGGTGTCCCATTTCCTAGATACAGTACATGATTTCAATCGCTACCCCTCATAATTCATAGTGGAGGGGACTCAAAAGTAGGGTTAAAAAGAGGTATTGGGTTTGGGCCTAAGTACTGTGAGAGCTCAGTCTATACAACCACAGCTAATTTACTGGAGCCCCAAGTGCTGTGTTGTTCATGCAGGGTTCAACTCTTCAGACAAACAACCAGAAGTTCCTCAATGTCGATATGTTGTTGCTGGAGATACTGTACATAGATGATGCTTTCCATGGTGTTATCTGAGCTTTTATAATAGTGTTAACAAACATACTTCAAACAGCCAGCCTCTGACTCAATTCAACATTTCTAAGCAACATGCTTAAATATGCTCAAGAAGAATGTGGTGTGTTCATGTGGAAGGAAACCAGAAATGTGTGTGAATTACACACTATTTATTTCCAAAAAAAAAGACAAAGAGAATACAAGAACTGTAGCCATGACAACAACATAACAGATAGGCAATTCAGTATTTCATCCTCTTTGGAAAAGGAATTATAGACGTTGCATATCTCCTCTCTACTAATTTTTATTAGTAACCTCTTGAAAGTTGTTTTTTTCCATCCCTACTGACTTTCCGTCACTTTATGCATTGTAGTTCAGTCATTCAGGTTGAGCAAAAGCAGTTTCGCTAGCTGCCTGATTTTCTTTAAACTAATTCCTACTTTAGAGAAAAGCTCGCGTTACAATATATTTTGTGGTGCTGTTTCACAAATTAAATTACATTTTTATCACTAAAGAGTCTCGTACTGAAAAATGGTACCACTCGTCACCCACAAAGGATATTTGCACATATGTATGTCAAACTGTTAGTACTGTCTTTCCCTTAAGAGTGAAAAAAAATATTCACGACATTGATTACATGTTTGGCTCTTTGACCAATGGGTTCTGTCCTTCTTTGAGACATGACTCAGACCGGAAACAGTTTTGATTGCAACAAAGAGGTTCTGGGATGACTTTTAACTTTATTTTTCAAAATAGTGCTATTAATGGCATGTGGTGAAAATAATTGTATCAGTGGGAACCAATAAGTAAATCTACATCTTGATTTTCTGATCGGTAAATGATGTTTGATATTTTAAGTTCCAACTTCAATAGCGTTAGGCACAGTGCAGGATGATGTCATCATCATGTGACTGAATGAAGTCAGTGACAGTGATCAGCAGATCATTAGGACTGTTTACCAACATTACCATCATTATTCTGCTGCTGAACATTGATGATGAAATCACAGGTAACAAAGAGTAGTTAGGCAGAAAAGATACCATTCTAAAATTTCTATTCTCAATGCAAACGCCTATGTCATATCAAAAGAACAATTCAGTTTGAGCGTCCTTATGTCCCTCACTTACATATTTGTATCTTCCCAACCATGCCACCCTTGCACTAGGCATTAAATTACCATACAGTTGGGTAAAACACTCTTTAATTTGGCAAAATTGTCTCAACGTTGTTTGCACTGTCACAAAATAAATGCGTAGTCTCATATTATAACAATGATTTTGAGTTTCTTGAAATAGAAATGTAAGTTACAGTGAAGCAAATGAAGACCTACTGTTTTTTTGTGATATTTTACAAATGGATGGATGGATGGATGGATGGATGGATGGATGGATGGATGGATGGATGGATGGATGGATGGATGGATGGATGGATGGATGGACGGACGGATGGATACACTCAATTTCCTACTGTATCTTTAAGACTTTTTTTTCCACCTTTGTTTGGAAACAACAGCCGACAGCTGAAACTTTAGTGACTGGGGATGGGGAGGGAGAATAGACAGTAGTTCTGCAGCAAGGGCCATGATTGGGAACTCAATCCACAGTCACCATGGTATTATTACAACCTCTGTTTCTGATGTGCAATCTGTATCACCTTTGTTTCATAATTTTTGTACATTTTTGTACATTTACTCTTCCTGCCTTAATTACACAGGATGTATTTCGCATGTAAATGATTACAAAGATCAGCTATAGTGAAGCGAGAAGTAAAGCACCTGTACCTTTCAACATACAGTACATATGACATCAGTGTATTTTTTTATTGATGCATACATATTTTATGTTACATATTTTATTTAACATCCATTCTTTTCAACCTGCTTTCTGTGCTATAATACCCATATCACTGAAGAACGATGCACTGACTGGGAGTCTGGCAAAGTCTCTACAACATTTCCCATGAGGCAATAAAAACAGTATTTCTTCTGCGCTGTATATTTTATAGCTTTTAGGTTTAAATAGTATTTCATTACATTCTAGCATCCAGTAAACAAGAAAAACATAAGCAATTCCGTCTTAGATTCGGCAATGAGTGTTCAATATTCATAGGTTAGCAATATAGTCGGTATTTAAAAAGGTACTTCCTTTAGAACATATGTGTCACATTCTAAACATCCCCAAGCAACCTGATTCCCCTGGTAGGCACTAACTGTGGTGTCAACCAGCAGCTACTGATTGCAGGCTTGTGCAGATCCTGATATTGTCTGCCTGAAGCAAGTCTCTGTACATGAGGAGGACCGTGTGCAGAGGCAGGGGTGGAAAAGATTTCATACGGATGGATGGATGGTTTTGCATTAGGCTAGCATACACAAGAAAATTTTAAATACAGTCATTAAATGGCTAATTTGCTAAATTGAATTTACAGTATGACTACGCCAAAAAACACACCAAAATATGAAACATTAACATGAAACAACGTGTTTTATCTATTGTAAAAGAATAATAAATTATACACTGCATTAATGATGTGTGCATGATGGTATCAGGGCTGTGTTTGGGACAACTGCGAAGTGAAGCATTTTTCTTTTTTGGGGATGGAAAAAACTCAAAAAGGATTTAATGACCAAAAATGCATCTAACTGTCAATGGAGAGGGGCGGTTAACAATGACTTGTAAATAGAGTCAGGTTTTTGGTAGTTCATGAGCTGTGGATTGGAAAGAAAAATTGCAGGCTTTCAGGTAAGTAGTGCAACAGAAACAAAATTCCATGTGATTTTGACAGGTTACAAAACAGATGAAATAGGCAATGTCGTCAGGGAAGAGAAAAGTTTTAAAATTTTTACGAGGGTTGAGAATGAACAGTGTTCACATCACACAGTAAACATCTGATGTTTGGAATATTAAAGCTACCCAGGAGAGTCAGTATAAGATGTTCACCATGTGACAAGTGACAAAGCAAAGTGTCTCACAAGAAGGTTCTGGTTCATTGTTTTAACACAGCATTCACACCGTAATCCTGCTTCCTCTTTCTTAAGTACTATTGCTCCAATGTGCTGTCTCCACTGCTGAGCACAACACTTCCTTTCTGCTGCCCTCGATCAAAGAACAGGATGGAATGATGCCAGAGTGAGAAAAGGGTCAGGAAGAGCAGTCACAATTCACATCCACCTCAGATATTATCTGCAGAGACGTTCCTGTGGGACTGAGGTTACACATCACCTCAGCAGTTTGTTCCCATGAGATGTCACACTGACTAAAACTCACCGTAACCCTCCACAATCTCTTCCTCCTCCCCTGACTACCATCTTTCTGTTCTACAACTAAAGAGGTTTTTTTTTTTTTCTTCCTGCACACACGTCAGTTTTACTTTTTTAAGTTTTACGACTTTTTAACTTAAACTTTTATTGACCTCGGTGGACTAGAACAACTCCAACTGTGAGTCATCTATTTCTTTTATCAATAAGCATTTATTTGATGGGCATCATGACAACTGTTGTTGTCAGTGGATGGAGTTGGTATAAATTGCATAAATTGCATTTTTCAACATGAAAACTATATTTCATTCAACTCACAAACTGAAATTCCCATGTATGCGTGGACTCAGCTTGGGGGATGATACGGTTCATCTGGTGTCATCTCCTATAACGAAATGGAAAATAACAGAAACTTCCTCATCAAATACAAAATACAATTATTTAAAGACTATGACTGTGATTTATTTATGTGGTGATTTGCACGGGAGCACATCAATGAGACGCACTGAAATTGACATGAATTTGTTTATATGCACTTGTTTTTTGTTTTTTTTACAGAAATAAAGGACTTTTTTTTTAATTAAACCTGTGTCTTACAATTTCAGAAATCATTGACACAACAAACTAAGTTGCAAAAATATTCTTCTCTCTTTTCACAATGTGGTAGTGCAATCTGTTCATCTTTCAACATCAAATCCTTTAGAAGTATTAAGATCCTCACAGTAAAAACACAAACAAGTGATCTTAATAAAATTACGTTGTTGTTTTTTTGTTTGTTCAAATCCCAATTTAAAAGAAAACACTGCAAAATGTTATCTTTCAAAAAACATGGCTGAACAAAACAGAAAGAATGAGAAATTAAGTCTGCATGGAATTATTCTGTGTTGTTAAAACTATACAGCTACAGAAGCAAAGAAAAATCAGCCATATTTACTGATCATACAAAATGATAAGGGGACCAAAAATCATGGCGGGTACTTTTTAATGGTATTAATACAGTTTTGTCTATGTTCTTCCATTTCTGACAAAAAATTACTGGTGATTGCCGTATAAGGATGCCATTAAAGCACAAGACCTGATTCAAACAATCATCACTGAAACAATCTTAAAAAATAGGAGTAGGTGTAGAGGTGCAATCAGTGCAGCAATCAACAGGGTTTTAGAGAAAAACTGCATACTCCTAAGTACTTACACTAAATGAAATCCAGTGTAAATACATATATATTTCCACATGTATTCTTTTATCACCTGTATTACTCCCAGCCTCCATGTCACTCAGTCATGACATCCTTCCTCAATCCATCCATTCATTTTCTGTACCCGCTTCTTCTGCCGTCGTGGATGGATGGAACCAATCCCAGCAGACTGGGGGAAGGAAGCAGGGAACACTCCAGGTGCAACGCCACTGCACCCTGGAGCCACATAGAAAAAAAATAACCACGAACGCACACACTCACACCTCCTGGCAATTTGATGCCAGCCAATTTGCCGTAGGTACATGTCTTTGGAGCTGGGAGGAAGCCGGAGAATCCTGAAAGAACCCACACAGAAACGGGGAGAACATGAAAACTCCGCACAGAGCGGGACTCCAACCGGGAACCGCCGTGCCGTGTGGCGACAACGCTATGACCACCTTCCTATTTATCAGTATTCACAGCAGAAGCATTGACTTCTGGTCAATCAACTCTCGAAAGATCCAAAACAAATTTAATTAAAATGGAAGTACACGAAAAGAGACATGATCAAACGGACATAGTAAACTTATTACATCTCGCTTCAAAGGGGGTGATGTATTGTGTTTGTCAGCGTTCGTGTGTTCGTTCATTCGCTCGTCTGTCTGTTAGTATGCCCACCAAATATCTCGCGACCGTTGCAGATAGAAGGATGAAACAAAAAGCACATTGCTCAGGTGGCAAAGGGGATGAAAATAAGATGATGATCTTGACCTAGAGAAAACTAGCTCAAGGTCAAATTTCAACTTTTGCACACTCAGGAACCGGATAAGATAAAAGACGAAGGAGAAGGCCAGTGTGAGTAAGACCATAGATCAAAGCTAGTGCTTTGATCAAGGACAGTAGCTTAGAGCATTAGCTTCAATTTTTGACCTATGCAAGTAGGTCAGGGTAACATTTTGAATTCAGGGGTGTCGCGGGATGTTGCAGTCTTTGACTGCATTGTTTCTAATTACAACTTGTATCCTTCTCTGTGTTATAATGACACATGCAACCAGGATCAGGATTTCCATAAACTAAATATCGCTTCTTGAATATTGTAAAGAACACAACTTGAACCATCTGAATACCTGCTGACAAACATTTATGGACAGGCAGCGCCATCATTCTTAGTACAGAGGAATAAAGCTGATGAGCCATACAATGAAGTTATGGGAAAGAGTGGTGGAAGCTAGACTAAGGGCAGAAGTGAGCATTTGTGAGCAGCAGTATGGTTTCATGCCAAAAAAGAGTACTACAGATGCAGTATTTGCTTTGAGGATGTTGATAGAGAAGTACAGAGAAGGCCAGACGCACCTGCATTGTGTTTTTGTAGATCTGGAGAAAGCTTATGACAGGGTGCCCAGAGAGGAACTGTGGTATTGTATGAGGAAGTCTGGAGTGTCAGAGAAGTATGTTAGAGCGGTGCAGGACATGTATGAGGACTGTAAGACAGTGGTGAGGTGTGCTGTAGGTGTGACAGAGGAGTTCAAGGTGGAGGTGGGACTGCATCAGGGATCAGCTCTGAGCCTCTTCTTGTTCGCTATGGTGATGGACAGGCTGACAGACGAGGTTAGACAGGAATCTCCATGGACTATGATGTTTGCAGATGACATTGTGATCTGCAGTGAGAGTAGGGACGAGGTGGAGGAGAAGCTAGAGAGGTGGAGGTTTGTCCTGGAAAGGAGAGGGATGAAGGTTAGCCGCAGTAAGACAGAGTACATGTGTGTGAATGAGAGGGACCAAAGTGGAAGAGTGAGGTTACAGGGAGAAGAGATCAAGAAGGTGGAGGATTTTAAGTACTTAGGGTCAACAGTCCAGAGCAATGGAGAGTGGGGAAAAGAGGTGAAGAAACGTGTACAGGCAGGATGGAATGGGTGGAGAAAAGTGTCAGGTGTGATGTGTGATAGAAGAGTTTCAGCTAAAATGAAAGGAAAGGTGTACAAAACTGTGGTGAGACCAGCGATGTTGTTTGGTCTAGAGACAGTGTCACTGAGGAAAAGACAGGAGGCAGAGCTGGAGGTAGCAGAGATGAAGATGCTGAGGTTCTCTCTGGGAGTGACCAGGAAGGATAGGATCAGGAATGAGTACATCAGAGGGACAGCACATGTTAGAGGTTTTGGAGATGAAGTCAGAGAGGCCAGACTGAGATGGTTTGGACATGTCCAGAGGAGAGATAGTGAATATATTGGTAGAAGGATGCTGAGTTTTGAACTGCCAGGCAGGAGGCCTAGAGGAAGACCAAAGAGGAGGTTTATGGATGTAGTGAAAGAGGACATGAAGGTAGTTGGTGTGAGAGAAGAGGATGCAAAGGACAGGGTTAGATGGAGGCAATTGATTCGCTGTGGCGACCTCTGAAGGGAAAAGCCGAAAGGAAAAGAAGAAGAAGAAGAAGCGCCATCATTCTTAGACCTATTTTCCTGCTGGATAATCAACAACATCTTCCGTCGCTGAAGGTGAGGCAGACATGAAATTATTTTCCAATTTCTTTACAAAGAAAAAGAAATGGAAATGAAGGGCAGTTATAGATTATGACATAACTTGTACAGCCCTGACTGCTAACATGAAGAAAAACGAAAAACATCTTAAGCAGCCCTGTCAGGGATTGTACACAGTTGCACCACAGCACGGTGACAACCTTACAAATGAAATATAAAAATATCTATATAATATATAATAAGTCAAAATTTCATGAATGCAAGTTTGGTTCTCTGTTGTGTGATGCCTTTTTAATTCTGTCCTGTTTGTCAGAGCTAATTGGGCTGCAGACATCCATCTCAACACATATTTCCTCTTAGGCACATAAACACATCCCCCTGTCTACTGAAGCACACAAGCTTATACATACACACACACATGCGCACACACACACACACACGCACGCACACACACACACACACACACACACACACACACACACTTAGCTACGAGATGGTATGCTTTTTCACCAAATTTTTACCGACCCGTGTTAATCTGACAAACATAAGACACATCATCACAACATGCGTTAAATAAACATAGTTCGTGTTTGTTCTTTTGTGGTTTTTATGAGACTAAGGATATAGATAATGAAGTTGTAAATGTTCCCAAAAAAAAAGCAAGGAGCATCTTTGTGCACGTGTGCAGATGCACTGTTCTTTTCTTTGTGCTGCAGAGACTTTATCTGCTTTCCAAAAACTCCTGTGTAGCATCCTACATTTCATCCCCTCTCGGGCTTTAGTTTTCACACATAGTAACTATACAATTTAGGGTAGACAGTTGTTTCCGCCAGCTGTCTGCAATTCTTCCTCACCATGAGCATACTTACAATTAATCAAGCAGCAACAGAAATGCAATGCTCATTGTTAAGAATCGCCCAAGTAATGAGGAAGTCATGAATAATACAGTAAGCAAGAAATAATGTAGTCATTATTAAGCCTTAATACCCATTTGGAACTGCTCTTGGTTCCAGCTCTTGGTAATACAGCTAGTGCTTCACAAAGGCTCACTAACAACGAGCAATGCTGACCCCACTCTCTCCCAGAATAATATGCTTTACTATATCCAATTCTTTTTCATCATTTATTGGGGTGCATTTATATCAATAATATTCAAATCCAGCTATTTAAAGCTTTGCTGTTCCCAGATATACATGCATAGTTGTTTCAGTGACATTTCTGTTGTCTTTGTCCAACAAAATACAGTCAGTGTATAATTTATATAAACACAAACAAATTTTCCCAGGATTTTCAGATACTTTGCTCTCTAAATGATGACAACCTGACATGCAGTTTTTTTGATATTTGAGGTGCAGACAATATAAAAGCTGCTTACTTTACTACATGTCTTCTTTTAAACCAGCAGGAAACCCAAGTGGTTCTTTGAGATTTGTGGGATTGAGTTAATGTAGTTTCTGACCTCTCAAATTGACATGCAACTTCCTAGCTTTCATACCTGCTGTCATTACTTCTTGATAGATCAATATAATCCAGATCCCAGCACCCGGTTATCCGTTTATTTCAACATCAGACATGTCAGTTGCTGTACAGCAGAGTCTAAAAGCCACATTATCCAATGAGGCGTATCCTAATGAACAGAAATACAATGACAAAGATAGAGCTGGTAGACGTTATCCTCCCACCTTCTTATGCAAGATTAATTTATATTACAGTGGATGTGGTTAAAACTTCCATGTTGAAATTGTATCCTCAGTTGGTGCTTTCTTTTGTCCTGGTCCTTTTCTCAAATAGAATCCCACTGCAAATAGAATTACGGCGTTTTATTTATTTTTGGTCTGTTGTACATGTCATAAAACAAGTAAAATTGCATTTTACGTGATTATGAAACCTACACTGTTTTTCAAATCATATTAGTATACACAAATGTAATATACTGCATGCGAGTACAGTATTCGGTATTATATTCACATGCAGTACATTGTTTTTCTCCCATCACAAAACCTTGACCACCTTCCATGAGCTTTGTTTGTCCTTCCCCTCTCAACTATTTTGCCGAGATGAAAACCATTGTGGGTGAGAAGTATCCATCATTCCAAACATTTCATTACAGTTTTTTTCAGTCGCTAACAAGCGTTTGTCCAAACAGCAATCACATTTTCAAAACTCTTAACACAGACTCACACCTAGAAAGCACAATTGACCAAATGGTTAATTTTCTTCTCAAAAACATACTTTGTCAAATAAACACTAACTCTTCATTTCAAAATAGAATACATCTTTTTCTGTACACACACTTTACCAAAACACTGGATCTACGACTCAAAATGAAATTACTGTGTCAAACAATAATGCTTGTTTTCACTTCATAAGGTACATGCAGTCAATCAAAGTACACCAGGTTTCAAAATACTGGGTATCGTTGACATTTGAAAAATTACATAGACTTTTATGTTTCAGTTTTAATGGTATTTGCCTGAAAAATGTACACAAAATGTCTTGGTTGGGAACTTTATGTCCACATGCAATTTTCACATTCAAAAGCATTCCAGTAAAGAGCAAATCAGTTTTTTTCCTTTACAGTTTATTACAGGAGGTACAGTAAAAACACTGTTTACTCTATGATAGAAAAGAAAAAGCTTACAGTGAACAAAATAGCCATAAAACACACAAGAGCATTCTGAACAAAAATAAAAAAACAACAACAGCAAAAAGCCCGGAAAAAAGTGTGTGTGTGTGGGGGGGGGGTGGGGGGGGTGGGGGGGCTTACGTAAAAAACCACACAAAATTACTGTCTCTAATCTCTACGATCTCTGATATCATCCAAGGCGATGCACCTGGGATAGAACCGCTTGTTGTGCCGGATCCACCCTTGGCAATGATCAGCTGTGTGTCAGTGGGGGGGCAGTGACTCAGCGGTAGAGCGGGTCGTCCAATGTTCCAAGATTGGCGGTTTGATTCCCGCTCCCACCCAAAAATATCCGGAGTGTGAGCTGACAGTGGGAGGTGTCAGCTCACCTCCAGAGCACTGCCGACGCGCCCTTGAGCAAGGCGCCGTCTCCCTTACAAGTTACTCATTTGGGCGCACCATAAAGGAGCTGCCCGCCACTCTACACACACACCCCCCCCTGCATGCGTACAGGGCCCCTGTGTGGGTGTGTGTGTGTGTGTGTTCAGTGCCTGTACACACTAATATATGCACGTATGAATTACTAACACTAGAGTTTGCCACTAATTTCCCTTTCAGGATTAATTGAGTATATAAAATAAGAAAAATATTTTTAAAAAAAAAATAATTCAATTGTTTGTTTATCAGCTGCGATATAATGTTTTTGAACTGATATCATTGCAGAAGCAGAGGTTTTTATACTGTATCTAAGGTTTGAAATATTGTTGTTGCTATTGTGGGATGTTCTGTGTTAACATTCATAAATTATATTTAAAAAAAAACAATCCATAATTTTGTTGGGAGGTATAGCTTGTCTGTTAAGAAAATGAAAGCATTGTGGAAATATATTCACTGACTGCATATTGTGTTAAAGCAACATAAAATGTGTGAATGGTATGGCCACAAAAGATCAATGCTGTGCTAATTGTGTTTACAGTTTTGACAATGTGACTACTGTATGGATAAATGCTTGTTAGCGACTGAAAAAAACTAAGAAAAAAGAAATTACACTCCATCGCCCCCTGGTGGCTACAAACACCACCTATTTGCCATCTCCCGACTGGCTGCTCTTTGCCATCAGTGAGCTATAGAGTGTACACTCCTATATTTTATGCCAGGTGGCTCACAATGTTGCATACTTGGAAAGGGTGGAAATTTGTTTTAACAGAGTGCAACATCATAATTGACAGCTGAGCTTTGTTAGAGTTGGTTAGGCCAATGGGTGGGAATTTGACCCTCCAGCCACACTTCCCCATCACTATTACCCAGGCTCCATATGTTCTCACCAGTGTAAGATGGCTGTGATAATTCCCAGAATAATTTAGCTTTATTTTTGTCTTAGAAAGTGGAGACTTGTCATCCCTTGTTATGCAAGTCAGTGGTTTGTACTCATAATGTCTCACTCTCCTTGCAAGGCCCGATATAGTTGACAAAACAAATTATGATCTTACAACTTGTTTTCCAAGTAATAAAGCTTTTAAAGTTGTTTCTTGCAAAGTGTCAGCGCTGAAAAATGAAAGCACAGTCATAAAAACAAACAAAAATAGATATAATCTTAATCTCCTTTGGTTGTACATTCATTAGCCATCCTCTGGGAGCTTACAACTTCTAAGCCTTTGTAGTGGAGGTTTGCTTTACAGCTCAGTGGAGCTTGTACAGATTATACATGCTCACATCTACACTCTAGCACTCACGGTACAAGCAAGTTGAAACTGAGTCCCAGGCAGGTTTGATTATTAGAGATCATGGCAAGAATAAACACACAGTTTCGTGTTAGATCTGTTGAATAATTGGATCCTCTATCACATGCGGATAGACTGACTCTTGGTTACACCTGTAAAATGCATGTCTGCAATTTATGCACTGGGGAGATAACATAGGTCAGATTTCATATTTGATTATTTGTGTAAGGGTTTTCATAATGTAAAAAGGAGTGTCTAAAAATGTAGTTAATTTCAAGACAAAATTACTCAATAATGGTGAAAATCAGTCCAGTCCATGCAGCAAGAAATTTGACTTGTTTTGAGACAAGTGAGCTTCCGAACAGAAATAAATACAGTCGTAAATAGGTTTTAAAATCTGATAATTTATATCATTTTTATAGAACTCAAAATCTTTGGAAGCACACAGCAATTTGCAGTGTAGCCCACTAGTATTAAATTATGAATACAAATTAAAGCTAAGTGTGGCCTTGAAAAAGGAATGCAACATTTGTATGAAACACACTCTCCAAGGAGAGCACACTTTATTTACCTATACACTTTATTGACAATCTACACCAACATTCCAGATTCTGTGGAGCCAAGATCGGTTTCTTCAGAGAAATAAATGTTTGCCTGTGTTTTTCCAAACTTACCCAGGTTTCTAAGCTGAAGCCCTCCGAGGTTGTGGGAGCATCTTATTCATGCTGCTGTATCTCTGAGAGCTGTCTGAGCCCCTGTGCTCTTGGCATAGTTTTATTTGCAAAATGTAAACACCTGCATCGTTGCTGTGCTCTCACTAATTAAAACTCTGTCTGTCTAATGAGAGCCGTGCCTGTCGGGCCCCTCCACACACTCAATAAATCACCGCTCCTCACGACTGCTTTTATCCCACCGTGCAGCTGAGAAAACGTGTATCTTCTAGATATGTGCAGCTCAGATGCTCCTCCTGCTTTCCTGTTTGTTCTCCACAAGAATTCATTGTCTTCTCTTCTTCATCAGCCGACATAACATAGCCTGTTTAATGTAAAGTGGCAGCTGAAACTACATTTTCTCAGTTCGTAGTCATGGTTACAAATCACCATTCCTTGACAACAAACATACTGAGATAGCAGTTTTAACCACCCCCACCCACCCACCCCGCACACACACACACACACACACACACACACACACACACACACACACACACACACACACATATATGAACAGCACATGGCCACTACATGTTGATAACTGTTGCTGTTTTGGCAGTCTTGAATTGTGTGTTTAGTAAAGGCAGATGATGAGGGCCGTCTTGGATTCATTCACCAGAGGAATCAGTTAGCCATGGGTAAGTGTTCAATTCTCTTGTGTTGTATGTTCAATCCATTGGTAGTCATCAGTGAATGCGGCTTGTAAATTCACTTGAACAAGATTTCTTTTCAATGGAACCTCTAGCATTCAGTTGCCTGTGTACATCCTGTATAGATACTGACAGAAAGACGGAAGTGACTGCTGTGCTGCTGGTGTGTCACCAAGCTTTCACCAAGCTGCTTGTGTGGAGATGGTGTAATACATAAAAGTACAGATTGAGTGCAAGTCAGATGGGGTGAGTAAGTGATTACTCTGGAAATCTGGAGAACAAGCAGTAAAGTGTGTTGTGGCGTGTATGCAAGACTAGGTAAATTATACGGGGACCAAAACTCTATTGTTCGGGCGGAAGTTTTATCATTATCGAGGAGTCATTCATGGAGAAACATAAACACATGAGAGTTGCTTGCACTTGTTTTTCATGGTGGCTCATTTCATCTTCGTCTCAACGAAGTGCAGCTCCAAACATTGTCTGCATTATGCAGTGTTAAACATAGTAAACACAGTGTGTGTGTGTGTGTGTGTGTGTGTGTGTGTGTGTGTGTGTGTGTGTGTGTGTGTGTGTGTGTGTGTGTGTGTGTCTAAGTAAGACTGAAAATAGTGTCCGCTTCAAGCTGATGAAGAGCTTTATGCCATCTTGTTTTTTTTTCAGGACTTTACAATTCATGTTGACGTCTGCTACATCCTTGTCAAGGCACACCAACCTGTTTCTGTCGAGTGAAGACACACTCTTCAAAATATGATTCTTTAACAACGCCCACAAACGTAATACTATTAAATGTAATAATACATGTGGGAAAAAGCAATAAATGATTTGTCGAAAATTAGTGTTTCTTACAAAAATAAGTAAAAAACTAACTCTGTATTGAGACAGCAGTTAATTCTACACCATTTTAATTCAAGACAAAAACCTTTTTCCCACCAATAAAATTCAGCAAATCACTTGAAAATTAGTCAAGTCACTCTGTTGACTGGCTTTTCATCATCATTTCCAGCTACTTGTGAAGTATAATTTTCATAGCTTGACTTCATAAAGCCAAAATCAGCCCCAGCTGACAGATGTGAATATCAAGAGATCATTACATGCCTGTGTCTCTCACCATTCCTGGAAGTGGGAACAGTCATCACACTGTTATGGAAAAAGGAAGAAAGTCCTCCATAAATGTAAATAATTAGTTGTGTAATGAAGTTTTGTGCGAACAAAAACATGAATACACAAGTTTTGAATTGTTAATTTTCTACAGAGCAGCATGTATCAATAGGACTGAATGTTCTGTTTAATTTTTTGCTCAGTGCTTGACGTCCATCATTACTATGAAATGAAGTAGAAAGTGCAAAAGTTATTAGAACTACATAATCCTCTTTAAATTGTTAGAACAAAACACATTAATTCTTGTCCTCAACTTTTGCTGACAAAATTTTTGCAACAGGCAATGAAGAAGCACAAGAAACCACCTGTTATAACTAAAAAAACACTTATAAATGAATCATTGAGTCAGTCAATATAAAAATAATAGAAAAAATATATAATACACAAAGACATCCATTTAACACCCCCTGGCTTCTGTCACTGAAATGCACATATCCTGGATAAATTCAGTGAGTCAGTCTTTTATGTGATGATCCAGCTATGATGAGGGAAAAGACCGTCCACTGAGCTCCATTATGAAAGGATTTCAACCCAAACCCTGCTCGTGTCTCCCCCAACCAACTGCAATATTAGTTAAAACAAACAATAGCGTTCTGCGTGGTTTTTGCTATGCCTCTGCACAACGACAAAGGCCAGAGGGCTGCAGTAATACGCCTGTCAATCAAATGGCACAGTGTTCAGGCTGGATTGGCTTTAATAAATCCCAAACATTTTTGTATAGAATAGGGTATTACTTGCATTTATTATGCATTGTTATAGTATGAGTTTGTTCACACATCATGACATAGATTTGTTTTGGTATCAAACTATAAAGCAAAAAAATTCCATATATCTCTTTATCTTATCCAAATATCTGACTAACTGTAACCTAAACAGTTGTGTTACTGATAAACAGTACCTCACAACCATGAAAAAAAACCACTGTTGAGTGTCAAGTGATTGGACGTTGATGGAACATAACATCAGAATGTCAGTTTAAGTGGGTTAAACATATCAGGATTATTAACATCATGTTCAACATACTAATATTTGTCAGCCATTTTTAAATGAACTTTTTTTATTTTTATTTTGAAAAATTGACCTTGTAAAAGATTTCAGACTTGCTACATCCTGTAAATATTGAACATGTTATCCTTTCTGCCCACAGTTGAGAAAATATGAACACCATGTCTGCATTTTTCTTCGGGGATAAAATATGTTTTTGGGAGTAATCTACAAAAAATACTGAAGTGTTGCTCATATATTTTGAAAATACTGCAATACATTTACAGGGTTCTATCATAATACTTATTCTCATTTTTATTTTTATCATGAGTAGTAGTAGTAGTAGTAGTAGAAGTAGTGGTGGTGGTTGTGGTAGTCATACTAGTAGTAATGGTAGTAGTGGTATTTAATCATTTTCTAATTAGCTGTTGTTGTTTTTTTTTACTAATCAGTTGTTTCATAAAATATTAACTGATAAACTGAAAAAAACAAAAACATTGCTGCATTCCTTTATGCCCAGAAACATACAGTATATACGGTACTCAGGATTATGTTTATCCTCTTTCTCTCAAAGGAAATGGATTTATTTATCGAGGCTCAGCTAATTTCAGTTTTTATGTTAACAACTCTATGCAAACTGTTTTAAGTGAGAAACCATTCGGATGAGCCATTCTTGAGAAAATTGACAGCAGAAAAGCCAGAAGCCAAACAATCAGTTCATTCTGAACAGTAATGTTCAAGAACAGCAGCATTTGCTTTTTATTCTATTAATCTATTCATATATTAAATTATGAATCCATTCAATCATGATTTGATTAAAATTGATTTTTCATGTGTCACTTGCGCAATATTGTGTTTAAAATATAGACGTGTTGAGTTTTACATAGAATTGTTATCAATCTGTGCTGTGATTATCCGTCTCAGAAAATTATTTCAAAAACACAGTGGGAAGAAAAACATATTTCGACCAGAATACATTGACATGGGATCTGTCATTTGACACTTAATTGGTCAGTTGGTTGTTTTGTGAGGAATCCAGCAAATCCAGCCAAACTGCTAACCCTGCCACCATGGGTTTGCTTATCCATGGTTAATGAGAACAGGTCTGAAAAAAAAAATTCAATATCAAATATTAAAATGCAGATAAGCAATACTTTAAAATAAATTTGGAATTTGCATTTCTTATTTCTAATTTAATCATTTGTGCTGCTGTTGTGTTTGCTTTGTTTATGAATCAGTAAGGCATGCGATCTGACATTGTTTTTGCTGTCTTTTAACAATTCTGATTGTGCAAGTTGTAGATAATAGTATTTAGAAAAAGAGCCTGCCCAAAGAACCCGTCCATCCAAGTCCTTTAGTCAGTGGTCAGATTTGACTTTTCAGTGTTGAAATTTGTGATCATCCTTTACCCTAAAATGTAATGCACTACAGAACAAGCAGATTTTTGAAAGCTCAGAAGTTAAATGCATTTGTAAAAACCGGTATGAAAAACGCTTTCAGTGATAATAACGTTACTTATTTTTAAATATTTGAGTTTCCAATGTCTTGTTAGGTTAATTTCTTACAATCCATGTAGTAAACGTTCCCATTGCAAGCATCAGTCATCAGCCATCATTATCCAGGATTCCCTGTAAGAAAATGTATTTTATCTCAATGGGATCTTCCTGGCTAAAGAAAGGATAAAGTTAGGTTTTGAAAAAAAAAAGCAGTGTTGTAATACATGTGAACACTTAAAGATATGGGTGAGTGCAGTTGCAGCATTGCGATGCAAAGATAGTGCCTGCACACTGGCTGTCTGTATTTATAACTGTATTTCTACCTTTTTGTGCACACATTTACTGTGTAAACATTATAACCTATTTTAGATTGTGGCATGTTATTGTATTTATTAATATTATTGTTATTTAATTTCCGATTTGTTCCTTTTTCTTTGCCTTTTCGTCGCGGCATGCTGCATTGAAGCGGTGCATCATATCAGCATACTGAAGTCTTATTTATATGTTTTGGGTTTTTTTTACAGTCTTGAAAACAGAACACTGTCATGTTCATACAACAGCAGAAAAAAAATGATATATTTGAATAATAACAGCGTGGCAGAAGAAAAACACCCTTGAATCCAGAAAGAACCATGTCTGCCTTAACTGGGTCCTATTATGAAAAACACGTTTTTTGAGATGTATATAGTGTTCCTCCCTAATCCTACCAACTCCTAGAATCTTAAAAACAAATGGATCCTGTATCGATAGTAATGTCCAGAAACATGTCCAAAAGTTGGAAAATAACCTAATTAAAATCAGCGCCTGGCGTGACGCAACCACACCGAAGCACATCAGACATCCAGTTAGGTTAGCCCCTTCATCTTATTAGTCAGAAATCTCTCATGATCCGTGATGACCGTCAGGAGACACGGCTTTTAATATCTCCTCTTCATACTCATACTTGTCTCCTCTGCTGATTTCTTTCCCATTTCCAAACACTGTGTGTTTTTCTCCAAAATTCCTCTGTGATGTTTGTCGGTCTCGAAAAATGCCAGTCGGCTTCAGCTCCATCAGTTGATCTCATGTGTACACAATGTGGCTACAGAGTTGTTACAGTGTGCTGGCTGAGAGTGAAAGTACCTCCATGACAAGCACAGAAAAATTAACAGTTATATAGTAAAAAAATAAAGGAAAAATTATATAAATATAGGGCAAAAATACTAGTAACAAAGTTTAAAAAGTAAAAGGAACTGGAGCCAACCATGCACAAGTGAATAAAATGATTGAAATCAACGTTACTAATCTCCCCATAGGGGTAATTGTTTGTGCACTCTAGCACAGTTTAGTTGCTGTTAACCAACATGCATATATATGTTGGTACAGGCTGTAACACACACACACACACACACACACACGCACACACACACGGTGGTGGGGCTGTAGGCATGCAAATGAAATGGTGCGCCCAATGAGCAAACTTGAATAAGGACGGCGCCTTGCTCAAGGGCACCTCGGCAGTGCTCATGAGGTGAACCGGCACCTCCCACTCCAGTTGCCAGCGTATGACTTAGTGGACTGAGCTACATGCGCATAAATGTGTGTAGACGGTAGTTCATGCGCACATGTGCACAGTGGCTAATGTGAACCACATGAACAGGAGCGTGCAGCAGGCGTTGACAGACGGAGCTCATTAACATTTAATGGCCACCCCAGACAAAGAGCTTTTTTGTTAGCCGAGTTTCTTTCAGAGACTTTCAACAGCTGAAATTTAGGACCATGGCTCAGTTTGGGGCAATACATTTCAAATACAGTGTAGCTGGATATCTGGCAACTGGGTGAAATTAATATGGGACCTTTAATAGTTTCACCAAGAAAATAATACATTTTATAGCCTGTGATACTGACCAATTGTTCTAGAGAGGAAACGATAAGGCTGACTCCAGTGTGTCCCCAAGGGAGGGGAAAGCCAAACGGTTACAAAATAATGACAATCATACAACGAAGTCATCTCGCAGCTGTTCTAGTGCTGCTGAAAAATAACCCAGAGAGAACATACAGATAATCGGGTTTGTGCCTATCCACCCTGTAACACACAAAGAATTGATCTATTAGTGCCCCACTAAGTGGAACTAAAAACCTGTAGTTAAAAGCATAGCTTTTCATTTTGCATTTCAAATGTTTTTTACTTGCTTCAATAGAAACAATGATATTTCCTTTAAGTCTTCATGGATATTAAGAGTGTGCATGTAAAGAAAGGTCAAAGCAAAAACAGCAGGCTCAGAAAAAGAGATTGAAAACATAAAGGCAATATCAAATTTACTCAGTGTTCCCCCCAGGATGAAGTTGGAGTGGAATTTATTTTTTTCAATCCAGGCATTTTTTACTGTAAATGCTTGCGAAGCAGGAATCATTTCTGTCCCTGCCTTTGATCAGCTTCAAATTTCATAAAAATGCATTCATACTAATTCACAGGATAAAATAGGTGTTACCTATGAGCTTGCTGTCATTTTTGTTTAAATTGTTCAAATTCCGTTGACCTTTCTCCAAATTAAGCTGCCACCATTATAAGTCGTGGACATTTCAGTCAAATACAGTTTTTTCTTTTGAGCACAATAGATTTTTCATGTTTATTGTTGTCACCTGATTTCATTTGCGTCACTTAACACATGTGACATGGTGGTAATTTCAAATAATGATTATGATTCAGTGGTCAGCATTGCTCGCTTTATTGTTGACGTTTGTCCGATTCTTGTTTAAAGAATTGTTGCGCAAAAATCACAAAGTACGTACAAGTTTCTTATTTACATGCTTAACTCATAAATGACTGCAAAAGGTAAAACCATCATACATGTTAACGTTAAGAGAGAGGCTAGCAGCCAAACTGGCCTGGATTCCAGGTTACTGAAGTAAATCTATGACCTGAAACATCTCATGTCACGACGCCTGATTATTCTGGGTGTAGCACGCTTTCTCGTCTTCCATACAAAGCCTCCATGTGCTTCTTCAGTACATTCAGCTACTTGATCTTACCTGACTGAAACTCATTTCCTGTCATTTCCTTTGCCTGACCTTTCCTGTACACTTAACTGCCTCACATTCCCATAATTTGCCCAGGAGATTAAAAAAAAAACACTTTTCTGCTAATAAATCACCAAAATGTATTTTTTGCATCTTCATTAGCTTTGCATCCTTATGTATTCCCACCTGCCTGCTTTATTCCCACTATCCGTGTGTCACGTGTTTGGGTTTGAGTCAGTGCTGTTTTACTCTGCGTTTCCTAGGGAGGTCCCTTCAGCACAGCATGCCATTCACCAGCATGTGTAGCAGCCTATAGTATCACTTTTGCAGGTGGCCTTCATGAAAGTCCTCCTGGACTCCCTCATTGCCTTTGCCATCTGTATAATTAGCCGGCAATGTGTGCATGGGAAGGAGAAATCTCTCACCATGCTCCCACAACTCCATCTTCATCAAAACCCTACCTTTCTACTGCACAACTACACTGTGGTTTTAGGACTTGAGGATTTTAGGATGAATGAATAATTATCTGTGTGAGTTTTCATGAATTGTATTTTTACAGAAAGGTCAATGAACAGATAACATCTCATCACTAGTGTCAATGAGTAATAAGATCAGTGTGGTTTTATTAAATTTATTTTCTCTTACGTAGGAACAGAGGTTCCAGAAGATTTTATGATGAAAGTGTTCAACTGCGAAGTTTACTTGAGATTTTTATTACCTAAAATAAAACAGTTGTGAAAAGTTTACAGGTTGCAGTACCTATTCCACCGTATATCTCATGAGAGATTTGACATCTAATCAAAGAAAATCATCAAATTAGCTCAAATTCAGTGTCCCAGTGAAACTCCCTCATCTTGTCACGAGTGTAAAAGTCCAATGCTGTGCGACAACCAGCAACTCAGCCTGTTTCACAGTCCCACAGTTTGTGTGACATGTGACAAAATAAATCCCACATCACGTCTTTCTCCTAAACTCCTAAATAGATTTACAGGGGTGAAAGAAGATTGCCGGATGAGTGCCTGATGGGATGTTAAAATCGGGTACACAAGTCGTTTATTGTACCATGGAGGATTCGTTGTGGACCCGACAAGATGGAAGATACAGTTTGCTTCAAGCAACAAAGCAAAGCAGCTGATGTTGTTTCCAACAAATGTACCTTGGAAAAACAGTGGCTCAGTATTCACTTCTCTTCACTCAATTTAAGTTGTCACAGTCTATGAAAAAATAAGCAAGACATGTGAACTTAAGCAAGAGGAAGAACTGAATTAAATCAATAATCATTAGTTAAAAAACTACCTCTTGAAATGTGCTTTTTTTGGTAATGATGATAGATAGATTTACAATCTTACTTTGTGTAGAGAATAAAAATAAGAATATTACATAAACTCTATATTGTACACTTGTTTACAGGACACAGAGAGTTATTACATGAATGAAACATGTAGACATGTTCAATGGATTGACTATGATGCAACTTTTTTTTTTTTTTTCAGTTGATTGTGAAATTACTACAAATTTTATTCTACTAAATCAATGTAGGGGTGGGTAAAATAATCGTTCTTTTGATCTCTTACAAAACTGAATGGAATCACAGATGTGAAAATCTATTGTACTAATAATTAATAATGTGATGATGATGATGATGATGATGATGATGATGATGATGATGATGATGGAACAAATGAGGCAGAAGGGCATTGGACAGACAACAACAGGGACACACTACAGATAACTTTGAATTCATCTTCAAAAAGAAAACAGTTGCGAGAACATTTTACTTCGATGAATACTTTCTCCAAGATGAAAATAAAGCCTATTGGGAATACTTTCTACAGAGTGACTAATACAGCAGAGCACGGCAGTAATCAGCAGCAACAAATGATATGGATGACTAACACACATTTAGCACAAACCTTGTTTTACCTTATCATACTATGCAATGACAGATACTATGAATTGACTGAAATGCCTTAAATCTTTTTGCGTTTTTGCTCCTTGGTGCAAACGGAAACCTTTAAAGACTCTGAGTTTATATGTTAAACTCTTCTGGAACATAGATTTACCGTACATAGACAACGTCATCAGCCCAGGGAAATGAAGTGTAAAAAACACAGCAGCACAAAATACAAGTCCCTTTGTAGTTCATTTACAAACATATTACAGTCCGGAAAATGTCAGAATTACACATCTGAAGCTGTGAAATCCAGACTTAGACAAAGGCTAAACAAACTTTAGTTGAAAGAGAAGGAATTTGCTCTGTCAGAGAAAATATTTTATGTCTTAAGATATGTCCATGTACTGTAATTTAAAAAAAACGCCAATGAGACTGATTTTTTTAAAAACAGACTTATGTGATACTGTGTCGGGGGAATAAGATCACAACTTATACTGAAGCCAGACAATGGAAATTATTTCCCATTTTTATTCATTCCATTTTGAACTGAGGATCAATTTGCAATCAAACTCCACAGAATTTGAGTTAAACTTAATAGTGACTTCCCGAAGATTAACTCCCTCACCTGAACATAAATGTCAATTCAAGGATTTGCAGCACACACAAGATAATTCTCCAGGTAAGACGTCATGATCCAAAACCACAACTGCATTTACATCAACCTGCTGATCGGAGGAATTATGATTTAAAAGACGGATGGGGAAAAAGCCTCACCCTCTGTCAATGTCCCATGGAGATGCCCCGAACACCGTATGGATTCAAACATATCAGGGATTAACAATAGACCTGAGAACAAGGTCAAAGAAATGCAGAAGAACACAGAGCAAGTTAAACTTAACTTCCACTTCATCCCTGAGGCTCCGAAAATACTTAGGAGATAGTTGAGGCAGGCTCTGTTGAAAGCTCCCCCGCCGGCACGCAAAGCTTTACTTTTGATGTTAATTCCTTGAAAGCTGTTTCTTTAGCTGGGGATTAGTGCATGAAAAGCTAGGCTTACCATGCTCTGGCTAATAAAGATGAAACATCTAACACAGGTACTCGTACATAAACTCGCCTGGGAAGAGTGCCTATAAAGTTGCCTTAATTATAGGGAACTCACTTTGCTCCAGTAAGTGTAAGAATAGGACGACATTTGTACCTTAAAAATTCTGTGGTAATAAATGTTGAAAATCCTTTGTATTTTTCAGACACAAGACGTTAAGGTAAAATAATGAGTGTGTAGGCACATTACATTTGCAGCCCATGCGATCAAAGCTGCCTGCATTTCACAGTACGCTCCCTGCCTTCACTGCTCCTTACCGTACCATAAAAGACTGACAATTATGAAGTGTGTCTATTATAGCCGCTGATTAGCCTCCATGTCTGTTCTGGCTTGAGCGACTGTTGTAGTTAATGATTCTGTGGCGACGTGCTAGGAAAAACGACGCCATGACTCCTCTGCTCGGCCAAAATCTCCATGATTAATAGGCGTCGCATGAGAACATTTGCCTCTTTGAATATTTCAAATGGTTCTCCATATCACCGAGTCCTCTACTTTGACAGTTTAAGAAGTAAATTAATCAATTCAATCACTCCATCCATCCTCCTTTCAAGTGCAATGAATGGGTTTTCCTTCATCACTTACCTGGCCATTTTCCAATAACTAACACCAAGATGATTAATTCCAATGACTTTAATTTACTAAATAATAAGCATGATTGAACATCACAGTGCACATATTGACAGGTAGACAATATCAGTTAATTGCCTCTATAAGCTTCACAACCTGCACCATGCATTAACTATACCAGCGCAATAAATACAGTATTAAGCTTGCATCAAATTGTATCATCACAACTGAGCGTAATAGAGTGTGATTACTTGTTGGACCACAGTCTTCTTCTGCCTGCAACAAATCTGGCTCTGCTTGTTGATTTTGTGACCATTTGTGTCCTGCGAAAGATTCTTTACAAGGTGTATTTTGCTTATGGGTAGATCCGTGACCCCGTTTTCTCTTAAAGGAAATGCATTACATTGTCGTTATGGTTGTCAACTTGCATTCCATTGTTTCTTAAAGCAAAAAGGAACCATCGTTTAAATCTCTTTCAGAAAGTGAGGGATGATTCTTGTGGATGGAAAATACCCTTGTCCCACATCATGTCATCATGCATGTTAGGTCTATAAAGGAAACATTTTTGCAAAGACAAACAGAAAATATTCAATGAAATATGCAATAAATTTCAAAAGAATGTTAATTGAACCAATAATTTCCTTCTTTCATGGGGCTAAATTGCCTCACTGGCAATCAGATTAGAGTTTCATAGTCTATGTTCTAATTACTGATTGCCAGTAATTATGTCATTGCTTAAGTGTCCCAACTCTGTCTCTTGGAGTAATAAATGTAATGTTAAATATCACCTTACCCAAATGTTACATTTTATGTTTCTGAACACTCAGGTACCAGAGAAAGGGTGACTCACACATATATAAATGACATTCCTGTCCATTTCCAGAGGGCTCCATATGAAAATGTAAATTGTCACCCTTCTGTCACAATAAATACTGTCCTTGTGTACAAATTCAGTATTCGAATGTTGGTTTACAATTGTGCTCAAAGACTAATTTAGGACTGATCCTACGGCATTTCATCAAAGAAACGCCTTCAGCATTTAAAATCTTGGACAGCAATTATCTTCAACAATGACTGTATGATATTATTTTTCCAAGATATATATATACATACTGTATATATACACACATACATAAAAAGCACAAGGATATAGGTGAAATGGTGATGGAAATGAATAAACAAGGTACTGTGTTTATTTTATATACAGTGTTTGGATGGTGATTGCTTTTTATTTAACGCCTCTGGACTTGAATAAAAATGTTATCCATTAGTGTATCAAAGCATTCATCCTAAATGCAGATACTGACCTGTGTTCCTGGTGTTTTCCCCTGTTTAATCATCCTGTCTCTATCTCTTTGTCTCTCTCTCTCTCTGAGTGTGCCGATCTGTCCCTCTCCTGCTGCCTGCTCACTTACACCAACTCCATCCATCATTAACTCCATGCTGCATAGATACTCCACATACCAGATTATTCTGTCTGCAAACGTGGCAACTACTACTTGAATTTGATTGTGAATTCTGTTTGTTTGGAACTTGTTTAACCCTGCACCCCTCCTCGTCTGAAGTCTGCCCTCCCTTCAAGTTATTTGTCTGCCAACATTCCCTTTTGTCCGCTATCGTCTGTGCCCTTTCCCCACTACAGTCCGTCTGCCCACCATGATCCTGCAACTCCAACACCTCTACCACCTCATGCTATTCTAGATTTCACTTCATCACCTCGCTAAATAACTTATTAAAATAGTTTGCAAACAATAATTTTGCTTGATTTCCACCTTTGGATAGTGTGATTTGGCCCACGGACAAAACAGGCACCAGCAATATTTCTTGACTTTTCCACAAAATATGTAAAATGCTGTAATTCCATAAGAACTACTTTTTATAGTTTGATTTAGATTGCACTTCTTCTTCTTCTTTTCCTTTTGGCTTTTCCCTTCAGGGGTCGCCACAGCGAATCAACCGCCTCCATCTAACCCTGTCTTCTGCATCCTCTTCTCTCACACCAACTACCTTCATGTCCTCTTTCACTACATCCATAAACCTCCTCTTTGGTCTTCCTCTAGGCCTCCTGCCTGGCAGTTCAAAACTCAGCATCCTTCTACCAATATATTCACTATCTCTCCTCTGGACATGTCCAAACCATCTCAGTCTGGCCTCTCTGACTTTATCTCCAAAACCTCTAACATGTGCTGTCCCTCTGATGTACTCATTCCTGATCCTATCCTTCCTGGTCACTCCCAGAGAGAACCTCAGCATCTTCATCTCTGCTACCTCCAGCTCTGCCTCCTGTCTTTTCCTCAGTGACACTGTCTCTAGACCAAACAACATCGCTGGTCTCACCACAGTTTTGTACACCTTTCCTTTCATTTTAGCTGAAACTCTTCTATCACACATCACACCTGACACTTTTCTCCACCCATTCCATCCTGCCTGGACACGCTTCTTCACCTCTTTTCCCCACTCTCCATTGCTCTGGACTGTTGACCCCAAGTACTTAAAATCCTCCACCTTCTTGATCTCTTCTCCCTGTAACCTCACTCTTCCACTTGGGTCCCTCTCATTCACACACATGTACTGTGTCTTACTGCGGCTAACCTTCATCCCTCTCCTTTCCAGGACAAACCTCCACCTCTCTAGCTTCTCCTCCACCTCTTCCCTACTCTCACTGCAGATCACAATGTCATCTGCAAACATCATAGTCCATGGAGATTCCTGTCTAACCTCGTCTGTCAGCCTGTCCATCACCATAGCGAACAAGAAGGGGCTCAGAGCTGATCCCTGATGCAGTCCCACCTCCACCTTGAACTCCTCTGTCACACCTACAGCACACCTCACCACTGTCTTACAGTCCTCATACATGTCCTGCACCGCTCTAACATACTTCTCTGCCACTCCAGACTTCCTCATACAATACCACAGTTCCTCTCTGGGCACCCTGTCATAAGCTTTCTCCAGATCTACAAAAACACAATGCAGCTCCCTCTGGCCTTCTCTGTACTTCTCTATCAACATCCTCAAAGCAAATACTGCATCTGTAGTACTCTTTTTTGGCATGAAACCATACTGCTGCTCACAAATGCTCACTTCTGCTCTAAGTCTAGCTTCCACTACTCTTTCCCATAACTTCATCGTATGGCTCATCAGCTTTATTCCTCTGTAGTTGCCACAACTCTGCACATCTCCCTTGTTCTTAAAAATGGGCACCAGCACACTTCTCCTCCACTCCTCAGGCATCTTCTCACTATCTAAGATCCTGTTGAACAACCCAGTCAGAAACTCTACTGCCACCTCTCCTAGACACTTCCAAACCTCTACAGGTATATCATCAGGACCGACTGCCTTTCCACTCTTCATCCTCTTCAGTGCTCTCCTCACTTCATCCTGGCTAATCTTTGCTACATCCTGGTCCACAACAGTCACCTCTTCTAGTCTTTGTTCTCTCTCATTTTCCACGTTCATCAACTCCTCAAAGTACTCTTTCCATCTTCCCATCACACTGCTGGCACCTGTCAATAGACTTCCATCCCTATCCTTAATCACCCTAATCTGCTGCACGTCCTTCCCATCTCTATCTCTCTGTCTTGCCAGCCTGTATAGATCAGTCTCTCCCTCCTTACTGTCCAATCTAGCATACAAGTCATCATAAGCTTCTTGTTTGGCCTTTGCTACCTCTACCTTCACCTTACGCTGTATCTCCCTGTACTCCTGTCTACTCTCCTCAGTCCTCTCAGTGTCCCACTTCTTCTTAGCTAACCTCTTTCTTTGTATACACTCCTGTACCTCCTCATTCCACCACCAAGTCTCCTTATCTACTTTCCTTCCAGATGACACACCAAATACTCTCCTACCTGTCTCCCTGATCACATTAGCTGTAGTTGTCCAGTCATCTGGAAGCAAACTCCTGACCACCCAGAGCCTGTCTTAACTCCTTCCTAAAGGTCATGCAACACTCTTCCTTTTAGCTTCCACCATTTCGTCTTCTGCTCTGTCTTTGTCCTCTTCATCTTCCTCACCACCAGAGTCATCCTACACACCACCATTCTATGCTGTTTGGCTACACTCTCGCCTACCACTACTTTGCAGTCACTGATCTCCTTCAGGTACATCGTCTACACAAGATGTAGTCTACCTGTGTGCTCCTACCACCACTCTTATAGGTCACCCTATGTTCCTGCCTCTTCTGGAAGAAAGTATTCACTACAGCCATTTCCATCCTTTTTGCAAAGTCAACTACCATCTGTCCTTCTGCGTTCCTCTCCTGGATACCAAACCTGCCCATCACTTCCTCATCACCTCTGTTACCTGCACCAACATGTCCATTGAAGTCTGCACCAATGACAACTCTCTCACTTCTAGTATGCTCTGCAATCACTTCATCAAAGTCCAACCAGAATTTCTCCTTCTCCTCCAGCTCACATCCTACCTGTGGGGCATACCCACTAACAACATTGAACATCACACCTTCTATTTCTAGCTTCAGACTCATCACTCTATCCGACACTCTTTTACCTCCAGGACATTCCTAACAAACTCCTCCTTCAAGATAACTCCTACTCCATTTCTCTTTCTATCTACACCATGATAGAACAACTTGAACCCTGCTCCTAAACTTCTAGCCTTGCTACCTTTCCACCTGGTCTCCTGGACACACAGTATGTCTACCTTCCTCCTCTGCATCATGTCGACCAACTCTCTACCTTTTCCTGTCATAGTTCCAACATTCAACGTCCCTACTCTTAGTCCTATACTCTTGGCGCTCCTCTTCTGTTTCTTCGTGCGAACGCACTTTCCTCCTCTCCTTCTTCGACCAACAGTAATCCAATTTCCACCGGCGCCCTGTAGGTCAACAGCGCCGATGGCGGTCGTTGTTAACCCGGGCCTCGACCGATCCGGTTTGGAAGTCATATGTTTGATTCGCATCTTTGATTTGGCAAAAGTTTTACGCCGGATGCCCTTCCTGACGCAACCCTCTGTATTTATCCGGGCTTGGGACCGGCACAATAAGACACTGGCTTGTGCCCTCTTGCGGCTACATTTTTGATTTAGATTGCACTAAAACTGCTTAATATTTTGGTCCACAAAATGTTGTGGTTCACAGCTCTATGGACATGATTTTTCAATTAAGTGGTAAATAAATGATATTTTTCTAGATTTTTACGAAACAGAAATGTCTCTTCCTGTTCATTGAAGTTATGTAGATAAAAATGTGCCTATGTGATCAGTGATGCAGACTGAAGTTTATGAACTTCAAAAAGAATGTATAAAGTGAAAAGGGCAAATAACTAAATGCTTGTGATTCAATGAAAAATCTAGCTTTGCACTACAAAGTATTGGACGTGTAGCCGACATAATTTTTAGATTCTTATAATCATCCTATTTTTTCAATAGTATAATACTTATTGCTGTGAATTGCATCACATGTGAACTTGGTTGTTATGCCCAGGCAAAACAAGGGAGAGACTTACATTACTCAGTGATGTCATCAGATAAGTTGGCATGCAGAGGCATTGTGAAAACAGTAGGGATGAACGGTCCTTATATTACGCTGACATGTCATCAGCACAGCGGTAGCTCGAGTTTCTCAATGCATAAAAAGGTGCCTGAGTAAATTTGGAACCATAAAAACTGATAAAGGCTAAATGTGCACCAACAGGGAGGCCTGAGCTCACCTGGTCAAATTCTTTGATATACTAGTTACATTTGCCTCACAGGATTCTTCCTCAGTAAGATTAATGAATAATATTACATATATCCAAAGAACAGACATTTGGTAATATGGACTTATCCAATTTGGGTAGTCTAAATGTGCAGTTATTAATTTTTCTTCATGCTTCTTCTTAGATAAAGAACATTTTCAAGAGAGTATAAAATCGTAGGTTCACTCTAAAATGAAGTGGATTCCTATATCCATTAGAAACACCAATGATATAGCTCTTGCAGTCCCATCCCAGTCATATCCCAAAAAAGTGCAATGAACTGGGTTCAAAACAGGATGTGTTTTACAACTATAACATAGTTTCAGGAACAATTCACTGTTGCGCATGAAATTTAAAACTTTGTGATGACCTAGTATTCTGGTATCTTCAGTGGTCACGATCATGAAGTGTGGGTTTTTTACTTTTTTTTTTTTTTTGTTGCCACTATCAATTCATGATGAGGCTTATGTGAGTGACATTGTGTGCTTTATATCAGGTTTACTGTGTCTCGAGCAGTGAAGTGAATTGAATTGCCCAGCTTAATTTGCCTTGAATTACTTTAAAAGACTTAAATAACATTAATGGACAGACTGACCTGCATCCATGAAAAATGCCCATCGACTTTATTGGACAGATCCTACAGTACAGTCACGTTGTGCCTGTAAATAATAAGATAGCAAACTGGCAACAAATCATTGAGACAAGCTTGTTTTTGTTATTGACATCAAATCCACCCCTTTGCTTTTGGAAATAGACAGATAAAAAGACCTTCATTTTTCAATCATTGGACTCAATAAGCTGTTGGTTTTTTAAGGGTGTCAAGGAGGAGATGCAACCCTAAGAGGTGGGGTAAAATAAAAGCTACACCAGATAAATGTGGAGATAGAATATACCAAACAAAAATGATCAAAAAAAAAAAAAAAATACCAAGATGTAATCATGAAATGTTAAGCCTAAAACAAACACTTCAACTAATCATTAATTCAGCTATTACCAAAGAAAAGCAAAACAAAAATGGCATCACATAGATAATTAATTTGAATGGCAGTCCATACTTAAGTATTACCTCATTAAATACGCTTTGTTTTATGTGATAACCATGGTGTGACTGCAAGTTGATGGAGCACTATCTCTGTTAATTGCTGCTGCGTTTTTTATGGTGCACAATGGATTGGCTTGTTGGGGAGATGAATGTTGTCTTATCTAACCTGTTCCCTGGGCTGTTGTGCTTGGACCAAGTTATTAATAGCATCACTATTGATGAACTGTCAAATGCTCAGCGCTTGGCAGACAGACAATCGTACTTGAGATCATGTTTGAGACTGGGGGCCATGTTGCATTTATAGAGATGGGGGATAGCGGCACATGTGTCATCAAACACAATCACAATAATTTAGAGTTAGTATTTCCTTAGTTAATGTACCATCCATGTTGTGTTGTAAGATTAACATTCCAGAACCATTACATGCCTCAGAACAGACATTTTCCATCAATGTTGTAATGTTCAATGATGGATTTCTCAAACAGCAATCACTCGTTTTGAGTAAAGGAAACAACAGAGGTGGGGAATAAAGGTGTGCAAACCATCTTCCCCACCTCTTCCTCAGCTGTCCCTGTAGCAGTGCCCAATCAGGATAAGTGCCTTATATCGATTGTCTTTTTCTTGCTTTTGATTTTCCCCATTAGGTCAACAGAGAAGATGAATCTATTATCAGCATGCTTCATCTTGATTACAACCATTTATTTTTTTGCTGGTTGATAAATGCTGCACCTGAACGTCTCATATGTGCATGTAGGTGTTCACATAAAAAGAGACAAGAAATCCGTTTCTCATAGTGTGACATTTAGATGTGCATTTGATGAACAAAATTTATGAGTCATGCTCAACCACCTTTGATATTCAGTATTAAGTCACTAAATGTTGAAAAGAAAATGAAAGAAGAGTGAGTAACCTGGATGGAATGAGGGCTGTTACGAAGAACTTGAATTATAATCTCATCAAGAGTCTTTGGGTAATCCTCTAAATGTCAGTTCAGGAAAAATCGAAGGTTGGAATTCACACATCACTTGTCAGTGTTTGGAGCCTTGCAGTTGCTGGGTGTTTTGAAACATGCATTTGCGTGACTTACATAGTTATATTTTGCTAAAATCTATAAATACTAACACAACATACAATACAGCACAACACACATGCACACACATGAAAAAAAAAACTATTAACTCACTTCCTGCACTGATTGCTGTACGTCTTTATTAGCAGTGTAAAAGAAAAAAATCCACATTTTTTATTAAGCTTCTATTTTGGATAAAGTAACATTTAATAGTAAGTTATATATAGATACTTGATACCATATTAAAATGGTTAAACAGTAGAAAATGTTATCCTCACCTACAATCTCATCTACATTGGATTTTAGAATATGAGCAGTAATTTTGAATAATTAGCATTAGTAATGGTATCATTGACTGCTAAGAATGTTTTTACAGTTAAAGGTGGATAAGAATTGTACCCTGTCTAGGAATACAGATCAATAGTCAAAGCTGTGCTGGTATCTCTGCATCCTAAACCTTCTCCATTTCTTCTTGCTTCAGGGAATAACTGCTGTGTGCCATCTAGCTGAGAGGGTCATTGCTCGCCTGTTGCTCTCCACTGAGCAGCCCCCTAATGCCCAAGCAAAGAGGAGGGCAAGGAGGATTGCCTTCAGTACTACCCACCCAGGCAATCAACTGTTGGAGATTTGTGGGAGGTGGAATTTGTCCATCTTCACTGACTCTACTTTTGCAGTCTCTTCCAAATACCTGTCCGCCTCCTCAGCCAGCCCTCCAACCTGAGCTGCATCTCTCAGATGACTGCCTCCAAAGAGGTGCTACATGCTGAATGATCCCCTCTGTTTCTTTTCTCTTGTTTATCCACCCAGGCTAGTTGCAAAATCACATTTTACTTTACGACACTGACAGAACAGCTTCTCTGGTGACCAGTAAAGGAGGGATTAGAGATCCTGTTTAACTTACTCCATATATTTCTGCAGAACTGCCAGCTCATTGTTGCAAAATTTAAAAAAGTTTATGAAAGAAAAAAGTTTTACAATACTTAAGGCAAGACATGTCTTTTTTTTCAGATTATAGTCACAATATTCTGTGATGAGCTGGTGACTCATCCAGGGTGTGCTCCATAGCCATCTGGCATAGGCTCCTAACATGTGACCTGTAATTTTGGATAAGCGGCTGAAGATGAGATGACTATGATTGTCTTCTCTTCAAGAAGATGAATATTCAAAATATTCCCCTGTTAGTCATACAATAGATATAATGTGACATGTTTCTGTAATCCCTCTGGGATTTATTATGTGTGTGTCTTTTGTGTGTGTGTGTGTGTGTGTGTGTGTGTGTGCATGTGTGTGCGTGCGCACGCGTGTGTGTGTGTGTGTGTGTGTGTGTGTGTGTGTGTGTGTGTGTGTGCGTGTGTGTGCGTGCGCACGCGTGTGTGTGTGTGTGTGTGTGTGTGTGTGTGTGTGTGTGTGTGTGTGTGTGTGTGTGTGTGTAAAAGCATTCAATAACTTTTTTTGTTTATGAAGAATATTTTTCATAGAAGATATTTTTGATTTTCTGTTTCATTTAAGAGTCCTTTTATGATGTTTCATTAACTAACTAAGAGTATTCTCTTTAGCAGGGGTATTATAGTGAAATCTTTGCTTGCTTACTTTATCTAATTTGTTATCATATTACACTATAATACAAAATTGTATGATTGAATTTGCTTCTGAAGGTAAGATTGTTTAAATAATTGAAAACTAATTTAGGCTTTATTTTGTCAAAGTGAGAAGGGTTAAAGACTTCTCTAAACAGTTGTTTTTAATATTCTTGAAAATATTTTGTGTGGTAAAATTCACTTTCCATTAGCTCATTTAACGTGTTAGTGTGATAAATTGTGGCATGTGTTGAAAAGCACTTATTTTAATTGTTATCAGTAAAATTGTTATCATCATTATCATTTTTTAGGGGGGTGGCACTTTTGCGTGGCACTGTATGCTTGCAATATTCATTTGGAGTTGAGCACCCCTAATTGCCTGATCCTAGAATTGTCACTGCTTGTAATTCATAAATTGGACTTTTTCTTGTTTTTTTTAAGATTTTTTTTATTTTAAAATAGTGAATATTGTTGCTATTGTGAAAGTATTTTCGAACAATCCACAGCAGTACAGGAATGTTATTTTAATATGTCCAATCGTTCATATTGTTTCCAATTGGCAGAAGCAGGAGGATTAAACTATTTAGTTCTTGTTTTTAGTGGTCTCACTCAGGCTCTCTGCTCGCTATTTACCATTTCTTTTTCGTCTCAATCGCAGCTTGCAGCAGGCACTGTTGGTATTGATTCAGCTTCTAATTCCTCTTTAAGAGGGATTTATAATCGTCTGTTACTCAGGTTGATGAGAAGAGGTGTGTCATTTGCAATCAACACAGTATTTTCTTACTAATATTTGTGTACATAAAACTACAGCATTTAGTTTCTTCAGTGTTTGCTAATGTAAAAATCTGATACATCTTTTTACAGAATGTTAAGAGAGGAAATCACTAAAATGCCCTTTGAATTGGACCAACACACGGACGGACGGACGGACGGACGAACAAACGGATGGACAGAGAGACAGGCAGACAGATAGATAGACACACAGACAGACACACAGATCCTATCTATCTATCTATCTATCTATCTATCTATCTATCTATCTATCTATCTATCTATCTATCTATCTATCTATCTATCTATCTATCTATCTATCTATCTATCTATCTATCTATCTATCTATCTATCTATCTATCTATCTATCTATCTATCTATCTATCTATCTATTTATCTATCTATCTATCTATCTATACATACATACATACATACAATTTGTAACAAGTGGTAGAGGAGTTTATCATTTTATTCACCATCATTTCAGAAGTCCTGCTGAAACTGGAAGTAAAAACACTCCCATTGCAGCAAGATGGCCCAGCAGCATATAGGAGCACCAACTGATGAATAAAAGGTTGCCGTTTTGATTCCTGGCAGTAGCAACCTGTAGGTCAGCAATGCCGAGAACTAGAGGGTGAGTGATGTTGGATCTACAGTACACAGAACCTCTATGCAGTCCCAATAGATACAAGACAAACCGCTCCAGCAGTGCTACAGCATAGTCAATTCTGCTTTTCTGACTTGTGGAAGGGATGCTCCTATTATCCAGACTGGATAAGCAAAAGTAAAGTTCTTATCAGTCTATAACTGATAAATACACTCATACGGCAATAAGCCAGGGAAGAAAAGCTAATTTTTGAGCCAAATGAATTGGCAAATTAATTTGCAAAGACATTTAATTAATTTATATGTTACAGGTTTTACCTGGGGCATTGAACATTTATAAATGTAGATATTAATCCATTTTGGCATTCTTTGACATTGATGGATTTCAGCTAATTATAATTGGTTGGATGAAGTAATACTGTAACTGTTCCAAATAGAGAGCTTGGGGAGAATGAAGTTGAACACAGTAGTATACCTTGTACATATTAACTATCCACTTTCAAATATTTAAATGCCACATTTTCAATGACTAATAAGAAAAGTTACACAGAAATGCCAATTGCCCAAGGACATTTTAGTTTTGACAAGTTCTACCACGGAAGCCTTTGACTCATTGTGTTGAAAATTGGAGCTGGTATGACACAGACACTAACAAGAGCCGACATAAAAATAATTTGGAATGCACCTACAAAAAATATGCTCTTAATTGAATAATAATACTGATTCTCATGTCAACAAGGATGAAACATGTAAAAAAGAAAACGCTAAAAAATTACCTCATAATTATATTGCACAAATATTTGTAACAAACATGCAGAAATATTATTTCCTGAAGTGACTATTATGTAAATTATCATTGGAAAGCAGTTCTCATTCCAACATTGATGAATAGTTCAGTGGAAAGTTAATTCTACTTCAGCTTCTGTTTTTGTCCCTGAGCATTTATGAAACATTAACATTAAAAGTGGAATAAAAAAATACCACACTGAGATTAATAATACTCAAATTAACGCAGTGGAGGAATTTTTCTATTGTTTTTGTTTGTGGCTATGGTTGAGAAATGTTTCCAAAGCTCTGCCAGTGAAAATAATGTTTTAGACTGATTAAAAAAAAAAGTCAGATTATTAGCCCGATTCCATTACAGAAAGACTAGGCAGATGCTGACCTCTACAGGTATGATTCTGACTTGCATTCCTGACAGACAGCACTTCAAATTCAGGGGCACATCCAGAGGCTCTCATTAATATCAAAACACTGAAATCAGCTTCTATTATGAACGACTCACAAACAAATCTTACTAAGCAATGTTTGTAGGCATGCCTGCACGCCTGTACTTCATAGATGTTTTAAGATAGGATGACCGCTTCATTAAATTGAGCAAAGCAATGAACATGAGGCGAAATGCAGTCTTGCAGAGGCGGTGGGAGATAATGAAATGTCTCACTGGAGCCAAAATGTAGTGGCAGAACAACAGGGAGGCAGACAGCTGAACCAAATAACGGGGCTATCAGCCTCTACTGACAAACAGCCACAAGCTTGGCTGAACTGGGAAAAATAGAGCAGTGGAAAAGACATGGTGGCAATTGAGCACAAAGTGGAGATGACAGCCTTCAGGACACAAGTGATAGCAATTGGGGGTAGACTGGGGAGGAGACATTGTAGCGCAACAAGGATTAATGGTGACTGGCACATGCACTAAAGACAGAGGTCTCTTTCACAAGGTCCTCTCAGGCCACCACTTAATGCTTACTGGTGAACTGGAGAGTATATAATGATGTCTCACTGCACAGGAATTTAAACCTTACTTACTTAAGGAAAGTTGGCAGAGTTTATTCGTACTTTTCCCCACTGCCACAAGAATGCCTGCCGCGCATTGAGAGTCACATGCATGATTTGGGTTGCATGTACCTTAGCGATGCTCATGCAAACCAAATCCAAAACGTACTGATAGTATACTTTAAAAAGTATAGTGTGTCACCTCATACTGGAAGACATGAACCCAGTCCAGTTTACAGAAATGACCAACCGCCAGTACTACGGTTTTCTGAAGGAAAAAAATGGCTGTGTCTTTCCTGACACAACGGCAAAAGAGAAAACAAGGCAGTCACAGACTTCAACATCCACTCCTGAATTCAAAATTTCACCGACTTACTTGCATCGGTAAAAGATCAAAGCTACCGCTCCGACCTATTGTCATACACCAAAGCACTAGCTTTGATCTATGATCCTCGTCTTTTCTAACTTATCCGATTCCTGAGTGTACAAAAGTTGAAATTTGATCTTGACCTAGTTTTCTCAAGGTCAAGGTCATCATCTCATTTTCCTCCCCTTTGCCACCCGAGTACTGTGCTTTTTGTTTCATCTTTCTATCTGCAACAGTTCCAAAGATATTTGGTGGACTAAAGGACGGACACACGAACACTGACAATTACAGTACATCACCGCTTTGAAGCAGGATGTAATAATCCAAGGCCATAACCGGAGGTGTCAACCAAGGGCTGTGCGAAAAGAGCTGTCACCACTTCTAAAACTACCTTTTGTAAAATATCAAGCACATTCTTTCATTTCCTTCTTTTATCACATATCTGATGCAATTGAAATACTTTAATAAAATTTGCAACACATCTTGATGTCAAATGTTGTGTTTATCACCTTAGATTACAAGATCAAAAGCACCATATAATATAATGTTCATTATATACTGGACTTTATTATAAAGTTGGGAAAATGCCTCACCAGCAAGAAGATATTAAGTGCACAGTTTACAATATACTCATTTCTTACTGTGGCAGCCTGCCACAATATCAGTATCACCGCCACATATTAATTTTCTATTCTGGGAGCTGTGCATCCCCCCACCCCCCACCCCCCACCCCCATTCACACACAAAGACTTCATTGGGCAGCTCGCCCAGGTATATTAATGGCTGCCATTGTATCCTTGATAAAACATTTATTTATTCATTTATTTATTTAGTCTCATTCACTAGAGAGAATGACAACATTTGCATCCGGTTAACTTGAAGACAATCTCCCCTCTCTGCTCAATAAGGCTACACAACATGTAATATCAGGACATAAAATTAAGTCAAAAGCATCATGCTGCAACTCTTTCTTGCTATTTGACACAAAATCAAAAGTCAGTGTTCTCATCTCCATTTAATATTCTGGAGGAGAGACCTGTTCATCATTCAACAGTGATACTTTGGAATAAACGCCATCCAAACATCCAAGCCGATAACAGAGTCACATATGTAGAATAGAAAGTGGACGGACCAGAGGACTGAACCAACTCTGGTAGAAATCAGAGGAAGGGGAATTTTTGTTAGAAGACAATATATTCCCATAATGTTTTATGAATAAATTTGGATCTGAACATAAGCAGCCATGACACTTTCTTTTTCATTTTGCAATATATAGTGTATCCACAAAAACGGGTGAGTCTTTATATATGTGTGCAGATGGAGACTGGCGGTGTCGGTGTCGATGTGTGTAGGTGGGGAGAACCGAAGGCTAAAAAGAAAAGCAAGGTGAGCAGATAAAAGAAGCTGTGAACAAGCTCTGAAATAAAGATGAGAATGATGCAGCACACAAATGGTGAAATAAGAAATAATTTGCATCTCCTGTAACTTACAACAAAGTCACATCCAAAAAGGCAGCTAAGCGATCGCTGATTCCCAATTTCCAAATAAGTCAATTGTTAATTTTAAGTTGCTAAAGTTGACAAACCAAGATTTAGCATCACAAAATTAGAATGTTATATATATGTTATATTGATTGTTTCTCAAAATCATTTTGTCATTGCAGGTCGCCAGCTAAGGCTCTTTTTAATTGCACAGTACCATTCAAGTCAGGTCAATTCAAGTCAGTTCATTTATGAAGTGGAAAATCAGAACATCAGGTCTGAAGGCACATAATTATCCCTCATGGGAAAAGACATGGACATATTCTTGAGGAAAAACTGCCTTTCAAGAGACAGAAACCTCAAGTAGAATCAAGACTCAAAATGAGCAACCCTCCATTTTGACTGGTTTGGGTGACAGAGGTAAAGAGGGACGAGGATGCAGATATGAGATAACCACAAAGTGGCAGGTCTGTGGCTCTTGGACCGTATTGGTATTTTACAGCAGCTCTTTTCCTTCACATACATGTGGGATGCGGCAATTCAGAATGCTTGCGGCTTTAAGGAGCAGCAGCAACACTAATGGCCATCACTCTGTGCTGGAAACACATCAACAGTAAGTACAGCAGAAATGATACCTGATGTTGTAGATGAAGTAAAATGAACACCTGAGGGTCTGGTGATTTACAATGTGCCCTCAACCAGTCATAACATTGGTCTCATCCCTCTGAAACAGCTGTGTAGAGCAGTGATGAACGGCAGTCAGAGTTCGACAAACAAATATCTGCTATTCCAGGGAAGCATCATAATGTAAACACACTATAAACATACAGCCAAATTAGAAATAAAAATATTTTTTAAAAAATAGGTATTTGATGGCATTTATTCAATTGCATGCTAATGTTGATTTTTTTTTTTTATTTGAAGTCATGTCATGCAGCCTGCTTTCTGTTTAAACTGTATTATATGTTGTTGTTTTTTTTATGGCATCTTTAACACATCTAGTGGCTGGAGAGTTTTGCCAAATAAATTTCTTAAAATTCTAACTTCATTTTTGATTATAAGGTCAATATCTATTTAAATTTAAACTTATTTAATTACATTTATTTTATTATTTTCACCACTGACGCTTTTGCCACTGCAGATGCCTTGATATTTCGCTTTATTGCTACATTTTCTTTTTTTTTTTTTTACATTTTAAATGTAATAAATGAACTGACTTTCTGGAAGACCATAAAGTATAATAAGTTATTTAAATGGTAGTAATTTTTCAAATAGAGAAAAAACAGGAGGGGTCCCTAGAAAAGATTATTTTACATTAACAGCAGTTCCTCTGCAAAACCCCACTAGGGTTAGAATTTTTAATCAGCAAGCAGCACAGTTGTGCCTGCGTGGCATACACACCTGTGGTACACACAGTATATGCTGTGTTTGGGTTTTTCAGGCAAAAGCCAAACACACACTCAGGCAATAGAAGAGAATTAAAAACTCTGTTGACTTGCTGACTCTGCTTTTGTTGAAGATTTATTGTTCTCATGTGACATATTTGTTTGCCGTGTCCGACAAAATCAGAGGATCAGTAGCAGATTGCTGGGTCACCAAAAACAGACATGATTCTGTTTCAAAATTTGAAATGTAAGTTGAAAAATACCAAAGACTTGCTTTGTGCTGCCGTGTTTGACAGAACGTCACACCTGTTCGGGCTTTGTCTGCCACCTGTACACTGTGGGATCTGTACCAGGCGCAGAAATACCACACAGCTGGCCAAAGGGATTTTCAGTCCAGGAAGACAGCAAATGGGCAGTAAATCAATGCTTTCACTCATCCAAAGTCTATTTTTACTTGCTGCTATTTGTCATTGTCATATTTTAGCCCTTTGCATTTAAACTTTGGAAAAACTGCACTATACTTGGTTGAGGTTTTGTCAATATCCACATCATAATGATACCATCTTTAGTGAATTACTTCATCATCTCCAGAAAGAAACAAGGTCTAAAAATTTTAACAGTTTGCACATTAAGTGATTAAACTGCTAAATTTACTAGCCCTGCATGGGATTTTACTTGCCCTGGAGATATTGGGCATTCCTTAATGTTGAGCTCCGACTGTTTGCTTTGGCCGTTAGGCAGCCACGAACATATGGTCCTCCGTTTTGAAAGCCAATGCTTCTCTTGCCTCCAGTTGCTTTCAATAAAAATTGTGTCAATTAGTTCTACACAGTAAGAAATATTCTCTGCTTCCTTTTTTCTTATTGTGCTGGAAATGTTGCACATTTTACCTTCTTTGTTCACTTTTTGTATCATTGGGAGTTTGCTTTTATTTTGCTTTATTTTTAAGGTAAAGCTCATTTGCAAACATGAGCATGAGCTGTTCCCCTCAAAATATTTTAAGATTGGTTATCAGCTCGTTGTTCTGTGATGTGTGAACACAGCATTTTTATCACAACTTTGGGAAACCAGCAGAATAAAATTTTCTCCAAAGCCCACAGATGTTTTTCCTCTTATCACAAAATGCAAACTGACTCAACGATGAAAGCCAGGGTCAAAACACACTGTGTTTTTTTTTTTTTTTATTGTTTTAGATTGTTTGTCTGAGGTCTTGGTTTCCCCTGATTGTTTGGCTGTCATTACCACATACACTATGGCAGTCCTGCTAGATGTATTCTCTGTATATTCTCTAGATCCAGTAATCCCTCATGCATTTGTGCATCAACAAGCACAACTTCACCTCATTGCGGATTTTTAGTAGGTAGTCAAATGATACCGTACACGCATTCTATTGGCTGACGGCATCCGGAAGTGCGCTACATTCCGCGAGTCTCGGAACGCAGTGCACTTCTGTGAGATACAAAAGTGCTTTGAACAGTCGTGTGGGAAAAAGTAATACAGATAGATGGTGGTTTAATATCAGTATGGGGAGTGTTCATAAATGTATAAATTACGATAAATAATAAGATAAATAGTTTTTCGCGATATCGCAGAATTCTTAATTTGTGTGTGGTTCCTGGAACGCATTAACCGCGAGTAACGAGGGCGAACTGTACTGTGTTTTTGTCTTTATTTATCTTGAAGTAGTTAAAAGTGATTTGAGATACCAAAATTAAAAAATGTGATACAATCTATTACCTAAAGGTGCAAAATCATAAAGCTGAATAAAGATGCTTCTTAACATCCTTTAAAAATAGCAAACATTACTCATTGAGCAGATTTATTTGTTTTAAAAAGGGTGTGTATTCCAGATTTAAGGACAGTTTTCCACTTGCTGAATGACATCTGATCTTTAACTATCACACTGGGTGGTGTGTGCCAAAACAGTAATATTGTATAAAAACAACTATTCTGTCCCACACTGGACCACACATGTCATTTACCCACGATTCACCGGTGCTCAGTCTAGATCATAGTTTCATATATGGTTTGAAACTCTGCCTCCCACCATAGAGAGGGAGGAGTCCAAAATTAGGTTTAAGAAAATCTAGCAGATTAAATACTTATCTGTTTGATAAATTGCTACATTTAACACATAAAATTCTTGAAAATTAGGTGAAGACTTCTAGACTTCTGACATAAATTTAGTCACTGTCGATAATAGTAAGACAATTTAGCTCCAGGTTTATGTCTGACCTGTTTATTGAAACTGTATTATACATCATATCTTATTATCTGAATGGAATGTACTTAAATTAAAGCATATGGCAAAATCATCCACAGGTGGACCCCAAGATTCGAACATCTGACTTAAGAGAATTTGTGGATACTGACAACTGTGCAACGCCATATCCGACTACTGTATTTCCCTTTTCTGCTGTAACATCAACACCCCATAGGTTGAAATTCACATGTCATGTCAAAATGACTCAGCAAATACTGTATATGAATTAGTGAACAACTTGCTTTGATGTTGGACTTCATGTGGCTTTCTTGTCGACACTTCATCTGAAGCGTTTTGTCCTTTTTTATCAACATCTGTGTAAGCTTCTGGGCAGGAAACGAACACATAATGTATCCTTTTTTTTAAATTAGTGACAGGATTGTCCCCCTCTGGAAGCTAAATTACGTAGGGACCAATGTTCGCCACTTTGGTTTCTGCCTAGAAGCATTAACAGTTTTTTGACTGCTGAACACTGAACTCTGAATTTTTTGCTATTTGCGGAAATAGTACTTTCGTATTTAGAGTAGTAATGGGATTTAAAGGACCTCAAATGGTGATTACAGATTCATTCATTCATTTTCTAAACCCACTTCATCGGTTGTTGTGGGGTACTGGAGCCTATCCCAGCCGACTGAGGGCTTAAGGCAGGGGAAACTCTGGTCGTGACGCCAGTGCACCTCTGAGCCACACATTCACACCTATGGGAAATTTTGTGACCAGCCAATCAACCTGAAGCACATGTTTTTTGGAGGTGGGCAGAAGCTGGAGAACCCGGAGTGAACCCCTGCAGACACGGGGAGAACGTGCAAACTCCACATAGAGCGGGATGCAAACCCGGAACCACCTTGCTGTGTGGCGACAGCACTACCCACTGCGCCACTGTGCTGACAGATCAATTATAGATCAAAATGTATAAATCACGACTTATAAACATTTCAGTTTACCAACAGCCTCTTGGAACCAAATTGTGGTTGTAGGTTGAGGACTACCTGTACTTCCTTTGTGTCCCAAACTAACCCTTCCCTGTCATCAGTATACTTTGAAGCATGGCCATGAATGAGTCAAAGTTCTGCATCACACTTCAGTGGCATTGAAGGTGACAGTATGAAGTTGCAGGGATGATAATGCTCATAAAAAATACTTAACTGACTTCTGCTCAGGTAACAGCTCCGGGTAATAGCTTGTCTGGCATTAGGAGTGCACACAGTAGTACGCTGACAGAATAACAGGTGTAGGTTCAAAGAGGATGAGAGGAGAGATCAAAGAGGCCAGAAAATGGCTGATAAATTAAAAAGCAAATGAAATATTATAATGCCCGGCAAATTAAAAATAGTGAAGCAGACATTAAATGACGCACGGAGAAGGCAGAAGTATTTCAAAAACACCGAGGTTGAAAATTAAACACTCCACAATCATTTTCAACATAAATGGTTTCAGAGTCACAGAGAGGACCAACGTTCACACTGTGTGGGAAGGCCTCACTGATGCTAACACAACCTGATGGTCATTAAAATGAAAAAGTCAAAACTGTGAATTTCAGGTTCAGTCATTGTTCATGGTGCTGCTATGTAACATTTTACTTTGACTTTTTCTATTCTGTCAGTCAATGAAAGTAAACTACAATACTTCTGACTATTATTGCATCAGATTGAAATACTTTTAGCACTTTACAATTTGTTCACTCGCAATACTCTAACTACTCTCGATTGGCATCTAACATCTTAATGTATTTACATTTCAACAAGAAGCACTGTGAAATAAAAGAAAAAAAAAAACATTCACCAGATAAGTTTGGCGGTAGTGTCACTGTGGACACCGTGGATGCTACCCTTCTTGTCTTTGGTGTATCTGAAGGCAAAAGTACTTTCAACATATTCTGTTTATGAAAAAAAAATATGTGAGACATTCACATGTGTGAATGCTAGCATCTGCGGTCAAAGCATGTTTTGACAAATCATTGTAGTTAGAGCCACCAACTACAGCTGTTCAAGAAATACTGAGTTGTTAGGAGGCATTATATTTTATTTCTAAATGTACTGTGGACTCTTACCCATTTGTGATTGCTAGATTTTATGGACTTCTGAATATTTGCTTGTGTCATTTTCAATATTCTTTTCTTTCTCCATTATTGGACTTATTTTTTTCTGTTCTTGCTTCATGCACTGAAAGCTGACAGCAAGTTTGTGTTTAATTTTTAAATAATTTAACTGCAATTTCCTTATATCTGTTTTTGGGTCCATCTCAGAATTTTTTTGAAGTTGTCCACATAATACCAAAACATTCTCTTGTCTGTGTAATGGGTGTGGTTAGGACCCAAACGCAGTGCACACAGGGAGAATTCCACATTCATAGTTTTATTAATCAAATTCCTACAGCAGGTTGACAGATGATGAAGCAAGGAACAGACAAACAAGCAAAATCACACGGAAGTCCAAGAAAGCTCAAGAGTAGGATGAATCGATGAGAACAACCTGGCAGCGAACTGAGGTCTGAGAGTTTAAGTGGGATGGAGCCTGATTGGAAATGGGAAGCAGGAGGCTGCAGCAACACATGTGACAAGAATGAGTGGATTGAGTGTGAGTGAATTCAGGAGAAAGAGGACAAGAGGGAAAACTGGAACTGAGACCATGACTGAGCATTGGTCTGAAGAGATTGTCTGATTTTTTTGAACTACAGAAAAGTTCAGGTGCTCCTCACCATCTGTGAGGTCACCAGGAAGTAAAAGAGCATTGTCTAATTTCCTGGCATGTACTGCATCTCAAATGACATACTACTTGCAGCTCCTTTAAGTGTGTCAAAATGCAGTATACTGCAACATATTGATGGAATTTTCATCCTGAGTGGTTACCATCTTGGCTGAGTACTGTACTAGGGAGGTGTTTACATGCCTGTTCAAACTTGTCTAAACGCCCGCCAAGCAGGCATTGGTTAGAGCAGAGAATAACCAGGTGTATTCAACCAATCAGAATGTGCATGATTTGTGTCCATCATTTCTTAAAAACACTCAGCAACATCGGATTTGAAACAATCCTGTGCTGTTGAAATTCATGAACTACATCAGTAATTATGTCGTGTGTCGTATGCTATAGAATACTGTACAGGTATTTACCAGATAGAAGAGTTGGGCATGTGTAGTTTTTGCAGCAGATCCAGATATGAAGGAAAGAAATAATCATTTTTATTCACATCCTCTAAGACTTTTTAGGCGCATATGGAATGTCCACATGCAATGTGGACCAGGATTATATTTCATGACCAGTGAATTTAATAGTCCACAGAATTTCTCAAAGCCTTTTAAAACTGATTTTGCAAAGACCTGTGGAATGGGGGAGAAGTAATTAGATTTTGAAACAGATCCAGATCAAGGCGTGATTACAGAAAATGTTTTAACGCCTTGGCAACGGGATTCAGTTACTTTTTTTTTTTTGGTTCTTTTTTTTTTGGGACGTGTGTGTTTGCTAGATGTCAAAATGTGTTCAGAGAAAAAGGTCTATTGCTGCTTTTACTTTCAGGTTGCGTACACAGCAGCACAGTTGTTTTCGTTTGCTGATCAGATCTCTGCTATTTCTGGACGTGGGATGAATTTTTTGAGGCCACAGTACATCATACACAGAGATCAATAAAGATGGCATCAATCTAGAACACTGACATGACAGTGAAACAAAACGTGAATTAGGAACGGTCTAGTTGAAGTTGAGTATTGTCGAATGATTTTAATATGTGTGGATTTGTCGTGACCATATCGTATGGCCATGGCAAATTTATGTAGTCACCTTTTCTGTAATGTTGTAATACAATAACAAAATAAAGAAGAGAAATGGATTAAATGACATGTGGTTGTGTGAATGAGGAATATAAAAAAATTATCTAAAAGCTCAAATGTGTCTAGAAATTCTTTACATGAACGCAGCAGGTCAAAGGAGGACAAGTTTCCACTCCTAAGTGCAGTCTGCATTCCTGCTCTGCAGCAGTCAAGATCATTTCCACAGAAGTGAAGCTTTTCTTGTTGTCTTGATAAAGAAAATTAGACCACACACCATGAGCAGTCGCTCCAGTGGAGCATGGTGTTGGTGTGTTCTGCACAGAGACATCTGTTGGTTGGTGGGGTAATTGTTTAGTCTCCATATCCGGCATTGACCTGAATTGCTCCATAATCTGTGACTCTAAATTTAAAAAAAAACACTTTCTTGCTTTATTCAGACTTGTGATCATTGTTTTTGTTGAGCACACAGTCCTGTTTATTTCATGGTTTCTGAGCTCAAACTGCTGATATTTGGACCAAAATAAGGTCTGATTGGATGATGGAAAGAATTCCAGACATATTTTTTTCAAAATGTGAGAAAAATCATGAGCATCCAGTAAGAACTGTTGGTGTCACAAACGGCATCATGTTATGTAGTACTGTAGTAGTTACAAAAAAAGTGTTTAGATGATAATTTCTGTCATCTATAAATGACAACGCTACCAGATTATTAATTGCTAATCAACAAATGTTTTTCCAAATCAAGTGTCAAATTGCAAAGATGATATCAAATGAAAGAATAAAAATTCAGAAATATACTTTTTTTAAAGTGAAAAAATGCTCAAACAGTCCAGTGGACATGAATTCAAGGGCTACAAAATGAAAAAGCAGTTGAAAAATACAACAGAAGCATCACTTTGGAAAAGGTTTTTCCACAACTTTAGCAACCAAAACTTGTTATGATCGGTTTTTAGATGAAAGAAAGAGAGAAGTGCTGCTTTCACTGGTTCTGTCTTTGACTTCCATTTTGCTGTGGGTTGACAAGTTGTTGTTTTTTTGTTTTGTTTGTTTGTTTGTTTGGTTGTTTGGTTGTTTGTTTGTTTGTTTTGGGGGGTGATGATGAGTTCAAAGGGTTTTTGAGCCATCAGTGTCAGGAGGCCCTCATGTACAGTAGCTGACCCTCTTTCCTCTGACACTCATAAAATTCAATAACTTCACTGAACCTTTATTTTATTGTTACCTCGTGAATAATCTTATGCTGTTCAATGTATGGAACCCTGGGCGAAGGGCAGATTCAAAAGAATATACTGTATGTCACTTCTTCACAGCTTTGGTTTGATATGGTTGCGCCTATGAAAATAATATTATTCTAATATTTCTGCTGAAGTTAAATGAATTTGTCTCCTCTCCTACAGGTTTTTTTTATCCACCAATGTTTTCTAATGGAAAAGAGAACATTTTCTTCTGCCTCAACAAGACTACCGGTAATAATAAACAGACAACTATTTGCATGAGTTAATATCCAATAGGATTTTTTTGCAGACTAGTGAATTGCTTAATTTATTTATGAAAATCTATGTTTACAAATGGGATTCCCAAATTGGACTCAAAATACAATTATCCGTTAATGTTATTTGTTCTATTGAGTGCATCTGATGAACCCAAACCACCAGCTTCTTTCTTACCATGCCTGCACACTCCCACACCACAGGGCACAATCTTTCTCTGTTCAGCAGGCTCACTCCAAATCCATCTGATTAACACTCCTTTTCCATATGTGTAGCATAATTTAATAGGGACACATTGCCTTTGTTTACACTGTGGCAAGACAAAAAAGAGAATAGATGCTACCATTTCCCTCATAACCATAGCAGTCAATTATGTGAGAAGTCCCTGCTGTCAGTTTGCTGTTGGCTCTTCGTACCAGGTGGTGCAGAGGATCTGTAATGCTCCACAAGACATTAAAAGGAATTCGAAATAATTAGTTGCACTCAGAACATGCTGCATGGAGGACAGCTTTTCCATTTAAGGGGAATGCACGACACTGTTTCCAGCTAAAACAGCTTAAGTGTTAAAAGCTGCAGAATATAGGCTAACCTATTCTAATCCTACAGTTTAAAGCTGGAAAGTAGTTACAGACAAAGGGTTTGATATTCTACTTTTGCCCTTGAGTAAGAGAAAGAGAGAGACAGAGTGTGTGTATCTGTATGTGTGTGTGTGTGTGTGTGTGTGTGTGTGTGTGTGTGTGTGTGTGTGTGTGTGTGTGTGTGTGTGTGTGTGTGTGTGTGTGTGTGTGTGTGTGTGTGCAAACGAGACAGCGAGAGTGGCAGAGAGATAATCTCTTTTGTATTTTTTGATCCCTAAATGTGCTGGTAGTGTCCCCTTATCCCAGCTACTTAGTTTCTGCAATGCGTAAGTGATGCCATGCACTTATGGCTGTGAAAAGCAGGTCAGTATGACCACTGAGAGAAAACCACATGTGCATCACATGGATAGCTCTGGGATTATTCCTCACAAAATGTCTTAATTCCTCTGTTCACTAATGATCCAGGGAAAATGCCCTCTAATCTCCATTCCATTAATTAAAAAGAGCATGAGCCCATGAAAAACCTCACCATCTGCTGCAGTTTCATTCCTGCAGACAGATTGTGTTTTCAGCTTTTAACCAAGGGAACTGGGCTTTTCAGAGAAAACGGGTGGTGCATTGAAGTGGATGGTAAACTAATACAACCTTATCTATTCTAGGTTTATTACATTAAAAATAGGCTGAGAGAATCTGTTTTAAAAAGGAGGGATACCTGTCACGATACTGCAATGATGTCTGAGAATTTGAGTTGTTTTCCTAAACAGATGTATATTGTACATCACTATAATATTCCTTCTGTAGTTATTTCTCAGTTGTTCTCTATTGGCATCTATCCGTCTGCCCTTTTTTTCGGATGTTGTTGTTGATGTTGTAAATATGATGAAGGTGTGAAGTCTGCTATATTAACGTGTCCGAAAAAAAATAAACTAAATAAATATATAAATATGTAGATTTTACTTTGTGAATATGCTATAATCTCGTCTTGTATTCCTCTAAGGGTTTCAAGTGTTTCCTACTTTCATTAAATGGAAATTTAAGGTAGTTGGGTTAATGCCTCATCTTCTCTTTTTCTTTGATTTATTCGAGGGTCCTGTCAGGTGATGGGGAAAAAATGACATTTTCACATTGATTTCCTTCTACTGTTGTAGCTTGCTGTTAAGGTTACTGCAGTGAGAAGTTTCGAATACAAAAGTTATTTTAATTTTTTTTTTTTTTTTTATCCTTTGGTGAAATAATACGAATTGTCTGATAGGTTTTTCATTCTAATATCATCTTGATTAAATCTAGCCCTGCACCCTTGGAGCACTTTTTATAAGTCAAAATGAACATGATGAAGAAAAGGCTCGACTGTACTACTTCAAAATGATAAAATGTACTTATAAGAAATTGAATCGGGCACGTATAACTTGTGGCCAAAGCCCAGAGTCTGTGACATGAATTGGATCGGGCTAGTATGAGCAGGAAAGATTATCCGAGCAGATGTCGTTTCCCCTCCACTGGAACAGTAGGGCCAATAATAAACACAAGCGCGCACACAAAACGCACACTAATCTGAGACAGGCTACTAGCCCTTGCACATCCCTTTCTATCTCTCCTCTCCTTTCTCCGGGCAGCCAGTCGTTGTACCAGTCCCACCAAATGTCATGGGTTTTTTTGGGTTGTTTTTTTTTTCAGGTTGTACTACTTCGCACACTTCTATCTTAGTCATATTGCATGAGCGCACTACAGTTAGTTATTGATGTGAGTTGTGGTGTCACTCCAGCCAGATGGACGCGCAAGGGGCAGAGAAAAGACTGGACGGGAGATGGAACGTGGTGTGTCGGTTTGCGTTGTTCATGTGTTTATTAGATGCAGTTTTCGGACAGATTCGCTACTCTATCCCTGAGGAGTTGGAGCATGGAGCTTTTGTGGGCAACATTGCAGAGGACCTGGGCTTGGATTTGGACAAACTCTCCGCGCGCCGATTCCGGATTGTATCAGGTTCAAAAAAGCAATACGTGGAGGTCAATTTAGAAAATGGGGTTTTATTCGTCAATGAAAGAATTGATCGTGAAGAACTATGCGAACAGCGTTTGTCCTGTTCTTTTCATTTGCAAGTGGTCATAGAAAACCCTCTGGAGCTGTATAGGGTGGAGGTGGAAATTTTGGACGTAAATGACAACTCTCCTAGTTTCCCGTGGACAGAGTTTAATCTAGACATATCGGAATCCGCTACCCCAGGATCCCGTTTCCCACTTGAGAGCGCACAGGACTTCGACGTCGGATCCAACTCACTCCGCACCTATTTGCTGAGTGTCAATGAACATTTTCTTTTGGATATACAGACGCGTAGCGATGGGAGCAAATTTGCTGAACTAGTCCTTCAAAACTCACTTGACAGAGAGCAGCAAAGTATGCATCAAATGGTCCTGACGGCGGTGGACGGAGGCGCGCCAGAGAGATCCGGCACTGCGCAAATTGACATCACCGTTTTGGATGCAAATGACAACGCGCCTGTGTTTGACCAGTCGTTTTACAGAGTGAGGCTGGCAGAGAACCCACCTAAAGGCACAGTTGTCATAAAACTCAATGCATCCGACTTAGACGAGGGTCCAAATGCTGATATAACCTATTCGTTCAGTGGACACGCTCCAATCAGAGTGCGCCAGCTTTTCAGCGTGGACTCGCGCACGGGCGAAATCAAAGTCAAAGGTGTGATCGATTACGAAAAGGCTAGAATGCATGAAATCTATGTTCAGGCAAAAGACAAGGGTCCGTCCGCTGTAGCAGTTCACTGTAAGGTCCTAGTGAATGTTTTGGATACAAATGACAACCTCCCAGAGGTGATCCTGACGTCAGTGTCCACACCTGTGCAAGAGGACGCGCCCCCCGGGAACGGTGATAGCCGTCATCAGCGTAACGGACAAAGATTCAGGTGAAAATGGGAACGTGGATTGTGAGATTCCTCATCACGTTCCATTCCAGCTCCACTCCTCTTTCAAGAACTACTACACGTTAGTAACTTGTGATTTTCTGGACAGAGAGACAGCAGCGGAGTACAACATCACCCTCACTGCTCGAGATATGGGCTCTCCACCTTTGTTCACGAGAAAAACTATTTTGGTCCAAGTGTCAGATGTCAACGATAACGCGCCTCGTTTCAAACAACCCTCATATGCAGTGTATCTAACGGAGAATAACGCGCCTGGAGCTTCCATTTGCTCAGTTACCGCCCTGGATCCGGATTTGGGTCAAAACGCATACTTGTCCTACTCTATACTAGAAGGTAATATACAGGGGATGCCCGTGTCCACATACGTGTCCATAAATTCAGATAACGGGAACATTTACGCGCTGAGATCATTCGACCACGAGCAACTTAAAAACTTCCAGATCACTGTTCAAGCTCATGACGCCGGTTTCCCTCCTCTGAAAAACAACGTTTCGGTGAATATCTTTATTTTGGACCAAAACGACAATGCACCTGAGATTGTGTCGCCTGTTTCACCGAATGGCACTACACCCACTGAAGCTGTACCCAGGTCGGTGGATGCAGGTCACCTTGTTGCTAAAATCAGAGCTGTGGACTCAGACGCAGGTCAGAACTCTCGTCTTCTTTACCAAATGCTCCAAGCAACGGACCCGAGTCTGTTCAGCATTGCTCTGTACACGGGCGAAATCAGAACTATACGACAGATAGTAGAGGACGACCCTGCGAGGCACAGATTGGTCATACTCGTGAAGGACAATGGTCAGCCACCCCTCTCGGCCACAGTTTCCATCATTCTGTCAGTAGTTGACAGCCTGCCAGATTTGCAGCCCGATTTGGGTGACCTGTCACTAAGCTCGCATCACAGCTCCAACTTCACCCTGTACTTAATCGTGTCTCTGGGCGCAATCTCCTTCACATTCCTAGTGGCTATCATCGTCCTGGTTGCAGTGCGGAGGCTGAAGGGTAGATCGTCCAACAGAGACTCCAACTTCCCTTTTGTCAGCGTGCGTTGCTGCTGCTGCTGTTGCTCTTCTCACCCAGAAACATCCACCACCACAAAAGTGTTTAAAAAGTCTAATTTGAACGTCCGGATGTCAACAGGCGCCTCGGGCTGCGCGGAGACGAGCAGCAGCGGCGCACTTCCTCAGGTTTATTGTTACAAAATGTGTCTGACACCAGAGTCGTCCAAAAGCGACTTCATGTTTCTGAAGCCCTGCAGTCCGATCATGTCGGTCCAGCAGAATAACACCAAGAGTACAGATTACTTGACCTCTGGCTGGAGCGCGCTAGAGAATCATGAACTGGTCAACAACAGAGCAGCAACCCCAAACGAGGTAACATGATGGAGTATAAATAACACAGCAGAGGAGTTATGTTCACATGAGACTATAAAAATTAGATTTCGCTCCGTCTTTATGCCGTCCAGTTGTTTTAATAAGAAATAGCAGCGTTGAGTGTAGGGTAGATGTCCAAAAAGCATTTAAAACACTAGGGGGCGCTCTAACGCATTCTACTATAGCCGACATAGACTATTTTATTGTTTGAAAGGGGTTAAACTGGAAATTTATACGTTAATTTCTTTATGTTTACATTATACCTGATCCAATACTATTTTTAAAGATGAAAAATAATTTAATGCTTCGATCAAATCATTAATTGAAAAAGTAGGCTTGATCAGCCCACATGGGACAACATGCTCTGCAGTCTGACCAGTGTCAAGGTGTTTCCAAGGCGTGTGGAAAAAGCATTAAGGATACTGCACTGACATCAGGATGCACAATTTTGTGCACACTTTAGCAGGATTAGTTTATCCAAGAGTAAACTTCACATTAGTCACATAAGTAGATTAATTGCTAACTAATTTAGAAATTTTCAGTAGATTTGCCAACTTTTTCTTCTTAATTTTTGAGATAATATTGCATTACGGTGTCCATTAAGTAATTTGTCAACGTAAGAAAATAACTGCAGTATTTTAATAGACTGGTTAAAACTTAATTACTGCCCTTAGGTTTTCCTGATCTTGCGGCAAAGTTTAAGTCAGGTTTTCCTTGGTTGGAACTTATTAACTTCAGCCTTTCGGCATGGATAGCAGATAAGAATGAGCTGTTTAATTGACTTAAAGTGCATGAAATATTCCATATCTGATACAAAGACGCAAAAAAGCTGTAATTGGTCGACTTGAGTGGTTACATTTTCTTTTTATTATGTTTCAACTGTTCAGCTTAAGTATTCGAACAAGGACTGGACCTGGACCAAAAACCAGCGGAACTCAGCATACAAAAGGTGAACACATACACAAACACACACACACACAAACACACACACACACATACACACGCACTTATGCTGGTTCTTTATCTGTTCAGGTATAGTTCAGCGAATATGGAGGGCACCCTTTCTCGTCAGCAGAATTATGATACAGATGGTTTTTCCTGCTCGGTGGCACCGCAGTACTGGACCTGGGGAAACCATATGAACGGTAAGTGGGCGCTGTGCAATATGTGCTCGTTATTGTTCACATGAAAGATGATGGCAGGGGGTGGAGGGAAGGGGTGATAGGGATTTAGTCTGAAATGTAAAATGGTAAACTGCAAAGCAGGTAATACCAATCCCCAAAACTGTAGGGGGGTGATTTCAATGCACCAACGCAGGGATTATTTAAGGCACCGCAAGGAGTGCAATGCTTTAATGTGAAAAGGCTAAAAAAAAAAAGAACATTCACGTAAAACCATCTCTACACAGTTCAAGTGTGTCCCATGTAAATATGTGGTCTTTGCAGAAATAATCTTTCAGAAACTGTAATTTATGTGCATTTCTGCAGACTGCAAGATATCTCTTCAAGAAGGAGCAGTTCCTAACTATTCATGGGTTCCAAAATACACCCAACCTCCCTCTGAGCCCCCAGACTACCAGCACAATGTATACATACCCGGTACCACATCTGACTACAGCACTCTGAAGCTGGCATCCAGAGGAGAACTGGATGTGTACAACACTTTCTCTACTTTTGGAAAGAAAAAGAGATTTGTCTCACACTATGATCAGCCGTTCGACAGAGATGATGGGCTTATAAACAGTGCTATATTTAAATGATAATGCATGCTGTAAATTGGGTGTGTGGTTTCTATGTCATCATTGTTTTTCCCATTAGTAACTGTAAATTGCTTATCCTGTGGAAGTGTTGCTATCAGAGGCTGACGAGGCAATGACATCTATTATTTTTTCCAGTGGAATTTAAATCCACTCATTAATATGAGTACATTTATGTAAATGATCAAATTTTAGAAAGAATCTAAAGTCAGGAGACCTTAGTTTTTTTTATCATAAGTCACTGCACTAAAGACGACTTTGATTCCCAGTAGTAGAGGTGAGATCAATGAGATTCGATCTTTTCAGAAGTAACTGGTTCTCAGAGACGCTGCAGTGAATGTCTGACTTCAATAGGTTCATGACTCTCTTCATCTGATACTCTGTTACATGAAAAGTGTCCATGAATCAACCAGTTTCATGAAGACACACATTTTTGTATCATGGAAAGAACTCATTCAAATCTAAATATCAGCAGCTTTCAGAAAAAAATGCATAATCATCAAAGTAGAAGTTTCTATGAGGCTAAGACATGTTTTTTAAGATAACAACTTCCTGTGGGTCACAAAAATAATCTATGTGGACATTATTTTAATGAATGTTGTATGTCTTTAAAGTAAGACCTCTGTCATTCAATCAGTCCTGGTGCTTTTAATTGCGATTAGTGCATTGTTGCTGCATTATCCTCAGTTAGTTTGATTATTTGTTTTATTTATGCTGCACAGATTCATTTAAAACAACATGAGGTAATGGGTAACAGTAAAAGCATCTAATTACATACATTGTCAATGTATGTTAAAAAAAAGTGTGCAATGTATATTTACTGTACAAATAACCACAGTTATGTTTAATATGACAAATTGCTTTGTATATATTTTACATAACATATGAATATCAATAAATATATTCTCAACTCTGCACTTCTGTGTTACTGTTGTGTTTTTTTCCTGTTATTGTTGGATTATATAATAAACCAGTTTGCTTATGTGATTTGGATTTATCTAATCCAGTTGCTTTGTATTAATTAAATAGTAATGACCGTCACCATTAATAAACTCAGTGAAATCAGTAAGAGTTGATTAAAGTTTTCTTCGGGTTTGTGTATATACTGCAGATGCTGTTTAAAAAAAATTACTTGACATTCTGGTCAGTAAATCCCAAAGATAATAATCCCAAAGACCCACCACTTTTAAAAGAACTTTTATAGACAAGTGGGTTAATCTTGGGTTTGAGCTTGACTGCTTCAGAAAAACGCTTCATGTTCAAAAAGTTAAGTGGTGAGGTCTCGTTTCAGATTTACTCTCAACTCTCTGTGGATATGTCAGAGCAAGAATCCTCAGGGGACATACTGTATGTATGTTACCACTGAATTAAATAACCCCCCCCCCCCCACACACACACACACACACACACAACCACATATTTAAAAAATACAAATAATCAAACCAGAATTTATCTTTAAAAAATTAACACCAAGAATAACCGGACAAGGATACATATAATATCATACGTGGAGTTTGAGTTTTCGTCCACGTCTCTGCTGAAAAGATGTTCCTCTTTTCTTCCACTAGAGGTCACCTTTCTCTCACCAATAAGTCTGAAGAACCTAACCATTTTTTATCTCACGTCTCTGTATTGTATAAAAGTTCAACAATTAATTCTATATTTGTCTCAGATATTATTGTTTCAGCTTTAACTTTGAACAAACATTAGAATGAAATGTAGAGTAATTCAGAGTCACGAAAGCTCATATAACGTAGGAAGTGAGTTCTCATCCATCTCTCCTGCTCTACATACTGATTAGACCACGTAGTTGGCAGGACACAGTTTAAGGTTTCTTAAGCAGTGTGTAACACAAATCATTAACCATGTCACATAAATTAGATATACTCGCTTGGATTTTATATTAAAGTGTACTTCAGTTCAAAATAAATACATCATTGTAAAGTGATACTGTATTACGCGCGCGCGCGCGTGTGTGTGCGTGTGTGTGTAGTGTCCAGACATTCTTGTGATTCTCTAAATTACCACCTGATGGCGCTACAGTAGAGGAATACAGACCAACCTCTTATCTCTGATCGCGTCGAAACTGTTTCAAAATACAGCAGTAAGAAGAAATACTGAGAAAACTGCATGGCTTACAGGTCTGACCGTCCACAATGGACTGTACACTCAGTTCAAGCTTTCCTGTAAGTCACCTCAAAGTTACTGCTAGGCATGAAATTATGTTCCTTCCAACATACACGTAGTGACACGTTTAAAACTTATTTGTTGGATTAAAAGAGGACAGAAATAAAAATGCACTGAGTTCTTGTTGATATAAAAGTCATATCTTAAGTAAAGAATCTTAGATACTAAATAAAATGTCCTAAATATTAAAATTAGAGTTTTACAGGCCCATTTTACTCTTTCCATAATTTTATGTGGAAATTGTGTTTCTGATTTTCAATTTATTAAGTATAACATTTAAATATGGGTGATCTTGAAAAAAGTGTCCTGGATCTTTTGGTCTTCTGTAATTTTTATTTATTTATTATTTATTCATTTTTATTTATTTATTTATTTATTTATTCATTTTGCTTGGCACATGTCACACCCTGGAATTTCATAGAATTCTTTCCAGTAGTTTTTCAAGAATCCTACTAAAAACTAAAACAAACACACAGGTGATTGTCATGAAATTTAAATATTTGTGGTTTGTTACCCTTTTAAAACTATGTTGTCCAGAAAGCGCCACGCTGCCCTATTACTTTGAAACTCTTAACCTGATTAACACATCAAACATTAAAGCTGCCCTTGTTCTTATTTTAGGTCGACATGAAATACGGTTTGCTGCATAGGATGTTGAAGTTGAATTTCTTGATTCAGCGTTTCCAGATGTGGCATTCTTAATTCCAGTAGGGCCACCCGACCAGCCCACACAGACGCTGCCTACGCCCCTGCAGAGTACAGCCTTGAGAGTGCAGCTCCTCCAGCTGTACTGTAGCCTATTGTATGTGGCCTTCCACAGAACGCGTGGAGGCAAGAATGACACCGGCGCTCCTCTTCATCAAGACAACCTGATCGGTATCATTTTTAGATTTTAAAACACCAAAACGATGGCGTTGGTCATTGCACCTTTACGGACACGGCTGATCGGGGCTGTTTTTATATTCATTGCAATATGGGGATGTGCGCTATCCATCACTCGCTACTCCATTCCGGAGGAGATGGAAGAGGGCTCTTTTGTCGCCAACCTAGCCACGGATTTGGGTTTGGATGTTCGCAGTTTGGTGCAGCGCAGCGCGAAGCTCGATGTCATTCACAGCAAAAATTACCTTGACATCAACAAAGAAACGGGGGAGCTCGTTATCCGGGATAAAATAGACCGGGAGAGCATATGCATGACTAAAACGACCTCGTGCTTTCTGAAAATGGATGTCATACTGGAAAATCCCATTCGCATTTTTAACATCGAGTTAGAAATCATGGACATCAACGACAACGCGCCAGTGTTTCGCAGAAGGACAATGCACTTGGACATCTCGGAGGCAACCCCTCCCGGTGAGAGATTTTCATTGACAAACGCCGTGGATGCAGATGTGGGGGCGAATTCAATCAAGACCTACTATCTCAGTGAAAGCAAATACTTCAACATCGACATACAGACTGGCAGCGATGGCTCTAAATATGTCGATTTGGTGCTGAACGGTAAATTGGACAGAGAAGAGCACGCCGTCCATAATTTGATTTTAACGGCTGTGGATGGAGGGGTTCCTCCCCGCTCCGGCACTGCCAGCATCGTCATTAACGTTCTGGATATCAATGACAACGCCCCCGTGTTCAGTCAGCCCGTCTATACAGTCAACGTCTCGGAGAACGCCGCTGTGGGGTCGGTGGTCTTGACCTTAAACGCAACAGATTTGGATGAAGGCACAAACTCGCAGCTGGTATATTCCTACACACTGTACACCTCAGAGAAGACCCAAGAGCTCTTCTCTCTCGATCCAAACTCAGGTGAGATCAAGGTGAAGGGGGTGATCGACTACGAGGAGAGTCAAAGCTTTGAGATGTTCATACAGGCTCAGGATAGAGGGACAACCTCGCTGTCAGGTCATTGTAAAGTCATGTTGTTTGTCACTGATCTGAATGATAACTACCCAGAGGTGGCCATCAAGTCTGTGAAAAGTTTGCTGACTGAGGACGCCTTGGTGGGGACACTGATTGCAGTGATCACTGTCAGAGACAGGGACTCTGGGCACAATGGGGAAGTGGAGCTCACTTTGATTCAGCAGCAGACTCTACCATTCCTGTTGAACAAGTCCTCAGAGGGTTACTTTGAGCTGCTGGTTTCTAAGCCACTGGACCGAGAGATAATAAGTAAATATGACATCACACTGAGTGTGACGGACAAAGGATCACCACCTTTATCCGAGAATGAAACCATCAGTTTGGAGATCTTGGACGTCAATGACAATGCACCCAAATTCCCCCAGTCATTCTACACTATCCATGTTGTGGAGAATAATCTCCCAGGGGCCTTGTTGACATCTCTTAGCGCATTTGACCCAGATCTCAATGAGAACCAGTACTTGGTTTATTTCATAATGGAGAAAGAGATTGTTAACACGTCCATGTCAATGCTGTTCTCCATCAACCCTGAGAACGGCGATCTTTATGCCCTGAAGACGTTTGACTATGAGAGGGAAAGAGATTTCCTTTTCCACATCGAAGCCAGAGATTCTGGCGTCCCCCCGCTGAGCAGCAATGTCACGGTTCACATTATCATTCTGGACCAAAATGACAACACTCCTCTTATAGTGTCACCTTGGCGGGCGCAGGGATCTGTTGTTGAGGAGGTGATACCAAGGTCCACAGATAAGGGGCACCTGGTGGCCAAAGTGATCGCTATTGATGCCGATTCTGAGCAGAATGCCAGGGTTACATATCAGCTCCTGCCGATCAGAGACACGACCCTCTTCAGCCTTGATCAGTACAACGGTGAAATCCGCACAACAAGAATGTTCAGTCACAGAGACCCGAGACAACAGCAACTGGTGATTGTTGCCAAAGACAATGGCAACCCTGCTCTCTCTGCTACCGTAACAATCAAGATCTCAACAGTGGAGCATGTCATGTCCTTTTCAGAGACCACAGAACTGCCAATAGAGTACGCCTTCACAGACTTGAACTTGTACCTAGTAATCGGTTTAGGGGCCGTGTCATTTCTGTTACTGATAACCATTTTGGTTATTATTGTGCTAAAGTGTCAGAAACCAAAGCCAAAGTCCATCAAGATCCCCCCAGCCAACCGAAACAGTGTGATCAGCAGAAACAGCATGATCAGCCAGAGGAGTTCCACCATTGCAGATTCCACCTTGATCTCCAGTGATGCCTACTGGTACAGTTTATTCCTGGCAGAAACCAGGAAGGGCAAAGTGGTTGTGAGACAGCCCATAATACCCAAAGGAGCTGGGTATTTTGTGTCCAGTATACCCAGGAGCATAGGACCGAGCGAGACCACTGACTCCAGAGCATCCACACTGGAGGTATGTATAAGTAAATTGATCGCTGGCTATGGAGGCAATTTATTTTAATGCAGGATGTTATATTTTTGATGAAAAAGACAACACATTAGCAATATGCAAAGTCAGTGAAGATACTAATAATATTTGGGAAGTTAAAGACTTTTGTAAAACTTTGAAGGCAATCATTTGTTTTAGTTTACTGTGGATGCAAAATAAGAATATTCTTATTTTAGGGTCCTTTGATGTTGTATATAAATTAAACTTTTTTTCGTGTGTATAGGTAGATACCTTTCTCATATATGTGAGAATAGAAAGGCAGTTATCTTTCATTCTTATTTAGACACTATTGTTTGAAAGATAAAGACACTGGTGCAGATACTGGTGAAGAGATTATCTGCAGGTTGTCAGTAGTAGTAGTACCTTATATGTCCAGAGCCATAACTTCCCAGTTGTATATTTGCATCCATCCAACATAAGAATTAAGATGAGAATTATGTTGCTCTTATTTTTTATTATCACTTGGTTTCTAGGGAGAACTATCTGCTTTTTCACTGCATAATTAGGGCAAACAAATACCCCCAAACTGAAAATGTGCCACAGATTGATGCCTTATGCAGAATGTAGGTCATTTATTGTAATTGCATTACATGCAATCGTAGCATAAGAAGTAGAGCTATGATGTGGGGAGGGGTGGGTTGCTTCAAAGAAGCCCAGACATGGAGGGGTTTTCTTCAAGGACAACAGCGTCATTGCCGTACCGAGAGAGATGCGTCGTGCTGGGGGTCTGTCAAATCTCCCACAGCTCTCCTCTCTCCGTCGACTGTCCAGATGTTGTTTGCTTTTGTGCAGCTGAGCCCACAGGCTAAACTGCAACAAGTGATCCACTGAAAGATTAAACAGTCTGATTGTGTGTAAATGCACAGGTGCATGGACAGAGAGAGATTTCTGTCTGATGTTTCACACATGCTGATGTACTTGTCTCTTTTTTTTCTGTTCTTAAGTTCTCAAAATGAAAGGAAGTCCATTCTACAACTGGAGGTATGCTGGTTGCTAACTACATTCTGTAGAGCCGCTGTCATTCTCTATCCTGTTCTATTTGTCATACATTTTTGGTTCGGATTAGAAGTAAAATAGAATGTGTTGGTTCGCAGTGGAAATCGTTGGTGTCGTAATCCTTCGGTCAAAATACCTTCCACTCTATATGTAGCAGAATTGAATATCTCCATCTCTACCAATTTTATTCTGAATGTCTGAAATATAACTCTATTCCAGTGCAGTTGCTGTCATGAGCACTTACATTTAAATTGGCTGGCCTCTCAAGTGCAAAAACCTATCAGCTTTCTGAGAGTGGAGATTAAGATAAAATTGGCTACTGGTCAGACTTTGCATTGTGCACATCTGGTTAGCTTGGCAGGGATTCAGGGCAAAGTGATGGCACAGGCATAAAAAAAATGGATTATGGAATGAATTGTCCTGAAAGCGTTCGTAGCATGTCACATGTCTGAGAGCAGTGACTGTATCAATTATCTCCACATCCTTGCACATGAGATATCTATGCGTGTATTTCAAATTTGTAGAAAGTGCCCCACAAAAATCTAGTCTACTTTTTCCATGACAAAAATGTAGCAGCAGCTATTTGAATTCCAGATGATGTAATGCCTGCTTGTGCATGCTTTAATTACAATGACTGTCAATTCTTTTTTTTTCCCGTACATTATGTTTTATTTCAGATGTGTGTTGTAAAAATTTAGAAACCTCAACAACACTGATCTGAAATAGTTTGAAAAGAACATTTGAACCTAAATATAGACACATATTGCTGACTTTAAATGTCCCTAAACCCTAATGACGTTAAAGATGGTGGCAGTAACCAGTCACAATCCACTGTTGCATGAGTGAGGACTTTCTACAAGTTTATTTATAGGTTCAACTTCCTGTTTTAGCTAATTTGATGTTCCATGTCTTTGCAGGAGCGCAGACGAGAACTGCCCTGATACAATCATCTCTTCATGAGAGTCTCTGGCTGAAACCCTGTGACTCACAAAGAGAATGTAAAAACGGCTGTCCTCCCACACTCCCTCTGCTCCAACAGCTCTTCTCTCCAGCTTGTCCATTTCCACATACATATAAACGCCAACGACCGATCACCTCTGCTTTCCACCTTCCTTTTCTTCTAAGCATGAATCCGCATGATTCTACAACAGTTCCAAATATTTGGACTTTAAATTGAAATCATTTATAGTAGAATATTTCTGAATATTTCTGCAGTTGCCTCACGTAGTAAATAAGTCTCTCCTTAAAGCTCTGAAATTCCTCAATGGACACTTTTGCCTTCTCTCCAGGGTGTAGGCTGTGTTCTGTAGTTCTAGATACCATCTGTATATGTAAGTTGCCATCATGTCATCTTTTTTTAAGGAAAAATTAAAGACACGCCTACTTACAATACACAAAAATCAGGGTGTATATGTTTCTTCCGCTGATCTGATACTGAACTGTAGCTGGGTATGTTAGTGATTCAGGTTTTGCACTAGGTGTTTTTCTTTACAAAACAATAATTTGTATGGAGTTATGAGTCCTACCAGTCAACAAAGATCAACTGGAAACCTGCAGAAAGTTTTTATTTTAGATTTTCTCTCTTGTTTTTTTTACAGTGTTTGTTGTACTCAGCAGTGATGAATGTGTTAAAAAAAGTTTTAAAAAGGAAAGAGAAAAAGTAGGAGACATGCTGTTTCTTTTTGTATTTGATTGTAGATTCTGTAGTTCTATAGAAATGAAGACTAGTTCAAAGCAAATTGACTTTTGACCTGAACATCAGGTGTACAATTCATACTTAATAGACATCTGTGTGGGTAAACAACAAAACCCTGATATCTGGGTTTACTGGAGAAGAGAAAAACACACAACAAAATGTATTTATTTAAATACTGGCATACACTGTTTCTTCTTGTTAAAATAATAAGTGTTTGAGGAAGGCGCGCATATTTAGTCCAAGGTTATGTTAAAAAATTGCTAGAGTCAAATATTAATTTTCTTTTCTTATTAATAAGGTATAAACACACTTTAGGATAATGTATTTGCCCTTATCAAGTTGATAAAACTGTCAACTATCAAAATACATTCATTGTATAAGGAGAAAATTATTGTAATAAATTTTAAAACATAAAATGGAAGTGAACATTAAAAAAATATTTTGTCATGATAAATACTTTGTTTGAAGAAAAAAGTAAGGACATTAAATTGTATTACCTTTGCCGTGATACAAAGGAAATATCAGGTGCAGGCAAGGTGTTGTTTTATGAATAGTTGTTTTTATAAATTATTTACGTATTAAGTTTTAATGCTGCTTTTGTGAGCTTCTTCGAAAGCATTTTGTTTTGCATATTTGTAGTTTAGTGCATATGGTGTTGTTTCAATAGTCTGCATAAGTTAAAAAGGAAGTTAGGGTACTTTTTTTGACCTCAGAGGTAGCGCTGTTGCACTGCAATGAAGCCCAGGACCTCAATTTTTTAGAAATAAGGAGCTTGGGAAGATCACGTCTTAGGCTGCTAAATAATCAGGACCCTTTAGTTAAGGTTAGAATGTTGGCTTGTGATGTGGAGAATTAAACATTAATTATAGATGCAGTATCCTAGTGCTGAGTCAACAACTAAGAAAAGACTATGCGGAACAAATTGATAGTGCTTAAAATGTATTATGCAGATGACAGCACTAATATGCACCGAATCTTAATGTGATCACTGAAGAAAGCAGCAACTATTTCCAGATGCATCGAGCTACATGCTCTGAGTCAGTGAAATTGAACCAATCTTTAACTCCATCACTGTTTCCTGGTGTTGGTGCTACACCAGTTTGCCCAGACATAAACACAGCTGGCTGGCTGTTATTTGTGAAGTTATTTGTGCAATCAATGCTGGTATTGGTTGTATCTAGCAGCGCTTAAAAGAGTACATTGCACATACGATGAGCTCCTTGTGTGCCTTCTGCATTTTAAAAGATGTATATGACTGTTGATGAATGAAATAATGGCATGTCATATAATATTACAAATGGCAGTTACCCCCAATGATAAAATACCTTGAACTACTGAAGTGTTCCTGGCTATGGGCTCAGCCTTTTGGACTCAGAGCAGACGCAATATGAAGAACCATTAGACACATTTACTGCAACCTGAAATGCTTTATACTTTGTGTTTTTTATACTTTTTTGATATCTTCTGTATTCACTGTGATCGAATGGCTCGGGAGATATTTGTGGAAATGTAAAAGTTTCTCATTTGTGCTATAAATTTCTGCTTTTTCTCTGCTAATTTACCAGGCATATTGTACAGAAAACTTCAAGACTTGCATCCAACCTAATCCTGTCCCATCCCACTTAGTGGATCAAACACAGTATGGGAGAGAATGGTCTTGTTTTATTTTTGTGTCTAGTTAATTGTCAGATTTTGATGTTGCTTATTTGCTTAAATGTTCTGCCTGATCCTACTAGTTTGAATAAAGCTTTTTAATCTGTTGTTCTGTTGTGTCTGTAATTACAAAAAGAAAGTACAGAAGTGATTTGTGAAATCTGACACACCCGAGCCCCATGAAACTTACACATCTGATCCAGTTTCTCTGTTTCATGCTAATTCATGCTAATGGGAATAGAGTAGAAGCAGACAAACAGGAGCTCTGTCTGGATTAGTAAAAACCTAGATCCAAATTGTTTGGTCTGCTATTTATTACGACCTCGCAGCCCTGTCAGACTGTAGCCCTCTGACACTGATATGCAAACATCACATAAATTTACAACAACATATAAAATATTAAGTACACTGTTTGCCTGTGCTGCCTACTTTAATGATAATTGATTGAAATTTATGTATCAATAGTAATTTCTGCCAAAGACATACATAAGTAGTATTTTATCAAGTACGGTATGTTTAATTCAGTTATTTTATCAAAAGAGATAAAGAACATAAGTTAAGTGAAATGCTTGAAAGATGTAATAAAAGTGTAGTAATCCACGTTTAGTGTGTATGAAGTTGTTTTAATATTAGATTAGACAAATAACGGTCGCATTGAAACAAGAGTGCAGATGCAGTATTATTGTGTTTCTGTGAATCCCGGGACATTAATTTCTTATAAACAATAAGACGTGTCTGTTAGGGTGATATCTGATGTCATTTTGCCTCACACTCTACATTTCTAATAACTGTTTTCTATTAGATGGGAAGATTTTTTTTTTCAACTAAGAGAGGAAGAATTTAGTTGGAAATAGTCTAAACATGATATAAAGAGGTACTGCACCAAATTTTGGATGTGACTTTTGAAATTGTCATCACCATATGCTGGACTAAAATAATGGGTAACATTCATCTTACCAGCACTTTACTACTGTGGTGCTGCCCTATTAGAGGCCTTAAGGTTTTCTGGTTTCTTGTGCTTTAAATGGATAAGAAGTAGGTCAGAGGAATAAGCATTGCACCTGTGGCTACATTCATCTGTGCTGAGTATTGCATCGTATGTAATTCTGTGCCATCAATCCACATCCCTGGTGGTTTGCTTTCTAGACCCAGCGCTGTCCATGGTGCTGAAAACATTACGCAATGCAGCTTCAATTCACTGCGGTTCAAAATATGATTGTTTATTGCACTGTTCACTCAAAGGTAAAATAGCATTTTTTTTAATGATAAAGAATTTGCCCTGCAGGTGCCAAATGTTTTCTTGCTGCCATATTAATACAGTTAGCCTCCCAACTCTGGGTCTCAAGTGTTAAAAATAAATAGGACAGCTGAGTCAAGTCATTCAACATTCAGTTGGAGCAGGTTTGGAGCAAGGAGGTATAGATTTGTTTAAAAAAGTCAAGGTGCAAAACAGTTCAGTACAAATCCAGCAAATTATGATGAGGATATGTATGTGGGACATGGACACTATATCCACTATATAAATGTAGTATTGTGTCATATTTATTTATCCTGGGCCAATCCTGAGCCACTGAGATATTGCCTCTCCACTCTGTAAGTTAATAGACTTGACCAACAGTATGGAGCATTTCCACAGTGTATTTCTAACTGTCAATCAGATGATGAGAAAGTTTTTCGCTACTGATCACTCTATCAGTAGCGAAAAACTTTCTCATTTCAACAGTGAAGTAGCGAAAGCATTATCAGAAGATGATTTATAGCAAGGAAGGGGCAAGCATTTAAGCGTTCCATTATAAATAATCAGAATGCGTTTGTACATTGATGCACTGCTTTCATTTCTTCTTTCTGGGCTTCATTGCAAACCACTTTATAATCTTTGCAATCAGAGGAGTGCTGTTGTGTGTATGGAGCTACTGTTGAACTGGTATATCGATCCAGTAAATGTGCTGCACAACTGAGGGCTGCCTGATACATTATTGAGTACTGGATTAGAATATTACAAATGGAGATTTTCAGAGATGGGTTCAAGCCGCTTAAGCATATTTTAACCAGATTATCCAGATTTGTTCAGTCCATTCTAGATTTGGGCGTACAAATGTCCACATTGCGTGAGTTTTTCAAGTAATTCATTTGCATAAGAAGACTTCAGCTGTTCATGCTGCATAGGGAATCCTACACTTACAACTAGCATCATTTTATATTTATATTTCTTGATGCTTTGGTAGTGAAGAGGTGTTAAGGGACTAGTTAGCAACTTCCAGCTGTAGATGGAAACAAGCAATTCAAACTTGAGCATTTTACAAGAATGTGTTCTCTGGCGCCCTCTGTGCTCGAAGACATTACATTATTGTTTAGTCTTTATACAGATGTAGTCCATGTGTCTGAATCAGTTGTTTTGTTTTGTTTTTTTCATAGCAAGTAGACTTGCAACTATATCAGTCGAAGTGTGAGAAGAGCTGTGGATGTTTGACCCATTTGAATGAGTGAGTCAGATCTAGGGATTCACTGCGGCTTGAGCCCAAGCACAATGGAGTCATGAGTTGTAATACCTGGAGCCTCGGTCTTCACTACAGCTGGAAGGATGAAGCAAAAACTTCATCACATGTCCAATCTTGTCAAATCAAAAGAGGAATTGATGTGTCACTTTGGTGGTTGGGCTGTGTGAAAAGTTAATGCAGTTATTTCACCACAGCAGACATGAATATGAACACGTTGTCATTGGCATTTAGAGACAGTTTTGGACACAGCAGGACAAAAAAATATATTTCTGCCCTAATGTTGTTCCTTTTATCTCACATCTGTAAGATCTTGTTTGGATGTGGCGACCAAGGCTGCAGATTAGAGAGAATTTATGTCTTTGGTAGTGTAATATTTATGTTTAGAAGTGTGTGCATGAATAAGAAACACGATATTCCTCAGGGGAGCAAGGGACTGAAATAGTCCATGTTGATCTGGTGGCCAGGCTGTCGGGGAACCACGATGAATTTAAGTGCACTGAGATTTCACTCCATCTTGAGTGATGCCTGTGAGGGGATTTTTATGTCTGGCTGCTATTGCCTTTGGGTCACCACTGCACTAGTTCTTGTCCGCCATTCTCTTTGGACTACAGCATGTTAGAAAGTTGACTCATTTCAATCTGTGCCACTGCATATCTGTGAATTTTTATTCAACTGGTATTATTTCTGATGTTAAGCTGCAGAGTATTTCAACCTTTGGACACAGTCAAAAAATGCGAATAGAGCAACAGTCACAGGTCCAGGTTCCGCAGCTCCACGGAAAGGAGAACCTGCTATTATCACTGCTATCATTAGCAGCACTAGTTTCAGCATTTCCTGTTTAGGAGCTCTCTAGTCAGTAGCTTCATCAGCTGCTTTCTCTACTTATTATGAACCACTGCATAGATATAATGGGGGGGGCATGTGGGGCGGCAGTGGCTCAGCGGTAGAGCACTCGTCTTGAAGACAGGATCGCCCAGCCATTGGGGGCTCGAATCCCGCTCCTTGCCAGAACATTGGAGTGTGAGCTGACGCTGGGAGGTGTCGGCTCACCTCCCAGCCACTGCCGAGGCGCCCCTGAGCAAGGTACCGTCCCCCCTACAAGATGCTCATTGGGGCGCGACCCTTGTCTGCAACCCGTCACTCCGCCTCCCTTGTACCTTTGTATGTCCTCTCTCTGTACTAATTGCATGCCTACAGGCCCCTAATGTGTGCTGTGTTCAGGGGCCTGTAACCTGTAACCCCCAGTGTGTAATTAACACATATATATAATATTATTATTATTATTATTATTATTATTATTATTATTATTATTATTATTATTATTATTATTGTTATTATTATTATTGTTATTGTTATTATTATTATTATTATTATTATTATTATTATTATTATTATAAATACCTGCGCTACCTGTGTCTGTCTTTATGTAATGTTGAAAATGGAATTGAATTGAATGAATGAATGAATGAATGAATGAATGAATGAATGAATGAATGAATGAATGAATGAATGAATGGAATTGAATTGAATTGAACTGAATATGTGATGCATAAATGGTGGCAAGACATTAATGATTATTATTATTATTTATTTAAGGACATTGCAGTTGTCTTTGTTATCACAGTTTCAGCCTGCTGCCTAATAACATCACTACATTTTGAAATAATATATATATTCTACGCATAGTATTTCATTAAATAAACCATGTAAATTACAAAGCTATATCACAACACTTTCCTTTTTCTTTGCTACACTCAACATGCTTTTCACAGACTTTTCATTATGTTGGCAGTGTAAGCATATTTTTGTGTAGGCACAGTACATCCAATTTATTATGTTGATCAAGGCTGGCAGTGAAAACATTCATCAAATTGCAGTTGCTATGGAAACCGAGCTTTATGCTGCAAAAAATGTCTCCCCAAACTCAGCAGGTGAACAATGAAGAGTACACTGGTACTGTATATCATATTTGAAAGGGGAAGTATACTTTGTTTGAATGCACTAGTTTCAGTTGAGGGTCATATTACTCCAACTCAACTGAAATTTACTAGTCCAGTCTAACATCAGTCGAAGTCGCCTGAATCCTTCAGCTGCTTGAGGAGATAGAAAATGTGATTTTTATAATCTGTTACGGCTGTTTTATTCATATTCCTTTATTTCCTGATCTTGTTTTCATTGTCTGCTGCTGCCATGTATGTTGTAGATACTTTCTAGTGTTAAATTAAGAATGTCTTACATGCATTATTGGGGAAATTATTTTGTTAAATTATTTCATAGTGGCTCAGCTGATGCCACATAGATTAATCAAAAGGCGTCATTATGGCTGTCCTCCTTCAGAGGCGTTCACCCAGTCATCCATGCTGCTCAAGGCTATAAGGACTGCCGTGCCCCGCCAGATGTTGTGACCGACTTTGCTTGTCTGTTTTGGACAGAATTCCCATAGTCCTGCTACTGCCAAATAAAGTGTAGCCTTACTGTGAGAGCAAAATACTTCTCTATTTTTGGCAGGTTTGTTGCTTCTACCAAGATGCAGTTTGCTGCTGTTTTTAGCTGTACAGTATGTGTGTTAAATATTGGTGCTTTAACCCTTACTATTTAGTTTTTGTACATGAAACATGAAATGATTACTAAATCACCCACTGCCACAATGTCTTTTCTAAGCGACGATCCACATTTTAAACAATAGAGCCATGTTATTGATTTAGTCTTATTGTGATCCAAATGACCATAACTTCTGGCTTTGACAACAGCAAATAAGAGCACTATGATGCTGCAATAAATATCCTTAAATCCATCTTAATTGCATCATGAAGTTAACTTGAGGAAGGTTTACATCCAAAGATCCCAATTCCCATTAACGCATAGTGACATAGTAAATGAATAAAGCTAATTTTGCTTCGCATGTAAACATAGCCAATAACCACACAATCCTTTGTCCATCATTCCTACTCATAGTGACCCCATATCGTGCTGTATTGCGACTCATTACACAGTGGGGATGTCAAAAACTGGTTATTAAGGGTAAAAACGCAAATTATCAGCTAAAAGACTGGGCCTGATTTAAATAAACAGATTTAGAGGAAAGTTTCATATAGTGCCTCAGTTGTATTAAGTTGGGAATTTTGAATTAGACTACACATCCATCCATCTGTCCATCCATCCATCAGCCACCTCTTCCATCCATTCATTTTTTCCGGCCACTTACATTCGGCTTGTTTTTCGTACTGTAAAGTAGAATTTAAAGTGATGCAGTGAATAGTGTATTTTCTATATCATATGACAAAGATAATTTGACATATTTCATTTAATGCAGAACGTTTGGACATGAGTTTAAAAGTTTTTCTAAGCAGCAGGGGTTTTAGCAGTGTTTGGTAGTAATGCTCAAAAGTATGATGTTTGGAAGCCACCACAGGTATATGAGACTTTCAGGTATCCATATACCAAACTTAGACAAACATCCACATCAAATGGTAATATAAATCTTCACTCATTAAAGAACCTGTTAACTCAGGTAGAGAGTTTATAATATGCATCCTTTAATTTCCACCACCAGCTTTTTAAAGCTAATTCCTAGAATAAGGGAAAGAGGGGTAACATTTCCTGAAGAGTGTCAATATGAGAATGGAGCATAAAAAAATCTCCTGGCTGGATCTTCTCTTATTCTATTTTTATTTTTTATTTATATACGTATACTGGGCTGTATTAAGCGCACCATCAGCGTCTCTTTCCTCCGCCCATATATAATCTAACCCTATATCATGTCTCTCTTCCAGCCTATAGAGTGGAAATGAGACTTCTGCTTTGTGGGGTCCACCACGGGCATCTTAAATACGATTATCTGACCTGACAGTCTGAGGTCTCCCACTGACAGTGTTCCATGTGGAGGGAAGGTTGTGATTGTCAGTGCAATGCTTCTATTCTGCTGCGCCTTGCCCAAACGCGCTCCATGCGGTAGGCTGCGCCCCAGAATCGCTACAGGCAAAATTAGCCATCCTTACGACTCCAGAGCAGAAAAAGGGAGAGAAACATGAGCAAGCCCCTAAACATGTGTCGACATATATGACCTGGTCTTTTTTCGCACATGTGCCATTTAAAATAAGGCGTTCATCTTGAAATATAACCCCAATGCAGGTTATATATTACCTTCGATGAGAAGCAACAGCATGCAGACACATGTGACACCGGTAGATTGAGCGTTCCGGTCACATCCTCGGGTCATATTTCCCATTTAAATAATCCCACCATACATGTGTGACAATTCAGTTACGATATGTTGAATGAATGAATGAATGACTGAATGAATGACGGGCGTCGGTGAATATAGACCGAACATGTTCTTTTGTGTGGCTACCATTACTTAATGTGGAGGTTCTTGTGCCTGTCGTCTGTTAGCACCCAGACCCTACTACGACATTGTTATGGAGGGATGAGAGAAGAGAAAAGGGTGGGGAGGAAGGAGGAGGGGAGCTGCGACACAGTGAAGATGAGTGAGCCGGAGTCTGAGTGCGCGCTAGGGTGGGACACCTTACTCAATAGGTCAAGTCAGCTACATTAATTACTGAACTTCCGGTTAGCATTTAAAAAGTAAAATTACTGAAATGAAACGTTGCTATCTGGCATATATATATATAGGTATGTATATATGTATATGTATGTGTGTATATATATATATATATATATATATATATATATATATATATATATATATACACACACACATACAATACATACTGTACATATACATATATACATACAAACATATATATACTGTATATGTATATATATATGTGTGTGTATATATATATATACACATATAGCAGTTTTTTTTCATTGAGTCATTTCATTTCAGTATTAAATTAATGATCCCCCTATAATAACTACCTTTTTTTTTTTTTTAAACCCTGGGAAGGCATCTGCAGTTTGGGTTACTAAATGCGCTTCCTATTTTCCCCTTTATCAAGTTAAAATGAATGTGATGAATCTTCAATGACAAAATTACAACTTTTATCTTGAAACGTAACAGAATTAATTTCCTGTTTGGTTTTGTCATGTTTCGACTACCTTGACTGATCTCACAGCTCCAGCGGCAGGGGGAACACACCCGTCAGCAGCGCGCACTGGAGACAAAAAAACGCATCACGGACAAAGGAAATATGGGTGCGCTGGAGAGAATTGACCTCAGCCGGGTAACACAATGGATGGGCCGCTTCTGTCTCATTTACCAGGAGACCAATTAGCCCACCTTAATGAGGTGCTGGGATGCAAGATACTGCAAGCTAAAAAGGCGGAAGGCTGCGTTTAATCCGTCTGCGGATCCTATCAGCTTGCAATGGCTGTGGCGGGGATATGCAACTGGATAGGGAATAATGTGCCTTTTTATTTTGTGATATTTTCCTTATTTTGTGGCCTTTCGTTTGGACAGTTGCGTTATTCTATTACAGAAGAACTAGAAAATGGAGCACTGGTTGGTGATCTGGCGCATGACTTGGGGCTGGATATTCAAAAGCTCAATACCAGAAAAATTAAGGTAACCTCCAACAGTGGTAAGCGTTATGTGATTGTTAACCCCAAAAATGGGAAATTACTTGTTAATGAACGGATCGACAGGGAAACACTGTGTGACTTGTCCATCACCTGCCTCATCAATCTGGAGGTGCTGGTCGAAAACCCCACGGAGGAGCATCGCGTTGAGGTGGAGATTTTGGATGTCAATGATAATGCGCCGCATTTCCCCAGAGATGAGTACCAACTGGAAATAATAGAATCTGCTTTACCGGGCTCTCGTTACCCGATTGAAAATGCCCAAGATCCAGACATCGGGTCAAATTCAGTTCGCATCTACCAGCTTAGCACAAATGACCATTTTGCTTTGGTATCGAACAAACCCTCCATGAATACGAAGCACATCGAGCTAGTGCTCAAAAAACCCCTTGATCGTGAACAGACGCCTTATCATCAGTTAATTCTAAGTGCTGTGGATGGTGGGACGCCAGAGAAAGCAGGCATGGCTAAAATAAACATCAGGGTCCTGGACTCAAATGACAATAATCCCACGTTTGACAACTCAGTGTACAAGGTGAAACTGTTAGAAAATTCGCCCAAAGACACTCTGGTAATAAAACTGAATGCAGTCGATCTGGATGAGGGAATAAATGGAGAGGTTTATTACTCTTTCAGCAGCTACACCCCAGAGAGAGTGAGGCAGATGTTCAGCATGGACACTCACACGGGAGAAATACGAGTAAGGAACAATGTTGACTACGAAGAAACCAACTCCTACGAGATGTACATCCAGGCAATGGACAAGGGCCCTGGAGCTGTGGCGTCCCACTGCAAGGTGGTGGTGGAGGTGGTGGATGTGAATGATAACGTCCCTCAGATAGTGTTGTCATCTCTATCCAGTCCGGTGAGGGAGGACGCTCGTGCAGACACAGTCGTGGCCCTCATTAGCGTTACCGATCGAGACTCCGGAGCCAACAAGCAGGTGAGCTTAGAGATCCCAACTGGCCTTCCTTTCAAGATCAAGTCATTCAGAAATTACTACACTCTGGTTACCTCAGCCTTCCTGGACCGTGAGACCACCGATGCCTACAATGTCACTCTGAGTGCCACAGATGGGGGAAACCCTCCTCTCTCCTCCCAGAAGACCATACAAGTGGACGTGGCTGATGTTAATGACAACCCACCACGATTTGAGCAGACATCCTATACAGTCTATGTGGCTGAGAACAACGCCCCAGGGGCATCTTTGTGTACTGTGAAAGCTCAAGATGCAGACATCAAAGAGAACGCCCGTATCACCTACACAGTGCTCAATGACAACAACCATGGCATCCCTGTCACCTCGTATGTGTCTGTGAAGGCCGATACAGGGGAGGCTTATGCCCTGCGAGCCTTTGACTATGAGTCACTGAGAGAGTTTCACTTCCAGGTCAAAGCCCAAGATGGGGGCATTCCTCCACTCAGCCGCGTAGCCACCGTCTACATCTACATAATGGATCAGAATGACCATTCACCGCTGATAGTCAACCCTCCTGGTAATGGCACCCGATCCTTGGAGACGGTGCAGAAGAATGCAGAGCCTGGTGCCTTGGTGACCAAAGTGGTGGCTTATGATGCCGATGCTGGTCCAAATGCTTGGCTGGTATATGTCCTGGACACAGCCACTGACTTGGACTTGTTCAAGGTGCATGAACACACCGGCGAGATCAGAACCACTCGCAGGATCCAGGAGGACAACTACACCTCCTTTGCTCTAACCGTTGTAGTGAGGGACCACGGGCAGCCTGCGCTCTCCTCCACCGCCACCATAAATGTGGCTGTCATGGAGGTACCTCCCAAAGCGGCCCCTGATCCCAAGAGGATCATCCGACCTCACAGCATGCTGCTTTTCTCCAACGTGACCCTGTACTTGATTGTGGCTTTGAGTGCCACCACTTTTGTTTTCCTTGTCACTGTGGTGGTGCTGGCCATCGTCCGCTGTCATGCCTACTGCACCCAGCCGGGGTCCTGCTCCCCTTGCTGTGTGTCACAGAAGCCCCCCCCAGATGGTGGGAGCAGCAGTGTAAGTGCTGGTGGGGGAGGCAGTGGTGCAGCTGGAGCGCAACAACCTAATAACAATGTGGTGCTTCGGAGAGACCTTAAAGTGGAGCCTCATTACATCGAAGTTCGTGGGAATGGCTCCCTAACAAAGACTTACTGCTACAAGACCTGCCTGACAGCCACCTCTGGCAGTGACACTTTCATGTTCTACAACACAGGACGTCCCATCAGTGGTACCTGGGGCAGCGGTGCCGACCGCTTCTTCACGAGTGGAAGTGGCTTTGTCCGCAGACTGAGTATGCCTGATGCTTCATTGCAAATCTGCCCAGAGGTGGGTCATTATTTTTGTATGTTTACCTTTCTGTATGGCCGGAGGCTATTGAATCATCATGTTTATATATTGATGGCATATGTAATGAGCATTTATTTAGTTCCAAACAATATAAGACCCTTTAAAGTATGTGTTCAAAATGGGTTTCTATGAGGTTACTGCAGTAGTGTGCATTGTTGTCATGTTGATCCTGCACTGCAATGAACTGACCCTCACAGGCATCCTTCTTTTCAGTTCACAGCTCAAACCAAGAGCTCGCACCGCATTAGTGTCAGGTCTGATGCTTTCCAGGGTCCCATGTGGTTTCTGATGATTCAGAGATTTGTGTTGTAGTTTGAGGTTGCTGTCACATCTACACTGTGAACAATATGACTATAATATTCACTACATTCTTATATGTGTCTAGGAGGGTTTGACTTCTGTTTGTCTGTCTGTGTTATGAGAAAGATTTGCACTAGGGGTTAAGTGACTTAATTAAATATCCAGCAGGACTAGTTCTTGCTGCCTCTGATAATGAGTGAGACAGATTTACTTAGTAAAGATAGTACAGTGATCTATAGGTCGGTTGAGATGGATAAACTGATGGATAAACTGCACCATCAACATAGTAAAACCAAACAAGCAAAGAGTAGAGATCACAGCAGTACAGATCATCAGATAATAAAGGTTTTGCCATCGTCAAGAGCAAATCTTATTCATTCTTTAGAAACGAGCATGCATTTCATTTGGATTACACGAGATTTGTGACAAATATGGTATGAAGGTTGAACTCACGCATTGCTGATAGTGACAAATTAGCAGAGCCTAATCAACATTAAGATTAAATGATGTCCCGAAATGTATTTGAAAAATATTTATCAATTCCTTCTTCAACCACCAAATCAGAACTCAAATTCTATTGGCAGCTTTGTGTCAGATAGAGGTATTCTTAGCATTAACAACAAATACAAACAGCTGTTAGCTGTTTAATATGCATGCTCCTGAATACTTCTCTTACTGTACATGCAGCATTCTGAATTTCTGTTTTTATGTGAGAGAGGTCAGTGACATTGTTTCAAATTTTAAAATGTATTTTCTTAAACTCGTCATTGATGCAAATGCTCGTATGATTAAGAGAGAATCTCTGAGTGCATCAATTTAATTACCAGGTGCCAGCCGCTGGTACATTAGTTATGAGAGACTGTCTGAGCAAGACAAGTGTAGCAGTGTAAATTAAATTAACCTTCAGCCTCTGTTCCTCAACCCTGCAAATTAGATTTACTCAAAGAAGCTGGGTCTACCAGCACAAAATAGTCCCATTTGAACTGAACTGAGGAACATAATGTGCCATCTTTATCTGGGACACTTGCTACTGCCTGAGCAGGTTTGTGTCTCAAACACAGCTATTTTTTTTAGTGTTCTTGACGTCAAGGCTGTGAACCACATGGTGCTGACAGAAGTAGCTTGAATACCAATATTCATTGGATGGTGCATGTGCAGCATCCAATCATGAGGAAAATAATGAAACAGTAAGACATTATTAATAGCCAATGAAGGATTGCCTCATTAAAAATAGGACTTTTGACCCTATGAAATGCATATGGTTCTTTGATCATCAGCAAAATCTGGATGTAATTACAGATTAATGAGTTGGAGTCCTGTTATTCCTAACATGTTGACTCATTGCAGTGCTATTAAAAATAATGCTTTTAAAAATGTGTTTGAATATTTAGGCAATTTGTTTTCATTTCAATATATGTTAAATATTTTGGTCTTCATCCACATCTATAAATTCCATACTGTTAACCTGGTTGGCAGTGAGGACGTAAATTACTACCAAAAAGGTCAGTTTTAAAGATAATGGTAAAGGAAGTGACTAAAAAGAATAATTTTCTGAAATAATGTGCACGATTTAATTTATAAATTCCCTTACTGATATTGTATTTTGTACCACTGATTTCTTTGTACGGTATATTCTGGCAGACCAGAGGCAGGGGAGGCAGCTGTCCTGGCAATAATAGATCTTGCTCATTAGTTTTTGAAGGGAATAATTTTCCACAAGTCTTCTGGGAGTTCTGAGCACTCAGCCCTGGTTCATCAAGAGCAAACAGATTTACTGAAGTTGTACTCAAAGATCCATTTTGGACAAAACAAACACTCTCGTATTTATGAAAACATAGTAATTCTTCCAGCTTTCACATTTATACAGCTGGGGAATGAGAAGGTCCAAAAATCATCGATACAACTCTCAGTTGTGGCCTTTTTAAAATTCCTCTGTGTGTAGATGTCAATACGTCTGTGTGTTTGTTTGTGTGCGTGTGTGTGTGTGTGTCCACTTACAAGAGAGGGACATGATTGCAGCGTTCCTATCACGTCCAGAGCTGGGATGTGTATTATGATTAATTGATGAGACTTTGGCCCTGCCTGGCTCTGAAATGTAGAAGATCAAACTAACCGCTCTCTTTTTCTCTTTCTCTCTTTACCTCATGCTCACTCAGCCAAAAGCTCCAAATGCTGACTGGCGATATTCTGCATCTTTGAGGGCAGGGGTGCAGAGGTAAGCATTTTCCATACTAAGCTCATTTGCAACTTTTGATCATCAGAACAAAGTTACACCTATTCATCCCACCATCCAGGTTTTGCTGCTGCTCCTACTAGAATGTGCAGCTCCCATCAATGGGTGCATAGCATTCCTCCTCTGCAGTGTAATACAATATAGGTCATCTACATTCTGAGCGTCGCCTCCCCCAGTCACAGTCTTTAAGCAGGAAGCATGAAGGACAAATGAGCTATGACCTTTCTCAGATTATGAGATTGCACACGTGCTTCTGCGTCTGCACAGACAGACGCCCAGTGTGCATGTGTGTGAATGTTTCTGTGTGTATTTTTACGATTTGTACAGTGATGAGGTTTGACAGCAGACAGCAGAGGACTTTTTGAACTCTGGTCATCGTTGTTAAAACACTGGATGCTAATTTAATGTAACATTTGCAGCATCTTTAATGAGTTTAACATTACATGGCTTCTAACAGTGCTTACTGCTCCGCTTTGAATTTGGCTGCACATACTGTTGATTTAATTAGATATTAATGCTGAGTAATTTGCATCATGTCATCATGATATGAATTAACATGGATTATAATTGCAATTTGCCGCGGTCATCTCTGAAATGGCGGGAGCTATATAATACACGGGCATGCATTTTAACTCTTAGTCCCAACTGTAACATGTCACGCTGCACACAGCTTGTACCACCAACTTTACTGACCCACATTCCTGGTGTAGTTAATAGATGTAGAGAATACAAGGTCCATCAATTCTATTTTATTCTCACACATTAAGTCTGCACCCTTGGTTATGTAAACGAATAAAATCCGTCTCTGGTCAGATTGTAAAATTAAATGTTCAAGATCAATCAGTGCTCAACAAAATTATGTTGCTGTTTGAGGTAGATGCAGTATGTGCTGCATTGCAGGGTAAGCCATCCTATACAGTAGGCTCTATATTCATTATGGATGTTGGGGGGGGGTTCACAGCCTAAGTTGGAAACTGCATGTCTGCATCTGTATGTGTTCATCAAAACATTATAAGAGTTCTGAATTGAAGAGTCAATATTTTGGATCACTGTCATAATTTTGTATGCCCACATACTTTATCTATAATCTGTCTGTTATCAGTCATTAAAACTACAGTACCTGATTTCAAATAGCCATCCTGTTCAGTTTTCTCATTGCTTTGTTTCTTGAGAACCAAATCACTATTAAAAAAAAGATGTACAAACAAATATCTACTTGAGATATTAAAGAAAATATGTCTCTAAATTATAGCAGACATTGCAGCTGCCAGCAGCTTATTGTAACTTAGCAGAAATGGTGGTAATAACAGAAAACATCTGGATCTGTTGAAAATTTACATAATCCACTTGCTATATCTAATTAGCTACTTCACACAAAACAGAATTGTACAAATGAACTGAGGTTTCACAGGGATGATGATGTCAGTTAATTTCTAGCGTTTCTGCTGGCGGTCTGATAGACATGTTTATATAACCTTTGAAAATTGGCAGGCTAGTACATAATAAAAAGCAAGTAACACATTGAAACAAGATTCACTCATTCATTCATCTTCTTGAAGACGAGACAATCATAATCATAATCATGATCGTCTTGTCTTCAGCTGCTCATCCACCTTGTGAGTCACGGGTGTTGCTGGAGCCTATCCCAGCTCAGAATGGGTGAGAGGCGGGGTATACCCCAGAAGCATCGCCAGTGCATAACAGAGCTACACATAGAACGACAACCACTCACACACATTTTCACGCTTACATAAAATTTGGAGTGATCATTTCACTTAAATCTCATCTTTTTGGAGGTAAAAGAAGCCAAAAAACCCAGACAGATTCCACGCAGACACAAGAACATACAAACTCCACATAGAGAAGAATTAAACCTGGAGCCTTCTTGCTGTTAAGCTGTAGCACTACCCTCTGCTCCACTGTGCTACTCCATATTCTGAATTTATTTTTTGAAATGAAAAAATGTAAACTACTGTAGATTTTTTTTCCAGCTTATCATTTTTTATATTGCAGCATGTTTCCTGCCCACTATTTAGCTGAAAATATTGACACCATATCATTAATGATAAAAATCATAGGTTATGCCTTAATTTACTTTGAAAATATAATAGAAAGTTCATACCCCATATCCAGAGGTGTATTTTGGATGGCTGTATTTCAGTTTACTGAATTTGCTCTGCTTTTTCAGTGCGGTCCACATGGAGGAGTCCTCGGTGATGCAGGGTGCACAGGGGATGCTGGTCCAGAACTGGCCCACGGTCTCCAGTGCTGCAGGTGAGCAGAAGTCTAGTCCAATTATTTAAATTTGCTTTATTTGAGGCATCACAAAATGATTTGAGTTCCATGACTGAGAAATGCTGTTATAATCATTTACATTATGGAAAAACACAAAGCTGTAATGATGATCCTTTAATGCCATACAATGAGCCGCTTGTTGGACATAGAGGTGACGGAGAAGAGGCTTAAGATTCAAAATGTCTCAAGCTGACTGAACATTTTTAATTATTATTTCAACACAGTGTAACATTAATGGTGGTCATTCTTGTGCTGTTCTTGGCATTCCCCACTGGGTCCTTCTGTCCCCAGCTTGAAATCCTCATCCGCCCAACTGCTCAAAGCTGCAGTGCTCAATGTAAACAGCCCTAACACTTTGCCTATGCTAGTAAACACAGATTGATAAATGCCCTGGCTATATCCAATATCCATCTTTATGATAACAGGTGTAGTTGCTGCAGTTTATTATAATTGATTTAAAAATTGTAAACAACAACCTTCATTAGTAATTACCATTTTCAATACCCTGGTACTATCTGATTGGTTCCATGGACTTAACATGTGTACCAGCAAAACTATTGACCAATACTAATCTACTTTTATTTTTGGATAGAGCCAGTCTAACTAGTTTGCTACTAATCATGTCATTAAATTGTCGTATGTACCTTATGTCCCATAATGTCAAGGTGCTCTATTCGTTTACCAGATCTGGAACAATTTTAGGATAGGATGAATTACACAAACAATAGGGAACCACAGATTTTGCAAATGCCTTTATTTTCAAGTGTCATGTTACCCAATTACATGTTATATCTCATACATCGCCTTAAATGTCATTTAATACATTGATTTCATCTCTCTTTCCACCACGAACTGAAGAGAAGTGTCCTTTGACTATCTACATCATCTAAAATTCCAGTGTGATGCTCATATGGAGCTTAATTTAGGTGCCAAATGCCCGAGGTCTTCATGCAGAGCCACAGATAAACAACTGTATCCACCCATATAAGCAGCTGGCGTCATGGAGAGCTGCTAAAAAAAGCAAACATTTTCTAACGAGAAATTAGTTGTTCTGACTGGGTGGCAACATTAAAAACATGCAGTGACACAACTGGTAGACTTTTGCGGCTTTGCAGAGCAGTGTTGGGAACATTGTGTTCCCTCCTCTGTTCTGGCGAGCGTTCGCTCAGTGATTTTCTGTCTAGCTCTAGGAATTAAAACATAGAGACCAGCGGATGAAGGATAGCATCCCAGTCAATCACTCAAGAATTCAGTGACTGAATGTGTCTTACTGTCTGTCAGCTTTTCTCTCTAGGAAACAGAGAGCTAAGGATTATTAGATATACAACCTGTTCCAGTTTCTAGTGTTTCTGTACAGGGGATGAATTGCTGAATTCAGAAATAATTTGTTACGAAAAGCTCAACGCACAGCCGTAGTTTTTGCAGGTTGATCCTCTTTGTTCGCATAATGATGCTGGGATTTTACTGTGTCACATTTCAATGTCTGCAGTGAATCGTTATCATTTTGAAGTTGTCTGATATGTTGTGATGCATCTAAATGTGGCTCCTTCAAAACTGCGTTTATGTAAGTGACCCTGGTGTTGATGAGGAGACATTTGTCTTATGCCAGAGGGAAAGAGAAGTTATTATCAGTACATCAAGAGTTCGGAAAAGAAAAAAAGCAGAGATCCAGTGAAATGAGGCTGTTTAGTGGGGTATGTTTTTCCCTAGCAATATTTGTTTTTCTCAGTATGTTTTCTGTTATTGCAATATATAAGTCCTTGCACCTATATTGAAATAAACTAACAGTGAGAGAAATGACTTTTCTGCAGTCCAAACCATTATAATAATATGGAAACTTTTTTTTAAGATTACAGCCTTCCAAACTTGCTGGCAGGTTTGGGGTTCAAAAGGCTAGAAGCGGTGTTGGAAAGGAAGAGGAAATGTAAAGGTGGGGGTTGGGGGTGGGGGGGGCGGGATAAGAGGATTGGCAGGTTCCTGCAGTAGTGTTGTTGCTAGGGAACACCATGTGACCTGTTGCCTGGCAACATTGTCTAACGGAGAGATTGCTGCAGCGACCGCACCCTCCATCAGTGGGAAGTGGGCGAAGGCAGTTTCTATGGCAACCAGTCACATCTCTGAATGGAAGATTTATAGACAGAGTGGGGAGTGGAAAAGAGAAGGAGACCGGCAAGGGCAGGTATTAAGCGGAAATAGGGTATGCAGTAATTCAGGGGAAATCATCTAATAATGAGATGTATCTCTTAAAAAAAAAACACTACACTGTCAGATTTGTGCATGTGGTCCAAACCGCCAGAGGGATTAATTTTAGATGGAACTGTATCCTGGATGAGACAGGAAATAACATAGCCTATTTTAAATGTAGGACATCAGGTTACATGAATCGAGGCTTCAGACACCCACATATCTATGCCAGGTGTCATAGCAACATCCTCACAAGGAAATGCATTGACCTGCTTACCAGCAGTTACACGATAATCCATCTCAAATGCATGTTTGCTTTGAAATATAGGCTAATATGAAGCAGCCGCAGAATTACAAATAATCCTCCATGTTGGAGAAACCGTGGCAACCAGGAAGCAAAGCTTTGAGCACTTGTATAAACTACTGCAGGCAGTGGAGGGATCTGCTCTTTATAATTTTTTTTTCTACATGCACACTTTGACACACGCATCATCTCAGATTAATATCTAAACCAGGATTCTAATGAACGGTGTTAGAGGTTTGAATTTGTCACAGGCAGTGCAAAGACCCCTGGGATATCCCAAGACGCCGAGACAATAATTCAATTGATTTGACTCCGCTCAGCCACTTGACATTTTGGCTCAGTTGGTCACACAGAGGGATATGAACTCCTGTAGCTCCTTCAGGCGTACATATGCCAACAACCGGACTGTGGAAGTGAAAAATTTACATTGTGATGGTAAAACAGGAATGAGTTTGCAGCTTCGACACCAGAGCAATTTTTGTAAACAGACTCTACAATGATGTTTATCCTACCATTACAAATTGTCCAGTACTCCACAAAGTAGGTCATAGCCCAGTTGTAATGATCCAGCCAAAACCATCAGGTTGCCCAGTAACACTACAGAGTCCCATTGATTCAAACACATATTAATCAAATTAAGATGTTAAGATCTGGTTATGAAAATGTACTGGATTACATTTAAAATGTATTTTCAGTTTAGAAAGAAACTTAAAAAATATATTTAAAATGAGACTCTTTGTAGATGTTCAGTCAGTGACTATGACATGACTGTCTAAAAATAGCATCCCCAAACTCTTTTGACCAACCATCAAAACACCTTCCTTTAAAAAACAGAATCAGGTAACATGAAATGGTGTGTTGGTTATATAAAATGGAGGTGCAATGCAACGCAATGCATTACTGGCTCAATAAGCTGTTCCACACTATTTTGCACATCTCCTTTAAATCACAGGCTGTCTTTTCAGTTTATTTTAAGCATGGCTGTCCTCCTCCACATGAGAAGCAGTCCTCTTCGCCAAAGCAGAGAGAGCAAATTGAATGGGACTCATTTCAAATACCAGATCCTCTTCCTGTGTTTAATACCCAGATTAAATACAAACAGACAGACCGTACCATCAAATGTCATTATCCTCAGAACCAGGCTAGTATTACATTATTAAAGCGCTAACTCCGCTAATGATAAGATAAGATGATAACATCTGACACTGACTAATCATTAAACAAGCTAAATTACACAGGTCAATTAGCTGCACTTGGATTTTTAAAAAATGAACATGTAAAAAAATTATGTAACATGAGAGGACAATATCTCAGAGGAAAACGCTACGTCAAATCTCAAAATCCTCGGCAGTCACGGCTAGACATCCTTTATTTATCTTGGTCCTTTGCATGCTAATTTTTTAATGTCACTTAAAAATGAATACTTCTATTTTTGCAAGTAGAAAATAAATTATTCATTCGTGTCTGTGTGCATGTTACACTGGTATGTTGCTACTAATGTTGTCTTGATATCAAACTTAATACTAGTTTACAATAAAAATAAAAATGAAAAAGATAAAGAAAGAAAGTTGTAAGCGTTAGAAATAGATTTTTCTTTTTCATATCTGTCCAGTTTTGGTTCTCTGTGTTGATCAAATAAACTGGACTTTTAGGAGGACCTTCAAGATTTTTCACCTCTCATCCAAGACGCTTCATCTTCTGAATGAATGCTAGGAAATTCAGCATTTTAAACCCGGTAGAAGATGCGAAAGCCATTCATAAATCTTCATATATTTGAATAGCTTTGACTTCTGTCCAACACAGAGTTGTATCATTACCTGGATGCTGAGAATCTCCACAGACATTCGGTCCTTTTGAGACTGTTAAGAGGATAAGAGGAGTATCTAAAATCTATTAATTACCATCGTCTAGCTGCTATAAAAGAAAAGCACACACATTGACTAAACCCTCCTGCTGAGTTCAAAACACTGCTCCTTCACAGCATCATATTTACATTATAATAGAGTAGATGATCAATACTCTGTAAGTCACGGCTCCGTCACGCACTCTAGTTCTGTGGTTAAACTGAGCAGCAATGCATATCAATCCATTAATCAATGTGACACAACCCATAACCTCTGATCTTCCTTATATCCATTGCATGTAATTTATTCGTATGCTTGATGAGCTCATTGTGGCGACTCAGTGGGACACCATGCGTATTTGACCGTGTGTGTATTTTCAAAATAGTATACATCCCAATGGGATGGTCATTTCAGTGCTCCAGTAATGTCATAAATACCCTACAAAGAAAAATCAAACAGAATCTTTTTGCAAGGGCCTGTATTTGATCTAAATAAAATCCAGACTGAAAGTAGGTCATTGCAGAGGGAACTGGTGTGGGCCTGAGAGCACCGTGTCTGCAAAACCCACCCACCCCCATCTTCCCTATTGCCTCTCTCTCTCCCTCTCTGTCTTTTCCTTTCTCCTCTTATCTCATCTAGTGTCTTCTTTCATTTTCATTCTGACATCTTCAACTTTTTGACCTTAATAGCTGTGTAATAGCTGTGCCTCATTTTCACTACACACAATAATCTTTAATTATCTTTTTTTTTTTTCTAACTTACTATCGTCTGTCACATCCACGCTCCAGCTCTAAATGTTAAATCGCTATCTCTGGCCCTCTTGTGAGAACGTCATTTAATCTGCTGCCATCATCCAAATACAAATACGATTCATAATGCCAAGTTTAACATCCCTTTGGTCCAAAGGTTAGTCCATTCCAGTGTTGCCTCCTGCAGTCTTGGCTGAATTGCAGTTCTAACAAATGTCTACTCCCTGTGGCTGATGCTCCATTTGCAATTTCACTGCCCCCTTTTGCTCAATATGTCAGATTTTATGAGCATCTCAGAAGCCAAGTAAATAAGTCTAAGAAAGGGGCAATACATTGACAGAAGAACAAGCAGTTACTGAGACATAATACACCATGTGAAAATAAAATGAAGAAATGGTTTACTATCTTCCAAATAACAATCAGGTATTTAATTTAATAGCTATTGTATATATTCAGTTTACTTTTAATGTTCTGAGGTACCATGCTATGTGTGAAGTTCCATGAGTTTAAATGAACATATATATGAAGGTATATAGCAGTTGAAACTATCATAAATATTGTAACAGACATTTATATCTTGACCCAGTACATTGAAACACAGAAACTTGACACTATTTTTTTGCCTTTTTAAGCAGTTGAGGGCTTCAGCTTCATAGACGTCAATTCATTTTGAATGACCGATTACAGTTGGAACATATCTACTTTCACTGTTTTTCAATAGTTTTTCGTTGTTTTGTATTTCCTGCTTTAAGCCAAGGTAACTGGCTGTAGATGGCAGCTATGTATATTATTTTAGATTTTCTCAACTATTGTTGGCAAGAAAAAAGTAAGCCATTTTCAGTTACAGTTTGAATGGTGACCGAATATATATCTATATACAGTATATTTGACAGGATTTCCATGTTTCTCCATCCTATCTGTGTAGATGGAGAGGGTGGTGGAGAGCTGTCACCCCCAGTTGGTGCTGGAGTCAACAGCAACAGCTGGCACTTCAGATATGGCGCTGCACAAGGCTACTGCCCTCAACAGCCCCTGAAGCCTGGGGAGATTCCTCCTGAAGCCTTCATCATCCCCGGATCGCCAGCCATCATTTCTATCCGACATGATGCTGGCCCCGTGGACGACAAAGGTGATTTCATAAGCTTTGGAAAGAAGGATGAGGCCAAGAAGAAGAAGAAGAAGAAGAAAGACAAGAAGGACAAGAAGGAGAAAGGAAAGGATGATGGGGGAGATGACTAAAATAAGGGGTGAAAACAGAGCCACAAACAAACATCCCAATCACGGAGCCAGACAAAAAAACCAAATACATGTTATAGAACTGAGTGGGCTTCTTTGCATAGACATTGTACCCTCATTAGACCAAGTCTGGTTACTCCCTCTATATGGACTTGCTAAACAAATGTTTCTCTTTCTTGGCTCATTTGGCCCATAACTTAGGACTAAGAAAGTCCAAGGTTTATGGTAAATGTCTAAATTTAAGCAGAAAGGCTTTTATTGGACATCCCCCCACACTCCAGTTTGTAAAATAAAAACAAAAATACCTGAAAAGGTGTGGTATATGTATCTGACCATTGTCAGCCGAGGTCGCCGGCATCTCGGTCTTTATGCAGCCCCCTTCCTTTTTGGTTCACCCAGTTGGAGGTGAAGCCAAATTCAATAAATGAAACGGAGGCGTTTGTCTTCGGTATTACGGAGGCCTTGTAGAAATTGAGAAAATGTGGTCTTTTGTAATAAATAAATAAATAAATGAAAAATGACAAAGTAACAACATACAGTATGTATGCAATTAGCAGAATGACGTTGCTTAAACAAGCAGGACCACACTCAAATAATTAGCTCTGTTTTAGTGTAACATAGCACATTGCTGAGGCCGAGGACCTGGACTGGGTTGCACCAACTATGCGCAAGTTTGTTCCCAGATTAGAATATAAAGTAGAGGCTCAATGACTGCCAGTTAATTTGCAAGTTACTAAACTCAACTGTAGAATGGGTAGTAACTAGGGAGTTGTACAGTCGACGCTAGTTATAAATTTAAGAGTAAGGAGCCAATCAACCCCCTGGTAATGGGTAGAGAGCACGTGGAGTTGTAGTTGACTAGATTAGCAAAGAAAATCAGATTGGCAAAAAGAATCCATATTTGACTCTTAAAGGACAAAATTAGTTTTACATGTTTTAAACCATTTTCTACAAGTCCTGTAAAGTCCTGTGATGGACCGTTGTGTTTGCGGAATTCAGGCAGAGACTCAAATCATTGTTCGCATTGAGAACAGGCTGAAAGTGAACACACTTTGGATTTAGTGCTACAGTTTTATTCATAAAGGGGTAGATTTATTGTGCAGCAGCAATGTTTGAAAAAATGTAAGCACAAAGAATGCTGTTCTCAACAGTATGATCTGAATATTTTGTACTGGCAACGCATCCGGGGCGTATCCCGTCTCTCGCCTATAGCCAGCTAGAATAGATTACAGCAACACTCGTGACCCACAAGGTGGACAAGCAGCTGAAGTGGATGGATGGATGAATGGGAAACACACTCTGCCTGAAAACCGTCGATGAGTCTCTTGTAGCAAATGAGTGAAAAACATCCAAAATATGTCACTGGTCCTTTAAGTTACAAAATGATTCAAGATGAAATAAAAATACACCATGTGGGGAAAAAAAATAAAAAGAACAAGAAAAAAATCTTGCTTTACTGTTAGTGAGTGCAATTGTGTAACTTTGTATCATTTGCACCTGCTTTATTGCTTGCTTAACTATTTCGTTGTTACTTAAGGTTACGTAAGAGACTCTTGTGGTGCTGCCGCTTCTGTTTTAGCAATGCTTGATTTGAGATTACTTCGGATACCGCTAAGGAACCTACGTGCAGCTGATGCAACCGGCCCCTGACCTTGCCTCTTGGAACATGGCGCAGGTCAATGGGGTCTTGATCCCATTGTGTATCAGCACACTCAGTGTGACACACACATAATAATGTGCAAACACACACAGATTCCCTCACGCATACACATACACAGACAGTACATATGAACACATGACAACAATACACACCCTGTCTCGTCACCTCTACAAGACTAAAGTCCAGGGTTGTTCTTGATTTTGGAGTGTATTATATGACTGGGACCCAGGAGCGTTGCTTATTGCTTCATTTCTGTTCAAGCCTGATCCCTATACTTCTATCTATGAATGTTAAGTAGTTGTTCTTCAAGCCCTGCACCACTGCCTCGACTGCTTCAGTGCTTGTAGGATTTGCTTGCCCGCTGCCTGTTTTCTCCCTCTGCTCCCGTTTGTCCAATTCAACACGGTTGGATGACATCTTTGAAGTCGCCCTCCCTCAATGAACTGTTCCATTGTAACACGCACTTGTGTATTTTCATAGTTACACACACAACACAGACGTAGACATATACTAGACATGCACCACAAATACACATCTTTATGTGGTTTCAGCCAGTGTCTCATCTGATTTCTCACAGTTGACGCCCCTGTCATCTCTTCCGTTGGTCCAGAGCATCGCTTTGTAAGGACGTCTGACAGGTTAGCAAAAACTGAGATTCACCCATGCTGGATCTGATGAGACAAGACAGTGAGGCAAAGCTACGGAAACGACAGCCATCATAGTGCGTTGTGTTGATACAAAAAGAGTGTCATGGAGTTAATTGAGCACAAACAGAGGTATTAGAGTTATTCTTGCGTGTTAGCCTTTGGTGACAGTTGATCAACTAGAGTAACACTTACAAAAGGAGGGAGTTGCAGCTCAGCAGAAGTGGAAATAGGTGGTGGTTGACTCAGAAGAGTGGGAAATCCATCTAGGGTTTAATGGAGGTCAAACAATGTTGATGCTGTTTACTGTGCATTGGTGAGATTACAATATGTTAGATGGTAAAACCATCCTGCACATAAGCAGGTGGAAATTGTTGCAGTAATGGAGGTGTGAACTGTGTGAAACGATCAACTTCTTTTTGCTCTGACATTGCGAAACCCGCGCAGTTGCAGCGTGTCAGAGAAAATGCACTGGGAGCTGTTGGAACAGCATCAACATGATGAAGCATGTCATAAACTCTCACATCAGTGTTCCTTTTTTTAGACCACCGTTTCTAGTCACAGTAGAGGTATATAGGCGCTGCTTTCAGGCTCAGTCCCTCTCATGAACGCCTCCCTGCCCTGACCCATCCTTCAGGTGTACTTCTGTGCTGTCAGATCACCAAGTGGCTGTTTGCATGTTATAAGCAAAGGAAACAGATACTATATAGATACTATATATACATAGATATGTTTTTTTTTTTCCCACTGGGAAATGTGTGTCAGAAATACATATATATACTCTGGTACGCTTTCTCAAAGACACTACATCTACATCAAGAGACCAACATCCATACATACCTACGCTATTGGGAGCAGTACTCTGTGGAAAAACCTAAAAGAAACACATTTTTTTTATCCTGTTGAAAATGAATTCAAGCTTTTAGATATACATAATTCTATGTTGCATTTATTTTGATTTATTCCCTTATAATTTTCATCAATAGGAAAATCAACCCATCAACCCATGTTAAGCTTCAATATGATGATCAAACAAACACTATTGTGAAATTGAATCATTTACTCACCCTTCCATAGCTATCCCTGTTCTAGTAGAGGGAAAAAAAACCAAAAGATAAAAAAAAGACAAAATGCATAAAAACAATGAAAAAAAGTTGATGTATTCTCTGCTTGTGTATAGTGAATGTTCCTCGGTTGCTGGGTGTGGCAGTGGGCAGTACACACCAGTGGACTGTGACAGTGCAGATCTGTTAATAAGGTTTTTTTTGTACACCTGCTTCATCATTGTAAAGGTGATAATAGTGATTATGATTTCATCAATCTGGTAATGTGTTTTGTTAATAAGTCACAAATAAAGTTTTTCTTAAATATCTTAATATTTTACTTGTGTTCTGACTTTATTTCAATTAGAAATGGTCTTACGTGAGAATTATAAGAGCATCTTCCTCTTTTCAGTTTCCTGACAGCAATACAATTTCTGTAACTCTTAATGATGGGATTTTTTACGGCCTCTAAGGTGCAGCTTCTGTAACGATTTTTTGGATTATTTAATTAACTTTACATGCCACTGTTCATGAAATGTAGGTGAATGAAGGTAATTTTTATTGGTGTCATATATTATCACATTATTCCAGGATACATGCAAGTACAGTAATCCAATACCCCAGGAAATGAACCAAGAGTAACTTTTTCCCATCTGCAAAAAAAAAACAATACATGTTTGTCTTCCAGTAAGTTTATCTCATGAATTAAAGCATTCCTCCTCATCCTGTTAAACAATTTAGCAAATAGCTCAGTCTTGTTGATATTAAAGTTCAATCACCTCTCTAACATTTCAAGTTTCACTCAACCAAATAAATAACAGCTATGTTTTTTTGGCATGACTGACCCAAACTGTTAGAACACATTTGAAGAATTCTCATTATTTATGTTATGTAGGAGCAGGGAGAGTGTTGATGTCTGAGCCAGAGGCTCCATCTGCCTTCAGACTGGGGAAAGTCAATCCTACGCCCCGATCTCCTCTGCAGCTCCTCAGCAGCAAGACAGATGCCTGCTGATGAAAGACAGGACAGAACTGTGGCATTTTTTTGACCCCCACTAACCGTCATGTATGTATTTTTATTTGCATAACAATTAGGACTAATATAGATCCCGACTTTGGAACCTCTGTGTTAGAGAACCGGTTTGATGTTCATCATCCACCTTACGTCACATGAAGGGGGATCCAGTCTGAGTTCATTCTTTTTGACAATTTTAAATATTTGCTAATCATCATTTTTGGTAGATTCCATCGAAACATTAATTAAAGGGTACGTTACCAGTTTGGTTATCTCATCCAGAACTTCGAAGAGCTATTGCAATTTTAGACTTATGTCAACCACAAGGTGTGATGACGGCTTTTGATACTTTTAGATTTGTATTAAATTGTGCTTAATTTATTCATTCTTGTTTTATAATATCAGGGTTACTGTGAAGGTTGCCTATTTTGTGTGGAGATATCTTGCACATAAATCTCTCTCACATACATTGGAGTATGTGAGAGAAGTTGTTGGAATAAGTAGTAGAGGCTAGACTCAAGACAGAAGTGAGTATTTTGCGAGCAACAATATGGTTTCGTGTCTAGGAAGATTCAGAATCAGAGAATCAGAGTCTTTATTTGTCATGCTGACACACATTTTCACATATGACAGTATGAAAAACGTCTCTGAAGGTCCCAGTAAGCCCGGTCGATAAATAAGATAAATAAGATAAGAAAAACAAGGGTTAAAAATGTAAGATAAATAAGAAAGAGAACAGCAAAAAGTTAAGAACGCTAGAAGACAACCGCAGATGCATTATTTTCCTTGAGAACATTGATGAAGTACAGAGAACATCAGAGGGAACTAAATTGTGTCTTTGCTGATTTAGAGAAAGCCTATGACAGGGTACCCAGAGAAGTCTAAAGTGTCAGAGAAGTATGTTAGAATAGTACAGGACATGTATGAAGGATGCAGAACTGCGGTGAGGTGTTCTGCAGGTGTGACAGAAGTGTTCAAGGTAGAGATGAGACCGGAGGGTGGGCAAGTGGAAGACCAAAGAGAAGGTGGACGGGTTATAGACAATGTATGCCACTTCAAAACAGCCTCAGTGTGATGATCTAATCAGGTTTCTATCCAAAATAATGATGGCTCAAGTTTATACCATCTTAAAAGCCTTGCTTTTTAGGTGCTACTTTTGGTATGTGCACAAAGGCAATAATGCTACATTCATAACCAGTTATAAATTCAACTTAGATTTTAGTTTTAAAGCATGTAGTCTGATATTGATCCATTTTTCAAAAGCATTGAAAGAGAATTATAAACTAATGCTGCTGTGTCGCATCTCCTCGTGCTTAACAATAAAAAAATTGTTGGATTTTCATGCCTTTAAAACCAAATTATCGAAAACAACCAGAATCATCAGATGTTTGTCACATTATTTCTCTGAAAACAAGGTTTGGCTTACTCCTGTTTGATTTCTTCATCAGCTGCTATCTTTTGTCTTCTGGTCCCCTCTATTTCATGAAATGCATCGCTGCTTTGATTCATTTTTTTCTCTGTGAATGAAAGTCTTCATGTTATATCACTAGAAGGTGTTTTGGGCAATTCATTTTCTACGTTTTCCTTTTGTGTTTTATACTATGTGGTATCTGTTTTCAGGATGGCTTGTACTGATTTCTGGTCACTTAACGCCATCTAGTGGTGTAACAGGGCTACAAGTTGTGACATTGAACAAGAGAGTCATTTGCCACAAATGAATATTCTCCCGTTAATTAGCTTGTAGATATTTTCCAATATATTCTTCATCTTTTCCTTTTGGCTTTTCCCTTCAGGGGTCGCCACAGCGAATCAATTTCCTCCATCAAACCCTGTCGTCTGCATCCTCTTCTCTCACACCAACTACCTTCATGTCCTCTTTCACTATATCATTAAACCTCCTCTTTGGTCTTCCTCTAGACCTCCTGCCTGGCAGTTCAAAACTCAGCATCATTCTACCAATATATTCACTATCTCTCCTCTGGACATGTCCAAACCATCTCAGTCTGGCCTCTCTGACTTTATCTCCAAAACCTCTAACATGTGCTGTCCCTCTGATGTACTCATTCCTGATCCTATCTATCCTGGTCACTCCCAAAGAGAACCTCAGCATCTTCATCTCTGCTACCTCCAGCTCAGTGTCACTGAGGAAAAGACAGGAGACAGTCTCTAGACCAGTGGTTCTTAACCTTGTTGGAGGTGCTGAACCCTGCCGGTTTCATATGCTCACTCACCAAACCCTAAAGAAGGGTTTGGTGAGTGAGCATATGAAAGACATAAGTATGAAAGACATAAGTATAAGTATATTTTTTACTGGTGTATTTAATGAACTGTGCATTAATGTCACCTTTTTCAAAGAACAAAACCAAGACAGTACATGAACTCACATGAAATGACCTACCTGCCAATCAGTGTGACTTCTGCTGTTGTTATTGAGAGACCAGTTCAAATATGCATGGCTTCACCTTGGCAAGAGCTACTCTTCTGTCATTTTCACAGCAAAGTCTGTTTCTTTTGTTCTCCATGCAGCTTAAGGATATGTTCCTTTATTTTTGCCAGTGCCAGACTAGAGTTGCTCAACTTGACATTGCAAATCATGCAGAACACTGACTCCCATCACGTTCCGTTATACAGTACATGTAAATTCACATTGCACATATTCGTTCGACCACTTTCTTTTTTTTTTGCTCAACATAGTTACTATGAATTAAAATATTAAGAAAGCAATCAGATGACGTACCATCAGGACAGGCATAAATCGACTACTGAGTGTGCATAATCCCCTGTAGCACAGATAGGCTAATCGATGTAGCGTCACGTGATCACCTGCAGCCAGTGATGGCTAAGGGGGGCGTGTCATCACGAATTGACATGATGTGTCAAACGTACACAGTGATTCGTGTATGTTTGGCAAAAACACCCGGACACACCGTGTCGGGTGCAGGTGGGACTGAATCACACCGTTCGGCAAAACACCCGACACACCGTGTCGGGTGTTTTGTCTTGACCCCCGTCTCCGCCAAACCCCTGAGACCGACTCACCAAACCCCTAGGGTTCGATCGAATCCAGGTTCAGAACCACTGCTTTAGACCAAACAACATTGCTGGTCTCACGCTGTTTTGAACACTTTTCCTTTCATTTTAGCTGAAACTCTTCTATCACACATCACACCTGACACTTTTCTCCACCCATTCCATCCTGCCTGTACACGCTTCTTCACCTCTTTTCCACACTCTCCATTGCTCTGGACTGTTGACCCTAACTACTTAAAATCCTCCACCTTCTTGATCTCTTCTCCCTGTAACCTCACTCTTCCACTTTGGTCCCTCTCATTCACACACATGTACTCTGTCTTACTGCGGCTAACCTTCATTCCTCTCCTTTCCAGAACAAACCTCCACCTCTCTAGCTTCTCCTCCACCTGTTCCCTGCTCTCACTACAGATCACAATGTCATCTGCAAACATCATAGTCCATGGAGATTCTTGTCTAACCTCGTCTGTCAGCCTGTCCATCACCATAGCGAACAAGAAGGGGCTCAGAGCTGATCCCTGATTCAGTCCCACCTCCACCTTGAACTCCTCTGTCACACCTACAGCACACCTCACCACTGTCTTACAGTCCTCATACATGTCCTGCACCGCTCTAACATACTTCTCTGCCACTCCAGACTTCCTCATACAATACCACAGTTCCTCTCTGGGCACCCTGTCATAAGCTTTCTCCAGATCTACAAAAAAACACAATGCAGCTCCCTCTGGCCTTCTCTGTACTTCTCTATCAACATCCTCAAAGCAAATACTAGAATTGTTAGTCAGTCATCTTCTGATTACCACCGCTAATTCTGCCGCAGCGGGTCACAGGGAGCTGGAGCCTATCTCTGCGGCATAGGGCGTGAGACGGGGGACACTCCGGGCACGACGCCAGTGCACTGCGGAGCCACACACAAAGACATACAACCATGCGCACACACACTCATTCCTATGGGCAATTTGGAACGGCACATGCTTTTGGAGGTGGGAGGAAGCCGGAGAACCCGGAGAGAACCCACGCAGACACGGGGAGAGCATGCGAACTCCGCACAGAGCAGGACTCGAACCCGGGTCCGCCGTGTTATGAGGCGACAGCGCTAACCACTGCGACACCGTGCCACCCTACTATAATAATTAATAATAATAATAATAATAATTTTGTAATGTTTTAATTGATAAATTTATATACCCCTTTAGATACATAATTTTTTTCATATTTTTGTTCTATGGTGTTAACCTTCATGCAGATTCCTCCACTCTCCACTCTTTCGATCCTTCTGCATGACAGTACAGTACTTAATTTTATTTTATCTAATACATACCACTTAAATCCACTACTGCACCTGTCAGCACACAGTATAATTTTTCACACAGACAGTATATTAACCGCAACCATAAAATATATCAGATAATAAAATCACTATGATTTATGGCCAGCGCATTTGCTCCTGTGCCCTCACTATACAGAACCTTTTAAACCCATTATACACACTGCAGTCAGCAAATACTCTATTTACCCATGAAAAGTTTGTTAAAAAGCAGATTAAACTCACCCATTTTATTGAAATTAATTTAAGTCAATATATAATAAGTCAAAAATAAGGCCTTTGGTCTATAACCATTCAAAATATAAAAGCCCTGGTTATAGTCATACACTTGGAATGCTGTAAGAATATTATATAGCGCAGAGGCTAAATAAAGTTGATTTATTTTTCGATTGCCTCTTCTTACAGCTATAGCTCTTTTTACTTAACATTTTCTTTACAATTGTTGTACATTTTTCTGCTTTTCAAGTTGTGCGATAATTTACACACAGTCCCTATCCAGTGATGCAAGTCACTTCCCGTCTCTCTCTTTCCTTGCTCTCTTTTCTCCACCCAGCTGTGGATCAGGATGCATCAAGGCTAGAGAGAGGAGGGAAGTGGCAGAAATAAGAGAAGGAGAGAGGGTGTGACAGAAACAGAGAGAGGCGGGAGAGAAAGAGCGAGAGAGAGAAAGAGAGAGAGAGAGAGAAATATAAGATATGTCAGGACAGTGTGTGTTGGGGGGCAGCATCCTGTAGCATAGTGCTGTGTTGTGAGTCTGAAGTGAGCATGGAGCAGCAGAACCAAAAAAGCAGGAGAAGGAGACGCAAAGAGGGCAACAGCTTTGTTTAATGCCTGATCAGTAAAAGGTAGATTAATCCAGACTCCAGAGCAAAGGAAAAGGGGGCGAACTGGAGAGCACTGCTTTACAGAACCGACTGACTGCTTTGAGTTTGAACACTATTGCCAAAGGATTTAAACATGAAAGCAAAGTCAACCTAAACCAACGGGGGGACAAATCAAAAGGTGGAAAACCATCTCCTGACATTTCAACTTGAGAAAACGAGATGACTTGCTGGATCAAACAAACACGCAGGTATGTTGGATTAACAGAATCACTAATGCAGTGAGGAAAGCAGTCTTGTTGAAGGCAGAAACACTTATCATTCTTTGTCATAGTAAAGAAAAAGTCTATGATACATGTAAGTGTATGTATCTTTCAGCCCCAGGATTTAATGGTGTTTTAACAGAGCGGGGCAGTTGTCACTTAGTGTTAGGTGGCAATTTTGACATCCGTGGATGAAGGCTGATTGAGAGGATGGAGGAAGCTTTGTCAAGATTGCTTTAAATTCACGCCGCGGTAAATCAAAGTGTGTAAGCATAAAAACGCTGCATTCTTTCAGTAATCAAATGTATGTGTATAAACAAAGAGCCACAGATTATCACCTTGTTGTACACTCCACTCATCGAAATGATCTCTGCACACATATGGAAACGGGGAGACATGGATGCACACATGCAAACACACAAAATGCTTCCTCTGTGAAAGGATGATCTAGCTGAATGCACGCTCAGGGAGTCTGTGTTCCGGCATCACTTTGTATATGATGGCTTCATTCCAAGGTGAGATGAATTTGGAGGACAACAGAGTGAAAACTGCACACCATGGCAAACATTTCAATGAGGGAGAGCTCAAAACCCTAGCTACGCTGTCAGTTTTATACTTGAAGTAAATTATTCTTTTTGCAGTCAGACACTGAGAGGAATGTCTGTGTGCTATGTTTGAAATGTGAATTTAATATAGAATACTTATTGTGACAGCTTCCCCTTATTCTCGACATTAATAGATTCCCATTCGTATCGCTTAGTCAGTCACACCATGTCAGCATAGTTTAAAAATGAGGCCGTAAATCCCTTTGTCTTATCTCAACTTTGCAATTAATGCTTGACAGCTCCAGCTATCGTTAATTTCTGCAGTGTTTGGCATACTTCCTTGTCTCAGTTGGAGCTCTGTTCATTGTTTTAACTTGCCCTGCTTACTCATGAGTTTCTTTCATAGCATCAACTCGAATGCCTTTCTCCGTAAACTTCTTCCTCTCTTACTTTTAGACTGATGTAATGATGTGGAAACACCACTGCTCTCTTGCTTGATCAGACTTTTGAGGATGGGGAGACGAGCAGCAGACCTGACAACTCCGGTTCCAGTTTTGGGTGTACCTGCCCTGATTGGAGTTCGTGGTTGGAGGACGACAGCAGGTGACAGAACTCTGCTGCAGACATGTGGACCTCAGTGCAGCGTCGGCGTTCAGACGTCCCCGGGAATAAGAAGACCACCAACCCAGTATAGCGCAGAGCTCACTGAGCTGACACACTCTACGCCATCAGATAACATTGCTAAAATGCCCAACAGCTACATTACTGAGGAAATAGAGTACAAAGAGATATTGCAACTAACAGGAAGGGACAAGGAGAAAAAGGCTATTTTAAAACAGAAAAGTGGGGAATCAAGAACCAAAAAGGAAGTGACTTTCAAAGCTCATGAATGTGAGACCTCCCAGGATGTGACCTACAGTCAGAGGAACTGTAAAGGGAATTACTGCTATGCCAGGGCAATCAAGACCAACCCACACTTTGCTGGGGATGTAAATGGCGTCAGGCCTAAATTGAAATCTGCTACTCGCTACACTAATGGCAGTGTGGTAGACTCAGAGGCGATGGGTGGAATTAGCGTTGATGGCGATGACGCAGAGCCTGTTAACGGCGCAACCTCCCATCGAAAAAACCAAACCAGACTCCAAGGTCATTATGCTGAACCATGTGGGAAAGTGTTGCTTTTATCTACTGCCCGAACTTTCAGCATGCCAGGAAAAATATGCAGCCATTGTGGTGGGAGACAGTCTGCAACCATCGGGGTCACGACTGGGAAGAAAAGCTCTACCGTTGATGGTTGTCTTGGTGTAAAGGGTCACACCTCGCTGATGAATTCCTCGCAATTGCAGATGCCCCATGGTGAGAAAAATCAGGAAGCAAGCCATCATGAAATCACAGACAGAGACAGCAGGACACACTTAAAGGTGAATCCACGACTGATTTATCTTAGAGAAGAAGTCAAGTATCGAAAGAGTCCACACCCAGCATGCCCAGTGCACACTAGAAGCAATTTTATAACTGTGTCACAAACACATTCTACTGCTGATGCGCCATCCAGTCCACCTACATCTGTCCTGCAGGCAAAAACAATCACTATCACTAAAGCAACTATTGAAACAAGACAAGATGGTTCCAGTCCAAAATATTTGGCAAAACCAACAGAAGATGTTAAAACCGCCCGACCGACAAGCCTCATGCTGACTCCACAGATGGCCACAGCTACAAAATCAAACAAGCCACATTCACACACTTATCCTAAACATCACAAAGTACCGCAGCATGGCTCTACACAACATGATATAATCCCACCACCTTCTCAGTTGCGTACTACAGCTTCTCCACCTGGAAACATATCTACTACCATAACACATAAAACAGCTACAACCTTTGATACTGACAGCATACTAGCTAAAGTTACTAACAATCAATGTGAAACTCTGCACACGCATGCAGCACGAGCAAACAAAGCAATGTCTACAACTATTAGCCCTCAGATGAAAGATACATGTCCAACCATATCAGACCCCTGTCACAAACTGGAAACGGCGTCCCCACCCACTCCTGCGAGTCTACAGTGTGTTTCACATGCAGGTAATAAACCAAGTGAAAAGCAATTCTCAAATATTGACAGGAAACAACCCGGTAAAGCAAATTATATTGACACTGTCATGAACTCAACTGGGTCACCACATCCTCATTTAAGTGCTTCAGATCATAATTCAGATCACATCACACACATTAGGTCTAAAGGTACATCTGCTGCGGTACAGATTCACCTAATTCAAGCTAAATGCTCAAATTCTGAACGTATTCATGTTTCTGCAGCATCTCAAAACACAAATCCTGATGCAACAAAATCCCTTGACTCAGGGGCTCCCATGCTTTCAAGTGCAGCTCCCGTATCTCCATGCTGCAGCTCTCCACATAAAAGTATAGCCCTCAGGAACTCTGTCATTCTAAAAAAGTCATCTCCCGCTGTTGCTGCTTTTTCATCAACACTGACAGAAAACCAAAGGAATTTCTGTGTATCAGGTACAGCAGACACAACACAGCAAGGCAGAGGCTTTAATGAAGCAGCCCACGAGGATCGACCTTGTCAAACGCAGACAACAGGCGGTAAAACTCAAACCAGTAATGAATCTAGTTTATGTGTCGCCACAACAACCCCAGCAGCATTATCTGAGGTCAACATGTCAAAATGTCATAAAGGAGGCACTAGTGCAAGTGACCCTAAATCAACCGTTATTCCCATTAGCCAGTCTTATGAGGATAAAGCCAAGTTCAGTGGTAATGTAGTCAATGAATTTGTCGTGTATGAGTCAAAACAGCATGAAAATTCTAATTTGTCACAGGTCACTAGCCGTCAGAATTGTATTTCCCTAATTAAGTCGAGCAGCTCTTGTCTGCAGAGGTGCATAAACACAGATCAACAAAGGCTTGCAAATCATCGAGGATACTCAGAGGCAGGACACTGCGTTACAAACCCACCGATAAAAGCAGACCAGGGGACAGATTTGAATACAGAAAAAAATGCCGGGGGTTTATCAGTCAGGAGTGGGAACATAAAACTTAAACCCCATGCAGATAAAAAGATATTTACAGACAGCCAAACACCCTTTATCATAACACAAGGGAAGTCTGAGCCTGTTGTCTCTGGTTTGTATGTGGATCCCATCATCAAATCTTCAGCCCGCAAAGATACTTCATTGCTGCAAGGACACACTGTTCCAGAGATTTCTATCTCAGCAATGTCGCCTTTTAAATGCGAGGGAAAGCTTTGTGCACATACAGGCCCTAAATGTGAATCCATACCACCGTCATCAAAAAAGCAACTGGCGTCCCTTCCACATCTCCATTCCTGCAAGGAGGAGGAATTTGTTAGGCTGAATTCTATGTTTGGCCCTGCTCGCCCTGAGTCAGACCCAGAGGACGGTAGCCTGGCTCACTCCCACCCAGCTGGTGTAGGCCTGCTGTTGCCTCCTTCGCCTCAGTACTGTAAATCAACAACACTACAGCAGAGGTTGGAGTCTGTAGAGGCCAGCCTGGCAGCCAACAAGGACAGGATCACTACTCTGCTTAACATTATCCATGACCTGGAGATGTGCCACAGTCCAGCCAGCTGGTAAGAGTGTGTGTGTGTGTGTGTGTGTGTGTGTGTGTGTGTGTGTGTGTGTGTGTGTGTGTGCGTGCGTGTGTGTGTGTGTTTGCAAGTGTAGTTTTTTTTTTGTGTTTCATATAGTTTCATACAGCATTTAATCCACAATGTTAAGTAAAAACTACCTTTTATTTTAAGTGTAACACTAAACCAGAAGGGTCAATACAAATTTGGATTTATTAACCTGCTCTAAATTCAATCCAGTACAGGTAAAGCTGCCAGAATTTGATTCAGGGAATGACAAAAAGAACATCCTGCAGTGCTGATCTTTGGCCGTCCAGTGACTCATCATGTGCATGAGTCATCAATGATTTAAACAACAAAAGGTTTATGTGTGTCTGTATGTCTGCAATGTTTGCACCACATGGTGCATTGGGTTTTAAAAAAGAAAAACAAAACAAAACAACGTTTTGTTTTTCCCCACCATTTTTAATAAACTATGACAGTGACTGTCAAATATTTGGTTATCCTGTGTGATGGGGTGGATGAAATTTAAATGTAATCTGTTTCTTTATTGTAGTTGATGAAGCCAAAACTGAAAAAAATACAAAGGAGATGTATTTGTTAACATTTCATTTAAATCAACAACTCATTAGCTTCCACTGATGTTGAACCATTATTGCTGTAAATAAACCCTAAACAAGTGAAATTTATTAGGATTGTTGTATTTATTACAGGATCCAATCTTTAGCTCAAAAAGTATTGTCACATACAGTATACAGTTGTAGATGTATTAAGCTGCAGCTAAACTTGTAGCCAATACTGGGCTTTAAATAAGGATCTTAGTGTGATTTATACCTTTAACATTGTTACAAGTTTCCAAAGGGGCCTGGAAATGTGTGCCCAGCTGTGACAGAAACCTACTTGGGCATTTCAAGAGGGCATATCTCAGAGAGATTTATTTAGCCATATAACTCTTCTGGGACAAATAAAATTAAAACTACCTCCTGGCAATGTGTCCCTGTCAATCATTCTCATCCACTCTAGTGTGCTAATAAGTTGTGACTGCCTCTGAGGTCATGTTTCAGAATAACCAACTCCTAATGAGCGACCAATGTCTGACGGCGCATTTTATACAGCTCATTGCTGCCAAGGGTCTGAATCAATATCAGACATAAAAAAACGAGTGGAGAACATTAAATTGTGGATTAGAAAAGAGAACACTTTTGAATATTGCTTTTATTTACTGTATTCAATTTAATTTATTTTCTGTTATCCTAGTCTGCGCTGCTACAAAAGTGGACAGGACCTCAAAAACTGCTCAACATGTCAGAAGACTGCTTGTATTGTCTATAGGTGAGATAATAGCAGAATTGGCATTTTTGTCTGAAAACAATATGTATGCTGAATATTATTCATAGTATCTCTAGAATTCAGCTCTTGCCCAACTTTATTTAGTATGAATATTTGGTATGGACTGAGTTTGTCTGAGTGATTACAAAACCTTTTGACAAGATTGTCTTTGTTTAAAACCTTCCCAGGACAAATATGATGAGAATACTAAGAAAATAAAAACAATATTCCAGAATGTGAATACTCAATAGGATTGTTTAAAAATAAATGAAAATAAATGGGACAGGATATTTAATTTGATTCAGAACTACTTGGCCAACATTTAGCAAAATCCAACAGATGGCGTATTCATCAACAAAATCAAGGACAATTTCAGAATATTTCCTTTACATGAGACACACAATTCAATTAGGCCTGGTCCATTTGTCATTTGCATTTGTTGAGCAGTTTTCTGCCAGCTTTCTGCCTTCATTTTACTTAAAATTAACGACTTACTGTACGGGCAGCTCACCAAATGAAAAGCTCCACATTGCTCATTTGTTTCTCCTTCATAATACGGAGGGAGATTACATTTTCTTCTTTGAGCAAACCATAAATCTTTCTGAGCATCTGTGAAACCTAAGCAATGATTATACGTGACTCTCATACAGCAGCTTTATGTAGATTCTCTGAGATTCAGGCTGGCAAAGAGGAATAAGTTATGCACCAGCAGCCTGTGTGATTGATTTATCAGGATTAAGAGACATGTATGATTTTACTGACGTTCTTGTTATCGCTTTTTATTTGCAGACCAGTTGGATAAATTTCATATAGAAATAAGACATTGCAAGCTGAGTTGAGATGCGGGAAGCAATGGAAATACTGTAAAGCAGTCATCTTGAAACGAGACTTCTAACACTTTGATATTTTCACCATCCGTATTCCATCTTTCATCTCAGTTTGCACCCATTAGCTGAAACGTTGCATCAGATTGACCCATTGAAAAAAAGAATAAAGAAACAATTGTCTCAGAAATACAGTATAAGAAAAGAGTTTATGAAAGGCCACAAAATCTAAGTCGTCTCATAATTTATGTGGGAAAAAAAAAAAAGCCTCATTCCCTTCAAAGCAATACCTGAAACGTCTTTATCCAGAAATATTCCAAGCAGTCCTCTTGATGTACTTATTTTCAAAACCTCTTTTGCATGACAAAAAGATATTGCATAAGTTGAATTGCTGACTGGCATTTGTTGGCAATTGGTCCATAAAGGCCAAGAGGATGATAAGAAAATTCATGTGCAAGATGTGCACACCTTCAGGAATAAAAGAGATGATATCCACCCAGAAAAGGTTTTCCTGCTGAAACCAATCAAATGCTGTGAACATTGTCAAGTATGAATACAGCAACTACCCCTAAAAAAGATTTACGCATCAAGAAAAAGAAAAGTAAGAATTAAGATAAAATCTTTGAATCTAATATACCATTTTTATTTTTCGGCAAGAGCTGAATTTTACCTGTTCTGTTTACCTGTTCTGCTAAGAAAAGTCACATCTGCACTTTTGTGGGGTTTTTAGTAATTTTGGCCTCAATGTCTGTCTCTCCAGTGTGGAGTATGACTTCAGGCAGCAGGAAAGACGGTTCATGGAGGTGCTGAATCATTCAACAAGGGGAAGTAATGCTTTCTCCGTGCATCAGCCCTTGAACTTTAGCCTGCTCAGAAAAGTCATCATTAAGAACTTTAAAAAGTCAAAGCTGAAAAGCAACAAGCTGTACAAGACACTTTTTAAATCCCTGCCCAGGAAAATCTAACAAGTGCAGACCTAGTAACAATACCTGCGTGCTGTTTGACAACCAACAACCTGTTTTATAAGTAACCAGCAGAAGCCTTTGTCAAGGACTTTTATCATAACCTTCTTTCCCTAGTATGTTTGTCCATTTGTTTAAATTCAAGTCTTGAACTAGTGGAGTTCCTCTCTCCTGTGCACTATGAATGCAAATCAGCAAGATTTTGTAATTGGTCTGTCTGGATCTTTTGGTACTTTCAGCTACTATCACTAAAATCGATATTATTTAGTTGTTAATAGGGCTGTTTATAAGGTATGACTGACCACAGGGTCAAACTTCTTTTTAAAATTATACTTAAAAGAGATTTGCTCTATTAAGATTAATGCACTATAAGTTCCAGTTGATGTTGCATTTTGTCCCAACTGACCCCATCCCTGCTTGTCCTATTCTCCACAATGTGCAATATGAATTCAATATTTAATGCAAAAAGAATTTTGAATATTTATGTGTTTGTAAATATGTTTGTTTGTCCATATTTCTGACTACTAAAATTCTCTTTGTACTCTTTATGAATGAAATAAAAACATTTTTCAGCCCAATTGTGCAGCCTCAGTGCATTTAAACCGCTTTGCAATTGAAAATCAGCCATGGTGGTTGGGAAAAACTAGAAATATCCTTAATGCCTTTAGCAATTTTACAGTTGGTCTCCAAATCCCTAAACAATTTGAATTTAATAAAAGGTTTCTGTGCAAAACAATGGCATTATGAAAAGCTGCAATAAAGAGTAATTCAAATTCAGAATGTTCACACACAAAACAAAGAACACACTCGTGGATACAACAAAGCACAGGTGACATATCTATATATACTATATATGCTATTAATACACACACACACACACACACACACACACACACACACACACACACACACACACACACACACATTCGCCAATAAATCTTTCCAGTCTGTGCTTTTTCCAGAGCACTGTGTTACTGTTTCATTACCAAATCAATATATAGGCATTGAGCCACCTTCAGGCCTCATGCCTCTTTATACTGACACACGTAAGCAAAAAAAGTAACTACTGTAAGGAAATGTCCGTTATTTATAGATATTAGTACATGCATGCATGCAGAATTGTAATGTCCAGATATTGGACCATATTCAGCAGCATTTTACAAAACATTAAAGTGTGTTGTACTGCAAACAATGCCTTTTTTTTTTAACCGTTCTATAGGAATTCTTTTGAAGTCTTGAAGAAGCTACATGTTGAAGGCAAAGCATATAAATTGTATAAATCTTATCAGGTAGTACTAATATATAAAAATATTTTAATGAAACTTAATCAAAACAAAATGGATTGAAAAAGTAGAACAGACAAGTTCATGTCCAAACTTGGTTGATCTTTGTATCCAACTCAGACAGTTTGGTTCATCCCAGGAACAAAGCAGCCAAACATTACTCCACAGCAACATTTATGTAATTAGATGCAACGAGGAAGTCCAATGACCAAGGTGCAACACACCTACATCCAACTACATCTAAAGGACAACAGACTCTCCACTGAAGACAAATAGTTTGAGACGGGAGTAAAGCAACCATCGATGTCAGTTTGGGATGTTCATCAACATATACCCACATACAAAAGAAGTCTTTAGCATCTGTCCCCAGGAAGTTTCACTTCTACTGTTAATATATGGCAAATTAAATTTATAATGCCAATGACTTATATGGTGCCCGAGCAAGCAAACATGTGTTTTCAACAACTGTACTGTACTTCTGAGTTAGCTGTAAATGTGAGACCTGCAACTGTCAAGGTGTTAGCAACCTCGAGTTTAGTTATTTATACTCCCCACCAGTCATTCAAATCAATGAATCCTCTTAGATCAGAGATAAATTGTCTTTGCACCATAAATAGACACCCAGTTGCTTCAGATTCAACCTTCAAGGGTCAAAATGGAGATTTACATGGGATTGACAAGATTCAGCCATCCTTAGTTATGCAGAAAGCCCTAAATTCTTGATTGAATGAGATTCTGCATCTCTCTGCAAATGTACCAGTCAATTTTGAAAAGTGGTGCCACTAAACAATATTTCAGCAAAAGCACTACACTGAGACCAAGAGCCAAAGACAAATTGGTAATAAAACAAAGCAACCAGACCAGACAGGATATTACAATTAGTGTATGTTCTATATCAGAGTGAATTAAACTGCTTGTCATCTGAGTGACATTGGAACCTCAAGACAAACAGTTATACAAAATCATTTCTACGTCTCTATGTAGCTATAAAATATTGGTGTGATTCATATAATGGCACAGAGGAACCTTTTAGTCCCAGATATGGAGCATTATTGTGCTTCTGTTGTAATTGGGTTACTGCCTCTGGAAACCATTCAGAACCAGTCAGGCATTTAATGCATGTGCTTGTAGAAATTCATAATTTTAATTGACTGCACAAACACCTTGAATAGTTATGCAACATTTTACATATTTCTTTATGCAAGATTTTGGTTTTGGCAAGGTTTTGTACAATGTGTTACAGGGCCATTTGAACAAAGTTTTAGTTACAATTACACATAAAAGAACTCATGGAAGTCAAATGGCCTTTGCTAAGGATCCCCTTGCTATGTAAGTGAAATCAGCTTCTACAAATATATGAATGATGATGTTGTTGTCTTTTTTGTTAGATCTGCAGACAATATGCATACAAGTAACATGTACTGTTACTTCAGTACATGTAACATAAAGCAAAGTAATTAGTGTGAGTTGTACACTTTTTACAGCACAGGTAACTCAAATTTTCCTTAAATCTAACATTCTTGTATAAACAACATTTGTACACAGCAATGTTGAAATGCAGCACCAAGGTATGTGTATGCAGATAAACATGATTTTCATGACAAAATCAATTTTAAAAATAGCTTCAATCAGCAAAAAGCATCATTGCTAATTCTAACCTTGTCTCAAATGACTCTGTGTGAAGTGACTGTATCAGTAGCAATTTCAACACCACTAGAAAGTAACACCCCTGTCTGTAGTTCTATGGAGCCTTCAGCCACCTTCAGCTCATTATTTTGGTTCACTGGTCCATCTGGTTGAGGTCCAGCAGCTCTCACTGGCCGCTCTAAAGCAACTGACAGCTCAAACTAGCTGTACACTACTTTTACACAGAAACATGGCAGAGAAAGCTCAAAAGAAAAAGAGGCTGGTAAAGATTGCTGCACTTAAAGCAATCCAAAAAAGGATGCTGCACCATTTTATGTTGGTCATTGCCCAACTGAAAGCTCATTTGTCCAGGGGCTCATCTCATGTTTACATACTAACTCTAACCCCCAACAGTAACTCTAATCCCTTTTTATTCAAAATGTCTTCATGCAGCAAGCTTGATATTTCCAGTTTTCAACATTCCTACTCAGGAGTCTAATGAAGAATTTAAAGTGAATTGCATTGGATCAACATGTGCAGGGGCAATATCACTTCACTGACTGACTAAACCCAGGGTCGGCAACCCAAAATGTTCAAAGAGCCATATTGGACGAAAAAAACAAAACTAAAATCAAATCTGTCGGGAGCCACAAAAAATTAAAGCCTTATATGAAGGCAACATGGGCTGTAAGTGTATATTAGCTACATTAGCCTATTAGCAAATTCACTAAGCAGGCTACAAATAAAAAAGGAGAATTCATGATTAAATGTTTATTTTCCCTGCAGCACATCCTGGAGAGAATTATGCACCATGTGACTACTCTGTAGTATTATATTTAATGCTTTAAAATTTTAACTTCCATTACTATGTTAATGTATTATGTTTTGTTGCATTGATGAACTTGTTAAATCTGCTCCAAAATGCGGCTCGCATATCAACGATCGCCCCTAAATAATCCCCGTTCAGTGTGTGTGATGATGATGGCTTCTCTGGACTCTTTCATCAAAGGGAGGTGAGAGAGCCTCGCTGTACATCCCTGATGAATACAGTCAGCTTGAGCTCCAATGACAAAACAATGTTTAGGCTCCTGGAGACTTTTTTTCGAGCATGTTTAGGTAACGTGTTCCAAACAAGCAGCGGCATTTATTCAATCATTTCTTCTTACGGCTCACACCTGGACTTTATACACCTGAACTGTCTGTTCAATATTGATCACATCACACCACTCATTACAGGCAACTGAATATGCCTAGATTTGCTGATTAGTGACCTTTCATTCACTATCTTTGCAGAGAGAGGCATGTCTTTAATTTTCTGTATTATCTCTGTTTTGTTTTCGAAGTCTGAAAATAGGTGCTCTGATATTTTAATTAATGAATCCTTCAGGCAATTTCCATCTATGAACGGTTTTCATGCTTTATTATCTCTTGGGTTCCAACAAAATTAGCAGCAGTAGTGGAGTTTGGAAATGAAATCCACTTTTAAAATCTATCTTTGCGCTCCTTTAATTTCTCCGGTAGTGCTGCAATTACACTTTTTCTGTCTATCCCAGCTGGGTGGTCAGCTGCAAATATAGCATGTGGAAATGCCTTTCTACATTACCCTTTTTGTTATTTGACAGCTTTTCATTACAAAGCAAACATGCAGGCAATCATTCCACATTGGCAATGAAAGCAAATGATTTGGTCCATTCTTCCTTGAATCCTCTGTTCTCCTCAGTTATCGTTCTTTTTTTCCTCTTTGGGATCCATGACCAATTACACCCCTGCCATTTTGTTTTCAACAAACACCTGCCTGGCAAAGTGTCGTGCTGAAACGTGTGTTGTAGGCTATGACGCAAATCCTCATTGACAGAAATATTGAAATGTAGGCCCAGACAGTCACATTCAAGAAAATGTGTTATTAAGTTTTTTTAAGTTTTGTTTGTAAAAGATTTTTAGCTATGAATAGAATATCTGTCTATATTTTTCTTTCAGTATTATTTTTTTTATTTTGTCATTTATCTCCAGGGAGCCACTAGATAGGCGCTAAAGAGCCACATGCGGGTTGCCGACAAAATGCTAACATGCTCAGCGTGAGGCTATAGTAATGATGTTTAAATTACATGTTCATTGTGGCAATGATGACTGATGTTTAGCAGGTATGCTTCTTTTTTCTGACTCAAATCACATACGTGATTATGAATGTTTACCACGCAGCCATCTCAAATCGCACACTGCTGTAGTGCACTTACTGGAAATTATATCATTTGCAGGCATTTTACTAAAATGAGCAGTTTAATGTGATCCACATTTAATGCAAAACAGTACTTTGTTTTTGCTCCACAGTGCACTGCTGCTTTCTCACTTCCTCAACCCCTGATCATAAACCTGATGCAATGACAGCATGCTAGAATTCACCTATAATATCAAATCTAAAAATGATGTAATTTAGCTAACATGCTGGTTTTCTAATGACAATACCCTCTGCGGTGGTGGTGTTTCACTAGCATGCTTAATGTGACAAGGCTATCGTGGTAATTTTGAGCTAAAATGCTCACTTCTCAAATGCAAAGACTCTGCTTGACATATATTTACAATACTTGTTCAGATTTGCAGATTTGCATAAAGGGATGACAACACATCATTTATTTCAACCTGAAACTGCTGTCTTTGAGCTAAGACAGAATGTGGACAGATGAAACCTGGATCAAACAGAAGGAAGTACAGAGGGTAGATACAACAATGAATGCATGTCTGTGTTTTGGGGATACTGTATGTCAGTCAACTGGACCAAAGTGGTGGAACCATAAACCACAGTGCTACGTTGTGAGCTGTATGAAATAGGTCTGTACACATTACAAGTAGGCTAAAACTACATACACAACAACCTGAAAATGTCACTGGTTCTGCTTTACATTTTTTGAATAACTCCACCATGGTAAGCCACGTTCAGCACCAATGATTCATACATGCTTTATAATCCAGGGAAATATTTGCTCAGCACATTTAATCTCACACACAGAATCGAAATCAAAAGGCAACAACATTTTCCAAAAGATCAGAAAAGCCAAACATGGTTCTTAAGGAAAGGCTGTGCAGATCTTCCCTTTTTTTTGTCATTCATCAAAACGTTGCAAACAGAATAAAGTTGAACATTATGAGGTTGAGATATCTTTTAGGTCATATGTTGTGTATACATCATGTGAGACAGTTTTTGAGAGAACGGATTAATTTACACTGCTGTGCTTTGCTGCCAGGGAATCCCGCTGTGCACTAACATCCATTCCTGAATTTCTGTGCAAAGTGTCTTGTTATTCTTTTTTCCAGCACAGTGAACTGCACCTTGTTTCAACTACATGATGCTAAAGCCTATAAATCATTAATAACATGAACGTGCACCACACTGATCCTGTATCTCTAGTTTTCATCCAACCTTCACGAACCAGATCACTATACATGGTTATAATGTGTAATGTGCTAACAATTAGAGAGATAATGTGTGTTTTCTACTGTACATTTACTCTGACAGAATCATCATAAAATAGCGTTACACACTAAAATGCTCCATCATCTCCTAGCTTTGCTGTAATTTTTTAAAATTCAAAAGCTGTTTATGTAGATAGCGAACACATCAAAAACAAATCAAAATCAGTGCAGAAAATTAAAAATCACAAAATTAAAAATGCAACACCTGAACCTCAATATGGAGATAAACAGACAGACACTGGGAAAACTGTAATCTTGAAACTATAAGAAGAAGCAGTCATTTTACATCCATCCATCCATCCATCCATCCATCCATCCATCCATCCATCCATCCATCCAACACAAAAAACTCTCAGATGCTCAGGTAGATTTGAACAGTGGATCTTTTGCTGCAAAGCAAAGGTGCAACACACTCCTCCACCCCGCCGCTCTCTTCTAAGCAGCAGCTGACATGTTACACCAATATAATAGGCAAGAAAACATAATGACACCCTTTTCTTTTCTGTTACATTAACGTCCAGTGCAATCAATGTACATATTGTTCCAATGTACATGGATTGTAACTGTAGGCTGCAACACATATAAAGTCAAAACAAAGAATAGTGAAATATATAGGATCCTTTACTATTTTAGAATATGCTTAACTTAATGTGTGTGTTGAAATAATTGACAGATTGGTCTCAGTTCCGCCAGAAAAAAATACTGCAAGTGTGCAGTTCTGAACTTAACTCCCCAGGCCAAAGCGAACCCCTGTCACGAAGAAGAAAAATAAAAATAGCGGTAGCACGAACAAAAAAAAAAAAAAGGGTAAGAAAGAAAAGAGAAAAAAAAAAGAGATAACAGAAAATGGAGAAACGTCGTGACGATCTGGAGAAAAGTGGGTCGAAGATCAGCCAGGTTAACCGGCAGCTGAGAAGTTGTGATGCAAACTTCAAGAAAATGGTGATAAATGAGGCAGAGTCTTCAAACAATTGCAATGTGATCGAATATATTGAATATATTGTTATAATCATTTGTTTTCAGATGTACTGTAATTATTTTCTGTATGAAAATTAAATTTGGTGTTCAAAAAGTCTTTTTTCAAACTTGAGTCTTGAAAAGAGGGGGTCGTTTTATAATCAGGGTCGTCTTATATTCGGGCCAATAAGGTAATAGTGCAAATGAACTGACATAAATTGAATATGCGATTAAACCATGATTATACTGTATGTACAACTTTATTTATGTAGTTTTGTGGATGGATGGATGGATGGATGGATGGATGGATGGATGGATGGATGGATGGATGGATGGATGGATGTGCAGATTGACACACAGACAGTGGAGAAATTTCTGTTCCCATGTTGGTACGTGTCTGTGTGTGTGTGTTTCAATCATATGCTAACTCTTTTTATACCATAATAAAAACAAATGCTGTATAAACACTGCTGTTTCTGTGTGGAAACATTGTTGTTTTGATTCACAGACAAAAAAATGATGATTCATAATGACATAAAAAAAGGCACAGGCAATGTTCCTTGGGAACAAGGAGGGATGTATATGGGGTTCACGCTCACTCCTCCTCCCGGGGTCAATTGTCCTCCAGAGGGGCTTCTGAGGAGCTTTAATCCACTGAGATGTCAGAGACTGTCCTCCCTGAGGATGGAAATATGACAAAGCACATTTGAAGATCAAGGAGAAGATACCGACTAAATTTATTTACAACAGGGCAGAAAATTGCCTTGAGTTTTCATGTGCCCTTGAGCATGGTATAATTTGTTTAATTAATCCTGCATAATCCATATAATGCTTTCCAGTTTGGTCCCCTATTATTTTTCTTCCATAAAATTAACCCCGAATAGAGCCACATCAATTTTAAAGCATTGTGGAAGCACAGATTATATATTATATCAAACTGTATAATTTATAGAAGTTTCTTCTTACAAAATTATGTGTCATTGTTTTTGTAAAATTGACAAATGTTAAGCAAAACATAACCAAAACATACTGTATCTGCTAAAAACTTTCCTCTATGGTCCCAAGAGGCTAATTCATTCTGTGGACAAGGATCATGACCACACAATGATACCACACACATCCAAACACAGTGATAGTTAGTTGGGGTTAATAAACATCAACAACATAAAAGAATCCGCCGTAAACAATCCAAGATAGCAGCTATAATGACGTACTTCTTTTCATTTATTTTGTGTCGTGTTTGTTTAGTTGATCTGTTGTTCTGGATTAAATCTAGTTAATGTTTCAAATCCGCCTCCAAATTGACTCCCATTTCTTCAGCCCTGAAGCTCTAGGGTATAATCTAGACATGAACAAGGGGCATCAGGCATTTTACTTCCAAATATAGAGTGAAAATCCTTAATTTTGTCTTGATGTTATTCACATTTGATGTAATTCTTTATTTGTAGAGCAACTAATGTTCTTTTAGTGTTGCGAGGAATTATTACGGCAGACTTGTAGGATATATTATTTTTGGTTGCGACAAGAAAAAAACTGTCAGTACATTTAGTTGAGTTTGGCATTACCATCCTCCTCACTCTGCAATAAGTGAGGCTGTAAGAAAGGAAACGGTCTTTGAACGTTTCTCTTTAATGATGTCTTTTTTAAAAAAAATAATTTTACATTCTTCTTGACACTTGAAATGTGCAAAGTGGTGCAACTCTTTTCTGCTACCACTTTTAGTGGGACTACAATCAAAGCTGTCATATTCCCCCATTGTACGGCAATTTATCCAATGATTGTCAAGATGACAATGATTATTGGAATTTATCACAATGTTACTTAATCAATTTTCATTGCATGTCATTTAGAATTTTTCCAGACATTTCACTGATATCCAAAAAAGTCAATCACATTATAGGATATTTCATCTCGATGTTTTGAACCAATCTATCTCACAGACACACTGAAAATATTAATCAGAAGACAAAAGACAGTCCTTCCCCACTATGCTGATATATCTGTAGAATGTTTTATGGCAATACAACCAACAGCTGAGATAATTCCATTACAATAACTCCTTTTAATTTGATTTAAAAGACGCTTTGATGGCAGCAGGTCAGACCTACAGCCTTGAAACAGTGACAAAAAGCTTGTTAGTCAGAAACATCACTTCAGGCTCGATCACATTTTGTTAGCACTTTGGTGTGAATGAGGATAACATAGCTGGGAGACCTTTTTAGTTCCCGTTTGTGGCAGAGAAGAATCGTATTCCAAGGCCAGAAAAAATGTAACCTGCTCTCTTAAACATCATTCATCACAAGTGCACAAAGCATACTCCACACCCACACACACACACACACACACACACACACACACACACACACACACACACACACACACACACACACAAACAGCTCTACAAACACACGTTATCAATAATTACATACATATAAGTGTAGAAGTATAATAAGTAAACTTTATTTCAAGTAAGAAATATGTTTAAAGCAAATGAATAGTCTAGTTCAGTGGTCCCCAACCCCCAGACCGTAGACCGGTACCGGTCTATGGGTCATTTGAAAAGTGACGTCATTTGAAAAGTGGCGTCATTCCGCACATGCGTGCGTCTGTCACGCTTGACAGGTGTCGGTCAGCCATTACCCCTAAATTAAGTTTTTAATATAATTATTTCTTACAATTATTTCATTTACAGATATTTTGATTATCAATTTATGGAAAAAAAGATTGTTTATTGTCTGCTGATGTCTGCATTTTACATAAAACCACTGCGGATGATTTATTGTTAGACTAAAGGTGTCCTTGCGTCATTAACGATTATCGAGCAAATGAAGGCAAAAAAGGTTGGGGCCACTGGTCCTAAAAGCCTTTAAAAATTAAAGACCTAAAAGCCTTTAATTAAAGACCTAAAAGTCATTTTCTCAAAAACCAACAGTGCGTCTTATAATCCAGTGGGCCTTATTTGTGAAAAAAGTTTTGAAATAGGTCGTTCATTGAAGGTGCACCTTATAATCAGATGCACCTTATAATCCAGTGCGCCTTATATATGAAATAGGTTTAAAATGGGCCATTCATTGAAGGTGTGCCTCATAGTCCAGTGCGCCTTATAGTGCGGAAAATACTGTAATCAGTGTTCTTTGCGATCGACCCACAATCGTCAGATAGCGTGCGTTCCTGGGACGCAAGCTTTAAATGCACTTCCATCCAAGAAAAATATTCACAATTTTTCCATTTCTCCACCCGCTCTGTGCGAAGTTTGTATGTTCTGCGTGGGTTCTTTCCAGGTTCTCCGACTTCCTCCCACCTCCAAAAACATGCGCTTCTGGGTAATGAGCCGGTCCCAAATTGTCCATAGGCATGAGTGAGTCGCACACGAAATTTTCCCCCAACTTATGCTCTAAGCCATGGAAGATAACTGACTGACTGACGAACGACAAGCGGTGGAAGATGGATGGATGGATGGATGGATATAAGTTTACTTTTTTTTTTCTTTTTACTTAAACAGTTATGACGTCATTATTAATTATAACATTCAAATTAACAGTTTGTTTAGTTTTTAGATTATACTGGCAAAACTCAATCCTTGCATACACTTCTACCATTTTTTTTTCATTATATTCATTTATTTCAGGCAAAGCAAGGAAAAAAACAAAAACAAAAAACAAGATAATTAAATATGCAAATAAATAAGTGTTACGGGTCCCAGAGTATGGTAGCACATTAACAAAATACGAATCTGTGAAACACAGATGAAATGTAGCAGTAATGAAGAAATGGACCGCTCATTTTGTCGTTCAGGTTACATCTCTTATTCAAACAATCCACAATAAAACAATACATAACATTTTGCCTTTCAACAACAACTCCTAAAGTATAAACAATGTATTTCACAATACATACCAAACAAATATATTAACATTAGCTTTCATTTTGGGTAAAGCATCCAACACAATAACTGTTTCTGTAATATTTATCATGTGGGAGCCCGAACCTCACTCTGTAGCAACGCTAGCGGTCTGCCTGCAAGACTAAACTAAGGTTAAAGTAAACCCAAAACACCCGCGATGCAGCGCACGCATTTCAACGACTGAGCGGCATTTCAACGATTACAAAGTTTAAAAAAAAAAAAAAAGGCACTTAAAACATTGTCACACATTCTCTCTGACACTTTTCCATGCGACATTAACTCTTAATGAGTTGAAATTGCTTACTTTTACAAACTACTGACCTGTGAAACACAGATGAAATGTAGCAGTAATGAAGAAACGGACCGCTCACTTTGTCGTTCAGGTTCCATCTGAAGTGTGATAGGAAGGCCCCACCTTAGACAACCCGGGGTGCACCTGCTCCCGTGACAAAGGTTCCACATTCCGCTGGCTACATTAACTACAATTCTTTAAATATGAACGTTAAATAAATGAATATAAATCAATTCAAAATAAATCGACACAACTGTGGTCGCACAATTTTGGTCGTATCACACAAGCAAAGATCATAACTCAACAATACAATTCTGCCTGAAAGGGAGTGGGAAGAAGAAAACTTATTTAATCCCACCCCAGTTCCTGATTCAGAGATCAACACACTGAGCTTCACTGCTATTTCATTTAAGGACAACCACACAACAATTTCATTATGATGGCATCACCATAGGCAACAATAATTATCACATTGCAATAGCAATTCACACAACAACGTAAGGAAGGCACGATATACCAACAATGGTAATGTACAATATACCAGCAACGGTAATGAACAAATGCCAACAACAGCAATTAACAAAATACCAACAATGGTAAGGAAACATTGAGCACATGTTAATACTACTATAATAATAATACCATAATTCTGTTATTACTTTTGAGGATGCATAAACGTCATGTTGGGAGGCACACATTTTTTTTAAGTGCACCCCAGGGATGCACTACTTTCTTGAGGTAAAATGAACTCTGCGTAATAATATTTTAGACTATCAGATGTTTATATACAAAATATCAATTTGTATATTATTTAGTTGCTTTTATATAGCTGTCAAATAGTGCCAAAAAATAAATATTAATTTATTGTCTCAAGAGTACAATCTATTTTTAAGTGAATGGATTTAGGTTTACAATGTGACCACGACTTGTATGGCACTACTTACATTTGTCCAGCAGGGGGTTGAAAAGATTCAGTGTTTTCCCCAAACTACGTACTGTACTGTCCATGAACACACAAAAAATTCCTAATGTTTCATTACATTTTGATTTTAAAATAAATAGAGGGTTTCAATGGCTATCATGACGCAAATTGAATATAAATTCTGTTGAATATAAAAGAATATAAAAGATTTGGACTCTGAAGTCTCTGAATTTCCAGGATGTTCACTGTTGAACCAGTGGATCCAAACAGCTCAATAAATTATGATTACACTAAACTACCCCGCTTATCTCTTCAACATGAAATTATCAGTATTTATTTTGCTCTTTATTTCAGGAATTTCACTCCATCACCCCTGTAGATCTAGTCAGTCATGAAACATAGTATATCACTATTTCCAGTTGTACAAATAGGCTTAGCAGCCTCTGATTCTCAGGCCTTGCATTCTTTCCTAGACACAATAATTTGTGGCTCCCTTTGGAGTTGAGGATATTAATATTCCCATCAGCCTCTACCCAGATCCTTCTCATTTAACCATGAGTCAACCTGTATGTTAGCGGCAAAACTAAAGTTTTTTTTCACAAAATAAATATATACTTTGAAATCATTATATTTGTGCACAAAGATAGCTGGTTATGCAACTTCAGTGTCATACATAATTGTGCGAACTGGAGGGGAATTATTATGAATCTGGATTTTCTATCAGCACATATCATAGTTTGTGACACAGTCTGCTGGTTACCATGTTATTGATCGCTCTCTTTGGATTGCGTGATTATTCAGGCCTATTTTAATTGTTAACTTGTTTTCAGCGCAAGGTGTGACGGTGGGAAATGATAGTCACAGTTTTTTTAAAGGATAAAGCGGATTTAATAGAAAAACTCCACTTGGGGAAATTGGTGGTAGGAATATGTTCAATTTTTGAATTGTGAACACGTCATATCAAAATTCCTCTCACCTCCTTCACTGGGTCTCTTCGGCTGGCATCTCAAAATCTAATCTCTCTGCCTGAAAGTCATGACCTCGGTAGCCATGTTTACTTGATAGTGTATCACATATTTGCACAACATGTTGAAGTGGCTGTCATGTTACATTTTCAGGAGACTAACTGTTCTGAACATGATCTGATTGTGCTTGTACATTTACTTCAAATTGCCTCTTCTGCCACAATGAAAGTGGGAAGAGATGTGTACTTAAATATAATGAGTTCTTTTCCTTTCTCTGATATCAGCAGAAATTAGTTCTGTAATTTTTGTCTGAACCTGATCACACAAAAATTGATTTATAGTCATGAAACAGATTGTTCAAAATGAAGTAACTCAGTCTGCAGGGATCTGGCTTAAGAACTAGAGAATAGCCGGTTCAAGAGAAGCATGGAGTATTGGCTGGTAGCTGGAGAGAGGCCAATTCAACCTCATCAGCACTGTTACTGTGCCCCTGCGCAAGGCACCAAACCCCTAACCACTTCCAGACTATCACTCCATCATCTCTCTCTACACTTGCTTTTCTACGTGTGTTTTAATTGATACATGTGAAAATCTAGAGTAAGATTTTCCACACAGAAATTAATACAGTCTAATGTTTTTTCCAGTGTTAACACCCATTAGTGACCTACTTTGCTATCAAAATGCCAATCGTTGAGTCATATACATTGAACAAAGCGCAGCGTTCCCCTTTTATCAGCCCCTTATCCTTCAATGAATTCTTTGTACTCTAATCCTAATTTAACTGGTGAAAACCTGGTTTAACATCTAAAACTGATGGATCTAGATTTTTATTTGTATCTGCATCAATAGATAAGAAACCCATAACTGTGCCTGATGTCTTTTTTATCAAAAAAAGATCAATGAACACAGATGGAAACATTATCTATTTGAGTCAACACTGTATATGTACAAACTATGAAAAAATATGGACAATGGTTAGTCCACCTATAGGTTACATTTACTTGTATACGCAATCACGTGAGAGCAAGGGAGGGAGGAGATAAAGAGAGAAAGAGCGTGTAAGCGAGAGAGAGAGATTAGTTTACATTTCCACCAAAGCAGGATCAGGGAAGCGGAGGAGAACATTTATGACCTGGAAGCAAGTTGAAATCTGAAGACATTTGAGACAAACCATGTGAGGTGAGTCAGCACACTTTGAAAAACTTCATTTATCTTCTGATGATGTGCAGAAACACTGTGTAACCAAGCAATCACACTGCATTCAGAGCCTTGTAAGTCCGAAAGATGAGGCTTCATGCAAGGTTGATGTTCAAGCTGTTCAGCAAGTGTTGCTTAGTGATTAATTTCTGTCTCCTTTCACTTGTTACACATTCACATGATGTTAGCGAGGATTTAGCCGGCTGGTTTAGTCTTGATCACGCAGCCGACACGTACCTATGTTACACAACCCACTGTGTTTGACTTATATTGGATCTTTACTGCACGAGAAAGTATAAAACAATGTGTATTATTTGCTTGACATTGTGTGGAACCAAAGTGAAAGTATTTGTATTGCATCATTCAGTACACAAGACCATAGAATTATTCCTGAAAAGACATTACTCCTGATCTTTATAATCAAGTCAACTCACATTAGACAAGCTAAAGGGGATGAAAATGTTATTTCCTCAGTTTGTGGAAGAGATATTGGAATACAAATACCTTGTGTACCTATTATACACATGATTTGGTCTTCCAATATTACTTTTAGCGTCTTTTCGCATGGTGAGTTTTATATATTCTATTGTTGACCCATTATTCTGGTCCGGATGTTTTGTAATTACACTGTTTACTCACTTACTAAGCCATCTATACTTGTGCCATGATACCCATCTCTGTGTGCAGATGCACTTCTATAACTATAAATAGCTGCTCAGTAGGGAAACAATACAGTTACACCAGTGACATCAGTCTGCGACATAAGCCCTGAGAAAAACTGTATGAGACCTAGAATTATTTATTAGTGGTCAAGCATGCATGTGTGAAAATACAGTAGTATGAAAATACAATATTATAATCTCGTGTTTTATTGATTTGCCTGACACAGTCAGATTGTTGAGAGTATATATTTTTGGCCTGTGCCCCTCCTGTGAGCATAATTGTTGGGGTTTTTTTTTCCCAGGTTGGATTGCCTGGAATTATTATACAATGCACTGTAAAATGATCTCTGGTTTTCAATGCCCTGTGGTGTTGTGTTACGCCTGTTCACTAGCAGCAATGCGGCAAGTCAGCATCAAGGCAAAGTGAAAATGACTACAAGCACAGATCAGTTAAATTTATTTGTTTTTTATACAGCATTTGTCTTCTTTCTTAGTGATGTTCTGGTTCTGGTGGCTCAAGACTGTAGAACAGTTTCCATTTTCCATTGAAGTGACATTCCAAATCTGATACAGTTACATGCTGTAAAATGCAAAGCATTGATGAAGAAATAATACGTGATTACAGCCAAAATGCTGTTACTTACAGAGATGTTTGAATTCATGACCTGTAAACAGTGGGGCATCATGGGAAAACGGAAAAAAATTTGGGAGCTAAAAAATGAAAAGTACACACGCTGCGTGCAGCTCAACCTCTTGACACTAATGTCAAAAACAGCTGAACAGATATTCCATACATCCTTTGTATGGAACCCTAAGAAATAGTTCTCTTATACAGTTTTTCTGTTTTGTTAGTTTGCATATTTAGGCAAGTTTGAACTCAGTCGTGCTTGGGCTTAAAATCTCTAGTTCATCCTCGAAATGTTAGGAAAATATAGCATCATTTTTGTAAAACAGTGTTGGTATTAAGTTAATATTTTATCAAGTATGGTGACTTGGCGTGTAGTGTGCTTTGTTCTACATTATATTTATATACAATCATGCAGCATCTCACAGATAATGCTGTTGCCATTTCAATAATGTGAATTCAAGTAACAAGTTTTACAGTGTATACAAGAGCAGCAGAGTGACTGAGGACACAGCTCAAACTAAACTCTGTCAGCCCTGAACAAACAAAGTCACCATGGAAACAGCAAAATATTGACATTATTTAGAAAAAACTCAAACCTGGGATTCTCTCATTTACCAAACACAGTAGCAATAGCAGCTGTTTTAAAATTATCAGTAGCTACTTATAGTTAAAAACCAGGTACAAGTTTCATTTGAGACAGCGGGAGACAATTGTGTCCCGAGAGTAATGAGTTGTGGAAATATCTTCTCAGTAATCAAATTAATTTACTTTCAATTCATGGTGATTTCATTGGACGAGTGATGCTGATGCAAAACAGACAGAAAATGGTCTCTTGATTGCCGAAGCGTAATTAACCTATTTAAATATTCAAGAAGCCAAAATCTGCTCTTTAGTATCTCATTGCTGTCTACAAGTGTGTTCAGTACAGATAACAAGAGCAGGTAAAACTTCACACACTGTTTTTACCAGCCAAACTTTCCACGTATCTTACTGCTCTACAAATATGACATTTCTTCTGTTTTATTGTTTGTTTGTTTTTTGTATTCCCATAATAATCTTTTAAATGTAAGAAAGCTCCAAAGTTAGCCTTTTACATACTATTCCAACACGAACCCCATCTGTTGATTTTCTGTCACGTTTTTTTCAATTTCTTATCCTGTGTAAGATTGCACGGGTGGGGAGGGGTGAAGCCCATCCATCAAACGCATTGGCAAGATGGAATCAGGATTATGGCCTGTGGAAGGAAGCCAGAGGGCAATCACGTAGACAGGGCGGGAAACATGCAAACTCATGCACAGAAAAGTCCCAGGAGCTCAGGTAAATTTTAACTCGGCGTCAAGTCCCCTTCTGAAAGGCAATATTGCCTACAGCACCATCACTCAGTGTGCAAATACTCCCCATTGGGATGTCAGATTTCACTTTAGGATGAACAAGCGAGACAGCTCACCAGTTGGTCTTAATAGGACAGCAAAGAAAGCCCATGCAGAACTCCCCATTAGAGCTGATTTGTGCAAAATGTGAATGAAGTGCTGGGTCTAAACCAGTGGTTCTTAACCTGGGTTTGATCGAACCCTAGGGGTTCGGTGAGTCGGTCTCAGGTGTTCGGCAGAGACAGAGGTCAAGACAAAACACCCGACATGATATGTTGAGTGTTTTTGCCGAACATACACGAGTCACTGTGTACGTTTGACACATCATGTCAGTTCGTGATGACACGCCCCCCTTAGCCATCACTGGCTGCAGGTGATCACGTGACGCTACATCGATTAGCCTACCTGTGCTACAGGGGATTATGCACACTCAGTAGTCGATTTATGCCTGTCCTGACGGTATGTCATCTGATTGCTTTCTTAATATTTTAATTCATAGTAACTTTGTTGAGTAAAAAAAGAAAGTGGTCAGACGAATATGCGCAACGTGAATTTACATGTACTGCGAATTTACATGAACGTGATGGGAGTCAGCGTTCTGCATGATTTGCAATGTCAAGTTGAGCAACTCTAGTCTCGCACTGGCAAAAAGAAAGGAACACTTCCTTGAGCTGCATGGAGAACAAAACAAACAGACTTTGCTGTGAAAATGACTTAAGAGTAGCACTTACCAAGGTGAAGCCAAACATATCTGAACTGGTCTCTCAATAACAACAGCAGAAGTCACACTGACTGGCAGGCAGGTCATTTAATGTGAGTTCATGCACTGTCTTGGTTTTGTTCTTTGAAAAAGGTGACATTAATGCATAATTCATTAAATACACCAGTGAAACATATACCTATTTCTTAAATTTGAGAAAAAAAATAATATTTTTTTTTACTAAAGAAGGGTTCGGTGAGTGATCATTTGAAAACTGTCCGGGTTCGGTACCTCCAACAAGTTTAAGAACCACTGGTCTAAACTACGAAGAGTTGACTCATGTCCAGCTGAAATTATTGCATTAAAAAGATATTGAAGCAATATACTGTGTACACAGTTTACCCAAGAAGCTCATTTTAATTAGAAGTCATATTAAAGTCATCAACTACACATTTACAGTGTACACTTCAACCTATTATCTATGGAATGATCCAAAAAGGTGTTTCAAAGAATCCCAGGTTTTTACCAGACTTTTGTTGTCCCCTTTTACAACTCAACTGTGCTGACTTCAAATTCAGAAGAAGCATAAATTTTCAGACATTTTTGAGGTAAACAACAATTCTGAGAACAAAGTGTGTTTTCTCTCAGTTGCAGCTGTCAGTCATTTAAGCTTCCAACCAGCAAAGCTGATAAAAAATATTATATATTTGTTTATACAGCAAATTCAGGAAAGAAACTGTACCTTACTTACTACTAATGGTGGACTAAAAATAAAATGTCACATTTTCTTTAGAGATACAATATCACATTTTCATCTCTCCTCCTAGGAAAGCTCAACAGATTCCTCTCTGAACATGTGGAGCTTTTTAATTCTAGAGCCTTATGATTTTACAATCAGCTAAATTAAATGTATCATCACAGCCCCAAATTTCCTGCATCCTAATTCAAACATGATAGTGACCCCGCTGTTTTTATCTTGTCATTGTAAACACTTCATATTATCATGTCTGCTTTCACAGCAGGAATGAGTTATACCAGGAAAACCCAGAGCGTCATAACTTGTCTGTTATTCCTTTAAATGTTACTGCTTCCTTCGTACTGGGTGAATATCCAGTGTGTTTAATAATTGAGGTATTAGAATTCAAGTCAGTGATGGTGTCACATTATACAGTAGAGGCAACAGGGTTTGCCTTAATTTAGTGTCTTAAATCATCTGCTTCTACAAGGACAAGTAGCATATCATTTAAAACATCCTAAATACCTCTATTGAATCCAGCACCCATTTAAAGTCACTTTCAGCCTCTTGTTGCCTTCACTTTATAATCACCGAACCTTTATTAGAAAACTTCAGAACTGTTGGCACACACCACATGTCATCAATATTTTATGGGAGTGCATTGCTGTACCATAATAAGGAAGCAGATGACAAATTAAAAGCAGCAATATCAAAGCAGCAGAATGTAGACACTGTCGGAAAACCAGTGTCAGACTTCCTTCATAGGATCAGTAATATTTAGAAAGCATTGTGAACACAGTGTCAGTCTACATATTTATGCCTGTTGTAAGCAAGACTGATGGCATGAAATGGACACACACCGTTTCTAATGAAGTTGAAAGGGTTATTGTTAGAAGACAACTTCGTTAAAATTACTAACTTAGTTTGTAGTCTAGCATCAAAACCATGAACAGCTACATGTGGTACACTTAAGCTGAAACTATAAAAGCATACCAGACTGAAACATTTCAAAAGAGATTTTTTTTAATACTCATTTTGAGATTTAATTTTTTTTTTATTTATTATTTTTGGACATTCTTTTTCTTATTCATAAAAAAATAACAACAAAACAAAAAATCAACAACGCAACAACAAAATACAATTGGGCAAACATATACAAAAGAAAGTAAAATTATTTCATAGCTACTCGTACATGCCCACAGAGGGGAATAATCTGCATGAATACAATGCAAAAATACACCTAACCTGTGACTAGTTGGGATCAATCCTGGGCTGACTCGTACTGATAATCTATGTAATTACTGGAGCCCATTGAGAAAGGAATACATTGCATTTAACATGAAGTTGTGCAGTTATTTTTTCCATAAGTATACAGACATTAATCTGTATTTCCATTGTTGTATGGTGGGTGGTAGAGGGTTAAGTCAGGCCAGAGTTATCATTTTCATTGCCACTATCAAAAAAAGTCTCAACATATACAGCGTTTCATGACCGCTGCTTCCCTCTGGTAATATTCCCAGAGTATAACAGTGTGGGTCCAAAGGCAAATCAACATTCAAAATTGCTAGTATTTCTGCTCGAATATCCTCCCAATATGATTTTACTTTTGGGCAATCCTAAAAATTGTGTGTATGATTTCCAATTTTCTGACAATTCCTCCAAAATAAATTGTCCTGTTATGGATGGAGTTTTAAAGTACCTCATCTTCAGCTTCTACCTAATTCCTCCCACAACGGACTGCTGGTCCCTTTTCATACACACAATCCCACTTCTCATCCTCAATAGTGACATTCATTTCCAACTCCCACTTTCCTTTTATATTGAGAGTACTTCCAGATATATGTGATAATAAACATATATAAAGTTGTGAGACAGTTTTCCTGATCTACTCCCTATCTTTTATGATTTTTATTCAAAAAAGTTCAATAGGGGTAGAAGGTTACCTGAGAACATCCTACTCTTTATGAGACATTAAATAACTTTGAATTTGAAAGAATTTGTAATGATCATTTGACCTTATATCAAAATTTCCTTGTAATTGTGTAAATGATTTTAATGTATCCACTTCAAACAGTTGGTCTACCTTAATAAGTCCTTTTTTTGTCCATTTCCTGAACCCTGCATCTAAAGTACTTGGTATAAATTCCACATCCTTGACATGTGCATTGCTCTTGATATTGTCAAGGGTGCCCAGATTTTTTTCTGAACCATAAACCAAGTCTTTATTTTGTAATTTAGAATGTCTTGAAATATTTATAAACATGGCACAGGTTATTGGCATTTATTTTTTTTAAAAAAAGGGGTACATTATTTTATTGAACAAACAACATTCTGTTGCTTTCTTGACAGAAAGCAATACTTTTTAGACTATGACAGAACATTTTAGGAGTATTTTGAATATCTTGTCTCAATTTATCTTGACAGCATCGCATAATGCATCACTGCCCATGTTTCATTAAATGCTCCATCTGCGTAATAAATGTTGTTGTCTCCAGGAGACACTTCCCCAACCACAACAATCAAAGGCGCAAAGTCTTCATCATGCTCTCTGATTTTAACACCCCAGGTCCATTACTTCTTTTAAAAGAAATAATTTATCTCCAAATCAGAATTTTGTCAAATTAAATTGAAATGAAATAATTCCAAATTTATAAATGTTAATATATGTCATAATTATCACATATGGTTGACTGCCTTCCTTTAAAGCCTTATCCTTTTAATAATGTGTATTCAGTCTTTAATTTGACCTCTGAGAGGCAGGTGCTCAGGGGCAGAGTGGTTATCCACAAAGCAGAAGGTCAGCGGTTTGAATCCCATCTTGTGTAGTCTACAAGCTGAAATGTCCTGAGGTATGATACCAAACCCCAAAGTGCCCCCGGTGTGTCAGTTGGTGTGTCAGTGTTTGCATGAATGGTTTTCATTCAAACTCAGCCTCTGCCACCACCCCGTTATAAATGTTTTTGTGACTAGGTGAATACTGGTTTGTGTTATGAAGTATTTTGGGCTCTTCAGCCAGACTATAAAGGTGTTGTGTATGACCAACCTGTGGTCATATCATTCATTACATTCATTCATTAAATATCACCAATGATAAAATGTAAAAATGAAGATTTTCAAGTAATCACCTTTGTTCTTGTTCACCAGGGCAGCCTTAACATCAAGGGAGTAACACAGGCATTAAAAGAGATGGCTGGGAAGTACTTCCTACTCTATGATCCACGTTTAATATCCACTACTTTTATGCACAGCAGCCATGGAAAGAATTGTCTAAAGGAAAAGTGAAAAGACGGTAATTGTCGCACTTTCATGAAATGCAGATGAGCCAAGGCCACTAGGTCATCATCATGATTGCCATGGCTATTCGCTGGTTCTTCCTGTTGTCTTTCATCATCGTGACCATTGGAGGGAACGTGCTGGTGTGTTTGGCCGTAGGGTTCTGCCGGAGACTTTGGCGTATTACTAACTGCTTTGTGGTGTCACTAGCAGTGACAGATCTGCTGTTAGGCTTGCTGGTGCTGCCCTTTTCTGCGACACTGGAGCTGCGCAATGGAAAGTGGCCTCTCGGTGGAACCATGTGTAACATCTACATCTCTTTGGACGTCTTTCTGTGTACATCCTCCATCCTGACCTTACTAGCTATCAGTGTGGACCGATACCTTGCCATCTCAGCTCCCCTTAGCTACTCCCAGAGAATCACGCCTCTAAGAGTGACGCTGGTGTTGAGCGCCATCTGGATCTTGTCACTAACCATGTCCTTTGTGCCCATTCACTTGGGCTGGAACACAGCAGACTACAGAGTGCAGCATGTGGACTGGGCCATGGGCGAGGAGGACATTGATGGACGCTACTGCAAGTTTGAATGGAATAACAACTATGTTCTAGTTTACACCATTGGCTCGTTTTACGTGCCTCTGCTGCTCATATGTGGAATGTATCTTTGTATATTCAGAGTGGCACGTGAACAGGTCAGTGTTGATTTTCACCTTGGATCACAAATATATATTTAGTGGAGAAAACATTTGTAACATGCTTAATTGTTGAATTAAATCCTTGACTTCCAAAGCAGTGACTGTGGGCATATCATATCCTATATTCTCTGACACGCTTATCTTTTCTTGACCAATCATTTCAGGCGAGACGTATTCGTGCTGCCACTCCATCATTTGCACGTACAGCCTCAAATGCAGCCATTGCAAGAGAGCACAAAGCTACGATGACCTTGGCAGCTGTACTGGGAGCCTTTATTATCTGCTGGGTCCCCTACTTCACATTTTTCACCTTTATGGGCATAAAACAAAAGGCAACTCCTCCTAATATGCCCCATTCTGTGGTCCTTTGGCTGGGCTATTTTAACTCACTTCTTAACCCCATCCTGTATCCAGCGTTCAACAGGGATTTCCACAGGGCCTATGCAGAGCTGCTTCGCTTCACAGGACAGTTTCACAGAAAACTGCAGCTCACTCGTGAGTCCTTGCAAAAACGATTATCCTTTGCCAAGGGACAAAGGGTTCCCCAACAGTCTGAGAAGTTTAATTATAGCGCCAAGCAGGAAACCAAGGGGGAGATCCTAATGCTGAACCAGAGGAATGGTGTCCCTGATGAGACAAACTGATAATCAGTCTGGTGTTGCACTGCTGGACCATAAACATTACACAGTAAACATTAAAATGTTTCATACGATAAACTATGGAAGCTTCTGGCCTTGTTACACATACAATATTATTTAATATACATGTATTAAAACTCCCACATTGAGTTCTGTTTTGCATTCTCATGCTGTCACATTTTTTCTCTCAGCGGTTCTTTTATTTATTCAAACTCACACGTTCATGCTTTTTATGCTCATTATTTAATCTATTTCAAGCCTGCTTTCATGCACGTGGAGTAAATGTAATAGGTTTCTTGTTGAAGAAAATATATGTATGACAAGGAAGAATGTATGAATGTGTTTGAGAGTGCAGTGGGAAAAAAAAAAAACGGACAGGGCATTTATTGCATTGTGTTTAGATGAGAGGTCTGAACAGGGTTATGTCTAGAAACCCTGAATGTATTCTTGTGTGAAGACATTATACAAACACATACCTTAGAACAAATGTGAGGAAATTTAATATAGGTACTGTATCACTCACATGATGTAGTTTTCCTACTTATATTGAGTGTTTTTTTTAGCTTAGTTTATCATAAAAATCTTGGTCGGGATTTTAAAAATTCACTTTCAGAATTATAGCTGCTTATTTCCAATATCATAACACTGACCAATATAACAACAGTAAATAAAAACATCAACAAAACATCACAGATTAAGCATGAAACTATAAAGGGAAAAAACAAACAAACTAATTTAGCAATCAGAAATGAAGATATCCTCTAAATATCCAAGACCTGATTTGTTTATATGTTTTACTAAGTTTGATCACCTTTACACATACTAGATATACTTGAATCAACCCACATTTGAAACAAAACTCTCTTGTTCATTGTAGGATTCATGTTTTTTCATGTAATTACTCAACTGAATGCAGGATTTTAAATCCGTACCCTTCTCAGCCAAAGAGATTTAGCAAATACCAGTTACACTGTTGTATTAGAAATGTTTCAAGGTCCTAGTTTCGATATCTTTTCTGTTATTTGCCACCTGGTTTGAAACACAGTCTGTCTATGTCAGTACGTTGAGACATGGGCATGAGTTAAAAAGTTGTTCCAATGTTTTTCCTCTCGATAAAGAATTACACCCCCTGCTCCGGTCTTCTCATACAATAGACTGATTAAGGTTGTAATTATCACTGTCATACATTCAATCTCAGAAGAGTGGTCCCGAATTTAGAGATACATATCAGAAATATTTGATTTTTTCGTTATAACAATTAGGCTCTTCTGATATGATTTCCCAGAATGCCACAAGGCCTAACGTGTCCCACGTGCCACGTCTCGCAAATTGATTTCCTGGTTTGAAAGTAAATTCCCACTTCAAGGAAAGATTCCTGTGTCATTCCAACTAAAAAAAATGTTAAAAAATTAGACAAAAAAACAAGATGTCACGTCATTTGAATGTAACAATATGTGTATAAAGAGAAGGTTGAATTTAAAATGTAATATATACGTTTGTGAGAATGTAGTATATGAAAATCCATGTGAAACATGAAATGTGTATATGACAATAAAATATTTTTTAAGGAAAAGGTATGTTTGTCTGTGAGGAAAGAGTTAATGAGTGGAAGAAAAATATATGTGTGAAGCCACATCTTTTAACTCACCCACTGTGGTTAAACATTGCAAAGATAAATCCAGGTTCTGGTTACAGAACTTAAAAAAATTGTTTTGATGTTTAAAACCTGTCAAATACTGTACAAGAAATCTCAGCATTTGAACTTTTATCAATCACAGATATGATGCCAGTGGATGAAATAATATCACACATTCAAATATTAACTACATCACTACATCCTCAATAGCAAAAATGAGTTTGTGTGTGTGTGTGTGTGTGTGTGTGTGTGTGTGTGTGTGTGTGTGTGTGTGTGTGTGTGTGTGTGTGTGTGTGTGTGTGTGTGTGTGTGTGTGTGTGTGTGTGTGGTCATGTGAGGTACTGTATAGCAGCTTCTTCTTCTTCTTCTTTTCCTTTCGGCTTTTCCCTTCAGGGGTCGCCACAGCGAATCAATTGCCTCCATCTAACCCTGTCCTTTGCATCCTCTTCTCTCACACCAACTACCTTCATGTCCTCTTTCACTACATCCATAAAACTCCTCTTTGGTCTTCCTCTAGGCCTCCTAGGTATCCAGGAGAGGAACGCAGAAGGATAGATGGTAGTTGACTTTGCAAAAAGGATGGAAATGGCTGTAGTGAATACTTTCTTCCAGAAGAGGCAGGAACATAGGGTGACCTATAAGAGTGGTGGTAGGAGCACACAGGTAGACTACATCTTGTGTAGACGATGTAACCTGAAGGAGATCAGTGACTGTAAAGTGGTGGTAGGCGAGAGTGTAGCCAAACAGCATAGGATGGTGGTGTGTAGGATGACTCTGGTGGTGAGGAAGATGAAGAGGGCAAAGGCAGAGCAGAGGACGAAATGGTGGAAGATAAAAAAGGAAGGGTATTGCATGACCTTTAGGAAGGAGTTAAGACAGGCTCTGGGTGGTCAGGAGGTGCTTCCAGATGACTGGACAACTACAGCTAATGTGATCAGGGAGACAGGTAGGAGAGTATTTGGTGTATCATCTGGAAGGAAAGTAGATAAGGAGACTTGGTGGTGGAATGAGGAGGTACAGGAGTGTATACAAAGAAAGAGGTTAGCTAAGAAGAAGGGGGACACTGAGAGGACTGAGGAGAGTAGACAGGAGTACAGGGAGATGCAGCGTAAGGTGAAGGTAGAGGTAGCAAAGGCCAAACAAGAAGCTTATGATGACTTGTATGCTCGGTTGGACAGTAAGGAAGGAGAGACTGATCTATACAGGCTGGCAAGACAGAAAGATAGAGATGGGAAGGACGTGCAGCAGGTTAGGGTGATTAAGGATAGGGATGGAAGTCTATTGACAGGTGCCAGCAGTGTGATGGGAAGATGGAAAGAGTACTTTGAAGAGTTGATGAACGTGGAAAATGAGAGAGAACAAAGACTAGAAGAGGTGACTGTTGTGGACCAGGATGTAGCAAAGATTAGTCAGGATGAAGTGAGGAGAGCACTGAAGAGGATGAAGAGTGGAAAGGCAGTCGGTCCTGATGATATACCGGTAGAGGTTTGGAAGTGTCTGGGAGAGGTGGCAGTAGAGTTTCTGACTGGGTTGTTCAACAGGATCTTAGATAGTGAGAAGATGCCTGAGGAGTGGAGGAGAAGTGTGCTGGTGCCCATTTTTAAGAACAAGGGAGATGTGCAGAGTTGTGGCAACTACAGAGGAATAAAGCTGATGAGCCATACAATGAAGTTATGGGAAAGAGTAGTGGAAGCTAGACTAAGGGCAGAAGTGAGCATTTGTGAGCAGCAGTATGGTTTTATGCCAAAAAAGAGTACTATAGATGCAGTATTTGCTTTGAGGATGTTGATAGAGAAGTACAGAGAAGGCCAGACGGAGCTGCATTGTGTTTTTGTAGATCTGGAGAAAGCTTATGACAGGGTGCCCAGAGAGGAACTGTGGTATTGTATGAGGAAGTCTGGAGTGTCAGAGAAGTATGTTAGAGCGGTGCAGGACATGTATGAGGACTGTAAGACAGTGGTGAGGTGTGCTGTAGGTGTGACAGAGGAGTTCAAGGTGGAGGTGGGACTGCATCAGGGATCAGCTCTGAGCCCCTTCTTGTTCGCTATGGTGATGGACAGGCTGACAGACGAGGTTAGACAGGAATCTCCATGGACTATGATGTTTGCAGATGACATTGTGATCTGCAGTGAGAGTAGGGACGAGGTGGAGGAGAAGCTAGAGAGGTGGAGGTTTGTCCTGGAAAGGAGAGGGATGAAAGTTAGCCGCAGTAAGACAGAGTACATGTGTGTGAATGAGAGGGACCCAAGTGGAAGAGTGAGGTTACAGGGAGGAGAGATCAAGAAGGTGGAGGATTTTAAGTACTTAGGGTCAACAGGCCAGAGCAATGGAGGGTGTGGACAAGAGGTGAAGAAGCGTGTACAGGCAGGATGGAACGGGTGGAGAAAAATGTCAGGTGTGATGTGTGATAGAAGAGTTTCAGCTAAAATGAAAGGAAAGGTGTGCAAAACTGTGGTGAGACCAGCGATGTTATTTGGTCTAGAGACAGTGTCACTGAGGAAGAGACAGGAGACAGAGCTGGGGGTAGCAGAGATGAAGATGCTGAGGTTCTCTTTGGGAGTGACCAGGAAGGATAGGATCAGGAATGAGTACATCAGAGGGACAGCACATGTTAGAGGTTTTGGAGATAAAGTCAGAGGCCAGACTGAGATGGTTTGGACATGTCCAGAGGAGAGATAGTGAATATATTGGTAGAAGGATGCTGAGTTTTGAACTGCCAGGCAGGAGGTCTAGAGGAAGACCAAAGAGGAGGTTTATGGATGTAGTGAAAGAGGACATGAAGGTAGCTGGTGTGAGAGAAGAGGATGCAGAAGACAGGGTTAGATGCAGGCAACTGATTCACTGTAGCGACCCCTGAAGGGAAAAGCCGAAAGGAGAAGAAGATGTGAGATAGGCTTTTGTCTCTGACCAGCAGGATGACACCAAGGATGATAGAATGAACCAATACATTTGACGCAATGGATTACAAGGAAGATGTAAAAAAATTGCTGCCCATAATTTTCCTGATTTGATTCAGGTCTAATAAAATTCGTCACACAAAATTGTCTGTTTATCAGACACACAAAATTATCAGTAAAAACGAAGCACGGGCCAAGCTAAGTGGAATGAATGGATGACTGAGTAAGTTTCCAAACAAGATGCTTGGAGCCACAGATGGTTAAACTTTTACAAATGGTTTGTTTCTCCCATCTCTTGTCAGCCTATGACAGTGAATAAGTGACCTGAAAATCTGTGAGCAACATATAGGACTGTAAGGGAAAGGTGAAGAACCCGAAGTGTCCCATCAGACAACAATGGATGGATGGATGGATGGATGGATGGATGGATGGATGGATGGATGGATGGATGGATGGATGGATGGATGGATGGATGGATGGATGGATGGATGGATGGATGAAGAGCTGTCACTGAGGAAGAGCTGTCAATTCCATATTATATGAAAAGCACAAGCTGCACCACGACATATAACACGACACAAAGGAAATGATTAACGTTGAATCTAGTCTTGTATCAGTTGAGAAAACATATGAGAATGTTGTTCAGGGCCATTTTGAAGATACAGTACATGATATGCAGCAGAGCTACAAGAAAATTGATTCATCATTCTGTTCCCAGTCACGTTCAGTCCAATCTCACCAAAGTAAAGGTCTCTGTGACTTTAAGGAGTTATCTTAAGAATACTTCATGGAATTCATCAAGACTCAAACTGAATATGAATCAACGGTCTGAATAATAGTAAATGTGTGACATTTGCAGTATTTAGTAGCTTATCTTTACTAAGAATCAAAATAAGGTGACTTCCCTGATTCACCATGTGTTTTCGCAGCAGCTGAAGACCTCAGGTGCCATTACTAATACCAGGGTATATTTTAAGAATTAGGTGAAGCCTAGCAAGGCGTTTACCCCATACTTACTTTTATACTAAGCTAGGTCAATTGCCTCCTGGTTCTAATTTTTTAAAGGAGAATTCATTGGAATTTGATTTTTTTTTTTTTTTTTAGAATGAAAAATTCACATAAGACTTTATTAGCTTTTAGCCAAGGCTACTTCATCTATCTGTGTATTTGTGGGAGTTAGTTGTCTCAGCTGCACTATCTGACTAAGTCATCCTTTTGCTGGAAGGGTCTACCTCATGCGTTTGAAGGACATGTCTAGGAAAAAAGACTTCTTTGGTAGTACAAACAGAGTAAAAGTCCATAGATCACAGTGTAAAATCTAACTACCACAACACCTAGCAATCAAGATTGAAGGTAAATGAAGCTAAAAAATATTGTTGTACTTTCCATCAATCACTTACCATGGTTTTGTCAAAACAAACTCTTAACCCACCCCTGGATGTAATAGAAAATCGGCAGAGGAGCGAGCGGGAAAGAGTACATCGAAGAAGCTCCTTCTAGAGCCAGAATCTTCTCATCTCACATAGCAAGAGGGCCCACGGTGTTTTATTTCCTTTACTGTTTGGTTTTGAATTTTGAAACAAAGTAAAGCATTTATTCCTGTGTGCAATATTGTCAGGTGCTTTTTGTCAGTGGAAAAAACTAGCACGCACTTTGACAGTCAAAGTCCACAAAGACTACGCTAGTGCCAGCGTAGACTCTCAACTTTAGTGCTCATTAGTCCTACACACACAAAAAGAGACATGGAATAAAAATTATTGTCTATACCCAAAATCAACCACTAGAGGGCAAAAAAACCCTTCCAGAGAGTTTATTTTAAAAGGAATGATCATTCATTCATTTTCTGCTGCTGAATCCGCTGTAGCAGGCCATGGGGAGCTGGAGTCTATCTCAGCTGGCATAGAGCATGAGGCGGGGGACACTCTGGGCATGACGCCAGTGCACCGCGGAGCCACACCCAAAGACATACAACCACACACTCACACACTCACTCCTATGGGCAATTTTGGACTGTCCAATTAACCTGAAGTACATGCTTTTGGAGGTGGGAGGAAGCAAGAGAACCCAGAGAGAACCCACGCAGACAAGGGGAGAACATGCAAACTCTGCACAGAGCGGGACTCGAACCCGGACGTGCTGTGTTGTGAGGCGACAGCGCTGCCCACTGTGCCACCGTGCCACCCCCAAGAATGGTCAATGATTACTAATTGTACCAATATGCAAAATGACATAACCAATATTCAAACTTTTCAACCGATAGATTCAATCAATCAATCGGGTTTTATTTGTAAAGCGCTTAATCATATCAACAGACATTTCAAAGTGCTTTTAGAGGCAGAGAAACCCAACAGAACCTCTGTCCCTTGAAAAATTTTCTCAGCACGATGACAGACATGAAATAAAGGACATTTACTTAGCTTACTTTTACTACTTTTATTAATTTAAGGATGGAAATATATCAACCTTTAGTTTAGGTTTAACTGGACACAAACGTTTGTCTCCCTCTCCATGGTTTTAAGTCATTGTTCTTTATGCTAGTGCTTTATACTCCAATACAACTCTTCTTTTTCAGAATGCCTTATTTAATGTAAAACAGTGGAGATGTCTTTTAGTTTTAAATGCATTTGCTAAGGCTAAGTAAGGAATTTTTTTTTTTTTTGCAAAAATTACAGAGTAAATTTAGTTCAAAACATCATTACTTGGTTGTTATGATTACAGCTATAACAAATGGAAAAAGACGCTATTATATGATGTAAATCAATGTGATTCAATGTGTTGTTTTGGGGTAAAAAATGTATGGACAATGACAAAGTTCTGTTTATGAACAGACTCTGCCCATACAAACCATTGTGTGTGTCTATAAAGGTTTTATGTCAGATGTACTGCCACTGAACTAGGACTAATTCACAGAGAACTGGAGTACAGACGGAGAAGCATCCCATGTTAACTATTACCACATCAAGAGAATCAAGTCCCATAACAATGTTGTCGGTCTTTGCTACACATTGTGGTCCCAAAAAAGTCCACATTGAAATGTGATTTCACTGACTACACACAGTATACACAATATTGCAGGTAGAGTGCATCACCCGCCTGTTTTATGAACTCACATCGTCTCATTAATGATGTGATGAGCACTGGGTCTTTTATTTTGATCGTGGTTATCTACTGTATATTTACCTTTAAATTTTCATATCCTATGATGAAGGGCTAAGGTAATTAAAATATGGCCCAATGTTGAAAGAAGCAGTGCTTTTTATCTGAATTTTATTAAAATAAAAGTCTATTATTTTTTGGGTCTGTGTCTCTGTGTGACCTTTTTTTTTTTTTAAACGTAATTAGACCCACAATCAGATGAACGTACTTTGTTTGTAGTGCTGATAATCCAACATGAAGGATTGATTCCATTGTTAGGACTGAAGAAAGTTAGCTCTCAACAAATAAAACTTTTAGAAACTGTGTAACTGACTCTTGGTAAGTTTCCAAGTCGCTCTATTTGAACTTAATGAAAAAAAAAGGGTTTTTTTTATAATTTGAAGGTTAGATTACAAGGTTAGAAATTACACCTGAGAAAGTGATAGATGTTAGTTTAGCACAATCACTGGAAGCGACTGGCCTTGCTGAGAGTTCATGTAGAAACCAAAGAGAACGATGTGTGCTGAGTGATATTTGGGTTTCGGTCTATTTCTGTGAGGGAAAGGGAAAGAAGAACACGGAATTGGAGGAATGTCAGTCTTTACATTCTTTATATTGTAAAAGTGTGTCACAGAATACGTGACATGGGTATTTGTCTGAAGAAAAAAGGATAATAATATGTGTCTGCCTTCAGAGGATGAGTAGGAATGGTACTTTAAACACAGAAGCAGAGGAATCACTGACTGCCAACAACGGAATTGTCACAGCGGCAGTCCTACAGTGGACGAGACTTCTGAGGAAGGCAATTGCTGTGATTTTGTCAGTGGTTTTGAAGTTGTTCTGAAGTAAAGAAGTGACAGCACTTAGGAGTGGAAAAAGTTTGCGACTTCTCCAAGGGAGTAAGACCCTTATTCACCCCAGACTTTGGGTCATGTGTTGCTAAGACCACAATTTGTCCGTGAGGCATCTCACAGCAATTAATAATCAAAGAAAAGAACAGTACAGTAGTTGTCCATTCTTTTACTGAATCTCCAGCAGATGGCAGTAAGATATACTTTTAACACTATATATTAAATAAGGATCTAGTCTTTCGCCGTGAGGTGTATTTGATCTCAGGACAGGAATGAGATGGGCTGAGTATCAGAGATACAAGAACAAATGAAGTACAGGATAAATAGAAATGATGAACAAAGTATGGCTCAAGCATTTTTTGAAGAATAAAGATTACTGGGTCATTATTTTGCACTAATTTCAAGTTGTGAAGTTAAAAAAGTTGGAACTTTTGCCAATTTTTGTAACAACAAGCAGTCAGAGTGAAATGGTTTGAAGTATTCCTTCTCAGCTGTATTCCTTCTCAGCTTTATTTCATGAGGTGAAAGTTTAACTTTGTTACCTCTAGTGTGTCCTTGATCCAGTCGAGTTTATGACTATAAATTTTAATTTTGTATCACCGTATTTGTTGCAGTAACTTTGCTGCACAGATAGAAACATATCAAATACTGAAAGCAGCCTTTCTAATAAGATAATCAGTAAAGGACACAGTCATATTGCAGGCAGGAGTTTAATCTTTTTATAGATTTAATAAAAAATAAACATACACCACTGGTTATTTCAATGCTCATGACATGTAGAACACGTCTATGTGCAGTTCCTCTCAGATCTGTCGTTCCTTTTCTGGGGGATGTTTCAGCAACTGTGAAAACCACAAGTAGAGTTAGAAAAAGTTTAACTTTTGTTATTGTAATTGTTTATCACACTAAGTATGATTACACTGGAGACGTAATAAGGAGCAGCTTTTTGAATGGAGTCTGGGTCAAATACAATCTAAAATCAGTGCATTATATCAGGAAGTTTGCAAAATCGAGTTGATCATCAATTGAAGTGCATAGGACATTTTTGTGACACCAGATGTTCCTAAAGTTATTTAGGTCTTTTGTCATTTTATAGAAACCAAATTCTAGTTTTAAGCGACATCTGATGTTACAGCAAAAAAACAGTACCTGCGTCTTGAACAGTATTGTTTTCAATTCTCTTCCTGGTCACGTAAATTGCGAGTTTTGCTTCTCCAGAGATAAAATTTAAAAGCTGCCACTTTCTCTGATTTGATCTATTGTACCCAGCACCGTAGACGAATTTCCCGATACAAAAATTTTCACTGAACAGATTAAAAACATTCGTTAGAAGAGTGAAGAGCACTGCAAGTCTCCCACACTCACTAAAAACATGAAAGACTGCCTCACGAAGGGGACAGAAGGGACACTGGCTGGACACAGCAGGGTTAAAAACATAAAAGCATTGGAACTGAAGGTCTGCCGTTTTTTTCTTGAGGGGAGGTTTGTATAGAAGTCTCCACTGTGGGTCAGGTCCATTTCCCGTCATCCTGCTGGCCCAGGCAGTGGGCGCTCTGTTACACAGGTTTCTCTTGTTGATTACTTTGACACAGTATTTGTACAGTACTTTTTTGTTGGCCGTGTGCAGGCTGATTTGTCGTTCATCTCTGAGGAGGGGACCCTCCAGGTCCCCAAGAAGAAGAAGAAGAAGTAGAAGTTAAGCTGATTTAAGCTTGATTTCTTTGACAACTAGTATTAATGTGTGACTAAATGAAAGAACTTCTGGGAAATAATCCCTATTAATTAGATAGAACATTTGCTTCAGACTAAAGTTCTACTAAAACTGTTAATGATGATAATTAAACAAAAAGTTCTCAAACAATATAAAGTAATTTTCAACAAGAACTTTTTGTTATTGCTAAACAAGATTTACAAAATTAAATTTAGTCAGCTTTACATAATATTTATGTGACCGCTGGTTCGTAACTGAACTCAAAGTTCAGGAACAGTAAATAACCAAATTGCAAGATTTGTTTAAGTTGGTGAACAGGCCACAGATATTTACAAAAAATTGCACAAGCGACGGTCCAATAATGGGCAGAGACAAAGTTCTTCCCCCAAGACTAAACTTTATTAAAAGAGTAAAAAAAACAATGCCAAAAGACCTATCAGACCTCTCAGGTCTACATGAGCCCTGCAGGACAGCCGGGATGACTAATTAGGGAGCCAATCGAGGCCGGAACACTCACCAAGCTCCGTGCCCAACACTCACACAGCAAACAACCAAAAAGACAAGGGGTAAAGTGTAAAACGTGAAGGCTGTGTAAAAACCACTACACACACAAATTAAGGGGAGTGTGGAGCTGAAGTGAGGGACCCCGACCACTGATGGCTCCACCGTCCAAAGCAACTCCCAGTCACCGGCCCCGCAGCTCTCATGCAATAGAAAGAACAATTAAAAACACGTTAAAAGCTAGCAGGACTGCTGCAACAGTGCTGCTTGTTGTCTTGGAGGAAAATACAAGCCTAGAATAAAGTCAAAGAGTATAAAAGGACACGAAAGCCTAACCAATAAAATTGAGTAAAATAAAACAATTAAAAGCAAACAATGAAACTCAACTATAAAAACAAAACAGCAGTGGCAGTCTGTCTAAAATAAAAGAAGACAGGTTAAATAAATACCTCTGCCAAATAAACCAATTTGTACACAAAAGAAATTGTCCTTTTACCTCCTGTGGAACAATCCTCTCCGGGAAATCCACCTGTGTGGGCATGAGGGAAGCCACTGAACAAAACCTAACATAAGACAAAAATAAATCTAAACACATACAAAGCACATAAACATAAAAAAAAACAGAAGACAACTTACGGCAGCATGTGTAGCAGTCAACTCCTAACCAGAAAGGAAGCATAGTGACACCTTATACCAATTTCTGGCTGATTGGTAGGAGGAGCTGACCGCTACCCAACTCTGGTGGCCCAGGAGGGACATTTTCTACCGGTCACATTTAGTTCGCATGGCATTTGTAAAATAAACAAGTCCCAAGTGAAAGAAAATGCACAATAACGGTGAAATGCAATACGAACTGCAGTGTGTAGCTGTGGCCATCGGGTGGCGCCAAAGCGCGGGGGCCGATGAGCTCTGCGCTTCAGCGGTTCAAAGCAGCGAGCAGAGGTCTGACTGCAGCCTCTCTGAGTGCAGCTTGTTCAGTGCTGATCATTTTTATTGAATCATCTCGAATCCAGTTAAAGGGTGCTAAAGCTAAACTACTCAAATATTTATTTTGCCTATATCAGTCATGATGTGCCCCCAATGAGCAACTTATAAAGGCCCAAACGCCAGTGCCTTGGCGTTTGGGCCAATGAATGAGCTATTAAATCCAATCTAGACTTTTGATTGAAGATATATTTTGTGACTCATTTCCAAACAACAGATGTCTTGTGTTTGCGCCCACGAGCCTGTCGTAACTCTTTAACATGTTATATGTATTAGGTTAGTTTCCAACTTCACTTCTTCAATTCTATAGTTGTCACCGGAGGAGCTTCATCAGCAGCAGTCTGATTGTTTAGAACAGTGGTTCTTAACTTTGTTGGAGGTACCGAACCCTGCCGGTTTCATATACTCACTCGCTAAACCCTTCTTTAGTTAATTTTTTTTTTTTTTTTTAATTTATGACATAAGTATATGTTTTACTGGTGTATTTAATGATTTGAGCATTAATGTCACCTTTTTCAAAGAACAAAACCAAGACAGTGCATGAACTCATATGAAATGACCTACCTGCAAATCAGTGTGACTTCTGCTATTGTTTTTTTTTTTTCTCTCCATGTCCCCTAAGGGGCACCGGAGAATATTCATGTTCTGAGATCATAAAAAACTTTCTGTAAATAGTTCTCTTACTTTTGTGATCAAAAACATTGATTTAAATCTCAATTTTGAGGCTGTTATTTAAATAGTTTTAAAATAAACAATAAATATAGCAACTTCTGATCAATCCATATCAATTTCAGACTTAAAATAATGTACAGATTTAAGCCCCACCCATTTCTGGTCAAACCACACCCACTTTTGGTTTAAGTCCCACCCATTCTGAGTGCAGATACGGATACAGGTACTTAAAAATGGTTGAACAGATACAGATACAGATAGTGGTGTACTCGTTCATCGCTAGTAGATATACTCTATTTACTATTTATGTTCAAATATTACTGTTTATATTCATAGCACAGTTTAAAGATGATCTGCTTTCCTCACCAGGTTTTGGCTGTTTTTCAAATTAAACCTCAGCTAAGTAAACACTGAGACTCTATCTTGTGGTGTTAAAAAAGATTAAGAGAAGTTTTTGTATTACTGCCAATATCATTCCCTTGTGTAGTGTAAGCTCTTGTTCTTTGTTTCTATGTGTGTGTGTGTTTCTGATAATGAAGTGATGGTTGGCTTTGCCTCAGTAGGCCTGATATCTCAGCTTCATGGCCTCCTACTGTTTTTGTCACTTCTCATCATTCCATGCGCAGATGATCGCAGAACTCCTGACTCGGGATCCAGCAGCGTGGTTGTATGAGCATGCTCAGTGCCGGGTCTTGGGGGAGTTAGCATCAGAGTGTGGGAGGCAGCATAGTGCTACTGCAAGGTTCAGTGGCTTCCTGCACCCACCAGCAGTTAGTTGAACACTGTGGAAACAGAATTATGAAAATGAATGAATGTATGAATTCATTAATCTATATCATTAAAATGCTTGTTTGTCATCCTTTAAATCACTGTGACAGCACAATACAGTATCGGTGCCAAAGCAATCTCCTTGAATTTGTCTATATCCGTATCACCATGGATACTGAGATTTTCTATCTTCCTTTTCACCTTTCCTCTGGGTTTTCTAGTGGTGAATAATATCTTCTTAGAGTTCACAGTAGAGCACAACTTTCTTCCACTTCTTACATTGATTTGTTTTCTGAGGGGACAGAAATCAATGATCCTGTAAAAAATAAAACGCACAGGATCACCGTTTTTCTTACAATGCAGCATTTATATTGTAACTCTAATTACATCATCCTACTCATGCATGTATTAATTTTGAAAGTGTATCTGTGCAGCTATTTTTGCTCTGATACTCTGTGAGTAAAGTGTTCCTCTCCCGGGATCTAAACAATATCGTATGAACAACCACCTCGAGTCCCTTTCTCAGGATTTTTGTTTGTTAGTTCGTCACAATGGGGATTTATGATGGATATGGGACAGAGATCGCCTAAAATGCAATTTTGATTGTGCCTGTGAGAGGATAAATAAAATCTATAAGCATTAAATATAGACAAGGATGACAGGGAGGGAAATAGGCAGAGGAAGCACTGTGTCATGCTCTCTCTGAGTGATCGTTGAGTTCAGTGGAGTGAGAAACAGCAAACTGCAGGCTTATGTAACCTTTCTTCATTTCATGATGGAGTAGACCGGGTATTTGTGGGCATTTTGCTTGCATATATGTGAATGTAGCACCTAGACTTTTGTGCTATTTAAGCACTGATAGCTTCTTGGCTCTGATGGGTGCCTGATCACCATGGTGACAAAAAATTATGCATTAAAGATGTACTAGAAAAGATAAGGGCCGTTAATATTATTACTGACAGGCATTTAAATCTGTCTTCTGTTCATGGAGATTCACCTCACTTTATTGAAGCATTTGTATTGGTTGGTACAAAACACTTAGTTTTAGGTAATTTATGATGCTTCTCTTGAAGAATCCAGCAAATGTAAAACTCTTTTCAATATTGCCCACACTTTCAGGTAAATAAATAAATAAATCTGTGGTGCAATTTCCATCTCTTTTGTGTTTTTTTGGTCAAAGAAAACAACTTGTAGAAAGTACAGAAAAGCCTTAAGTGCATGACAAAGACAAATATTTCTCCTTCAACACAAAAGAGTCTTTTACTGATGAATCACTTCAAGCTGAGATGAGACATCTTGCAACAAAGAACAATGTGCACTGACGATGTGTGGATTGTTAAATGTGTTAAATCCCCCTATTAAACTGGATCATAGATTATGAAACTGTGTAGGGGGTCTAAAAAAAAAGTAGAAAATTTAGCACTGGCAAGATGGAGAAAGAGCAATCACAAATGCAGAAGAGGAGGAGGGAGCGCAGAGGAGAAGTGAGGGAGGGGGTGTGGGGGGTACAGAGGTGGCTGCTGGAGCTCTCTGCAGTACGAATCCTTTACGAGCGCCAGGGCAGAGCTTCTCCACAGACCACAGCCGCAGGACTCCCGCTGCAGCTCGGGGGATAACCTCTCACAGAAATACATACAGTATATAAAGAAGGAGAGAGTACTTGCTCACAAGACCACAGGAGAGAAGACAAACCAAGAAGGAGGAGAAGGAGGAGGAGGAGGTGATGAGGACTGGACCATGCTGTCTTCTTCTTGGATGAACAGAACTTGCGAGGCGCAGGCTCCTGGCGTTCTACTTTTGGAGCCCATTGAATAATTTATTTTCTGACTCGCGCTGATCTGTAGTTTGTTTTTATTTAAAGTTTAAGACACAGGTCCGGATTTTTGTGTCTGATCAACATTTTTCCCCGTCTGACTAAAAACTGAAATCTAGCTCCGTTTCCATAGCTGCCTCCGAGCATCACCACGGTGTGTGTGCGTGTCTGCGTGTGTCTGTGTGTGTGTGTGTTTCCTGCCTCCGTGTGTGTGTGAGCGTCACCTTCAGAATGAAACCTGTTAATAGTGGTTAGCTGGTCTTTTGGTGTAACTGTGTGAAAGCCACTATGCAGGCTTGGGTTTGCAGATTAAATATAATTTATGAAAGTTCTTACTTTTTTTTTCCTCCAGAGGGATCTCCTCAAAGGAACTTAAGATGTCACAACACAAAAACCACAGAGGCAGATCCTCCTCGCATTAAGAATCAATCCTAAACTCTCTCACAAAGAGGTTTCGCAGACACTTACAGACTGAAATCTCATCTTTAAATTTGGAGGAAACTTGGTTTTTTTTAACCCCTTGGTGAAGCCCCCATCGCCCCCCCCCCCCCGTCTCGACCCCAGGATGGCTGGCTGCTCTTGCCGCTGCAGGCAAGGGGTGCTCAAATTAATTCAGTCCCTGCAAAGATTGGTCTCTGGAACCCTCACAAAAGGTACAGTGGCTTTTCCACACTAACTCATGCTAACACTTCACATTTGTATCTTCACCTTAGTGTGATTGGAAACAGTTCATGTTTAGCAGTGTGTTGTTGTTTTTTTTAAAAAAACAACAACCTTGCAACACGTTTTCTTGTCAAAACAGACCATTTGCACCCCTCTACCGAGTTCTGTCATTGTCATGTGATCAAGATCAAGATTGATGTCCTTGTTCAAAACGTTTCCTTTTGAATTGTAGTCTACAGTAATTTAGCACTAACTCTACTCTTTTTTTCAATGATGCACAAGTGCTCAGATGTAATATGGTTTGATATGGAATTGCAGCCAATGTTAGTAACAGGAGCTGCCTGGTGGTGATTCGTATGTGTTGAACTTTGGATGCAGGGACAGTGTGATGCTCTGTACTGTAAGCGGTGCTATTTGGGCGGTGCTTACAGTATATTGAATAATCAGGTCAGATGCGTCAGATGAGGGCTGAGAATTTGTGGCACAGTCACATATAGTACATGCCAGTGAATCATAGAGAAATCTGTAGGAAGGTTCTGTTGCACAACAGCTTTTTTTGCTCATTTCCCACTGTTTATTTTTCATGTGAATCTGAAGTGAAACAATCTGAGTGGAAAGACTGGATCACCACTATATATATTTTTAATGTTTGTTTTTTTTATTACTTCCTACCTCCAGCACCCACACACCAACACCATTTGATCCTCCCTCACAATAACATATTCTGTTTAACTTTACGAAATCAAACTGTAAAGCCAAGTAATAAAACCTGCTGAGAGTGTATCTACATGTTCACAACCATTGGCTGTGTTAGCTATTGTGCTTTACTGGAACTAATACAGCCTGTTTATGGCTGCACAGGTATTCAAACTGGGTCGTGCTCTGCAGTTCCTTTTCTTTAATGTCTGCAAGCTGAGAGAATGTGTACAACTCTCCTTTTATATAACAAAAAAATACGCCAACAATCCCAGACCTACATTTACAGAAAAGTGCAACTACTCAAGCACTTGCACAAATTGCCAATGTGGGGGCAAATCTGACATTTAGCTGTAGCCCTGTGTGCGGGAGCAATATTTAACCTACACAGACATTGTATAATTTTCAATTAATTTCTTTTCTGTCCACCCATGTCTGGTTTTTGTTCTGTATTTATCTCAGTGGCTGTAATCTTGCCCATTTTGTCCTTAAAGTCTGAGTGGTCTGGGTTGAGAGTGAATCTTATTGAACATCTAATCCCTTGATAGTGTGCTTTTGAGCATGTTTTCAGCTTTTCCCTCCTTTGTGCTTCACCGACGGCAGCATGTGGTACTAACCTTTCATAAGGTTAAAACACTTTGTGCATTGGGCGGCACAGAGACTATGCTTTGATTCAGTTCTATAATTGAGTGCTGATAATTTTAATTAGGAGACTATCCAAAACTGAAAGTTCTAAATTCTCTCCAAAGGAGGAGCCCGTTGAGTCTATGTCTTGAATTAAAGTTTTTGGTTTTAAAGTACTTACTGAGAACTTTTTATTCACTGCATTTAATCTTTCTGGTCCTCATAACAATAAATCAGGATGAGCACATTTAACATTTAATTTTTTAAGGCAACAATCTGTCTTAAAAATGTTGGGGCAAGGGCAAAAAAAGAGTAGGAAAGTTTTGAAATGCTATAAAAAACACCCAATTTGACCGCTCCACCCTTAAGGAGATTCATCGGTGACAGGTGATTATTTGTGTATGAAAGAATCATCCTGGGAAAAATTGGGAAAGATTCACCACTTTGTGAAGATCTGCATGGGTTCAATAGTTCAAGAGATGCAGGACAGCATCTATGAATCCATAATTTCAAACAATTTCAAAGGATTTCATTATCAATACTCCATAAAATCATTAGCTTCAGGGAATCTGGAGAAATATCTGTACATAAGGGCACGTATGAAAACCACTATTGAATGTCCATGATCTCTGATCAGTCAGAGAAGGACTGCATTAAAAAGTTTTTTGTGATTTTCCGATTATATTACTGCATAAATTTGGGCAAACTTGAAAACCAGTTGGTAAAAATAGATTTCCGTCTGCAAATACTAGTTAAATAGACAAAACACTAGACAAAACACTAGCATGGGTTTTGGACTTGACTGGAATAAAAGTGGTTTTGTTTCAGCTCCATCTGAACTAGACCTCCCCGGCTCATGGTGTAGACAGTTGGTGACTTCCTCCACTTTGTGCTGGTAGTTTTATTACTGACAATTGCAATATCTTCACTTGCATTCTTTTAGTTTATACAAAGTGACTTTCAGCACTTGATGAGTGCATTCGGATTATACTGACTCTCACTGGTTCTCTGCAAAATGACCAGAGGAAGAGGAAAATCGGAGGAGGATGGGAATTGAAATATGAAAGATACTCTAGACCAGATGGTCTCTTCTATGAAAGAGTTAAAGACCGAGTTAAAGAGCGACTTTGATAAGTTAAGGAGTGACTTTGATAAGTTAAGGAGTGTCTTTGATAAAAAGCTGGAAGAAAAGCTAAAACCGGTGCTAGACGCCATGGAAGAAATGAAAGATGCCTACAATAGTATGCGATGTAGAAAGTAACATAATCTTTGAGCAAAGTAACATTAAAAATATATTCTAACAGTAGAATATACAGTGTTGATCCTTATCTTGCTCATCGTATCTCAGGCGTCGACTCTGCAGACTCTGCAGAGGTCCTGAATGCTCATCATATGCATGGAAGAATACATGAAAATATGCAAGAGCATGCATATTCTGCTTCACACATGCAAGCATGACAGGTGGACTGAAAAATTTAAGTCCCAAATCTCCAGAACGCACCTCTTCAATTTTGGCTTACTGTAATTTGCAGATTTGCATTTTCTTGCATTTGCTTGTGACACAAAACTCTCTGTTGGCCTTTATGATGCTCTTCTTACAAATACAACATTTACAGTATATACATTTTCAGACCTTTAGATCTTTCAGAATGGAGTGTCAGAGCTGCAGAAACATGTTTGTTGGTAGACGAGTTCTTCTAAGGTCAGTAGTGGTGATGTAAAGAAAATCAAAAGTCAACTCTGCCAAATGTGTTTTTTAAGCTGAGTAACGTGATTAGGACAAAACTCAATTTCAGGGATATATTTGGACGTGTTGTCGATGAAGGCTCTGGCTTCAGAGTATTTCAATTTCGTATCAAAACACAATTAAAAAATTAAAATTAGAGGTGTCCAGAGTCTCCTCCAATAATATGACTGACTCAGACGTTTTCTACGTTTTCATTATGCAACAAACAGAATAGTTTTTGTCATGCTTTCACATTGTACATCCTTTCAGAATCACTCTAACTGTTGTTTAAAGGAAGGGTTTCAAATGTAGTTGGGTATATACTATATATATGTTTTTTTTAAGAAAACTGAGAAGGCACCAGCTGGGAAAGGTGCCCAGTTTTAGTGTCTCCATAGGGAATCATTTTTCCACTATATGGGCAATTCAATGCTCTGCTGTTGTTTGTTTTAGGTGATGCAATTGTCTATTTTCATTGTTTGCAATTTAAGTCTACTGCTGTAGTCGTGGACCCATGTATCACGATTAACTACAATGAATGCAGTTATCATTATCAGTTATTTAGGGGTATGACAAAGTTAAAATAAATATTAACATTACACACAAGCATCATTCTGGGTTTACATTCATTTTTCATACAGACCGAGGTCCTACTGGAAGCAGCAGGAGTGTTGCAGAAGATTGAATCCGCATATCCGGCCCCATGCTGCTCCTGTCCCTTGTTATTACAAGTCACAAAGTCCTTTAAGTGCATAACCTTGCTGAAAATATTACATCATCCCACAGTGCAGAGACTAGTTCAGATCTCTGGCCTGTGTTCTACAACCATGTTTCTAACATGACTATAACATACAAGCAGTTATCCACCATCATCCTGCATTTGTTTCTTTTAAAAACTCTCCCCCTTTCCTATCATTTTGTTTCACTCCTCTATCCATTGATGTAAAAGCAGTCAATTGAAGCTGACAGTGTGTCTCTCTGCTTTTAATTTTTTACATCACCTCACTACACAGTTTTATGTAACCATCTTCTTCTAGATTTATTTTTATCTTAGTGTACTCTGCGTGCTTTGCCTTCATTGTTATGTTTCCTACTGTTTTTCAAGTTTTTGATGCAGTGAATAGTATGGTGGTGTTTTTATGTTGTATTGCATATATTTTGCTTATATATTAATTGTAATACCTGCAATTTATCTCAATTGGTTTAGCATTGAAAGCCCAATCCTCTGACACGAATCACTGTGCTCTAGTGCCACCTGTCGTCCAAAGTGTCACACTACAACAACTTTCCCAGTGCAGTACATAGTCGTGTCTTATTTCAGAATCCAGCACTGCTCTTTGCAGTATGCCCTTCTGTTTTTCCGTTAATTAATATGATAAAGCCTTACATTTAACTTATACTGGTAAATGTTATTGTAATTTTTTTCTCATTTTCCATAATAAATATAAATTAAGAGAATGATTGTACTGTAGGTCTTAAATACTGTAGATATTCTCTTAACTATCTGAAAGTGTCAGTTCAGGCCTCACAGATATAAACCTGTGTTGTTTTTTTTATAATATTTAATGAATAAAGTCAGTTTTCTACACATGACAGTCTTATATGTAACCAGCTTCTCTGAAATAGTACTAATAAATAACAACAACAACAACAACAACAATAATAATAATAATAATAATAATAATAATAATAATGATAATAATGCCAATAATAACATAACTTTATTTGTATTGCATTAAATGTAAACCTTTGTGTCATGCACAAAGTGTTAACAATGACAAAAGAACATGAAAACAGAAATACAATCAAAATGCAAACTTAGAAATAATAAATAACGATGAACTGTGAAACAAGGGTGATAATTGTAAAACAATTAAGCCAAAATGAGAATATAACCCAAGTACAGAGTTGGCATTTAAATTTCTTGGTTGACTGATATTTGCGGTATCGATGTCTTGTTAAATTTAGAGAAAAAATAAATCTGTTCTGTCACACATCTAACAAGTAAACAGATTATTTACTATACAAACACACAATTTATCTTCATAAAAGCTGAGATGTGTTTATTTTTATTGCTCTGATTCAGCTGTTACTCCAGTCTGTTGGTCTAAGTCATCTGAACTTGCATGGATTGATATTAAAAGATGATAGAAACATCGCAAATTCAGGTGCCGTGTCTTTCATGCTTGTCATGGGGCAGGATGACATGATGCAAAAAGGCAGTTCCAATTGCTCAACATCTGTCATGGGGATTACAGCTGGTCAGTTCTACTCATCCTTCCATCTGTAGGTGTATGTACAAGTGTTGTGTGTCACAGGCCTCCATTCCATATATGATGAAGACCCATGCTTTCTGATCCGATCTGATTTGATGATGTAGATTCTTCCAGTAGCAAAAGTTATGAATATTTGATGGAAAATGCAAAATCACTGATCTAAATGCATAACTGTCTCCAAAGCTGCAAGCAGCTTTATTTTTCCATGATAATATTCAAATGGAAGGGACGGGAATGTGAAATGGTTTATAAGCAGAAGGCATGACATAGCAGTGGGCATTTTGCCAGAATTATGCATGACTTTATGTTTAATTAATCAGTGCATGTTAAGTTCTTGGGCAGTCACACAAACCGTAAGCAAACACTCAGCAAACTGGATGCACACATGCAAACACACAAAATCACTTCCATACCAACTACTTGAATATATCTGGGCTGTCTTCTGTTATTCAGAGGACAGCCCAGAAAGCAAAATTTCAAGGCTTCCTTGAGTGTGAGAGAATGAATATTCAATTCATAGAGGACTACAGAGTTTGGACTTTCTCTTTTTTGCTCTATTTGTCACAGCTGTAACAGAGTGAAAGTAGAGAGAAACTTTCAAGCAACAAGAAAGCTGTAACGGCATTGAAAAATGGCAGAGCATAAATTTTTTAAAAGAAGAAAGGTTTTGTGAAGCAAACGCCCCCCCCCCCCCCTCTCTCTCTCTCTCTCTCTCTCTCTCTCTCTCTCACAAACACACACGCACACTAGTCACTAGTGTGCACCTCGTGGAATATTTAAAGAGACGAATATTCCGTGCTTCACTCCATCTACTTAGATTACCTCACATGGATAAGTGCTGCAGAACAAATCCTAATAAAATCTCTTCTCAGGCATATTTTTATTTGTTGGCTTCCTCATGCAACAGTGAATTATGTCATACAAATAGACAAAACACTGATAATATAATGAAAAATCACTTTTGGTGGGAACAAAGCTGCTTGAATTTTAATGCTTACAGCTTAAAGTTTATAGAGAATAAACATTACTCACATCCTCTGCTTTCATTCCCCAGCATACATAGTCCTTTTTTCTTAATTTAGAGAACATACAATGTTCCATGAAAACTAATTGACACCATTAAACACTCGAATGTTTTTAACAATAACAGTATTTTCTTTTGCCTTTGACATTACAACAGGAAAGAGAGATGGACTAAAAGATGTCAGCAGTGTGTGTCTGTAGTGGAAAAACACGCACAAGTGGGTTTCACAGCTAACATACAGGGTGATTATGGTAACAACGCACCAGGGAGTAAGAGTGCTAATTCAAGGCAGCATTTTACAGAAGTCATTATTAACTGCTGCTTGTGTGTGTGTGTGTGTGTGTGTGTGTGTGTGTGTGTGTGTGTGTGTGTGTGTGTGTGTGTGTGTGTGTGTGTGTGTGTGTGTCATGACAGTAAACACAGAGATAAGTAATGAAGATGTGTCAGATAGATCGAAATACATGGTCTTCACCTGCTCCCATCTGATTGTCAGCAGTGTTATTACTGGGTCCAGCATCAGTTACCAGCGCTCCACAATAACACGAGAGTCTGAGGAGGCTGGGAGCTGGAAAGAAGGGGGAAAGGCTGACATATGAGTGGAATGATGCACAGAATGAAGGGAGTGGCGCAGAAAGGCAGGAACAGCTTGTGTGTGTGTGTGTGTGTGTGTATGTGTGTGTGTGTGTGTGTTCAGAGGAAGAGCTCAGAACCAGCTCTAAGGAGAGACTCGTCCCTCATTGACAGACCTGTAACCAGAGGAGGAACAACAGGGGCAGAGCCCCTTTAAGATACAGAGCTGTACAGGCAGGAAAAAAAAGGACAGAACAACAGGCTGACAAGATCAGGAAATAATTACAGGACTGTTTAACTCTCTGGGTTGTTGACCAGACTGGTTTCCACGGTGACAACATGGGTGCTGTGGTGGGCACTTTGACCATGCAGACCAAGCAAAGGAGACCGTCAAGAGGTATGTCAACATTAGTCAGAAAAAAGACGGAGAAAAAAAAGGTTCTACGAAATCTATAGAATGGGGGGAAAATTAAGAAAACATTCAAAAAACAATGTAGACAAAATAGTAATAGCAATAACATATATTTTTACCATTTTTATTTGGAGAAACTATGATTATTAAAATTATGTCTGAAAATGGGAGGAATAGAGCAGTGAATGTATCGGTCAAATGGAACCAACTGGTATCTGCGTGTAAAGTGCATTAACCAAAAGAACTAATGCTAGTTTTTATTTGTAAATGTTTTATGCAAGAATTATTTTTTATTTTGATCAATATTTAGTCAAAGAAGCAGTAGCAGAGCTGTGATTGAGTGATACAAGACGTGTGGTGAAATACATGTATTGTGGTAATAATGGAAAGGTTACAGTGTACCGCGAAATGTGTCCTTGAAAATGAATGTGAGAGAACAATCTCTGTCCCTGACACTACATCGTGTGTGTGTGTGTGTGTGTGTGTGTGCGTGTGTGCGTGTGTGCGTACGTGTGTGTGTGTGTGTCCATTTGAGTGTTGCGCAGGCATGTGTGCTCTTTGAATGGGAGCAGAGGGAAGCAAAAGAGGGTTCATGTGAATCAACACGCAGCTCACATATCATACCTCTTGCTGCCGTATGCTTCAGATCCTTGTTGTCATGGAAACTGGGTTATTGGGGGATAAGAGGAGAGGTTGAACAGTTTTCCCCAGGATGAATGATGAATTTACAGCAGCATTAAATAGAGATAAATTATACAGACCAGTAGACAAAGCAGTCCCTCCGCTTTGAAATGAGACGGGATCAATCATGCTGGGATCTATCATGCTTCTTTTGATATGCAGCTTTTAACAAAAAGGGGAGGGGGGAGTCAATGAAGCAATGCTGATTTTTTTAAAGTCCATTAAAGTTTATCTTGTGTTACCAATACGTAAGATTTAATCGATCTAAGCGAGGGGATATAAGTATCACAACTGATAAGCGAGATGGGTAAAAGCCGGATGTTCTGTAATCTAAATCAAGTCACGGTTAGTGAACAGCACTGTGAAATTATTGTCTGCTGAATTTTTAAAAAATCTACAAAAAACGCCTCATATTTCGGCCCTTTTACTTGTATTGCCAGCAGCTACAGCCATTCCACACTGGAAGCATCACCAGTATGCAGTGTCAGGCTGGTCAGACATAAGTTTCAGCTGCTGACTTTTTATATTTGTTGTATTTATGGCTGTTTAGAAATTACAAATGTAAAACTGAGTAGTTCGGGTAGATGATGCCACTCTGATAACCTGGCTAATCTGCCATTCCCACACTTCTAAGTCTCACTAATTAAAATGTTATCTTCTTGATTTATTCTTATAAAAAAATTGCATGGGAATGTAGCACATTGTATTTTATGAGCCGGTCAAAATCTTGGCTGGGTGGTGGATATTTTTCTCGAGCGCTTTCCACCTTTTGAGGATTGAAAGTAGTGAGTGAGTAGTTTTATGGTGCATATAACATATTTTTAGCTTTAGAAGCCAAAATCAGATGAGCTGTTTTTCTTCTTTTCTAGAATTCATTCTGTTGCAAACACACGGACCTGCAGCATCTTAAAAACCAGACCTGCAAACCACTGCTGGTCAGAAGCTTTTGCAGCAGTTGTCATTATCGTCATGATAAAGTAGCTGTTGATCGATAAAATCACCATGTGACGCATACCTCTCCTCATTGCCTCCCTCTCTGTTTGATGATGGATTTTTTGTGGAGTTAATGCTCCTTTTTTAAGACCCCTTAAATGACATCAGGAAACTAGTCTGCATTAATGCTGCAAAATCTCTAAATTCACTGAAATGTTAGTCTTTGAGCCCTCCATCAGTTCTGACCCAGTTCAGGAAACACTATGTCCCTTTCCCCATTTGCGCACTAGAGTTCAATAATTGGTGTTTGTCTTTCATTTAAATCTCATTTCTCCTCCTCATTTAGCCTTTTCTCACACCTTTTTTCTTCACACTTCTCTAAATTCTTTTTCTCTCTTCCCAGTGTGTCACCTCTCCTCCAATCAACACCATCAACGCCTGTTTCCTTTCCTCACCCTCATTCCATATCATCTGCTTCAGATCACACCATCGCAAACACAACTTGACTGAAAGAATATTGCACCTGCTTTCAAGTACAGCAGCGCCCTTTGCCATTTGTTATTATGCTCTGAGATATTATTATTCATTAATGTGCAAAGTAAATTTGACACCTTTTTGATAATTAGTTTATCAGACTATTCATCACTGATCACATGTTCATGCTTGCCATCGATCATCCATGACAACGAGAGACAGGCAGAGTGCAGCAGGAGTTCAGAGGAAGGTTGAGAGATAATAATAAATAACCACATGCTCTATGTTCAGCTGATAACTGGCAGTAAATATTCTAACTATTCCACCCTCTAATAAAAATATCAGGGATCTAGCCTTATAGAGGGATTATACGTGCAAACAGCCAGGGAAGGGTGCCTCTTTGGCTTGTCTAATATTTTGAGGAAGGTATCTTCCAAATCTTCTTCTAAATTATATTATTTTGAAATGATCATAAATAAAATAGAGTCATAAACAGAAATCATAAAGTTTTTATAGTTGAGACTGCTCTGTAAGGAGTGAAATTGAAATTGATGTAATATGCTCTAAATGAAGATTATTCTTTTTTTTTTTTCTTTTTTTTTTTTTTTTTAATGCAAAAAAATTTAACCTAGATTCTCTTGGGAATGAATTTTTGTGGCAGGATATTCAGTGAAAATAGCGTAGGTAACGGATGGAGCTTCAAGCGTTCAGGATTCATCTTGGCATCTCTGCTAAATACGCTGAAAGGAAAGATTGTCATATTTATTTTAATTTCCTGCTTTTAAAGTTTGACTGCGCCGATAAGAGATGGTGAACACGTGACACTGCAGGACGCAGGTGGAGAGAGCTCCCAGGTGTTGCAAACAATTTTCATTTTTTTTACTCTTTTCATCCATGCTGTTGCAAACTCATATTGTTGTTTTCGAACTTGCATAGCTTTTTTTTTTTGTTGCTATTTGAATGGAGAAGCAACTTCAGCAGCGACTTATCACCACAACTTTGCCTGCTATGAATAAGAACGCGGACCATGTTATAGCGCCTTTGCTGGTGCTGAGGACACCGGCTCTGTCAAAACTATACAACTGAAACTGGCGATTGACATTGCTTTTGCACCCATTGCTGTCGTGATTGAAGAATTTACAGCAAAGATTGACTTTCAACATCGTCGTATTGTTGATCTGGAGCAACACGTGTCCTCATACAATGACCGGGTTGTGTCGCTAGAAAAAGAGATTGAACATCTTTCTTAGGGCCAACAAACAACTTATGGATAAAATGGAAGATTTCGAAGCCCGTTCCCGCCGTTGTAATCTTCGAATCATTGGCATACCTGAGGGGGCAGAAGGAGCTGATCCAATAGCATATATGTCCAACTTTTTCCGTGGATGTTTTTGGGATAGATGTGTTCCGGTCCCCACAGCTTCTGGACCTTGCTCATCAAATTGGCCCTAAACTATCGAACCCCAACGCTGCATTTTCCTGCAAAACTCTGAATCGACCATGGTAATGACAAACTCTACTTCAATTCGCCTATGGATGCGTAGAGCTGGTATGACAGTAAATTTCCCTCATGATAAAGTAAGACTCGGTCCTAAATATGACAGGGATCATCTAAGTTAATGTGAAGTCTACTTACATTATTACATTGTTGGCCTGCAAACTAGTTTCTAGAACATGCTTTTGATTTTCTATGGGACTAAAATTTTTGTTATTCACTTAACCATGGTGTGTGATCCCTGGTTTGGTCATTTGTGGTGTTTTTTTTTTTTTAATACATTTGCTACATTTTGCTGGCTGCCAACGACTTTGTTTAATGAGAATAAGGGTTACAGAGGTGAATGAGCGCTGTTGTCTAAGTTTTATGTTTGGCTAATGTATTGCTGACCTATGGCGAGTATGTTTTGTTTGATAAGAAGACATAGTTAAAAACACTGGATCATGTGTAATGTTCATCTGGGAGCCTCTTACCACAGATGAGATTGTTCTTTTTTGCTTCTTGCACCAGAGCTCAGAAAATGACTTTTCCCACAATTTCCCTTGATTGGGGAGGGAGATTTAGGGACTGGGGGAGGGGGAGGGTGTGGTTATTTGTGTGAATGTTTGATTTTGTTTTGCTTTTTTTTTTATATGTTTATTTTCCTATTTATCGGTTTTGATTTAAATTGGTTAATGCTTAAGTTATCTGATTACATGGTGGTTGCTCAAAGATTATCATGGTTAGCTGTGGCCCTTTTGGGTTTTTTTTGATGTAAGCATATACTGCATGCTGTATTTCTGTTTATCATTATAATGGTTCTTCTTTACTCTTCTTGATGTATGGTATGCTTGATTATGTTAAAGATGATTTATCCTTGAGATTCCTGAGTTGGAATGTGAAAGGTATGAATAGTCCTGTGACGCGAGCTAGAGTGTTCTCTCACTTAAAACAATTGAAGGTAGATGTAGTTTTTCTTCAGGAGACTCACCTGTGTGTTAAGGACCAACTTAGAGTAAAACCCCCTTGGGCACACCTTTTATTTTCATTCTAATTTTGACTCCAGGGCCAGAGGAGTTGCCATCTTAATCAACAAAAATGTACACTTCTCATATTAAGGTTACAGCTGATAAGAATGGCAGATATTTAATCATGGTGTGCTCTATTAACCATATGCCTATTTTTTTGGTGAATATATATGCCCCTAATTATGATAATGTGGAATTTGCTAAGAGTCTTTTAATGCAGATTCCAAACTTGGATACTCATTTATTAATATTTGGTGGAGACATGAACTGTGTTGTCAACTCTGTACTGGATCGATCCAGTTCTCGAACCATAGTTCCCTCAGCCTTGTCCAAGACATTTTGTGAATTCATGTTGAAGCATAAATACATTGATCCTTGGAGATGTAACAACCCTCAAGCAAGGGAATATTCCTTTTTTTCCCATGTTCATCACACATTTTCTCGTATAGACTATTTCTTTGTTGACGGGTCTCTACTCCCAAAAGTTTCAAACACAAATCACCTACCTATTGTAATTTCTGACCATGCACCCTTGTTCCTCGATATTTATTTGAATTCCCATCGTGCAGACCGGCCTCCATGGAGACTCAACTCCTTACTTTTATCTGATCCCTCTCTCTGTGAACTACTTTCTTCGTCCATTGATACTTTTCTCAAAATAAATAAGACTCCTGACTTATCTTACTCTATACTATGGGACACCCTCAAAGCTTACCTCAGAGGAGTCATTATATCATATGTTTCTTACCAAAATAAAATTAGGAAAACTAAACAGCTAGACCTTTCCAATGCCATGCTCAATATCGATCATCAGTATGCACTGAATCCATCACCTGAGCTTTATAAACAACGTCTTAACCTTCAGACAGAGTTTGACCTCCTGTCAACAGGGGCAGCAGAAAGGTTACTGCTAAAATCTCGTGGTTCTTACTATGAATATGGTGACAAAGCCAGTCGTCTTCTAGCTCATCAACTAAAGCGTCATGCAGCAGGGCGCACTATTCTACAGATAAAAGGACCATCCAGTACATTAACAACTGATCCTGTTGAGATAAACAATATTTTTAAATCGTACTACTCTTCTCTTTATTCTTCTGAGTTCCCACCCAACTCTGACAATATAATGCAATTTCTTAATAACTTGGATACCCCCAATATAGACCCTATCCTCTCTGTCCAACTTGAAGCACCTATAAAATTGGATGAGGTTGTATGCTCTATTATGTCAGTGCAATCACGCAAAACCCCTGGTCCAGATGGTTTTCCCCCTGAATTTTATAAGAAATTTTATATTCATTTAGCTCCATTGCTTCTTTCTGTATTTGAGGAATCAATGAAACAAGGTTCACTCCCCCACACACTAAGACAAGCTTCAATATCTCTTCTGTTAAAAGAAGGGAAAGACCCTGATCTTTGTAGATCTTATAGGCCTTTCAGTCTTCTCAATACCGACATTAAGATTTTAGCTAAGCTGCTAGCTACACGCATCGAAAAGGTTCTTCCATATATCATATCTCAAGAGCAGACTGGTTTCATAAAAGGCAGACATTCCTTTTTCAATATCAGAACACTGTTGAATACTATCTACTCCAAAGACACAACTGAAACCCCTGAAGTTATAATCTCCTTGGATGCTGAAAAAGCTTTTGACAGAGTTGAGTGGGAATACCTTTTCACTGTTCTGAAAATGTTTGGTTTTGGGAACATATTAATATCTTGGATACGCCTCCTACACACTTCACCCCTGGTCTCTGTCAACACCAACAATATTGAGTCTGAATATTTCAGTTTATCTCGTGGCACTTGTCAGGGTTGTCCACCCTTGCTTTTTGCCATTGCTATAGAACCCCTCATTTTTGGGGATAACTCGCAGGGGTTTTGAACACAGACTTGCATTGTATGCTGATGATTTGCTTTTGTACATGACTGACCCTCTCTCTCAATTACCTAACATTCTGTCATTATTACAAAACTTCGGTTCCTTCTCCGGGTACAAACTTAATCTACAAAAAAGTGAATGTCTCCCTATTAACTCAAAGGCTCTTCTGCTCTCTCAGCCTGATCTACCGTTCCAACTGAATACTTATAGCATCAAATACTTAGGAGTAATTGTTACTCGTACATTGTCTGCTTTATTAGATGCCAATTTTACCCCTGTACTCAGTTAAATAAGGTCTGCCTTTAGGGCGGCAGTGGCTCAGTGGTAAAGTGGGCGGTAGAGCGGGTCGTCCTATGATTCAAGATCGGTAGTTTGATTCCCGCCCACAAAATACCCAGAGATGAGCTGTCAGTGGGAGGCGTCAGCTCACCTCCGGAGCACTGCCGAGGCACCCTTGAACAAGGTGCTGTCCCCTTTTACAAATTGCTCATTTGAGGCGCACCAAGAAGGAGCTGCCTGCCACTCTACCTCCCTTGCATGCCTACAGGCCCCCTTGTGTGTGGTTGTGTGTATTACAGGGGCCTGTACACACTAATATGCATGCGTGTGATTGAGACTAACAATAAAACTAGAATGTGCGTTCTTAATTTCCTTTCGGGGATTATAACAATGTATAATTTTTTTTTAAATTAAAATAAAAAAAAATCTAAAAAAAATTCAGAAATGGTGTAATCTTCCCCTGTCAATCTTCTTCTTTTCCTTTCGGCTTTTCCCTTCAGGGGTTGCCACAGCGAATCAATTGCCTCCATCTAACCCTGTCCTTTGCATCCTCTTCTCTCACACCAACTACCTTCATGTCCTCTTTCACTACATCCATAAACCTCCTCTTTGGTCTTCCTCTAGGCCTCCTGCCTGGCAGTTCAAAACTCAGCATCCTTCTACCAATATATTCACTATCTCTCCTCTGGACATGTCCAAACCATCTCAGTCTGGCCTCTCTGACTTTATCTCCAAAACCTCTAACATGTGCTGTCCCTCTGATGTACTCATTCCTGATCCTATCCTTCCTGGTCACTCCCAGAGAGAACCTCAGCATCTTCATCTCTGCTACCTCCAGCTCTGCCTCCTGTCTTTTCCTCAGTGACACTGTCTCTAGACCAAACAACATTGCTGGTCTCACCACAGTTTTGTACACCTTTCCTTTCATTTTAGCTGAAACTCTTCTATCACACATCACACCTGACACTTTCCTCCACCCGTTCCATCCTGCCTGTACACGTTTCTTCACCTCTTTTCCACACTCTCCATTGCTCTGGACTGTTGACCCTAAGTACTTAAAATCCTCCACCTTCTTGATCTCTTCTCCCTGTAACCTCACTCTTCCACTTTGGTCCCTCTCATTCACACACATGTACTCTGTCTTACTGCGGCTAACCTTCATTCCTCTCCTTTCCAGGACAAACCTCCACCTCTCTAGCTTCTCCTCCACCTGTTCCCTACTCTCACTGCAGATCACAATGTCATCTGCAAACATCATAGTCCATGGAGATTCCTGTCTAACCTGTCAGCCTGTCCATCACCATAGCGAACAAGAAGGGGCTCAGAGCTGATCCCTGATGCAGTCCCACCTCCACCTTGAACTCCTCTGTCACACCTACAGCACACCTCACCACTGTCGTACAGTCCTCATGCATGTCCTGCACCGCTCTAACATACTTCTCTGACACTCCAGACTTCCTCATACAATACCACAGTCCCTCTCTGGGCACCCTGTCATAAGCTTTCTCCAGATCTACAAAAACACAATGCAGCTCCGTCTGGCCTTCTCTGTACTTCTCTATCAACATCCTCAAAGCAAATACTGCATCTATAGTACTCTTTTTTGGCATGAAACCATACTGCTGCTCACAAATGCTCACTTCTGCCCTTAGTCTAGCTTCCACTACTCTTTCCCATAACTTCATTGTATGGCTCATCAGCTTTATTCCTCTGTAGTTGCCACAACTCTGCACATCTCCCTTGTTCTTAAAAATGGGCACCAGCACACTTCTCCTCCACTCCTCAGGCATCTTCTCACTATCTAAGATTCTGTTGAACAACCCAGTCAGAAACTCTACTGCCACCTCTCCTAGACACTTCCAAACCTCTACAGGTATATCATCAGGACCGACTGCCTTTCCACTCTTCATCCTCTTCAGTGCTCTCCTCACTTCATCCTGACTAATCTTTGCTACATCCTGGTCCACAACAGTCACCTCTTCTAGTCTTTGTTCTCTCTCATTTTCCACGTTCATCAACTCTTCAAAGTACTAATCTTCCCCTGTCAATGCTGGGTAAAATTAATGCAGTTAAGATGAACATTCCACCAAAATTCCTTTATCTTTTTCAATGCATTCCTCTGTTTTTGCCAATATCATACTTTAAATCCATTGATCAAGCCATAATTTCTTTTATATGGAGTGGAAAGCCCCCTAGGATCAGGAAGTCCCTCCGACAGCAGTGTTCACTTAGTGAAGGACTGTCTCTGCCAAATTTTATGTATTATTACTGGGCAGCAAATATTACTGTTTTTGGTACATAACCCCCAATCCCTGTGGTCCCAACTTGAGTTGAGGTCATGTGTGTCTTCCTCTCTCCCAGCTCTCCTATTCCCATCACTTCCGACATCTCCCTCTGGTTACACAGACAACCAAATTGTCTGTAACTCTTTGAAAATCTGGTACCAATTCAGGCGCCATTTTAAGTCATTCTCTCCCTCAACGCTTATGCCGATAACCCATAATCATCTCCTTCCACCCTCTTTTCAAGACATTGCATCCCAGTTGTGGGAGAGAAACGGTATACAGACTTTTAATGACTTATACATAGATGAAGTCTTTGGTAGTTTTACAGAACTATCTGCTTCACATAAATTGCCAAAGGACACACTCATTGAGATACTTACAATGTAGGAACTGTGCTTTCAAAATGTTTCATGGCTTCCCCACCAAACCCTCTAAGCATCCATGGGAGAACCTCTTTAATTTCCGACCCAACCAGAAGTCACTTGTCCCCCGTATTTATCGGGATCTTCTATCATTTAATCCAGAGCAGTGCTCTAAAACCGTTATCGCCTGGGAACAGGAGTTTGGTGTGGAATTCAAAGAAGGCTTCTGGGAGAGAGCCATCAACACAATACATAACTCTTCATCATGTCCTCGTTTGAGTTTGATGCAATTTAAAATTGTTCATAGATTACATCTGTCCAGTTCAAGGCTATCTAAAATATTTCCTGACACTGAAGACATCTGTGTTAGATGCAGAGGTACTCCTTGCCACTTCACCCATATGTTCATATCTTGCCCGAAACTTGATCATTACTGGAATTCCATCTTTAAAATCCTCTCAGAAATTTTAGGAGTCACTCTGGAACCATGCCCAATTACAGCTATATTTGGTGTTCCGGCCATACACGTCCTTAGTAACATCCAGGCAAATGCTGTGGCTTTTATAACTCTACTGGCTAGGTGTAGAATTTTACTTAATTAGAAATCACCACAACCCACCCTTGTATCTGTTTGATTGAAAGACAATGTTTTTTTTTAAATCAGAAAAAATTTAATTTACGCTACTTGGGGACACAAGTAAATTTTTTAAACAGTGGTGTTCTTTTATACAGTATCTTACAGATTTACAAACCCTCCCATAATCTGAGTTTTCTTTTTTTTAATTTTATATGCCTAGCATGTACAGGACATATACTTATATCAATTATTGGGCAATGCTAACCCCTCAACTAAGGGCCGCTGTTTTCCAGATTTTACCCTATACTATCCTGTGGCCGTTATGTAACAATATACCAATGTAATCTGCTTAAATTTATCTTTTTCTTTTTTTTTTTTTGTTTTTGTTTCTGTTGTTGGGGTTTTTGTTTTCTGTTTGTTTTTTGTTTGTTTTTTGTTTGTTTTGTTTTTGCTGTTGTTGTATGTGTATCTGTATATTTGTGAGATAGGCTCACCTCTATCTTTGCACATGAGTTGCGTTATTATCTTGAATTTGTGAGCCTATTATGTGAAGGGAAGGGGAAGGGGCGGTTGGGTGGGTGGGAAGGACTTTTTTTTTTTTTTTTTTTTTTTTCCTTTCTCTAATTTGCATTATTGTACAAACTCTTTTCATAACTTGAAAAATTAATAAAAATACCTTGCTCAAAAAAAAAAAAGTTTGACTGCGCCAATTGTTGCTGACTAAGCTGCAGTTCAAAGTTTGCACATTTTTCCTTGGTGTGTGCTGCTGCCAGCAAATAGAATAAAGAATTCCATTGAGCATGTTTTGCTGTTTTCTTGTGGATATTTGCTCATGTCTGAGACTGCAATCATGTTTGTCAGTGTTGCCATGTTACTGGAGACAGTCACAGAGACAAACTGTTGCCTGCAGCAGAACCAGAACCCTTCATATCATCAACCGCCATCCATCTTCAGGGCACCCGACACGCCGCATTGCCATTAATAAAACCTCTCAACTCCTGAGGGGAAGGCGAATCCAGCTCTCCTTAACCAGTCTTTTTATAAACGTTCTTTTCAGCTGTGATCTGCTTTATTATTCCACTGCTCATCAATTTTTCTGATATGCTTCTTGCCAACTTGCCGTTTTCAGGATTTGCTGAGTTGCCTCTTTCCACTGAATTTAAGTTTTGTCATATTTCTAAAGACGAGGTTGAACAAGGCCTGCAGACATCCTGACATGATATTTAGCATGTCTTTCTTTCTCTCGCTCTTCCCCCAGATAAAGGAGACGACGAGCTCGAGATGACAATGGTGTGTCACAGGCCGGAGGGCCTCGAGCAACTGGAAGCACAAAGTAACTTCACCAAACAGGAGCTGCAGATCCTCTATCGGGGCTTCAAGAATGTGATTACACACTTTCTTCATCGTTAAATTATTTTTGGTGGATGTATCACCATTTCTATGTTCATTCAAAACACTGTTCTGCACAATACATCCAAACCACAGCTATGAACGAAATCTTATAAAGTTTACCTCAATTAGTGACAAACTTTCATAATGGTAAGATTAAAAAAAATAATGTAGTGAAGCGGATGGGAGTGTTTGTGGAGTAGGTCTTGTTGTGTGGTTCACTGACAGAATTCATTCTGGGGAGTTTCATGACATGGTGACACGTCCTAGCCAACCTACATCTGGGAATTCTCAAATGTGCAAAATCCATGTACGATGTAGTTAAAGGCAGTACATAATCATAACAGTAATCACATACTTACAGGACTGTATGAATGTTGCACTAGTGTGCAAATGCAATCTTATGTTGTTTTCATACCAAATACATAATTGCCAGTAGATGCAACTTCCCACCAGATGACATCAATGATGAACAAATTAATTTTAAAAAATGGACTGCATGAAAATATTTACGAGTTGTTGGGGTTTTTTTGGGTTTTTTTTTAATCAACAGGAATGTCCAAGCGGTGTGGTAAACGAGGAGACATTCAAACACATCTACGCACAGTTTTTTCCTCACGGAGGTACAGTGTTTAGAATTTTTTGAATTTCCTCTGCATTGCCTTGACACTTTCAGACAACAAAACTCACATTATCATCTCTGTGTTGCAGATGCAAGCATGTATGCACATTATCTTTTCAATGCATTTGATACTGCAAATAACGGTTCTATCAAGTTCAAGGTAAAGATAACTGCATTCTGTATAGAATATTACTCGTTATCTACTCCTATAGATTATCAAGCATTGTCTGTCCTGTTGCTTCCAGGACTTTGTAACAGGTTTGTCTATTTTGCTGCGAGGAACACTGAGAGAAAAGCTTGAGTGGACTTTTCACCTTTACGACATTAACAGAGATGGCTACATAAGCAGAGAGGTGAGAATGTGATTGTTTCATTGTACTCAGTACTTACTGTATTTATCATCTGTCTCACCACAATGTAAATCCTCTCTCCTTTTAGGAAATGACAGAGATTGTGAGAGCCATCTATGACATGATGGGCAAATACACCTACCCTGCACTAACAGGAGACGTCCCACAACAGCATGTGGATGCCTTTTTTCAGGTTAATTTTTAATACATAAGAATAATATGTCAAACAAACAATTTTTAGTCAATATTCTTTAAGCCCGTTCAAGAGACTCATTGATAATAAATATTATTACATTTTATTTTTATTCACAGAAAATGGATAAAAATAAGGATGGTGTGGTGACTTTAGAGGAGTTTATCATAGCCTGTCAGGAGGTATGTATTGTGTTGCAGTTATTACTGCATTTAATTTTAGGAATACATTAATATTCTGAATAACAAAAATGTGACCACATGCACCAAATTAGGAGGAATAAAATGGCAAATCATAAAGGAAGTTATTTGTAAATGCCCTCAATGAATTTGTTAAATGTCTGTAATTATCCATTTTAACATTGACTTAATTCAAAAGTTACGGTAATTGTTGACTTTTAAATTGAGCACTTTTGTCCACTTCTTTTTTGTGGATTACTTGACTTGTATGTGCAATAATAATAAACCATCATTAGTTATAATTAACAAGTATGAAAATACTTTATGTAACCCTTATCATAATCACAGACAGGAAAATGTGTATGCAGATATTTATGCTTATTTTAAACATGTTTGATAACAAAGAAAAATATATAGATGTGATTTATGTTTATAAATGCAAATACTCCATATTAAAAGCCTCCAGCGAATATTATGTCTTCCAAAGATTTGAAACACACTCATGTCCTGTTAAATATGCAAATAAACAGAAATGCAGAATTATACAGAAATTGTTTTCATGTATCTTATGCAGCATGGCAGACTGTACATGGCAATGCTAGACTATACATGAAGACAATACATTGCTGGTTATTTGCATCATCCTGCTGCAAACACTTCTCCCTCTCCACCCCTCTCTCCTCAGGATGAAACCATGATGAGATCCATGCAGCTGTTTGAAAACGTGATGTAGGATAAGAGGAGATGATGGAGACAAAGTCGGGGAAAATGAGAGGGCTTGGTGTGAGTGTGTATGTGAGTGTGTATGTCTTCGCTTAGATTGGATATGTGCAATACATCCAGTCCGTCCTCCTCTTCCCATCTCTTCCAGCTGGTGTCTGGATATAGCCAGAATGCCCCCACAGTGACCTGCTGAAGGGACTTGACTGGAAGGCTTTTATCACAAATCAAAATGACTCATCCGACAGACTCAGACATAAAAGACATCGGTTCTGTCTCGTAGATCGCGAAAATGAAGAAGCATGTACATTTAAAGGCTGCTCCCTACCAGCGACAAGCTATTGTTCAACCAGCGGAAGTTTTTTTTTTTTCTTGAAAGAAATGCATGCTTCTGCAGATTAATCATCTCCTAACATTTGTTACCATGACAATGGGAATCTGGCCATAAAGACTTCTGCAGCTATATCGTGCATTGAGTGACTGATGGATTTGGAAATATTACAGCATTTTATATGTCATGTCTTTGTTTCACAGCTGCAGCAATCCTCAGTCTTTGCGTTGACCTGGCTGTTACTTGCTTGCTAAGACTGTCTGATGTATTGTCATGAATCTCAAACTTATAGTGGAAAGTCAAACAATTTTGAGACAAAACATTTTGTCTCATATTTTTTGTGTCTTTCGTTTCCTACTTGAACCTAGGAGTGAAAAGAAAGAGCACTTGGATTAATTCTGTTATATTTTCACCTGCTGCTTTGCTTCATATGGTCAAATGAATGTGTCATAAAAAATGAAAATTAATGTGAAAAATGTGCATAAATTTTAGAATTCATGAAGTGCCCGCAAAACAAAAGTGTTAACTGATTAAAAAAGAAGCCAGAAAGAGGATTGTGATCATCAAACATTTAACTTTATTTGCACCAGTGATGGTAGGTCAAACTGTAAACTGTGAGATACAGACAGTGACGACAGAGTAATATTTGTATAGCTTAATGAACAGTTGGGAGTTGCTGGGCATCCTCATGAGATTCCAGTCAGATAATATTTCATTTACTTCTGCAGGGAAACATCATTGTATGTCAGGGCTGTTATGTGATGTTAAGACAGCTCCATCAGCATAAGTCAATATTTGGCACAGCACTACATCCATCCCAGGTCTATGATGTCACACTGACGTACAAGTACAGATAATACAAGGTGACACTTGCAGATAGTGTTCTGTGAGTCAGAGTATATCTGAAAGCATTGCCATATAGAAATCTCACCAGAATAAAGCAGTTCAAGCACTAAAATATTAATCACCATTTTTTTCCACTACGGCTATTTTCTGCATCGTGCGTCAGTGTGAAATCACAGCCTCTAGTCTGTGATGTCATGTTTTGGAGAAGATTTGTACAATCTCACAACTTTAATTCAAAGCCATAAAAATAAATTCTTAAACTGAGTGGTGTTTTATTGCTACAATTGTTTTTTTCTTTACTGCAATGGTGTGGGTTTTGTCACAGGGCTGCAGCATTTATCATGCAAGTTGCCTAGGGTGACTCTAATTACAGGATACAAGGCACCAACTACTGTACTACCTGTGCAAAAATTGGCTTCCATAAACTGTCAGTGACTAGATGAAACCTCTTTCCGACCATGAAAGCACGCAAACAAACCCAAACTGACACTGAAATGCAACCACAAATGTTGGACCACAGAACTTGTGTTGTCACGTGTCCAAGTTTAATGTCAGCAAATACAGCATTGGTAAAAAGACACCAGAACAAATTTAATTGTCTTCTTAATCTAATATTTTCTGCAATTTTTGTGTTAATGTATACAACAGAAAAAATTACCCTTAAAAAAGCATTGGTTTTACTTCTTGTTTTTTGTGTTATATTGTACAAATTCTTTACACTGACAAATGGAGAAAATTTTTACAGGTGGGCTGTGAGTGTACTGGAGTCAGCGGTGACAGTGAGGAAAAAGTAAATTGTTTTACATTCCAGAACCACCTCAGGCATGATGAAAAGAGTGAATAAACGTAACAGATTGTTTGATGACTATTTATGTGAATTAATCAAAGTCTCCAAATCACAACCAACACCTTATTAAGGATATTGGGTTAACATTTTTGTCTTTGTACAAATTAGTTGACGACTAAAGAGACTCCATTCAACTAAAATAAATCGAACGAGAGAGAGATTTTTGATTTTGGTTTTTAAAATCACGTTTATTCATAAAAGCCAAATTACAAGATAATCAAAAGAGAGCTACGCAAACATGAATTCACATCTCCAAAGCAATGGTAGGATTTTCAACAGTACCGTTGTTTCCTGAGCAAAGAAAAAATCTAACCTTTTAATAATTATCAAACTAAAAACAGAGGCTCCTGTCTCCATGTCCCCTGCTCCATTCACATTCTAAGTACTGTACTGTACTAAACAATTTTAAGACAGCCAGAGAGAGACCGTCAGTGCGCTATACAACCAGTGGATGTCGCTGTTTCCCGTCCACGTGTCTGGTAAACTCCCTTCTCGGTGTGACTAAAGAAGAAGAAAGGAGGCAGCATCTCGCGTGTTCTGTGGTGGCTAACACATTAGTAGGAGTTCGTCACTCTATCACCTCACTGAAGCAACAAGTCGGTGTGCTGCTTAATTTACAAGATGAACGGTTTAGACGAGGAACAAACGTCACCGCAGACATTTCTTTACGGTGAGATATTTCTGCCTGTCATTTTATTGTGTAGGTTTTTTTTTAAATGACTTCATGTTGGACTGCTGTTATCAGGATCATAAACCGATTAAATTCAACTGTTTAGCCACACATTTCACTCAGCCACGGAGGGCCAAGTTCATTTTTTCAGACCTTTTTTTTTTTTTTCCCAAGTTTAATTATGAAATTACCTATTCGTGTGCGTGGGTACAGACTACCCTGAATCAGTCATACACGTGTCTGTCGATCAACATGGCGGCGCCCATGTTCTGTAACGTGCCTGTATCTTTTAAGCGTACTTTTTATAATAAGCAGTTGACATTTTGGGTAGTGTAGTTAAATTCCACTTTGATTGAACGCAGACTTAAAATTAGACGTGACGTTTATTCTTAAAAGTCTTCCGGAAAGACGTTCAGCACGTGTGTTCTAGCGCGTGCGGAACTCCAGGCGTGTCTGCCGTAGGACAGACATCCTCCAGATTTTCATTATTAGCTATCATTAATTAGTTGCCACTGAATAAGTTATGACGTCACTGTAGCAATTTTTTTTATTCGATTTTTGTAAGTTAACGTCGTTCATTCACCTTTTTTCGTTTAGATTAGTAAAAACGTCACATTTAGACATGATTGAGTTTGTGTTGAGTTCAGTGGCCACAGAAAATACAATACTGTAATGTATTCTAAAACAAGTCAGAAGTCATGAGTTGGTTCAGACAGAAATAAGAATATCCTCCACGCCGCACATTGGAAAACGACATAAACCAAAAAGAGCATTTTACAATTCTATCTTCTGTTGTTAGATGTTTCAAAACACAGAATCTGCACCACATGAGTTCGATGTTGTTCTTATCTGTTTTTACTCAGTGGCTTTCGGGCCATGTGGAAATTTTTCAGATCTGTATGGCTCCCTCTTCTGTGAATTTGAACTATAGTACGTTGCGCCATCATTGATGTCCTGAAACATTGATAGGCGGATGTATGTTTGACTGTTCCGATTTGGGTATTTTCCATAATGTGTTGCTTTTAATATATGTATATTTCATAAGGATGCGTACTGGAAGCTGGAAAGGAAGCCGTGTTCAATCCTGAGGATGATAACTTTGAGCATCAGCTAGATCTGAGGATGGTAAGGACCCTATGATCCCAGGTCACATATAGACAAATACATTTACACTCACACAACCCTGTGGTTGATCTACTCAAAAACAAATCAAACACCCAAATGTACTACAATCTATTGGAAGTACTTGTTTAAAGCCACATCACAATCAACTTGTTGCACTGCTATTTTCAGGTCTGTGTCGACCCCAGCACCAAGGATGAACTTCACACGGTGGAGGTAGAAGGACAAGATGCAGAGGGTCAGAAAGTCAAGGCAGTGCTGGCCTCACTGAAGCCCTCTACTCTGCCAAGTGTAAGTAAATTACTTCTCATATGCCTTAGCTGTCAGGTTTATAACCCCTTCAGCCACCCATCAAGTTCTAAGGCTGTGCTGGTTAATGTCCACTTTATTTTCCCTGTGGGGAAATTTAACTAATAACAAATAGGTTTGACTTCTATGTGTAAACTGATTTTCATAGTTGATATGCTCCATATTCAAAGTGCACCCAGTTGCTCATGAGTGCAGCTTACATTATGGAAACTGAAATGATTTTTGCAGGTGTGTCTTGGTGGTTTCTGGCTCGCACCCCCAGCAGTTCTGCGTCTGAAGGCCGGCCCTGGTCCGATCCACATCTGTGGACAACACCTTGTCAGTGAGTATTAAAGACAATACGAATGATAAAACTGGCCAGAAAAAAGCATGGGATTTAATTCAAGGATTACTCACGCTCATCTGCCAGCAGTTCTCAATTAGTGTTGTGAATCTTTTTGGTTTTATTAACCATTTTACTCTTCCTAAATTGTTAAAGTGATGGATGATGATCAGTCTTTTGAGGAGGAAGAAGAAGAAGAGGAGGAGGAGGAAGAAGAGGAGGAGGAGGAGGAAGATGTGCCAATGTCAAAGAAAAGACCTGCTCAGTCTCCTGCTGCCAAATCTCAGGTTAATGTTGTATCATGATTAAATTTTCAGTTTCAATTTCAGACCAAATTCAAATGGCCATGACCCACTTCTATCTCTGGCAGAAAAAAATTAAAATGGACATAGAAGGTGGTGATGATGATGAAGAGGAGGAGGAGGATGATGATGAGGAGGAAGAGGAGGATGAGTGAGTATTGAGTTGCAAATACAGATTTTAGCGTGTAAATAACATCAAAATGTGTCTGTGATAACTGTTGAAAGCATTTTGTTCAGATTTAGACGAATGTTATTTTTCATCCACCATTTCTTTTTCAGAGATGAAGAGGAGACGGAGGAAGACCAGTCACCTGTCAAGGCAAGCACTCGTTCAAATATTTGCGGATTCAGCGTTCAGAATGTGTTGCTAGTAACCACCGGATATATATTTGTTACAGGCCAAGCAAAAACCATCCAAACCACAAGCCGCTGCTCAGAATGGGAAGAGCACAAAACCTAGCACCCCAGCACCAAAGCAGGTTAGTTTTTATAAACTGTCCCTTTTTTGACCACAATATTTCTGTGCAGTCAGAAGTGGTTGTCATTATTTTGTATTTTAAGGATTATAAATGCCTTTTTATAGGAAAAGACCCCGAAAGGTAAAGGTGGTAAAGTTAAATCTCCACTAACTCCAAAAGGGAATGCATCACTTCCTGAAGTTAAAGCCAAGCTGATAGAGGCAGTGAAGAAGGTTGGTGTCCTTTTTGCTCCACTTCTTTTTTTAATGTCATCCATGACGTGACTAAAATTGGCATGCCCACATATACAATTGCTCATTGACTATTATTTTACTATTTTACAGGGAATATCATTACCTAAAGTCCAGCCTAAGTTTGAGAACTTGTTGAAGCAAAGCTATAAAGTCACAGAGGCAAAGGTAAAGTAAAAGTTTGTAGCAATTCAACACTGTTAAATTGAACACATGCACATTATTGTCCTGAATTAGCTTTTGTTTTAAATGTTACTGTTTAATTGTTAGTGTTATTTAAGTTTTAATTTAGGACACTTCTTTTTCTTTAGTTTGACATTTTGAGAACACACCCATGAAATGAAAAAAAAAAGGTCAATTTTGCCATTTCCAGACGTCCGTCATAAACTTCTATCGAACTGGAATTTCAGATTGTAAAATTTTTATATGTAGACTTACTCTTTATATATACCACTGGAGGATTCCAAAATTACAATATCATACACAGGAGAAATAATTTAAAGTACAGAAAGAGTGATGTGTACAGGAAAAAGCTAAAATGTTCTCATTTGATAGAGAAATTCTTATTTTGCAGCTACAGCATTTCAACAGTTTTTTTTTTTTTTTTTTTTTTTTCTTTTTTAGGATATCGCAGAGCTGTGGAAGTGGCGACAGGGCATGAAGGAATCCAAGCAGTCTCCATAGTTTTATCTCATTTTATGACTTGTTCCCACAGCACCTCTCAAATTTTCTAAAACCAAACTCTGTGCCTCACATTTTTGATTCACACGTCATTACAGTAATTGTCTTTGTTGTCCCACCCTACTTGCCCTCCTGTATGAAGAGACTGCTGGTTGTAGGGTTACATCTCATTGTCTGTCCTCTATTAATAAGGCAGGGACATCTGTGGTTTAATAAAACTTAAACATTACCTTAAAAAAATCATTTTCCTAAAAATTGTATAGAGATATTCACTAGATTGTTGCAGCAGGGTATGTCGGATAGCTGTGTTTAATTCCAATATATATAAATAAAGACTGCTTGTCCTAATTCAGTCAAGCAGAAAAGAATGCATCAAATTGTTCCACATATGTACAAGCACACACAGCCATAGCAATCAAGCAGCTGAAGAAACTTAGCAGCCAGTAAAACACCAGCTGATGTGATCATGGTTATTTCTTGCCTACAAAGCAGGCTGCAGCTGTGGCGGTTGCAATGTTGATATGAATGATATTGTATTGCATAGTCTGGTCACAAACAAAACTGCACTTTTGGAAAGGTTTTGAATGTTTATGCTTTTGTAGAAAATAAAAATCCATTGCAGTGCTGTCCACTTGTTTCAATGTAAAGCATTGTCAGAATTATTCTTTAAAATTTTATATTTTGGAAAGATTATCGTTGGTCATCACAAATGACTATATTCAATAAGTTGATCTGTTTCACACTGTTCAAGTAATGGGAAATTGTTTTAGTGGATTGTAGCTGCTCATAACAAGATTGTGCAGATGTTTAGCACTAAAATTCCTGTCTAAAGGAAATTAGAATGAGACACACTTTGCATTGTTCATTCCATTTTTGGGAAAATCAAGTAAGTTTGAACAGACAAGCCTAATGTTAAAAAAGTGGACTCTGCAAATGTCCATCTGTTCAGTGCATATTAGCTGCAGACATGTTTTCCTAATTTTATATGTCCACCTCTATTAAAAGTTCAAACAATGAAAGCTGTTGTGTGTCTCCCTTATAGACGGATGTGTTTTTGGTAACCAGGGTAACTCCAAACATTTTGAATGGACTTAATTGTAAATTGTTGGAAACAGACCCATGTAGAAGAATTGACAAGAGGCAGAGAATGGTGGACCAGAGCAGAATTCATTCAATCAGAAAGTTTGGTATTTGCTGTGAACATGATCAATTGGATCCAGATATAATCCAAGAAATACATAAAAGGATTTGTTCAACTAATTTGATTTCTATCTAAATCACGAAGTAGAAGGCAGTCAAGTGGATTGAATTTTATTGTTCATCAAAGCCAGATGTTTTGGGGTAATTCCAAAAATATTTTAGGTCTCAGTGACCTCAAGCCTGAGCTATTTTCTTGTCTTGTGCCGTTTTGGCCTCTAGAGGGAGTGCTGATGTCGTGAATTAACGTGGTTTCTACTGCAATTCGACCAAGTTGTGGAAAATAACTTATGTTTTGAACCCTTGTGTTGATAAAGCATTTTGTATACTCTAAGCATCTGGTAAACATCTAAAAAAGTAGTAATTATAAAGGCCAACTTTGTTGACCGAACAACCTGAAGATTGATCACTTTTGCAAAAACTTAATCAAGGGACATTGCTGTTTTGTATTTTGATGCATGTCATTTTAGCTTATTATTTTCTACTAGTACCATTATTAACAGTGTTCCAGGTATTATAGTGATGCATACCTTTGTTTTAAACAAGCGTTAGAAGAAGAAGAAGCAGCACACATTTCCTGACAAAGGACCAGAAATGTGCTAAAGAACTACATTTTCTATAGTGCATTTTAATAATCTGCCTTTAATGGAACTACTGTCCCAAAAGTGTACAAACATTAGTTAAAACTAAAATAAGAAAAATGTAATTTAAAAAGTTTTTGAAAAGTACACCATTCATTGAAAACACTGCTGATGACTTACACAAGAAAACACACAATTTTCTCTGTCCTCTTAGGTTAAAGCTGCAGTGACTTTTCTCTGATCTTAAATCCTTAGTGTTTTATTTAGTGTGGGTGGAGAACTGTCTTTAATCTGGATCATTTAGGTTAATAAGCACGGAGTGCGTAGTTTTCAATTTAAAAATATTTCCAATGCAGACGTGTTACAAAATAAATCTTTTGCACAGGACACAGGTGTGGGAATGTACTTTCATTTGACAGCAAATGAAGTTGTGAATTGAAGGACAGTAATAATGCTGCTTCCAGAGCACCCCTTCTGTGTGTTTTTACCTTTATTGGTCAATAGATGACCACATATAAGTGTACTGTTTAATATTAGGGGATAACAAATAGTGATGGACAGTGAAATGGCAGAACTGTGTGATGTTATGGCCTGGATTTAATGTTCCAACCTTGAATAGAGACATAAATGGGTGCATACAAGGGAAAGGATGGATGGGAAGTCTCATGTGAACCTATATCAGCAGACTGGTCAGATAGCTTAGCCTGAAAGAAATGTCATCATTATTCTTTGTACCAAACCTGAAGGATAAAATGATTTGAGAACAAAAGACAGAAAACTGGCACTAGATACCACTGACAAATCAGAACCTGAAGACAAGAGTTTAAAAATATAGAATTACAGTGGTGGTGTGAAAATAAATTTCCCAGACCAGTATTCACTATACTTTTACCATCTAAAAATAATGCACTTGTTATAAACTAATTAAAATCAAATACTGATGCACACCACAGGGTGGCAATCAAACCAAAGCAACTTTCATTTTGTTCGCCATTATGCTACAGTCCATCTCCATCTCTACTAAAAGATGGCTTCCATGCCATAAAAAGTGATATATCTGTGCTTCAGTAAGAGAATCAACTGCAAGTCTAGTCTGGTCAAGCTTGGTCAAAAATATTTAATTGTCCTTATGCTGGTTAATGGAAGAAAATGTGTTTAGGCATGACAAGCCAGAAAAAGTCAAAAAAAATTATTTTATTAAGACAAAAACATTGCAAAATCACAATTTGAAAAACAGATTGGATGAGGGCAGCGACAGCTACTGAGTTTAAAAAACAAAAACAGGAGTAATAAGACTTTTTATACAAGTTATAGTTACACAAGACATCAAGCTCAAAACATGTTGCTGTGACTAAAAAGAATATTGGCAATCTGAATTTAGACATTTTACTCCAGATGTTGATTAAAACATAATACACAGTTGAACCAGATTATTTGTCACATATAAATAGGCACAAATACATGGAAATAAATGAAGCAAATTAATTCTCAGGTGCCAGATGTTTAGCATATATGGATTCAGCCAGCACAGTAACAAGAGGTGTAATGGTTGTCCATTGCCACATCCAATTTCTACAGTCCACTCAAAAACACTATACAAATTATGTACCAAGCAGAATGTGACAAATCTTCTACACACAAAAGCTGTATAATATCTTTGATGTTCCACCTTAATTTTAAACTAGTGCTTTGCAGGTATAAAATAAGTGGCCACATACCACACAGTATACAAGTCAGTAGGCACCGACTGGAGTTCCACACAGGGCCAAGCCAATCATCTCTAACAAGTAAACAGATATTATTTAAAACCTTAATGATGTTTTTGTAAATATATTACAGTAACATCACAGGGTAACCCTGAACAAAATAACACAAAATAAAAACAGGTTCTGATCACCTGTTGGGACTCATCTTTTTCAACATTTCAATCTCTGGGTTGGACTGATAAGAATGTTCCAGTGTTTCTTACACGTTTAACACTCTAGTGCTTTCCTGCTCAAACGTAGTCCTTGTTGCTGGACGCTTTGGACATGGGATACCTTGGTGCAGCCTTCTCTCTTGGGCAGGACGCTGCCAACATGCCACCTCCAACTACCGCCAGGAACGCTCCAGCCCAAGCAATGAAGATGGCAGAGCCAAACTCGTACCTGTCATGACAAGTTATAGTAAGTCAGCAGGGTTAAGGAAGGACACGGAGCATGAGTAAACAAACCAGCTGATCAGAAGGGCTAAATTGTAATTGACTGGCATCTCTTCTTAAAATAAACAGACCATGTGGACAAGAAAGATTCATAAATGTTTGATTTCTAATACACTTACTTGGTATTCACTGGTGTGAAAGGGCTGTAAAAGGCTTGGATGATGTCATGAGCATACCAAGAGCAGGCAACAATTGCACACAAAGCTGTTAGAGGAGAAAAAAAAAGAAACCAATCACTTCCAACTGTTCACTGAAAAAACCAAAAAACAAAACTGACAGTTCCTTACATCCAATCAAGATGATAATGCCTCCAGTCATGGCAATGCGGGACTTGCGAGTTTTGTCATCTCCTCCACAGTTGGTGCACTTCATTCCCATGCAGGCTACGCCCAGGCCAGCCAAGGTTACAATAATGCTGACAATCATCAGAGCGCGAGTTGCCTGGAGGGCACCTGGAACAATGCAGGACAGGGTTAACCCATCAGTTATTGAATTTTCATTTACTTATTAACAAACTGTAAAAAAGGCCATGGGTGTGACATGACTTCACTAGACTCCAAAAAAAGCAAACAAAAAAACCCAACCAAAAACAGTATTTCCATTTTAAATGCTTTATAAATGATTTCCATGTTCACAACACAATTCAAAGCCTGTTTTTTCACTGAGAAACCACCACGTGGGAAAAGTCCTCTTCAACACAGTGGCTTCTGTCTCTTGTGTCCCTATTGCCACTCCCTTTAACAACGCACCACAGAAACCGGCTCTAACCGGAAGAGGGCATACTGAAGTGGGGGTGGGGGAATGTGTGGAAGGTTACAAGTCAGAAACAGGTCTGACCAGGTTTCACGTTTCATTATTAGAAAAAGAAGACACTCCCAATTTCAGGTGCTCACAGGCTGCTTTTCAGCAGGTGGACACTGCATAACTTCAGACCACCATCTTACCAGACTAGACCTTTGCAGAATGTGAGGAATGTGGTTGGAATCACATTTTCAACACCAGATATTCCTCAAACTCAAAGTGTATTTTAGTGGATTTTGGGCAGGTATTTCTGAATAGTTGGCCATTATTTGTGCCCTCACTCCATATCTAACCACAGTTTTAATCACACAATATATATCAGAGCTGGTTTGTGCCTATGTTTGAAGAGGCGATAAGGTGCATTGTGCTGCAGATATTATATCAAATGTTTTGATAAGCAAAAATTAAACATATTGGAGAAAAAAAATGGCCAGTATGTGAACTTTTATCCTGAAAATCAACAAGTACCTAGAATCATGTTGGTAAAAATGGCAAACGGCCTTATCGAGGAACCTCACAAAAAAAAAAAAAAAAAGAAAAGAAACGCCTCTCTTGACTTTGTCAGTTTATGCCTGCGGGTTGATCTATCAATCAGTCTCTCCTGAAGCATTTACAATGAAGAACCCAGCAGCCATGTTACCACAGACACGCTGAGCCTCTGCTTTATGATAACAGATAAAAAGGTGATGATAATAATGGATTTTAGTATTGTGACTGCTGTATTTTTCATACAACACATGGTTAAGAATAATTGTTTTGGCGTTCAAATAATGCCTCTCCCATTTGCTGTCTTTTATACCTGTCTGAGAAGCTGGTGCCTGTTGACTAAACAGGGGCCATACAGGTGTTTAACGCACAGCCGCCATTGTGGTGTAATCCAAGTCCCACACTGGAAATGGCCAATAGTTGGCTAAAATCTATGCGTTCAACGCAGACGAGGTCTCAGACTGTGGTTTAACTTCTGAGAGAATAAAAGCTCAGTTAATGAGTGACAAAACCGGTTAACCCAAGCCTCAAGAATCTGAGAAGTGCTTAATGGTGACGAGAGACCACTGAGGAAATAAATAAGTATTCGAAAAGGTGTGTGTTAGTCACAATAGGTCCCGCTACACGCCACTGCTTTTTACAGAAGCTCAAATTACAAAGGAAATGTATTTTAACCCGTTCCCTCTAGATATATTCGTTATAATTAAATTACGCACAGGCCTCAGAGTTTCGACCTTCAAGGGGAACATTGCTGCCTCCCTCCTATCAGAAAATACATTTTCAGACTCTTGTCGCGCCAAATAAGGACATGACTTACTGTTGAGCTGCAGGATTGAGTCGTAGACTTTGCATTGGATTTGACCGGTGCTCTGAAACGCGCAGGACATCCAGAGTCCTTCATACATGGCGATGGCTGTGATGATGTTATCCCCGACATAAGCAGACATCTTCCACTGAGGCAGAATTGTGCCAATAATCAATCCAATGAGACCCAGAAGGGCCAGGACGAAACCCAAAATCTGCAAACCCTTGTTGGCCATTTCAAAAAAAAAAAAAAAAAAAAAAAGAAAGAAAGACGACGTCCGGCCGCTGAGAGAAGGTACAAATTCCTCTTTTCTCAACACCTGACAGGTGTAAATTTCTTTGAAGATAATAAGGTTGGATCCTTTGCTATTATTTATATGCGTTTTCCTTGTCTTTATGGATTTTTTTTTTTTTTTAATCAATGGCTATGGTAAAACTACTAAACTCTGCCAGCTCCGGGACTCTTCGCGCACCTGTTCCTCAACCGCACCTTGAATTGGGAGGGATGAGCGGGAGCGAGCTTTTTAGGCGGTTTCTGTAACAGGTGGGCGGGGGCGCGCACGTAGTTTCGACTCATCAGACGCATCGGAGAACACCTGAAGTTTCATGACGTCACGATATACACGGCCGACTCAAGGGTCCAGTCATCTCTGACCATCACAATAGGACTCCTTCAGCATCCACGCCAATCCTAGAAATTGGAATCGCATTGGCATCATCGGTGTTTTGATTGTTGATCAAAATAAACATTTATTTACTATTGTTCTGAGTAATTGAACATACGTCAAATTCAACACCACAGTTTACAATTTTTTACAATTTTCTCTTGCTTGCGTTATATTATTATTTCTTATCTCACACCAGTAAAGTTTCCATGAGACCCCTAAATGTGAACATTTTTGATCAAGGTACTGTAAGCTTTATTGTTACATCTCCAAGTCTGATTATGTACTGTACAATGAAGAAGTGGAAGTGCAGAAGAGGAAGTTCCACAAAATTAAAGTATTATTGAATAACATGTCAGATGACACTGTGGAACTCAATCATAATCCATTTTACCCTTAATTTTTTTGGCCTATTAAGTAGTGGTAGCTGATAACTGAGATATCCATCAGCAGCAAAGGATCTGGCTGTTTAGACTTTAATCAACCAGAGCAGAAAGTTCTTTTCCACAGAACAATACCCGTGTGATCACAGATCAACAGCCTACAATGAGAGCAGAACAGCATAACAGTTTGAATGCAACCCAATTGTTCTGATAGCATATTATGTGTGTAAGTTATGAAGCATGTTTTGATGTGGCAGGATCGGACGGGAAGTGAAGTAGATTCTCTGAATAATATTTGTCGAGTTCTTTCTTCCATGTCATTTATGTGCTGATGACACCTCAGTCTATTGTCTGTTACTGGATAAAAGCCATTTTGATTATAAATCTTTTTTGCCAGACACATGATTTCTTGTACTAAAAGAGTTAATTGTCATCCGTTAAAGATAAAGTTGAATTTGAATCTCATACATTCTTTGCATATGAATCAGTGTTTGCATGTGCTAATGTTTATTAGCTCTTTTAGTTAATTGTAAAATCACAAATGTATATACATTGCCCGGCCAAAAAAAAGTCACACAGTCTAATATTTCATGGGACTGCCTGTAGCTTTGATTGCGGTGCACATTTGCCGCGGCATTGTTTCGACAACCTCGTACAACATCACAGCATTTATTTCTGTCCAGAATTGCATTCATTATTTGGCCGAGTTCTTGAATTGACGATAGGAGTCAAACCACTCTGCAAGGTCTTCTGCAGCACATCCCATAGACTTTGAATGATGTTAAGCTCAGGACTGTGGGGGCCAATTGATGTGTCAAAATGATTCCTCACGCTCCCTGGACCACTCTTTCACAATTAGAGTCTGATAAATTTTGGCATTGTTGTCCTGGAATATAATCATGCCATCCGGGACAAAAAATCCATTTATGGGATAGCCTGGTCATTCAGTACATTCAGATACTCAGCTGACTTAATTTTTTGCTGAATAATATTGCTGAGTCTAGACCTGACCAACCGAAGCAACCCCTGATCATAACACTGCAATTTGCTTATTGAAACCCAAACGACCGGGCAGTGTATAAAGATCATATTCTTCCACACATACAACTTCTGTGTTTTTTCATTTATTCAACGCGTATGGTAGGTCAAATAAATTACAATTAATTAAATAAACATGCCATGTCTTCTTCTGCCAAAGGAAACCAGATAAAACTGAAATGCTACCTTCTGAAACCAGGAAAAGTAACAAACCATAGCAGAGTGGGTCCGGGAGATTACAGGTTAAATGTGAAATCAGATACATGGGTAAAAAAAAAAAAAAACAGTTGAAGGTATTGTGTATTGTTACAGAAAACTCATCCATTTAATGGCATCTGCACCAGATGTTGTGCAGACTTCAGCCAAAACCATCACCAGTAAATAGTTTGAAAAAGTTTCCTTTGAATCAAAAAATCAAATTTAGTTGTGTGTCTCACTTACTATCAATACCTATATTCCTAACCCGCCCTTTGGACACATTATTAAGCTTGTAAACCCTTAAAAAAAAACTTTCTATTGCGTATTTCATTGCGTATTTCAATGCCTTTATTTATGATTATTTAAATAATCCTTAAAATGAAAACAAAGCATTTTCGTTAAATACTTAAGTAAAGGAAACACCTTTGTCTGGATGCTCAGCAATCCGAGATATAATCCAGTAAACTGGGTTTTAATGTAGGAGCATTGTGCCCTGAGGGAAAGCAGATTTCAGATGACAGTTGTCATGGCTTATTTCACAATGAAAAGATGACAGGAAATCCCAAGATTTCATGTCAACCTGCAGGGACATCAAGTCTTGGACACCACAATAGATAGTGCAGGATTTTGACTTGAGCTTTTGTGTTTTCAGAGTCAATCTATACCTATATAGCATCCATCATGCGTCATGGTCAAATGTAAAAGTATGAATGAATGAATGAATGAATGAAGAATACTTTATTTTACATTTGTACTTTACTTTACATACAGAATCAACTACATGCTAATATGACAAATTCTTTGTGTAAGAAGTCGATTTGACTTGGATTTTGTTATATTTTGATGTGAAAGGCCGGAAGCAAAAGCTTTGTGGCATTTTATTGAACAGCAGCGAAACCTAACACCATTAACAAGTAAACAACAGCAAAACTATTTCCCCGCCCAAAACCAGTTTACCGAATACAGATGTGTGTTCCAGAGATGGTACAACAGTGTCTAAATATACAACGTGACTGTCTGGTTTCAGGTTTACTATGAATTACGCAACAGGGTGCGTTTTCAAACAAAAGCCAGTTTGCTCTGAGTCATCATGTGCTGAAGGAGAAACGTCGTGAGGATGAGCTGATTTTTTTTTTTTTTTTTTTATTTACCCGTTACAAGTTTCTTTCTCTTTGAACTCGGTGACTCACCTGGAGAGAAACTGAACGAATGACAGTGAACGATACGATCGAAGCAGATTTATTGTGTTTCATAGGGCGCGTCCAATGTTTGGTCAGCTGTCTGAACTGTTGAAGTCAAAGCCATGGCAGAAATAAGTCCGGTTTGGTGTTATATTCGAACTGTATTGACCCCAGAGGAAATTGAGGGGAGAGTTAGAGCCTTTTCTGCTAAAGGGACTTGCGCGTCCCCGTGTACATGAGCGCATTTTTAATTTCAAACGACTGTATTAGAAGCGAAGCGCACCGAAACTTGTGAGCTGAAGGTTAATCTTCCTGAACAAGTAAGTAATCCCATGGAAGAAAATCCTGTTGATAATTTGTGTCGTCAATTTACCTCTTTTACCTTTGATCAGATGTTTTCCAGTTATGACTTGTCGTCTGACACTTCTGAGCTTATATTACCCTGATTGTAATGTTCTACTTTCATTTTATGGAGAAATCTTGAGTAAAGCTGCTTGAGGCTGGATGATGAAGTGTCACTTCTGGACTATGCTGCCACCTGGTTGTTGCTATGATACAGGATTAAATATACTAAATGCAGACATACTAAATGTAGCTTTTGCTCAGTAGAGTATATGCTGTTTATTCATTATGTACAAGAACACCAGAGGACCATACCTGAAAGCTGAAATAATGTACAAATTTGTAAAGGTATCAATAAAGACTCATGTTTGTTTATAACAAATTTGTTGGCTTATAGCTGAGGTGCACTTATTATTCCATTAAAATGTCTTTACTTTCTATTATGAACCAATATAGCGTGATAACAGTGAATGCTCTTATAAATAAAAAGTGTAAATAAAGAATGTCATCTAATAAACTCTAATGTGATGCAGCTATGTGACATCACATCAAAATAACTTTATTAGATTCCACCAGGTATAGTAGCTTGATTCAGACTTCAGATGTGACACGTTTGAAATTATCCTTTACATGAAGCAATGGTCCTTAATGACAGCTAATAACATGTTAAGTATTTATTATTTACACCTCTGTCTACTGTATAAGATGAATTTGAAGCTTAGAACTTGACCACCCCTGGCTTTTGCTCTTAGTTTTGTTCCTGTTTTTTTCAGTCAAATTTTTTTTTTTTTTTTTCCAAAAAGTAAGACTCTTCCACTGTGAAAGCCTCACCATTCTGTATCACATTGGTATGATAACCACCTAAATCTCATGGATTGCACCCTAGGTCATATCTATAAGTCTATCTCTTCAAACAATTTCATGAAAACATATCAAATAATCCTGCTAACAGCTACAAACAAACAAACACCAGCAAAAACATGACCCCGATGGTGGCGGTAAACATAGTTGAAAGACCACCTTGATTGTATGTAACTGTAGGGGTTCAGAAAAACACAATTAAATGCAACACTTCCACGTAAAAACCTTCAAGGTTGTGATTTTCCCACGTTTGTTCAAATTTACCATGTAGACGCATGCGATGGAAACATGCACATATGGGGTGTGGGAGGCGTAATTGACTCCTCCAGCTATCCTGAGAACTGTATTTGGTTTAATGCCTTAATCCTTAATTGCTACATTAGGAAACATAAAGCTCCATTCAGCCTGAGCACCGACTGCTCCTCTCTGTGTTGGTTTCTTGAAAATAATCTTAAATGAATGCATAAATCATGCTTCCATGAGAATGGAAATGTCCTTGTAAAGCGCGAGGCGGGTCAGAACAGGATAATAGACAGTCTGACCCTGACTCAGGCCACATCTCAGAGGGGAACTTGCTGCAAAATTCAACGACAGCCCAGAGCGCAGAATAATCAGCTCAGATCAGATGCCGCTCAACTTCGGTTTGTTCTGGTGCATGACTTGTAGCTTAATTATCCCAGTCTGTGGGACACAAACCATCATCCATTTACCACGGCTATCACGGAGGGATTGTAATATTTAATTGACTTGTGGGTTATGAACTAGAAGTAATTGCAGCTATTCATCTATCAGATACATTTTGGTGAAATAATCCTATGTTCTTTGAAAAGGCAGACAACTCTGCAGCAAATCAGATTCACGTTTGTTTGCTCATCTCAAATCAGACAAACTGTGAGAAGACTGTTTTCAGTTCTGTAGATTAACCTCAGCTTTTCACACCACTTTTAGTTCTTCATGTATGATGTGTGTAGTTGTTGCAATGTAAACTTGAACTGTCAATCTTATACTCTCATGTTTTACATGGATGTTACTGACAAATGTCCATATTTATATGTTCAAATTTTTTTAAAACCAGGTCCATCTTCCTGGTTGAGATGCAAAGAGGAGTGACAGACGATATGGAGTTTGAGAACTAGACTTATTCCACTTCATTCCCTTTTAAAAAAAAAGTGATTAAAATTAATATAATAGCCTGTGAAGTTACAAAAACTGTAGTAAGTAAAGTATTGTAGAAGTCACTGTGGCTGTAGGCTTTTTCCAGACTACATATTCTCTATTAGAAATGTCTTTTTGCTGATTACAACATCTTTAATGTTTGGATGTGTTTTTTTTTTTTTGTTTATTTGTTTTTTTTACTTAGTAAGGTATTTTTTGAAGAGTCTTGTACGATCAGTGAACACTGCCAGGGTATTTCGCTAGTCTTGAATATCAATCAGTGATCAAACTCAGCTCACTGGAAAAGTTGCAATAATAAAGTTGTAATCCAACTTTCAAAATCATTTGAATAAAGTTTCATGGGGACCCTCCACACCACTTTCTGCTAGTCTCTGAATCCCAGTTAAAAACCACTGGTCTCAACTCTTCATTTCTTAATGACAAATATGGACAAATGTGCTGATAATCTATGGTACTAAAGAGAAAATCAGATATAAAAGGAAAAATATCAAAGGGCACAGCTTACAATCATACAAATATATGTTATTTATTGAATATTATTCCAGAATAAGTCATCTCCTTTCAATTCATGTAGGAGTTATTGTAGAAATGTACACAGATCTGATTGCAAACATGAACAGAGGGTGGATGTGTGTGAGACAGTGTCATCCCTAATGAGCCAAAGAACAGTGACATTTGCATGCTTTGCAAAATAATTCCCACGTTAAGCTGGACAATCAGCAGTTACTATTGAAGAGCTGGTTGTCTTAGTGGCTGCAGCTCAGTTTGTTATCTTGTTGCATGCTTGTTATTGTCATTGCATATTGCTGGTCTTTATTCCTCTTTGCTGCTTCTCAAAGTGAGCAAAAAAAGCATGTCCGTTCCTGATACTTGTTGCGGCTCCCAGTGAGTCCATTATGTGTCTAATCTACCAGTGACATTCAAAAGGCGCCTGAGGATTCAGGCCTTTTCTCTGCGACAAATAAAAGGCCCATTTTTATTTATGGCTTTCTTTTATTTTCTATTTGTATTCTTTTTCAGTCATTCGGAAGACATGAAGATTACAGTTGAACCAGGAGTCTGTGATCGTAGAAGAGAGGAAACTTTCTGGAAGACTTTCTTGTCCATAGCTGGGAGTTGATTGCTGAGTACACAGGACATATGTTAGCTTTAGCTGTTGTCGCCTTCCTGTTTTCCTTGGAAACATGACATCTTTTCCAAATGCACAACCCCAGCTCCCAATTGGATTCAGTTTGGGTCAGGTTCACATCAAGAAAGACATCAGTGTGGAAATCAAGACAGAAACTTCATTAAGGAAGGAACAGTTTTGGAGAGCAAAAACTTTCCTTTTGAGGAGTTTTTTTAAAAAAAAAAGACCAACAGAGTAGAACTTAAAGACAATAAAATACACCTATTATGTAAGTACATTTAGAAAAAAAAGGCCCAACAAAGAATATTCAGCCATAGACAATTTGTATTTCCTGACATAACATAAATGTTATCTGGCAGTACGCTGAGACCGTCCAGACGTGATGTTGTCTGGAACCACACGACTATGTTGAAAAGGAATCAAGGGGAGCGTTCACTTCCTTCACGTGCTCAAATAGCCCATTAAAACTATTAATAAGAAACTATTTTAATGATGAATTTATCGGTTTAATCTTTTTTTTTTGTAAGCAGTTAAAAAACACTTACTGGTCTTAAATATTAGGATTTCCTTTGTCAGTTATGGAGGTAAATGAAGTCTTTGGCTTTTGGAAAATAGACAAAAAGAGCAAGTTAAAGACATCCCATAAGGCATGTAAATTTGATGAGCATATCTAACTTAAAAAAAAAAATTACAGATTAAACTATAAATCTACCAACCACAGAAGTATCGAGAATAATCACGAGTTACAATCTTAACATAAAAGTATAAATATGCAAAAGCAAAAAGCTCTTCATTAAAAAATAAATGGATTGTAGATGCTTCTTTATGAAGACTTATTTAACTATTCAAACAGTATTGCAGTCAAGGCTCAACCTTTTTGAAGCACATAGTTTTTAAATAAATTAAAACAAACTTGCACGTTGATGGATGAACAAATATGTTTTGATACTGTAATTTAAAGACTAATGCAGATTTTAATTTTCATTCCACTTGTGTTTTGTGATAAAAATAGAAAAATATTTCATGATTTGAATGCATCATGTTGTCTGTTAAGCACATTATCCTGTAATTCCCAGCTAAATCTTTTGTTGTAGGTAAAAAAAATATCCGACAGGGCAGCACAAGTTAAGCTTAAAACAGGACAAAACCACATCTGGAAGCCATTATTGTTATCATCACATTTACATGGCATGATGTGAAGAAACCTCACCATAAACTGCAAAACACTGTCATAAGTATGAGCACAATAACTGAGCACAGTATAGGAGCTTTGACTGTGACTGAATTGATGTTTGGAGATTCTGCCAACTGTTTCTTTGTGCCATAATCCATGTTGCTTCTTAAAAACAAAGTGTTTCCATTAGAGGGAGCCAGTTCTACATATTTCCTCTATAGAAAACCTGCAAGGTACACAATTCAGTATGCATATTGTTCAGAACAGATTTGCACAGCAGTATTTGGGACAATGGACTGACTCCGACTGCAAATGAGTACATCGTGTGAGAATGAAAGACTGGAATGATCTGGGCATGTATTCCACAGATTCACAATAGAACCAGTGTATCAATTGAAATTTGTAAATTTTGAAACACATGGAGTAAAAAAACAACAACCTGACAACATCCAGAACACAGACTTTTTCAAAGAGCTTTTAACACAACAATGCATAGCTCAAGTTAAATGAAGTTTTTTGTTATGAAATCTCAATACAGTGATCCCTCGCGCATTCGCGCATCAAGACACGCGACTTCAACTCATTGCAGATTTTTAGTAGATAGTTACGTGATAAATTAAAGCGTTCTATTGGCTGACGTCATCCGGAAGTGCGCTATGTTCCGTGAGTCTCGGAATGCAGCGCACTTCCGTGAGACATAAAAGTGCCTTAAACAGTCGATCAGAGTGTGGGAAAAAGTAATACAGATAGAAGGTGGTTTAATATCAGTATGGGGAGGGTTCATAAACGTTTAAATTACCGTAAATAATAAGATAAACAGTTTGTCACTATATCGCGGAATTCATTATACGCTTGTGGATCCTGGAACGTATTAACCACGAGTAATGAGGGTGCACTGTATTGTATTTAAAATTCCCTGTTGGTACTTTCAAGTCATGAGGCATCAAAAAGTTTCCCTGGATGTTGGTAGTTGAACAGTTTAACAGCATAAAATTCATTAACAACATTAAGTACAGTAGCTGCAGCTTAATGTCATCATTATTGCCTGTTTTTACCAGTAACACCAATCAAGTATAGGAATTCCTGTTAAAACCTTCTAAAAATATATGAACTTTTAAATGTCTCAAGCAATGCCCACATCTTGTAAGGTGCAGTGTGCTTCTGATTTCCCAGTGGATTTTTAGCAGGCTTATTTTAGGGGCGTGGATTACAAACCACTTTATCAGGTATGTGTCAGCAAGATAACAACCAAAAAAAGCTCTGTCTTTATTCACCTGGTTTCTCTGTTGAGTTTAGAGCCAACAAGACAACACTGAGTTATAATGAAGAAATGAAATGTTCTGTGTCTGGCAAACCTAGAACACATTTTAGTGCAATGGCCGTTCCCTAGTTTGGGTTGTACTGAACCTATTGATCACTGTTTCAATTTCATGCCCTCTCTTTTTCTCCATGTCCCCCCCCCCCCCCCCCCCCACACACACACACACACACACACACTCTGTAAGTATGCCAGCATATACAGCATAGAGTTCAAAGGAAAGTTAATGGCCTGTAGCTGCTTGTAGGTTGTGGTTAGGGAGATGGGAGTAGGGAAGGGACTACCACTTTAAATCTCTCATGCGTGGGCACTTAAACTATATCTGTTTTTTTTATTCTCCATGTCAGCACCTTGCTATTAGCTATGCGTCAAAAATTTATTGTCAAAAGGATAACAGAACACACTGCCCTCACACTAGCCTAAGATAGCGGTAATCCTGTGAGCACCTCCTCTTTCTAGGGATCTTTCTCCACCAGTACTTTTACATGCCAACAACAAAACTAATTTCACTTAGGTTTACTTTCTGTTGCATACATTGCATTTACATTTCTCTGGATATCTTATCAACCCTTCGGAAAAACACATTCACATCTTACTACCACAACTTACTTTGGACCTAACTTCACATTCAACATCATACGGCTTAACCTCCTATGCTCTTTTCTGTCTACTTGCAGTGTCTACTTCGTGCAACTTACTGTGGCCTTCTCCACCATTCTGATCAGGACTGAGTGTTTTATGGAAGTTTTGGGTCTCTCTGATGCTTAACATAAAAATGACACAAAGTGACATTCATGTCTGTTTGACAGTAACAATTCTGTTATGTCTCCATTTGTGTTGACACCCTATAAGTAGGTCTGTAATGAACCAAATTCATTATTCTGTTAGTGATGATAGAATGTGATAGCTTAGTCCTTTTTTTACGTCAATTAAATTGTGTTTGGACTGTCAACCAGACATTTGAGGATGGTTGTCTGTGCTGTACAACCCAATATTAAATTACAAATTGATTAATTGCTAATAATGAAGAAAATTAATAACTATGGGGAACTTAAAAAACTCTAATGACATTTTTTTTAAAGTAATCCTGGGAAGAATTGATACTGTTGTTACTCTTGGATGCAGATTTGATTCAGAATAAAAATTTGATTGAATGACTGTCAAAAGGGCCGCTATTTCATTCTCTTGACACAAAGATAACTAAAATACTGCTGAGCTTTTAGGAAGGAAAGGCCTATGGGTTTCCAATACACTAACAGAAGTCCTTATGATTTGCATCTCTACAGATTGAGAGAACAATTTATGGCAAAAAAAAAAGTGCCATTATCTCTTTTGGCATGCAGGGCTTCCTTGCTGCTTTACAACACCAAGTGCTTTCTTTACTTGTGATCAACTCTGAATAGTGAACAAGCTCCCAGAGGCAATAAACAAACTGAATACTGAATGAATTCTGGCCGCCAAAATTAGATTACAGCATTGTGTGCTTCCTGCTGTGCACATACAGTAAATAGTAAAGCTCACAGTTAGAAACCACACCAGGCTGTAACAAAAACTCATCATGAATAGTGAACACTAGTTTATACAGTAAAGTCAAAAATAAATAAAGAAGCTGGTATGAAAAATATCCTCAAGGACAAAATATCCAAAATTGAACTGAGTAATACTCTCCCTGGAAAAGCCCTAGAAACGAAAAGACTTGTTGAAAAAAAAATGCAAATCCTTTAAGTAATTTCCTCCATAGACCTCTGTCATAAATAACGCACAGTGAATCACATTCCTCTTTGTCTTATAATAATTCTCATATCCACATGCCGCATGAAAGCCTGCCAAGAATTTTGCTTACTTTACTGCAGAAATTCCTTATCAATATTCCCCGAGAATACACCTGCTAATCCTTCACACTTTTCAAATAATACGCTGACCTCTTTACAATTCATCACCCTATTTCACACCCTCTCCCCTCCTTCAATGCAAGACAAGACATTCACACAGCGTTCTTCACAAGCTTTAAACCCCCCCCCCCCCCTTCATGTTACATTACCGTTAAAATCAGACGTCATCCCAGTGAGCCTCCTGATGGAGATGATCTCTGATTCGTAGCCATCATTTCAGTAACACTGATACAGTTTGTCTTTCTTCTCTCTGAGTGATGCTCTATCTGACACGGCAAAGCCCTCGCCACAGTTGTTGCTGGCATCCCTGCATATTCACATTGACGGAACATTGTGGTGACATTTTTCGCCCCCGGTGTGATGTGAGACCAGACAGCACTGACATGACAACCAGTCAAACGTCGACTTCTATGAGTTCATTCAACAGTTTGTCTACAGTTAAATTCTGATTGAAAAATAAAATATTCAATTTATCAACAAGATTTTTTTGAAGGCGTATGAAAGATATGATGTCTGCCGCACACGATACCCACAGCATCTCTGTCCATCCATCCATCCATCCATCCATCCATCCATCCATCCATCCATTCATTCATCCATCCATCCATCCATCCATCCATCCATCCATCCATCCATCCATCCATCCATCCATCCATCCATCCATCCATCCACAGGTTACTTAGAGTGCATCCAAACTGCAGCACACATCGGCATACGGGCTTTAAAGCGCAGCCACATGGAGACATTCACTCAGATGACTACATTTCTGAGGGCGAGTCTTCCAAGGTGATTTGATAAAGCTAGCAAGTGGATAAGCTGTTCAACATCCTCAGAATAACAAGTGCTGCAGCTCAGTGGCTCCTCTGGCTTTGATGTTTGCCTTCAAACCTGGTTTTTATGCTGACAGCGGATGCTGAGTGAACTACGCACTGAAGCTCCGCTTTCAGGCGACTGAGCAGAGAACCACGGTGGATTTCAAACCTGAGGCAGCCGTTCATTTTGTAATCAAGCTAACACGATAGAATAAGTGGTCACCTGGTAGAGAAAGGGGGGGAGAGGGGAAGGGGGTGGTGATGTGAGTGGTGCACTCATTCACACACTTTACTTTCTTCACTGAGAATTACCTTCTTGATTGTTGCTACAAATAAAGGTCAAATATTTAAATTTTGTATGGCTCATGGCTCCCACAATGAATTTTTTTTTAATGTTTTTTTTTTTTTTTTTTTTTTTAAATGTTATTTTGATTCTATTTTATTTGATTTTATTTCATATGCAAGAACCACCTCTCTCATGGCCTTCAAAATCTTTTTTTATGCTTCTTCTATTATCTTGCTCATCAAAAGCATTAGGATCTCCTCTTTTTTTAATATCATCAACTTCTTGCTACTGTTTGTATTTGTATTGTAATTGTCAGTGTTTGTGTGTCCGTCCGTCCGTCTGTCCGTACGTACGTCTGTTCGTCCACCAAATATCTTCACAACCGTTGCGGATAGAAAGATGAAAGAAAAAGCACATTACTCGGGTGGCAAAGGGGAATGAGATGATGACCTTGAACTTAAGGAAAATAGGTCAAGGTCAAATTTCAACTTTTGTACTCATCGCCGATTTTGGAAAAGCAGTCACGTGATACCATACATGCATTCTATTGGCTGACGGCATCCAGAAGTGCGCTGTGTTTTGTGAGTCTCGGACTTCCATGAGACACAGAAGTGCTTCGATCAGAGTGTGGGAAAAAGTAACACAGATAGAAGGTGGATTAATATCAGTATGGGGAGGGTTCATAAATGTTTAAATTACTGTAAATAATAAGATAAATTGTTCGTCGCTCTATCGCGGAATTTGTGAATCGCATGTTGTTCCTGGAACGCATTAACCGCAAGGAACGGCGTCGCACTGTATACCTTTTTAGGTTCACATCTCTGAAACCTGATGAGATATAATCACAAAACAAAAAACAACATTTTCAGGAAGGTCAGGGTAAAATGTTGAATTCAGGCGTGTCGTGGGATTTTGCAGTCTCTGACTGCCTCGTTTGACTTTTATGTTTGGAGTGCTATATCACCACCATAATCATATTTTACAGGTCCAGTTTCTGCATCTGTAGAGTTATGAATTCCAATTTGCGCCACAGAATCGGATGAAATATTAACAAAAAAAAAAAAAAAGCAACCCCGCCCCTCAAAAAAACCCCAAAAGATTAACAAAAGTTTTAATTTTGTAAACTTCCCTTCATCTGCATTAGCTGTGATATCCACACACCTTCTGATACGTCCATCTCCCTGACCTAACCCTGGATTCCTGCTGATATCGTTCCTCTCTGGACCATTTCATCTCACTTTGAGCTTTAGATGACCTTGGTGATTAGCTTAGCTGGTCGGCAGATGGTAGGTGGAAAGCTGGCTGAGCCGTGCTGTCACCAACTTCAGGGCTCAAAAGGGGGCCCGTGGGTGAGGATTATGATGCAGTCAGCAGTGGAAATGCGTGAGTGGTGAATATACAATACAAAAGAGTGGTTGACGGGGAGGTATGCAAGAAAAGATGAATTTGTCAAAGAAGTATGAGGATGACTGAAGAATGAAGGAGCAAAAGGGAGTAAATGGGGAGACAAACAGTGGGAGGGAGAGGTGGTAGGCTTTCTCTCTGGGGTAACAGATGAGGGGGGACTCCTCTCTTAGGCTTTCTTGGCTTCTGATGGACTTCCAACCCTTTTTATCCCTCAGCGTTTTGCAGCGCACTCCGGGAACCTGGTGACCGGCGAGGGCCATTCCCCCAACCACCCTCAATGCATAAGGGGTGTTTATGTTCCCATGTGTCTCTGCTGCCCTTTGTCCCACCCTCAGTCTCCAGTGCTATGAGGCTTCAGCCTTGGGAGCGTCTTTCCTTCCATTCTTTAGGGACGGTGAATCTGATGTCTTCACCGTCTTCCGAGGAGGACTCACTGGTTCGCTGGTGAGCTCATGTAATGATGGCTCCTTATACATGGCAACTGTGTGACAAAGATACAAGACGTCGTTTGACTGGAAAGCATTTGAGATACTGACTGATCATATATAATTTACTAATAATTTATTAATGGATACAAACCCTCTATGACTTTAGGCAGGAAGTGTGCCGCTCCTTTGGTCTTCTTCACCCTGTTGCCCTTCATGATCTGGCCATCGCGGTTGATACCAATGTACCAGCAGCGGCCAGACTGGGTCTGACGATAGAGCATGGAGGAATATGTGACGTAGTAGTTCTCAAACACACTCTCCTTGAACTTACACTCCGGAGTGAAGTGTTCCTGAAAAAGAAGGGGAAAAGGGGGGAGGTGTGTTTCATATTTGCAAAAAAAATGACATGCAAAACCGTGATATTTGCGCGCCTTTGAACATGACTGCATACATGTACACACATGAATTAAAATACATCAAAACAAGCAATGAATACATTAATTAGGTGAGTGCTCCCTGAGGGAGAGGATGGCTCAAATTATATTTGGACTTTGTTTTTTTGAAAGTGTGATCATCCTGCTCCTCTGGGACCAGCAAGACAAGAATGGATGCCATACGTGGAAAAGTGACACACTGGTGACAAATATACTGTCTAACCATACATCATGTTGTGCATGTAAATGACTCTGACATTTAACCGCAGCGACATTTCAGAGACGTCCTGAGTTCAGAAAAACAAATGAACGAGCATGACATTTATAAGTTGGAATGTTTCTGCAATATGCATGATCATAATTATTTGCTGCATGTAGTGATAAGGGTGTGCATACTAAATCACTTTTATAAGCATTACAAAATAGCTGTATTTTGTCACCATCTTTGTTGATTACACCTAAACTACTTGACAGATTACTGAGAAATTAGATGGTGGGGTCACCACTGCTCCAAAAAGGAAATGTACAAATGTGTTAAAGATCCCTCACAGGTGCTCTTAGAATTTGGATTCAGTCGGGCTATATTTTAACTCTTCATTTATAAGAAGACCAAAGGTTCAAATAATATCTTTTTATTACAGTTAAAAATAATACTGGATTTATTGATCAATAAAATGTAATTTACCGTTTAATTATTCAAATTAATTGCTCTAGCTCTAAAGTTTGCTCAGTCCATAGGGACTTGGCTTGGGGAGGTCATCAGCTTTAATGGTTGAGCATCATCAGATATTTACCCTCTGCATGTTTGTCCGATTCTGGGTTTTTATCCCTGTGGAGAACAATCCCTTTAATTTATGCTCCTCTCGTGGTCTTTCAGTTTCCTTGACTGTCTAAACCTGAATAGACATTTCAAAATCAATTTATCAAATCTAACAGTATATCCACTCACTCATTGTAAAAGATAATGTTGCAGCATCACTGACCCTCCTTCTCTGTCCCCTGCATGAGGACCACTGGACCTTGAACAATGATAACTTGTACAATTAACCAGAAGTGACAGATAAACATTTCTGGCTGTTTCCATCGGGTATCTTCCCCCATCAGAGAGAGAAGTGAATCTATCTGAGGACTCCTGCTCTAACATTGTTTGTATCATGATAACTTCTGTCACCCAACCATAAAAAAAAACACATTTCAACCCTAAACTTAACAAACTCTCCTACAATCCTCACCACCACGTTGCAGAGTTATTTTAAGATCCTCTGACAGGTTTGATATCTTCTGCTGTGCTAACACAAAGAGGATTGAATCGATAGATGATCTGCTTCATTCATTATTAATCAGGCCAGAGAGTAATAGGGGTGGGAAGTGAGGGAGACACAAGGGGAAAAGTATGTGAGACAGGAGAAGATGACTTAGAGAGGACAGGGGCTGCTGGGTAATAAAGGAGATTAGGAGCAGTGATAAAGAACTTTCTTCGGTGTGTCTCTCTCTGGACTGAAGCGAGAACAAGGATTTGAGTCACCAGCATCCCCCAAAATCTAAAACTCATGTCCCCCTGGGAAAAACAGCCATCAGTCCAGCAAAATACCCTTCAGCTGTGGAATGTCACCAGTGACAACCCATCAAAATCACTCACTGGGAAATTATAATACTATACGTATTTAATTAATGATTGAAACCAACATCTTTAGTATTTCATTCCAGATAGTCTGGGGGAGCGGGGGGGGGGGGGAATTTGGGAGCACACAGATAAATCAATCCTGACAATTAAAAAAAAAAAAAAAAGCCTTCCTGGTTATCATTCATGGCAACTTACCGTAATGGCTGATATGTCAATCACTAAATGATACAATATGTTGATGTAATTACTCCCATCTCTGAATATAACCTTGAGGTAACCTCCACCTCAGCAGAGCCGTAGAAACCGCCCAGGGTGGACTGACTGAAGATATCGCTCAAGCTGCCAGATTTACCTGTGCAGATGAGTAATAGTTGAGGACGTGTTGATGGTTGCACATTTTTATGAGTGATGGGGGAATATTTCCAACTAAATGGTGGGTGCCTGGACTGCAAATTACAAATAAATCTCTCTCTTGAATCGGGACTTCCTGAACGACTTCTTCATGTCCCTGCTATGTGTTTAAAGCCAAAAATAAATTTAAATAAAAGCAGACAAGAAAGTAAGTTAAAATGTAGAGTCCGTGCTGAGAATCCCTAACATGGGAAGAACCTTTTTGTGATGCAGAGCAGCACGCTTCTCATCCACACTGCCTTCCTCATTGATGATCACATTGATTCTTCATGCTAAAGGACTACAAGAAGCTTAACTCCACACACAGGACAATGGAGTACTAATAATAAGACACAAGTTCTGTAAATCAGTCAGGATACAAGAAATTCCATTTACAATTTTATATTTCCTGTACTAACATTCAAATTCAACACATTTTTAGCATAACTGACATGCATTCCCCTATTTAGACAGCAGGGGTCACAGCGTGATACAGGCTTTCCACACCTATTGACCATCCCATCATGCTCCCAGTGTAATCTATAACAAACTGGGAAATCTGCCCAGCTGCTGTAATCCCACCATCACAGTCCTGCATCACAGCAGTAGGAAACCCACTCAAATGACAGCATGTAATGGGAAGCTCATTCACAACAATCCTCTGCCACATGCAGACACATCATACTGTGTGTGTGTGTGTGTGTGTGTGTGTGTGTGTGTGTGTGTGTGTGTGTGTGTGTGTGTGTGTGTGTGTGTGTGTGTGTGTGTGTGTGTGTGTGTGTGTGTGTATTGTGGGGGGACAATGGTGATGTTGTCAAGGCCAGATGTAGACGCACTATGACATGCCATGTTACATAAGTCAATAGGCCATAGACGCGCTTATTAAGAAGGGCTTTAGAGAGGATGAGACTGGCAGTTAATACTGTCTAGCACAACACACGTATGGTCTGTCTCTAATGCTTTATGAGGACGCAGAGAGGCCTGATGCTCGCATGAGAGGAGCAGAGTGGATGGAAATGCGAGGGGGACGCTGTAGCGCTGACTGACAGCTGGAAGGCCCCCATCAATATAATGAAGCTGAGAGGGGAGTGGAAGCTGACATCACGGCTTTGACACTCAGTGAGATGCGTCTGAGATCTGAAATCACTCTGCTTTTCATCATTGTGTATCATCATCACCTTTAAAGCTACATTTTAATGTATCCTCACGGCCATATTGGATAGAGAGCTACCAAGACGAGTTAATCAGAGTAAAACATTTTGCTTTCCTGAAGTGCCTTAATGGGCCACCTGGCAAAGTGTCCCTTTGACTCGTATTTCCCTCTGCTGCCTTTTTCTAACGTCCACGTTTGAACTTTTCCTGTGATAAAAGCGATTCTATCTCGCCGCCAGTGTTGTCTTGAATCTTAATGCAATTCTCTAATGAGCAGCGAACAGAGGACATCGCTTTCCAGCATTAGGTTTTTCTTTGTCCCTCCTATGTTTTTGTGTATCACACATAATCAGCACAAAAACAATAATGTCATTTTGTTGTACTCAAATCATTTCAACACAATTTTTACCATATTGACATTTGATTGTATAAAAAAGCGCTGAAACGATAAGAGAAGTCTCAGACTATGATTGTCAATCTGAGGATGGACAATGAAGATTGTAAACATAGTAGAGAGGTCACGTCTTCACTAGAGTTTGTCTGAATTAGACAAATGTTACTAAATGGATTTTTGTAAAAACTTACTGGGAGGGTTGGAGGTACAAAAGAGAAAAACTCATTATGTTTAGGGTCACCTATACTCTTCTGTTTTTTTTTTTTTGCTTGTGATATCATTATTGGTTATATATGCTGGTTCCATGAATATATAAAATGAAAGCTGTCAAATATCACGTCAGTCTGTTTCATCATGAACCACCTATGTCTTACACCATGTACGAGGAATTTTCCAGAATGATTATAACTTGGGACACGACATGAGGATCACCTGCTCCCTGATGTTTGCCCCTGGTAAATGGAACTGAGATTTACTGCCAGTTGAAGCAGCAGTAAACTTCCTCTGTTTGTTCTCCAGCCCGGCCACACAACCTGACTGCTACAAGATGAGAGACAATTCTTAGGAGAAAGCAACATAGTTACCCCAAGTGAGTGCAAGCAGTACCTCCAATAAGATGAGGAAGTAGCTGGAAGGAAGCCATCATTGCTCTGTAAGTCACAACCTTAAGTGATTACCTTGTTTATCGTAAACAAAATCATCCTTTGTCGTTGCTGCACTCTCTCTTGGCACACTTTTACGTGAAGGCAAACATGAACACAAACACTATGTATAAAGAGCTGTATGATGCCACCTGCAATCCCTCCTATACAAGCAAATTACTACATCAGATGCAGTAAGATGGAGGTTGTAAAATCTGACATACGTGATATTTCAAAGGACGACAGCTGCTCGATTGCACGGCGCCTATATCAACACATTCTCGTTAGTGTGTGTGTGTGTGTGTGTGTGTGTTTGTGTGAGGAAATTCTCCGAAAGAGGTCAGTGTGAGGTGCAGTACAGCTATTGACTGGTGCAGAGGAAATCCCTTCTCCTCTCCGTTCACAGGAGCAAGTCATCCGAGTCTACTGCATGCTAATCAGGAGTCGAGAAGATAACAGGCGTATTTGTAGTAATTCAAGATTTAACTTTTGCTTGTTAGTAAGATGAAGCTCTCACTTTTACAGCACGAGTACATGAATGCCTTTGAATACCATTTTTCATATGGTCTTTTGAAACCAGTGCACAAAATTAGAGAAATATCCGTAGGATTCTGAAATCAATGACTATTTTTACATTTACAAGATTTTTCACACACATGCTCTGGATTGGTTTGATGCCATTACCACAGGGCTACCTGCTTGAAGGTGTGTCTTTATGGGCTATGAGTGGATAATGTGGAAATGCTTCAGGCTGATCCAGGCTGTGACTAAGAGAGTCTGTAACATGGTGGATAAACACATTTCTGTTCCCCCATACTTTCTGCTGAGCATTTTCCCACAGCACAGCAGGTAAGAGAACTTGTTTACCTACTGGAGGTGAGTTATTGGTGCTAGTGCAGTGAATGAGCTGCAGCTCCTTATCCATCCGCCCGTTTGTACCTTTCCTCCCTGCCTGCAGGGAAAGAAAAGCAGCAAAGCTCTGCTAATTCGGTGGATTCTCTAGTAATCCACTATTTCGCAATAAAAGTCCCATTATTTTGTCATTTAAAGGCTTAATATGAAACACAAATATGAAGTTCTGGTGAAAGTTGAGCTGGGATTTATATTCCTGTGTACTTTTCAGTTATTCTCCTGCCCTCCTGTCGTTCACACATCAGGGATCTTCCTGCTGTCATTGTCTGAGGCTGTCGACTGAGATTCCAACAGCTCATCTGCTGGTCTATCCAGCAGCACAGTGACACATTATTGTTAGCCAATCAGTGCATTGCTGTCATTTTAAATCATTAAAATGGAAAACAATCATTTGTAGTCTGTGACGACCTCTGTCCAGGATCCTGAACAAACCACTCCTCCTGATAAATATACTAACTGTTAAGATTACAAACAAAATGACAGCTTTTCATTTTAAGAGGTTTCTACTAGCTCTCTCCAAAGTGAAAATCAGATACATGAAATAAAATACAAAACCCTCAGTAACATTTAGAATATGTATAAACTTGATTCAGAACACAAAAGAACACAAAAATTAAAATTCAAAGCAAAAGCTGCAATGCAAATACGTCGTGGTCCTGCATGTCATGTAGCAAAAATCTATGACAAATTATCATAGTTTCACCAAACACATAACAAGACAGTTTTACACACTCTATTTCTAAAAGTAACTGGAATATCTTATACAGGTCAAATCCCTGTTTTCAAACTGTCTTTTACTACCCAACTCTCACTGTGTTTCTTCTCTGTCTCATGCATTCACACAACTAGGAAACACAACTCCTTTTTCTCACCAGTCCCTGCAAATCCCAAAATTCTGCTTCTGCATAAAGCAACCAGTTTATTGTATTGTTCAGTCTCATCGGCATGATGAGAGATTTAAATGATCGCCAATGTTAGCTGTTGGGACATGTGCATAAATGTGAATGCATCTGATTTAAATTCTTCACCTTATTTCACCCACCTGCAACCTAGCCACCATTGGCTCTTTGTGTCTCTCTGGTGGAGCTGCTGTCCTCAAGAGTTTTTGACACTTTAGTGATTGCATTGTCATCAGAATCTTTCATTTTATAATTAGTTTGAGAATTAGTTTCATCTGTGCACATGTGGCTGAAGTCTAGAATATACTTACCGAGGTATAAAGATAGCCTTCACTGTTCATTGCAAGATATAACCCAGTCTTCGCCCCTTGGATGGCAACAATACGCAGTCCCACTGGAATTAGGTTGAACTGTGCTATAATGGGGAAAAGTAAGAGAAAAAAATACAAATGAAGTCAATATACAATATCATTTAGCAGCAGAGTCTGCTTTTCTATGTTCAACATAGTAATACAAGAAGTTCTATGTGTACAATCTATGAAGCAGCAAGAAAACCATCAGGCAACAAGTAGCAAATGTCTTTCTTCAGAATGAGGTATACTCATTTTTCCTCGTTAACATTTCCAAAAATATTTCCCCATACGCAGTACCTGTTCACGTTGACACCAAGTCCTCCATCATAGTCTGGCCAGCAAGTTCACCTTTCTTTGCTCACGTGATCAGTCAAATGCAACTCCTGCTGCTCTCTGCTGTACATCTTTAGATTGTAATAGTAGCATCCATCCTCCAGCTAAATATTAATCCATGTAAAACACCACATTTGTCAACAACTGGTGCAAATTGAGAATGAAAACTCTTAAATGCTCTTAATCTACTGGCAATAAAAGACTAAGCTTGTCAGGAAGTAATGTAAGATGTGTGAATTTAAAAAAAAGTATTTAAAAGACAGTAGGAAGAAAACATTTAGATTTATTTAGGGTGACATCTCAATATTTGCTCAGTCTTTTAAAAGTGCCTTGAAGGTGTAGTATTTTGTAGATTTTGCATAGCTGGCTTTAAGAATGAATATCAAGCATTTGTGAGCAAGGACACAATACATTTTTAAAATTTGTGAGGCAGTTTGCAGGGATGTTCTGCGTTATTAGTAGACCAAAATGAAAAATTGGAACAAATTTGACAGATGACTTGACAAAATCCTATCATTTCTCAGTCACAGGGCCCCTAAAGCACACTGACAGTGTAGTTTAACTCAGCGTGTAAAATGCATCATTAACTTTAAGTTGGCAATTTGTCTATAAATCATAGCACGAGCTGTTTCTTTCCTGACCTATAAAATGGGGGAAAAACTGCAAGTTTTGCATGCATCACAGAGACTAGATGCAGATAAATTGATTAGTGACACGGGAAAAGACAACTTTTGACAGCACACCACACACACTCACAAAATGAGCTGCTTTCGTCCCTTGTGCTGTCCATGGTGCCGTCAGGCTGCATCTGTAGGTAGTATCCATGCTGACTGTATAGTCGGGTGACGATACCCTTCAGCTGGGGCTCTGCAAGAGAAGGTAGTAAAACAATTTATCAGAAATATGTGTATAGAAATAACAGTCACTGATTTATGAAACTTGAAAAAAGAGTCTGTCAGGTGTATAAGATGCAAATAATAGAACTTCTAAAATTAACTGTAACCAAGTCCAATTTTCCCCACACAAAAGTAATGACTATTCTACTGCTTTTCACTGGTAAAAACCTGCTGAACATCACCATGTAAAAATGTCTCTGTTAGTATTTTAGCATGTTGATGCTACCATTTATTGTAAAGCCAATTGAATTAACCCTAAATCTAAAAAAAGACGGTTTAGGTTTTTCATATTCAATAACAAAGTCTTACTTAATTTGGCAATTACTCCAGGGGCTGTTTTTAGCTAATTGATTGAAGACCCTTCAACCGGTGACCCTACCAGGAGCATAAAGACCCTGACAACATAGCTCATGGGATCATTCAGGCACTCAAAGGCCTCCACCATGATAAGGTGGCAGTTTAAGGGGGAGAATTTAAGTAAATAAATAAATTAAAATTAAACCTGTGTGGCTTAAGCTACCCCTTTGCTTCAATAGATTTTAGAAGCTGGGGCCATTGGAAGATGATGTAAAGTGAAAGGTGGCCTCACGCTAAATAAACAGGTGAGGGCTCAATGGTCTAGAGCAACTTTTTTGTTTTGTGAAGAGTCTCTGCAGCCTACTTTGGGTTTAAGAAACCAAGTCTTATCAGTAACTCAGACGCCACCAGTGAACCCCTCAGTTACACAGAGTCGCCGCATGAGCACTGTAGTTCATTGCTTTCATAAGTAGCAAGGAGTACACTCTACAGTTTATGTGGAGCCTCTGAAGGCTCCAATCCAGGTCTTCTTCAGACAAGCACAGTGAGGAAAAGGGTGGCTCAGGATGCAGGGATGAGATCAGTAGGACAAGCTCCCAAAGGAAATGTGCCAGGGATGAGGCATCAATGAAAGTTCGACCTGCTCCCATTATTACCATCGAGCATCTGCAGCACTCCTCGTCCTTTCAAAGCTGCTTGTCAAAACATTTCATTGTCTCTACTCTGCACTTTCTTCCCCCATCTGCCTCTTCCCTTTCACATCCTCTGAGTTACGCATTTCTTCATGCCACCTAATAACCTCATGCATCATCCAATCAGAGCAGGAAAGCTGCTCATTACTTGTCCCCACAGATGGCAAAAGGAGAGACACAGGGGCAAAAGACAAAATGAGAGAATCAAGAAGGACAGAAGTCAGCAGACAGCAAACAAATGGACTGAATGAGGCTGTCTTTTCATTGAGAGTGATGACTATGTGTGAGAGACAAAGTGCATTTGGGCAGAGATTCAATAAATGACATAGAAAATAAAAACTCCCATGTTTGGTGTCAGGTTCTATAAAACTATGTTTCACTCAGAGATCAACGGTCCAGGTGGACTCATGGTCAGTCATTTCCATACAAATGCAGAAACATAGAACTATTTATTCCTGATAGTTTTTATTTTATATTCTCATGCTTTAAAATGAATTGTGGCTTCAAAAGAGTAATTTGAAGTTCAGTAGTGTTTGTGTAATCACTGCAATCATTCACATAAAGCACAGTGCTGCAGTTGCCTACAAATCCATCTGTACACTAAGCACACTCCAGAGTTTCTTGAATTGGATTTATTGTGAGGATCTTTCTAGATCTAGATCTGGTTTAGGACTGACAGATATTGATGAATAACCACATTTAATTCTCTAACTCAAAAGGTCTGAGTTATTCTTCAAAGTTATTGAAGTTATTTTTGATTTTCTGTCTGTGTAGGCGTGGATCTACTGTACTAAAGCTCCTCTTCTGTATCTAATAGTGAAGTGCTTAGAGGCTTTTAACAACGTGCAAATGAACAAAAGTGTGCATAATCAAAACACTGACTCAACTCAGTGTCATCAAATACAAGAGAGGCACTACATCCCCGTGTGCATTCTGCCAGCTGCTGCCATCGCTGTCCTGACAGCAAGTGTGTCTTATAATGCACGCGCACACACACACACTCACACACACACACACACACACACACACAACTACAAACACAGCATGAATACTGTGCATCAATTTTGAACAAACGCTATGTTGTCTCAGGAACATGTAAATTAAATATTAAAAGTTAAAGGTTAAAAAAATCTATTTTAGGCTTGAATTCTGTGCAATCGTATATATTCTTTCATTCTTCACAGACTTTTTATACAGGTAATAGCATTTAATGATGTTTTCCATTTATAGAGAGAAGGCTTTTTATAGTATGTGGCTCATGCAGTTTTGTTTTTTTTTTGCTTTTCACTCAGCTTCAGAGGGTAATTCAACTTGGTACTCAAGATTTTAATAAAAAAAAAACCTAAAGAAACAGGAAGGAAGTCCAAATTGCAGGTAAAGGTGTCAGCTTTTGGTCCCCCATGATTACTCCAGAAACCCTGAATCAGGGGTTAGTGATTAGCGGCAGTCTAGACGGGGACCAAAAGAGGCTTTGTTCCAGACTGCAAAGTAAATTTGAAATAAAAGATCCATCTGTCCACTGTCTTGAAGACGAAATGACCATAATTACTTCATCTTCAACCGCTTTTCCACCTTGATGTTCACGCTGGTGGCGGGAGAGACACGGGGTAAGCCCCTGACATGTTGCCAGTGCATCGCTGGGCTAAAATAATAATATTAATAGCCTAAAACTCTTTTTAGGGGTCAATTTATGAACTGTTTGTTTTGTGTTTCAGAGATGACAGGAGGTCAATACTATGGTCTTTCCAGTTGACAAGACATCACATCTAAACCATCTTGACTTAAAATCTTAAGGGAAAACCTCTTCAGTGTGGTTTGGTATACCCCTTCATCAACCCTGGAGATGTACGCAGACAAATAGTGACACACTGTGACAGCGCTGCACCTCTGGTCAGATTAACAAAGCACACGGAATTGTTTACATGAGCAAAAAAACATTTTTGGGGGTTCTTTTTTTGGATTTTGTCATGAGGATGCAGAATGCGTGCGTGGGGCCTGTACTGCTCCACAGAGGTAAACAGAGAACATGATAACTGGGAGAGTTATTGACTTAAAGCTCATGTTGAGTGATTCAGTTAGCTCAGGTCATACTCATATTAAACAACAGTAAGAACATGATTTATGAAGCCGGGAGTCAAAAACAATGCATGTTATATAAACCTATTAATATTGAAATAAAGCAACATTTAATGCTGTGGTGAGTATACTCAAGTACTGTATTGTACTATCCTTTTAGACACCCAGTTTCACTTGCCTCTGGCCATCTCAAAGTGAGTGACTTTTAAGCAAATAAGGCTGTAATGCTCTCTAATGCTCTGCTCTCTGGTCTTCCCAAAAATAGTATTTTAAATCTCCAATCATTACAAAACTCATCTGCACGTGTGCTGATGAGGACCAAAGGGCGGGAGCACATTACACCGGTTTTAGAGTTGTTGCATTTGCTGCCTGTCCACTTCAGGACTGATTTTAAGATTCTTTAATGGCCTTGTGCCTTCTTATGTATCTGATCTGTTTTCACCAAAATCAAGAACAAAAATGGTCACATAGGAACAGCCTGTTGGAGGGCCTCACACCTGAGGGGCTGTCAATATTTTTAAAAATATTAATATGGGGCGGCAGTGGCTCAGCGGTAGAGTGGGTCGTCCAATGATCAAAGATCGACGGTTCGATTCCCACTCCTGCCCAGTCATTTTGGAGTGTGAGCTGACAGTGGGAGGTGTCAGCTCACAATCCGAAGCGAGCACTGCCGAGGCGCCCTTGAGCAAGGCGCCGTCCCCTTTACAAGATGCTCATAAAGGGCGCACCACGACGGAGCTGCCCGCCACTCCACCCCCCCCCCCACTGCATACCCACACCCCCTGTGTGTGTGTGTGTGTGTGTGTGTGTGTGTGTGTGCGTTACAGGGCCTATACAAACTATACATGCATGTATGTGATTACTAACAGTGTGCCAGAGTGAGCTTTTAATTTCCCTTCGGGGATTATTATAGTAAACTAAATAAAATAAAATAAAACAAAAAGAACATTAAAGACGGAACTTTTTAATCACGCTTTTAATTAATATTTTAAACCTTTCTTAGGCTCCTATCACAGTCTGTTTAATTTGCTGTTGCTGTGTTTACCTTACTTTTAAAGATGATGATAATCTTAAATAGTGTTTTGTTTTTAGTCAATACTCGTATTGCATCTATTCTATTTTATCTTACTTATCTTATTTATTCTATTGTTTTTATTTAATATTATTTATCCTTTTAGTCCTATTTTATGTTTGTAGTATTTAGCTTTTACATTATGCTTGTAATGTAAAACATATGAAACATTTCACTTGTGGGATGTTATACTTTTACCCCTTTTATTTTTATTACAGAGTCTCCTGTCATGGCAAACACTCCTACTATCAAACATCCTCGCACAACTTTCTCCAACTATGCCAGGACTCCAACCTGCAGCCATGACTGACCCTGGGTATTTCCTACAGCGAGGGCATTTGTGACTACATCCTTCACACCACGTGCAGGCTTGAGCGACAGAAAGCATTCACTGATCCAGGTCAGTGGAGTGTGAGTCAAAGAGGGCTCCCTGTTTGTTTATTTACATCCACGCCAGGTGTTTTTGGCACACACGGCTTGTCAACATCAGCAGACCCATTTCCAGCTGACTTCTCCACACACGATGCCTCAGATGCCTTACTCTATTTTAACAGTCTTCACATGGAAACCAAAATCAGATGCATTTGCGGAGACATTTTATTTCAGTTCTGTCAAGTTGCACACACATGTCACACACACATGCACAAACAGACCCACACACAAACACACGCACATACACCTTAATCGACATTGCTTAACAATGTGTGAAAAAAATGGGAAAAACATTAGGTGGTATAAATTAAAAAAAACAACAAAAAAACAGTTTGATTATAAAGATAAAAAAATAATTATAAAGAAAAAATATTAGAAAGTTGTGTTGAGTATGACAATTCTCGTTCATGCACACTTTGTAGTTCATAATTTCCTATTGCATGGATTGTATTCATTAATGCACTTCATGTTCTGAGTTCAGAAAAAACTTCCTTTACTATCGAGATCGAAAGCATTGAATCTCAATTCTGAGGCTGTTCTGTAAATATTCATTCATACACTTAAGAATACTCATGTTCTGAGTTCATAAAAAACTTGTTCTGTAAATACTTCTCTTACTTATGTGATCAATAACATTAATTTAAATCTCAAGTTGGAGGCTGTTCTGTAAATTGTTTTAAAATAAACAATAAATATAGCAACTTCTGATCAATCCATATCAATTTCACACTTAATGTAACAATTAATGTAACACTAATCACTAAATGTAGCGATTTAAGCACCACCCATTTAAGGTCAAACCACACCCACTTCCAGTTTAAGCCCCGCCCATTCCAAATACAGATATAGATACAGATAATTTAGATGCTTGAACAGATACAGATACAGATAGCGGTGAACTCGCTCATCCCTAGTATTTAATTTGCTGCTTTCAGACAGAACTAACTGAATTATGAAGCAAGGTTTAGTAGTTTTGTAAAGGCTGGAGTCATGAGAGAATTTTGTTGATTACAACGGGTTTGCCTACACAGGGACGCCCCTCTTCAAATTACATTTAGCGCTGATGATCATTTTGAAAATCAGATGGGGGAGCCTGGAGCTTGGTGTTATAGTAGGCCGGAGCTATTCACACTGCAATTATGTGTGTGTCTGTATAAATGAGGTCAACGCACATAAGAACCCAAGGTAATCACTTCATGCATCACGGCTGCCATCAAGGACACTTAAACCGTTCGTTGCAATGTAATTGCTCTGAAATATAGGCGGTGGCTCGAGTTTATCGCTAATCACTGTAGTGTATGGCTCGGTGTTGGTTATCATTAAACTAATGTATTTATCTAGCCTGATTTGTGCTCAGCATGTCATTTGCTGATCTCCCTCTGGCTGAGCTCCTCTTGATAAGGTTGGACGTAATTACTAGAGGCCTGCATGACTGAGCAGCCAAGGGCATTTCTCCTTCTATTGCTCTAACTGAGCCAAAACAACAGGGGTTTTCCATACCTTACATTCTCAGGTTTCACTTTCCCTTCCTCCCTTCTCATTGTGATTTTCATTTCATCTGCTCTCTTCAGATTCCTGCCACTGGTACATGCAGGTTTTGCAGACATGCAGGCGTATACAATGTGTCCATGTGAATTTCATATGCAGGAAGTCTTCCTCTTGCGCAGCATTTGATTCTGTTTCCAATAAAAGGAGATCATGGTTCTTCCTTTTTTTTTTCCCTTTCTAAACTGGGACATGAGCTCTACAGCGCTGGTGGTAATTATCAACCTTGTGGGATGATATAGAGGGGGAGACAGGGAGAGGAGCAAGGGAGAGCGTTTCTGAAAGCTAGTTGACAACATGGATTGAGGAATGGCATGTCAAAAAGGGGAGGGTAAAAACAGGGCAAGTAAAGGATAGTGATGGAGAGATATAAAAATGCAAAGTGTGACAAGCATGAGAGGAGATGAGGAAGACATGTACAAAAAATGTAAAGGATAGTAGGACAGGAGCGAGGTTAAAGAAGGAATATGGAATGAATGAGGTGTATCACATCACCTGAAACTTCAACAAAGGCCTCTTAATGTAAATTTCAAGGCTTCATAAATCATTCCATGTGACAATGGAAGCAGTTCACGCAAGCGAGACAGAGTTATTGCTGCTTATTAACGGTGCTGACAGGAGCATGTCAGACACGGGCAGGAGCAAACAGGACTCACCCCCGCTTCCCTGACACACATTCAGTTTCCACATATGTCCTTCATTAGCTTTATGACAGCAACACGTCAGCGATGCCAGGGGAATCGGTGAGATGCTGCTCGGCAGCATACTGTATCTTCAAGGCTTTATCGATAACGTTAAAGCACATGGTTGTATCTCTGCAGTTTGAAATTTCCAATTACTCGACTTTGCTTTGACTCGAGCTGCATGGAGAACACCAATGGCTCCACATCACACCTCACCCTTGTTTTTTTTTTTTTGTTTTTTTTCCCACAGACCCTCTAGCAAGGACGCAAAAAGGCACTTTAATATAAGCAGAACAAATATTCCCCACTATTCCCACAGGGCAACCAACCTGTCAGATCCTGTGATATTCTCACAAGTAAACAAACAACTAAGCTAAACAGCATGGCAATGGAGAGCAAAGGATTATGATTTTGAACTGGTATTGATTCGCTCGCTGCAGCACTTTGATATCGCCTTCACACGGAGAGACTTTCCCACACAAGAGACGAAGAAAACAGAAAATGCCGATGCTCATCAGTGGTTCGACATAGACGGACAGAATCCATCGTAGGTTTCAGCAAATTTCTTTGTTGGTCCCACATTTTTGAAGTGAGAAGTTTACAGATGGTTTTCAATAAAATAACGTAGTATGAAGTAGTACAACTGTATCCTCCATGTGCTGATTTAAAGTTAATGTATTTTTGTAGACTTTGTAGGTCATTTTCACACAAAAAAAATCATATTTGAGTGGATTTAGTATTTTGCAAAACTTGCTATACTCTAAAATGACTGTATTACATCCCATGGTCTGTTCTCCACCTGATTAACCACTGGTATCTTCAAACAGAAATAAATGTTTTTAGCAACACCGTTGTTTCAATATCTCACCTTTAAACATCAACCAGCTGCCTCGCCATGTTGCTTTTTCATGAGCATATGCTTTGTGAAAATAATGCACATCTTTCCTCAGATATCTTTTGCAATTGATTAAAAAACATAATAGCATTGCCTTCATACTTTTTTCCAGCCATACTTTTTAAGATTAGACTTTCTGATCTTCTTGCAGCCCATCTCCCATTCATGCACCACTTCCTCTCACATTCTCTCACAATGTCTTCCCCTTTGTCTTCTAATCATTACCTCTATATGTGTCCTCCATCGTCACTGTCTTTTCCTTGTTAGAGGCAAATTCAATCTGTCCTTGTCAGCTTTAATCAAAGCACGCACAGATTCGATTTAGCAGGTACGTGTGGGACGTTAAGGTGGTATCTTCAGGACAAAAGCAAATAAAGTGTGCTCTTTGTACACACATATCTCCACATCCTTCGATTGAATGAGACCTACAGCTATTGTCAGTAGCTCAACGGTTTTTCACAAGCCAATTCAAAAGTCTTACTGCAATAATACTCAGAGAAAAGTCACTGATCCCCTCCCATCCCCCAATCTCTTCATGCCCACTGATGCTATTCACACAATGTCTAATGACAGGCTAAAACCCAGAATCATACAGTAAGTTAAACCATAAAAAGAAATACATTGATTAGCTCTTAAACGGTTTTTACTTTAAGACGTTCTAACAAAACTGAGCTCAAAACATATTCTAGTATTAACTCATTGTGGCTTAAAAGACATAAAAGTTGGTCCAAGTTCAGTCTAGGAATTAGATCACATACTCCTGTACATCTGCTTCCCCATCCTCAGCATTTGATACCATTTGTTACCCAATATTGATGATCCCGCTGATGAAACAAGGGTAGTTGGAGGATGGAAATCCCCCAGAAAAAGGATGAATTCAGTAATAAACATCCAATAATCTCTCGTTTGTCTTGTACTGATGAGGACAAAGAAATAGCTGTTGCTGTTTGGAAATCTAGGTTGGATTTTATTTAGAAAACTTTCAATCAGAACAGCGTCACAATTTCTGATAGCGAAATACTGCAGAAATTCATTTTGATTAGTGTGTAGTTAAATGTTTTCAAAGTCACGTCTACGTTTGGTAAATGTTTGCTTTCCATTAACATTTATCTGATTGCATTTTTTTCTTTAAGAAGGTAGAAAATAATTATTTTTTGCAAGTCCTCAACAAAGTATGATTCATTCTGTCATGTTTGTGTTTTTTGCTCTAATCATTTTTCTCTCCCTCCCCATCTCTGCGGTGCTGGAGCGTGGCGAGAGGCGAGTCTGGGCTCATGAGCAGAGTCTGTTCTCCACACCTGAGTTTCATCGGGCTGACTACCTGGGGCCTATTCAGCCACCTTTCCCCTTTTGCTCAGTGCCAGATTTCCATGTCACACACTCCGTGTCTCGCCACGTTCCTGACCTTGTCTCCTGCCACGCGTTCTGGCTACGAGCTTTTTCGTTCCAGTGATTCTCTTGTTTTTTGGTCTACACAAGTATTCCTCTGAGTAACGTGATTTTCCGTTGTTAATTTGTTAGCTGGAGTTATTTCTCAAACGGTGATTCTCTGTTAATTTATTAGTCAAGTTCTTCCCTTGAAGGTGATTTTCTGTTGCTACTTTTTTAGTCAAGCTTCTCCCACAGAGGGGATTTTCTGTAGTTACTTTGTTAGTTTAGCCTCTCCCTAGTAAGTGATTTTCTGCTGTTACTTTGTGCTTACTAAACTGTTTGCTCTTATACTCGCGCCACTTAACACCTTCCATTTAAACAATTCAACTTTTTTTCAACTCAACTGTCTTCAAAGTGTTTGGATTCAAATGTTCAAAAATGTTCAAAATTTAAAAAAAAAATTAAGATTAGCTTTCATTTTGATTTTTTTTTTCTTTGTTCCTGGAAATACTTAACATCTTTCTTTCTACTGAACCCAACCAAATTGAAACTACCACCTAGTGACAAGACAAAAGCACAGATCCAAATATCTTTTATGTAACAAGCCCAAACTGGTCCAAGCTTTAGAAAAGAGTGTAATAATGGAAGTGAAGTCTCTTCTTCTCTGATTGACGACCTTTAACCTGTAACCACTCACAGGAGTCAGGATGTGAACAGTTCTCTGATGTCTTTCTCATCTTCCTTATTTCCAGAGGTGAAGGCTCTATGTTTAAGCAGAACACCAGTCGTCTCAATGAAACACCCATCTACCTTAAACTGAAACAAACCACTCATTAAAAAGAAGAAAAATGTTCATCTTTCCTTTAAAAGAACCTGATTTAAAGAAGAGAAGAATCTAACATTTAATAGAACATCTATGCCCAAGGTTCCATTTGAAGATCTTCTCGACATACATGATTTCCAGTCCCACCCACCTCCCTTTTAATCTCTGCAGCAAACTCTTTCTCTTCATCATCCTGAAACTTTGATTATCTCTTTATCCACCCCCATCGATGCCACCCGCCTCCACCTTCTGACAGTTGTCTTTGACTTCAGTCACATCTTTACTTTTCATTTTAAACTCTGATTACCTCTGCAGACTCTCCCCCTCTGTGTCTCTGACCCCTGCCACCGTCAGTAAAGTTCTGATGAGAAGCTACCGAACACTGCATTGTCTGATCAGGTGTTGTTGAGTAAGCAACTTTGCAGGCCTGATCTCCCAGGGTCAGCTTAATGCTATCCTTTGCTGGATCTCTCCTTGTAACCTGGTCTGCTGCTCGCCAGCCGGGTCCTACAGTTGTGCTCCGGGTGTCTGCTGGCCTCCTGGATGCTTACTCCAACAACATACTACCACGCACTTCCATGTCACATAGCACAGTCAGTGTTACAATATGTTTAGGTCTGCATTATATTTACATACTAATTACTGTGATTACTTTTACCAATGTTCAGATAATTCCTAAAAAAAAAGGTAATTGTTTTATTCATCAGGTCAATTTTAGATTTAAATAACTTTGCATATTTGTTTTTGTGCTCATTTGATCTACAACAAAGGGAATAAAGGTGACAGAGGGTTGAGTAGCTCAATATCCCTTTTCAAGTCAGATTCCACCTTGAAAAAACTAAGAGGCTGATTATTGATCAATTGCTGTACATTAATGAGCTGAATTGATCTGGAAGGAGGTCAGCAGTGCAGATTACTAACAGTGGGAGAGTTTATGTTTTGGTCAGGCCATGGTTTTAAGGGGTATTGCAAGTCTTCTCATGTAGAAAACTGTCAAGGAACCAAGAGGAAGGTGATGAAGAGGTACAATCAGTGCATTTGTTCGTGGAACTCATCTGGTCTGAGCCTTGTGCCAACTGCATGTATAAGAAGCAGGGCTTATGTTCGTCCTGTCATTTCAACATGCTGTCGGTTTATGACAGTAGTAAATATAGCTTGTGTGCTGGTGTGATGCTAATATGACAGCTGACACAAAGTGCCCTCTGGTAAAAACATACAGAATCCTGCGATATGTGTGTGTGTGTGTGTGTGTGTGTGGGGGGGGGGGGGGGGCTAGTATTGTAACAACGTCTTAACTTTTTGATTGTCAACAAAATGGGGTCATGGAGTCACCATAGTAGGACTGCTACTGAGGACATAGATTCCATCCATTTTCTTGCAATAGTCTTGTCTACAGCTACTTTTCCAGCCTTACAGGTCACGGGACTGCTGGAGCCTATCCCAGCTTGCTATGAGTGAGAGGTGGGGTACACCCCGGCAAAGATGCCAGCTCATCGCGGGGGGCAAGACCATAGATTAAACCTCTTTATTTAACTTGTTTGTTACTTTGTAAAATCATATATGCGCTGTAAAACATTATAGTAAAGTATTTCAATTGATCAATCAGTCTGTCAGTCACTCAAGGTGTCTAGCTATCTATTGAACTGAAAGCTTTCGTCAATGTTGACATTGAATAATGAACAGTGTCTTTTCCACAGCACATCAGTCTTTTGGTCATTTGGTTTTTGAATCATTACTGTTTGAGGAACAGATATGTGACCAGAGCATTGCAGAATCAAACGCAAGTCTTCAACAGACACAAAGCTCCGCTCATCCTTCACCTTTCATTCAGTCTGCTTAGATGCAGTCTTTAGCTCTCTGCACTTCAAATTCAACATCAACCATGACAGTATGTGGTTTGCTCAGCAACATTTCTGTAATATGCATAATTTAACCAAAGCATAGTAAACGTACTTAATTGTGCATGAATAAGGCAAAACATTTCTCAGTCCAGGATTAAATAATGCAGTAGTCTACAAGCCACATGCAAGGAGAAATTACGCTTTTCTTTTTCCTGCATTCATGCAATAATGCATTAGGGGGGGGAAAGCATGCGTGGAAGAGAATACACAGGGGTTTAAATAATCAAGGAATGAAACAAAAAAATTCTATTAAATGTTGAACATAATAGGCAGTGTATAATTCTTTGATAGGTCACTCTATAATTAGACTAACTGTATCCACGAGCACAACATCTAGGAGATTGCATGATTGAAATAAGCTATGTAGAGTTTAGAACGCATTCCTTTTCACTGAACCATCACACACTGGTTAAGGTGGGATGTATTTCTGGCAGTACATCCCATAATTCTCCATTCACAGCCTCAGTGTTGAAGCTTTGTTTTTGAAGAGAAAGTGCATCAAAGAACCTCACCAAGTCACCCAGTGCACCACGGTTTTTAAACAGATTTACTATATTCACTGTATATTAATAATATAAAAAACATAATATTGTATATATATTATATTTATATATGTTATAAATATTTGTGGCAAAAAATTCCTGAAATGTATGTGTTCTGTTTGAAAATATTAAACTACACTGTATATCTTTTTGTTCATCAATGCCTGGCTGTTGTGGCTGTTACAGATTAGTATTTCAACAGAACTCATAATTTCTGCACAACCTGGCAGCATCTTTGTGCATGAAAATCTGCTAACGTTGCAGAAGCAAAGCCTACATTCCATCTTTGTCTAATTTCACATTTCACTGAAATCTTGTGCATAACAATATATTTGTGAATTCAATCGAAAACATTCATTTGGAGTGTTTGAAGTCTTTTCAGCTGCATTTTACAACTTGTCTTGCTTTTACTTTACAGAGTTGTTACTATTGGTCAAACAGTAGAAGCAGCATGAGTTAGATACGTTGAGCAAAACTGCAAATGTTAAATCATTAGACTTTATGAGCTACGACAGTAATGAATATTAAATATGTAATTGATGCATAGAAGAAAGCAGCCATGCACGATAAATCCTTGTTCTTAATGTAAAAGTGTTTGTACACGAGATTGATCTCTTGTTTCACCACACGAGCAGAATGAGAGCTGAGTAATGTCGCGAAAAGCTCGATGGCAGCGATTGGTGAGGCTTCAATAAAATTAAATAGACTACTTATTGAACTGGAGAAAGAAACTTGCTGAATTTGTTCGTTCAATTTAAAACTTTGACATTTTGACCGCAAATTCAACTTTTCCTTTAAAATCAATGCTAATTTCAAATTATCAGAAATCTTGAGAAAAAATATCACATTTTACAATTTTCAGTCAATTCATAAATTTTTCCACATAAATTAATTCAGATAATGAAATATCCCAACATATGAGGGAGGAGGGGAATAAGCAGGGACTCACCTGGACGTTTCTCGTTTCGACCTTTACGACCCCCACACAGTCGCACTTTGGAGATCAGGACCAGGATCTGTTTCTGGCAGAGGGACTTGTTGCTCTTTGGACAGGGCTTGCGTTTGTTGGCTACTGGTCTGTTAGTTTGCTCGTCCTTTACCGCTCGTTTCTGTCTAATGAGAGAGCTGGCGAGAGCTGCCATCTTCCCCCCCTCTCACCTTTGGGAGGGGGGTGTCTTTCTTCCGAGTACCCCTTTGTTGGTTTGGTTTTTTCCTTTTCACCAAAAAAAAGTAAATCTATATCTATAGATATAGTTATTAAAATAAATTGTCTAGAAATGCCCCTACAAGTGAAATTGTAGGGCTGGTTAGTGAGATAAGAGTTTAGTTTGAGGGTTACCTCAGGAAGAACAAGGAGAGATTCAAGTTCACCTGCAGTCCAAATGAAAGCCCTGATTGTCCAAAAATAAATTTAAAAATATATTTAAAGGATCAGGCAAAACAAAAGATGTCACAGTCACATTTTCACTTTCAAAATCAAGATTCTTAAGATTAGACGGTTTAAAACAGAACATAAAGACATGTTCTCCCTTTCTTCCCCACTCATTTTTCACGTCAAAAAAAATAAAGAGTTGGTAGACAAGTCCAAAAAAGATTCTATTGCATAAGAACTAGCCTAAACAATATCAAAAAGAAGACGATTAATATATATTACATATAAAAACACTTTTACTGAGGAAAAGTGAAATCATTTTGAACGCTAGGAAGCTGTTAAAAGCAGGAGAGAATTCAAACTGTTTGTCACCATTTGTGTAGTCCACGGAGGTCCAACTTTGCCTCCCATTTAAATATGGCAGTGTTGAATGATGGGTCGAGGGTCCGAGAGATAATCCAACAGGTTTAAATCCAGATGTAGAGCAGCAGGCGGGAGGCTGATGTTCTGTGTGGGAATGACGCCTAGAGCAAAGCAAAGACATGGACACAGACGGACAGAGATTCCTCTTCTGCCTCCGATGGCAACGCTCCTTTCCCACAGTCCTCGCTGAACACCCCCCCTCCTCTTCTCTTCTCCACCTCCCTCCCCCTCCCTCCTCCACATCCCTCCTCCTCCCATCCAAAGTCAGCGAGTGGTTGTGAGAGTATGTGTATGTGAATTCCAGCAGCCACCATCAGTAGAGGTGACATTCATGAGAGAGAGAGAGAGAGAGAGAGAGAGAGAGAGAGAGAGAGAGAGGGAGAGGAGAGAGAGAGAGAGAGAGAGAGAGAGAGAGAGAGAGAGAGAGAGAGAGAGAGAGAGAGAGAGAGAGAGAGAGAGGGAGAGAGAGAGAGAGAGGGAAACAGGAAAATTGAGCAAGAAGACATGAGGGAGGGCGAGGTGGTGGAGGCTGTGATGGTGAGATAGAGCATTAAATGGGAAATGGAGGGAAATTGTGTGAGATATGAACGACAGCCACTTGAGAAAAAAACAATTATATTTACAAGAACTCTTAAAAATTATTTAGACTGTCCTGCCGAAACAGGAACACCAGAGAAGGAGAGAAAGGGAGCTTAAAGTGTGGATTGTGACAGTCTCTCAAGAGGAATAGCATCATAATGTGTTTCCTCCCCGTCACATACGTCCACATCAGCATATTTTATAGTGGAATCTCAACCCCTGACATCCTCTCATGCATTAGCAGTCTCCAGTCGCTCTGATTTTTTTCCCCTCCCTTCAGCTTCACAAGGAGAAACGAAAGTAAAAAAAAAAGTCACTTTGGCATTCAGTGTCTGACATATCTGACTGCTGGCTTCCGCTAACCCCGACAGAGAAACACGAGCTTGGACAGATTGAGTTAGACAACAAACCCAGCCAACACACACACACACACACACACACACACACACACACACACACACACACACACACACACACACACACATTCATCACTCTTACCAACTGCCCGAGCACATCCACCTGCAAAGAAAACAACTACATATGTTATAGATCATGTTCTTGCACTTCCCTCATTTGTTCTGATTCCATTTAATAAACATTAAAGAGATTTCTCCAGTAGTTAAGGAAAGATTTGTACGAGTATCTGTAAAGAATGCACTTAGGATGTATTTTTGCACACAATAGCGTGTTTTACAAACATAACGCGCTGCAGTCAAGCATTTGTAATCTCACAGAGTTACAATAAACAGCGTTTGCACTTTAGCATTTTTTTTCCCCAAAAGTGTGTGTTTGGATTAATAAGTCAAAGGATACTCAGGTTGGTATTTGTTGAGTTAAATTACTGTGTACGAATTAGTCCTGCTGGACATACTTTCAGCTGACACTGATGAACGTATTAGCTTGATAAATAAGGGCTGTCAGAAATGTGCACAGCAATAATGGAGGGCAACTTCATGTAAAGATAGTGTGAACATCCCAGGTCTGACGCTGCAAACTCAGATCCAATAAATCAACTTTTCCCAATCATTTCAATTTTAAAAATCTTGTGGTGGAAGCAACTTGAAAATGTAAATTGGATTCAAATGGTTTCTAATAATGGCGAGCAAGGTCACTGTTTGTCAGGGATTGATTGACAGGTGGCAGCGGACGTTTCCAAGGGTGGGGTGGGGGTGGGGGGGTGGAGAATAGCAAACCACAGATGAGATAATGTAGTTTGTATTGACAAGGAAGCAGAAAAGATATTTCCTACTTTTTCTAATCATTCGTTCCCGCTGTAGCCTCCAAGCAGCCTCAGCCACGCACTCAAGGGTTGCGAATCAATCTCCTAATGGACATCTCATTACACCATTGCCAGTGGATGTCCTCCTTTTTGCTTTGTCTCATCATAAGTACTGTACATGCCAAGAGACACCAAAAGAAAGCTAATTGGGGGTTCTTGGGACAGTAGACAGCCTCAAGGTTAGAAAGTGTTTCCATCATTTTGATGAAATTTCCTGCCAAAAGCAGAAACATAAAGAGTAAAACGATCTCTTGTCCTCAGGAGAGCGGCCACCTGTATGATCACACCCAAACTAACATTTAACATCAATCAAGTCAGGACTCTTGTTTTTCTATCTTTGGCTGCTCCCACAAAAATGTTTGTGTTCTGTCTCTCTTAAAATCATAACTTGTGTACAACTTCCACATCTTTCAAAAAAGCTTTTTAAAATCACATTTAGCCACATTTAGAATTCTCCAAAACAGTCACAGCCCTATTGTCACTGTTAAAAATACTTTCGTAAAACTATAGGAAACTAAATCAGAATAAATTTAAATGTAAATAGGGAAATCAAAAATAGAAAATAAGCATTCTTTTGCTGGTCCTTATATAAATTCTCATCATCTGGATGATGCACAAAAGGGGATTAAATGCAGATGTTTTGCTGAAAACAATCCACGCCTCAATCCCAGCATGTGTATAAATTTACATGGAAGCCGAGGGTATTAACGGTATATCCGCTTTGAAAGTGTTTTATGTAAAATGTTTTTTTTTTCCCTGAATAATGCTTCCCGTGCATTTCATGTTACCTAACAAAGACTAATCTTTAGTAGATTGGAATGAATAAATGACTGTATTATGTGGAGTCATATAGACACATTGTAAGGCAAATGTTTCTAAATCCAATGCAGAGATAAAGAGTAGCCATGTACATTTATTCAAATATTGTACTTATTTATTAAATATTTCTCGTCTCTACACAGTGCTATACTAAAGTTATATCTCGCTACATTTCAGGGGGAATTCTGTGTTCAAGCAATTTTGTTTTTTTACACCACCATGTTATCATATAAATATGAATAGGATGTGATATTTTGGTAGGATGGTAGAGATCATCCTCTCCTCTGGTTTGTACATCTCTACCTCTGCTGAATGAATTTTATTCTTTGGGGGACAACCCTGACAGTAATTAAAAAAATATGAAATAACAAACAGGTTGTGAGTTTTCTGGCACAATCCTGATCAAATTTTTGGCAGTTTCTATGTACGTGAACATCCCATGCACATAAATATATTGTATACATGTTAAGAATTTTGGTGCATACAAGGAAATCAGCATGAATTATTAAATTAGCATAAAAACAAGGGAAAATGAAACATATCCAAAGCAGCATAGCATCAGTTTCCACAGAACCAGCAAAAAAATATTTAAAAAAAAAGCTAACAGACACTTGTACAGAAGATGGACAGGAGACAAAATGAACATTTTGTCTTATATATGCTGTTATTTTAACATAACGTGAAGTCTTAATCGATGGGGAGTTAACCTTATGTTTTACACACTGTTCGCATTAGGCTTACTCCTCTTGCCATGTTTACCTGTTCTGCCCTTATCCATGATCCTGAAGCCCAATCAGGCCATCTTCCACATCACGGCCGGCACAGAAAATTCAATTTTCATGTCTTTTTGGGATTGGATTAAATATAAATGTTCATTCTGTTATTCACACCTTTCATGCTGACCTATTCTCCTCTTATCATTTGGGCCAAACTGACTTCTCAGCTGGTCACTTGTATATCCAATTGCAGAGTGACACATCTGCGTTGCCAGCTCATCTATGCTCATTTTTAAGTATGACTATCTAAGTACCTCTAGGTCTCTGATGATGCTGTTCTGTGTAGCCATTCACCTTCTCACCACCTTGCCCAAAATTCACCAACTTCATTATTCATCAGCCTCACAGGGTCATCAGCCACCACCACCAGTGTCTGGACTCCAAGGGCAGCTATATATACCTTGCTGCTGCTCGGGACTGATACTCTTTTTAAAGACAGTTTTGAATACCCAGTGTCACCAAATTTTGCTGTTGAAATAAAATTGTTAGGCATCTGTGAAAAAAGAAAAAAGAAAAAAAATGAGTAAGACAAGACACCAAGGTATTTGCATTTTCTGGTGAATTTCTTAACAAACAAGTACACAATAAACAAATTACTCCATGAAAAACATTAAATGATGAAAAAAAAAATAAAAAATTTCAGCCCCACAGACAAAAACACACGTCCCAGAACAAACGTGTGTCTATGTAAGCACATTTATGCAGATACAAACATGCAGAATATCAGAAAGAGTTCAGCACATCAAAAACAATTGGCCTAGTTCTGTCTGGTTCTACCTCCTCTCTTTCTCACTCGCGCTCTCTGCTTTAGTCTCCTCTCAGCTCATCATGCTGTCCACAGATGACAGGAGGTATTCTACGTTAATCCCACTCCATTATGCGAGCATGTGGAATCTGAGGCCTGCCTCTCGCATGCAGAAATATTTCCTACGTCCATGACCCATGGGTGAGCTGCTCATTAACTTTGAGAAGAACATATCATTCTCAGCTTCATTCTTTTTTTTCCTGTTCAGATCAGTCCCTGCTAATTAGGTTTTAATAATGAGGATTACTTAGTGGGTGAGAAAGATGCAGACGCTTTTGTTCCCCTCCTGTATACAATTTCTCCTAGTTTCGAATCCTGGTCTTTCTTTCCAAACAGTTGTGTTGGATTTTCCTATCATAAAGCCGAATATCCACCATTGTTTTGCAGTAAATAGGAAACAATCAATTAGTTTAACAACAGGCTGCTTTATTTGTATCAAATCATGTCACTGTTAAATTGGTTTTTGTTGTGTTTTGAATTATTTACATACAATTGCCGTCATTATTTCTTGGTTTTGAGAAAGCATATCACCAGTAATGCAAACATGGACTGTGTGCACTACTGCATTCAATGAAATACTCTCTTTGCATTCACCATCTGTCTGTATTTGTATGAGCAGTGTGTTTTTATAGCGGCCTTTATAGTTCGAGAGAACCTGAGGAGTAAAGCTAGATACTTCCAGATCTGACTGATAATTCTTTGTGTGATTGTTCACGTTACCCTTTCACTTTTGGAGTGCTTTTATTCTAATCAAATAAATTGTTGTTTGCTGTGAACTCACCATACACAAAAATCAACTTCTATCCATCTAATATTCTTCTTCAAAAACCATTAAAAAGGCTCTTAACATTTCAATTTAATCTGGTAGAATTTTGATTTGAAAACTGCCTCAAAGGTTGAGCATCTCTGAAAATTATTATAAAAAAATCTTTAGAATTGAAAATGCAAAAGTATAGTCCACCACTGGCTATACTCACTGCAATCTAAGAAAATTACTTACTTTATCTCAAATACCCATGCTAACATATTTCTTTATGTTTGGCTCAGCTTAACGCAGAGGCTCTGCGCATCTTAGGTTGTGGATCCTTTTGAGATTTATCCCTGTTAAAAGACAGTTTTTCTTCATCACCGTCTCCATGTTCCTGCTCATGGAGGAATGTTGGGTCTCTGTAGAATAAAGAGTTGGTCTAGACCTGCTGTTCTTGGTAAGTGCCCTGAAATAACTTACAATGTGATTTGTGATGCATTTCATGTGTTTCATTTCCAGTTGCTGGATTCATGGAGAAGTTTAATCATGCAGTGTCATGTAAAAGTAATGCTCATTGTGATAAATTCAACCCAGGAACAGTCTCTGGAGTTTTTCCCTTTTTCTATTCCACAAACTTCATCCCTCATTCCTGAAATATAAATGAAAACAGGAATAAATCCATGCCGGATTTGGATGACCTGTCATTTGACAGATTATGAAGGAAATGAAATGTTTGGCTTCAAATAACGACTCCTGATTTATAAACTAATCTAGCTACAGTATAATGCCATCACTACTCCTAACCAATCACATGAAAACACAGACTGTGCGTGCTTGCATGTAGAGAGCATAAATGCATGCTAATAATTCAATTGTTTTATTAACATGCATTTGTGCCTATATGAAGCGGATCCACAGAGAATCAGAGATACGCAGGGAGAGGAGAGTTTTATGCCAGAGAAATCAGGTCACGTAAGTGGGTTTTGAGACTGACTGAATTCAATATAAATATTGATTCTGTGTTTCTGGAGGTTTGTCAAGTGTTCAATCAGTCTATTTGGCAATTCTCTACATAACACATTGTGCAGATTATAGGAGAGACAAATTCAGAACAGCAGAAAAGATTAAGAACCCATTATTTCATACCATTACTGGATATTTTCTCTCTCGAGTTCTGATGAAAAGACAAGAATGTCATCATTAATGAGCATGTAAGAAATTTGAAAGAAGAGACATTCTAGTAATTTAGCCATAAGGTGTTATTTCTCATTCAGAGCTGATGGTCTGATGTAGAAATGGAGGCTGGATGGGGGTAGAGAAGGAGTTGGTGGGATGTCCTTAGGGTTGTCAGATGGGCTCCTCCCATCGCAGATGTTCTCTTGAATCATGATCACAACACCTCCTGAAGACTCGAAATTACTTCCAATCACCCCAAAAAATTGTTTTCAACAGAGTGCAGTTTGTCTGTATTCTATTAATATTTCACAACACTGTAAACCATCAACAGTTTCTTCTTTGTTACATCCCGCTTCAAAACAGCGATGTATTGTAATTCTCAGTGTTCGTGTGTTTGTCCATCCCTCCGTCTGTTAGTCCACCAAATATCTTTGCAACCGTTGCAGATAGAAAGATGAAACAAAAAACACATTACTCGGGTGACAAAGGGGATGAAAATGACATGATGACCTTGACCTTGAGAAAACTAGGTCAAGGTCAAATTTCAACTTTTGTACACTCAGGAACCGGATAAGATAGAAAGACGAGAGAGGCCAGTGTGAGTAAGACCTAAGATCAAAGCTAGTGCTTTGATCTATGACAGTAGGTCAGAGCGCTAGCTTTGATCTTTGACCTATGCAGGTAGTACAGGGTAAAATTTTGAATTCAGGGGTGTCGCGGGATGTTGCAGTCTAGTTGTTGTTGTTGTGTACACATTTATCACACCATACTTGACATGTAGACTGACCTCAAACATTTAGGATCATATTATTCCATTTCATTCCAAGTCAAGAGTTTACAAAAAAGCTTTCTGACATGAACAATTCCAGAACAATTTATTAATTTATTAGATGAAACAATGTTTTCAAAGACCAAGCTGCTCTTCAGGATAGCAACTTTTTTAATGACCTGATTTAACACATTACCTTGTGTAGTTTGCTGTGGTATTATCTGGCTGCAGTCCACTTTCCACCCCTGTTCTCTCCACTTACTGGAGATTCTTAAGTGTTACAGGTGAAACTCATGGGCACCTTAATGTCTGTAATGTGGACGCTCTTTTTACTCCCACTCAGAAACAGTATTTATTCTACACTTATGGGCCATCATAGATGCAGTATCCCCTAAGATGAGCACTTGTTTATTTACTGAATATTAGCAAGCCTCTCTGCCTTTATTTTTTCTTTTCATTAAATATCTGCTGAAAGCTTCAAGCATTAGTGGTTGGGAGGCTTAGCACAATGGGCGTTTTTTGACACATTACAGTAGGAGACAAAATATGTTCATCATGCATGGGAGAAGTCATTATTTTTAGGCAATGCAGCAATGCAAAGCTTGTGAACCTCCATGAAACAAACATGACCTTTACAAATGTTTGGAAGCTATAACGATAAGGTAGAGAGAGAAAGCGACAAAACTAAGAATGATTGACCTTCAAATGACAAGATAATCAACTAGAGAATGGATGAGATGGGAAATTTAAACCTGGCAGCGTCAATCTCTGTTGTCTAAAATTCTTAAGATTTTTACATTCCAAGAAGAACAAAAGCTATGGTTTATTATATTTATAACATTTTTCCCCAGGACTTAAGGCAAGACTTAACATTAACTATATCTAAATGCAATATTACTGACTGAAAGAAGAGCTATAGATAAAAATAGATGTCGGTGCAAAAGATGTTTCTTTTCAGGGCTGCTGTTATGTTTCTTGTGCCACAGTGTTGCTATAAAATAGCTGGTGAGAACGCTACGAACCAGAAGAGACACATTACGCCTCACCACAAAGGAATTGAGGCAGGTTATGAAACATTAAGTCATTTCATGGAGTACAACAGCAGCAGTGTCACGCAATGTGGGCAGCGCTTCCAAACTCATCACTATAATGCCACAGTCGTGCGGCCGGATATGGTCCTCTGGTTTGATTCCTGCTGGTGGGGTTCCCTCATGGAGCTGACTATCCCCTGGGAGGATGAAAAGGAAGAGGTTTTTGATGCTAGTTTCCCTGCTAGGCCCTTGAGAGACATATAGGGAAAAAAAGAGTTCCTGACAAATCATCACATATTGTCCACTGCATAAAATAATGACATTGTTTTTGCATTTGTTCTTTGAACAGCTCAAATATGGTAAATATGAAGCTTCAGTTGATCTTACTTTAAATCATACATCATATTTAATGTTGAACAGCTAACCCCTTACACAGCTTTACAGAGCTTTGCCCTTTCACTTCACCTTTGCTTCATCAGCACCGTCTTTTCATTCAAACCCATTTTAATTGCATCTCCCAGCATCTCATCTGCAGCACTGTAGATAACTTAGCAGAGTTCCACTTTTCACCGCTAGCCTTCATGAGGAAGAACTCTTTGATGTTCAGGAGCTCTGCTGCAAGACAGCCTTTGAACCAGTGGGAAACTGCAGTGGATTAATGGATACTGCAGCCGAGTCGCTGGGGGCTTGCTTGTGCTATTATGAGCAGACCATGCAGATCTTTGCTATTATCAACTTACCAAGATTCGGTCAGAGGTGTTGCCACTGGCTGTCATGTTGTTTTTTTGGATGTTAAAGAAAGGTTTGTTGTGACAGAGGATTCCGCCAGGCAGCTGGATACAGGAAGATATTTGTCAGACCCACCTGACTATGTGTACTGCCTGAGTCCATGTGGGCACTATGATAGATATGATAGCCAACAGCAGACCTGAATTGTAAGTTAATGCCTGTTGTTGATTTATTTTGCCTGCGAGGAATAGAAAGAACATAGCCATTCTAGACAGTCTATCTACTCAACCCAAACACACAAAAGATTTGCGAATGTTTAAACACAAGCTTGGCTTATGATAGTTCTTTACTTGCTGTGATGCGTGATCCATAGAGTCGTAAACACAGTTCCTGGCTTTTGCAGTCTGATCCACCTTGAGTCACCAAATGAGTATTGTCCCACCTATGAGGCCAGTTAAATGACATGCAAGAGGAAATGTAATAATTGCTGCTATAAATCAGAAAAGCTAAGCTTGAAAGGAAAAGTGTAAATCTCAGGGGAGAACATTATATTTATGTTGGGTAGCGTTGCTGAAAGCTTCTCCTTTGTGAGTCTTAAGCCTAGGTTTTTTGAGATTAGTTAGAAATGTTCTTGATTGCAAAATGAGTGCTAGGTTTTATACACATCAAAATTTCTGTCGGCGCTTGCCTTCCTTGCTTCACGGTGTGTGCGTTGTGCTCAGAGATTTGCACTGCAGAGAGGTAGCGTGGGGTAAGTTTAATTTAGTGGTCAGAGCAGGCTGTTTATCTCATGCAAGCCAACTTTAAATCCGGCTTTCGGTGCACTGAGGAACATTTCATTGCACAAATTAAACTTGACTGTATTCATGTGTTTGGTCAAGGGGAGCTGTGCCAATCCCTGTCATGTAATTCTGCTTGAACTAAAGGAATGCATTATGGATGAAATGGTTCGGGTTCTGCAGAGGAACAGAGGCAAGACAAAAAAAAAAAAAAAAACACATCACATGAGTCGTTACAGTAAAATTGAATATTTCTGTCAACCTCATGCTGCTTTCATGTAAGGTAATAAAGTTCATAAAACTGAGATGTTGGCATGTTCTGCCTTAAACTTCCAAAGGCCAGAGCCTCACCCAGCATGTACTGGCCATGTTGGCATTTTTTGACACAGCTAGTACAGATTTACACCTTCGGAGCCTCATTTTCACCTCTGAGGAAGCAACACCTTTATGCTGTGAGGCAACAGAGACACCTAACAACCCGCCATGATGTCACACATGATTTAAAACACAGCTCAGTTACCACCTGAGCTATACCTGCCCATGTAGCACCTGACTACGACTGTGGGTGATCCGCCCAGTCCGTCTCCCTGTCTCATTCGCCTTGTGGAAGCACACAGGATACGACCCGGTTGTGGACAGCGCAGCGCCAAACAGCGGACTCGGTATGGACACCAGGTGGACGCGCCTACCCAGGTAGGGCCTGACCCCGGGGCAGATCCACAATCACATCAGCAGATCCGGCAACCTGATCAATGATGAGCTTCAACACACCTGATCCTCATTCAAATGATCAGGTGTGTTGGAGCAGGGACACGTCTAGCTGCGGGGCTTGTCCCTGAAACGAAAACCGGCTATTTTCTGATGTATAACAGGTCCATGTTCGCTATGGTGATGGACAGGCTGACAGACGAGGTTAGACAGGAATCTCCATGGACTATGATATTTGCAGATGACATTGTGATCTGCAGTGAGAGCAGGGAACAGGTGGAGGAGAAGCTAGAGAGGTGGAGGTTTGTCCTGGAAAGGAGAGGAATGAAGGTTAGCCGCAGTAAGACAGAGTACATGTGTGTGAATGAGAGGGACCCAGGTGGAAGAGTGAGGTTACAGGAAGAAGAGATCAAGAACGTGGAGGATTTTAAGAACTTAGGGTCAACAGTCCAGAGCAATGGAGAGTGTGGAAAAGAGGTGAAGAAGCGTGTACAGGTAAGATGGAACGGGTGGAGAAAAATGTCAGGTGTGATGTGTGATAGAAGAGTTTCAGCTAAATTGAAAGGAAAGGTGTACAAAACTGTGGTGAGACCAGCGATGTTGTTTGGTCTAGAGACAGTGTCACTGAGGAAGAGACAGGAGACAGAGCTGGAGGTAGCAGAGATGAAGATGCTGAGGTTCTCTTTGGGAGTGACCAGGAAGGATAGGATCAGGAATGAGTTCATCAGAGGGACAGCACATGTTAGAGGTTTTGGAGATAAAGTCAGAGAGGCCGGACTGAGATGGTTTGGACATGTCCAGAGGAGCGATAGTGAATATATTGGTAAAGGGCAAACCGGGTAAGGGAAATAAGCTTTTTCAGAACAACCTTGATGTTGGTCAGCTAGATTTTGCCATTTTGGATAAAGAATTTGCATTTATAATTATGTTTGACTGACAATTATCTAGATATTTCAGATAGGGCAGAAATGAAGTGTATGGTGTATGAATCTCACGACCCTGGTAATCTTTGGATTTGCATCCATGCCGCCTCTGGCCGGGTGCCTTTGAGCCCAAACCGTACTTTAATCCACCAACTCTGTCCTCTCAGTTCCTGCGTAGGACGGCCAAATCCTTGTTTACCCCTGACCTTCATCTGTCGTCGCCATTAATCCTGTCTGTCAACAGAAGCCCTGATACAACCTGCAATTAAAATATTAATACGATACCTTTTTATCCATTAGATATGTTGGAATATCCCCACAGATGCTACAGTATTCCACTGACTGGATGCGTGGTGAGTGCACACTTAAACATAGACGTCCACATCAATGCACATGCAAACCAGGTAGATAATTTCTGTCAGTTTATCAGATGAGCGCAAAGCATGGATGTGAGTCCATGAGGAAAACTCATAGTTACTGCAACTTATTCAACAAATATTCCTACCTCATTTGAGGTATCTTTTATCTTTCCCATCACGTCACCATTTGGCTCATTCTCAGACATCAGTACCACAGACATCCATGCCAAATTCTATACCAAAATCTATACCAAATAATGCAAATCATACTCTTTTGTTCAAGATGACTCAGAAAGACACGTTGCAATGATGACGCAGAAGTACTCAAATCATCTCTAGAGATTTCTCTAATATGTGACATAGGAAACGTTTAAAAAAAAGTAGACCTTGAAACATGAAACAGAAACATGCAAAGCTCTTTGTTGCTGCTAACTGTAGATATTTTATTTAAAGGAACAGAATCCTGGTCATAAGGGGTTTAATCATCCACTGAGTCTGTTTGACGACTATACCACACACTGTACAAAGAGGAAGTCCAGTCATCCTTAAAAATGAAAAACATAAGTTGTGTCTTATGATTCATTTAAATTATTTAATACCATGTGGTGGTCTTTTTTTTTTCTCTCTCTAGCAAGCTTTGTGTCCCATCATCCACCATGTGTGCAATGTTTCGTACCTCCTGTGAGGTATCAGCACCGAAATCCATGAAGCCACAAGTTACAGTTAAGGGAAGAGAAAGCAGGAAAGATTGAGAAAGAAACAGGATGGAAGAAAAGAGTTGGCTGAAGCACAGTGACAAATGGAAGTCTAAGGGAGAGAAAGAGAGAAAGCTGATTGATGAGAAGGAAAAACTGATTACTCATTACCCTCTTGACTCTTTAATCCATTGAATGAATCAACTTCAGAGCAAGAGATAAGTTGAGAAGACCACTTTACTTTTATCAAGAGCCACAGTGGGCGATTCTTCTGAATCTGTCATTTGCTTTCAAATGGTCTTTTACACGTTTTTGGAAATTTGTCTTTACACCCAAATTGTATATGTATAAAGAAAGAGAGAGAAAAAGAAAAGTAAATGAACTATTCATTGATCGCTACATTCTGCCATTAAAGCGATGCTCACTTGTCATTTTCTACCCAGAAAGTATGAATACTGTCACTGTACTAATGGAAATGAATGAGTACTGGTAAAAGAAGTGTTAAATCAAAAGATTAACTAGTTGACAGAGAAGTGGGGTATCTAGATGGGAACATTTGGAAACAAGGACATTCAGAAGATGCATGGACGTGATGAGGTGCGAGAAAGGAAACAACAAATCCCCAGCCTGGAGATTGGTGTTCCCAAAATAATTAGCTTACTGTCCCTTCATGGTCACAAGTAACCCAGGACACAGGAGAGGAACACAAAGTTTTTTCGTTATTCTACATGAAATTGGACAAATAGCAGAGGTGGTATAAGCATTGTTCACGGTGAACACAAGTTGGTTGTTTGAGGCTCTTTTAGCATGTAAGTCAATGGGGAATGGCTCGTTTGTTCCTTAACAGGCCGGGGAACGTCAGGCCAGCAGATGCAGCATTTCAGTGACGGAGTCCAAGATGCTGTGCTCAGTGGGCAGTGTTTTGGGTACGCATAGAAGGGCTGGACAGTGCTTAGCAAGATCGGGGTATCCAAGCCTGACACCAATCCACAGCCCACAGGAGACAGAGAAACAGCATTTTGTGAAGGTGGGGGAAGGGTGGGGAAAGTTGAAGGGGTACAGCCGAGAGCATTCCAGAGGCATAATCTTCTTATCCATGGCAGATTGGTGCGCTGCGTGATGTGCAGCGTATGCACATGCATATGCGTGTCCGTGCATGCATCCACATGTGACTACATGTTCACGCACAAGAGGTTTGTTTGTTCTCCTTCCCAACACAACCGCTCCTCCTCCCCTTTGTCCTTCACTCCCCCCCCCCTTCTTCTTCCCAGTGTTTGACCCTCACCTTCTCCGCCCTCCCCTACACACTTTCTCCATTTCATCACAGACCGGATCAAGATCCTCCCCCCCCTCATCTGGTTTTCGTCCTCATTAGTCCCTCTTTTCCTCTGTGTCGGTTTGTTCTTTCCCCGTGATCAGAAGATGAAAGTGACCCAACCAATGTAAGAGGCATAATGGGGAGAGGATTCTCCTGAGACTGCTGGTGTTCCTTTGCCCCTGGCCATGGTGGGAATTTGTGCAGATGGGTGACGGAAGGGCAAAAGGGGCAGAGGGGTTGCTTTGGTCTAGATTCTGCTGATTGTGGGAAATTACATCCTCTAATTTCACCTGCAACTCCATGAGACAAAGGCCTGAGGGAGAGAATGGGACAAGTAAGTATTTCATAGAGTTATGAGAGAGAGAGAAATGGGGTGGGTGGGGGGAAAGAGTGAGAGAAGATGGACATAGGGGGAAGAAGAGAGGATGTAACTCTAGAACAAGGTTTGAAGACAGCCAGGGAAAACAGAGGAAGAGGATTGGAAAAAGAGAGGCAGCCACTCGGAAGAAGAGTGGCTCTCGTAAACCAGTCCACGTCCTCAAGGATCACCCATCCAGGTTTAGAACACATATGCACACACATCTGTGTACACACACTTACCCACCCGTACCCCCACTTTTCATCTTAACACCTCACTAACACACCATTTGCCTCGCCGGTCCCTGTGTATCCTCCCATCTTCCTCTTCGATCCTGGTTTCCCTCTCCTCCCTGACAGCTTTACTCTCAGACCGTGACTATCTCCCACTGACAGAGTCTCTGCAGGATTAGAGAAAGACGAAGAGGGACGAGAGCAGTCAGCCAGCACCTCCTGCTGTACGTGTGACGCCACTGTCAGTCACGTCTGCTGCACCCTTGAAAAACACAGCAAGGACATTTCTGTATTCAGACATTTAATTCTTTTTAACGGGAGGTTAACAAGTTCAGTGTGTGTGGATGTGACCTTAATACACATGAAGTAAGAAAGAAAAAGAAAAAAATAATGAGACGCATTCAATGTACGCTGAAAACTGCATTCCTTAACATCTGCATTACAATACAACACCTCCCAATATTATTCTTTGTCAGCCAGAGCTTAAATCTGATTGGTCCCTGATCCTGCTGGCTTCTCTGAATTAGCTTTGAATCACAATTAAATAAGATTATTTGTGTTATGAACTCATTTTAGCATTCAATATTCTTAATTTTTAAGAATTCTGCCTCTTAAATCTGTTGACTTAAGCATTTCAGTATGTAGAATACTTATTAGACGCTTCAAATATCAACTTATTGAAAAACGATTTGTCAGCTGATTTCCTGACGGATTTTTAAATGAAAATGTGGAAAATTTCTCGGCCTCTTAGATCTGAGGATTTGCGTCTTATCTTAAAATTACAGACGATTGGAAATTTAATATATTGATGACGGAGTTAATCTGCACAAAACAAGCTATTTAAATATGTCATTGCCTTGAGCTTTGTAAAGATTTTAAGTTATTAATCTTTGGTAATTGGTATTTTTTATTATAAAAGATAAATGAAAGACACAAGTGACCTCAGAATGGCACATTACTATCTCACTCAAAATATTTTTCAATAACATTGTCAAACAGGCATTTTTAATCCAGTCAGAAACATGCAGTTCTGTCTACAGCAGCTTCAAGCCGAGCTCCTGGAAACGAGACAGTTTTTTTCATTTTATCCAAAATCTCTCCTCTCGAGTATTTAAATCTCTAATGTTCTGCAAATGATCTGATCAGTGTTGAGCTCATCATGCAAGATCTTTATGTCTAAATATGAAGCATCAGTGCATGCACTGTGTTGGACTGTTGTTTATCAGCAGTCTATGGGGGTGAACGGCATGAGATGATCTAATTAATTCAGAGAGAGGAGAGAGTTTGAGGGGAGACAGAATGAGAAGCTAAACTTGGCAAAGCTACAGTGTTTCACTGCAGAGGTTTTAAATCCTTTAACATGATTTCTCTCATCCTATTAAAGACATGGCTATGGATAGAGGACTGTAAAGTACATACAGAAGGGAGAGGACCCCAGTGAGAGGAAGAGAATGGCAAGCAAGAGTGAGACAGATTAAATGGGTGTTAAATATAGGGAACAAATCATCGCTCCACTCCCATATCTATCTTCAATCAGGCTTCTGGATGTTCCCTATCATTTCTTTCAAATTGGAATAGATGACGTTTCATTATTTGCTTTTCTTTAGCATGATTTCATATTGTCCTCAGAGATGGTTGTCTGGTTGGAGTTCAGACATGTTGAAATGTACTTTTAAGACATTTTGCATGGCGCCAGTGGAGCATTTCTTCACTCAGAGAACAAGTAGCACCGCTGCCAGCAAAGTCAGTCTTTTTGGGTGCAAAGACACCTCTGCAGTAATCTATATTAAGACATGTGTGGATGACAACATTAGCATTTTGCTCTGGGAGGAATGTCAGATTCATTGGCATTGTGAAAGACATTTCATGCTTTCTGTGAGAAGCCACTTTTCCATTGGCTGTAGTTGATCTTTCGGTAACAACCTACAGATAATTATAGCGTGATTCCTTAATGCGTAAAGTCTGCTGAAAGGTTGAATTAAATGCTGTGTTCACAGTTTGTTTAAATTACTTCATGCAGGTTAATGTTTAGTTATTGCAGGTTTAATTTCCACATTGATGATGAGACAATCATGGATGATATCATCGTTCTTTATATAGAGAAGGAATTGCCACCATCTGTCTTTTTGTCACTTACTTTTAGCCACGTTCTCAGTTGCCCAGCAACCACTACTTTCATATCTCTGTCATCTGACTGCCACACCCGGTTACACACCTGCTCTGACTCCCCCCCTCTGCTCTGCTCTACCTGGCCAACTCTCTCTCACCTGATTTCCCTTTACCTTACCAGCCCTGAAGCTACCTAATGAGCAATTCTCTCTCTCTACACATTTTAGCTTTGTTGGGTACCTACTTTCAGAGCTTAACTGCATTTGCCTGGCTGTTATGGTTTTTCCCAATGTGATATTTGTTCTTTCTTCCTCCGGAATTTTTTTGTTTTGATTGACCATTGCCCGCATCGCTGTTTTCAAGCATTGAACGGTACTTGGTCTGTTTGATGCATTCAAGCTCATCACCTGAACTCCAGATTATCTGTGCATGAATTGTGACAGGACATCACAGTACAATAGGCTGCAAAAATCACAGTACTTAGCAGCCAGAACCTTTACTTTTCACATCCTTGCCTTTTATGTGCCTGAACTAAGCCCAGAGGTTTTCTTTCGTCTTCTGCTAACTGATTTGAACTCATGGTACAACTGGAATCCACCTAGACTTTACTACTTCATAAATATGAGTGACAGCTAATCATCATTCTAAGGAGATTGGATCTTTGAAGAGCTAATTTTCTCTCAAGTCTGAAAAGCATCTCACATTATCAAAGATTTAACACACACATTATAAAGATTTAAGTCATGGGTATACTGACTTGGGGTATCAATCAGATACTTATTTACAGAAGGGCACACACTTTGATCTTGAAGCCATTTATCTAGCAGCTAATTCAGGTTTTGTGAGGTCCAGTCTTTGTATCTGGTCACACACTGTTCCCGTGCCCCGGTTGGAAGGTTAGTCACGTATTCAGACTATTATATCGTTCATGCCCGAATGCTCACCCTTTGTTTGAGACATCCCTTTTTATCTTCTGCCTACCTGCAAGCGACAGCGTGGGTCATGACATCTGTCTGTAGACATATGGTAATTCAAATGCACAATAGAAGTTCTGGAAGTAAACACAGTAAACGCAGCCTATAGTTACAAATTATATGGTTCTTGGTGTCAAACTGTGTCTCTCACCATATGTGTCTGAGGTATGAAAAGAACTATAAAAAGCTGCCATGTATAATAATGAATGATGACGCTTTTGTATTTCACATTAATAATTTCAATTTTATAACAATTCTGAGCTTAGTAGAGGGAATATAACATATGATATTGAGTTGTCTGTTTGTCATCCATATTTTCTGTGATCCGAAAACACCAGAGCAGTTCAGTAAGTCTTCAGGCAGTCCACATTTTTTTTTTCTCTGTCTCTATGGACTGATTCAGGAAGAGAAAAAGAAATCTCTCATTTGCCTTCTGACATTTTGGAATTGTTCACACTCCTTACGTCTGGGTATGAGACTTCATGTGGTTTAGTAAGGTGTTATAAACCGTACCTCTGACCAGCTCCTTGTTATTCCTGGAATCACACTGGCAGCATCCCTTTTAACAGTAATAACTGGCATGGTAAATAAAAGTCATTCGAAATGAAGAACTTACAATTCTTTCAAGAATTGTTAGTATTCTAACAATGTCTTTTTTAATCCATTTCTCATTGATCATTCAGTTCTTGAGCTTGTTACTGTAGATATTGTGTTCTTCGCCTTTTTTGGTTGCACTTGGTTTGTACAGTCAAATTGTCTGAGGTTTTCTAGGGATACAGATGTCGTGGTTTCTGAAAAACAATAAATGCAGACTTTAATTATGCCCATTTATAAACTAATTTGCTGGATTAGGCTCTGCTTCCTGTGGCCAAAGAGGCAATAGCAATATCTCTCCAGTAGAGGGGGCTGTTCAACAACCGATCAATGGAAACGTGACAAAAATACAGTACTTTCCTCTGTCGATTTCTTTTTTTTTTTATTATTTATTGTGTCTTCCAAGTACATTTAGTTGCAGATTTGGTATTTGTGCTAGTTCATTAAGGGGAAATCTTACTTATACTCAGAATGCAGTGTTTTCATTTCAGAAACAGATTCGTTTGACAGAAGTAATTCTTTTAATTTGTTTCCACCTATTGTGCATCATTTGTCTACATTTGTAACAACCAAAATGTAACATCTTTTTACATTTAAGTATGAAATCTTACATTTTACTGTACTATACTTCCTGCTGTCTCAAATTATCGGTCAGTTACTTAGTAGAGGAAAGATTATCATTACTAAACCTTGATATAAGTTGTTATAATATATAGTTCACTGTGTAAACATCTAAACCATTCAAGTATAGATCATTCACTCCATCCATTCACTATTTCCCACTCCACTGTCATGACCCAAAGGTGCAGATTAGGTGTGATAAACCTTGATTTAAAAAACAATGAGTGTACAGTACATCTGTCAGCTGAATGTAAGCCAAGCATACGGTTGGTGGTGATGATGATGATGATGATGATGATGATGATGATGATGAAAACATGGATCCTGTAATGTGATGAAGGAAAAAAAACAAGACACAATCATTTCCACTTACACTTTTTGATTACTGTTTTATGGTAAGTAAATTTCACTGAGAGGATGGTGATACATGTATCCCATAAGTTTCCATACTATATTTTTGCAGCCAAATTCAATTCCCTTCAGCTACAAAATGACAAAAATGAACAAGTCAGTTGATGAAACTGAAATAATTTATAGCAACATAACCTAATATACCAATTAATTCTTCTTCTTTTCCTTTCGGCTTTTCCCTTCAGGGGTCGCCACAGCGAATCAGTTGCCTCCATCTAACTCTGTCTTCTGCATCCTCTTCTCTCACACCAACTACCTTCATGTCCTCTTTCACTACATCCATAAACCTCCTCTTTGGTCTTCCTCTAGACCTCCTGCCTGGCAGTTCAAAACTCAGCATCTTTCTACCAATATATTCACTATCTCTCCTCTGGACATGTCCAAACCATCTCAGTCTGGCCTCTCTGAGTTTATCTCCAAAACCTCTAACATGTGCTGTCCCTCTGATGTACTCAGTCCTGATCGTATCCTTCCTGGTCACTCCCAAAGAGAACCTCAATATCTTCATCTCTGATACCTCCAGCTCTGCCTCCTGTCTCTTCCTCAGTGACACTGTCTCTAGACCAAACAACATCGCTGGTCTCACCACAGTTTTGTACACTTTTCCTTTCATTTTAGCTGAAACTCTTCTATCACACATCACACCTGACACTTTTCTCCACCCGTTCCATCTTGCCTGTAAATGCTTCTTCACCTCTTTTCCACACTCTCCATTGCTCTGGACTGTTGACTCTAAGTACTTAAAATCCTCCACCTTCTTGATCTCTTCTCCCTGTAACCTCACTCTTCCACTTGGGTCCCTCTCATTCACACACAAGTATTCTGTCTTACTGCGGCTAACTTTCATCCCTCTCCTTTCCAGAACAAACCTCCACCTCTAGCTTCTCCTCCACCTGTTCCCTGCTCTCACTGCAGATCACAATGTCATCTGCAAACATCATAGTCCATGGGGATTCCTGTCTAACCTCGTCTGTCAGCCTGTCCATCACCATAGCGAACAAGAAGGGGCTAAGAGCTGATCCCTGATGCAGTCCCACCTCCACCTTGAACTCCTCTGTCACACCTACAGCACACCTCACCACTGTCTTACAGTCCTCATACATGTCCTGCACCGTTCTAACATACTTCTCTGCCACTCCAGACTTCCTCATACAATACCACAGTTCCTCTCTGGGCACCCTGTCATAAGCTTTCTCCAGATCTACAAAAACACAATGCAGCTCCGTCTGGCCTTCTCTGTACTTCTCTATCAACATCCTCAAAGCAAATACTGCATCTGTAGTACTCTTTTTTGGCATGAAACCATACTGCTGCTCACAAATGCTCACTTCTGCCCTTAATCTAGCTTCAACTACTCTTTCCCATAACTTCATCGTATGGCTCATCAGCTTTATTCCTCTGTAGTTGCCCAACTCTGCACATCTCCCTTGTTCTTAAAAATGGGCACCAGCACATTTCTCCTCCATTCCTCAGGCATCTTCTTGCTATCTAACATCCTGTTGAACAACCCAGTCAGAAACTCTACCGACACCTCTCCTAGACACGTCCAAACCTCTACAGGTATATCATCAGGACCGACTGCCTTTCCACTCTTCATCCTCGTCAGTGCCCTCCTCACTTCATCCTGACTAATCTTTGCTACTTCCTGGTCCACAACAGTCACCTCTTCTAGTCTTTGTTCTCTCTCATTTTCCTTGTTCATCACCTCTTCAAAGTACTCTTTCCATCTTCCCATCCCATTACTGGCACCTGTCAATAGACTTCCATCCCCATCCCTAATCACCCTAACCTGCTGCACGTCCTTCCCATCTCTGTCTCTCTGTCTTGCCAACCTGTATAGATCAGTCTCTCCCTCCTTACTGTTCAACCTAGCATACAAGTCATCATAAGCCCCTTGTTTGGCCTTTGCCACCTCTACTTTCACATTACGCTGCATCTCCTTGTACTCCTGTCTACTCTCCTCAGTCCTCTCAGTGTCCCACTTCCTCTTAGCTAACCTCTTTCTCTGAATACACTCCTGTACCTCCTCATTCCACCACCAAGTCTCCTTATCTACTTTCCTTCCAGATGACACACCAAGTACTCTCCTACCTGTCTCCCTGATCACATTAGCTGTAGTTGTCCAGTCATCTGAAAGCACCTCTTGGCCACCCAGAGCCTGTCTTAACTCCTTCCTAAAAGTCATGCAACACTCTTCCTTTTTCAGCTTCCAACATTTCGTCCTCTGCTCTGTCTTTGTCCTCTTCATCTTCCTCACCACCAGAGTCATCCTACACACCACCATCCTATGCTGTTTGGCTACACTCTCACCTACCACTACTTTACAGTCACTGATCTCCTTCAGATTACATCGTCTACACAAGATGTAGTCTACCTGTGTGCTCATACCTCCACTCTTATAGGTCACCTTATGTTCCTGCCTCTTCTGGAAGAAAGTATTCACTGTAGCCATTTCCATCCTTTTTGCGAAGTCAACCACCATCTGTCCTTCTGCGTTCCTCTCCTGGATATCAAACCTGCCCATCACCTCCTCATCACCTGTTTCCTGCACCAACATGTCCATTGAAGTCTGCACCAATGACAACTCTCTCACTTCTAGGCATGCTCTGCATCACTTCATCAAAGTCTAACCAGAATTTCTCCTTCTCCTCCAGCTCACATATACCTGTGGAGCATACCCACTAACAACATTGAATATCATGCCTTCTATTTCTAGCTTCAGACTCATCACTCTATCTGACACTCCTTTCACCTCCAGGACATTCCTAACAAACTCCTCCTTCAAGATAACTCCTACTCCATTTCTCTTCCTATCCACACCATGATATAACAACTTGAACCCTGCTCCTAAACTTCTACCCTTGCTACCTTTCCACTTGGTCTCCTGGACACACAGTATGTCGACCTTCCTTCTCTGCATCATGTCAACCAACTCTCTACCTTTTCCTGTCATAGTCCCAACATTCAACGTCCCTACTCTCAGTCCTATACTCTTGGCGTTCCTCTTCTCTCTCTTCCTACGAACACATTTTCCTCCTTCTTCGACCAACAGTAATGCAATTTCCACTGGCACCCTGTAGGTCAACAGCACCGATGGCGGTCGTTGTTAACCCGGGCCTCGACCGATCCGGTATGGAAGTTATACAGTAGGTTTGATTCGCATGTTTGATTTGGCAAAAGTTTTGCCCTTCCTGATGCAAGCCTCTATATATTTATCCAGGGTTGGGACCGGCACAATAAGACACTGGCTTGTGTCCTCTTGCGGCTACATTAATAAACCAATTAATTATTTGGGTTTATTGGTACCTGTATTAGTGCCAAAAAACTGGTTTTATTGATGCAGTCAAACTATTGGCCACAAAAATAAGATAAAATAAAACCTGGTTTTGATTTATCAATCATCAATCAATCCAAGATGTACTGCATATTGGGGTTTGGGTTGTGTGGAAAGCAGGCCAGGGCCCAGATATTGTCCTCCCCAGTCACAAGACAGATAGAAGCGATCCCTTCTGTGTGTTCTGGGTCTTCTCTGGATCACCTCCAAGATTGACATGCCAGGGAGACATCCATGGAGACGTCACATCAAATGTCTGAGCCAGCTCAACTGGCACTGCTCAGCACAAAGTCAGACCACTTCTGAGATCTTTCTATGAGAGTCAATCACTGCCAGAATGTTGGCCTCTATTATTCTCGCTGTCGCCATCTCAATCATACTGTGGGTAAGAGTTGCAGAGTTGGCATCTAGATGGATGACAGGTGAAAATACTTGTCAGTCTTTTGCTGGCTTTCCTGTATTTCTGTGCCCCTTCTAGAAACTCCAAGAGTAGACCCTCACCTCACATCCTGGATTTTAGACTGCTTCAGTCAACACATGGTCGTCTGCAGGATGTGGGCCTCAAAGAGAATGCTACTAGCTCAGTTTCTTTTCATCCTCCACGCTGCAGACTTCCTCCACAACTCACCCACCTGCAGAAGTTCTGCGATGAATCTGCAATCATCAACCAAATCACAGATGGGGAAGATGGGGAGTACAGAGAACTGATTCAGAACTTTGTGGAAAGATGCCAGTGGAGTCTCTTCCAGAGAAATGCCAGGAAAACCAAAGAGCTGGTGGTGGATTTCCACAAGCACACAAACACTCTCCCTCGTAGCATGATGGACATCCAGGGACTGGACTTAGAGACAATCACATCGCACATACATGGCTGTACTTTACAAGAAAGACCAGAGCAGATTATTCCCGGTCAGGAGACTTTGGTTTTCTTTAGTGCAGGAGCACTCTTGCCAGGCACTGCATGGCAAGACTGCCAGAACTGCCAGGCAGGAGGCCTAGAGGAAGACCAAAGAGGAGGTTTATGGATGCAGTAAAAGAGGACATGAAGGTAGTTGGTGTGAGAGAAGAGGATGCAGAAGACAGGGTTAGATGGAGGCAATGGATTCGCTGTGGAGACCCCTGAAGGGAAAAGCCTAAAGGAAAAGAAGAAGACTCTTGAAGATCTTTATGAAACTGTGTAGGCATCAGTCATCTTTTATGGGCCAGTCTGCCTAGGCATCAGCATCTCTGCCGCGGTCCTTGGAAGCTGTCTCATGATGGTGAATGCCTCACACCCCAATCACAGAATCAGAGGGTTCCTCCAGTGGTGGGCTGCTCCACCCTAAGGATGAGAAGTGTGGAGGAGGGTTATCAGAGGTCCTTCCTTCCTGCAGCTGTCAGACTTTACAATCAGTTCTGCTCCCAGTGGACCGCACACATCAAAGCACAATAATAGAATTATAATACACCATAGAGCTACTGTGGAATATTTTACTAAGGTGAATTTTTTATGCTGTTATTTTCAATGATAGTATGAAAATATTTACAGATATATCCATGTTCCATAACTAAGGAGATCTAGGTAGAGGTTTCTGTTTTGGAAAATATATCTTCATGGATCATTCCCTGATACAGTAAATTATAGCATATATTATCAATAACTGTGGGAATAGAAGTCTCCAAGACCCAGAACCCCAACACAGGCTGTGTCTGGACACTATGCTGATAACGAACAAGGTTCTGGATCTTTACTTTTCCCTGATACATCCTAGTCTAAGAAGTCTGATACTCCACGAGAAGGAGGGGAGAAAGCAAAGAGATAAAAATTATTTACACTGAACTTTGAGAAAATATGGAAAAAAATTTCCTCACCGCATTTAATCATGGCAATAAGTGATCAAAATATTCCTCAAATCAACTTAAACAGATTTTTTTTGTATTGAAATGCCAATAAAAACCTATTTAGCTGTTTGCAGGTCTGATTTTTCCCCCACCCAGCAAACAGGATGTTTGATACCCTGACTGTAAACTGGGTTATTGGAGCAACAGAAAGCTACCCTTGTGGTTTAATGTAAAAGAAATCAAAGTTCCATTTAAAAAAATACATTATTCTAGTAAGCTGCATAAGTAGAACTAATCATTAAGTAGTTATTTCATCATCAACACTGCTGTATGGAAACGACCACAGTAGTGGGATAAGCAAAGGTAATTTGCATGGTGCATTATACATAAGACGGTACGCATTCAAGAGAAACAAAATGCTCATGAGTGACGGGGTCTGCGCCCCCAGAAGAGCTTTACATCTAGCAACGCCCCTGGCTATTTATTATATTTTGGCGTTCTGAAACGCACAGATGTCTGGCGCCAAAAAGAAAGAAAAAAATAATAATCTTGAAGCAAGTCCTCATCAAAAAACAATCACAGCAAATCCATGCCCTGTGTCTCACACATGATTATTTCAGTAAAGCAAGTTCCCGTTAATTGAATTTCGCGTCGCATCTCCTCGTCATGACAACTAGCTGTGAGATTGAAATATTGCAAGCGGTGTCCTACAAGCGAGAGAGGCGACGAGACCGCACTGAGAGGGAGAGAGAGAGAAGAGAGAGAGAGAAGAGAGAGAGAGAAGAGAGAGGGAGAGAGAGAGAGACTGTTGAAGCACGAACCATGGGATCCTCATCAGTGCAGGCTTTGGAATTCACAGTATCACCGCATCCTATTACTGAAAGCATTTTTGTGCTGTTCTGAAACCACGAAGGCTCCAGGGACGATCTCGGTGCTGATGCTCAAGTCAGAGCACCTACTTTCCATTAGGAGCGTCACACACACCAAGTGAAGCCAAAGACAGCGCACCACGCAAGCGCGCAAAGGAGAGATTGGACACCAGATTTTGTGGGGTGTCTGTTAAACGCTATTTCACATTTTGAGTCAAACAGTCCGTGTTTTGAAGGCCCTTCTTGCGGTGCAGTGATGCAGATACAGTGGATTATTAAAAGCATGGACAAATGGGGGAAGCAGGAAAGATCATTGCGTTGACTTTTGGAGCAACGCACTGAGTCTCGATGCTGTAGCGTTACGCATATATTTAACTGTGAGCGGGTTTTGTTTTTTTTTTTCTTCCTCCTGGTTATAGCTGCTCGCCACTGCATCTCAACATTACTAAAGTGAAATATCAGTGGAAAAGGAACAGAGCAGGGTGTTGTCATAGAGGGATGAGAGGAGGAGGGGGCAGTATGAGGTGTGCTTTTTTTGGAAAAGCTGGAGAAAGACAGACACAGAGAAGGTGTACCGATGTGCGAAAGCCTGCGACGCGTTACCCTCCTGAGAAATAATTGCGATCAGAGAAGAAATGGCCTAGTTCTAACACCATCGACGTATACCGGCAGAGGATAGAAAAGAAGAATCGTGTTTAGATGGACGGGCCATCATCATCATCATCATCGTCATCATAATTCCGGTGCCTCGCATCGAGTCTTTTAGGTAAGCCGTATGTTCCACCACCACCTCTTAAACGTGACTGGAGATTGCCAGTCTGTCATGCGTTTTATGTGTTCGCAACATGTACGCTTTGGTGACTTCGCACATTGCGCACGTTGCCCCATCTTGACGCACTGTCACAATCGGAGAATGAGATTTCAATGTGGATCCTGGTGCCACTTTGTTGCTATACCACATATTTTCTTCCTTTCAGTCGGAGCCATCCATTGGCCTTGCCTGTTGATAAGCTGTCACATCTTGACACGATCGGTCCACTTTATGCATCCAGCGTCACCAACCTGTCCAAGCGTTCTGCTAACAAGACAACATTCAATGATTTAATTGGAATCAGTTCATCATGCATGCTGTCAATCAGACTGACTCAATTGAGCTGCAACGTTGTCCTGGTACCCTTGGTCTTGAAGGCGTAACTGCTGAAATAATGCTTTTATTACATTCATTGATCACCACTTAAGTGTTTCCACTTAATTAGACACACATGCCGCGCTTTTTTCAGTAAAACTAATCATGGCAGGCCTTGAACTCGGAAGATGTCCTCTCTGTAATGAACAAACCCCCACCGCAGCTCTGAGACACACAACACTAACACAGACACACCGAGGCTGTGCCCTAGAAGATGCAGATAGGATTGTGAATTAAATGCACACACTCTGATGATCCGGGCCAGGCTCCATTAATATTCAGCGGTGGTTGAGCGGTGCTCAGTTAATGGCAGACAACAGGACCTCTGTTCTGACAGGTTGTGGATGAGAAATGGTATGTTTTCATTTTTAAGGAAATAAATGTGTTCCCCTCCTCCTTCCACAGAAACAGTTGCCCGTGGCTGTGGAGGAGTGACATTTAAAATCCATCGGAAAACCAATAAAGCAATTTTGTAGACTTTTGCAGAATTTGGTATTACTGTTGTTCAGATGCTATTGGAAATAGCTGTGATTGATTTCTTCGGCTGGCATCATGTCAGCCCGGTTACATGGCATTTGATCACTGAAATACAATAGAGCATGAATGAAGATGTTCAAGGCTATCACAAATGTCATCCGTTTGAGTAAATCAGTTTGATTTTATCCAGATTTGTCTTTACTGACAAGAGAACAGCATAACAAAGAACAGAGAACAAACCAATCCCAACATTTAATGTAGTTTTTTTTTTTTAACATTTATAGAGGTATAGCTGTGACATTTTACACCCTCTGAAGTTAGGCAAACAAGTTATACTGAATAATAGTGATACATCTTTGCATGTTGTTGTCCCCAGATTGCTGCATCCATCTTCAGTAAAGGGCCAATACCGCTAATATTGTGTCGAGCACAATGTCTGTTTTTCAAAGAGAAAATTGAAAAGACAAGTGGAATGATAATGAGGCTTAATGAATTGGATGGCCCATGAAGTGGAAATTTATAATCCTGAACGTAACATGTTTAGTTTTAATGTTTAATGAAGTTCCTTTGGCTATTCAATATGAAATTATCTCATGTCCAGAGGACAGTGTTGATGCCCACTGGTTAAATAGGATACTGTCTTGTCAACCGCCCCAACTTTTATACTATTGTAATTGTGGTTCTTTTTTGTTTCGTTGACCTTTTCGTCAAGGTTTAATTTTAGATTGATTATCTTCTAATGGGTCTAAGCAATCAAAACAAATGAAACACTTCTAATCTTCATTTAGACTTTATTATCAAGCACGCCCATTTTCCCTTGCATCATTTTATTTTCTGATTTACAAGTCACAGTACGTAGATAGTTGTAGAACATGAATACGCTCCCTTATTCAGCTGTTTGGTGATGCATTGCTCTGTAGATGAAAACCCTTAATACATTTTAACATTTTATGTTCGACATAACTTAATGCATGTTAGCTGACTTCCCTGCTGGCTGCCGCTGCTCTATGGAGATCGATTGCTTCGCTGCAAAACCACTACAACCATAGGATGTGTTTTAAAAGTTCTGTAATGACTAATGGTGAACTTAAATGTCCCTTGATTGTTCATTTTACTGCAGACATTTGTAGAAATTAAATCATTAATCACTGAAAAGTGTTTTTATGGCCTTTATTTGTATAAAGAGCATGAATTTGCAGGGACCTCTTATGAAGACATTAAAGTACACAGGTCAATGTCCGTTTCCCAAGCATAACAAGTTGTTCAGCATCATTTCCTTTGTGGCATGTTGAAAATCAATGTTAATAAGCAAACTGGTCTCCCATTAATGATAAGTCCACGTTTAAAAGTGCAAAAATGTACATTCACATTTGATTCAACAGATGTACCCTGAATATATGGTTTTTATAATCCAGGTTGTGCCTTATGCTGAAAGCAAGTCCGAGAGGTTCTTACAGGTGTAAAAGTAAATCAAGTATTTTAAGCCAGTAGAAGTTTGAACTATGGGGATGATTTCTGAAGCACTGATCCTCACAGAATGCAATGAATTGGCTGTGTTTGTGCAACATATGCACAAGTGAAAGGGTGTACAAATGAAGATAAAATACCCCCAAAAGCAATCTGACACATCAGATGCTGTAGGACAGAAATAATTGACTGAAAAAGTTGTGGCATACATGTGTTTCTTTCTGGGGTCTGTCAAGAATCGTAAGAGAGTTTGCATGATGATGATCCTCCAAAATTTGTGTTGTTGCATCTCAGCAAATCTGCAAGGGAACCCCAACATGCATGCCTCATCTTTCTTTCTTCGCCATTTTTTTTTAACTTGTTTTGTTTTTTTAAATCACCGTGGACTCCCTCACTTGTGTTGCAGAAAATAATAGCCATTTACAGTATTAAAAAAAACAGGGTCATCAAATAGGACTTTTTAGATTTTATTAAACTCCCATGCTAGTTTGGGGGGTTTTGGGGGGTCTGTCAAGGATAAATTTGCAAATGGTGTGAAAATCCATCCCATGCCTCCTTATATTTGAGTGGCTTGGAGGCTTGCTACTATCTATACAACTGCTCACCATCTGAGCAGCCTGGTTTCTTACTTTGTTACAGCATCTTTCAATAAATCATTCACTCTGGTCTGGGTTAATGGCATACCTGCTGCAATGTAGGCTTGGTGATTTAAATTTCCGTGTGAGGATGTCGAGTCAGAAAGACGAGAGGTTAAAATGACACAGCTTTCAGCCATGTCTCAACAAAGGGAGGGAAAAGCGGGAGAATAACTTGACCTGACCCATAATCCGTGAGCAAAGTAAAGCTGGAGAAACGCATGTGCAAATGCTATGGTAACCATCTTGTGTAACATCCTTTGAGCAAAAACAAAAAGTCGTCCTTGAGATTAGCCAGGATGAGTGCAGACCTGTCTCGTGAAGTATGGGGCACATGTCTATTTCGGCAGGACACGTGACCTTTCTTGAATTTCATCGTTTCACTCTTCAGTTTCATCAGACATGAGCCATTAAGCAGATGTAACATTTAATTTTTAATGTTTTTTGGCAGCGATACACAAGCTGGAGCTGCCATTCAAAGATGGCCCATATCCTTTAAAACGAAGCAGTGGGGTATCATCGATTCACCTTGCTTGACATAGCACATGCATTAGGCAGCTGGTGCTCTTTAGAGAAGTGTAGGCAGTGTTGACATGAATGGATAATGTCGCCCACATAATGAAATGAGGAGGTGGCCGATTCACTATTAGATAAATGTCATAGTTTCAACATTTCCAGATGGGAACTTGATAGTCTGTTAATATTGCGGTCTGAAGTTAGTTAATGCAGCTTTCACTGGATTGGGATACAGTGAGGAATTTTAATGGCCGCCCATATCTGAGGCATGGCGTTAAAGGAAATGTCAATAAGCTTGTCACCAATCCCATAAAGTATCACAGCTTCACAAATATAATTATTACAATTACAATTGATCATTAAAATGATGAACGGACTGTCAGACCCTTACAATCTAAGACCAACAATGAGACATACTCAAATGAATGCACTGAAGAACTCCGCAGCCTGAATAGGCGTTTCAAATTATACTTGACATTGAGAATGTCGGTTGTATTGATTTTTATATTTGAAAGAACATTTCTGTTAAAACAGATGTCTTTCTTCAGTATGATTTTATTTGTGGTAGTTTTTCCAAATAAGAATATGTACCGTAACTGACCCTTTAATTGAATTATTGTGAAGTAAATGATTTGTTTAAGGCTCCAAGGCTCCTGTAGTCATATTTTCAAATGTTATCAAGCAACAATTTTTTATTTTTTTTTAATATATCATGTATTTATATCGGCTGTAAAAAGATCAGATTATATATGGTCTCTAAGACAGACATTTAAGTAGACCTTATTTCCCATTAGTTCTGATTTTTAAGTAGTTTTGTGTTTGTGAAGTTCAGGTGGATTCAGTTCTCACTCTCAGTCCACAGGCTTCCTGGACAACTGCTGTAAACTGGCAGAAATGTATGAAAAAAGAGGCGGTGAATAAATTGTAGAAACAACACAATCGGCTTGGATAAGACTGGTTTACCTGGATAGTAAATGCATCGTCAGAAAAATAAATGTTTCTCAAACACTTTCAAATTGGTTGATTTACAGTATTTCCTGTGACCTATTTAACAAACTCCATTTCCAACTGCGCACAAAATTCTAATTAAGTATGAAATGTGCTATTATATAAGAGAGGCAGCATGAGATTTGTGCTATAGCACAGTGAGACTGTAACTGAATGGAATTTCAGTCCAAAAAGTGAACATAAATCAAGACAGAATGGAAAGGCTTACCGCAAGAGAAAATCCAAAATGATACAATCAAAATTCTCGCTGCACGAAGATTTTTTTTCCATTTATTTCAATTATGTTAACAAAATCAGATCTTCAGCCATGGTTCTAAAAAAAATCTCATCTTAGACTTTTGGAATAGATAAGTGAAATTCTTTTTGCAAACAGCGGGGCTGCAATCTTAAATGCAGATTACAGAGAAATTCAACCGTGTTTCTTTGGAAACTAAAAATGAAGACAATGATGAAGTTGTGCTTTCTCTCTCTCTCTCTCAGGCTCATTTCTTAAACTGCTATGGTTCTAGCCTGCTAACTACCCATGTTAGCAATAATTCTCTTCATTTCTTCTGTGCTGGATAAATTACTCCCCCTAGGAATTTTGCATTCGGTAGTGTATACCATTAAATTTAATAAAGTTACTGCAGAGCTCTTTATATTGTGAGCTTGCAAACTGTCAGATCTTGTCAGTTTGCAATGTGTGGGGTGAAGTCTATGAGATAAAGAGCTTTGTTTATGCAGATCTATTTACCACAGAATATGTCACAAGTTGTTGAATTGATTTGGAGTTTTTTAACTGCTTCCACTGGAAAAGAAATGTTTGAAGTGTTTCAGAGTTCAGCGTTAGCGTCAGTCAGTGCTTCCGGACAGAATCCTAACATGGGCAACCTCGGTTCCCACATCGTTTAATGAAATGATGTAGGAGTTAAACTACGTAAATAATTTTAGAAAATATGAAATAACAGGCAGGTTGTGACAGAGTTTTGTTACATGTAGCCTACACACTGTATAGTCTTCGTTGCTGGCACTAACTTTCAACCTGACCCGACTAGTCTCAATATTTGTGAATGCCCCCACGTACGTAAAGACATTGTGCGTTTGTCCTTGCTCAGAATTTTGTAGATGTGGATAAAAGGCCATCTGACATCAAAGTCTGACATCAAAACAAACTTTTCACTTAGTCTTATATTTGACATGACGTGAAATCTTAATCTGATGGGGTGGAAATGTTACGTTGCTCAGTGTGGGTTGAGGCTGAAAGGGGAACTACAGTATCTACAAATGTTCACAAGGTGAATGTTGGTATCTTGAGGACTACATGTACTTTTAATTGAGCAAAACTATTTAAATTTGATCAAGGGCACACAGAAAAAAAATGTTAAAACATAACTTCACCAGGAGTCAGAATCACTTATTTCAGTTCTGCACAACATAGTTTTAATATATTGTACTTTATACACCGACAGAGGTGGAATAATAAAATTGGATGGAGCAACAGGTGTAATATCTTCTTCCATTTTGGACCTTTTGTTCTCATCAGTCAAGCTTCAGCTCACTGTTTGTCCTGAGTTCTGCATGGTGTCTTTTTTTACCTCCTGGATCTGTCATAATGGCCGCTTTAAAGTAAAGACTTTACACCATCCAGCTGGTGTCTAATGTCCAAATGACCATAACCAAGGTGCTGTGGACTGCTCAGACCAGCACTGTACTTTATTCAGACAGTTCGCTCTCAACACCTGAGTGCTTAGTGTTAGGGATACTTGCTGTGATTTACAGCAATATAAATAAATAGATTTCCTGAAGCACTAGTTTAAAGTACTCAGAGAATCTGTTGTGTATGACCTCGTAGTGGAAGCAGTGACATGAGTGATCACAGGAGTAAGATTGTGAGCTTGTCAGAGTTTATCAAAACAAGCTAATTGCCTTGTTTTAATCTGATAGGTGATAATGATCAGCTGACAGTGTAGAGGAATCCACGGGCCTTCCTGAACCAACAGGATGCTCCATCTCACCGCATTTTGGACTTTTTTCCTCAGCGTTAATGAGGCTGCTTGATTTGTACTTTGAGCCTTCACTGCCAGCTTAGATAGAAAATTAGTACTAATTAATTATGCAGGAACGTAACCTTTATGTAACACTGAAATAAGATGAAATACAATGAAACACCCACGCATAGAATAAAATTTTATAAACTATCTCCTTAAAGTCTGTGCATGCACCCAAACCTAAATTAGATATCCCATCTTTTATTCAGCTGACCTCAGAGCAGTATCTTTAGAGTACAGGAAACCTCTCAACACTTTTGGGCATACAAATCATTTTGGCAGAATACATCCCATACAGCGAGTCTTAGTGATCTACTTAAGATAACTTACACTGCGTCAATGCAGCCCATCTGTCTTTTCACTAAACGTGACAGTCCTCTTAAGCCAACATTGAAAATTCAGCAGCTGTTTCGTGTTGTGGCAGCTTGGATAGCATTGCAAAGTAAATTGCATGTGTGTACTCAGTGATGATCCTGTGTGGGACCATAAAACAGGTTTATGCTCCAGGACATGTTGCTGAACTCTGGTTAGGACACGAGGAGCTTCTATGCCCCTTTCTTGAATATTTCAGCAATACATAGCTTTAGCATGACTTGTAGATGGATGTATTTGCCTTTGAAATGATTGCTTGTGGTCAGAGATAGCACACTTCTTATAATTGGTAGGCTGCTATGGGATTTTCAGTGGCTTTTCCCAATAGATAGATATAATCAACCCAAACTGGGAAATTCACAACACAGTAAAAGCATTTAGAGAACAGGGAAGCCATTGTATATTGGCAGTGGCTGAGATATTATAATGTTGTCCTGTTGTCATAATGTTTTTTCTTTGCGTCGGACAAAATTTAACAGTTCAATAAGACTAAATTTGAATCCTGCTAAAGTTAAATTATTTATCTTACATAAATAATTTTATAATAAATTCCTGAAACATTTAAATGTGTTGTGTTGTGCTTTCACTTTCAGAATATGACTGGAATGTGTGTTTAAGGCAGAGAAGAATACTTTAGAACTCACATTAGTCAACTGTATTATTCTCAGACTTGTACAATGCAAGTATCTGCTACTTTACCTGCAAACAAAACTTTTGTGTTTGCATGTTCGTTTGCTTTCTGAGCAGACGTTGGCCGTCATGTAAAATGAGAATATTGGATCAATCATTCAGTCAGCTAATTAATGGGATCAATCAGTAGTCTCAATACTTGAAATAAAGCTAATAAAGTTAACCTTACATTACTGTTTACGGTCCACATCAACCCAATTGTTTTTTCAGTAGCAGGAGCATTTGTGTTCCTGAAGAAAAAAAAAAAAACATTTTGGGTTTATACTTGTGATCAACCCTTCATTTTAAAATCTGCGAGAACTCCTTTGTTGTGTGCTTCAATTCATAAATAACAAATAACAATGCCTGTCCTGTGTGTACAATGACTCAACCCACTTGATGATGAAAGGCCTTTAAGTATAGCTGTAGATTAAGTGGATTACTGATTTGTCCAGTGCACATATTGATATATAACTATGTAATAACACATAATAAGCAGTGTCTGCTGTCAAATTGTGTAACAGATTCCTCTTCATGATTTGCAAGGCTATTATTGGAAATGATGGATGTGTAATATATTCAATAATAATGCCCTCCTAAAGATGTTACGACATGGCAAATAGTGATGCACCATCTGCGGCCTTACAAGAGCATCAATATTGGACTAAACTCATTTATTACTTTCAATTATGTCTCTGGGCAACATGGAGGCGCAGTAAGCAGCACTGTGGCCTCACAGCTAGAAGGTTCCAGGTACGAGTCCTTTATGTGTGGAGTTTGCCTGCATTCTCTCCAGGTTCTCTAGTTTCCAAAAACATGCAATTTAGGTAAATTTAGGTAAATGTGAGTGCGTTTGTGGCTGTTTGTCTTCCGTGTGGGCTCGCAGTGCACCGGCGTCGTGCTTGGAGTGTCCCCTGCTTCCCACGTGTAGGTCAGTTGGTATAGGCTACAGTCACCCCTGTGACCCGTGAACATGGGCGAAGTAGATCAGAAGATGAATGAATGAATGAATGAATGATGTTTCTGTTTTGTTTCTTATGGTGGTGTTTTTTTTCCAATGCTAGTTTCTTAAAAGATTGTTTCATACAGTATCAGAGCAAAACATTTAACTTTTGGTTACTCATACAGTAACTTTTAGTGGGATTTTATGAAACCCTGATTAAAACTATAGTGGTTTCCCCTCTTACTGGGATAACAGTTTCACGTGGATCTGCTTTGTTTCTATTTCTGCGTTGACAGTGAGGTCTGTTAAATAAATTGTGCCACTGAATCCAAGCAGCAGACATTAAAGTCAGACAGAACGGCAGCTGCTGTTACTGCTGTGTACAGTGACACTTTCGATTAAGGTAGGACTGACATGATGCTTAGATGCCTATTTGAACAAATAGATGAGGGTGGCACAACATAACAAGCCAGAGTATTTTCATTTTAAAACCTTTCCTGCCGTGAATCAATCATTTTTAAAGAAAATACTTGGATTTTTTTTATTTTTTACCATGCCTGTTTAAGGGTAAGTAGATCTAGCACTGGAGAACATTTCTCCTGTTTCATTAGGCCTTAGAAATACTTCATTAAACAGATGCAGGCTTTTTTGAGGTAATTTTTGAGTTTTTGAGTTAAGGTTGTTTAATGCTACAGTGTATGCTGGCCAACTGGTTCACTGTAGGTCTGGTTGACAAAGTATTTTTTTCATCTTCCAATAGATTTTGTTAAAACCTGCCAGCAAACACTTGTCATCTTTAAAGATGTGTCTCAGTATAATAGAGATTTTTGTTAAGTGTTCTGGTGACTCTCCGGATGCTGCACTGCCTTCCAGATGAGGTCTATTTTAATAGTTCTAGTAACATCATTTTATTTAGTTTTTGAAAAGCGGGAATGTCCAAGAAGTGCAGATATGTAGGTGAAGGGAGCTCAGCACAGACCTGGTGGATGTAGTTTTTACCGTATCCAGATGCTGTTTCTTTTCTTCCTCCTGTCTTGTAATAGAAAAGAATTATCTGAGACACTGGAAATTCACTGCAGGACCCAGGACAGAGGAAACATATCATCTCCGTCGATGATGTCAGGTCTGGGCTGAGCCATTCAAAACTAACCTGGTGCTTTAGCTTTTTTTCTTGGTGGAAAAATGATCAATAGCTTAATATAAAATGACCACGGTCTGTTTGCAGACTTTGTTTTAATACATTAGTGTCAGCTTAAACATTTGTGACAGATACAGTGGGTTTCCTGTGGATTTTTCCACAATGAGACTCACTTCATGTTTCACTAATTAGCCACTTTTGAATGTAACTGTGTTCTGTTGGCATAAGCACTGACCTGATGCAGCAATGATATGGTGTGGAGAGAGCTATACAGCATGTATGAAATAATGCATACATAGGCAGCATGGGAAAATCAGACATCAACCTTATGAATTAAGATTGCCTCAAATAGCGATAATTATTTGTGGATTAACAATGCAGAAAATGCTAAAAAAAAGGGTTTGAATTTTTTCATTACAAGAATTATAATATTTCTGAAAAATTGTGTCAAATAAGTTTGGTAACTTAAGTTGCATTCATCTTTGGAGGCTTAGCTAAAATTTCTGAATGATTGCAACTGAGATGAACAAAAAGGCAAATGTTACTTGTTTAATCACATTTGTGCATCACCAAATCCCAATCCTCTAAACAATTTTGTTTCAAATGGATCTTCAACAACTCAACTTTCCTTATTTTTTTTTTAAAAAAAACATAATGAATCCAATAGTAAACTTTTACATTTGTCCGTGTTGATTTTCATTCTTTAATGCAATACAACTTATTCAAGAGGACCACATGAAAAAGGATCCCCTGTTGGCATTGCAAGAGTGTGTTTACACATATAGAGCTCCTCTGGTTTATTTTCAGAAAAGACTGGTACATTGCCAAAGGGAAAAATGCACTAGGTTATTCCAGCCTTTCTGAATTCACAAATTTTTCATTTGTTTGGATAATGCTGGACTACAGCACATCGACAGGGTAATTAGGGAACCGGTCAGCTTCTAATTTCTTACAGAAGGACATGCATTCAATCATAAAATGAGATGGTGAAGTGTCCTAACCATATTTAAAATAATTACAGTACTAGTATAAGAATTATATTATGTTCATGACTACCCCATTCTTCTTGGAATTATTTCAACCTCTCATAGAGTTTGCATGGACACATTTCCTAGTTTTCTCATCAAATCAATGCCACTAAATGTTTTATAATGTAAATATTCAAAGACTACAAAAAAGAAAAGAAAAAACGTGTTCCAGTTGAATGTAATAATACATTTTATTTACATTATGGCATTTTTCCAGCTTCCAATGATGTTTTTGGATGATGTTTTTAATCAATATACATGAGATAATATTTAAAATGCATCACTTTGCCACACAACACAATAAACATCACCTGAGACTTCTTCATTATTGTATACGGTCTGATATGAAGCACTGCATAACACAAACCCTCTCTGTATTATGCAAGGATTTATTGATAGTAGTTTGAATAGAGTTTTAATTAACTGAGCCAAGGTGATGGCTGCTATAATCATTACTGTTGCCTCGGCCATGGTTTTCAACTGGCTGAAAGATTATTTGTGTGCATTTGTGGATGATTTCCCATCATTCTTTATTATGAATTTTAAACTGTCAGTTCTGCTAATGGTGGGATGTGTAGCAATTCATTGAAAGTGCTTAACATGAATGATGATTTTAGATTATATGCACACGCAGACTATTATGCATATAGATGCTGCATCTAAAATGTTTAATGTCATGTTGGGAATAAAAATTCAACCAACGACTTTTATTACATTTGTAAACTGTTGTTTTACCAATAAAATATCATACAATATAAATGTTTTAGCATGAAATTCAATATATATATATATTTTAAATGATAATAACATTTTAATGTCTTGTCATACATGCATTTGAATATGAATATTTAGCATTTACTGCTAAATCTGCCTCATATTTCTGTTCTTTCATTTGAATATAAAATTGGATAAATCCATTTTTTTCGAGGAATTTTGGGTCAAATAAGGTGTAGGTGTATTAAAAGGGACTTTTAATGATGATGGTGTATATGTGTATAAGAGTCTGTGTGGGGGGGGGGTTACTTTTGGACGGTACTGTTTAAATCCAACTTTAGCTCCATTTGGGGACTCACAGCTGGTTCCATTCACTTGTGTCACATTAGCTTGAGCTGCAGGATAGTTAGTTAACCTAAAGTAAAAATCATGATTGTGAATCCCGTTGCTTCATCTTAAATCTCATACAACCACCACTGGTGTAGTATTGAGACTACAGCTGCTTCCCACACTGTGCACACTTCTGTAGTAATGAGCATTACTGTGTAAATGTGCTGCATGGTGTCAAACGTGTGCTCTTTCCAGCCTAGTACTTCTTCGTATTCACACAATCTTATGTAAGAACAAAGCAGGTGTAGTTGACGTGTCTTTCAGTGATTCACTGGAAGTACATTGTCTATGTCACTGAGGATTCTGGGATCAAATGTTTAAAAAAATACCTAATTGGCAGCACGCTTCAAGCTCATCAAGTTGGGAAGCTATGATTCATTTATTTATGCCACAAAAAAAAAATCAATTAAAGTAAATCTGTTTTGGATGTAATATTCCAGAACAAAACAGACTGGACCTGTTTTTTTTATCCATGATAGGAACAATTCAAGGGCACGCTTGTTACTATGACAACACAGATTGCCGTTATAGTTGAATTAAGCAGACACACAGTTCAGATTAAAGTGATTTCACCCAGCAGGGATATGTTTGATTATAAGGGACCCAGTTTTCATAGAAAACAGATTGGCTTGAGAAATTACTGGTGAAATGTCAGGCAATTTTATTTTATTTTTTTTATTATTGTTGTTGATGTTTCTTTGACTTTATCAGAACACACTGATAGAAGCCTTATTCACAATGTCAGCTGAAAGTATTCAGTCTTCAGTCCAAAGATGTCCGTTTTTTTTACCTCTCACATTTGTCATCTTTGTGAATAAACACACAAATCCCCTGGTTTCCATTTTGACACAAAAACACATTAAAAAACTATTTCTTCTTTCTACAGTGGACAATGACAAGATTTAACACGATAATTTCAATAAGTTCATGACTGACCACAGGTATACAAGGATATCAATGCCTACGTAAATATCTGTGCATGTGCAGGCCAGTGATTTTCCCCAAAAATTAATGCTGTATAATCGATAATTTTACCTTATGCTTATCATTTTACAATATCCTAATATTAATTCTCTTGGGTTCGCTGTTTTATTAAACCTAACAAAATAGTTCACCTGGCATGCAGTTAAAGGTTTTTTTTTTAATTAAATCTGTTGTGCAATAAAGCAGAAGATATTAAAAATGTTGATCTTCATCAGAAAACTTATTGCTTTTGAGAAACCAATAATTTCTTTGTAGACAGCAGTCACGCTTTTTCTGCTTTGACATGGCTGAAATGGAGCTGGTTTGAAATGACGGAAGGGGAAATTAAGGGTGGACGGGCTTTTTAACTGTAAATGTTTACTGCTCAGTCTGACTGTATTGGGAGAGATGCATGGTTTGACTCTACTTAAGAGCTTTCAATGTGAAATGAAATGTAGTCTGTGAGGTTAAAGCATTGTCGATTATCAGTCAGAGCCCCAGCTCAATTCTGCACTGAGAGGCCAGGAAATGAAGGTGCTCTGAAGGTGGCATTTAAAAAAAAAAAATTTAAATTAGTTTGTTTACCCAAGGTCATTAATGCGTTAGTCTGGAATATCATGTGTTTTTAATAGTGTCATGTGTTAGCTGTTGCAAGTGTGCGAACTGTGACATGGCTACTTTAAAATAAGCTTTTGATTACATACCTTCTACATGTGTGACAGGTACCGGTACATTTTTGTCAGAGATACAGTACCTGCAGGTTTCATTTTTCGCTGCCAGGCTATCTTCACAAACCATCAGTATGGGGGAGCCTTAAGAGAGGGGATTACAGGAAGAGCTGGAGCTTGACATTCAGCAGAACACTTAACCTTGCACGTCACCCCTGATACTTGTGCCTGTCTCAGTTTTAGCCACAGTCATGGTTATTCGTCCGTGTGTTGCTGCCATTAGTTTTGATCCTCTTTTCCTTTGATAAGCCATCTTTCACTCCCTCTTCTTTATGACCTCCTACTCATTGCAAATAAGTTTGAAAATATACAATTTCTTCTCCTTTCTTCTTCCTCAGATTCCCTTTGTGCAGGTGGAACTTACAACCACCAGAAAGACATATACAGAAATTACTTTACAGTACAACCATCTTGTGGGCAACAGAAAAATAATCCCCTGAAATATAACATTAGAAAAAGCACTATTAAATTCAGCTATACAAGTTCCTCACTAGTCCCCACCCCAATCAGAATTCTGATTGGCCCACTTATTTTCTTCTTTATTTTCTGGAGCTTTAGAAATGCATGATTGGCCAATTGTAAGAATTGAAACACTTCCCCGTCCACTTGAATGAGAAACTGTGTACAAATGAATACACAGTATTTAATATTTGTAAATTAAATGTATGTGTTGTGTTTTCTATCACAATTAATGATCAAATTTTAAAAAAATAAATTTCTTAAACTTTTTGCTGGACACAATGTTCTTGAACAAGGGACAAGAAATTAAATTAATCTAGAGAAGGCCACTTAAAATACCGAAAGATAATATGTTAAGCCTTAAGAATAGCATACACAGCATCTTAAAATTAATCAAAGGCTTATTGAGGCACTTTGTCCAAAATCAAATGATTTTTTAACTGTTTCTTTGAGTCTTATTCCTCATACTTTTTTTTTTTTCACTAGCCTCCCCATGGCTGTTACTAGAGTCCTACCCAGACATCATCTGAGCAGGGGGAGGGATCAACCATGTCAGAATGTGGGCAGTCGCAGCTGCTAATGAATTAGTCAGACTTTCACATTACCAGTGAAATGTTCATAACACATTTAGCTCAAGAACATGAGCGACACATTGACAGTAAATTATTACAAATGGGATACCATGCTGGGTATCGATGCAGCAGTATGATGTAAACTCATGAGCTATTACAGGGCTTGTCTTGATGTCATCACCGCCCCGTAATCATATTTAAAGTACTGTAGACCCCAGAAGCATTCATTTCCTGTCAGTCTGACAACCTTTTGTGTAGTTTAGTTTTTTAAATTTCTTCTCAGTTTAAAGTCAAGAATAAAGCGGACTGCATTCTTGCTATGGGTGCTTAGCCTCAAATGCTCCTGCCTGAGGAATATGAACTAGTTAATACTTTGTTATCCTTTAAATCTTCTTTGAAATTTCCCCCCTCTAGACATACTTTTACGCATTGTCTTCATCTTTGCACCCATCTTTTTTTTTTCTTCCCCCCATTTTTAATTTTTTCCTGAACGCAGATTTAAAAAGGATTATCTTCGGCATCATTATTAATATTTGGGTACGTAGTGAGACAATTACTTTGCCATGGCTAAGCTAGTGTTCTCTATTTAACTTATTGGGCCATTTTATTCTAGAATTAGCTTTAAGCCTGAGGCAAAGCAGCTGTCAGGCTGCTCCCTCAAACTGTGTATAGAGCCCACAGACACCAATACACACACAAACACAGCTAGCATTTCACCTAGATCATCGCTAATTAGTGTGTCACCAGATTGCACACACTACTTGGCTTCATTATGACACATTCTCCCACTCACAGCTACCAAACACAGTTAAATAAACAGATAAATAAAAAGTTAAAGCCCCCTAGAGGCACCGATGTTCGTCTAAACTGAACTCTCCGTGTCTGGCCAGGAGCTGTCAAGACTCGTTGCCCAGTTTGCATGCTGATGAGGAGGGCTTGGAGATATGAGTGTTTTTCATGTGATCTACAGGTGTTAAAGAGAAAAATTGGTGCTGGACCAACATCAACATATTGATTTTACTGGTCCAGCGGCGAAAGAGGGCCTTTGGTCTAACTGGTTGCTCGTTGCTATATTATCCCTCCTAATGCTTTAACTTGGACTGATGCCTCATTAAGCCCCATTTAATTGATTTCTAATTAATTAAATTAGAATTTCTAATTAATTAAATTGATTTCATTTGTGAATTTTCCTAATTTTGAATTAGGCAGCTCTCCTCCTAGAGCTGCCACCTTATCGTGGTGGGGAAGTTTGAGTACCCGAATGATCCCAGGAGCTATGTTGTCAGGGGCTTTATGCTCCTGCTAGGGTCTCCCTTGGCAAACAGGTCCTGGGGCAGACTAAGACTAAGAGCAGCACAAAAACCCCTATGATGAGTAAAAAAATCAAGGACTGTGACGTCGCCCGGTATGGCGCAACCGGGGCCCCACCCTGGAGCCAGGCCCGGGGTTGGGGCTCGTATGCGAGCGCCTGGTGGCCGGGCCTCTGCCCACGGGGCCTGGCCGGGCTCAGCCCGAAAGGACGACGTGGGCTCAACCTCCGGTGGACTCACCACCCGCCAAGGAAACCGTAGGGGATGTTGCAGTGTGGATTGGGTGGCAGTCGTCAGCATGGGGCTCAACGACCCAATCTCCAGACAAAGAGTCTAGGTCTAGGGACATGGAATGTCACCTCACTGGGGGTAAAGGAGCCAGAGCTTGTGAGGGAGTTTGAGAGGTACCGACTAGATATAGTCGGGCTCACCTCCACCCACAGCTTGGGCTCTGGAACCCAAACTCTTGAGAGGGGCTGGACTCTCCACTTTTCTGGTGTTGTCCAAGGTGAGAGGCAGCGGGCTGGTGTGGGCTTGCTTGTGGCCCCACAGCTCAGCAGTCATATATTGGAGTTCACCCCGGTGAACGAGAGGGTCGCGTCCCTGCACCTTCGAGTTGGGGACAGGTGTCCCACTATCGTTTCGGCCTACAGGCCAAATGGCAGTGCGGAATACCCGGCTTTCCTGGAGTCCTTGGGAGGAGTACTGAATAGTGCTCTGACTGGGGACTCCATTGTTTTCCTTGGGGACTTCAAAGCTCACGTGGGCAATGACAATGAAACCTGGAAAGGGGTGATTGGGATGAACGGCCTCCCCGATATGAACACGAGTGGTATTCTGTTATTGGACTTCTGTGCTAGTCACAGTTTGTCCATAACAAACACCTTGTTCAGCCACAGGGATATCCATAAGTGCACATGGCACCAGGACAACCTAGGCCAGAGGTCGATGATCGATTTTGTTGTGGTATCATCTGAGCTCCGATCGCGTGTGTCGGACACTGGGGTGAAGAGAGGAGCAGAGCTGTCAACCGATCACCACCTGGTGGTGAGTTGGATCCGCTGGCAGAGCAGGGGGCCGGACAGACTCGGCAGGCCCAAACGTGTTTTGAGAGTCTGCTGGGAACATCTGGCAGAACCCTCTGTCAGTGAGGTCTTCAACTCCCACCTAAGGGAGAGCTTCTCCCAAATCCTGCAGGAGGCTGGGGACATTGAGTCAGAGTGGACCACGATCTCCACCTCCATTGTCGAAGCGGCTGCTCGGAGCTGTGGTTGCAAGGTCTCTGGTGCCTGTCACGACAGTAACCCCCGAACCCGGTGGTGGACACCGGAAGTAAGGGATGCCATCAAGCTCAAGAAGGAGTCCTATCAAATCTTGTAGAATTGTAGGACTCCGGAGGCAACTGACAGGTACAGGCAGGCCAGGCATACTGCAGTTTGAGTAGTCACAGAGGCAATAACTCGGGTCTGGGAAGAGTTTGGGGAGGCCATGGAAGAAGACTATCGGTCAGCCTCGAAGAAATTCTGGCAAACCATTCGGCGCCTCAGGAGGGGAAAACGGTGCACAGCCAGCACTGTTTACAGTCGAGGCAGAGAGCTACTGACCTCGACTGAGGATATTGTCAGGTGGTGGAAAGAGTACTTCGAGGATCTCCTCAATCCCGCTGCCATGTCTTACACAGAGGAAGCAGAGGCTGAGGTCTCAGAGGTGGACTCGTCCATCACCCAAGCTGAAGTCACTGAGGTGGTTGCCAAACTCCATGGTGGCAAAGCATTGGGGGTGGATGAGATTCGCCCTGAGTACCTCAAGTCTCTGGATGTGCAGGGACTGTCATGGTTGGCACGTCTCTGTAACATCGCACAGCAGTCGGGGACAGTACCTCTGGATTGGCAGACCGGGGCGGTGGTCCCTCTTTTCAAAAAGGGGGACCAGAGGGTGTGTTCTAACTATAGGGGGATCACACTCCTCAGCCTCCCGGGGAAAGTCTATTCCAGGGTACTGGAGAGGAGGATTAGACCTATAGTCGAACCGCAGATTCAGGAGGAACAATGCGGTTTTCGTCCCGGTCATGGAACACTGGACCAGCTCTACACTCTCCATTGAGTGCTCGAGGGTTCATGGGAGTTTGCCCAACCAGTTCACATGTGTTTCGTGGATCTGGAGAAGGCATTCAATGGTGTCCCTCGTGGTATCTTGTGGGGAGTGCTTTGGGAGTATGGGGTCCGGGGCCCTTTGCTGAGGGCTGTCCGGTCCCTGTATGACCAAAGCCCGAGCTTGGTTCGCATTGCCGGCAGTAAGTCTGACCTGTTCCAGGTGCATGTTGGACTCCGGCAGGGCTGCTCTCCATCACCGGTTCTGTTCATAATCTTTATGGACAGAATTTCTAGGCACAGCCAGGGTCCGGAGGGAGTCTGGTTTGGGGACCAAAGGATTTCATCTCTGCTTTTTGCAGACAATGTTGTCCTGTTGGACTCTGCCAACCTGGACCTTCAGCGTGCACTGGGACGGTTTGCAGCTGAGTTCAACGCGAGTGGCATGAGGATCAGCACCTGTAAATCCAAGGCCATGGTTATCGACCGGAAAAAGCTGGTGTGCCCTCTTCAGGTCGGTGGAGAGTCCTTACCCCAAGTGGAGGAGTTAAATTATCTTGGGGTCTTGTTCATGAGTAAGGGAAGGATGGAACGTGAGATTGACAGACGGATTGGTGCAGCTTCTACAGTGACGCAGTCGCTGTATAGGTCTGTCGTGGTGAAGAAGGAGCTGAGTCGCAAGGCGTAGCTCTCGATTTACCGGCCAATCTACATTCTTACTCTCACCTATGGTCATGAGCTTTGGGTCATGACCGAAAGAACAAGATCCCGGATACAAGCGGCTGAAATGAGTTTCCTCCGTATCGTGGCTGGGCACACCCTTAGAGATAGGGTGAGGAGCTCAGTCACCAGGGAGGAGCTCGGAGTAGAGCTGCTGCTCCTCCGCCTCGAGCGGAGCCAGCTGAGGTGGCTTGGGCATCTGTTCCGGATGCCTCCTGGACACCTCCGGACGGAGACCTCGAGGAAGACCTAGGACATGCTGGAGGGACTATGTCTCTCGGCTGACCTGGGAACACCTTGGGCTCCCCCCGGAGGAGCTGGAGGAGGTGTCTGGGGAGAGAGAAGTATGGGCATCCCTGCTGGGACTGTTGCCCCCGCGACCCGGCCCCGGATAAGCTTTAGATGATGGATGGATGGATGGATGGATGTTGGCTCAAGTGTGTATTGTGTGAAAGTATAGTTTTATTTAATCTGAGTGTGAGGTCTGTAGTTCTTTTCCAGGAAGCCACCGCGTCTTTTTTGTTGCTTGAAATCAGTTGATATGTTAATAAGTGTGAAACAGAAATTTCATCATGGAAAATATCCCTTTTTTTCATCTGTTTAGGTTTGGATCACTGTCGGATTGAGCTGGTCTGTGTCCGGAGAGCTTTTGGCAATAGAGTAAATTGTGGGATGAAGCGGCCTTCATCAGCCATTACAGCAAATTGAATTGCTTTCAATAATTATGGGGTCAACGTGAAATTTAACCCAAGCAAATGAAGCTAAAATTGTTTATTTTCTTTGAACAATTAACTTTAAACTGTCTATTTAGCGGCAGCATGGTGGCGCAGTGGGTAGCACTGTGGCCTCACAGCAGGACGGTTCTGGATTCAAGTCTTGTTCTGTGCGGAGTTTGCATGTTCTCCTCATGTCTGCTTGGGTTTTCTGCTGGGAGTGAGTGCGTGAGTGGTTGTTTATCTTTCATGTGGTTCCGCGATGTCCTGGCAAATGAATGAATGAATGTCTACTTAGCATTTGTGAGCAGTGCGCACATTTAAAAATAATTCTGATTCAGAGGGTAGCAATAAAATGATAAAAGGATGCACTGATGTGTTTTGACACGAGGTAAATTGTGATCACAAAACCTGATTTTTTTTTTACTGTCTGACTGACTAAATTTAAAACAACTTGACAAACATTGCTCATTTCCAGTTCTGTTTCCACTTCAACAGCAAATGAAAAAACTGCCAATGAATTCTTCAAAAATTTCAAAACTAATCCTGTATAAGAATAATAAAATGAGTGTATATTACAATGTGGTGTGTTAGTACCATTATGTCTCCAACAGTGAAGAGCAGCCTCTCTGATGCATTGTTAGCTCCGGGCAAAGCAATTGTTGTTCAAGACGTTGAGCAGGTGCAGCGTGTTTTCTTCACCTCACTGCTGGTTGAAGTTGTCTAATGCTGCACTGTGTGCTGATCAGCCAGACTCGTTTCAGTCATGCCCCACTCGGTTAAATTTCCCCTCCTGGAGACAGGGTAGAAAGTATTCCCTGTGTACTTCTTGCGACCTTTGATTCACAAATGTAATTGTTTCAACATGAAATGGAAGCCTGGAAACAGCCACTGCCATTTAAGTTAGAGCAGAAGATACAAGTATTGGTTATTGATACTGACTCTTTGTTGGTCTACTCATAAAATAGTCAGATGAATCTTTTACATTCTATAATCATTTTACTCATGAATGTAGTCATTTTAATACTAAGTAATCATATGTAACTTAATGCTAAAAAGAAAATGAATTTCACACGTCCCTTATTTCAAACATATTTGTAAATTGATGCTGAATTGTCACACCATCCATCTAAGAATTGATTTTTTTTTTTCACTCACGTCTACTGTAGCTCGGAGCAAGTTTTCTTTCGAAGCTAATAACAAGGAAAACACATGTTCCTGTGATGGGTATATACCCCCAAACAGATTTGACAGAGTTAGGTAAAAAAATTCCTCGACAACCTGCCTGATTAATATGTTAGACTTGCTTATTAACGACACAAAAATACAGCCGTAACAGCAGTCAGCAGTGATTTGTCATCTCCTTAGCTTGAAAGAATATATTACAAATAAATATCGTCTCTGACGGTTGAACAGTGATCCTATTACAATAATGCTAATATGGTTTAGAGCTCAGTTGACATAAATTCTGCCGAATCTTTTTTTATTGCCTCTGCAGCCCTTCTCTTGTTTTCAGGGACTTCACTGTCATGTCATATAGATAGACAAAAAATATTTAGGTGCCCAACAGCATTCTCTAATTATAAAAACACTTTTTTAAGTTAATGATTGGGATTGTGACCCAAAATGAACTGAAGGTTTCATAGAAAGACTTTTATTTGAGTTGACTGGTCAGTTCTCAAAGCAAATGAATCTCATATTATTCTGTTTTACAAGAATAAGCAGGGACAACGTTGGCCTGTCAGCGTCAACTTATCTCCCTTCATTCTTGTTACTCCAATAAAATTAGTGTATATTACACTCATTTCTATATCTACTTACATGCAACATTATACAGTTGTAATAGATTACAAATGTGTGATTCCTATTTACATACTACTCATTCATGGAGAGACTGTTTATTCCTTTATCTCCTATTCTTTTGATAACTGGCATTCGTGGAGCATTTTAGCCAGACCGGGATAGCTTCAGTGACTAGTGTGAAAAGAGGATGAGGCAAATTGCCTGAGTCTACATGCAGAATGATGCATCTAATCTTAGCTCTAGCTCTTCTGTCACTCTCTCACATCATCAACAAGAAGACGTATTCATCCTACCTTGTAAAGATTTAAGGAACATTATAAAAACTCTATCTATTTTCATCAAAACTGACTACGTATCTCTCGCTTCACCTGCTAAATGGAGCATTCCCTTTATCATCCACACCTTCCTCCGCTGTCATGCCGTGATGTTCACGGTCAGCGCCTCACATTTACATCTTGGTTGAGCAGCTGTGGACATGGAGCCGCGTGTTTTCTCCCAGGGAAATCCCTTTAAGCAACGGATTTTAATAGAAATGTATTTAACACGATCGCATGTTTAGTCAAGTCACAGCATTCATTTCAGATAAACGTTTGTTGTAAGGCATTAAATAAAATACAGCCATTAAAAAAGAATATTAGTAACACTTACATGCTTGTATCCAAAATATGAAGTTACTGCCAACAGATGGCTAACATTACCTTAGAATAAACCCATCTACGTATTCACTGGCTCCAGATCTCTTAAGGAAAAGAGACAAGACAGATTCTCGTAAGCACACGAAACAGGCTGTATTATTTCCATTTAATGCACATTTTTCTTCTTCTTCTTCTTCTGCACTGATTTCAAATTGTATTTCCTCTTACTTATTGGTTTTTAGTGTTTTTGAAGCTCTTTACTGTTTTCATCTAATGTAAAATTGTGAAATGTTTTGAATGTGATTAAATTGTTTTTGCAAAAATCAAAATCAAAAATCTTCTTCTTCTTCTTCTTCTTCTTCTTCTTCTTCTTCTTCTTCTTCTTCTTCTTCAAAACTCATTCTAATTTTGCTGATGGTCTACCATGTTAAGTTTTGCAACTGTACTATAAAGAATGCCACTGCTGAGTTAGGATGTCTACATGTCACTGCATACAACTCTAAATGCATCTATTGATCTTCTTTGCATCGCATATCAATAATAGGTTAATGTCCCCAGACGATATTGTTCGCAGGAGAATACAACAAACAGCCATCAGACCAGCGTTTTATTTTTTAATGAGCTGATCCTGTTGTTTTAGCGCAGTGACAGTAGATAGCAGATGCCCAAGTGTAATCAAAACCTCAGCACAATGTTTGGAGCTTGCTTAACTGCCTGTCCTCCACAGTTGTTGACTAGCAACAAGCAATTTGACAGTTGAAGTAGCGCATGTTGTTTCAGCACCTGGAGTGGAAACAAAGCAATCTACCCCAACAGTAGCATTTCCACCAAAATCATCAACCTGCAAAAGTTTTCACCCACCGCTTTAAATACACTCATGAAAGTGTCCCACTAGCTGTGGGACATTCCCTTCTCAGCAGAAGGAACACCTTCTGACAAAAACACAACATAAAGCAGATTAAATCACCCCGGTGATTTGTGTGTTAGTTTATACAGTTTTATGCATGCATTTTCACGCTCAATTCCATTTCAGCTTGTGGATGATTGGCGTGAACAGATGTTAGCAATGTTGTGGCGCTACAATTTGCAAGTCACATGTGAGAGGTTGAGCACAGGCCAATATGTTCTATATCTACTTACATGCAACGTCTGATGTCTCATTGAATTTTACACAGTACGTTATTACCAGTGCATGCAGGGAGGCATGGATTACAGAGAACAGCCGTAGATAGGTAGATTTTCAACCCACAATGCAAAGTCAGTTATTGTGGACATATCGCCACATACAGTACATCCGTAGAATTACAGAGCATGTTGAAAATACTCTAACCTTTGCCTTGTGTTGTATGTTTACACGTGTTGTAAAAATACAAGCACAGATGGCTGGTTTAGAAAAGGAATGCATGTAAGGGAGTTATTTATTAGAGAGGAGGAGTAAAATAAGGACAATAAAAGAATATTTCAATCAGTGGGAGGAACATCTCAGGAGACTTATTTCAGTTTTTATATTATTTTATTATTATTCTGTAGGGTTGCATTTATAGCACAATCAAGGCTATAAATATTTTGAATTTTCTGCATTTTATTTCTCATTTCCAAGGGAACCTGGGTGACTGAATGTTTATTAAATTCTCCTCAGTTTCAAAAATAACAATGTAATGCACAAAAAAATGTATTCATTTGTTGTACCTTTTACATTTTTTTTCGTTTTATTTATGCTTTCACATCATTTATGCAGAAACTATTTCTGTATGGTGTGGATTTCAAAAGCTTTATGTGAATATGTGTAGGAATTATTGATTCCGTTTATTTTGCTACAATTTGGTTACCTATTAAATTTAAAATCTAAATTTAGATATTAAATAAATGTTTTCAGTTTGTTCTTTATTTCTAATTTATTGTGAAGCAGAAAGAGCATTTATTTATTAAGGTCTTATTATGTGGTCCAGGTAGATATGCCATTTTGACGGCTTTTTTTTATTGCTAAGCTAAGCTAGCAGCTGCTGGTCGTTCAGGTCATTGTCGGCCTATGTATAAATACATTTGTTTATGCTTCATTCATGCCCAAAGACGCTGAGCTTCCGGGGGCAGGACAATGACCATTGAGTTTCAAGACAATGAAAAAACTTACTGCTCCATGCAGTCCCATTAAAGTGTTTCGACCTGTAAATGCATTGATGCTGCATGAATGTAATAGAAGTCAACAAAATCAAGTCAGTCGACTTGTGATAAGTAGCTGATTCTGAACAAACTCATTGTTCCGATTAACAGGCTCTAAAACCTTTATGATCAATGAATTGTTAACACAACAGCACAAATATGATCATTAATTTTTGATTTTAGAGGAAGCCGCACTTTCCTTGCAGTCTTAGAGAAATCACCTCTGGTAGTTTAGTATCTAACCACACATTAGATTGCTTTTGAGCTCCAAAATGTAATCTGAGCAAGAACATGAATAAAAGTGCCTCCATAAATTTTGAACTGTTACTTTAAAACTAATTTTTCTGGCTAAATTACAAAGCAAAAAGAAGATGAGCAGCCTTTAAACATGCTCACGCCTCAGTCATGTCATCATGTATCAGCTTCTTTTTCCAAATAAGTCCAGTGTCTTTGTTAAATCACACAATCTTACTCAATCTCAAGCTTGTGTTGAGAGTCATGTACTGTGCATAACTCACATTAATCTTCTTTGTTGCATTTTAAGCTTGAGTACTTGAGCATACTGATTTCTGATGAGAATTCAGGGGGTTCTTACACTTCTTACTACCTCTTTGGAAGCAACATGGAGTCATTCTGAGGGGCTTTAATGAGCTGAATATTTTTCTCCAGACAACTTGTTCCTGTTTTGTCCTGATGAAGACTCTCACATCGCTAGCTTTGAGAATCCTGTAATATGGCACGCCATTTTTCTGCTGTGTATTTTTGTCATCTCTTGTGTCTGCTGGCTGCAGTGGAGTGTGGCTATTGGTGGGTGGGGGGTGGAAGGATGAGGCAGCATTCAACCAACTGTTAGCGCCACATAAAGCCTTTATCACACCTAAACGACTCTGTCTTCCAAAGCCAGAATGAGATAAGCACTGTGCATTCATCTGTAATGATGTGGAAGCAAGAACCAACTGAAGTGAGTTTAGAGGGAAAGGCTAATTCTCACACGGGGTGCATGGCTGAAAGGGGGTGCAGGGCTAATAGGGTTTTGCTCATTTACACCTCAAAATGATGGGAAAACAAGCTTTTATTTATTTTGTGCTTTCTGTGGCATCAAGTTTCAAGTGTTTTAGACACACAAAATAATTTAATTATTTGGAAGATGAAAACTGTCAGCAGGGGCCACATTACCCCATGGTCAATTAGTCTCATTTGGGATTGTAAATTGAGTTTTTGCATTCAGGCTAAATATTCTTAGACATTAAATCCTGATGAGCATTCAGACTCATTGGAAGCTTATGTCCAAGTCATCCTTGATTTACAGTCAAGTAAAACCCATTTTGTCTTTTTTTTTATTTTTTATGATGACATCATCACAGATTTACAAATCTAAATGCAGGTGTGTGTTTGCACCCCCAGTCGTGTCAGTGAGGCAATATGCAAGAGTTTTTTAAAGATGTGATGTGTTTGGAAATGTGACCTGAGATCTGTCTTTAAAATGCAGATTTCATTACAAGAGCACAAAATAACCCTGACTGAACAACACAAAACCTACACGCATAGAGCTAAATAACTAACATTACATTTGGAAAGCAGATAAATGAGCACTGAGACAAAACAATGAGCTGTATAAAAAGGCGCCAATGAAGATAATGAATGCCCTTATAACGTACAAAGATGAATGTGCCAGAGCAGCATCATTTTTAATAGTTTCATATTGAGTGAAGAGCGATACATCCTACATTAGACACCATTTCTGCTCCACAATCAGCAGCAGTGATTTGCTTTGTTTAGCCTTTAATTGAAATCCAAAGTGGACTTGGCCTCTCTGTAGGGTATATTTTAGCTCAGGGTCGACATTGTCATGCTCACATCAGGCTGAGTCTTAGCATGTATAGTATTTATTATCCCAGATTATCTTTTTTACATGCTAAACCTTGCTAATCACTTGACAGATCTTTGTCACAACTTAAGAGCACACATCAATCTATCAGAGTCCAGTATGTCTGGAAACATTACATAATTTAGGTCAGGAAGCGACCGTACAAGAGGCAGGAATGTCATCTTTGGAGACATGACATCACACTGACATCACAAAGTCCTCATCTGCTGTGAAGCTGACATATTAGCCTTCAGTTACTCTCTAACATATTTTCACCTTAAAAAGTATCAATCAATTGCTATAATATTGAATCTTTAAAATAAATATTAGCCAATATTTATTCAAACAACTCTGCCATTGGTAGTTAAACATCTATTTTTTTTATTGCATCTGTTTTCAGGTAAAGCAGATATCTAAATTACTGATATAACCCTTGGTGTCTGTTTCGGCAGGCAGAATAATAAATGTTTACCTTGGGTTAATATGTGCCACAGAGGAGTCCTCTGCAGTCAGGTGTCATTATTCCAAACACTTATCTTAGCTAAAATCAGCTTATCCATGTTGTCCTCCCGTGTCTTTTTAAACAAACTGACTAATGCAAAGCCTGTCTGTCTTCCAGATGTAATTGGCCTCCTGATTGCAGCTGTGGACCATCAGGATTCCCAAAGAGGAAGGCAGATGAGACCACAGAGTCTAACTGAGAATGCTACCCGTCTCTCTGCCTCCCCATGACACCCACAAAAAGTTAACCTGTCTCTGTCTACAAATCTCCTTTTTGCCTTTATTATCTCCTGCAAACCACTGAGTTTTCTACACCCAGCTGAAGCCCCACTGCTACGACTGAAAGAGCTTTTATTTTGGACATGTTGTTTTTTCCTCTCGGTGCTGCTAGCCGCCAAGGCTATGGTGGGAAGCGTCATTGTTTTTCTCAGCAGGTCACTAATCACTGTCGGCTCTTGCTTTTGGGACTTGTGCTACACCTCACCTTTTCCTCGTGTCAACGGGTTGACCTAAAACACCCCATAGTATCCACCGGCTATGGGAAGATACGTGGCATTAGGAGGGAGCTCAACAATGAGATCTTGGGTCCTGTGGAACAGTTCTTAGGTGTGCCATATGCCACCGCACCTATTGGCGAGCGCCGCTTCCAACCTCCCGAAGCTCCAGGCTCTTGGCAAGAGATTCGCAACGCCACTCAGTTTGCCCCTGTGTGTCCACAGAATGTCCACGGGGTTTTACCTGAGATCATGTTACCAGTTTGGTTCACAGACAACCTGGATGCTGCAGCAACATATGTTCAGAACCAGAGCGAGGACTGCCTTTACCTGAACATCTATGTGCCAACTGAAGATGGTGAGTGAGATAAACCTCTTGTATAAGATACCTGCATATGAGATATGAGATGCCTTTCAGAATATATCACAGTGTAGGACTAAAATCCTCATCTCTCCTTTGCATCGAAATGTGAGAAAACAAATTTTTTCACAACTTTTCAGTTCAAGAACAGCACGTGCTTTTCTAATAATATTTAATTTCCAGTTCTCCGTGGAACAGTGTGATTAGTTAGTAAGTATTATTTTTCCATGGGAAAATGTGAGCTAAGAGACATGCAGGTCATTAAAGAAGAATATATTCCCTGAATAATTAAATACACAACTTTTAATTAACTTTAACATTTTTATCCCATATTCAAAATTCAAGCACAATAATTATGCAATTAGCTGCATATATTGTCACATTCATTTAGCTTGACTGACACTCATTTGTCTCTATTGTGAGTATTATCATGTATCATAATGTTAATTGTCCTCACTTGCAAATATTAACCTTCTGCAAAAGAGTTGTAGAGTAAGACACACAAAAGACAAGATAATTCACAACCTGGCACCAACATGTTTTCAATTTAACTCATAAGAAAGAAAATTTGTCTTATTTGTCATATTTGCATTGTACAAAGCAATAGTTTTTTTTAGCTTGGTCAATCCTGCTGATAGACATTTAAAATATCAGAGAATAACTCATAGATTTCCCTATAAAATGTGTTGAGACTGAACGCAGCACCTTACATTAAAACATTTACAAATGTCTTCTGGAAAAATATCACAAGTTCTATCTTATACTTCTGTTATAACTGAATTTCCCTTTCAATTCAGAGATTATATCATCCACACAAAGACCATCACCTCCTTTGTCAGATAATAAAGAGGATTTATCCCAGCAGCGAGAAAAAAGGAGACACCACTGTCAATGAGTTCCTACTGATATGTAGCAATAGTTGTTTTAAATTGTACAACAACCTGTGATCAGCTATCAATGAGCGATCAGTGGTTTAGTGTGGTCAGCAGCACTATGGTAGCAGATTAGAGGATTTGCCTTCTGGTTCCTGTGAGCTTTAGAGAATTTAAATATGGCCTTTTTTCCCTTTAAATTATCATTAATTAATTAAAATCATTGGGTATATTTCAATCACTCCAGTTAGATGGAGTAAAATTCTCATTATTATACATTATGCTATAGTTGCATTGAATTGATAAAGACTCAGAATAACCACTAAGTGCTTTAATTATCTGTTATAATATTATAAATTATAGTAATTGAATACAGCTTTGCTTGGTTACACATGCCAGTCACATGGTTGGTTTGCAATGATGTATTGCCAAGATGCTGCACTGTCTGGGCTGGGAAATTTAGTTGTAGCAGCTTGTTGAGAATGAAATATATACAATTTAGTCAAAACGTAGAAACTTTATTGCTGTAAATATCCAGTTGAGGTCCATTTTCATAAATAAAATAGATAAATGAACACAGAACTGTAGATAATAGCATCAAGGCTAATGATAAAATGTTACAACATCTTTGATTAATGGGCTGACCTGACTAAAAAACACTGCTGCTGCTCATATTGTTCACAAAATTGTATTTCAACACTAAAGATGAAACCACACAATTCCACCAAAAAAAAAGAAAAGAAAAGAAAAGAAAAGAAAAGAAAAGAAAAGAAAAGAAAGAGGTTATTAGAAAATGGTCAGATTTGTAAATCCAGAGATCCTGGGAAGAAACTCTTATAAGCAGAGACAAATTCATCTCACTGTACTGTGTAGGAAAGAGTGTATTGGTAGAGCGAGAGCTCTGTGCTTATGTATGCTGTACAGTCCATATGTCACATACCAAGAGAATGATGTAGAGCCTCCTGTGTTATTCCCGGAGGAGAAGGTGTGCAAATGAGTGAGACTGATTTTACATGTAGCCCTGTTTGCTTGTCAGAATCTGTCACTTATTGTCAGGGGTCACTGCTTACACAAGGCTGATTCTGTCCCTGAGGATGTTTTTCCTTGTGTGTGTGAGAGAAACCCAGACTGTAAGAGACTGAAGTGCCTCTGAAATCAAACCCACTAGATATTCCACATTGCTGCTGTCACAATACCACTAATATTTAACAGGGTGCCAGACTTCAGATTATGTCAGACGTACCAGGTATTTTGATGTAACATATTTTCAGGACTGGATTTTAAACAACAAAAGTTTCTGTGAAAAAAAAAAAAAAGGTAACATTCTTATCAACTTCAGCTCAATTTTGTATTTAATATGCTAAAAATTATGAGAAAGGCTCCTGAAATAAAGAAGTCTCAGCATTTGTCATTGAGTGCATATTAGCATAAAATTAGCATGTAGCTCAAGAAGCTGCCAGTGTTGTAGTCTCAAAGGACTATCTAAACGCATCCAACATGCATGCATGTTTACCAAAACAATGCACTGGTCACTGTTGCTTTTTACACTCTTCCTTTATTTTATCCCAGTCTTTATGAGAAGGTGGGAGACCAACTTCAGCAGCTTCATTGACTTCTTAAGGGAAAATGATCTGATAATTTATCGAGGAAGTGTGCAGTACAATGCACATAGGAGACAAGTAAAATATAATTATTATTAATAGTGGCTGATGTGAATGAATACGCCATAAAAGATGAAAACAATGAAGACATTAACTGATTCTGAAAGAATTCCGTTTTCTGTACACATTCACGCACAACATGCTTAATTTCAACGAATACTTAATTTCCTTTACTGAGTATTTAAGGTTAATATCATGTGTTTGACACATTCAAAAGCTCACAAAGAATTTTCAGTAAAACAATTTGGAGCAAAGCATCCTGATTAATCCTGGTGCACTCTTAGAGTTTCAGTGAATCGTTCACGCAGATGTAAATTATTAGGTGACGTTGGTGGTGGATGGATGTTTAGATGATGTCAGAGCTCACCTGTAAACCCTCTGAACTACCTGAGTAACACAGGCCTGTAAAAAAATACTGCACCACTGATTTTAGAACTGTGTTTTATTGATCAACAGTGGAAACACTTTCTATTGCTACACATTAACCATGGGTTATTTTAAGGCTAACACACACCCATGGGCAAAAGTACATTTGCTGCATCTACAATGTGGCCACTGAGTGGAAACTGACAAACGTGTCAGTGGAAATGAACAATGACGCAACAGCGTGTTGTATGCTGCACAGACTGTGAATCCCCTTGGTGCAGGTTTGTGATTTGTAATATTCGCATACATGAAAAAGAAGGTAGGTGATTAGCTTGTTAATGTGGCATTAGTGAGTGATGGCAAAGCGAAGGAGGACGTTGCAGCAATGTGTGGCAGCAAGCAGCTGCATTCCTATTAGTGGTAAGGGTAAAACAAAATGAGTCCGGCAGTGCATAAAATGCTTCCGTTCCAAATGCAGCCTGTACAACTTTATTTTGACATATTTCATCTCCATGTTCCAGCACTATGTATTATCTTATACCATCTGACAGGTCCCTGTCTGACATATCTGTTTCAAGTGTGGAGTGCTCTCAGGAAACATGTTCTGCATGATTTTGCGGACAGAAAGGAATCCTCATTCCTGTTTTTGCATTTGTTTGCCCATCCCCCACTCTCCTCCAAGAAATCATCCCTGCCTCCTCTCCTGTCACCTCCATCTTTATGCAGATGGCTGTAGAAGGGGTCACTGTTCTGAATGCAAATGAGCTCCGTGCCCTTCCCAGGCCACCATGACGCTTACTACTTTTTCTCAAATCAAATGGAAACATTTTTAGTGTAACTTAAATAACACAACCTTTCTTGTAGACTGAATAAATATTTTTAACTGTCTTTCTCTTCCCTCTCTCGTACTCCTTAACTCATTCCCCATTGCTCCACCCTATCCTGTGTACCCTGTGTTGTAGACAAGAGCACTGTCTCAATGCATTCCTATATCCTCAGGACACTTCTCAGCTAAGGGCCTGTGATACTTCATTTTTATTGCTGCTGGAGCAGCCATTTACCATACTCTTTATTAAAAACCATATTTCAGGAGGCAGGACAGTGGAGGTAAGGATGGAGCTGGTGATGCTGAGGGCACAGTAGCAAAGCCAGAGAGCTGCATGTGCTGGAAGCAGCTGCCTGAATGCAGGGGTTGAACCAAAGTTGTGTTTGACACCTTGTCAAGCATCCATGCCACCATAGGCATGACATACTGCAGCTTCATCCCGTTTACTGCACTGAGGAAATGGAGAGGGACAAGAGACAGCTTGCGCCCTGACCACTAGCTCACTGAACCAGAGAGAAATGCCGTTGATTGAGGGATAGGGCTGCATTAGGTCAAACAGTACTGGGACAATCCATGCCAAATGCTCATGTGGGCCAGTGCATTTCTGTGTCCAGTAGCCCATTACATCACGTGATAACCTGCTGGCAGGATCCTCTGCATAGGCAGATGGGATAGATGCTTTTAACACTAAAGGTCTGAGTGTTTGCTTTAAACTGCATCTTAGTATTGGTCTTGGTTTAATGCACCGTAGTTTCTAACCTAAGAAACCGGCATTAGCACTTAATTCAACATAATAACTAAAGCTATCCTCATGTGATGAATTTGGTTATTATTCATTCATTCATTCATTTTCTGCCGCTTCATCCGCCGTAGTGGGTCACGGGGAGCTGGAGCCTATCTCAGCTGGCATAGGGCGTGAGGCAGGGGACACTCCGGGCACGACGCCAATGCACCGCGGAGCCACACACAAAGACAGACAACCACGCACACACACACTCACACCTACAGGAAATTTGGGACCGGCCAATCAACCTGAAGCAAACGCTTTTTGGAGGTGGAAGAACCCGGAGAGAATCCAAGCAGACACGGGGAGAGCATGCAAACTCCGCACAGAGCGGGGCTCGAACCCGGAACCGCAGCGTTATGAGGCGACAGCGCTATCCACTGCGCCACCGTGCAGATTCACTCAAATTAGATCTGATCTGTTTTCATCATGCTCAATTCTCAATTGTGACTTTTCTTGATTTTTGAATTGTGAACGATTGAATACCCTTGGTTTGAAGAATTCCAAGAAATATTCATAATTATCTTCTGCAGGATGTAAAACTCAATCAGCCAGCATCTTCAGTTAGTTAGATTGGCTTGCTAGCATACTACAAAAAAGATGGCAACCATAGTCAATATTACTGGTGCTTGGCATCGGCATGTTAGTATCATTGATAAGAGACTTTTTAGCATTTAGCTTCAAGAACAGATTTGCAGGCATGGCTGAAAACTTTTAGTCTTGTTAGTTGGCAGATCCAACATTTTATAGGCCATAAAAAATCAGTTCTAAATTATTTGAAAAAAATAATAACCCTAAAGACAAGAATACACAAAGTATCACATTTTTTCTTATCTTTAGTCAAAGACAAATACTGTTGCTATGTTACAATGAAGTGTTTTGGTCACTTAAAAAGTATGACGATTGTATGCTCACCAATGTTAGCTCAGTTTGACCGATTTAAAAAACAAACAAATGAAATCAGTCTCCATTGAGCATCAAGGTGCGGTTTTAGAGTGGTGCTAAGTAGTGGGGAATTGCTGACGAGACATAGGACTAATGTGCCTTTTTATCCATTACCGGTCTATCTAATTGTTTGCTCTGGAGCCCAGGACAAACCAGTGTACCATCCTCCTCCATAGCAGGAAGTGCTTTCTGAGTCCGACTCCTTTATGGGGTTGCATGGACGATGCGGCAAATCCATTCAGCATTGATCCTTTTCCATTTAGAAGAAGATAAACATTTTATATCAGGAAACCATTTTCATACAGAGAGAGGCCTGAAAATGCAGTATCATAGTGGTGGAGAGGTGGGATGCTGTGATTGTACATTTTCTTATACAGTATATGCATATATGTGTGTGTTTGTGTGTGTGTGTGTGTGTGCGCGCGTGTGTGTGTGTGTGTGTGTTTGTGTGTGTGTGTGTGTGTGTGTGTGTGTGTGTGTGTGTTTGTGTGTGTGTGTGTGTGTGTGTGTAATTGTAGAAGCAGCCATAACAGCAGCATTCTGGCACTCAAAGTAGAGTATTCTTCAAAATGCAACACTGAAAGGTGTTTCTGCTGAGATGGTAATGGGCTGCTGGGTGGGCAAACATCATGATCCAACCTGTGTCATAAGGGCGCCGTTAGCATGTGTTGCATAGCGCGTGCCCCTATAATGTGTGTTGGCCTGGGTGTGTGCATGTGAGTGTGCTTTAATGGCTTCCACTAAGATGTGCATATGCAGACAGTTAGTGAGAGCAGCACAAAATACAGTGGTAATTGTGGGCTGATAGAAAGCTCCACTGATGGAAACCACCAAAAAACAAATTAATGGGATCCTTATCAGTTAAGACATACAGAGGTTGACGTGCCAGGGCGCTGGTCAGTGCGTGATAAATGCTTGTTATTGGCTGTGCCCTATGGAGCATTTAACTGCTCTTACCATTAATGCTTAATGCGGAGTTCCTCTTTGACCTTGATGAGGAGAATCCTGTCACATGTCTAAGCAGGTAGTGTAAATATTTATAAAATAGCTTCTTTTTTTTTTTTACCAATTTAATATTATATAATCACATTACATTGCATGTGAGTGTGTGCATCTTCAGTGTTTCGTTTTGACAGTCCACCCCCTCTGGATCGTGCGGGACCTTTCACCTCAGGACTGCGACACCGTGATGAGCGAGAACAAGATACAGACTATCTTGGCATTCCTTTGCTTCCTCTGACCAAAAAAGAGTGATAGCTTGATTCTGCTCATTGATTTTTACCCTACAAAGCAGCAGTGTGTCAGGACTGATTTGGAGAAGGGTCGAGGAGAAGTGGCCCCTGGGGTCATTTACGAGGCAGTCCGTGACGAGATCCCGAGCAGTTAAAACAGATGAGTTTGGGGTTATCGCTTCAGGAAACAGTGTTGTATTCCTTGTAAACATTTTGTCTTCAGTCGCACACGGTCACTGAAACATAACAGATCAGAGGGGCTCATCATTGGCCTTCTATTGCTTTACTACTGTAAATGCAATCCTTTTTAATTTTGTCTTTTATTTCTCCTCCCCGTCTTTCTTCTTAAACTCAGGTCCGCTCACAAAAAAGCAAGACGAGTCTACGATGAACAGACCAAGGGATGAAGGTATTTTAATTGCATGTTATTGTTATTTATTCACCTCAGGCTCCATTTTTCAATCTCTGTCTCTGTGTTGTGTTTATTAATGATCATCCTAGACTCATGACTCAAGGAGCACATTACATGGCGCATTGTTAACTCCTTTTATTAGCATACAAATCTGTTATTCTGTCTCACAGGCATGCTTGTAGCTAACATGCACAAGGAGCTACATACAAAACAGTCGATCTCCTCCGTTCCTCCTTTCAAAATGTATTATTGGTACACGCCTGGGATAATTTACTTTCCTCTCCTTGTTCCTGTGTGGTTGATCCACCAGATGCTGATGTTCTCAATATACTGTGTGATGCATCACCCAAAAAATCAATATTCAGTCTTTTCACCAGCACCTTTATCCACACACCCTAGACCTGATGAAATCATCTGCTGAATTATTGTCCTTCATCAAGACATTGGGCTTCCGGAAATTATTTCAAAGCAAGACAAATTGGAGGATTTCTGCTATTGTTGTATATTTTCAAGTTCACTGCATTCAAATGGAGGTGGTCTCATTACTCTTTACTGACACAGCCACAAATCTGTGCAGACTGTGTGTGCATCTGTTTCTGCACACATCCCAGACGTACCGTACATTACATAGCATGATGCACACGTAGAGTGCATTCCATTTGCATTTGCATATGCGTCTATTGGAGCATGGTGCATGTGCAAATCTACGGCTGAGTGCATGTGATCTATTTGTATCTTTGTGTGTGTGTGTGTGTGTGTGTGTGTTTTGTATTTTGGGCTCTATGCTATTTGGGTATTGAATTCTCTCTCCTTTGTATCTCTAATTGCTATGGTTTAAAAAGAGACAGATGTAGCTAATCCAATTGTGTGGTTTCTTAACAGTGGAAACAGAAGGAAGGATTCATGCAGGATTGCAGAGGAGAGGAGCAGAATGTTAGAATAGAGATGAAAAAAGGGAAAACCGAGCACCGCAAGAGCACAAGGGAGGGCAATGGGGGGGGGGGGGGGGGGTTGAAAAATAGTCATAATGAAGACAAGTGCATGATGAAATGACATTTGTAGAGCTTTGAAATTGAAAGAGATGTAGAGACGGGGAGATTGGGAGGGTGGGTGAGGAGGAGACTGGTAGAGCTTGACATTTACGCCAGCACCTGATGGATCTTGGCAGGATTGGGAGGGTTCGGCCAGGGCTGAATTTCTCACCTAATTGCTCACGTGTGGATGAGACACATGTTCCCAAACATCTTTGGAAGATACGATCATTAGAATATTGTTACTTGAAAGGCTCATTTGTTTTGAAAGTACATCATTTGTGCATGAATTCGGTTAAAGGATAAAGGCTTAGGTTCAATCTGTCACATCCAAATCAATAGTAATATTTCCATCGGTGAAGCAGCACGAGAGAAGCGGAATTATGGAAAAGAAAATGGACGGTTTCTATAAGGAGGTAAGACATCACATTGAGAACAGATTTGAGGAGGAAGTGGATATTGAAGAGGATAGTTTTAGGTTAGGTTGAAAAGAGGGAAGTGAATAATGAGCCTGTGATTTGGAGGCAGGCAAAAGAGACAGTGAACTCCTTGTTGGCCATATAGGCCTTGGATTTGGGCTGAGTGAAACAGTGTCACCCTGCGACCCCACACCCCTAATACCCTCCCCTTCCTTGATTTATGCTAAACTTCTTCCAATCATGGCTACATTCACCTCACTGCAACGCTCCCATCACTTTTATTCATTATGTCCTTTACGGGTGTATCTTTTTTGTTTAATTTGATCCACAGAAAGTATTTTCTTTTTGCAAGAGATGAGCGCCAGTGTTCGTGTGTTAGACAACTTAAATGACACTCTTTCTATTTTATCCAGGAGATTAAGCTTAAAATATTGTCAGAATGAAATCGTACTGGTAATGAAATAGACTGCAGGGTTTCTTCTTTTACTCCACTTGGAGATTTTCCAATCTACCTTTGAGGCATTGTAAGTAAGAATGAGCTACTTATCTTTTATTTCATATTTTTGGTTCCATTTATTTAAATGTTTTTGTCATTTTGGCTTACTGGACTTTATTAGCCTTAGAAAATTTTATTTATGACTTTGTGCTTCTGCATTACAAGGAAAACATCAGTTCACTTTGGCTTTTGACAAAAACTAAGTTTATAATTTTTTTAGAATTTATTTTTATATCCATTGAAAAATCTCATACCTGTTTTTCAGAAAGGAGTGTCATTTTTGAAGCACATCTGGCAAAAATTATGTCTCCTTACTTTGATGAGTGATCCCAGGAATAATAAAAATTGCAATTTTCAAAAGCACATTATATTCATGCAAATGCACTAAAATTGATTTTTCATGGGCCAGGGGAATTTGCCATCTCATCATCATTGCTGGTGTTATCCTAGTCCATCATGAGTGTGTTAAGTTTAAATTCTACACTACTGCAGAGTTCTTTATTTTAATGTCTTACAGGTAGGATCAAAGATTGAAAATTATTGGATGAAAATCTGATACGTTTCAAACTCTGTCCAGTAACCCGTTCATTTTAAAGTACTAATTGGGCCTTAAAATGGCAGTAGTGCCATTGCCAAAAGTCCTTTTTCCTGAGGAATTAGTTTAGGATAGTGTGTTCTTTGGGCTTGGACTGGCGAATGCCTGCTCATATGTCACTCTTCTATACTGTCCTGTAATGCCGGGATAATTGAGCTTGTTTACATATCCTCAGGGAAATCATTCGGGGTTCAGAATTCACTCGACAAGAGATGAAGGAAGGTTTAAAACAGATTTTTTTTACTGTGATCTAGTCCACTCATGTCATTCATACATACATACATACATACATACCCACATACATACATACAAAGCCATGCGTGTGTCATTTTTCCCCCCTCTCTTGTGCGTTTGCATGACTGTGCGACTGTGAATGACACAATCGAATGCATGTGTAACCTGAGATTCAGGTGGTGATGCAGGCGGGTGTCCAAATACGTGAGTAGAATTTGTTACCAAGGCAACAGGCATTCAGTGAGTCGGTGCAATGGGATGGCTGGTGCAGTTCTATTAGCGAGAAGCAGTTTCCATAGCGACTCAGCATCGCAGCTGCCTATGCAAGAGTTTGTGTGTGTCTCTGAATACGGTGTGAAATCTGTGTGAACTTGAGTGTTCATTAGCGTGCCTCACAATGTATGACCTGCTTTTTAATGTAATTTCTCTTTTTTTTTTTACCCTTGTTATTGTATTTTTACGGATTGAACTTCCCCTTCATGTCTGGACTCCTGTCGTCTCTTTAATGCCGCCCTGTGTTCATCTCTTTCCTGTCTCTATCTTCCTCTCCCCTATCTTCCCCTCTCCTTTGCCTCTCTATCTCCGAGTGCTGAAGCTCATCAGGGTAAACAGATGCTGTGGCTGTTATTTATGTTTCCACTTGGTCAGGCTTTCATACAAATTATCCACAGGCCCTGCACAGTGCAGACGCTCATCCTAAACGGGCTGCACTGGCAGCTCCCACAGTCTTATCCACACTCTTAGACTCAGACCATACCACGTACATCGCGAGGGGGGACTTTCATGAGGTTGATGGCATGGACCATATCAACACAAGAATCTGCAGCCACTTATGAATAACAAAGAAGCTCCTCCATACAAATTTTGGGAAGGTACCATCAGTACACCGGACGAAAGAAATAGACATCATTGAATAAAACGCTGAGCATTAGCTCAGAGGGACATACATGAAATCCTTGCTGGCAACCTACAGGCAGTCTACTGAAAAATGTTTCATGCTTAGTATCTTTTTTTCTAATGAATCCCCAAGAGATGGGGGGGGGGGAAGCTGCATATGGATGTTTTCACTTCAAAGAATGCTGCAGTTAAACAAATCTAGAGCTGTCAGTTTACACAGGATACTTGTTGCTTGTGGACAACGAGTTACCACAGGATGTCTGTAAAAGGTGTGAATGTGTTCCAGATATGAGAAAAATGTGCATCTCTGTTTGTGTCATGCAGATATCCGGGATCGCCGTAAGAAGCCGGTGATGCTGTTCATCCATGGTGGCTCCTACATGGAGGGCTCTGGGAACATGTTTGACGGCGGCGTCCTCGCCGCCTATGGAAATGTCATCGTGGTCACCATGAACTATCGGCTCGGTGTGCTCGGTAAGTTTGGTGTGTCAGATCCTGCCGGCATCAGGCCGGGGTACATCTGATGTCGGTGTTCAAAGATTTTGTTTGACATGTGTCCAGTCTGCGCGTGTCACAGAGTGGGTCTGTACCAAGACACATGTTTGAGAAAAGATGACAAAATAAACTTGTAAAGCTAAACATGGACAATGTGATTTATGCCCCCTCAATTCATAAATGAGACTGACAACAGAAACCCAAGAGTATATCGATCTTATACTGCTTTGCCCCTCACTAATATCACTCGACATATGAAGTTCGACAGTCATACCATCTACTAGTTAGCTTTTGATGAAAAGCAGCCACTTATTTAAGATATTTACAGCAAACGGAAAACTAAATGGAAAGATCAGGCAGCATGTTTAAGAGTGACAGGTACAAATGATGACTGTCACAATGGGGCTGCTGTGCGTGACAACACAAGGAAAAAAGTGTAACCAAGTCAATCATACTCAAATATATGTTTCCTTACGTTTCTATGGGTGAGTGATTGGTAAACATGAGAAGATTCTTGTTTTTAGGTATGTGTGTGGGTGTGTGCGTGTGTGCGTGCGTGCGTGCGTACGTGTGTGTGTGTGTGTGTGTGTGTGTGTTCTCCTGCTGGGCTCTACAAGCAGGGCTCATGGGCCAGATCAGGATACCTCTCCAGTTGTGTTCTCCCACGCTGCCACAATATCCTGGACTTAAAGAGTTGTGCCACTCTACAACTGATATCTTTATATATCAATGAGAGAATCAGTGGTTTTGATTATGCAAAAAAAGATCCACAACAATAATATTTGCATGTAAACGTATTAAAATCTTAAACAGGTCTAGCAAAGTATGAGTATAAGTATAGTATAAATAGAAATTCTTACACAACCAAGTTACAACTGGAAAAGTAAGGGAATAGCAACCCTGGTAGTAATGAACAGCACAGAATTGGACTAGTATCGATAGATATTAACAAAGTTATTGATTGCGTATATTTTAAACTTTTTAAGAGGCATATAAGTTAAATAAGATGCTTTTTGGTAGGTAAGTGTCGATAGCTTTCATGCTCAACTCAGATAAACCAGAATTATAAATTTAAAATCTGATGCATTATGTTGTTTTTCATGTTTCATTTTTATACTAACTGTAATGCTACATAGTAGCTGCACACTTTCTCTTTTCTTCTCCCGTGAAACCTTTTTAGTTACAGCACTAACAGATGTAGATGCAAATGTTTGGCGCAGTCACTAATAAAGAGATTTCTCAAGAGCCGATTCTGCATTGGAGTTTTACACAATAAAGACCAACCTGAACACATGTCCCAGTAAAGCATCGATATGCACGTTGATAATAGAAACTGTACTACAGCGTATTACACTATGCTACTGGAAACATGACCAGGCATATGAACAGTCTTTGTGCAAACAGGTTTTATCCCAGACATAATTTCTACATAATCAAAATTGCCCAGACCAATTTGTTATTGTGCAACATATAATTTTACAAAAAAAAAGACCAGATATATATTTACTGTGTGAACTTAGTCTGCACATGATAATCCTTTGATAAATTATGTCTTATATTTCAATGTGGTCTAGTTGAAACAAAAACAGCCAAGGTCAGACTAACCATATTTCAGAGACAACCTTCCATCCACCACCACCACCACCACCAACGCCTGCAGCACCACTTGCTTTTTGGGTTAGGAAGTGCTGTGTTTGTTCATGCTGTTGGAGATTTTGCAGTGTATACTTGGCCTGTGAGTGAGGGATGAGCTGTGTACCCAGCCCTCGTGCTGCTGGATATCAGTAGAGTCAAGTATTTACATTTGCCTTCATTTTTTGGGAGGTGTTTGCACACAGACTGTCATGACGGTTGCCAGATTGGGTAATCAGATCTTGTTTATTGCATCACGCCTGTTTCAACATATCAGAATAATGATAAACAGAGAAATGGGAGTAGTTTCGAATGCTATCCAAGAGTTGCAGCAAGCGTTAGCAGAGGGTAACCTGATCCAGATCGTTATTGACACTGCCAATGGAGAAGCGCGGGCACAAGGACAAACGAAGACTTTGTGGATTGAGGACTTGCTCGATTTAATCTTATGTGTATCATTAAGGATACGATATTCTGTAAATTTCAATGAATATAGTTTTACATTACAGGCTGATCAAAGCACTTCTTGTTTGCTCCTTCTTGACCTTGCTTTTGAACTGTAACCTTTCGATATACAGCTAAAATTTTCTTTATGTTTCATGGAGGAAATGTTGAAAGTACATTCAAGCCTTGCACAGCATGTCTATTACACTAAGCCTCCACAAACATACAAAAAAAAATACACAGAGGTGAAGTGCAATGTTGCTGACTGATCCTGAAGGGAAATGCTGCATCCTTGATTCCTTTAACATTGTTGAATATTTGGACATGTGAGCGAATGTGTGCTCTCCCTCTCCTGCTCTGTCAGATGTGCTTTTAATGGGTTACTGTACTGAGGTGTTATTCCTGTGGTTGTTGTTTGTGTAGCATAAGCAAGCATGCTTGCCCATGTGCACTGTGTGCATGTGACTGCATTTAAACGCACGTGCGCACCATTCAATTGCGTGCCGTGCGTAAAACATTTATGAATAATGCACCGAACATCTGAATTTTTAATGGTACCCTTCTCAGACACAGGACCTGCAACGAAGTGATATACTAAAGCATATCGTGTTTTAATAGTGTTATGTCCTATTCTGCCTTGTGCTTACACTCTCAAGAGCGTCCACACACCAGCCTCACTCCATACAATGACTACACCTTTAAGAGAGTGATAAGGAGTCAGGAGTTATGGAAGAGGAGAGAGAGGAGGCAATAGAGACAGATGAGAGAGAGAATCATACAAAGACAGTGAAGTAGGGAGAAACAGCAGGGGTGTGTGTGTGTGTGTGTGTGTGTGTGTGTGTGTGTGTGTGTGTGTGTGTGTGTGTGTGTGTGTGTGTGTGTGTGTGTGATGGGAATAGTCTAAAAATAACCCCCTTTTTTTTTTTTTTTAATTTGCAGGGATGCAAAGTATTCATTCAAATAAATGATGCTGTAGCGTGACCACATGGTCGTCACAGTTCACGCCTTATTTCCCTCCAGCGTGACCCATACATGTGTAATGTTCTATCAACCATTACACTGTCTGGAATTTCCATATTGTTTAATATATCTTGTCGTTATGAAGGAAGATGAGTGAATGAGGAGAAAATGTCTGCTGCACACAGCCTGGTTGAGGTTGGATGGCAGTTGATATTCCAGATTTCTACTTCAGCTCACCTTCTCCTATCTTCATTTCCAGGCCCAGGAAACCTTCTGATTTGTGCTGCATAGCCATCTGTTCAGACTAATTAACTAATTAACTAATTAATGAACTCTGGGGAAAGGCCCACCATCGTGGGCTTTGAGAGCGAGAACATTTTTCACCTCAGGAAGAGAGATGAAAAGCTTCTTTTAGAAACATTTCTCATTTCGTATACTGTAGAGTTAAACCAGAATACTTGAACAAATGTTTATAGTTGCAATGGCTGATGGGGAAAATCAGTTTAAAAATAGACTAAATGTATGTAGAATACTTTATACTGTATAACTGTATTTCCATCTTATCCTGTTTCACTAATGCCTACAATGGGCGATCAATTAATTAAATATAACTAAATATAATTTTATGTTTTGTGACACAGTACTAAACATTATTTAATGTCTTACTTTTTAATGTATTTGCACAAATCCATTCACCTGACAACACTTTTACCACCAGTTATCTAAAAATATTACTCAGCCCAGGAAGCCCAGGGCGTCGGTTCAAACTGTGCTGCCTGTTGTTCACAAAAACATCTTTTTAGACATGACCAAAAACATTATTTGTGCCAGGACAGATTCTGTCTAATAATTTTTATCTTGTTCCCTAAATACAGATGAAACACACCTCCCACACAGTCGTCCCACTCGACAAGAAACTGTTAACACTTCTTTCCCACAGCACAGACAGGCAGTTCACTTGTGTCTCATTCTAACTCTGAACTGTTCAAAGCAAGAGTTATGATCTGTAAATTGTAAAAAAAAAAAAAAATACAGATGTGGACAAGTCAGCAGTTCCTCACAGACTCAACTACTCACCAAACGGGTGATTTTTTTAGTCATTCAAACACAAAAAACTTCTTTCTGTGGGGCAGAATATTGTCCCTTGCTTGAAAATGTATGTGTGAAGTATATGGAGAGGAGGAGGCATGATGTATGAGAAGATCACACGTGTTGAAGCCTCAGGTTCTAGAAATAAATAACAATGCAGGAAGAGCAGTTGCTTCTATCATCCTGGCAAAGTTCACATTAAACACTCATGACTCATGGTTGTATTATTGTGAGACTCACCAGTCTGTGGGCTCGGACAAAGGAAGGAAGGAAATGCACGGACCCAGTTATGTAAAGCTGGAAGATCTCTGTAGTCTACTGTACTGTATAGGGCAGGTCTTTAAGTCTACTGCACACTGCGTGGGTGAGTTTCATAATTTGAATAACAATACTTATGTAGCTCATTGTTAGGTCAAAACATTTTCCAGCCATGTCATCATTTATGTTTCAAATAAACATTCTTTGAGAAGTCATACAAAATGTGAAGTCAATGAAAAGTCATTTCTTGTTCAGCTCTTCATTGAGAATCATCATAATGTATTATCATCATTCATGCATCAGACTAAAGTGATAGTTGTCTGCACACATGTGTTCACTGTAAACAGGAATCACTCACAACAAATTTTTCGATACTAAGTCTTAAATTAGATGATTTTCTTTTTGTTTTATTACTGACTATTAAATATTTACAGTCCCCATCGGGGAATCATTAGATATATTCTACTTTTGAAGTTTTGATTGTCCAAGATTTTTTTTTCGTATTATGCAACAACCCTAACCAGCTGAACTCTTTCAGAAGGATAACAAGAACCAATGCAGTCAAAGACTGCAACATCCTGCGACACCCCTGAATTCAAAGTTTACCCTAACCTACTTGCATAGGTCAAAGATCGAAGCTAGTGCTCTGAGCACTAGCTTTTCTCTATGGTCTTACTCACACTGGCCTTCTCCCTCGTTTGTCTATCTTATCCGGTACCTGAGTGTACAATAGTTGAACTTTTACCTTGACCTAGTTTTCTCAAGATGAAGGTCATCATCTCATTTTCATCCCCTTTGCTGCTGGGTAATGTGCTTTTTGTCGCATCTTTCTATCTGCAAACGTTGCGAAGATATTTGGTGAACATGAGGACAGACGGACGGACGAACGGACGAACACACAAACACTGACAATTACAATACATCACCGCTTTGAAGTGGGATGTAATAACTTTAAGCATATGGTCAACGTTCATCAAAGCCACTCTGTGGATTGCCCTTAATACGCCTTGAAAATAACGGCAGGTGAAGATGGTGAACATGGATTGCTGGTGTAATATTCACATTGAATGAAATGTACTAAATGAACTGCAGGAAATGTACAATTGCATAACAATTTGAAAATATATTTGACACATAATTATCACATGCTACGTTCAACTCCATGTAAAAAAGGACTCCTAGGGTTTTAAATTTCATTTGTTCAGTTTTTAGTGTTTACTGACTGTAACATAGTTTTAAAATGGGAGTTGTTTTGAAAAGCTGTAAAATATCTTTGTGTCAGTGTGAAGTTTGAAGTATTGCTTTTCAAATTTTCATGACAGCCTAGTTTTATTGCACAGCTTGGCACCGGCTGGATAGACATTTGAGAGTAAAAAGTGAGTGAGATAAGTAAGGTAATGAAAACAATGACACTGAAAGCCTATGGGTGGTGGTGAAATAACATTAGTTCAGCAGGAGAAAGTGCACCCACAGTATAATTTCATTTCCGGGTGTACTTGATATGAGTGATGCATGCTTGAAACGGACGTGCCAGCAGGTTAACTTTCAGTGCCAACGAGGAGTCTTAATAGATTTATGAAAAATGTTGACAATCCAACAATCTGAATGTGCAAGGTGAAGTGCAACAGCAGATGTCTGAAGCAAAGGAGAGAAATAATCATACAAGACAAAAACTGCCTATTGGGGGTGCTCGAAAGCCTTTAGATTTTAGCCTGCAATATTAGAATGAAGTAGTAAAATCACCCGGTACATAATCTTTTCTTGATAGTTTCAATCAAGAAAAGATTATGTACCGGGTGATTTTATGCATGCTTTTTCACTTAGACTTTCGTGAGAAGGTAACGCTGCGCATTTCATGCCCATTGAAGGATTTAATAACTTCAGTACATAAATGTTTTTATTGACAGAGGTGCCTTCAAAAATGCCTTAAATTTAGATGTTGAATTATGAGCACATTCTGCTTAGGGCGCAGAGAAAGGTTGCATTCATCCACTGTTACATTCATACATTCGTACAGAGCAGTTAATCCCCAAGGTTGCTGCTCAGTGGTGAATGATCAAATCCACTCCATTGCGAACAGATTCTTTGGTCTCGTGCGCAGGAGACATTCACCATCTGCTGTACGTTTTTTTTTTTCCTCCCTTTTTTCTGCATTGTATTAGCACCTCTATTTTTCCTTGATTACTGTGGTGCTTCTTACAGAGACTGCTGTTTCCTCCCTCTAATCACCTGTTCTTTGTCTATAAAAAGCCAAGATCATCCCTCGGGTTTTTTTTTTTAATTTTGTCGTTCACAGTGTGACGTCAGAGTGAAATTATTAATGTCCTTCAATATGTTTCTTTCACCTCTCTTTCATTCGGGGTCTAACGGTAGCTTTGGGCAATATTTATTTTAATTCCTGTTTTATATTTCATTTTCTTTTTTTTTCCCTCTCTCCCTTCTAAACCCCTCACATCTATTCCTTCATCATCACCTCTTTTTGTTCTTTCTTCTCCATCCACACAAATATATTCAGAACCCTACTGCAGTTATTCTGTTCAGTGCTCAAAATTACCCTGCAGATGAATGTTCCTTTTTCACTTCAGTTCTGGACTGTGAATTTGTGAATGGCAGAAGCTTTTACAAAGATGGTCAACCAATATGGAAGCACTGAATAAAGTTATTCAATATATTTCATATAAATACTGCACAGAAAACTCCAATTAATCTCTTCCTGGTGCGTGTTTTTTTTTTTTCTTGATATTAATGAAACTTCTTTCAAGACACACTGGGCTTGAAGGAGAATTCATCATCCTGCAGATGCAATGCTGTATCAATATTGCTTTTACCATGACTCATCTCATCAGTGCAGTGAAACAGTAAGTGCTCAGACCTCTATTTAGCATTCTGTGGTTGTGTGCATTAAGCTTTTGTGATCTCAGAAAATGTGCTCTTTTGAAATATTTTTCTAATAATGACAGAAAGTATTTAAGCATAAGCAGCAGTTCTAATCACACAAGCTGGGAGGGGGGGCACTTTTTCTAAGACACTGTGCTGTAAACACACCCTTTTTAAATTTCCCTCCATCATCTGTTGTTCCCTACTGCTCTATTTTCTGTCATCTATTTATTTCACTGTCTCCAGCCTGTACCTTTACTTAGGGGTTGATGACTTTTCTCTCAGCTTCTTGGCTGTTACCTACAGCAAGTGTTGAATATGCATGAGTATGGCCTCATAAACTGCTGCTCTAAGCGCTAAAGTCAGTAGGAAGCCCAACTCAGCAGATGGGAGGAGGGGGGATCAGAAAGAAAACTAACTGAATGAGAAAGAAAGAGGAAGGAAAAGCTTTGACTTATCTTCAATGGAAGAAAAAGAACCAAGGCAGTCACAGGCTGCAACATACCGCGACACCCCAAATTCAAACTTTTACCCTGACCTACTTGCATAGGTCGAAGATCAAAGCTAGGTGCTCTGACCTACTTTCATAGATCAAAGCACTAGCTTTGATCTATGGTCTTACTCACACTGGCCTTCTCCCTCGTCTTTCTATCATTACCCGGTTTCTGAGTGTACAAAGGTTGAAATTTGACCTTGACCTAGTTTTCTGAAGGTCAAGGTCATCATCTCATTTTCATCCCCTTTGCTGCCCGAGTAATATGCTTTTGTTTCATTTTTCTATCTGCAACGGTTGAGAAGATATTTGGTGGGCATACTGACGAACGAACGGACGGACTGACGGACACACGAACACTGACAATTACAATACATCACCGCTTTGACGTGGGAAGTAAAAAGCACATTTCCTCCCTTCATGTCGCCCTGCCTTGGAGAGCCACGGGGGTGCTAGCACGAGCTAGCACGCTAATCGCACACTCAACTGTGTATGCATTTGCGTTGGGCTTTTTGAGGCTCACGTGTGTTGGCGTACAGCATTTTTGTGTACTTGAATATGGAAGGATTGGAATGTGTGCATGCTTTTTTGTGTCTGTGTCTGTCAATATCACTTTGCCTGAAGCTCTGGACAGTTGCCAGGCAACTGTGGCAGGCAGCTCAGCATTGGGCCAGGCAGCCACTGAGAGGACATTTCCACATACCTATGGTTTTGATAAGCTGCACAGGTCAGTGCTGACACGTTGCCAGGCCAGAGTCAGATCAAAGTGATAGCCAGTCAATTGCACAAATGATATCGAGACGATACAATTACACAAGAACATGCAAACTATATTACAATATTAATATTTCTATATTTTCAATAATCCAGCTAACACTAAATTGTCACTTTAAGGAATCACAGAGCAGCTGTGGCTCCTAATAAATCTTTTAATCCTGTTATCTCTGTACTATAATTCAATCACGCGGTGGTTCCTTGTGATTATTATTTTAACAGGTGTTAAGAAGAAAACAGTGTTTTAATGGGTCACACTTTGTGGTTGCACGTTATGCAGCTCAGAGCTTACTAAGTCGTGATTCTGGGATGACGAGCCAAAGTTGCTTTCTTTTGAATACGACATCCAGGTCATGTGGAGGCTAGTGTACGTCACACCGGTTTGTGAAGAGTGGTCAATTTAGGATCTTATCATCATTATCATCACAGCTGCCATCATCATCATCATCATCATCATCATCATCATCATCATCATCATCACCACCATCACTTACAGTATAATCATCAACAATAAACCTTAATTTGCAGTTGAACACACTTGAGCGCTTGCTGACGGCCCTCTCTGACCATCTGTCTATGTGTGCTCCCTGTACTATACTTTATGAATGTCCCGTCCTCGCCAACCGACCTTTACAATATGCTGTCTGACCCACTCACTTAAATGTATCCAACATAAGCCAAGGTACACCTTGGGTTGTTGTACATACTACCTATCCCTTCCTCAAAAAATGTTTGTTTGTTTTTTTTATCCAGCCTGTTTGTTTAGATGAAATATGGCATAGCTGTATTTAATAAATTATAATGGTGTTTTCTGCCATCTAGAGGCCACACAGATTGTCACTGCTGCTCAGATCTCTTGAGGCCTTTAGTGTCTTTCATTTTTATCTGGCTACAATGTTTTGGTCCAGCTCTTACAGTAGCGTGTGCAAGAAAAACACTTTACGTTTACTTTGATTTTTGCCTCTACCCAGAGCTCCTCAAGGTTTGCTTGCAGAAATCATCTAGATACTTCCAATAATCCAGAGCACTGTAGGTATATTTCAAACCATTATTATTATTTTTTTACATCATTGTATGCCCACCTCCGTGGTGACAAATTGTAAAGATGTCTCACCAATTATTTTATATTAAATGTTTTTGTGTGCTTATCGTGAACATGGTTTAAATTGTGATGTCTGAATGGTTTTAGAAACACTTTATTGCGCTGATCTGTAACATGAGATCATTTTGTTAAGTCTACCACCGTTTCTAAAGCAACAAGTGAAAACCATGGACTTCCCAATGCACAAATGCCACCCACCAGCAAGAGAGTGTATTCCTATGTCAGTGTGTTTTGGTTGTTGAAAGTTTTTAAAAAACCAACAGAAGAAGGAGCTATTGTTATTTTATCAACAACATCTGAAAAGATATTTGCTTTATATCCTCTTCAAAACTCTTGGGACATTTAACATCATTCAAGCTGGTTGCTGCAAAAGGGATGAAACATCATATAGACGACAAATAAGAAAGGTTTTCTTGTTGTTGTTGTTGTTGTTTTTCTTCTTCTTCTTCTTTCTTAAAACAATACTGTTCAAGATGCAGCTACTGTTTTTTGCTGTCACATCAGATGTCGCTTAAAGCTAGAATTTGTTTTTTTTATAAAATGACAAGATCTAAAGAACTTTAGGAACATCTGGTGTCACAAAAATGTCCTATACATTTTAGTTGATGATCCACTCACTTTTGCAAATTTCCTGACATAGTGCACTGATTTTTAAATTGTATTTCTCACTTTAGCACTTTCATCTAATGTAAAATTGTAAAATGTTTGAGTGTGATTAAAGTGTTTTTGCAAAAATCCAAAAAAAATCTTCTTTTTCTTCTTCTTCCTCTTCCTCTTTGGTGCTGTTCTTTAATGCCTCCAAAACCTGCTTAGACATCCTGACATCATGGGATAGACAATGTCAGAAATTGGGTTTGATATGGTCAATATATCAAAACTGTGTTCACAGCTTGTTTTTGGTGACTAATTAAATGGTTATTGCAGTTTTAAGTGGGACATTGTGTTCATGCAAAAGCAGCAAACCAAAACAGTCAAAATATATACCGTATATGGTGATGGTACAGATGCTTCTTGTTTTGTTTTTCATCTTATCCTTCACACCAGTAAGAGTGTGCCATTTGCTAAAAATATTTTAGATGTTTTCTGGGCATTGAGTTATCCCTACAGTCAAAAATTTACATAATGTGTTTCAATCATGTAATTTATTATAAATGGCTATCGTGAGACCAAAGAATCCTGTGTTAACCGGGGACAGCTTGTGCATTTCAGGAAAAAAGCTGAGCTTCCCTGCGGGGAGCAGCTAATTTTTGAATAAGTGGTTAAGTTAAGTCTCGAGGAAATTAATGTTAGTCTATGTAATTTCCCAAAAGTGACCTAACTAATTTTGTTTGTGTGTCTTTGAGTGTGACATTTTGTTCGGTTTATTTCATCTTGCTGTGGGCGTGTACTTACTTTGTAAATGTGCGTCCTGGAATTAGGTGAAACATGCCTTCTGTTGCTCCCCACTCTCTGCCGACAAGTTCTCTTAACTGCATTGTATTTCCAGCGTGGGCATTAAAAATTTGTCATTTGGCATGCTGTCTGTGTGAAAATCTCTTCAGACTTCCAATGAGTTGGACGCCGAAAAGTTCCTGACAATTACAAGATACCGTCTTCTGCCTAAGTGGGATATTTTTTCATTTTAAAGAAGGGAAATAAATCTTTTGATTAAATTATGCTATGCTCCTGAATCTCTACCCTGTTCCTATTTCTGCACATAATCCATATGCCCCTTCATTTGACCTCTCTGTGTTTGCTCTAATTTGCCCTGCAGGGTTTCTGAGCACAGGGGACCAGTCTGCTAAAGGGAACTTTGGCTTGTTGGACCAGATCCAGGCCCTGCGTTGGCTCAATGAAAACATTGGCCACTTTGGAGGGGACCCAGAAAGGATCACCATCTTTGGCTCGGGAGCTGGTGCTGCTTGTGTGAACCTCCTTATCCTGTCTCACCACTCAGAAGGTGAAGTTCCTTCACTGTCATTGTCACACCAGTAACCTGAAGGGGATCAAAGTTTCAGCACAGAGTATTTCCATGGAGAGCGTCCTAATAACATCACTGACCAATATTGATTTGGAGCAGTATTTAAGCATGAGTTGTCCACCATCTGAAGCCGTTTATTAAATATATGGTGAATTTTTTTCAATAAACATGGAAAACTGCACAGATTGAGCCATTTTAAAGCAATCTTGACAGAGCTAGAGTTGACAGATGGATGAAAACAGTGTTATCTGCCGTGAAACCATTACTCACCTAGGGACACAAACCTCACAATAATCCCGAATAAACATGGACTGAAAGAAAATTCCTTCTCCAATAAAATAATCCTGTCTGGAAAAGGCATTATGAATGGATACAATATATTACATACTTTAATATCTTTATTTGGAATCCATATGAGGATGGCATCAGGGTTCTGTGTTTTACAGTAGGCTATTGAGGTTTATTATTGAATTTGATATTTTTGTTTCGGGTACACTGCTTGATAAAACGTTAGCAGCCTTTATTTTAAGGTAGTTCAATCCCTTTGAAGCATGGCTAGTACAACACATTCTTTATTTTTTACCAGTGGAAAGTTAGTTAGCCTTCAATTAACATGTTTAATGTCTTGTGTCACTGATGCAAAATGTAATTTAAGAGGTTCATTCAAAACACTCGATCTATGTTTTAGACAATCAGAAAGTAGGTAGTGAAACAGTGGTTTCAAATCACAACATTTTGGAACGATTTTTGGAGGAACCCCTGTAGAAATCAGACTGAGATAAAGTCAGTAGTGGTTAAAAAGTGTTTTGCAAATTTAACTTTCAATTTACCCTTTGTTGCTCTGCAGATTTTCATACTAGTACCACACGATAAATTAAAATCCCGTCCACTGCTTGGCTACATTAATCTTTGTTCTACTTTGCATTGTGCTTAATTTTCCCTTTTGTAGTGAATTTAACACAGACACATGACAGGAAGCATTGATTGTACTTTACAGTTGAATCTCTTAGTCCTCAGAAGTTTTTAGGATCTTCCTCGGCCAATGAGGGAGCTTTGTCGTGACATGTCTTTTTAAGTTATTTGGCATCATTTCTACATTTGATATTTTTCACTGCAGATAAGGGACAGAAGCGTGGGAGAGCTTCCTCTATCCACCAAACTCTGCCTAGAAAGTGATTTTAACCAAAAAACCTGATTTTACTTTTATTCTGAAATCCAAATGGCCAAAGTAAACCTTACCTGCTGTGTTGTGAATATTTTAAAGCATTTTATTATTTTGATTTTGATCCATTCTAAACCATTTCAAGCGAAATAAGAAATTGCATTTCATGTAAAGTTCATGTTGAAATTCATATAAAAATGCCTTTTAAAAACAAAATGATTGCAATACCCTTGGTCTGTCCTCAAAGCACCCCTTCTGGGACTCGTCCACTACACAACTTATTAAAAGCTGTACTCAATTTTCATTCTTTTGTTTGCTTTTGAATGGCACATCTCTAAAATACCCAGCAGATGTTTGATAAGTAATCCTCTGATTTTGGTCGGTAGAGCTCAGAAGGTGACTGGCACTATATACCAAGTATTCAGATTATGTTATTGCTGATTTGCTGACCTTCACAATGACCGACTGAGCTTGGACGGATAGGAAAAAAACCTTTTTTATCAGGCCTGTAGGATGAAGAGTGTTCTCAGGGAAACACAAACACATTTCCCTCTTTTAAATGTAGCCGCAAGAGGGCACATGCCTGTGTCTTATTGTGCCGGTCCCAAGCCCGGAGAAATACAGAGGGTTGTGTCAGGAAGGGCATCCGACGTAAAACTTTTGTGAAATCAAACATGCGAATCAAATCTAACAAATATAAGGATGGAAATAGGGAAATATGTTTGTGTCTGTTCCATACCGGATCAGTCAAGGCCCGGGTTAACAATGACCGCCATCGGTGCTGTTGACCTACAGGGTGCCAGTGGAAATTGGAATACTGTTAATCGATGAAGGAGAGGAGGAAAGTGTCCGTAGGAAGAGAGAGAAGAGGAGCACCAAGAGTATAGGACTGAGAGTAGGGACGTTGAATGTTGGAACTATGACATGAAAAGGTAGAGAGTTGGTTGACATGATGCAGAGAAGGAAGGTGGACATACTGTGTGTCCAGGAGACCAAGTGGAAAGGTACCAAGGGTAGAAGTTTAGGAGCAGGGTTCAAGTTGTTCTATCATGGTGTAGATAGGAAGAGAAATGGAGTAGGAGTTATCTTGAAGGAGGAGTTTGTTAGGAATATCCTGGAGGTGAAAGGAGTGTCACATAGGGTGATGAGTCTGAAGCTAGAAATCAAAGATGTGATGTTCAGTGTTGTGAGTGGGTATGTTCCACAGGTAGGATGTGAGCTGGAGGAGAAGGACACATTGTGGTTGGACTTTGATGAAGTGATGCAGAGCATATCTAGAAGTGAGAGAGTTGTCATTGGTGCATACTTCAATGGACATGTTGGTGCAGGAAACAGGTGATGAGGAGGTGATGGGCAGGTTTGGTATCCAGGAGAGGAACGCAGAAGGACAGATGGTAGTTGACTTAGCAAAAAGGGAGGAAACGGCTATGGTGAATACTTTCTTCCAGAAGAGGCAGGAACATAGGGCGACCTATAAGAGTGGAGGTAGGAGCACACAGGTAGACTACATCTTATGTAGGCGGTGTAATCTGAAGATCAGTGACTGCAAAGTAGTGGTAGTCAAGAGTGTAACCAAACAGCATATGATTGTGGTGTGTAGGATGACAGTGGTGGTGAAGATGATGAAGAGGGCAATGGCAGAGCAGAGGACGAAATGGTGGAAGCTGAAAAACGAAGAGTGTTGCTTGACTTCTAGGAAGGAGTTAGGGGGTGCTTCTAGATGACTGGACAACTACAGTTAATGTGATCGGGGAGTACTAGTAGAGTAGAGTGCTTGATGTGTCATCTGGAAGGAAAGTAGATAAGGAGACTTGGTGGTGGAATGAGGAGGTACAGGATTGTGACAGGTGTGATGTGTGATAGAAGAGTTTCAGCAAAAATGAATGGGAAGGTGTACAAAACTGTGGTGAGACCAGCTATGTTGTTTGGTCTCACCACAGTTTCACTGAGGGAAAGACAGGAGACAGAGCTGGAGGTAGCAGAGATGGAGATGCTGAGGTTCTCTTTGGGAGTGACCAGGATGGATAGGATCAGGAATTAGAGGGACAGCACACGTTAGAAGTTTTGGAGATAAAGTCAGAGAGGCCAGACTGAGATGGTTTGGACATGTCCAGAGGAGAGATAGTGAATATATTGGTAGAAGGATTCTGAGTTTTGAACTGCCAGGCAGGAGGCCTAGAGGAAGACCAAAGAGGAGGTTTATGGATGTAATGAAAGAGGACATGAGGGTAGTTGGTGTGAGAGAAGAGGATGCAGAAGACAGGGTTAGATGGAGGCAAATTATTACGACTTCTTAAGAGAAAAGCCAAAAGGAGAAGAAGAGGAAGAAGAAATGTAGAAAAACATTCATCACGTAGAATTTGCTCAGTTGTTCTCAAGTCATCAGCATTGGTTTGTAATGTATAAATACTGCTAGCTTGTCCTTAAATTACACTATGGAATCCTGGTTTAGCCTCCAATCTCAAGTTTTGTGTGGTATTTATATGTAATTTATAGCATATTGAACACAAACATTGGGGTAATATACACCATAATATACACCACTGATATACGTTTTTCATGTATTGGGAACATTAGATAATTTTGGTCTTTACCAGCTTTTGTTGCAAGACAGTGAACATCAACATAATCAGTATGGGATGTTAGTACAGATTTGTGGAAAAAAATGCCCTCTTCTACTCCATTTTGAAGTCAACTGTAAAACTACCAAATGCTTGAAAAGTTGTCTGCGGACCTGTTTTTAAAGGGACTGTGTTTGTGCAAAGATGAGATGAGATGAGATGAGATGAGATGAGATGAGATGAGATGAGATGATGAAAAGTAGCTGGAGCTGCAGCTGAGAGGCTTCTTAATTGATTTCACAGGGAGAAGAGCCGGGGCGGAGCACATGCAGAATATGGGGGGGCTTAATTATTAATGACAGAATCTGCAGATAAAACAGAGGGACAGTAAGCCACTTTATGTAACAGTGCAAGCAGAGCAACAGTGCGAGAAATTTGCTGTCTTTCTCTTTCTATTTCTGTTTTTCTCACCTATTCCAAGACGACCATCAAGCCCACCACTGTGCGAGGAGTTGCCGCCGTTTTCCTTGCTGCTGCCTCTTGTTTCTTGTTTAATGGAAGTGCTTCATTTTCCACCCTTATATTTGTTAAGATTTTCTCCAGCTATTTTAGCAACAGAATATCTACTTCATCGTACTTCCATGTAAAGCCCTACATTTGCTTCTCTGGCATATGCATTATTAAAGTTGCACTGTTAGGCCTTGAACATTCCGTCATCTGCTAGCAAAAGTGTTGCAGAGGAAATAAAAAATAGGTCCTCGACAGAGAGAGAATTAGTGAATGTGTGTTGTGTTGAAACCACAACTGTTATAGGTGGTTCTTCTTTGTGTAGGTCTGTTCCAGAGGGCCATTGCTCAGAGCGGTTCAGCCATATCCAGCTGGGCAGTCAACTACCGGCCCATCATGTACGCCAAGATCCTGGCCAGGAAAGTTGGCTGCACTCTGGTGAACATGACTGAGCTGGTGAACTGCCTGAGGAAGAAAAGCTTCCGGGAGTTAGTTGACCAAGACATCCAGCCTGCGCGTTACCACATCGCATTTGGACCTGTGGTAGACGGGGACGTGGTACCCGATGACCCCGAGATCCTCATGCAGCAGGTTTGAGCTGTCTCATTGTCTTGCATTGACCATGTGTATGCTGCATCGCCACGGCATACTATGCAATCACGTCATGCTGTGTTGTTGGCGTTTTTCTCACACCAGGGCGAGTTCCTGAATTATGACATATTGCTGGGAGTCAATCAGGGAGAGGGTCTGAAATTTGTAGATGACAGCGAAGGAGAGGATGGAATCTCAGCAGCCTCTTTCGACTACACAATCTCAAACTTTGTGGACAATCTGTATGGATACCCTGATGGTCAGATCCTATCTTACCTTAAAAATACGAAATAGTATAAACCTGTAAACTTTCATTAACCATATAATGAAAAATCACATTTTGAGTAAGCAGTTTTTCGCAGATGTCCTTCAAAGCAAAAGCACTTTACTTTAAAGGACATTTGAAGTATTTGTGAAGAACCTTACCTATAATATTAATGTAGATTACGTAGAAAATTTTAAATAGTAATGATAGTTTGTTTGGTAATCCTTAGTGTGAGCTGTACAAGTAGTCAAAGTAATGACACAAGAACCTGAAACTGCGTATATTTTCAAAATTTACCCAATAAATGTATGGATTTAATCCTTTAATCCTTGCCCTTATTGTCACAGTGAACACACAATCACTGCTTTCATACTAATATTCCAACTTGTTTCTTGCAAGGTAAAGATATCCTGAGGGAGACCATTAAGTTCATGTACACAGACTGGGCCGACAGGGACAACAGTGACATGCGCCGCAAGACCCTCCTAGCTTTGTTCACGGACCATCAGTGGGTCGCCCCAGCCGTGGCCACCGCCAAACTGCACGCAGAGTTCCAGTCACCGGTCTTTTTCTATACCTTCCACCACCACTGTCAGACTGAGACGAGGCCGGACTGGGCGGATGCGGCACACGGAGATGAGATCCCCTATGTGTTTGGCATTCCCATGGTGGGAGCCAATGACCTGTTTCCCTGCAACTTCTCCAAGAATGATGTAATGCTGAGTGCTGTTGTCATGACATACTGGACCAATTTTGCAAAGACAGGGTTAGTCTGACTCAACGTTCAACAATTGCTTTCTGAATTGTTGCATTTATCTAATTAAATATTAATTCTCGGTATGCTGTGTTTACCTGTACGTTTTTGTTTGTTTTTTTCCCAGAGATCCCAACCTCCCGGTTCCTCAGGACACCACATTCATCCACACCAAGCCTAACCGCTTTGAGGAGGTCATCTGGACCAAGTTCAGCTCCAAAGATAAGCAGTACTTGCATATTGGCCTGAAGCCTCGTGTCAGAGACAACTACCGGGCCAATAAGGTGGCCTTCTGGCTGGAGTTGGTGCCTCATCTCCACAGCCTCAACAAAAACACTAGTCCTATCACAACTCACCATGCTCCTGGAGGTACCAACCCTCACATCCCTGACACCCGCTCCACGCCCCCTGGAATCTCCACCTATTGGCCTGATCCTGATCCTAATGGCTCAGAGATACCCCGCTACTCACCGTTCCCCAGTGAGACGAGGGATTACTCCACTGAGCTGAGCGTGACGGTTGCAGTGGGGGCTTCGCTTCTTTTCCTGAATGTGCTGGCTTTCGCTGCGCTTTACTACAAACGGGATAAGCGCCACGAACTCATGCAGAGGCGCCATCGCCGGCTGTCGCCGCAACGCGTCACGACGATGGGCATGGGTGTCGGCATGGGAGTAGTAGGGGCCCCACCGCACAATGACCTGGCACTGAGTCAGGAAGAGGAGTTGATGTCGCTTCAGCTGAAGCAGCAAAGAGTGGAGCTGGAGCACGGCACACCCCTACCTTCTCGCGGCATTCATGGTGACCTTGAACCTCTGCGGCCTCCCGTGTGCCCACCTGACTACACTCTGGCCCTGCGGCGGGCACCGGAGGATGTGCCACTGATGACAGCTAACACCATCACCATGATCCCCAGCACCATCAGCAGCATGCAGCCAATCCATCCCTTCAACACTTACCCCCCTGTCCCGGCCCCCTCCACCACACCCGTCCCCAGCCACAGCAACAATGCCCTCCCACACCAACACTCCACCACCCGTGTATAGGACCAGGCACAATCCCACTCTGGGCTTACAGAGACGCACCACACAAACTGCTCCATTCAACTCCACCCTCACCCCTTCTGTTCTTCTTCACTATAGCTTTGTCTTTTCTCATTAAGCCCTCAAATAAAGCTGCAGTTTGTAAGATTTCAAGCAGTGAAATACCTCTAAAATGTAATCATAAATCAAGAAGTTGCTCCTTTGCCAAAACCCTGACATCATGGGTACATTCTGCTTCGCTCTAATGCAGCTCCTGTAAAATCTCTTGCTTAGGCGAGCCACCAAAACGCAGCTTTAAGCCCGTTGCTCTCTCCAAGAGGTATTGAGCTGATCACAGTTGTGCATCCTAAGTGTAGCTTGGTTGTTTTGCGCATGTGTTGTTGTATCTGTGTAAAACGATGTTTGACATAGATAAAGAAATGCATCCATTCTCATTCATTTAGTGAAAAGATAATACAGTGGCAGCTTTTGTATGAGGCAGCATATGTCCCAACAAGCTGTCTGTCATAAAGTTCTTGAAACTTACAAATTGCAGCTTTAAAGGCCCAATCTGGAAGTGAAATTTGGCACACGGTGTTGAGCGCTATGTTCCAACAGCTGTCTCTGTGTTCTGATTTTAGAGACTTTTGAAATGTATTCACAGTGCTGCAAGTACAAGGAAGTACTATATGACAGTCGACCGTGAGTTTTTCATTGATTTTACACTTAATATCTGCTGTTGACAAACTTGTGTAGCTGTTTTCAGTTGTGATGCAACATAAATGCAATCTAAAGTAATGCTTTTTTGAAACTTATATATTAACAATTGCTGCTTTTGAAACATTTCCAGATTGGGGCTTTCACTGTCGGGCAGTAAAAGGAAATAATTGAAACATACTCGGCCTCTGTGAGATGCAGCCTGGAAGTCAGTCTGCTCATTTGGACTCGTTGCCTCTCTTGCCGCACAGGCTCTAATCACGTCCATTACTTTATTTGTTTCTCACTCATTACTTCTGTCTGAACCCTCATTCCAGGTCATTTAACTGCTTCGCTCTTTTTCACCGGCTCACACTCATCTCCTCCCTGCGTCAGCCCTGGTAGCTCTTTTTATTAAACCATCAACAAATCCCATCTCCATCCTCACTTCTCTCCTCTTTCTTGCAATCACTTCTAGACTCTCTCTTGTTTTTGGAGTCTTTTATACAAAAACACAAATGTAAATGATGTATTATTAATAAATTGTAAGGATATGAATGAAAAAAAGATATTCTGATATCTCGTTTTTACCAGCATTCTTGGTGCCAAGTACTGTGATAAAGTTCCTCTTTTTCGCTGGCGTCCAGTGGACCGCCCAGAGAGGTCCATCCTGACTGTATCTTACTAAAGGAATTACCATCATAAAAAGTGCCAACCTCTTCACCTTTTTTTTGATCCACACACTTTTTTTTTTTTTTTATTACAATCAATGTTGCACTGTGGCTGGCCTCTTCTTTGAAGGGGAATCAGATTTAATATATCCTCATTAAAAAAGAAGAATATAATGTTTATTAACTGCTTTGCTGTCTGGGATATCTGCATGATTTTTTTATTAAGAGTGTGGACAGAGATGTTTGTTTGTCATGTTAAAGATTTGCCTTGTTCTCCATTGATTCCATTTCTTTTGCACATCTTTTTTTATGATTTCAGTATCAGTTGCACTTTGTGGTACTTCAAAAAACATATTAAAGTATTAAGAGATGAATATTGTGTAAAACTATTACAACAGAGAATAAATATTTCCTCTTTATTTTTGTTCACCCTCTAACAGTGAGGCTGTGCCACAAACCTTTCAGAAAGACTGAATGAATTCCTCTTTTATTTCAGCCCTCGTTTTGCTTTGTTTTCTTTTTGGAACCATTGAGAATCTCAGTCTCACCTGAACTTAGCATTTTTTTTGTCACAAAAAAAGAAAACACTATTTTACATGAATAGTCTGAGGAAGGTTTTTGTCTGCGACTGACATTAACCTCATGCTTCACGTGTTTGAAGACTGCCTGCAGTTACCTTTTTGTCTGCGCTTTTCATGTTTCATGCTCCCCTCTGCAAGGTTGGAGAAAGGATGAGATATATTTATGAGGAGAAAGGCTTGTATGCGCATTTTCACATCTTTCGCACAACTCCGCGCAGAGACGGGTCACACTCTGGACAATTCTAAAAAAAAAAAATACGTGGCATAGGACAACAGTGGACAAATGGTGATTTGATGGCAATAACGAAATAGCTCGTTATTGATGCACAGAGGATGCATTCTAAAAACCTGATTTTAAAAAAAATCTTTAATGACAGACATTATTCAGACACAAACCATGAAAGCAAGGCGAACGGAAGCCATTCCACCTTGTGATGTCCTGCATCCTGTCTGCTTAGGACACTCTGGAGCCAGACTGCCATTCCTCACACTGGACTGGAGCGAGCGGCGAGGACAAAAGAACAAAAATCAACACCCGAAAACAAACTGTACATTTTTTAATTGTAGGAGAACAAACTGGAATTTGTAAATATTATGTTTGTTGTTTGGTTTGAGTGATTGGCCAGATCTTTACTTTGTGACAACAGGTGCAAGTTTAGATGATTTTAGAGCTCATACCTATGTTTTATTCTCCTTTATTTCCTTCCTAGATCTCAAGGTCAAATTCTAAGTGGCTGTGGGCATAGGAGGTTATCTGTTAACATAAATGAATCATATTTTTAAAAAGAAATCACAGTGTGGTAGAGGTCGGCATAAAGAAGGGATGCTTTCCACTCAGGTTAGCCTTGATTCTGTGATGTCAGGATGCATTTACTGCAAACAATGTACGACTTTATAAAGCATAGAGTACCACTTGTCAATCATGAGGGTGGCTTTTTGAATGAAATGAGCCCTTCTATTGGTTAAAAAGCCAAAAAAAACAGCTGCAAAGGACAGACGACAGAGGGAAAAAATGGAGACGACTTGAGAAATGAGGCAGAAAAACAAGACGGGCAGATGTTTGAAATGATTTTAGAATTAACCACAAATCTAGGAATTTTACTTGTGATGCTGTTGGCTTGGATTGTTCGTGTCTCATGTCGTCTTGAGCATCATACAGTACAATCCTTTTGCTCTTGTTTCAGGCTCTAATAATGGTCGTTGTTTTGGTATTTTGTATTTACATTCTGTTCATGGAATTATTGACCCAACTGTAAATTTGAGTTGTCCACGCTTCCAAAAACATCATTACTTTGGTGGTATTTAAAAAAATATCTGTTTGGACAGCCAACAGATAATGGAAGCACACTCAAAATTTTACAAATTTTACATGTTTACACTACAGATTTGATGTTGGATTAAAATAAGGGGAAAAAAACAAAAAATAAAATCATTATGAGAATCCAAATGCTTCATATTACAACATTTACTGGTGGAACAGTGATGTGAAGACTTGCACCTGTTTGTTTCCTTTAGTCTGATTCAGTAAACTGCTTGAAGCTTGAGAGACTGTGAGAGAACCTAATGACCAGACGGGGTTGAGAGAATTAAAGTTAATATTTCTATTTCAAATAGAGGCTATTACACACTGTATGTTGTGTATCTGAACAGGAAAACATTAAAAGATTCTTAAACAAACCTTTTGCCATTTTTGTCACCCTGTCAGAGAAGCAATAGCATATTAGACGCTCTCACTCAACAAATTAACACATCAAGTGGAGCAGCTCCTGATGTTTTAACTTGCTTCTTTTGACATTACCTCCACAAAGTAGGTCGTCTTTGAATTTCAATGGAGAAATTTCACATATTAGGTGTAGGTTTTTATGGTCAAGGAGTAATATGAAGTGGATAAAGCTTTCACCTGACTATTACTAACGGATGAAAAAGATGGGGAAGGGTGTGTTCTCTATTAGTTCTATCCTCACATTTGTTGTGTTTAATATTGTCTAACATTTACACCAAGAACAAGATATTAATATAGTAAACATGATGATATTGGCACAGTTAATTTTAATTTTTTAATTTAATATACTTTAGTAATCCCCGAAGGGAAATTAAGAGCACACTCTAGTTAGTCAGACAAATCCAATCACATACATATGTTAGTGTGTAAAGGCCCTGAATAAACACACACACACAGGGGGCCTGTACGCATGCAGAGGAGGTAGAGTAGCGGGCAGCTCCTTTGTGTTGCGCCCCAAATGAGCAACTTGTAAGGGGGATGGCGCCTTGCTCATTGGCGCCTCGGCAGCGCTCCAGAGGTGAGCTGACGTCTCCCACTGTCAGCTCACCTCCGGGTGTTTTTTGGGCAGGAGCGGGAATCTAACCACCGATCTCAGAACATTGGACGACCCGCTCTACCGCGCGCTCTACCACTGAGCCACCGCCGCCCCAAGACCTAACTGATAACAGTTAACTCTTGCCAATAGCCCCATCAATAGTAATCAGTTTTTCTGTTGCATTTTAGCAGCTATTAAGCCTTCACACTAAGAAAAAATAGCTCGGCTTCACATGGTTTAATATTCTTAACTCCACAAACTGAGTTCTGATTCTATGAAGTGGTTGATTGAGCCAAAGGATTTGAATTTTAAAGCCTAAAATAACTTGGCTGCTACATTCTTATGATGGAAACTGTCCTCTAATCTCTGTTTACTCAGCTGTTGCACACAATAAATCAATAACCCACTGGAACAGGCTTGTCATGTTGGAGCATTTGCTTGAATGCACTGCTTTCAATTCAAGACCCAATGTGCTGTTCGTTAAATACTTGTCTTATTTGGATACAGATATAATTATTTTTCAGTGGAGAATAAGCACTATTAAACCATATCACACCTCTTTGAAGTCACATTTTAAGCTCTAATTAATTACTAATTAATTTTTTTTCCACTTTTACCACTGCATGTATCACAGGTCAATAACTGAACTCAAATATGTATTCAGCGTTTTGTACCAAATTCTTGATATTGAAATACAGTATCTTTCTTGCATTATTGCTGCCATCAGAAATGAGCTCTTAAATCTGATTGAGTCTGATAACTGTATTGGTTAATGTGCACTGTAGCTTTCTTTATCCAAATCATCTTGGTAATGACGAGCAGGTTTACTGCAAATAGTATTGTATTTACACTCAATCCAGTTCCCTCTGCAGACAGCGAAACTGTTAGTGTGTCTCTGTAAACGGTGAACTCTGTCGATCCTCACCTGCCTTCACTAGACGGTAGCATGCAACTTTATAAAAACAGACTCCTGCATCAGGAAAAGAAATGGAACAAATGTAAAATACAACACATTTACAACAAACTTCAGTATCACATGGATTACAAAAATTTGAGTTAAGTTTTTAAAAGGCATAAAGTATGAGGACTGGATGTTTGCCTTGTTTTTCATTTAGAATTCCATATCTGTCACAAGAAACTTTAAATCCCATTGTTAAATTCACTATTTTACAGGTTACATTTGTTAGTGTATGAATGATATATTACAATGACAATACAGGCAAGTAAGATATTTTATTCAATCAGTTGCATAATTTGATGTTTTTAAAAGCACAAACGGCCCAATCAAGGTTCAAGCTGTATTTTAATTAATATAAATTTTGAAAATCTATGATGAGGGTGAAAATCACATATAACTAGACAGTGTGTTGGAGGTACAGTGGAAGAGGTGAGGGGGAGAGGCAGTTGTCATAGAAGATCTGAAGGTTCTGATCCACATCCATGCTCGTCTTCAGAAGGGCCTCCAGTTCCTGGACCGGCATCTCGTTGACACTGTTACCCTCTTTGGCATTTTTGGCTATGGCTGCAAATGATGGGAAGAGGACGCGAATGTTGTGTGGTGCGTTGCGGTCGTACTCGGTGCAGCAGTAGGCGGACCACAAGTCTTCGGGGATGGCCACGCGGTCCTGGTTGTTTCGACGAATCATGTTGCCTCTGGTGGTCACCCCCGTGACGATGAAGGCCGTGCCGCGGCAGAAGTTGTTGAGGCGGACCCGGATCTGCTCCTCATATTCACGCCAAGGCCCGACGCTGAACTCTCGTATCTGCGGCACCACGTTGGTCAGAGAGTATGTGGCGGTGCGGTCGTGTGGGTCAGACTGGTGCTGGTCTGGGTTCAGCTGACCTCTCTCATACAGAACCACATCAGAATAGTCATCCAGGGTGGCCTGGCTGTCCTCAAACTTCATGTGCAGGTAACCAACTGGGAAAGGCAGCATGTTTCCATTCCCATCAACATCTGCCAGCTGAGGAGACATGCAACAGTATTAATTGTATGATAATAAATAAACATTTATCTACTGCCGGTTCCAACTGCTGCTGAGAACCCTTTCAAAATAAGTTTTCTACCTCGTTGGAAATTAAAATGGATGAATTAAGAGCCTTTTTTGGTAATGAATTGAGTGATGACCACAAAAGATAAGTCTCTGACCTGGGGTTCATACATCCATGGGGAGTCCATACGTCTGTCTCCCTCTGTTTTCTTGAAGCTGTAAGCCGAGTAGACAGGAATCCGTCTTTTGGGGTCGTACAGGGTCACGTATCGAGGTTTGTCTGCATACCGTTGGCAGATCTTCTTCAGGCCAGCGTCGATGATTCCCCTCGGCGGCGTCCCCATGTACAGGGAGTCCTTGCATCTCTCGACATGATTAAAATCTTGGACGACGGTTGGCGACACCAGGGGCAAAATGCAGATTAAAAACAGACTATAAGCGAACACTAAAAGTCTTAACATAGTTGTGCTCAAAAACATCTCTTCTGTGTCTCCTGGTGGACCGTCTGCAAAACAGAGAAACACAGAAAGAAAGAAAACGATTGCACTTATGTCACGAAGCAGATATGCAAAGCCTGCCAGCCAAAGACAGGTCTTGTAAAACATGTGGGTGGGGATGTTCAGATTATTGTATTGCTCTAAACTACAATTCTAAAATCATTTAAGATGAAAAACTGTCTGTACTCTCGAATATCATCCTAGTTTTTCATGGATTTTGTGTCTCTTTTTCAAGTTAAGCCATTTTAAAAAGTCAAATAGTGAATTTGAGTCCTCTAGGTTTTCAAAGATCATTGATATCGTGTTTACTTGTTTACCCTTAAAATACACATATACTGTATATAGACACACAAAAATATATACATGGATGTAAACATACATACACACATAGGTATACACATACATATACACATATATATATCTATATAAAACCTATTTTGAACATCTACCAAGGACTGCCTGTGAAGCCACCCTTTGCCATGAAGTGTAAAAAACAAAGTTAAATTCTGAAACCCTCGCAAAAATATCTTTATCTAATTTCCGTACAAATAATAATTCTTGATGAAGAGGAAGAAATAATTTTTTGCGTTAGTAAAAATTACTCCCAGATAATTCTGTGTGATTAAGCACACAATAGTGAAAATGGATAATAAAAAATGTGTTATCAACATAACACTAAAATGCAAAACTGCCTAATCTGCCTCCATGACAAACAAAAGGCCTGAATTAACCAGTGTGGTTTGAAGGTAGTATGCAGTGTCAGGAGAGGATAAGCAAAAGAGAGATAAAGCACGAGACTTTAATAACACCGTAGCCACTATGAGCAAGACACAAGTCAGGATCGGTGCATAAATGAACTGTGAATGAACTTTAACAGAATATAGTGTTAAAGTTACAGATGATCAGATAAAATCTCTTATACAGGGGAAATTTACACCAGTCAGCCAAAACATAGTGATCACCTGTCTAATATCATATGTGTCCCCCTGTTGCTGCCAAAACCGCCCTGACCCATCGGGCATGAACTTCACTAGACCACTGAAAGTTTGTTGTAGTATCTGGCACGGGAGAACTTTGCAGCAGATCATGAAAGTCCTGTAGGGCTCGGGCCCTCATGGATTGGACTCATTTGTTCAGCACAACTCAGATGCTCTATTGCACATGTGTCAAACTCAAGGCCCGAGGGCCAAATGTGGTCCGCCACATCATTTTATGTTGCCTACGAGAGAATAAAAGGTCAGAGTGCCTAAAAACAGACAAAAGACAAAAGTGTGCTTTGACCAAAATTACATTTCCCACAATGCAGTTTTTATTAACTTTGACCAAGACATTTTGAACAAAGTTAATGTCTGAACCTGTGTTTGATGTTATTTTTCTTTATTATCTTGAATAGTTTGATCCTTGATTGATGGGGTTCTGTGGGTATAATAACCTGACAAATTAAAAGTATTAATGTTATAACAGAGAAACAAAGATGGTTTTTCTGTGTAACTAATGTTTATAACTTGAATAAGTAAAAAATTCAGTTATTTAACATTAAGGAGTAGTTACATTTATTTTACATTACACTGAGTTACATTTAGTTACATTTATTAGTTACATCTGGCCCTTTGAGGACACACATTATGCTTATGTGGCCCTCAGTGGAAATGAGCTTGACACCCCTGATCTATTGGATTGAGATCTGGGGACCTCCAATTCATCATTGCGTGCCTTAAACCATTCCTGAACCACGTTTGCTTTGCGGCATGACACCCGCGGCTATGCAGCCCTATGCATTACAAACTGGAATTCACTGTGTATTCTGATGCCTTTCTATCAGAAACAACGTTAAGCAGCAACTTGAGCTAATACTTTGAGCTAATAGCTCATCTATTGGATTGGCCACATGGGCCATCATCCACTCACCATGTGTATCACAGAGCCCATGAGCCTGTCACTGGTTCAGATGTTCTGACCCTTTTAGCTATCACGATTTGGCCTTTATCAAAATGCTTGTAACACATCAACTCCAAGGACAAAATATTCCCATGCTGTCTAATATATCACACCCACCAACAGCTGATGTGATAAATAAAAAATTAGTGTTGTTTACTTCACGTGTCAGTGATCATAATGCAATGGTTGACTGGTGCTTATAGAGCAGAGTGGGAAAATTGACGTGTTTTATTAACAAGTCAGTCAAGAGTCAGAACTGTACAAACATAATTTCTATAAATTGAAATAAGTTAACTTGTTATGAAGTACGATGAGTATTTCATAGCAAATGGTTCCATGTTCTGCCAAAGTGGGTGCTTGACCTATTTTGGCATCTCAGCTATGTACAGAGGAATTAATCCATCTGAAACTCTTTTCCTGTATCCAAAGTCTTCAGTTCTCTGTAACTCGGACACATTATGCAAATTATTCTTCTTTTTATTGAACACATTACCAACCGTCATTTGCAGTAGCACAGTTGTCCCTCTCTACGAATGCAAGGACACTTGCCCTTTTTTTTCTTGATTTGCATTTCATTTGGCAACAACACACTTTGTGGCCCAACCATCAGGTGACAGAAGGGTCACAAATTGATCTTCTCTTCAAGGACATTATACCATCTTGCCAAATGTGTAGGAAGATCATGTTGTGTGGCGACCGTGGAAGCTTGACACACATGAAAACAGATAAATCACAAATGAATTGGGCAGCGTATGATGACAGAGGTAGATGTAAAGCAGCCAGTAATCGACCATAAATATGTGTGTGTGTGTGTGTGTGTGTGTGTGTGTGTGCGTGCATGTGTGTGTGTTTGTGTGCGTGTGTGTGTATGTGTGTGTGTGTGTGTGTAAGTGCATATATATATATATATATATACAGTATATATATATCGTGTGTGGCTCCGTGGCGTACTGGCGTCGTGCCTGGAGTGTCCCCCGCCTCATGCCCTATGCCAGCTGGGATAGGCTCCAGCTCCCTGTGACCTGCTGCGACAGATACAGCGGCAGATACAGTGGCAGAAAATGGATGGATGGATGGATATATACCTTCTTCTTCCTCTTTTCCTTTCAGCTTTTCCCTTCTGGGGTTGCCACAGCGAATCCATTGCCTCCATCTAACCCTGTCTTCTGCATCCTCTTCTGTCACACCAACTACCTTAATGTTCTCTTTCACTACATCCATAAACCTCCTCTTTGGTCTTCCTCTAGGCCTCCTGCCTGGCAGTTCAAGACTTGGCACCATTCTACCAAAATATTCACTATCTCTCCTGTGGACATGTCCAAACCATCTCACTCCCAAAGAGAACCTCACCATCTTCATCTCTGCTACCCCCAGCTCTGCCTCCTGTCTCTTCCTCAGTGACTCTGTCTCTAGACCAAACAACATTGCTGGTCTCACCACAGTTTTGTACACCTTTCCTTTCATTTTAGCCGAAACTCTTCTATCACACATCACACCTGACACTTTTCTCCACCCGTTCCATTCTGCATGTACACGCTTCTTCACCTCTTTTCCACACTCTCCACAAGCCATATAACACCGGGAGTTTAAGGCATTGTGTGGGTGGTTAGAGAAGTTCTAGAGGAGGACTGGAATTCACTCTGTTGTTCAGCATGGTGAGGCAAGAGCGCATGAACCAACGAGGGCAAAAAACAATGAGGACAGCAGTTAAAAGGTAAATGACCATCATTTTTATTCTTTATTCTCTGTTTTTTTACATTATGCACAGCTCTCATTTATTGTGTAATAATCTAATTGTAACATTTATTTGTTACATGTTTTAATGCATTTTTATGCTGATAAAAAATCTTTGTCTGAATTTTGGGGGGCTTGGAACAGATTAGAGTATTTTGTCAGTTTGTCAGTCTGGAAGCTGAAGTCCTACAGGATTTTAGCCTTGTCGTTCTCAACCACCTTTGGTGGTATGTCCCATTTGGATTCGGGTACTTCTAGTCCATACTGGGTACAGATGTTCCTGTACACTATCACAGCTATTTGGGTGTGCCTCTCCATGTATGCTGAACCGGCAAGGATTTTACACCTTACTACCACATGCTGGACTGTCTCTGGGGCTTCTTTACATAGCCTGCACCTTGGGTCAGATCTACTGTGGTAGATATTGGCCTCTATTGCTCTTGTACTTAGGGCCTGTTCTTGTGCAGCCATGATCAGTTCCTCTGTGCTGTCTGTCAGTCCAGCTTCATCCAGCCATTGGTAGGTCTTCTTGATATCAGCCCCTTCCTCTCTGATGGTGGTACATGCTGTGTAGGGGCTTGTCCATCCATGTTGTCTCCTCCTCCTCTCTCTCATCAGATTTCTGCTGTCTAAGGCTGTTACGTATGCCTACGTGTGTATTTTGTGAGTACTGTGTGTAGGTGTGAATGTGCATGTGGGTGTATGTGGGAGAGATGGGTGTGGTGTGTCTGTGTCCTGTGTTTTGTTTTCTCTAGGCCCAGAGCACCCAATCCAGCTCCAGTGCCTGCCTGGAGCTGTCCAACAAGGAGCTTCCAATTTACCTGCTGATCACTCCACTTGCAGCCAGTTACCACAATTACCTGAAATTGCATGTCCCGCCCCAAACACACCCGATATATAAGTTTGTTGTTTGCCATTCAGAAAAAGCTACATCTTGAATCTGTCTCATCTCTAAAAGCTACATCTTGAATCTATCTCATCTCTCAGGTTTCATCTATCTCACATCTCAGCTCTCCTTCTGTCTATCTTGGTTTCATGTTCTGTGTGGTGAGTACTGCCATTTTAGTTTAGTTATCCTTTGTTAGTTATTTGTATGTTGTTAGTCCATGGCCTAGGGGTAGCTAGACAGAGGCCTCTATACATTACCACACTTAGTATTCCTCTGTCTAGAAACACTAGTTAAGAGGAAGTTGTCTTTCTATTGTATTTTTGGTCAGTTTCTTACTGTCTCAGTAGTGTAGGTAGGCAGGGTTATTATTTTCTTGTTTAGTTACCTGTATTGTTTAGTTGGTGTTTCTGTTCTAGATTATTTTTGTTAATTTTGACAACATCCATTGCCCTAGACCATGTGACATTTTTAGTTTGGCAGTCTCACCGGTTTTGTGTTCGTCTTGTGTTGAACTATATAAAAACAGCCGTTACAACTGAAAAGTCTTTTGTGTTTGCTCCACTTTATTTCCATTTTCAGCTGCTCGAGTTCCTGTTTACTTAACATCCGGGTTTTTGGTTTATGTTATTGCCATTTATTCACATACCATAGTCATATTCAGCAAGGCATTCACTGACCAGTTTATTTGTTGGAGCCATCTTCCTGACGTACTCTTGGATTTTCAATGTTTCATCCTGGACAGTGACCCTGGGCTTGGTATGAAATCTCAGATTGTGGGGGTTTAGGATGAAATCCTCCCGCTGACCTGGCATCCTGACTTCCCCTTGCCATAGCATTGGTGTAGTATTTCATCGATCTCTAGTTGTGACAGCAGTTTTCGGTTACGGATGTTGGAACACTGGGCTAACAGCTGTTTCTTTGCTAGCCTTGATTGTGGGTTTCGAAGTATCCATTGGTCCCACATCCGCCCCATATGTCCCCTCTCTCTGGGGTTACTTGTATAGTAGCATTCCAACATCTCCACCCTTGCCCATGTGTGTCTTGTACCAGTAACCCATTTCTCATCAGTTTGCCCAGGTTCCCTAGCAACTGACTTGGACCTTGTTGACCCGTGCGACATCCGAGCCAGTATGATTCTGTCATTATGGTGTTTGCTCATGTTTGAGGTAGGCTGGTATAGCATTAAGGGTCTTGCCTAAGGACCCTCAGTGGATGATGTTCACCATTGCCGGGGTTCGAAACCACGCCCTCCTGCACTCAAAACGATGCCCTCCTGCATTTGAGTAAATTGACTGGATATTGCTTGCCTTGACCGGGATTCAAATTTGCGACCTCCAGCATGTATGTATTTGGCCATTTAGCAGTGCAAAATCACATAGAATTAACACATTTGGAAAATAAACGATGGAGTCCATGAAGGGGTAGGTGAGCCCACTTCAAAACGACCAAGAAAATCAGAAGACACAGATGAAAATGTCTGAAATTTAGTTTTTCTGATTCTATCCTATACAACCCTCCTACGTCAGTTTTATGCAAATAGAAACTGTTTGTGGGATTATCTGGAACAACAATCGTTCAATGCCCTAGTAAGTCAATTTAAGTGACTGAGGGCTGTTTTTCATCGAGGGACCAGGCTTGCCTCTCTGATCTCATCTTGAGTTATGACAATCATAACTTATGCAACTGTGGCCAGCGATGCAGTTATGTGAACAGACATTTTTCAGCTGTCAGCATTTTCACCAATTAAAATCCAGACCAAGCGTAGCCCTGGCTCATCTCTGTAGAAGAGGAGGAGCATTATGCTGCTGTTGAAGTTAATGATATCAGCTCCTTAATAGGAAATGTGATTTAAGGTCATGACCATGCGACAGATTTTAGTTTTTGCCGTGGGGTGAAATAAAAATGTCAAGTAAAAATTGTGAATCTTCTTTATAAATATAATTATAATAAATTGTCCAATATTTCTGTGCTCCTCATACAGGCTGGGAAAATTGGTTGGTAATAGAAAATGTAGACACATGTCCAGCTTGACCTGGATTAAACCCAATAGATGGGCCTGACTATTGAGGGATTTCATGAAAATTATGAAAACTTATTTTGGACTGTTTTTTTCTTGTTTTTTTTAACGTTTTGCCTGTTTTCTACTGTCCTTAGTTAGCACTTGCTCCATCCATGCAATGCAATTCTGTAGAGTATTCAATTATGCAATTATACATCTTTGCCACTTGGGGCCAGTGTAGGCTTGTTTGTCACTTGTTCCCAGTCCACCTGTTCCATGATGAAAATTCCACGAAAACATGTAATATGTTTGTAGCCCGAAAAGCGTGGCAACATCACCCCACAGACAAAGGCTTCCAAGTCTGGCCTTGGAGATTCTGAACCAGCACTACGACTGGAAGGGAATAAGAAGATCCAACAGGACAATGACCCCAAGCAGACCTCAAAGCACACCAAGGCCTGATTTAACAAGTAGTCCTGCATCGTTCTAGAGCTGTTGTCATGGTCACCATACTTGATTCAAAAAGAAAACCTTGAGTATTTTGAAGGTTGCTGCATGTAAACCCAGGAATGGCACAGAACTGGGGGCCTTACGTTGACGGGTGTCAAGACTTTTCATCATGTGAACAGTTAGTCACAGCAGGCAGAGTTGCTACTAGGTAGTAGAGGTACTGTCAATAAGTATGCAGTCCGTGAAAGTTGTATTTTGTGTTGCTACTCGGGGGTAGGGGGGGCTTTGTTTAATAAATCAATTAAAATGTTATTGATTCATTTTGTGATTGTAAACTGATTATAAGTTATGCTCTGCCGTTAAAAATAAATTAACTGAAAAAAATTCCAACTGCGCTGAGTCCTTATTATTGTACCCCGACATGCCAACCGTGGCAGCTTTGTGTTCCCCGATGGAAAACAGAACAAGACCCTCGATCACCTCGTCCTCATCCACACAGGAACTAGTTTCTCGTCGTGGAGCCACCAGGGGGCTCAGTTTACCACAGATTCCGAAGCCATGAAAATCTGTCCCCTCTTAGTTCTGCACCAAAGCCCGCTGATTGGTCCAAATAACCACATGGGGGGGGATGAGAATTGACCAATGGAGTTCGGGCAGATGAAGGGCTGTTGCTAAGGCACTTCAGTCTGCCTCCGCCGTCTCCCTCTTAGACTCGTCTGTCTGTCTCCTCTCCGTCGTTACCTCTCAGCTCCGTCGGTTCTGTTTCGGTCACCGACGGACCGACGGGAGGGGAGAGCGGAGGGACTAGCGGTACCCCCCCGCAGCGGTCCACGAAACCTATTGGGCCCTCCCTCTTGAACCCGGAGCTGTAGCCCCTCCCCCTTCTTCCTCCTGTCCTTTGACTTTTGAGCTCCCCCCTCCCCCTCACCGCTCGAACCCGTTCCCCCGATTAATTAAATAACCTAATAAATATTTGCCACATATTTTAACATAATATTTTAACATCATTATAATGATCACGTGAGTTGTGTTGAATAAATGTCGCAGTGTTTTGACGGAAAGGGAGATTATTTCACCGCCATGTCGGAATTTAAAATATCTCTTCTACTGTACTGGCTGTGTTCCAACTCTCGCTTACTCTCGCACACACACACACACACACACACACACACACACACACACAGAGGGGAAGGGAAATAAAGAGCCCCTCCATACCGCTGTCTGCTGCCCCCCTCCTCTTGCCTCCCTTACCTCGCTGCAACCCGTGATAGATGAGAGATCCTCCCCTCTGATTGGCTGCCACCCGGTGATTGACAGCTCCCTGGGCCCGCCTCGCCGGTCGCCTGCACATGGATCGGTCTGCTGCGAGAGCCCGAGCACCAGAGTGGAGTGGAAACAGGAAGAGGAGGAGAGGGGGAGAAAGGAGACAGAGGAGAGAGGATCGGGTGAGACTAGGTGGTGAGGAGTGAAAGAGAGGAAAAGGGGTGAAAGAGGGACGAGTGGACCAAAGAGAACCAAACAAAAAAGAGGTAAAAGAGGACAACAGATGAGCAGCTCGATGTGTCGTTTTGCTTGTGCCTGGTCCTACAGTGTGTGTGCTGTGTTTATTGGTGCTCTTTTGTGTTTGTCTGCATTTGTTTTGTTTTCTTTTTCTTTGCATTTTCTCTGTTTCAAAGCTCAGTGCAATCTGTCTTGGCTGAACATACTGCAGTGTGTGTCTGCAGATTGTGTGCACGTTCATGCATGAAGCCCCCCCCCACACACACACACAAGCACACACACACAAGCACACACACACATACATGCATGCACACATGAAATGCTCACATGCAGAGACATGGTGCAGTGCAGGAATGATGAATGTAGTGAAGAGGAGCTGTGCAGCTCACATCCGGGCTCTATGTAACTGTTGAACATCAGTGTGTGTGTGTGTTTGTGGGAGGTGTACAGTAGTATGATGGAAGCTACAGTGTGACCATCAGTCTCCATTTAGAGGAAGGTCCAAACTGTGTGACATACACTGTTGGCTCCACTGAAAGTTCTCCTCTAACTGTTAATCACATCTTTACTTTCTTGTAATTTTATAAATCAACATTCAAATATTTCTGTGAAACAAACATTCTTGACTTAAAAACAGAATAAACAAAAGAATATCTGTGATGGCTGTAGCTAACGCATAACCATCCATGCAATGTGTGCTTTCAGCTGATATGGCTGACAACTGGATGTGCGATTCTAGGTTACTGTTCCTCGCACAAGCCGGCAGTCTGACGCGTGCTTCCCCCACAGATGCACATGCTCTCAGCGCTTTATTTCAACCTGTTTATTGTCTTTGTTCACAAGAAAAGCTGCACATATGCAGCTTTTGTTTGCAGAAGACACCCCCCCCCCATTTCTGCTTCTTGACCTTGCCTTGGAACATTCCAGCACCCCTCCAGGGCTGTGCTTTATGGAGGATACACCGGCTGCTATTGTAGAAAAGGAGAAGGGGGATAGAGCAGACTGAAGCGGGGCTGCAGGGGGGTTATTTTTAGAAATGTGATTGATATTTGGCTCGTACTGTACTTTCTTTCTCTGCGACTGGGAGAACTGCTTCAGGCCAGAATCCAATAAAATCATGTACGTGCCCACATTCAGGGGTCTGTCTGCACAATGTCGCCTCTCACCTCCTGCTTCCTTTCCATCTGTTCCGTTCATGTTTCTGCTCCTCCTATTAGCTATAGCCTAGGAGCCATCAGAAAGACAGGCCTGGTCTGGTGCAGCCCGTCTCTCCTTTTATGGTACAGGATCAGCAGCCTCACTACTTCCACATACATGCATGCATAATGTCTGAGTAAGTGATGCAAATCTGTGGCTCTCTGCAGCCAGCACCAAGCTTGCGAGTTATTATGATAGAGTGAGTCGTTGAAACGAGGACACAAATTATAATTGTTTGCAGAAATACACTTCACAATCATTATTTTGTATTTTGAGTGCAGGGTAGGGTAAAGATAAAAAAGAAGATAGAAATATGGGGTATGCATCAAAACCCATAGATTGTATACATCCCCCCTCACTCATGTCAAAATCACACAAGCTCTCCAACACTCCCCTCTGTTCTAGAGGCCTTGCTCTGGGCTCTGGACTAAATGATATCATCGGTTGCCAGGGATACAAGGACACAGCGTGCAGAGAAAAGGGAGGGTGAGGCACAGTCAGAGTCATACACATAGCCTGAAAGATAAAGGAAGGGAAGCTGAGATATAGGGTATCAAGACTGAAAATGAGCCTTGATGAAACAAGTAGTGAAGATAGCAGAGGCAGAGGAAGGACTACCAACCTGTCAAAGGTTACCGGGTGCATTCTTCCTCTCCCCTCTTCCTCTACTCTCGTTTCGCCCTCTTTGTCTAGAGATGGTCAGGTTTTCAGCCGTGCAAATGATGTGTGAAATGATGTGTTTGTGGGGAAAGGAGAGTGGAAAATAGAAGGGAAGAGAATGGCAGCAATACCTGAGGGATGGAGGAGAGGCACCGTCCTGTATTTGAAACAATAAACCTTCCTGTCTCCTACATCTGTGCACCAACTGACTGGTACTTCCTCATTCTCTCTGCTGTGTGCGTGTGTGTGCGTATGTGTGTGCGTGTGTGTGTGTTTGCTAGCGAGTGGAGGATGAGCATGTCTATTTAAAGGGATCTGAGACAGCACGGGTCTGCTGGCTTACTATTCATGACTGGCAGCATCATCGAATTCAGACCAGAGTCTTCCTCCCCCTTTTCTGTCAGTGTTCATTGCATGGTAAGATCAGTAACAAGGCTACATGTGAACACACACACACTAATACACACACACACACAGCTGAAATATGTGTGGGGGCATGACTCTCGCTCTATAATGACAGATATGACCTGGGTTTCCTTGGTGACAAGAGCAAGTGAGGGAACAGACAGCAGGTTTTGATGTCTCTTGACACCCACCCACACATTTGCGTTTGAATATTACACAATACAGGTTAGAAACAGATGCAATGCCATACCACTGTACACAACAGATGATATTCAAAAAGCAGAAAACGACTTAACCCCTTTTGCACATGTCATCATTTGGCCTTTTGAGCTCCAATCCAGATGTGTGGAGTTAACCCTGCACAGATGGGTTGAATAGCAGAAGCACTGAGCCGTTGTTATGTAGAGTCAACTTTGAGCTGCTGTTGACTGATGGCTCCTCCTACTACACTCCTAACAGCGTGCAACAGGGAGGGCCTCTGGCAGCTGCCGTGTAATTTTGCAGAAATGTTAGCAAAGTCTGGGTTAAAAGCGTAGCGATGAGAGAGGAAAAGTGTGTTGGAAATTGTTGCATCACAGAGCAAATACACAAAAAAAAAAACACCTAGCCTGTGACTGGAAATGAAGTTGCCAGTCTGTGACACAAATTCAACCTGGATGACCGAGATCACAAGCAGAGTAAAGCTTAAAGGAGTGCATTTTAGTGGTGCAGGTGAAAGATTAAAGTGGATGTGTCAAGACATGTCAGGGTCTATGGTGCATCATAGCATGGACTGCTGCATGCAGTCTGTGTTTATTGTATGCTCGCAGTGTAACATCGAATGCAACATGGAAGCCTTATGTGTCCTCTTCCTACTCTAAAAATAAATCTAAATGCAAAAAGCCTGAAGCCACAGCAGAAAAAGTCGTCTGGTTCTAGTTGCTCTAGCAACTGTTTGGACACGGGCCGTTGGAGAGGTGGCTCCTGTAGTTCATTCAACACTCACAGTCAGGGTATCACTGCAACAGCCTTACTACGAGCAAACCTGTGCAACATAAACGTGCAACTATTGGTATAGTGATAAAATGATGCACAGCAGGTGTTGTTAAATAGAAGTGTTACCTATCTCGGCATACACACCTTATTCTTACAAGAAAAGCCAGTTTTAACACATTGAAAAAAAAATGAAATCATGCATGAGAAGCACAGAAAACCTAAGTATTGGATTTTGCCATTGAATGATGAACAAGCATCTGGTTTATATGCCATTGATGAGTGAAGCAGTAGCCGAGGGACTGGATGGACATGTTCACAACCAAAGCTGCCGGCAAAATCAAGAACCAGAGTTCAGAATATTCAATGAGCAAAAGTACAGCACAGCCAGTCTCCTCTCTGCACGTCTTTGTTCTAAAGCATGGTGGTTGCTATGGTCCTTCGTCTTTGGGCTGTGTTTCTTACTCTGTTACCGGCTGACCACTGGCTGTGGTGACTGCTGGGTAGGAGAGGTTTAATGAACTATGCAGCTGATTCGACCACCCAACAGATACAGTGTAGCAGAAGCTACTAACATCAAGAAATATCTAACATAGATGTGTGAAATGAACCTTTTGACGATGTATATCGCACACACATTTGACCGCTGTTTACTCCTTGGTCAGAAGTAAAAAGAATAATTGTATAAATGCAAGAGAAGCCATATGTCTCATCCGTGTTTCTTGTCTGCAGGCTGTTTTTTGCTCCCAGGTGTGAAGTGGAGGGCCTCCCAAACACAGACCAAGACTGGTAACCACAGCACATTTTACTCCACCTCCGTTCTTTGCCAGTGTGTGGAAGCGCTCGATAGTGTTTTGTTACACAAAAGCACTGATTGTTCAATTAAGCCTTTACATAAAGCTGTACATTATTCTTAATGGTATGCTGCCTGAAAACAAAGCTGGGAAGTTTTTTTTATAAATGTCACAGAGTGTAAAGTCATGAATGCAGATGCACTGACGTGAAGCAGAACTGTCTCTGTTTCCTCTGCTGCTGTAATTGGATCTTAACTTGATTATGGGTTCTTTACAGTCTCTGTTTTTCTTTTGTTTGTTTGTTTGTTTGTTGTTCTTGTTCCTGTTTGGAAAGTCAGATTTTCAGTGTTGGTCTTAAATGGTAGCATCCAGGGATGTGGGTTGGATGGCTATGAGTTTAATTTTGGACAGGGCTTGAATCTTGGCAGAGACATGAGGTCTACTGAGTGTTATTCTAGTCCAAATGATGAATTGGTGAACTGAGCAGTTTTTATGAATAAGCATCTTGCAATAAGTGATGAGTTTTGTTACTGACAAAGAGGAGGGAATTATTCAGAGATTAAAAACTCATCAAACATCATTGGTCTTTCAGGCTGCATGTATCACCAGGCAGAGCTGTACTCTGGCCGTAACGTGTGGGACTCCTATCCAGCTGGAGGACCTAACAGAGGACAATGGGCACCTGCGAACAGTCGCCCCTGGAGCCACTCCCAGAGGTCAGCAACACCTTCTGACACACTTCCTGTTCACTTATTTCTATAAGTCATTCAGTAAACATGGATATACGGTATAAAATATGGCCTTGGTATCATAAATGCATATTCTTGAAGCTTTTATTTCGATGGCAATGAATGAAGCTAGAAGCCATGATGTAATGATAGAGCTACTTTATTTGTAAAAAATTTCAAAATTAAATTATCAGTATGCCTGTTTTGTAGTGTTAAAAGAAAATGAACAAATATCTGTTGTTGTGCTGTCATCCTGTTATTTAAAATTCAGTTTGGTTACAATCACACGAATCCTTTATTAGTTCAACTCATGAAAAAGGAATTTGTGATTTTGCCATCGAAATAAAGTGCATATTTATAAATCAATGTGATGACGGCTGGTCAGCAGGTTTACGTTCAGCCCTTCATGTAGTAATTAGCAACAAGATCCAGCGCTCTGAGATTTGTTATATGCTCAGACAAGCTATATGTTTTCAACTCCCTGCTGCATTACTACCACCATTTTCTGTTTCTCCCTCACTGCAGATGTCAAGAAGGGCGCAACCAATCATATCATCCATCAAATCATCTTTATAATAGGTGAGTCAGTCGATAAAACGCCATTTATTCACCCATTCACTGCCTGGAAATGAAAATAGTAGCTTTTATATTTAAAAGTTTGTGAAACCCACTTGTGAGTTTGGATTTCTGCAGTAGTTGGGAAACCAACTTCAGTCATACCTTCTACTTAAGCAGCAGTAGAATAAAAGACTGTTCCAATATTCACTTGGCATAGAAAGATTCTATTGTATGGTGCTATCGCATGTTTTTTAAATCAGTATCTACACTATGATACCTGTTGCTTAGTGTAGTTGGTCTATTCTTAGGGGGGAAAGATCAGTCAACAATATTCAGGACAAGAGGGGGCACCGACAGCCTCTTCGTCTTTGGGAAGGTAAAGAGCGACTGTTTGAGGCCCAAAATTGGCATCACAACTCTTCACGCTCATTCCACAACCGGGTTTTCACCAACAATGGATACCCACCAGGACCAGGAGATCGCTATGCAAACTGGGACAACAATGTTAGTGAGACCTGCAGAATTTGTAGAAATATTTTTGTACAAATGAGTTCACAGTGTTTGTGAAACATGATTACGTGTTTGACTTTTTTTTTTTTTTGACTGATAGCATGGAGTTCCTCGCCTGCATCGTAACAACAGAGAGCTCCAGTCCCCACCACAGAGATGGCTCCCCTCAGACTGTCACAGGAATTTTGCGAGTCGAATGATAAACAACAGGCCAGGACCCTGGAAAAGGCCGGCCCTCCACCAGCGACGAGACCAACTGCACCAGCAAAGTCCGACTCCACAGCACCCTTTATCCCCTAGAGAGGAGTGTCCGGCCAAGAGGAGAAGGGATTCTTGCCCTGATCAGGTAGTAAAGCATATTTTTTCGCTCAAGGAAAATCCCATTGAGTGCGATGCTATATTTACGCTTCTCCGTTTAGTCATCTCATCCCGGATCCAGGCCTTTACTCGCCCACGCCCCATCACCACCTCGCCACCGCTGCAACCAAGACAGCTGGAAACCTCTTCATAATAGAGGAGGTCCTAGCCACCATTCTGACCACAGGACTTCATCAACACAGCAACAGGTAAGCATGTGTAATGAGCAGACGGGTACTAAAAAACCAAACAAACTGGTTGATCATTTTTGATTTCTATTTTTTGGTTTTATCATAACTTACAGGAGACCTCTAAACTGCGAGCTGGAGCACACGGTTTCATTAATAGTAATCTTGCGGCTGTAAGCCAGAGTGGTGGCAGCAGACCGCTACATCACGGAAACAGAGGGAAGGTGGACCGGAAAAATTTGTCTTCACCAGCAGACCACACTCGTGTGCCTTACAGCCACCACAACCATGATTACCACTATCAACGGCACACAGGCCACACCAGAGTCCTACAGCACAACCCATCGCTACGCCCCGCTGAGGAGAAGGACCCCTGGAGCTATCACCACAAACAAAGCACAGTAAGACATTTACAGCTGGAACTGTTTCCAGGTTGCATCCAAGTTTATTATTACCCTTTCTTTGCCCTTCCTTAAAAGCAGTTGTTATTTGATCAATCACATGGAGATATTAAATCAGCACATGACTAGCTGTGTCTATTTCCAATGACTACAGGCCAAAATTACTTAAAACATAACTTTCTATTTAGCACTGCAAAAATCTAAACGGATATCATCCTCGCAGGAATCTCAGCGCACTCATCAAAGAGTCATCACGAGGGATCCAGCTCTGTCCAAATCTTCAGGAGCCGACTCTCCCAAATATGCATCTTTCATCTCCAGTTCTAAAGATGGAAGTTCTACTGCCAGCATCCCACGAGCTCTGACCAGTCCCTCCTCTTACAGAGTGGGCATCGGTGGAAAAGATTCATCAATCACTCATCAAAGTAATCCTGGCCTCAACGAACAACAGAAACTCCAAGGAAGTCCTAATCACAGCCCGAGACCAAGCCTGATGTGTAGCCCACCAGTTCCACCTCACACTGCTCCGAAATCTAGGTTTCCAGATGTCAAACGCAGAAAGACGTCGCAGACTCTCTGCTCTCGACAGTCCTCTCACACCAGATCGAAAGCAAAAAAGGCCAAAACCAATTTGGAAAAACACCTAAAACCTGATAAGCTGGTGAGAAAAGAAAAAAAAGGTGATTTTCAAAATACAAAGAGAAAGGGTGAAGAAAGAAAAAGGCGTAAGAAAAAAGAGGAAAAAGGGTTGCTTGACAACAAAAAGAAGAGGGATAAAGCAACAAAGAAGGACAAGAAGTTCAACTTGAAAAGTGAAATCACCATTTCCAACTTCACCAGGGAAGTCAAATTTGGGAAAATGAAGACGACAACTCTGTCGCCAGAGAGTCAAGGAGAGTCGTCGCCAAAGCAAAAGCATGGGATGCAAAGTGAAATGGCAGAGAGGGCACACACACCATTAACTGATTCTTCTCATTCTAGCATTAGTCCCCCACATCCGTCGCCCAAATCTGAGAAACGCAGAATACCCAAGAAGAAAAGCTGTCCCCCGAAATGTTCAGCCAATGAACACATAATACAATCTGTTCCTACAGATATCTGTCCCAACCAGACCAATAAGAACCCCGTTATCGTCCTATCCCAATCAGCAGACAGGAAACATGTGAAGTCTGATGATAACCTTCCCTCGTTATTATTTAAAGCCCTCGCACCCCTCACTACATCGTGTTCTGTTAGCTTAGAAAAACCCATCCAAGTCAAAGAAAGTGGGCAGGGAGGGCTTCTAAATGCACCAGACCTCCAACCCGTGGCTGTGATGGGGAATCTGCAGGAAATAGGAGACAACCTTGCAAATACTCCTCCTGTTCTCAGCTGGCAGGGATCTCCAGTATCCACTCTGGGAGAAGATGAGGAAGAACTAGAAAAGGGAGTGATAAGTAGACCGGTCCTCCAGCCCAGCCCCACTCAGTGCTTTTCTCCTCCTGTTGAGAGTGAGAGTTTTGACGAAGTGAATAAAGAATGCGGTGAAAGTACTGAATCTTCCCACAATGAGGTGTCAGAACTCTGCCACACACCTTGTGTAAGGGAACAAGTGACTGAAGACGAAAATGAAGAAGAGGAGGACATCACTGGAGAAACTTCAGGCTCTCTTCTTAGTGAGCTTTGCCACCATAAAACAGGTTTGGACGATGTTTTCAAAAGCCTGGCAAACTTTCTCGGGGGCCAGCGGATCTCGTGTCGGGGAGGCCCATTTGGGGGCCCTCCTTCTGGCACCGTTAGAGGAGTGAAGCATTCATCTTCTCTGGCACTGGGGCCAGAGATTCACTGCCATGAGCATCAGGATTTACCCTCCAAATCAGATCTGAGAGCAACTGCCAAACCCAGTAATGAATCATCTATTCACACTACCTCAGACACACGTCCTACAGATCTGATGGACCCCATCATGGATGCCCCAGTGCAGAAGGAGCATGAGGAGCTTAAGGTTGATTCGAGACGGAAATCAGAGGATAAAGATACAGAGATCCTCAATGAAAACACAGAATCATCTCTTCTGGATGGGTCACTGAGTGCAAAACTGAGATTGACTACAACCCATTCAGCTTCTTTCACCAGCCTCATCAAGGCTGCCTCTACTAAGGAAGAAAGAGGAAAGACTGAGGAGACACAACACATAGGTAGAGGCAGGAAAAGAAAACAAAATATGAAGGAAAGAGGAGGAGTAAAAGAGATCAAGATAAAGACTAAAGAACGTAGAGACATCCATCCTAAAAATCCAGCAAGTAAAAGAAGTAGTTTAGAAGAGTGTGATGTTTCATCCTCGGTACGGGTTATCTCCAGAAACTCATCTAGACCTCTCAAAGGTAAGAAGAAGGACCAAATTCCTCAGGAAAATCAAACCCAGCGTGGCAAAGACACCCGGAGAGAAAAGGAGAACACTGGAAAGACTGGGGGAAATAGACAGAAAAAGAAGACAGAAGATGTTGGTGTGTTAGAAAATGAGACGTCTTTAGCTTCTGCAAACAGGAAGACGTCCTGTAGCTCATCTTCAACCATAGCAATCAACACATCCAAATTATGTGTGTCAGCACCAGTGAGTAAACCCTCATCATTGGCTCCGGTTGACCCCCTGAAACTGAAAGCGCTGTCCATGGGCTTGTCTAAGGAGCTGAGGATCCTCTTGATTAAAGTCGAGAGTGCTGGAAGACAAACATTCAACATTTCTGAGGTTGAAGGGCAAAGAATCCCACTTTCCAAGATCAGCATTGAAAACACCGGCGCTGAATTGATAAGAGCTTGCAAGTAAGTACTCTAACAAAGATACTGCTGGTCTGGTCCCTTTTTTTTTTTGCATATTCAAGGGAAAATTAGAGCAGGCTTTTATTGATACCTTGCGTGTTTCGTCACTCTCATTTTTCAGGGGGACAAAGGTGAAAGGAAAATTCAAGGAGTCTTTCCTGCTTCCGGCCTTCTCTGTTAAATCTAACATTGGCGTTGGGGTCCCCATTCCTCGGGAAAAACTCAATCCTCCTACGCCAAGCATCTATGTGAGTCCACAATGTTGTCATCGTTCTAGGGATTGTATTCAGCGTGTGGGAATATCTCAGTAACTGTGTAACGCATTAACATAAAACTTCCATTTGTTTTCTCCTAAGATAAATTGTAGTGACTTTGGATGTCCCTTAATTTTTCATCTACCGCAAAAAAATTCAATTATTCCAATATTGTGACTGAGTAATTGCAAAAACCAATAATTTTCCCATCAGCCTCAGCTGTGCTTGGATTTTTAATGTAATTAGCCAACACCAGTATGCTAAGAATTTAAGTTAATTTTATGATTGACATATTGTATATTTATACAGAATGACATGGTGATTATGATTTTATCAGCATCCATTTACCTACCATACGTATTTAAGATCGTCAGCTCCTTTAGCCTCTCAATATTTTTCTTATACAAATAAAAGCACAATTCTGCCATAATTATACAGTATTATTATTTTAAATGTTTGATTTCTTGGATTGTCTTCTAATCGGCAGCAGACAGATGTCTTGTCATAGCCTTATTTAAAGACATCAATCGCTTTCCAACCTACTGCTTGTAATTTTTTGCCTTTTTTCTAATTGCATCCATTGTTTCTTTGTCTGTTTTAGTTGGAAAGCAAGAGGGACGCTTTCTCCCCAGTTCTGCTGCAGTTCTGCACCGACCCCAAAAACGCCGTTACTGTCATCAGAGGCCTTGCCGGTTCTCTTCGCCTCAGTAAGTTGACACACTGCACTCTATTTACTCAAATGAACAACAGCATTGGTCAAATTCCCCTCACTCTAGAGGAGATATTGGTCATTAATCGCACATTTTCTTTGATAAGGGTTGTTGCTTTTTGAAAATGACCATTCAAGTAATAGTGAAAGATAATGGAGGGAGGGGTTGGACATAAATGAAGCCTACTGTGAAACTTATTTTAGCTGCAGTAAACATTCAGATAATATTAGGTCACTGTTTAATGAAAATATTCAAAAGATTATATTCTCCATCTTGTAATTTGTAGAAGATTCATCTTTTACATTCACTGTGGGAACAGAATGAAAATATAATGTGGAGTAAGAAATTATCTGTGTAATCTGTCATCTTTTTTATGTTAGACCTCGGTCTGTTCTCGACCAAATCCCTGGTGGAAGCCAATGCAGAACATGCTGTGGAAGTGAGAACTCAGGTTCAGCAGCCTGCCGATGAGAACTGGGATCTCAGTGGTTCAATTCAGACGTGGCCGTGTGAAAGCAGCCGCTCACACACCACCATCGCCAAATATGCCCAGTACCAGGCGTCCAGCTTCCAGGAGAGCCTACAGGTAGGCATTGTTCCTCGTGGAAAACACATGAACACATAAGCACATGTAAGGTTTACTATGTAGTGCAGGAGTCAAAGGGCCAGATGTAACTTATAGATGTTACTAAATGTAACTCAATGTAATGTAAAATAAATGTAACTACCCGTTAATGTTAAATAATGCTGAATTTATTACTTATTCAAGTTACAAACATTACAGTTTCACAGAAACAGCATGTTTGTTTGTTTCTCTGTTATAACATAAATCCTTTTAGTTTATCAGGTTATGAAAAAAAACACATAACTCCATCAATCAAGGACCAAACTTTTCAAATCAAAATGGTTTTGTCAAAGTTAAAATGGAGCTTAATTACTGCGTTGTGGGAAATGTAGTTTTGGTCAAAGCACACTTTTGTCTTTGTTTTTAGACAATAATGAACAAGTTAGTTAGCCAAATTAGCCAGCCTCTCATTTATTATTAGAATCATACTTCCCCTTGCACGGCGGATTAAGGTTAGTATGTGTTGTTCCATAGAGAGACATTAGCCCCAAAATGACACAACATGAAATCTTTTGAGGACAGTAGCTCATTTGATTTGAAGTAATGTTATTTTCTTGAGTTTATCAATGAAGTTTATCAGTTTATCAGACTTATTATTATGTTTATGGCCAGTAATATAAAATCAAACAGCAAAGAATGGCACAAAATGATGGACACTTACTGATGTATCAGATTTCAGATGTTGGCTAACCTGTCAGCTAAGCTCATGTAGATGTGTTATAGGAAGAGAAGGAGAGTGAGAATGAAGAGGAAGGAGAACAAGCCAACTCCTCAGACCAACCGACTGCCACAAAAGCTGCTCAGACTCTAGGGAACACCAAACCTGCTCCCGTCTTTAACAAACAGAATGTTAATGGCAGTGGCACACCCAGGTTAGCCTAAAATTGAGATCTATCTGCATAAAGAATTCATGTTTTTACTAAGTTGGCAATCCTCCACTCAGACTTGCTTCTTCTCTCCAGCTCAGAGCAGAAAACTGTGGGAAAGATCATTAAATTTGGGACCAATATTGACCTCTCTGACCTTAAAAGGTAAGTTTGTTGAAAGAAAGTTCTGCACATTGTCAAGTCCAGTTTCCACTGCATCTTACTAGCTCGACTTGGCTCTTTTTTTACTTGCCTTTTTGTGCTTTTCCATTTGGGAAAATGCACTTAAAGAGTGAGCCAAGTAGGTACTGAAAGATTTCAGTGACACTATAACAGTTTTGTGCTGATATCCATTCAAGTCAGGTCAGTTAGAGCCGGTACCTCATAGAAGCAATGTGGACAAAGTTCATCCACGATGTTGTTACGTTACCCAACATATGTGTTCATAAGGTGGAAGCCCCAGCTGCAGGAGCTGCTGAAGCTGCCGGCGTTCATGCGTGTAGAATCCAGCAACAACATGCTCAGTCACGTGGGCCACACCATCCTGGGCATGAACACCGTTCAGCTCTACATGAAGGTGCCGGGCAGCCGTACGCCAGGTCAGTAGGCAGGCGTTCGACAACAACCGTCGATGCCTTTTTCAGATGATGGACGCTGTTGGGTGAATAAACTGTTTGCGCGTCTTCTCAGGTCATCAAGAGAACAATAATTTCTGCTCGGTCAACATCAACATCGGTCCGGGCGACTGCGAGTGGTTTGCTGTCCACGAACACTACTGGGAGGATATCAACAAATTCTGTGAGAAGTGAGTGAAGAGATTGTTTTACGACGACAAATACAACAAACGGTGCTTGAATATGATAATTTTTTTTCTTCAGGCATGGTGTAGACTACCTTACGGGGTCCTGGTGGCCAGTCCTAGAAGACCTCTACAGTTGCAACATTCCTGTTTACCGCTTCATTCAGAGACCGGGAGACCTGGTGTGGATTAATGCGGGCACTGTGCACTGGGTCCAAGCTGTAGGGTGGTGCAACAATATTGCCTGGAATGTTGGACCACTCAACTGTAAGATACGAGGATAAACCACAGCTCAAAACCTGTTTTGAGCTTGTGACACTTTCAGTGTCACAAGTGTGTGTGTTTTTTCCTCCCCCAGCGTACCAATACCAACTGGCTCTGGAGCGCTTCGAGTGGAACGAGGTGAAGAAGGTTAAGTCGATCGTTCCCATGATACACGTTTCCTGGAACGTGGCTCGCACCATCAAGATCAGCGACCGAGATACCTTCAAGATGATCAAGTGAGAGTCCGTTAGTTTGTGTCTGCGTGCGCGAGTGTGGGTGCGTTTGTTTATGTCTTTCACTCTCCGCTCCTCTCAGACATTGTCTGATGCAATCCATCAAGCACATCCAAATTCTGAGAGAGCAACTGGTGAATGCTGGGAAGAAGATCTGTTACCAGAGCCGTGTGAAGGACGAGCCGGCCTACTACTGCAACGAGTGTGACGTGAGTACCTCTTCCTCCTCCTCCTCCTCCTCCTCCTCCTCCTGCAGCTTGGCTCTACGTCCGTGTTTAAATATGTTCGCAAAATGTGCTTTGACCTGTGTTTGTGCAGGTGGAGGTGTTTGACCTGCTGTTCGTCACCAGCGAGAACAGCAGTAAGAAAAGTTATGTGGTGCACTGTGAGGACTGCGCCCGAGCCAAGAGCCCGTTGCTGGCGGGAGTCGTGGTGCTAGAGCAGTACCGGATCGAGGAGCTGACGAAAACCTACGACAGCTTCACGCTGGTCAGTCTCTCTTATAATCTTGTAAGGTAACAATAATGCTAAAGATGTCTTTAAAGGTGTCATTAACTATCCTCTTTCCCCCGCCCCCCTGCAGGCTCCATCACCTCTATCGAAGTGAGGACTCCCCCTGGTGTCTCTCAGCCATAACCAAAACTCTCAATGGCAGCACAAATGTTGCCTTCAAGGCAATCTGTTCCTGAAAACACTCTGTGAATCAGCCAATCACGTTTACTCAGTATTGTTTACATCACACAATAAGGTATGGATACTCAGCAAATCCGACTCTAGCTCACCGTCTTCCCCATACCAGCTGCTGATTGGACGTGTGTTTTGAAATAGAATGACTAGACTGGTACTTCTTATGAAAAGCATTTCAGATGTGTACAAAAAAAAAAAAAAATATGTGAGCACTGCTAGCAATGAAAATCAGGTTATATGTTCAACGGACACTGCTGTGATTCAAAAGCGTCAAGTAGCCGGTTCTGTGTATTAATTCAGGTACTTTTATGCAAAATCAGTCGAACTTTTTTACACCAATCTAGTTATTCTATGTGTCCATGAATTCGCTGTTATTCTGTTGTACCAGCAGGGGAATGGCTTCACAGGAGAAGTAGCTGATTGTCACATCTGGTATCGTATTGGTTCCTCTTTTTGTTTGGTATTCAGGTAAACGACGACATTTGGAATTCTTGTCTGTATAATCTTTGAGGTGCTATTCCAATCTTATTTATTCTTTTTAGATACTTAAAAAGTTTTACCAGCCTAGAAGTACACCACATTGGCCTTGTAAACTGTATTTAGAGAAGAGGTAATTAGAAGAAACACCCACAATTAAGATTTTAATGTAGGTATATTTAGAAAAAAAAGCTTTTATTAGTTTCTCTAAAATACGGGTTTTGTAGAGGACTAATTTGGTTTCATTCTTCATTGAAGATCAAGTATATAGATTGAAAAATTCAATGTATTGTTTTCCAGCTAAGTATTTGATGGTGTGGTTTCTTTGACACACAGACAGTGTTTTTGTTTTTTTTTTTCCAGAAAGGAAAAACATCCCAGTTTTATACCTCTTTCGTTACGATCTTCTTGTTTATAGAGAAAATAAATCATTGTAAATTGTGAATGAATTCATGGGATGGTGTGCATAGGCGGGCGCCAGTGGGGTCACCATTAATGTTTGTGTCGGTGAAGAGCCGGTCCGGACAAAATCCAAAGAGACACTCGTTCAGGATCTAAAAACACAGAAGGAGCATTGTCGCCGTGCCTACGAGGCTCAGCTCTATGCGTTGCCAGTGGTTCCAATGTTAAAGTTAGTCCAGTTTGTTAAAGAGCACATGAATCGAGACAAGAAGACAAGACAAGAAAGCCGCCAGTCATCATTTTTTTGTCTCATGCTTTGTCTCAGGTCGACATAATAATCCACTTTTGGCTTTAGTTGTTCAGATTAAATGCTGACAAACTTAATCGGCCAGAACAAAGTTGTTACTTGAGAGTTTAAAATGTCTGATAAAAACACATCTACTAATCAGGAATGATGTTGATTTAGATTTTGTTTTAGAAAGAGAAGAATTGTCACCAACGCACAGTAAATTTATTCATTTCGTAGTGAAAAAAAAAAGTGACTGTCACTTTTTACACTGGATTGTATTCACACGCAACTACTTGGCTGTAAGGGTTAGGCCCGTTTTCTATGATTTCAATGAATGTTTGGAGGTAAGCATTCAAATGAAACCCCCACCAGTGACTTCACAGCTCTCACCCCCGCCCTCATTGGTCTGTGCACACCATTTACTGTACATAATGTATTTGTTTTCAGGATTGCTAGAAGACTGATGTGGTTTTGTTCTCAATTCAAATTCAGATTTTGTACATGGTTGAACTTGTCCACCTCGGTCACTCGTTTTTGTTGTTGCTATATGATAATAACTTGCCCCATAAAAATATCCTGTTTCACACGAGTTGAAATTACTGCAATGGGAATTTCCTCCCACTTTTATACCTCTTTTTGTTGTCAGTTTCTGTTTTTTGGATGACAGAGGAAATAGAAAATGTAAATTGTGACATTATTTATACTGTACATGGTTGTTTTCTTATATATTTATTGCATATCAAAGGGTACTTCTCTTGATAAGGGCCTACAAGGTATTTTAAAAATGTAGTATGGTCACAATGTGTGGATAGGGGAAGTGCAATCAGAGGGCAGTTTAATATTCATGGTGCTAGACCCCTCCATGGTGCTAGACTCCTCCTTGCCTCTTATTACACATCAGCATATAACTGTAATGTACGAACAGAAACGCCAACAACCCGTTTGGTGCTTAGGACCATTTCAGCACAGTTGCTTGTAACAGAAATGGAATGATGTCTTTGTACTGTATCTAACAGATTAATACAAAATCTTTTAAAAGTCTTTTTTTCCATTGTGTGACATTCATAACCTTGTGAGGCATTAGTGGTTTTACAATGAGCGTTAGCCGTAGTTGTAATTCTTGACACTTTTACAGAGACTTTTAGAGATGTGACTTTTGATGATGTCCAGGTTTTGTTTTGTTTTTTCCTTTATGTCTTGTCCTCATTATGAGCATCATTTGAAGGGTGTTACGATGCTGTTTCCTCTCGACTCGTTTGATTTATGCTGCACTTATTGTTTTGAAAAGAACTCACATAGAAGAAAAACCTGAGCCAGACCTGTCTTAAATTCCTCTGTGATATTTCTGTGACATATTGTATTGTTGTTCAAGAAAATAAAATGTTTTGATAAATTAATCACCAACGCAATCATCGCCTTTGTGGAGAGAGAAACCTGGTTTGGAAAGACTGTAATTTTAATTTGTTTTTTTTTTGTTTTTTTTAGATTTTGTTTAGTTTGGCCTGCAAAGTGAAAGCAGCCATAGCTCAGAAAACATGCTGCTGCTGTCCCGTAGTTCCAGTAATGACCACTAGGTGGCTTCCATGGCCCAGCTTGCCCTCAGAATCCTGACACCACCTCCTCAAAGCTGCAGGTTGCATTCTCCATTTCCTGCAGTTAAGAAACTCAGTCATAAAGTAGAAAGAGAGAACAACAAAATGATAAATGTAACCATACAGAGTCCAGATATTACATACATCAAGCTAAGAAGCAAACTGAATACATCAAGCAAATAACGTCAATTTCTACGACGGATCATCAATTACACACACTCCTACATGAGTAAGCCAAATGTTTCTTTCTAGTTGCTATGTTTTATCATATGTTTATACGTTGATCTCCGGGGTTAGAAGACGTGAACTGAGCTGCAGATACAGGAACATCTCAACATAGAACATGGACACGGCAACGGATATCCCGCGTCCAAGGACAGGAAGACAACTCTTCCTTTACCAACCCCCTCAGACATTGCCATTCACACACAAACAGCTCGCTGTGGCAGAGCTAATGACAAAATCACCCTCTGCTTCTGCATTTTCTTAACCTGGGGGCACCAGGGCAAGGCACTCTTTGATGGTTTGTGCCTTGTTCCGCCTCTCGATCTCTCAGGGGAGCGTATATATCTATGAAACAAATAAACAAGGATGTCCAAAATGGAATGAAAAAAATGAGACTTCATATCAAAATGCCATTTTCACCCTTTGAACTGAGCCCCTCTGGTTTCTTATCAGTCCCATGATAGCCTCTTTTCCCCACCAAATTAGTCAGTGGCCCCCCTCTCCTCATTTCCTTATGTTTTCTGAAAGAGGAGCTCTGTTTTTCATCAGAGGGTCAGGAGCCAATCCTCTGTCATGCCTGAGATTCAATTCAAGCAACACCAACTTGTCCTTTACCTTTTCATTTTGGAGCTCTGAGTCATGCCTTCTCATTGTTCACATCCTCCCCCAGCGCTGGCCGTAAATTCTGCGTGCTTCAACATCAATATAAAACTAACCAAGCTCTTTTGGATGTTGAATCTCACCTTATCGGTGTTTGACAGCAGAGTAGAGAAAGTCCTCAGTGAGGCTGTTGTGGATTGGACAGCATCTCCTTACTCCTCTAATCTGTCCAAATAAACACCCTTCCTCCCTCCCCCTGGTTCCAGGGGTTATCACCCTCAACTGCCTCCCTGCCCAGACACCAACAGCTGCCTGAAGCACAGCTCAGCCTGTTTTCTGTGCAGACGTAAGACAGGATACACACACACACACACACACATATATATTCATAATCAGTCACACACTCAAACATATCGCAGACTGGAGTCGGAGTGAGGAAACAATGTCAGAGAAGGAAGCGCTGAAGGCAGTGGGAAAGCAGGGTTTGCCTCAAGTCTGCAGAGGTTTTTTCTGACCCCACAGCTCAGACTGAGAGCAGAGGAGATTTTTAGAAATCAACACAAAAGGAGGTTAGAGATTAATTACGTGGTAGAAAATCAACTTATATTTGGACAACAGCATCAAGGTCTGGATTTCCAAACAGAAGACATCCAGCCGGAGGAAATTCTTGACATTCTCTTTGTCCCTTACCGCTCACCGCTCCCCAGGTCTTTCCCATCATCTGCTGCCACCGTCGAACCGCCGGAGGACACAACATCAGGAGAGTGAGTGACCCACGTCCTTGTTTCTTTTAAAGTGAAAACCAAGTTAAGGATAAAGGAAGTTTGACTAAAACAAAAGTACTTTATTCAGGTGCATTATCGAAAGGATACAGTGCTATTCTAGAAAGCTAAGTTTGATTTCTGAAGGTGATTATTCAATAAAGGGATAAAATTGTATAGAGACTTTCACAAATTTTATATTAAACCCAATTTAAAATATATATATATATATATATTTATACAATTTAACAAAATGACAGAAAACAATAAAAAACTAAATAAATTATTTAAAAAAAAATCCTTCCAAACTATTAAAAGTTCATTTGAGGGTTGACATTGTTCATGTTTGACTACGGTTGATTGTATAAAATCGAAAAGGGCAGGAATAGAGGTGATCTGATTGTAGAAAACTGGAGGAGCTTCATTGACCTTAGATGATGTTCACAGATGGAACAAACCTAAAAGTTGAACCATAAAACATGTGTCCTCAAAATTCACTGCGTTCACACTGAACAGACAGCCTGATCCTGTTATTTTCTCATCTCTTCTAACTGGCCCTGTATCAATGTTCAGGTCGGTAGCAGCCACTGGACATTTGTTCTAATATAATCAGTCTGGACATTGTTCCGACACTCGCTGCATTGATTAGCAGGATTTTTCATACTTTTCCAGCTGTTCCTGGCTCATTGTTCTTGCTGCTGGTTATCCTGGATCATGGAGGTGGGGTCAGTGGAGCCCATTTCCTTGCACTTAGTGCTGTGCAGTTATCTGTGTTGACTTTACACAACATTATTCAAAGAAGTTCAAATTCTTTAGCTCCTGCAGATAGAACGAAAAGAAAATTTCGTGGGTTTTTTTTATGTTTATTCAACATCAGATGTAAGTGCAAACACTTAAAATACTTGGAACACTCTGATAAGTAAGCGTCATCTCTTTTGCAGCTTTTTCCTGGGTATTAACTTCAAACTGCATTTAATCGAGGATTCAGAGTATTAGTGTTATTCTTCACGCTGTGTTTCTTTCCTCTATTAGAGACCACAAGCAGCATGAGTCTGTCACGGAACGGAACGTTGGAGAAGACGATGTCTGAGCAGGCCCACTCTGAGAGGGGCTCCCCCTCCAGAGCGGGGTCAGGGGTCGTGGTGCCTCCCCCATACTCCCTCGGGACCAGCGAAGCTGCTGACACCCCGCTGGAGCTGAGGGGCTCCTTGGACTGCTGGGCATGCTCTGTGCTGGTCACTGCACAGAATCTGATCATAGCACTGATCAACGCTGGGGTGGCCAGCATCGTGTTCGGCACCATCCTCACCCCTGCTCTCACCATGATCATATTCGGCTTCCTCTGCCACTCCACAGTAAGGAACCCGCCCTTTGTCTTGCAGTTTGACTGAGAAAACTCAGATTAGGAAGCAGGAGCACTGGGTCCCATTCTGACCCTACTACCAGGATGTATAGTAGAATATAAAAAATCATGAAAGGAAAGAAAAGCGTTTATTTATAAATGTCGCTATTGTGTTATTCCAGAGATTTGAGACTGTTTTCCATAATCTGCCTAGGTACTTTTTTGCAATGAGCCATGGGTCTGCACATACTACAAATACATTATAATACAATTCAATTCGATTCAATTCAAAAAACTTTATTTGTCCCCAAGGGGTAATTGAAGGCACACAAAGCAGCAAATTTTAATACACAGAAAGCCAACACTAACACTAAAATAAACAATACACAGATAAGTATAATGTACTGTATGTGTGTAGAATGGGGTAATAAATATATAAAGACCCTGTAAAATGTAAAACTGCAAAGTACGATTAATTACTCACTTATGGACTGACAACACAATACATATTCAACATAGAATTAGATTTAGAATTAGAATTAGAATTAGAATTAGAATTAGAATTAGAATTAGTGTGCGGGCCTTGACTTTTGCATCCATTTGGGGGTTTGGGGCGGGGCGGGGTTTGGGGCGTGACCCCCGTGCGCGACCCATCATTCTGCCTCCCCCTACTGTTTCTTGTGTGATTGTGTTACTAATTGCATGCCTACAGGCCCCTAGTGTGTTGTGTCCTGGGGCCTGTATCTGTATGACTAACCAAAAACATGTAACCACATACAAAGAAAGTGTGAAAGAGTGTAAAGATAATTTCCCCACGTGTGGACAATAAAGTGTATTTAATCTGCAATTATTGATGGATTTCCACCTCCAGGTTCAGCCCCACGGAACCTCCCTGTACTGCTCGGACCTGCTGGATGACACCGGCTGTGTGGCTCTGCTGGTGGTGGGCTTTCTGCTGCTCACCCCGCTGCTGGTTCTGGCCCTCGCCGCCTATTGCCGCCTGGCCCGACACCTCCAGCTGGGCATGTGCTTCATCCCCTACAGCCGCGCCGTCTACAAGAACCTGCCCGCCTCCCGCCGCCGGGGGGATGAGTCCGGGGGGTGCTGCGGTCAGAAGGGGTCTTCAGACCGGGAAGGGAAGGGGAGTGTGTGGGTGTAGGAGAGGAGAGGAGAGGAGAGGAGAGGAGAGGAGAGGAAGTAGAGGAAGAGGAGAGGAGAGGAGAGGGATCTTCTCTTCTCTTTCTCTTCATCTTCTCTTCTCTTCATCTTCTCTTCTCTCTCGTCTATCTCTTTCTCTCTCTTCTCTTCCTGCTTTTTCCTCCTGTTTCATTTTCAGAAGTGAGATCAAAGTCTTTAGCAAATTTCAATTTTTTTTAATTATTATTTTTCTAAAAGCATTGTAAAAACCCATCATTGTAATAACCCATGGTTATTTTGTTTGTACTTTTTTTTTTTTTTTTACATAATTGAAGTGTAAATGCATTTTATACATTTTTAAAGTAAAATATCGCCTGATCTGTTCAGCTTTGTGTTCCACGGCTGCACTGAACACGACAGATGTGAAATGAACCAGTTTTTTGTCTGAGAAAAGTTTAAAAAGACAAACACTGACTGGCTTTCTTACGTCTGTAGATTTATATTGTGATATTTAAGATTCATCCGATTGTAAAGATCACAGGATTTGTTCTTTAGCTGTTAGTCATACATTAGGAAATGGAATCAAAAAATCCAATTTCAGTAGTTCCCAGGCTTTTTATATTTTTTTATTTCTGGTCGCCATATCAGTGACATGAAATACATGTGTTTCTCTGCCTTTTGGCTTGTCATTTTTTTTTAACCTTTTTACTTTATTATTGTAAAATCACAATTTATTGCTGTAAACTTTAAGTCAAAGGAAGTTGTTTGTGTATCAAGAAAATACTTTTTAATTGTTATTCACCTATTGTTTGCCTTTATCTCCCTCTACTGGTTACTATGAAGAATTACATCACGTTTTATTTTTTCAACTGTTTCAGCGCTATTCAGCAAGTTTTTTTCTCTTATTGTTAATGTAACGATTCATATATTCAGTTTATAATTATTATATTTAGTAACCGATGTTTTGAAATAATGTTCAATAAAGAGCTCTATTTTGTGATGAACGGTGTAAGACTTCAGTATTGATCCGGATCCGGACACAGTAACTACGGAGGCCTGGAGCCAAAAGTAAAAGTCTAAAAAATTGATCACCTTCCTTCTTACACTGTTACTGTTTTATTTTTTATACTTCACTGTAAATCAATGTAGCATCTGCTTTATATAATTCACTGCAGTTCACAAACTAAAATACCTGTCCTTAAATTGCATATAACCATGTTAAAAACTGGTACGCTTAATTTTCAAACATTGACACATGTTAAATGTTATTATTACCTTTAACATCCACTTGATGATATTATGACACTGCTAGAAACATAGTTATAGAGAAAACACAGTCAAATAATTGGGACGAGATATAAAACCTTTATTTATATATAAATTACAAACATAAGGTTTGACCTGTGCTCGAATAAATTCATTTAAAATGCTGGATAAAATGTTAAAAGTTATGCTTTCCTGTAATCATTTTCACATTGCGATGTCTGGATTTGTTTGACCTGTGGTCTGAGTTCGCCGGCTTGGACAGACATTGAGGTTAGCAGGACTGTTTGCTGATGTTCGATAATAATCTGTCATGGGGGGTTTTGTACGGGGCTGTGAATGCACCGGGTTCCAGGGTGCCGCGTCCTTCATCGTTCACTTGACCCATGATAATGTAGTTGACACCTATCGAGACACAAAAAACAAATGACAACTGAGATGAATCAGTGCTTTAAAAAATGGACATGCTCATAACGTGTGTGTGTGTGTGTGTGTGTGTGTGTGTGTGTGTGTGTGTGTGTGTGTGTGTGTGTCACCTCTGCGGAACAACGGGCACTTCTTGCACTGCGACACCAGCCTGACAGACATGGCTTCTCCGGCTTGCGTGATCGTCAGTCGACCCGCCTTGTAGGCCTTGATAATGGAGACGCCGACTTGAAGGGTCCCTCTGGGTCCGGGGGCCAGAGATGTGACCGTTCCAGTTAACACTGGAGAAAAAAGGGGAACCATTCACACCTCGACACCTGATTGGTTTCTCATCTTGAGTGGCGGGAAACTTACCAAATTCACTTGCACAGAAGTTGGTCTTGACGGACCCCCCTCTTTTGCAGGTTTTGGCGCACAGAGGGTTTTGTGGGACTAAAGAGATGAACATTCATTAGATATTCATCCTCTGAATGTTGACACGTAACCATGGCGCACGCATAACTCCACCCACCTGGCCTTTTCCCATTGGGCCTTGTGACGGGTACCCTTCTGTCCTGGCCTGTGGCGCCCTGTCCCCGGCCTCTGGTGGGCTTGATGGGTTTTGGTCTTACGGTCGGCACAAACTTGGTGGTGGGGGCAGGCGGCGGTGCGGTGGTGGCTGGTTTGGGTTTGGGTGGGACACGTTCGACTGCAGGTTCTGGCGGTACGTAAGAACCATGTGGAATGCTGGTATAGTGGGCAAGGAACCCGTCAGAGGTCACGCTGAGGTCAGACACAAACTGGACCAGCATCACATTGCCGGTGGTGACAATGGGTCTGCACAGGAGACACGTAGGAGGCGAGGGGGGGGGGGAGACATGAGTAGTGAACAGTTTTAAAGGTCAGCAAAGAGAATTCTGTCACTTACTGTGGGACCTGATCGCCGCAGAATTTTCCAATGAGACGCGAGTCATCTCTCTCTCCGCCGTTAAAGAACGCCACGTAGTCGAAACGACAGTAGGTGTCGGCCTCCAAGCTGAACTTGTCAAACTTCACCTGGATCACCTGGTGTCCAGACAGAAACATGATGTTAGGCTTTAAATGATCCCTTTTATAGAGTTAACGTGGGTGTGGAGAGTGAGTGAGGGGGTGAGTGGGTGATTCTGGGGCCCCCAACCATATGGGGCTCCACAGTTATGAGCCAGGAGCAGCTGGTGCCAGGAGGGTATTTCTTCTCAGGCCAGTTGGGGGTCTTAATCTCTCCGTGGGCCTTTGTTATCTTCCCCCCACAGAACTGCTGGTCTGGAACAAGTCAAACACATCCCATGAGGATAGCAAGTGGCACGCAAATGAGCGACTTTACTTTCACTTCAAAGGACTTTTTACTTTTTTTTTTTTTTTTACTGTATAAGCGCTTTTCACGCTGTACAAGCAGTTTATTTATTACATCCAGTTTAAGCTGGAGGAGACAGAGGATGCTCGATTGAAACAAAAACAAACAGCAGCTTTGCTTTTCTTCAAATAATTGTCTTTATCTCTCATGTTTTGCTTTTCATTTTTTTTGGCAGCCGGACTTTGATTCTATCACTTTTTAGGACATCCTGTTTGTACCAGACCTTATTACAGGGGTGGATTAAATCGTATGCGTTCCAGAGAGGCTCCAGCATGTTTTAAATAAATAAAATGTTCTCTAAAAAGGTTAATTTCACTGCAGATAGTTTCATTATGGATGATAACATGTGAAAATAAATTCTGCTGATGAAGCCTTTTAATTCCGCTTGTCGTGAGGGCCTTCTTCATGTTTGGGCCCCTGAGCATTTCGTCCCACTCCTCCTTTAATTTCCACCTTGAGGTGGTGGCGCTTCAGATTGTATTCAGGTTAGTTAAACAATTTAAAAAGGAACTTTTGTTGTTTCCCTTTTACTCCTGGGTGCTGTTTAAAGTTCATGCAAACCAAACTAATTTTTGCATGCATGAAAAAAAAAAAGTGACCCATACCATCTACGTAGGGTTTAGCACCGTTAAAATAGGCCACGAACCCTCTCCCCTGCGTCTCTCCATCGGACGCCATCTCCAGCATCATGGTATTTGTGGTAGAAATAAGAGTGCCAGGCCGGAAAGTTCCACAAAAGCGACCTAGTTTCTGCACCAAGTTGGAATGGCCATTGTAAACATCCAGATAGTCGTAGCGACATTGTGAGTCAGCCTCAAGGTCAAAAATGCGGAAGGAGAGAGTGACTACATTTCCCTCTGGGACCTGGAAACGGAACAGAATGACAAAGAGTCAAATGCAGGAAGACTGAGCGAAGAAAAGAGTCAGTGTTCAGAAAGGCTGCAAAGTACGTGACTCACGGTGATACGCCAGGTGCATTTACTGTTGGGTTTGTAGAAGCTGGGGAAGCCCTCACTCCCAACGAAGCCTGAGTCTGAGACCAGGTCCCCCCCACAGTGGAAGACGGGTCTGTGGGGAAGGAGGCAAGAGATACGAGGGTGAGGAGGTGAGACGCAGGCTTTATTATCTGTGACCCATGGTGTGACCCATGGTGTGACCCATGTTGGGCACAAGTGTGTCTGTGCACACACACATCTCCATAGTATTCATCATTTCTGATTCCCAACATGACATCGTCTCACAATCTCTGACATTCAGGATGTTTTTTTTTGTTTTGTTTTTTACTTTTTACTTTTCAACATGACTCTCTTTTATTTATTAGAATATTGTATATTATTATGAAATAAAGTGATGCAAACAGAACCTAATAGTTTGAAAGTTTAGTGGTTTGGGTTGCAGGAAAAAATAGTAAAAAATAGAGCAAATAAAATCAATTTCTCAGTTATTTCAACACATTATCTATCAATGATGTGATATTAAAAATCAATTTAAGTGTGCGTATATCTAACCCACAATCACTGATACATCCAAAGTATAATTACCATTATTAATTTAGCCCACAGTCACACCAGTGTTGCTAAGTTACAGCTGTGAGGTGGGTGAAGGACACACCGGAGAATGACTGGGATAGAGGCGGAGGTCACTGGACAACCCACTCAACCATTACAGTCACAGTTTTAAAACAAAAATCACTTTTCCAGTCGTACTGTGGCTGACAAACAGAATCTTACAAACCTCACTGTCATTGCGCAACTTCATGACTTCAATTCTGGAGTTTTCCAAACACACACACACACATACACACACACACACACGCACGCACGCACACACACACACACACACACACACACACACACACACACACACACACACACACAGAGTTGACTGAATATCAGAGCTCATATGTCACACATGGTGAATTGTCTTACTCCAGGCTGCTGCCAGCAGCGACTGCTAAAGCTCATTTACTTTATCAGCGCCCTATACCGTATAATCAATTACGTTTCCACATGACCATGTTTTTGTCACCTTTAGAAAAAGTTAAGAAAGTTTCTAAACCATTTGTCATCATCCTGAATTCTGATGACGTTAAAAATACATTTCAAAAGTGGAACTGCTCCCTGCAAACTGTGAGTTTAGACAGCAGAACCTCAGAAAAGTCAGACGTCTGCCGATCAGAGCCAAAATATCCACAGCCAGGGCCAAGCAGCTCAGCTTTGACCCCACAGGAAGAAGCAAAAGCATTAACATCTGGTCCAGGCTCGACGTGCCTGACATCACGAGTCCAAAAACCAACCAACCAAATTTGTGCCTAATAAAAAAAAAGAACTGGAAACAATTTACTTACAGAGTCAGGAAGGAATTCACTGTCTTTCAAATATTACCCTCATCTCAAAAGTAAATAATAAGATGTCGCATATCTCAAACTACGTTCTCCTCCCACTGCAGACTCACCTTGTGTAATTGGTCTGCTGAGCCTTTGTCCATCCGACACTCAGGGACAGGAGGAAGGAGACGCTCCACATGCAGCTCACATGCATCATGATGCAGCGTGCTCTCAGTGCTAAGCCTTCTGCAGGAGAGGGAGATGATGGCAGGAAGTAAGAGGTGTAAGACAAGAGGGGAGGATGAGGAGGAGGAGGCCTCTAGCTCGGGATGGGCGGAGGAATCGAATGTGTGGGGAGGAATGGGAGGGGGGGTGGGGTGGGGGGTTCCAGAATGGATCAAAAAGCACGTAGAGATACTGAAAGGACGACGGCGGTGACAAAGAGCCGTTAGGGGGAGGACGAGAGTTTTGAAGAGAGGGAGGAGAAGGCTTTAATTACAGCCAGATGTTCCCCTATAATAACGATGATTTCTGTGTAATAGAGAGGGCATCTGGGAAGGGGAGGACATAGGGGAGAAGTGTCAGGAGTTTAGTTTCAGAAATGACAGGAGGGCATCCATGCACAGTAGATGATTCTGGTTCACATGGTAGAACCTTCAACTTTGGGTCTGAATGACTGTAAACTCCATTAACATCTACCCCCAGAGTCTGGCTGATGATCAAGGTGCACAGGTGGGCCCAGAGCCCGAGGCTGTCTGGGCTGCAGCAACCAATTAGAAGGACCGTAAATCTGTGCATTCCACTCCACGTGAGTCCTTTAATTTACCCGACATAATGAATGAAGTTTAGCTCAAGCAGAAAACATACAGGAAACTCCAAGAGGACACGAGGAAAGGAGCACGACAAAGAAAACAACAAACGATGTCTAACCGTGTTTCCACAAGCCCCAGGAGCTCCTGGGGTTCCTTTATGTATTTAGCCATTTATCCAGCCGGGCAAGAATAACACTCCAAAAAAAGGGGGATGGGGGGTATTATTTTTCTCTTCAGATTAACAAATGAGCCAACTCTCTGGCCTGAGGCCTCTGAAAGGGGGGTGTAATATTCTACGACATCACTTTCTGACGCACCAGTCTAACAGACTGCAGGGCTGCAACACCTTGATCAAAGTCTGGGGTAAGCACAGTGAACAGCTCATCTGAGGGGGGCGGGGGGGGGTGTCTCCAGTTACATATGGCAAATAACTTCAGCTGGGTTTTCACACCGAGATCGAATTAATAATTTTTGTGGTTTCACAGCTCGGTCTCAAAAATTTTCCAGTATCTTGTTCTCAGCAGCAGAGATGAGCATTCCCCGGCCCTGTGTTTGTGTTAAACCAAAGTCCTGATAACAGGCAGCAGGAGCAGGAATGCAACAAGCTGAGGATGCTTGGGGGGTGGGGGGGCAGCCATTATATGTGGGAGTAATAGTGACCTTTTACACTTAGCAGGAATCCAAGACAAGGGTGTAAGTTTCTGCAATAACTCTTGACGAATTCTTCAGAGCTGGACGCGCATTCCTTTGGGAGAGTCAGAGGGGGTTGAAGTTGAGTGGGGGGGAGGAAAGGATGACTGTTGTGAAAGGGAGACAAATGAGAAAGAAGAGGAGATGGAGAAATCAGAATGATGGGAAACAAACTTAAAGTGAACTGACAGAGAGGGGGTCCGATTGATAATTAAAAAAATTTATTATTTAAAAAAAATGCTTTTACATGTGACCCCGAATTGGATGAGTGGAACACAGAAGGGATACTAATGCTTGCAGGTATGTGAATCCATCAGATGTCTGTAAGCGTGATTCCTCTAGCACTCACTCGCTGCAGTTTCACAGTAAAGTTTTACATCCATCCTCATCCGTCTTACTGTGCAGCGCCGTGATTCAATAAGAAGTAAAACAAACACATGATTTGAAGACACGTGTCTTTATCCTTCACTGAGTTGCTGAAAATCCTTCGAGAGCATCACTGCACTGCAGATGGAGCCAAGCACTGGAAGGCTGCGGACTGGGGGGAAACTTCAACAAACATTACTGGTTTGTGATTTCTGAGTCTGTATGACAGTCTGCTTCAGCAACAGTGAATGATAACGTGCCTCTGGGGTGCATTTCTACTGGACAAAACATGCTAAACTGCACTGACGGATGCCCTGAAAATGAAGAAAATGTCAGCAGTTGAAATCTAGAAATCAAACGGTCTCCTTGGGCTTGTAAACTCATAATGGTTTATATAGATCCCTGTGTTTTATTAAGAAGTCGTCACAGTCAGAACATGCGAGGCACATAATAAAGCAGTGGTCTGTAAGTGTTTCACTGTGAAAACAGCAGCTTTCTAGGCACTGGATCCCTGCCCCATACATCTGGTACCTTTTCATTTTTTTTCCTCCTTTCCATCGAGTCTGCCACTGCCAATAAGACTAAATAGCTTTTTTCCTGGACAAACTTAGCACTCGTTGAAAAATGTGTATTCAGTGTCTTAAACTCCTGATTTTATTATTGAAGCAATATCAAGCAGCAAAGACTTTCAAACCATAGATGATTTACTGGCAACCAATCAGGAGACAAATCATCTTTATATTATAATAACAATATCATTCCTTGCAAAGAAAACCACATTTCATAGTGGAAGCAGTAATAAGGTCTCTCTTTTCTCTCCAGGGAGGAGACAAATATGCACAATTATTTAAAAAAATTACACGTAGTGATTATATCTTTCTGTTATGCATGAATGACTCAGTGGTCAAGAAAACATGTGGTCATTCATTCATTTTCATGTACCGCCGCTGTATCCGCCGTAGCGGGTCACGGGGAACATGTGGTCACTGAATACAAAATCGTTTTGTGAAATGATAGCGAAAAATATTAAACAAAATGTCACAACAATTCAGAAAGTAAGTGTCTCCCATTTTATTTTTAATTTTTTTCAATTTGGGAATAAAATACATTTTTCAGCTGAACATGGTTGCCATCACGTCAGCGCTGTGATGATTACTTGCTTCCGCTGCCCTCTAGTGGTCAGAGCCAAAACAGCTGAAGAAATAGTTTGCTTTGGATACAGAAATGTCAATTGTCATAATCGTACACAATAAATACCCAAATGGTTTCATGTATAATATTTACAATGAAACTTAATGAAATTGTTGAAAGTTTGATTCATTTATTTTTTTCCAAATGAGACTTATGATACTTTATCAATAGCAGATAAATATTAATATCTTTATGGGTCCACTTATCCTACTTTTCCTGCAAAATGACTATATTCTTATTTAGAATAGATAGGATGATTAAAATAAAGTAAAAAAAATATTTCTGTTTTGGTGCTGTTTTATACTGAAGTCATTATTCATGTATACTAACTGACCAAAATCCCTTGAATATAAATTCGGCACAAATTCTTGGGGTGTTAGTAGTTTGATTAACGATGGTTGGATGACATTTCGGTCAACAATGAGCGGCTGTTCTGTTTAGAAGGAGATGCCAGCTTTCTACTGACCTCTGAACACTCACCTGATGATAAAGGTTCACTTGGTCGAGCGCAGTGATCCTGGGAGGACGGTGTGGTCTGAAGAAGTTATTTATCTATAATAATTTATGTCCGACCTACAAAGGCTTTACCAAGATGAGTCTGCAAGCACAGCCAGAAATGAGTCATCTGAGTGAGGGTGTGTGCAACGCCTCCTTGAGCAAAAGCATCAGCTTGGCTGGTACATTTTTTAATTGTAGAGATAGACAATAGATCCTTGTAGGTAACGATAAGACTTGTCATATTGCATAAAGTTTTATTATCATACTGCATAAAGTTTTATTAGATTACAATAATTTAATGTTTTCCTTGTGGTCAATGATTGAACTATACACAATACATAATGATATGGTTTTGAATGAGATTAGAACATGTAGGATTATAATAAACAGTATATTTATAATAAACTGTCATCATATACACTTGTAGTTTCTTTTTTTTTCATTTGAACACAACCCAAATCAGGAAAGGAAAAAAATGAATATAGTCTTTATTAGAATTATTAAGTTTTATTTTCCTCCTCTAATAATTCTGATCATACTTTGAAATGATTCTTGAAGAGACAGTTGTTCTTCACCTGCTCCATACCTCCTCATCAGAGAACACCTAACATTGTTCTTTGTTAACTTCTGTTTTAATTTTAATAATTATTCAAATTCAGGTGTATTTATTCACATCAAATTAATCATTACATTAGATTAGTTTGGATTATTTTACATCTAAACACCTTGTGTTGGATTAGATTATTTTCGGTGATACTGATAAAGCCAATCAGCATCCAAAGATGTTTTTCTGTGCGTTAATCACGTGACCTACGTGTTGATAAATAAATTTAAACTTATTCACAAGGGTGACATAAGATGGGTTGTTTTGTTGAATTGAATTGTTACACATGCAACACACACAAAAGCACAAGTTGTCAATAATACAGTTTTTCCAATATACATATATTTCATGATGTTCATCAATATAATAAGACATTGATAGATTTACACTACAATTATTTTATGTACTTTAGTTTTCATTCAGTCTCCCATCCTTTACTTTGACTCAGCCTGGCTTAGTTTCTAATCCTGTACCTAATGACACAATAAATCTATCAATAAATAAAAGCAAAAAAAAAAAAAAAAACAAAAAAGGTGAAATAAAACTGAGCATATTGCCCGTGATCCTCCAGTCAAGTCCCTCCTGTAAGGCCAGACGACCAGGGGCAATACGGGCCTTCGTCCCAGAAACCCCAGTCCCAAACACAAATCAAAATCTTTCCTCAAAAATAAAAGGGATTTAAACAAAAAATAGATCTTGTCGTTACAAACGGACGACAAGAATGTGGAATCATTATAAGCATTCTGGACAATTGAGGGTAAAAATACTTCTTTTATCCTCGTCAGCTTCTCTTTTTCTTTACCTTTACTCATCAGTGCTTACACACAAACAATTCAGTGACATCTGGAATTATTACTAAATTGATGCAAAAGAAAAACACATCTGGTTCAAAAATAAAATATGTTAACATATAATCTGCAGAATACTGTTTGTTTATAGCCATCCAGTGAACCTTCAGAGACTCAGTTCCCTCCTATCGCTGCGTTCATCCCATTTGGGGCCGGCGGTAGAGGATTGGATTTTGTCTCTTTCACTTTGAATCACAAACCTGGAAGAGGGTTGAACACTTTTACTTACGCGTGCAACATTTTAGACCGCCCCCAAACGACCTGAACGCAGCGTTAATGTGAGATCGCTGAACAATTCGAGAGGTTGACATAAGACAATATTCTCCAGTGAATCATGTTTCCATGCCATCAAAAATGAACAAATCACAACAGAAAAAGTGCCACGGTGTTAAAACATATGCACACTTCTTTTCATACAGACAATAAAGCAACAGAAAAGAGAGCGCTTGCTTCATTTACACTCGTGTGATCAAATTAGTTAAGCGCTCATTACAGTTGGATTGATGAAAAACAGAATGCCCTACCCCAATCAGATGTGTTATTCCACTTTAGTCCACATCCTGCTGGATGGATCAAAGGACATTTGTAACCCTAGAATCAATTTCTATAGCCAAACACCCAATTGTACAATTAACAATAGTTTTTGTTCTCATATATATTCATATTGGTAAATTGTCAATATCTTAAACCTGAGGATATAGAACCCCCTACTCCCCACAACACCTCTGTGTCACAACAAACAATGCAGATTATGCTAGAGTTAGTTTAAATCTTCATTTTAGAACTTGGCAGCACAATGGAGACACAGAAAAGAGGAGTTGTGCTATTATAGGAATGTGTGTTTAAAAACGGAAGAATTACAGAAGCGATCCAGACGTGGATACTCGCAGCGGAGGAGTCTGGATTTGATATTCGAAGCATGCTGTCCTTGTGTTTTAGTTGAATTTGGGAAAGTCAGAATGGCACACTCACAACGGTCACTACAGAAATAGTGTGTGATAGTTAAAAGGTTCTGTAATCATGGATAATAGGGCCAGGGGATGTATATATGTGTATGTGTGTATGAACATACACACATACACACATATATAACCTGTTTCTCTCCACTTGTTTTTGATGGCAATTGGCAGCTTAAGCATGGAAATCTGGTCTTTGGTAATCGTATGCAGTTAGGTTTTTCTGTTTTTGGAGAACATACAGGGGAAGAGGGCAGGAGTGGGTTTCTTAAGGCTGGGGTCCTTCCTAATCAGCAGGTCTGTGGGCTCAGTGTACTTCAGTGGTCAAGGAAACAACGAGCCCTCGCTCCGAGGTTTAAGTCGCCTAATCTGTCGGGATAAACTGGGGATATTACAAAGCAAGAGCTATTCTAACACACACATGCACGCACGCACACACACACACACACACACACACACACTCACACTGCAGGGATCTGAATCAGCGAGTCGTGCAAACGTGGGGGTAGGTTGGTCCTCTCGACTGGTGGTGTAAAGTTAAGTCAGGTTGGAAAGAGACAAGGCCACTAAGGCTTCACACACACTTGATCTGACAGGTTGTTAGCTGTTTTGTATTTATTTTTGTTTTATTTGTGGCACCGCAGAACAAGTCTAGGTGGTTTCTGCTGAATCTTTGATGATATAGGCCTGCATGTAAAGAAAACTCTTCTTATGCAGTTGAATGTGAAATAGTTTCAAATCCTCTTAAGTACCCTTCGAGTGCACAATCAACTTGCTTTGCTGCTCATAGACGCCAGAAGCCTAAGATGCACTGGACTAACAGTGTAAAAAAAAACAAAGGACTGTGTTGAAGACCAAACCAGCGAGGGCACCAATAACAGAAATGGGAATCAAAGATCTCTCCCTTGTTGCTTGGCAGTGTATAACGCACAGAGCTGAATTACAAAAAACACTCAAGACAGAGGAGAGGAGGAACTCATTTCCTCTTTGCCTCTGTCTGTTTCACACAAAAATATACTGTAATAAAAATATAATCTATTATATTAAAAAAAGAAAAAGGCCTTAACTACAGGGAGAAACACTGAGACAGGACGGCTGCGCTAGAAAAACACTTTTCACAGGAGTGCATCTATTTTTTGAATCGTTGCTCCTCGCTAATCTCTGACTGTAATATTTCCGAGCCTTCCCCCGATCGTTGCTGAATTTGATAAATTTCCTCAAACGTCGCTGTCCCTCTTCCTGGTTTGCAGAATAAGGCTGAATCATCTCTTTTTTTGTGTGTGTGCTCTTCGTGTGGAGAGGTTTTAGCTGCATGAGGATCTCCTTTGGCCAGGCTACTGAACAGCCAGACAGCGCCATCAAAAACAAGGTTGTTGTGCATTTTAAACAGATTCCCATGCCGCAGTCAGCCACTCCCCAGGAGTGTTTGGGTGTGTTTGACTTGGAGTATTCTACAGTAACCAAACGAGGTGCCTGGAGACTAAGGCTTTCAGGTAACGGGCCAGACAAAATGTAGGAATGAATCAATTTATGCCCTGTTTTATTACCAAGCTTTAGAAGCCCGTATCCACAGTTTGGCATTAACAAAATCTCTGTCGTGTTTTGAACGTAATGCTATTTAAAAAAAAAAGAGAAAAGAATTTGTACAGATTTAAATGTCCAAACCTGTTGATCCCAAACTGGCCTTACAGCTTTTAACTATAACTTGTGGTTTTTATATGATCGATGCTTTCGTTACAAGTTACATCGCGTGTATTGTTTGAAAGATACGTACACTTACATGTGCTAAGGTCAAACCATTTGCACTACACCGCAATGAAGGAATGTTTTCGAAATAAGACACTAAGTAATATTTAAATAAAAAAGAAACATCTACAGACATTGGTCCAACTGTACTATGGCAGTATAGAAATTATTAGAGAAAATCGAGGTGTTAGAGCATGCTGAGAGATGGAAGAGGACAGTAGAGACCTGACAGATAGGTGTAAGTAGAAAAGAGGGTGGCTGAAAGAGAAATGAGTTGTAACTGGAAATGATCATTACAAGGGTTTAGTTTAGCAGTTCATGCATTTGTACTTTTGATCAACAAGTGTTAATTCTCTCAAAAAGCCAGGAAGAAACTGAAACTTCATAAAATCAAGTTAGAGAAATCTGAAGCAGCCGTAAGCGCATTTTCAAGGGCAGTTCTGTCAACGCAGGAGCTCAAATTTTTGTAACTTGATACTTATTCCATTTTAGATCTCTGGCTTGTTTTGGACACAGTCAACACAGATGGAATAAACTGGTATTTCATTTGTTAAACCAACTCCACTATGAAAAATTACACCAAAAAGAGAGAATAAGCAGTGGACAGACCAATGATGATTACATGCAAGATACACACTTTGATTAATAGGCAGTATTTAACGCTGAAGCATACATCAACTTAATACAAAAATTAAAAAATACAAAAATGCACACACACGCACACACACACGCACACACCTACAAAACAGTATATCAGAATAGAATTCTACAAAGAACTATATATCAGTTATGTAGCAATTATCGCCAATTGTTGTTTCCATTTCTGTTGTTGCATCATCACAAGTGTTTGGTTCTTAGTATGGCAGGTTAGAAAAGCCAAGAATACCCAGAAAGGAGAAAGAGCCACATATTCACAGGACAAATATAGACAGGGGTCCAGAGGCGAGGTGGTGGAAGTGGGGGAGCTGTGGGGCCCTGAAGGGTTTAGGAGTGTTATATCAAGGCTAATCGGGGAGAAATCAAGAATAAATTACTTTCTCATGGTTAATTTTGGAATCGATTTAAGGGTTTTCTTCTGCAGCAAGGAAGTTGCGGTTTAGACTGGGGTAGGAGCATCTCTTCTTAGGAGCTGAAGTACACTGTGGAGCCAAAAAGGACAAAAAGGTCAAATAGGATTCATATTTAAAAGAATGCTTCAGCACTTTTTATTTGATCTAATTCTGTTCTTAATTAACTTGTTTTTACATTTATGGCCTTATATTCATTCCACTGAGATAACAATGAGGCATGTTTGTGCACCCAAATTCTTACCAATAATGATGATGAGGACAATCACACATATCACGCCCAGGATGATCATCATCTGTAGTCAGTGGATATTAAAAAAAGTTCATTATTACAAAGGCTCAGATTCATTTCACAGGTCTTAAAAGCACATGTAAATAAGTCATCTTCCCATGTCTGTATTTATATTCATGCTCACAGATCAAAGTTTTCTCAACTGAAATCTAATCCTCACCTACTGTAAATCAACCAGGAAAGAAACAAAGGGTGTGAAAGCCATGGTTGCATTCTGCAATCTCATTATATAATAACTCATATTATATGTTAGATTTCAACCATTAACACTGTAACATTTACGTTTCAACAGTCATGATCAGCCAGACAGTGCAGAAAACTTCTATATACAGAAATTTAATAAGTCAGAATGCAGGTCCTCACCTTGGCATTCTTCCACCAGTATTTATTCTTCAGTTTGGCAGCGCTAGTTTCAAACTGAGACGCTCCAGCCTGCAGGGCGTCGGCCCTGTCGTCCAGTTCGGATAGCTTCTGATCACGCTCCAGAACCTTATCCACATTTACACGCATGATGTCCACCACCTGGGAAAGACACAGAGTAGAACTTATCATAATAATATCAGGTCTGTGGTCCAGTAACATGGTTCCATCTAATGCGTGGGTATAACCCTTGTGTGTCATGCATGACAATCATCCCTTGTTTACATTGTGTCTATACTCTGTGGGGAATTTTGCTAGGGATGAAAGTCCTGGTCACATGACACATGGCTTTAACAAATGTCGCAAAACATTTAGGTAGTCACCTCATCCACTTGTGCCTGTGTCTGCTGCAGACGGCGATTGCTGGTGAGGTTGGGAGGTTGAGTCGCTCCCTCTCCTGCGGGGGCTCCAGCAGCTGGGGCGGACCTAATCATAACAAAATACAAACATTTAGCTCTTATATAGAGCAAAGCCCCTGCAACCCCACCAAGAAAAACAATAAAAATCCAGGAAACATAGAAGGCAACAACCCTACGACCTTAATGACTCAACACAAATATATCAAACACGCCACTGGAGTTGTATTCTGAGAATTACTGTATTGTGCTTACAAAGAAGACAGCAGGTGGAACTAAATGTATTTATATAAAAATATTATATCAACACCATGCCCTTGTGTCAGCAAAACTACAATAAGGCTGGCATGTGCCAGATTTTACAGGTACTGATGTTTGACTTGTTTAATACCTTGGGAGTAATCAACAGATGAAACATAAAAAAATATATATACATTTTTTATTAAAAAAAAAACCAGTCACAGACTTCTGGTGTGTGTTCTGTCACTATAAGCACATTGAATCATTTCACTCAGCCCCTATAGCATGTACACACACACAAACACACACACAGACACACATACACACACAGACACACACACACAAACACAACACACACTCACACAGTGTGAGTTAGTTTGGCGGGTAAGCAGTGAAGATGCATCTTGTGCCAGCAGGTTTTGGAGGGATTTGGTTTTAAAATCTAGACTCTGTGTTTCTAGATTGATGGTCAACAGGTTTTAACAAAAGAAATGTAATTTGAAATGAGGAGAAGGGGCCGTTTTTCATTGTATTCATCTATTACGTATTATACTATGTGGAAGAGCTTAATGAAACTTGAAAGTGGCGTAGCAGTTGATACATAAATGGGCAGATCCATGAATTTTCTCTTGCTTTCTTTATAAGAAACCTGCGGGCAGCCATTGTGATTAACATGTCAGGAATGTTGGGACTTGATAGAAATATGAGATTTAATGTGAGCTTACTAGTGGCTAAATTTTACCCATCAAAGTGTGAAACACAACTGTTTTTTAATGAAGTACAGTGCAGCTCTATCACTTTGTAAATAGTGATAGAGCTGCACCGAAAGGACGGAGAAGTGTTTTACTTTATAACCAAAATGACTAAGAACATTTTCAGCTTCACAGAAATCCTGCTGGCTATTTAATTGGTCCTTTTTAATTTTAACTGCTGTGGCTGAGGAGTGAACCCACAGACCCCACTGTCTGAGCCCAAGTAGATTTTTAGATTATTGCTAATCAGAAAAAAAATAAAGTCTGTCACCAGAGCAGCTCAAGCTTCTCATTGCCTGTCAACCACAGAAGCTTCCAGTACTGATACTGGTAGTTTTATCATTTATCCTTGCCACCTTATAGTAAGAGCTGATTATACTATACTTACAGTCTATAATAAAAATAGATATGTAAAAATATATAACTGAATGAACTGTGCTTCAAATCAAAATCCTGATCCGTGTCAGAGTCTGGATTCCTACTGAGAATTGAACTTTGCTGGAAGGAAGAACAGAACGGAAAAGAAAAATGTCACGTAATAAAGCCGACACATCGCTTTCTCCTGGATGCTCTTGTACCAACGACGACCACAGTGAGACAAACCCTGGTTGACAAATAACATCTTTTACCACAGAAGCGCTCCTTGTCCGTGAGTTAACATGTACTTCACATCATGTGTGACATTAGTATGTGCCGCTGCTCTTTGCAGCAGGATAAACCGCAAATATTACAAAATTTAAAGAAACTGTATAGTAACTGTATAGTAACTTATCCCCTTATTTGTTGTTTCTACTTCACTTAAAGCCACATTATGTGATAGTTTTAGTCACACAACAGGAGGTACACACCATCTGTATAATGTGCAAGAAATTGAATATCAGAATCAACAAAAACTGAGCTGAAGCTAAAAAATTCTTTCTTGCTTTTAATCAATACAATAAAATAAAAGCAGAAATTAAAAATTGCCTGACCAGGCGTAGGTTGTATCACTTCTTGCTGAATCTAGCTCGGTTATAAATAAGCTACATTACATTACTACCGAGACAAAACTATGTATAAAGGTCACCTTTACACATGCGTGCACTACTAATCCTCTAACAACAACAAATCCTTTTGAATAGTTGCCCTGATGCTGTGGTGGTCCCTATCAGTTGTTAACAAGCCCTGACTCCACTTGTCAACATAAAACACTTAAGCACCTGTTTTAATATTTGAGATTAGCATGATTGACGTTCTACAGTGACACAAACTTTACCAATCAGCTTCTGTAACTGTTTCTGTTTGCTAAATTATAATTCCTCTTTGTTTTTTGTTTTTTTTAGAAATTAACAGGTGATCAGCCCTACGTGGGCACAAGCCAGTGTCGCCTGTGGGGATACAGTACAGTATGTGTACAATATGTGCATCGCTCTGCAATGGAAAAAGGGTGATACACTGTGGCAACCACTAACGGAACAAGTCGAAAGGAAGTTTTTATTGCTAAAAGGTGCAAAGTATGCAAAGACTCCATTATTAATACAGTATTATTATTACCTCTACACTGGCAACCCAACCAACCAGAAATAGTAGCTTGAGCAGTTACGACATTCCCCACTTTTTTCGTGTCCGGTAAATATCACCGAGTGTGTTTGATGGAGCGACATACAGGAAAACCAACACCAAGCAGGACAACTGCTTCTGACTGATGCCGCTCTGGTCTATAGATATTATCTGAACTACAATTCTGCATGTGACACTAACCGTGATTGTAAAGTCATGTTTATATAATGATTGTTAGATTAATGTAGTATACAGGTGCTGTCGTTGAATGGAGACACTGTCCAGTCATTTTAACAAGGATCGTGTTGAAGGAGCGATTTCACAGCACTGTCAAGCTTAAAAAAAAAAAAAAGATACATACATATACTCTTAAAGTGTAGGTAACCCTACATGTTGGGTTGGTATAGGTGTTAGATCACTCTAGTGATCGATGGATGGATGGATGGATGGATGGATGGATGGATGGATGGATGGATGGATGGATGGATGGATGGATGGATGGATGGATGGATGGATGGACAGGCAGATAGATAGATAGATAGATAGATAGATAGATAGATAGATAGATAGATAGATAGATAGATAGATAGATAGAAAGATAGAAAGAAAGAAAGAAAGAAAGAAAGAAAGAAAGAAAGAAAGAAAGAAAGAAAGAAAGAAAGAAAGAAAGAAAGAAAGAAAGAAAGAAAGAAAGAAAGAAAGAAAGAAAGAAAGAAAGAAAGAAAGAAAGAATACACAGACAGACAGATTGTACACCAAATTAAAACTGAAACTGGATGTCTGTTTAATCACAGCAGTGAACCCGTCTGACTTTCAGCACTGGACAGCTCCAAGGAAGCCCAGACCAGAAACTGCCTCATCCCAGTCTAGCCATCCCATTCAGTTTGAGTCACCTGCCTCTGGAAACACTCGATTCTTTCATTCCTGGCCGTCCACACAGACAGACACACCAGGACTACATAATGTCCTGAGAGCCATCTCGTCTCACGACGAGCATGACGGGCCTGTAAAACACACCGACAGCCTGAAAAACCAAGGGCGGGGAGCTCCCTTAAGATTCTGGAAGAACCTTTGTGAGTGTATTTTCCTGGTAAACGCTTCAAGTGCCGAGATGCAAAAAAAAAAAAAAAAACTGACGCGGATGTCACACATATCTTTCCTTGGCCTGCCTCTTACACCGTTATTTCATATGTGATTTAAAAAAAACAGAAAGGGGGTAAATAAGACACAGAAACCATTACATTTCAGAAAATTAATTTGCTGCTGTGGTCGCAAACTGACTGGAATATGGTGAGATATCTAGATGTCCGCCCTCGCACGACAATCGACGACATACAGTAGGAGGCTAGGCTATCCCCACCCCCAGCAAATATCACTTAACTAGGCCTAAGCCTACTTCACAGCTAATAATATCACCGTCTATTCACATGTCTATGGATAATGTCGAAGCTTTTTAACGTTTACATCCTGGTCATCTCTTGAATGAAGCTAACCGTCTCCTGTGGTTCAGCGGTACAATGCCAAAGAACCATTCGAGTTCGGTGGGGATAAAACTGCTTTATACATTCTTTATGTCGATGATATTAGCCTGTGGTTATAAGCACAGTTTGTGTCCTTATAAAATAAAACCAGTCCAAACTGGTTAAAAAATGCGTGAGTGCCGCGAAAAAGCACCAGACGTCTAAATAAAAGAAAAATTAGATAAATAACTATTAAAAAAACAAAAACAAAATAACCCCCCAAAACATTAGCGTAAAAAAATGAAGCTCATTACAAGTTTAATGACGGATAAACACGACACCTCTGCTCCAAGGTTAGGCCGACATGTTAGCCTCTACATTTACGGTTTGGATCACATTATCACTGGAAGAAGGGCCTGGAAATGATTCAACAACCCTAAATTTAACGGTAAATTTAACGTCATTTGATGCCTTTGAATTCAAGGCAGTCTATCCCTCTCAGTCACGAGGACAAATGTAATATTAAACCATGACATAAAAATGATTTAAAAACACTGTCACACTTACATGTTCTCGATAGTGTCGGTCGGATGGCTGTGCGGAAATCCGGAGTTGAGACGTGAGCGCGTGCTAAGAGGCTCGCGGGATGGATGCGGATCTCTCTGCTCCTCTCTTCCCTCTGGAAGCCTTCCTTCGGTTGTGGCGTTTCCCCTGCCTGTGTAGCCTAGAAGGAGATTTGTCTCGTTCCTTGCCGCTGAGATGTGTTACCCCGTCTAATTTCTATGGCGATGCGGCACCTGTGGGCAATTAATTACTAGCGCCTCGCGCCGTCGGAGTCCGTGCGGTAATGAAGGTGTAATAAACAGCCTGGATTAGCTGGACAAAGATGGCTCGGTGACGTCAATCGCGGTGAGTTTCATGTTGAAAATGGGCGGCCTGAGACTCCAAAAAACGCGGTTTTAACACGCTGGACAGCCTTGTTTTGTTTGTCCATGTTAGTGTTGACACTTTACGTGTGTGTCATTCACAGGTATGTCAATGTCGTGACCATGCATGCCTTTAGAATTTGATTAAAAGAGCTTATTTTGATTGAAAGCCTCTGTGTCAACAAAATGGCGTTCCTCTGAAGGGGGTGTGGCGAGCTGAGCAGCGGCTGATTATCGTTCATAGTAAATATGGATGGAACGTGAAGAAGAGTAAAATCAATTGTGACAATATATTAATAAGTGGATAAAATAGCTGTAGGAGGAATAATGCATATGTGTAGAAACAAACTGATCATTTTGAGATAAATTCCAATTCATTATTAGACAGACTTTTATTAATCACTTCTATATTTTTAAGATATAATGATATTTCTGTTAAAGTGAACCCAAATCAGTGGAGAATCAATGTAATTATCCTATTATGTCTCGGTAGTTTTTACGTGAAAAGGTGCACCATGTGTGTCACAGGAATAACGTAAGTATACATGAGCTGTTAAGTTTTCCAAATATATTATTGCAATGGATATCATTAAAAATACTGCATTACAATCGCACCGAGAGGTAGATGTAATTATGTATATGTATTCTGCTTTCTATATATCAAAGTGTCAAAGTCTGTGCTGGTACCTAATATTAGAGGAGTCAGGATTGCTCAAATCACTTATACACTCAGTTAGGCTTTATTATGAATGAATGTGACCTCTGTATGTACTTAAAACTGTCGTTTGGACACTAAAGGTATAAATCTTTCAAATAGTCTGTGGGTACCATGTTTTGGCAGGAGGCACATTAATTTGATGGTTTAGTCCAAGAGGTGGCGCCAGAGGACAGTCTTCACTTTTTAAAATCGACTACAAGTTGTCAGCTTCTAAAACAGTGGTTCTTAACTTGGGTTCGATCGAACCCTAGGGGTTCGGTAAGTCGGTCTCGGGTTTCGATGGAGATGGGGGTCAAGACAAAACACCCGACACGATGTGTCAGGTGTTTTTTACACGAATCACTGTGTACGTTTGACACATCGTGTCAATTCATGATGACACGCCCCCCTTAGCCATCACTGGCTGCAGGTGATCACGTGACGCTACATCGATTAGCCTACCTGTGCTACAGGGGATTATGCACACTCAGTAGTCGATGTATGCCTGTCGTGACGGTACGTCATCTGATTGCTTTCTTAATATTTTAATTCATAGTAACTGTGTCGAACAAAAAAAGGAAGTGGTCGGACGAATATGTGCAACGTGAATTTACATGTAGTGTATAACGGAACGTGATGGGAGTCAGCGTTCTGCATGATTTGCAATGTCAAGTTGAGCAACTCTAGTCTCGCACTGGCAAAAATAAAGGAACACTTCCTTAAACTGCATGGAAAACAAAAGAAACAATCTTTGCTGTGAAAATGACATGAGTTGTCAAGGTGAAGCCAAACATATCTTAACTGGTCTCTCAATAACAACAGCAGAAGTCACACTGAGTTGCAGGCAGGTCATTTCATGTGAGTTCATGCACTGTCTTGGTTTCGTTCTTTGAAAAAGGTAACATTAATGCACAATTCATTAAATACACCAGTAAAACATATACTTATGTCTTAAATTTGAAAAAAAATATTTTTTTTTATTAAAGAAGGGTTCGGTGAGCGAGCGTATGAAACCGGCAGGGTTCGGTACCTCCAACAAGGTTAAGAACCACTGTTCTAAAATGTTAAGGTACACCTGATGTGTGACAAATTGCGCCTTCAACATTCCATGAGTTTGTTTTCTACATTTGCTAATTATAGAACTTTAATGCTGCAAACCCAAACCGTCTTTAAGTATAATGGTATAGGAGAAGCACAGAGTACAAGCAGCATTCCTGCAACCTCAATATTTGGTAAAAAAAAAACAAACAAAAAAAAACTTGGTGATAAACTAATTCAAGCTTCAAAGATTTCATATGCAACTTTGTAACACAGAGCAAAATGTTTGTCACAGATTTCCTTTATACAATTTGTGTGACCCTAAGGAAACTACGTTAGGCGTCTGTGTGCAAATTTATCATCATTTTTAAGGATATGGTAAGAATTGCGGGAGCAGCCACAAAAACAAATATTCTTCTCTTACTAATCAAAGCCTTGACAGACATATCCTCCCAAACATTTTTTTCTTCTTTCCTTTAGTCTGAAATGTTGGACAGTCATGGCATATTGCTCTCATAAATGATGAAATAAATTGAAGTGTAAAAAATGAATAACCCGCAGAAGCAGAGGTGGGAAATTTATTATTTGTTTAAAAGTGCCTCTACAGTACCCATGAGGTATACAGTTTTGATGGGATGAGACACTGAAGTTGTCAATGACAGAAAGATGTTGTGTACAGGGTGTTATGATTGTACAAACCTACAGTCAAACTGTTGTAGTCCATAATGACCAGTTCCAGAACCTATGCCTCAAGACTCCCTCTAGTGACAATTAAAAGGAAGGAAAATGGATTGTAAAATTCTGTCATTTTATTAAAGTGAGGATTTCATTCACAGTTGTGGTCCTATTTTTGCATTTTCTCACAATCCAACAACAATAAATGTGTGTGACCCTCAGCCCCCTCAAACACCAGAAGCACAAATGTCAAAAACAACCAAAAGAAACATCCCTGGTGAGGTTTTCAAGTTTCTAAACAAGCCTTCCTACATATTGCTTTTTTTTTTAATGCATGTGTGCAAAAAACATTTCAGCCACAATTAGGAAAAGTAAACCCATACATTCCTGGGATGTTGTCAACTTTTTTAAAACTGATATTGCACTGCTTTTCTACAACAAAAGGTGCTACAGTGGTGCCAGACATCAGTTAGTACACCCATGACACAGGCACCCACTGCGGGGTGGAGGTGGCATATTCCATGGCCTCCTCCACGCCTTTCACGCTTTCATCCACATCATTGTTGACAAGAATCACGTCAAAGAAGTGTCTATATGTGGCCAAAATGGCGTCCGACTCTTTCTGGATCATCTGCAGGTTTTCGGTCTAGGAGAGAAGATGCAGGAGATTAGCATCTGTTTGATGGTTTAGTGTTTCTTTGTGCTCAAGCATATCCAGGTAAAGATTGCTTACCTGTGGAACTGTGTTGGTCGGAGCGATGAACACCACAAGAGGTGCAAAGTCAGCGGTACGCAAGACTTTCAAGGTCTGCGAAAAAACAATGAAAAATTTGTATGGCTGATTTATAATCAGCTGGTAAAGGGATAACATGAAGTTCATGAAGGCAAGTGTCTGAAACATTCACATGTGGTATTGTAGTTTCCTCCTTTGAATGATTATTACTTTCCAACCAAAGATGTAGATATCTGAAGTAGGACTGAAGTAAAAGTTTCTAGCATTCTGATTTGTTTCCTGAAAAACTGGACGAAGCTAACCTGTGGTTCCACATCCAGTACGGCGGTTTTGCCTTGCTCGTGGATCTTCTGGACGGTCTCAATTTTGGTGCCGAACATGTTTCCCTGGAAGCTGCCGTACTCCAGCAGCTTGTTTTCAGAGATGGACTTGGTCATGTCTTCGTGGGAGATGAAATAATACTCCTGTCCATTGGTCTCGTCCTTGCGTTGGGGTCTGGTGGTGTCTGAAGAGGTTTCAAGGCTTGGATGAGGAACAACTTGGCAAACATCCGTTCTCTTGCTGGAAAGTCTTACAAGTTTACTTACGTGGTGCAGGATAGGAGAATTTGTCAGGGTATTTAGTCAGTAATGCATTCTTTACGTGGCTCCTTCCTACACCAGGAGCACCTAAAAAAAGTCCCAAACATTAAACTTCATGTCTGAAGTTTGGACATTTAAGATACTGACTTTGAAATTTCTTGTCATTTCAAGCGGTTCTCTGATTTATTGAGAACAGGTAGATTGGTTTGATAAGAAATGACCTTAAGAGTTTAAGTAAAGATGCTTACCAATGAGCACCAGTGTTTTCCTTTTGAAAGCAGGGAGTCGAACGACTTCCTCGTAAGAAATCACATCCAGTTGGTCAAAAACTACAAAAGAACAGATTTAGTTAGAGGCTAAAAGCACGATGGGAAATTATCGTGTTGAAATGATTCCAGTGATGCACCCACCAGAGCTGTGTTTGGCCAGGTACTTGTCTTTGCACTTCTTTTTCTTTCCAAATGGGCTGCAGGACTGACTGCCCTCTCTGGCTTTGCTTTTACTCGCAACCCTCCTACAGGAGAAGGACGTTCAGTCAACCTGGTGATCTCAGTTCTCCCTTTAGCCACACCCCTTCGTTCGTGTGTTCCTGTGTAGAGTGGGATGTGTCCCGTCTCTTTTGCTTTTTACTTGCGTTTATCCATTCATTTCTTGGAGTGTCGGACAATAAATGTGTATTTTTTTCATGCAGTTTGATATTTTCACCTGTTCTTTTGTTCCCTCTTGTGAATGAGGTCAGAGTTGTTATTAGTTGTTAACTCACTGGCTGCCAATGACCCCTATAGAATTCAATCATTTAATTCAACGGGGACGGTCTGGCGGAGCTCGTCAGTGAAAACCAGGCTTCTAATCATGGAATTTAGCATAATGACAGCTGATCCAGTTGTGGAACAGATGATGGCGAATCAGAGCAAGATGGAAAAGTTGCGGCAGCTTACGATGCAACAAATTTTGCGTATGTCAGCGCATACCCCCGAGCGAACGCAATGTTCCTCTGAGCAAAGCATTTTGCAATCAGTCAAGAACAGAAAGAAGACATCAATAATGTCCAGAGTGTCGCAGAAAGTCCGCTGAAGGAGATCAATTACTACAAATCACTGCCACCAATGAGTTAACTACAAAATTTTTACCAGGTGACCAGCAAAACAAAGAGAAAAGTATTTAGGATTAAAAAAGAATTTGAATTGACTCATTTGTGTGGTTTATGCTGATGCAGCCCATAGCATTGTATCGACGTTTGGTTTTGTCACGTTATGTGTGATTTCATCCTGCGTTCGGGACAGAGCCGTTTACCATTCCTGGAGCTCTGGGGAGGGTATCAGTCCAGCAAAGTCAGCAGCACTACTCTCCACACGGCCTTGCCACCAGTTGGGATCCTGCTTGTTGATGATATTAATGATATCACCGGTTTGAAACTTCAGACCCGCCTCTTTGCAAGGAATAAGGTCATCTTTGGTGGGGTCATAGTCAAACTGGGCCCTCATATACATCTGTGTGAAGAGAATACAGCACATGTTTGCTTTTTAAATCACTAACGACATAGTTTCTCTGGTCTGAATAGAGACATTTTCACAAACACTTAGAAATCACACTTACCTTCTGTGCGTGTTAAAAGGGAAGTTCTAATGAAAAGGTATTACTGAGGTGACAGTATGATGTTCAACAGCTCTATTCCTATTATATATTTGAGCATTTTTCTCCCAAAGGCATACGTTTTAATTCAATTCCACAGCTGATCTATAGAAAGTTAAAGTAAACTGCAGCTAAATTTCAACCTAAATTTTGTTTGTCTCCAGTCTAAAATTTTGTTCAGTTAACAAACAATTGGTAAACTATACAATCTTACTTTTGAGTGCAATGAGTTTATGCACAACCCTTCAACCAAACTGTCAAAGATCACCGCAGGGAGATATGACCCGTGGAGGTAATTATCACTATTGTAAGCAGACGTCACAATTTAATAACAGCAAAATAAATGTAGAGATTTTAGAGTTACCAACAGTTAAACTGTGAAGGTCTGGGACAGCTACAGTTATGTTCTCCTAGCATTAAAACATCAGTTGAAGATTAACCAGAAGCTGTTACAATCTGCCATCATTGACCACAGCACAGCATGACGTTTTATGCATTGATAAACTGAATGGAGATCAGGGGAATACAGATAGTTGTAGTCAAACACATACAGTATAAGTGGTTAAATCGATTGAAGTTGACAAGCTGCAAGCCTGACCATTGTGAAGTGATGAGATCAACAGATGGCAGAAGGAAACACTACTAAAGTGTTTCCTGTGAACCTAGAAAAAACTAAATGTTCTACAAACTTAAACTGATTTTATAGTTACCTGCATTGTTCACTAATAGAAGATTCACCTAATGATGAGCAAATTGTTTAAAAGTTGAAAAGGAAATGCAATCTGGTGTTTTTAGATCACACTTGAACTAAACAAAGGATCAGAAAAGAAATGCAAATACACTCTGTTTACTCATGCAAATCAAGTCAGCTAACAGGCTGCGTCTTATTACCTCACAGGCTTTGGTTCGACTCTGCGGGTTGGGAATGATCTTCAGGGTCACCACTCCGTTGGTTTCTTTCTGTATGCAGAAATGACTCAGTTTGACTTGCATGAGCAAAGGCAATGATCACACAGGAACAGTCAACTAACCAAAGTTTTAGTTTGAGCATCAACTTACCAAGATCTTCTGTAGCTGATCGACAGTTTGGTTTGTAACACTTTTCCCATTAATTTCTGCTATTTCATCCCCTTCATGTAAAGACCCTGGAGACAGGGAGGGACAGTTGAATAATTTAATTGGCACTGCAGAGTTTGTTTAGGAGTCAGCGACTGATTACCTTGTCTGTGGATCATGCCACCATGTAAAATTCTGGCCACGGTGCACCTCTGCTTGTCGTTCAGCTTCAGAGTGACCCCCTACGAACAATAACCACAATCAGCGGGGAGGACTCCAACACAATGAACGTAAGACGTGAGCGAATATGAGTGAGTGTAGGCAGATGTTTGTACCATTGGCTCCGAGGGATTCTTTTCAAAAGCTACTTCTTTCATCCTCGTCAGCTGTGCTCCATTCATGTGTCCAGCACTGCCATTGGTGTAGACCTCGGCACCCTTGTTCTCATAGGTTTGCATAGTTTCCTGTTAAAAAAAAAACACATATTTATTATCATATTTATTGTTTTGTATCACCAAAAAAATTTGACTTTCAAAACCTTCTTCTATGGCCTTGGTTGAACTCTCTGTTGTAAGGATTTGTCGGATCAGATCACAGGTATTTCCAATATGTTCAGTGAAAGCTCTTTGCTAACGTGTGCTAACAGCTACGTTTCATTTGAAGTTTCAACATATGTTCGAGGTTGAAAATTAACCCAGCATCATAATACCTCATTAACCACATCCAGTGATCTGGTCCATGTGGTCATGGATACCACCAGCTTCACCAGGTGACCCCCGTCAAGAAATAGCATTACCGAAGGGAAGATAATTCCTCTTAGATAATAGGACAGACTATAGTATTTATACTGTGCTCTGAAACTTAAATGAAGCCAAAGCAGAGTCCAGCAACAGAAGGAAACTCTCCAGATGGAAACTCTCTCTGGATGAAAAAGAAGACAAAGGCCCCCTGATGAAGCAATGCTATCGCTGGGGAGTAAGATTACAAGTTAGAAAGCACAAGATAAACCACCCTTTATTATTTCCCTCAATGGTAATTTAGCATTAGTTCATAGCACTGATGTGTAACTCGTGACAACAAATCCACAATATCAAAAAGTATGTAAAAGGCCTCTAGAATAGAATCAGAGAAATAACTGCCTACATCAACGCAAACTCCGCAAATCAAAGTGACACATCAGCACTGCTTCAGCATAAAAATATTTTATCTATCTTCCAGCATCAGCACTACAATAAACCAATAAATGTCATTATCGCCCTCCTCCTCAGCAATACGCTCAGCCCTGCAACTCCGCAGAACAGCAGCTTGTTGTGCGACACAGATATACAGGTATGTTACTGATAAGTGTTCAGATTATTTCTGATTTATGCCTCATTCAATCAATAACAATGTTAAAATTATCGTGTGTTCATCGCCTCAGAAACTAAGTTAAAAATAACCAAGTGCACAACACTTGAAAGTCACCAAGTTGTTTTGCTGGAAGATGATATTTGTTTACCATCTTTGAGCTTCAGCATGTGGAGGGTGGTGAACAGATTAAATTACATCCTCTGAAGAAAGGAATGTGTGTTGCAGCTATAATTCAGCCAATATTTGATCATATTGAAACATCACAAACTGATCTAGAGCGTCAAAACACCAGGTTCATATTGTGAAACGACATACAATAACTGTCTTCCAGTATCAATGAACTTAATGGATGTGTTCAAGCACCAGTGATTTCATCAGCTGGACATTTGACAATATTACATGGGTTCATTATCACTTTAAAAGCAAGATCAGGAAAAGGTTGGTGTTTTATTTTTTAATAGTCTTTTATTCCCTCTCAGGTGTGCAGGAAAGACAAGCAGAGGTTAAAACCTGATAATCTGCTTCTGAAACAGTTGGAGCAAGCTGATGAATATAATCAGACCACTCATTCACCAATAGATGAGTTGAATCTTATCACTAAATGTTAAAACATTTGATTGGATTTAAACAAAAAGGTATTCTGACTAAGCATGTCTCTTCATCACGTCTTATCATTCATCCCGAAAGACCACAAAGCTATTCACCTGTGATTAGAAGGTAGTCATCCAGATTGTTACAACATAAAGCAATCATTGTTAACATCATTACATGTGCTAATGACTGGAATTTGAATGCTGACGATACAGATTGTCATCCGTGGGTGTGGATAAGTAAGAAAATAAGATTTCTAATCTCATTTGACCGCTAGAAAAAGATTAAACAGTGTGATGAGCAGATGAGATAATACTCATCTTTACCTACTGTTACCACTGATTTTTTTGCACCATGACCCCATATGATTGATTACATCGCAGTTCAATCCATCTCCCTCCAATCTGCTCTTTCTCCTGAGATTATTTATCTATGAGACACACAATTTTAGTGATTAATCTGTTCAACCTATAGGATTTAGGGTGGACCTTATGCATACAGGCTCCCTAGATGAAATTAAGAAATGGAGATGGTAATCAGAAAAACACATAAAAGTGAATAACTACTTTGAATACAGACCGGAACAATAAACACAGATTACAATCTCTCATAACTCACTTTGAACAATCCAATAGTGACAAAAAATCCCAAGGTCAACAGTTATATACTGCATTTCCAAGACAAAGTGCAGTATCTGCACAAATACCAAACTGAGAAAAAAATAGCTTTTATTTTTCTTTTTCCAGCTGTAATCATGGGAAAACATGAATAAGATCCACATTTACCAGGGCAAAAAAAGTTAATTTAGCAAAAACTGCAGATACTGCATTTTAACCTTTGTAGGGCTGTTAAGTTCAGGCCAGTGCAGAGGAGGTATTTGTCTCAGGAGAGGAACAACCCTCAGCGACAGAGCTTAACAAACCAAGACACTTTACTTAAATGCCTGCCAGAAGGCATTTTAAACACTACCACAATAGGAGCAACATTACACAGCAGTCTGGAGACCCCATCACCTCACTAATCATCGAAGAGAACAAATGCACACTGATAAACGTGTAGCTACTAAACAGCAAAACTGCTGATGTCAGACAAGGACTTTCCTCCCTCAAAGATTTCCTTGGCCTCAGCAGCTCAGTGCTGACTGTTCAGTTTCAGTGGAGAAGTTCAGTACAAACAGTTCCTCCAATGTACAAAGGTGGCCAAACTGAGGCCCGTGAAGTTGAAATCATTCTAATGACTTAGTGGTTGCTGCTGGGCTTTAAGGCAAAATAAACATCTGATTTTTATTTAACCATCCTGTTACATTAAAATGTAATAAACAACTTCCCACGGTCTTAAGCTGCTGTAGGCACTGGAACCTCAACAACAACAACAGTGGCTGTATGTGACATTACGCAACACTTCTGAACATGAGGATGACGTCAATGTTTTATTTTTCCAATTTTAAATGGCTTTTTTTGCTGATGCTGGGCCTTTCCTGCTACCACCTCATTACATGAGAATTATGGGATTCATAGCTACCTTCACATTAGCACACCATTTGTTTCATAATTACACCTATAGAAAGATACATATTCCACTATTTGATAATAGATCTATTAGTGGCTCTGGTTGAAATGCAGAAATGAAATCGCTGACGTCATGTCCACAGCTTACAGCTGACTGAGCATTAATCAGGAATGCAGTGGTTACCATTAATTTAAAAATGACCAGAAACCCGAACGTATAGCTCTTTTTTTAATAGATCAATACGTTGCAGTAAGTTGGAAACGCAAACGACGCTACATTTAAACATGTAGTAGAGGAACAGTCACGTGCTTCATCTCTGCTTACCGGAAGAGAAAATTCAACGTTACACCAAATTGTGGAGGCAATAACAAGGAAAAAACGACAACCTACCTTGTCAGACTTTGGTTTGTTTTGAAGGAGCTGTTCCAGGTAGAGATCGGAGAGGGCTGTCCGGACGCTGTTCACAGACTCGAGGTTGACGGCTGGTTCGTTTTTATTGGACTTTAACGTCATCCTTCCAGCTAGCTAGAGAAAACTAACCCTGTGAACCCGACGTGCCCTCGCTCAAAGTCCGTAAGTGCTTGAGAAAGAAGAGAAGAAATAGCCGATAAGGAAACCTGACCGGTTGATAAGTGTGTCTGAAATGAAGGTCCAAGGTTTCGATAATAAACAGCGGCTGAGGGATATGAGGTATCTGCAGCGGGGACACCGCTGACGAAGCTAGTAAACAAGTGACTGCTGCTCAGAGGGGCCGGCTATAAATGATGCCTTCACGGACTCCCAGCACGCCCCCAAATCACAGCTTTGTTCTCACATGATACCCAAAGCCCAATAGAACTTGTAATAGGTGTGGTTATTACATCCCGCGAAGCTGTGATGTATTGTAATTGTCAGTGTTTGTGTGACGTCCGTCCACCAAATATCTTCACAACCTTTGCAGATAGAAAGATGAAAGAAAAAAACATTACTTGGGCGGCCAAGGGGATGAAAATGAGATAAATTAGGTCAAAGTCAAATTTCAACTTTTGTACTCATAGCAGATTTTTGGAAAACAGTCACGTGATACCTTACGCATATTCTATTGGCTGACGGCATCCGGAAGTCCGCTACGTTCTGGAAGTGGGTCTCGGACTTCCATGAGACACAAAGTGCTTTAAACAGTCTATCAGAGTGTGGGAAAAAGTAATACAGATTGAAGGTGGTTTAATATCAGTATGGGGAGGGGTCATAAATGTTTAAATTACTGTAAATAATAAGATAAATAGTTCTTCGCTCTATCCTCCTGACTACCAGGGAAAAAAATGTTGTCCAATCACATTGATTTTAAAATCCCCCAATCTTTGTAAGGTAATTAGAAGACTGAAAAGATTTTTTGGGGAAATTTTTTAATTTTTTTCAGATATCATCTGTCCACTGCAGTTGACATCGGAACGCCATACACATGAAATTGAACTCCCAAAGAAAATACCGAAATGTCAGTATCAGAACAAGTTTAACATCCACAGAACTGCCCATCAGCACTTTGTTTTGTTTTGCTTTGTTGTGCTTATTTGGAATGATACTTCAAGAAGCAATTGCCCTTCTTGCACTTTGTGCACATCACATGTTTTTCTCTTGCCTTGCAGCCGGATGCATGTGTTTCGTTCACCATCTCTGGAAGATGGATGGCACCATAGTGTCTCAGAGCTTCATTTGGCTGCGGTTTCCACTTTTGACGTGGGGGAGTGTAGTCATCTTTGCTGTCACTTGCGATTCCTGCTTGGCCCGAGTAATCAACTCTTCACCAAGGAGCAGTCAAGGAACTTAAGTGGTTTCTTCCCCAGAAACTGGTGGTCACTCTTGTACTGAAGCCATGAGTTGGTGATTGCCAGATCAAAATAGTGGAGAACTGCACGCACTGTCCATTTCCGAGTAAGAGAGGCCATCCTGTAGAAACTCAATATTCGGACAACAAGGTCCACGCCACCCATGTTGGTATTGTACTCAGCAATTGCCAGTGGTCTTGACACCTGGACAAACCTTTTGTCTTTCTTGGACCATCTTCTGCGTGTGTCCTGAGGTTCAATGCCATAGGCAGTGGATGCCATGACAACTGGCTTGTTGTCCACCCACTTTATGACAGTCATTTCAGGAGGGCTTCGTCTGACTACCATCTCCGATGCCCCTCTGTCGTTCTTTTTGAAGGGCTTATCCCCTATGATCTTGCACTCCTTTTGAACCCTGTTATTTGTGAGGGTTCCAGTCCTGTCAGCCCTTTTGTCATCAGGGTGTCGAGGAGGTTGACAGTTGTAAAGTACCAGTCAAAAAACAGGTGGGTTCCTTGGGGAACAGATTCTGCCAAATGAAGAACAGCTTGTTCTCCAATTCCCTTTCCTCCTGTATCTGCGAAGGTAATCTTGCCTTGGTAGACCACAAAGTCTAAGACTAAACCAGTTGGTGCGGCCAAGACAAACACCTTCAATACAGTTGGGTATGGCTTGCCTGGTAGATACTGGCGCACTGGGCAGTAAATGGGACCATTTGCTCGTCAATGCACAATTTTCCTGTTCTAGGCAGACTTAGACATCCTTGCCTTACTTTGGTCAAGAGGGGCCTGATTCTCCACAAGAGATCACTTCCTTTTTCATCATCTGAAACATCAAGGTCATTGATGATCTTGATGGAATTTCTTAGCTTGTAAAACCGATTTCTGGTCATGGATTCTGCCACAAAATGGAGGAAATAACTACAAATGTCCACTACAGAGGACACTACTTAGAAACTTTAATACTATGCTAAAATACAGTTAAACTACATCATACTATGTTTTATTGTGTTTTTAAGAGACTTAGCTAAAAAAATACCAACAGCATTTCAAGTCAAAATTTGCTTAATAAAGAGTTTTATGCACTTACTTTTCTTCTTCCCATAAAACGTGCTGGCACTGATGGCTGCCATTTTCCTTGTTGAAAAAAAGAAAGTTCTGAAAACCCCACCCCTTCACATTTGGTATCAGTAGTATGCAGTGGGTGGGAGATATTCAGGTTTAGAAATGTCCTCTACAGGGGACAGATTTGCATTGCTGGTAGTCAGGAGGCTATCACGGAATTCGTTGATCGCCTGTGGTTCCTGGAACGCATTAACCACAAGGAATGACGGTGCACTGTATACCTTTTTAGGTACACATCTCTGAAACCTGATGAGATGTAATCACAAAACAAAGAGCAACATTTTCAGGAAGCCAGAGACACAAAAATGTGTATGTCAGGGTAAAATGTTGAATTCAGGGGCGTTGCGGGATGTTGCAGTCTCTCACTGCCTTGTTTATCTGTCTGTTTCACAAAGTTGCGGACACACATTATGTTTAGTTTTTACAATTTAGCGTATTTACATCGAGATTTAAAAGTTTTAATCAAAAGAGGCTGTTAATTGCTGCATCTAGCTAAACTTTCCGCTCATCTTTTTTTTTTTTTTTTTAGTTCTACCAAACATTTGTGTTGATATTTTCTTGCTATGTGCATTTGTTTACAGATGAAAGTGTTGTTGATCATGGTGTCCTCAGCTTTTATGTGAAGCTGCTGCACAGGGTTGCAGCGGCTTCTGGAGCTCTCACTGTAATGCCCATTTTTAGCGCTTTTAGGAAAAATCTGAACAGCAGCTTGGCAACAAATGTGAAGTACAGCCCAGCCGAACTGTACTCCATCAGAAACAACTGAAACAACCCTTGGCAGACTGGGAATACTCAGAATGCAGGAGCAGCGTGGGGGGGGCCCGAGGACGGAGCGGCAAGAGGAAGCGATGTGCCTGGAGGCAAAAGAGAGGAAAGAAGGCTGGCTGGCTAACTCAACTGAAATCCAGTAGACCACTGATCCCCTCACTCTTCTTGGCCAATGTCCATTCTTTGGACAACAAAATGGACATGCTACGCCTCCGGCTGAGGGTCTGGGAGGAGATGAGGAGCTGCTGTATGATTTGCCTGACAGAGACTTGGCTAAACAACAGCATGCTGGACTCTGCTTTCCAGATCAATGGATTACAACTGTTCTGCGCAGACCGGGACCATCAATCTGGGAAAAACACGTGGGGGAGAACTGTGTGCATACATGAACAGAGGTTGGAGCACAAATAGTGAGCTGGTTAAGAGCTACTGCTCTGAGGTGGTAGAATATGTGACTGTTAAATGCCGGCCGCATTATCTGCCTCTTGAGTTCACGGCGGTGTTCGTCACCATTGTTTACATCCCGCCAGGTGCTAATGCTAACGCTCCTGGAAACGAAGCTTTACATGAGCTGCACAACACCATCAGCTCACTGCAGACCAGGCACCCAGAGGCATTTTACGTTAGAAGGGGACTTAAACCACGTAAACTGACAGACATACTGCCCAGCTTTCACCAGCACGTCACCATACCCACACGTGGGGACAACGCTCTGGACTGTGTATACACCAACCTACGCGGTGCATGCAGGGCCCTCCCCCGACCACACATTGGCTTCTCAGACCACAGCTCCATCCTGCTGGCCCCAGCATATCGCCCCCGGGTGAAACAACTCAGACCCATGAGGAAGACTGTCACTGTGTGGCCCCAGAACGCAGCCCCGGTGCTCCAGGACTGTTTCCAGGGGGGGATGGGGGACCTGGAGGAATACACTTCCTCTGTCCTCGGGTTCATCTCCAAGTGTGCGGACGATGTTACTAACACCAGAACAATCACTGTCTACCCGAACCAGAAGCCCTGGCTGAATGCAGAGGTGAGAGCTCTGCTGAAGGCCAGGGATGCTGCGTTCAGGGCAGGGGAGGCAGGGGCACTAAGGGCAGCGAGGAGGGCTTTGGATAAGGGCATAAAGGAGGCCAAATCCACCTATGCTCAAAAGATCCAGGGTCACCTGACCTCAGGGGACCCACGGAGCATTTGAAGGGCATCAAGTGCATCACTAACTTTAACAGCAGGAATGCACAGGGCCCAACACACCCCTCCCTAGCAGATGCCCTCAATAAGTTTTATGCCCGCTTTGAGGACCCCAACACCCCCCCCCCCAGCACCAAACTACCACCACACCCCTATGAAATGCCCCTCAGTGTGACCACAGAGGATGTGAGGAGGACCCTAAAAGGATTAAACCTCGCAAGGCTGCAGGCCCCGATGGCATCCCAGGGAGAGTACTGAAGGACTGTTCCCACCAGCAGACATCTTTAACACCTCACTGCAGCTAGCAACAGTCCCCAGCTGCCTGAAGTCTGCCACCATCTTGCCGGTCCCCAAAGGCCACTCGGTGAAGGACCTGAATGACTATCGGCCGGTCGCCCTCACCCCGATAGTTATGAAGTGCTTTGAGAAGCTGGTCATGGCACACATCAAGGACTCCATTGACATAATGGTGGACCCCCACCAATATGCCTCTGTGGTCCACACTTCCCTCACCCATCTGGAGAGCAGGGACTCATACATCCGCCTGCTCTTCCTGGACTTCACCTCTGCATTTAACACCATCATCCCACAGACCTGGGTGGAGAAACTGTCAGAGCTGGGACTGTCTGTCAACACAGGGAACTGGGTCCTGGACTTCTTGGCAGACAGATCACAGACTGTCAGGATAAACAACACGGTCTCCTCCCCCATCACCCTCAGCACCGGCTCCCCACAGGGCTGCGTGCTCAGCCCCCTCCTGTTCACCCTACTGACATACTTTGACTGCTCGGCGAAATACCCGAGCTGTCAAATGGTAAAGTTTGCAGACGACACAGTAGTGGTGGGACGCATCCAGAACAACAATGAGTCCAAATACAGAGAGGAGGTGGAGCACCTGGTGCACTGGTGCAAACGTAACAACCTCTACGTCAACGTGGGGAAGACCAAGGAGATGGTGGTGGACTTCAGGAGGAAAAGACACTCCCCTCCCCCCCTGCACATCGGAGGAGCAGCTGTGGAGGTGGTCTCCATCTACAGATATTTAGGGGTTCATGTCACTGAGGACCTCACCTGGAGCTGTAACACCTCCTACCTGCTCAGGAAGGCCGACCAGCGGCTCTACTTCCTCAGGAAGCTGAGGCATGCTGGACTGGGGAGTCCCGTCCTGAAGGCCTTCTACAGAGGGCCGGTGGGGAGCATCCTTTTTTTTTTGTCTTGTCTGCATGTATTCTCATAGTTTAACCCCATAAAAGGGGGTTAACCTTTTATGAGATCAATGCTTATTTTAGTCTTGCAGCAAAATCTTTTATATATTTTAATGCGTGCATGTGACCGTCACCAATCCTCTCTGGTAACTAAATTGTCAGTCTTTATTAGAATTTCCTATTGTGAGCCAGAGAGGGGGGTGCTGCACCTCTGTGAGTTAAGGGGGAAGGAAAAAGGAGACAGGGAGAGAGAACATAAACAAGGTAGTGGATAGACAGGCAGTGCTGTTGGAGTGAAAAAGGTTTAGGCTGTTTTATTCTATCTTAGAACTGATATCTCAATACCAATGTTACAAAACATCAGATTAGTGGAGGTCCTGATAGTATAGAACAGGCCACCAGAGAAAACAAGTGTAGGAGGAAGATAGAGGGCATAAGATTGTGATGACTGAAGTGAGACTCATCACGTTCTGACGGGACCCAATGGTTCTCAATAATTGGACTCGACAGGAGCTGGTAAGCCCTGAACCAACATGCATGTGTGATGAAACCAACACCCAGATAGGCTACCAGAACTCAACAGGGCGATGCCAACCGAGCACTCCCAACCCCGGCAGCCAGGAGCATCAAGAAGCCATCACCTAAAGAGCCACCGGGGATACCGAGAACCACGTAGACCCGGGGACCCAGAGGAGGCAGCGGCCGCCACCGCCAGGGCGCACGGGCCAGGCCCAAGGGGCACGAGGCTACCCTCCCTGTTATTATGCTTCCTTGATCCCTGACGAGGAAGCCCTCTCCCAACCCTGTGTTCCTGTGCTACCTAGTGTGGGATGTGGTGCATTAAAAATTTGAAGGGGAAGCCAAGCGCTGTCCAGACTACTCCAATCATCGCAGGGCCCCCTCCAAAGTGTGTGTGTGTGTGTATGTTGCATTAAAATTGGAGGATGGGGGGAGACAAGTGAGGCGTATATGGCGAGGATACAGCGCCCTAGAGCACTGCAATCCGCCCCACAACCATGCCCACTGCCCTCACCCCCATCCATTCCCAAAGCCCTAACTGTGCCCTGCATGTGCCTAAAAGTTATCATGTCTAGTGCAGTGTGAGATATGTGAAGTGAACATTAGGAGGCAATCTGGTGTGGGCTCGGCCCACATGAACAGGGCCATGAGGAGGACCAGGATCACAGCCGGTCAACCACCCCGAGCCCACAACACGGCCCGGCCAAGACCACCAGGGCGCCGGCAAGGCCACAGGCGCCTGGCGTCCCCAAAAGCTACCGATGACCTACTGGCAACCGGCCCAGGCCACCAACCCGCCCCGCAACAGTAACAACCCAGAGACACTCCACCATGGCACCACAGAGGGGAATGAAGGCGATGCATGCACCGCCCCGCCAGGCACGGCCGCCGGATCACAGAGGGCCAGTCCCGCAGGACCGAGGCCAGCGAGTAGCCCAAAGCCACCACACCGTCCAGGGGAGGCAGCCGCCGAACAGCCAAGCGGCTGAATAGAATTTACCAATGGCAGAATCTAATGATTGGAACCACTTTGATGTCGGTTTAAATGGGATCATCGAAAAAAGGTAGTTAATTTGAGGTAATATTTTCATTTTAACAGTAGCTATTCTTCCCATAAGAGATATGGGGAGGTTGTTCCAATGTCTTAGATCACCAGAAACTTTTTCTAAAAGTGGGGTGAAGTTCAAGTGGACTAGATCAGAGAGTTTATTAGAAATATTTAAACCCAGATATCGAATATTACCCACGGGAAAAGAATAAAGTGATTGTTGGACTGCAGGATTCCACGAGTTCTCTGTTAATGGAAGTATGGTTGACTTTGACCAGTTAATGGAATAATCTGAAAGACCAGAGAAGGTTGTAATTAGTGCACATACTTCCTTCACTGATTTTGGATTTTCTAGATAAAGTAAAATGTCATCCGCATATAAGTTAATTTTGTGTTCCGACACCTGAGAGCAGATACCTTTAATATTCAGGTTTTGACGTATTGCTACTGCCAGCGGTTCAATGAATATTGCTAACAATAGGGGAGATAGAGGGCATCCCTGTCTGGTTCCTCTTTCTAAAGTGAAATTTGGTGAAATTATCCCATTAGTGGTAACTGTGGCCTTAGGTGAGTTATATAAGGTTGATACCCACCGGATAAACGATTCACCAAAGCCAAATTTATGAAGCAATGTGAAAAGAAAAGTCTAATTAACTTTGTCAAAGGCTTTTTCTGCGTCAAGCGATATAACAATTGCTTTCCTGTTGTTGCGCTGTGTCAAGCTAATCAGATTGAGTAGTCTTCTAACATTGTTGGTAGCGTGTCGACCCTTAATAAATCCTGTTTGATAACTGTGAATTATTGATGGAATAATTTTCTCCAATCTGGAGGCAAGTGCTTTAGATATTATTTTAATGTCTGTGTTGATTAATGAAAGGGGTCAATAGCTAGAAGGATAAGTGGGATCTTTATCTGGTTATAATAACGATTTTATTGCGGCTGTATTCATGTGACCACTTATATAACCATTATTTTTTATTTCTGTTACTACTCTGAAGAAGAGAGGGGCTAACATTGACCAGAAATGTTTTAGAAATTCAGCAGGGAAACCATCTGGACCAGGTGCCTTACCTGCTAGCATACCGTCTAGCGCACTCTGTAATTCACTGATAGTCAGTGGAGCGTCTATGATGTTTCTGTCTTCAGATTTTAGTTTGGGTAGGTTTAGGTTGGCGAGGAAATTGTGGATATTGTCTTTGTTCGGTTTTACAGAATTTGAATATAAGTTACGGTAATATCTATAGAAGACGTCATTAATTTCTAAAGGTGATTGTGAATACTTACCAGAGGGATCCTGGATTGTTGTTATTAAAGATTTTTCTCTGTTGCTTTGGAGTTGGTTCGCAAGAAATTTGCTTGATTTATTGTTATGCTCAAAATTGTTATATCTCAGTTGTTGTTGTAAGAATTCTGTTTTCTTTTACAGGATGTTATTAAGATTTAGTTTTGCATTTTGTAGTTCAGTCCATAATTTTTAATTTGGATTTACAGCATAATCCTCAGTCAGATGTTTGAGTTTATCTTCCATTTCTGTTTGCATTTGTTGTTCCTGTTTTGTTTTGAATGAGGAGTATGATCTTATTTTACCCCTGATTACAGCCTTCCCAGTTTCCCCCAAAGTAAGGAAGGGGAGAAATCAGGGAATTCATTATATTTTAAAAATTCTGCCCATTCTTGCCTTATTATTTTACCAAATTCTGGATCTTTAAGCAGAGAAATGTTGAAGCGCCAAGTCTGTGGAGGTTTATGGTGGTTAACTGTTTGTAGCCCTCCCCTCAGGCAGGAGACTACGGAGCATCCGGAGCAGGACCACCAGGCTGAAAAACAGCTTCTTTCCAGAGGCTATTAGACAGCTGAACTCCTGTGGTGCTCTGTAGTCACCCTCACGGCGCCCTGTATGTCACCACAAACACACGGAGACTTGGTGCAATATGGTGCTTCTTCAAGTGCAATAGACTGAGCACCTACACACTTAAGCTGCTACATTGTAAATAAATTGCTGTTCAGACACTTAACACTTTATAGATCTTACATTTTAAACTTTTGTTCTTGTTCTTCTTATCTTATTTATCTTACATTTTTAACTTTTTTCTTGTTTTGCTTAACTTATCTTATTTATCGACCAGGCTTAATGGGACCTTCAGAGAGGTATTTCGTACTGTCCCATGTGAAAACGTGTGTCAGCATGACAAATAAAGACTCTGATTCTGATTCTGATCTTCTTTTCAGAAAAGTGGAGTTGACATGAAGAAATACGTTAATAATGCAAACAATTGCAGAACCATGATTCATAACTTAAAGAGCTAAAATTAATCTACATTGTAATAAAAATGTGTTTTTTGAATATATATGTATATATTCTATGTAACCAGTTAGTGGGCTCCCTTTAAGTTTCCAATACCTGTAAATATGGCATTACCACAGAGTCCACAGGGGGAGCACTGGGCTAAATGAAAACAAAACAAGGCAGTCGTCTTGATGGTGATTCCAGCACATTAGCTGTCCTTGGTAGAACAACCAGTCTAGTTTTATTTTTATAATTAGAAAATATAACTTAAAAATTAACTGTGTACATTATAGTCACAAATAACAATTTCAGAGATATAATAAATTGAAAATTTCCCCACTATGGGACCAATAAGGGATCATCTTATTTTATCTCATCTTAATCATAATTTTTCTTGTAAAAATGGAAAGTCTATACTTATATATAACCTACATGTTTTTTCTAATTATTGACATATGCTAGATTTGTATTTTACAAATGTAGACCTCTCCATTTCCTTGATACAAAGTTATTAATTGGGTTGTAAAAGGACAGATGTGCCAAATCAAGTTACAATGATAATTAGTCAACTTTAGCAGACTCTAATGTTACTCTGACTTTGAGGAGTACAGAGAACCATTTCACCCAGTCTGTGCTTTTAAGAAGAAGAAGAAGAATATGCTCTAATAATCTGCTTGGGGAAATGATCTTTTCAGGCTTTTACTACATATACTGTACGTTGGATCTACTGTAAATGTGTGTACAGGCCCCTGAAACACACACACACACACACACACACACACACACACACACACACACACACACACACACACACAGAATGGGGCTTTAGGCATGTAATTTATACACAGTGGGCAGCTCTAGCATGGTGCATCCCAAATGAGCAGCTTGTGGGAGGTGGGGGGGTTGCCTTGCTCAAGGATACAATACCTCGGCAGCGCTCGGGGTGAGCTGACACCTTCCACTGTCATCTCACACTCCAAGTATTTTGACCCACCTGGGTCTCAACACGGAGACTTCTGGTCCCCAGTCCAAGACTTGGGTGGACTGAGGTGGACCCCCGGCAGTAGCTCACACTATTACTTTAACACTTTCACACTATCATCCTATTTTTTTTTATTTTTATCACAGGTCATTTTTGATGAAAGCTGTCATCCAGTCTACAATGAATAAAATGCTCCTTAAATATAATTATATATTGTAACCAATGATTATTGAATTTATCTCCAGACATATGGTTGATTATTCAGTCATTCATCTTCATTACCCACTCTGCTGTTGCGGGTTGGGAGGTTGCCGGAGCTTATCCCTGTGGACTTGGGGCGTGAGGCAGGGTAAACTCAGGGTGTGATGCCATGGTTGATTATATAGTATAATAATGATTAATAAATAAATTTGAAAGGACTGGGGGTGACAGTGTCTCAGCGGTAGAGCAGACGTCTTGAAGACCAGACATCGCCCAGGCATCGGTGGTACAAGTCCCGCTTCCGCCAGGACATCCTCCGGAGCGTGAGCTGACGGTGGGAGGTGTCAGCTCACCTCCCAGCCACTGCTGAGGTGCCCTTGACCAAGTGGTTGGGTGAAGTGAGGAGGGCATTGAAGAGGATGAAGAGTGGAAAGGCAGTCGGTCCTGAGGAAATACCTGTAGAGGTATGGAAGTGTCTAGGAGAGGTGGCAGTAGAGTTTCTGACTGGGTTGTTCAACAGGATCTTAGATAGTGAGAAGATGCCTGAGGAATGGAGAAGTGTGCTGGTGCCCATTTTTAAGAACAAGGGAGACGTGCAGAGTTGTGGCAACTACAGAGGAATAAAGCTGATGAGCCATACAATGAAGTTATGGGAAAGAGTAGTGGAAGCTAGACTAAGGGCAGAAGTGAGCATTTGTGAGCAGCAGTATGGTTTCATGCCAAAAAAGAGTACTACAGATCCAGTATTTGCTTTGAGGATGCTGATAGAGAAGTACAGAGAAGGCCAGACGGAGCTGCATTGTGTTTTTGTAGATCTGGAGAAAGCTTATGACAGGGTGCCCAGAGAGGAACTGTGGTATTGTATGAGGAAGTCTGGAGTGGCAGAGAAGTATGTTAGAACGGTGCAGGACATGTCTGTGGACTGTAAGACAGTGGTGAGGTGTGCTGTAGGTGTGACAGAGGAGTTCAAGGTGGAGGTGGGACTGCATCAGGGATCAGCTCTGAGCCCCTTCTTGTTCGCTATGGTGATGGACAGGCTGACAGACGAGGTTAGACAGGAATCTCCATGGACTATGATGTTTGCAGATGACATTGTGATCTGCAGTGAGAGTAGGGACGAGGTGGAGGAGAAGTTAGAGAGGTGGAGGTTTGTCCTGGAAAGGAGAGGGATGAAGGTTAGCCGCAGTAAGACAGAGTACATGTGTGTGAATGAGAGGGACCAAAGTGGAAGAGTGAGGTTACAGGGAGAAGAGATCAAGAAGGTGGAGGATTTTAAGTACTTAGGGTCAACAGTCCAGAGCAATGGAGAGTGAGGAAAAGAGGTGAAGAAGCGTGTACAGGCAGGATGGAACAGGTGGAGAAAAGTGTCAGGTGTGATGTGTGATAGAAGAGTTTCAGCTAAAATGAAAGGAAAGGTGTACAAAACTGTGGTGAGACCAGCGATGTTGTTTGGTCTAGAGACAGTGTCACTGAGGAAGAGACAGGAGGCAGAGCTGAAGGTAGCAGAGATGAAGATGCTGAGGTTCTCTCTGGGAGTGACCAGGAAGGATAGGATCAGGCATGAGTACATCAGAGGGACAGCACATGTTAGAGGTTTTGGAGATAAAGTCAGAGAGGCCAGACTGAGATGGTTTGGACATGTCCAGAGGAGAGATAGTGAATATATTGGTAGAAGCATGCTGAGTTTTGAACTGACAGGCAGGAGGCCTAGAGGAAGACCAAAGAGGAGGTTTATGGATGTAATGAGGGAGGATATGAAGGTAGAAGAGAAGAGGATGCAAAAGACAGGGTTAGATGGAGGCAATTGATTTGCTGTGGCGATCCCTGAAGGGAAAACCCGAAAGGAGAAGAAGATCATCTTCTCACCCTTAGGTTTGTTCTCCAGGGTTGTTGTTCCGGTTTATTGCTCAGGTTTATTGCATAGGAAATACTGAAAACATTATCAAGACCTTTTGGCCTTTAGGGGTAGATGAACATTTGGTGAACCCCTTCCACAGGATTTACCCCCCCACACACTCACTTTGTTCTTTTGTTTAACTGTAAATGAGGTCCTCTCACAGGATACAATCAGCACTTGCTAAATAACCTCAGTTTCCCAGCCTTTAAAGATGTAGTTTATGAACCTTGAGGTTATCATGCATTTACCATTAGTCTCTAACACTGTCCCTTCACCGTTTCTTTCTCAGACTGTCCCTTTTGAATTTAATTGCATCCCTGTAAAAGAGTCATGTGACATCATGCCTGTTTTCAACAGTATAAATACCAGTCTTGAGATAAGAATTTGTCCTTCTCGTACTGCATTCACCATTGTTCTGTTGTATTGGAGAACGACCCAGAGCTCTGTAAAGTACCATGAACTTCCAACCATCGTCTCAAGAGTCATCTGTATGTCCTGATCATCTTAACGAACGCGCTGCGGAGCTAGTAGGTCGGACCCCGCCTCAGGATGCGATCCCTCTTGCGTGACCCGTCACTCTACCTCCCCTTATTGTTTGATGTTACTACTTTTATTATTTATTTATTTATTCAGTTTATTTTCTTCTTTCCAGACATGTTATTACAACAGATTTTTACTCTCATCAGTGTTGGAACATCAGCAACATCATCCGAAAAGAAAAAAAAGGGTTGACGGGTAGAAGCCATTGGCTTGTGAGGCTCCCGTCCCCTAAATCAACAACATCTCTCTCATTACAGCACATTGTCAACCAATACATACTTTGCATGTCACAAATCAATTTCAATTATTTGATTCTGGTACATTGTTGTTTTGATCCGTCCATTTAGTCCAAATAGGCGTGCGTCTTTGCACACGTCTTTGTTTGTTCTTGAGAAGAGTCTGAATTTTGTTAGTGTTCATTTTGTTATTCCTTTCAAGGGTTGTTTCTGGTCAAATTTCTTATTCCTTACATTTTCATAGCAGTCATAACATCTTGCAAGTGCCCAATTTCTGCAGAGAGGTTGCAGTGACATTTGTTTCACAAGATTAACAACATGAAGTTTATCTCGCCATAACAGTGCAGTCCTTTAACCATCATTTACGTCAGAAATATAACCTTGCAAAATCATGTTTTTAAAAGCTTTTTTAAAGGCAGTTAGAGTTCCCATACTCCTAATTTCATTATCCAGTTTATTCCAAAGTTTGACACCAGTGAACGATAATGAGAATGTTTTTAGTGTTGTTCTTGCTTTTTTATGTATAAATGCTGTGTTTTCTCTTGGTTGGTAATTGGATTCATTAATCTGTATTTGTGATTTTAAATTTTGTGGTAAATTGTTGTTGGCTGCTTTATACATAAGTTGTACAGTTTTATAGCTTATGATGTCATGTATTTTCAGTAGTTTAGATTTAATAAATAATTGGTTTGTATGAGCTCTATAATGTTCATTGTGAATAATTCTCAAGGCTCTTTTCTGGGTCAGTAATAAAGGTTGCAAGCCACTTTTATATGTGTTTCCCCATGTTTCAGCACAGTAGTTCAGATAGGGCAAGATTAGTGCACAATGTATTATATGGAGTGCCTTTTGGTTTAGTAATTTTTGAGTTCTCCAGAGTATGGATACACTTCTGGCTAACTTTGTTTGCAGTTGTCTTAAATGAGGTTTCCAATTTAGCGTGTCATCAATAATCACTCCTAGCATTTTAAATTCATTACCCGTTCAATATTTACTTCATTCACCTTAATATTTATTTTGTGCTTGCAGCTTTTCTTCCCAAATAACATGTATTTAGTTTTTTTTAGGTTCAAGGATAATTTGTTTATATCAAACCATAATTGCATCTTGGCCAGTTCCTCATTGGCTGTTTGGGCTAGTTTATTTATATCATGTCCTTTGCAAAGGATGGTTGTATCATCCACAAAAAGTATCATTTTAAGTACCTTTGAAACCTTACATAAATCATTTATGTAAAGTATGAATAATTTTGGACTCAACACTGACCCCTGTGGCACCACACACAATATGTCTAACGTTTTTGATGTCGTCCCTCCCATTGTAACATATTGAGACCTCGCTTGTAAATAACTCTTTATCCAATTTAGTACTGTACCCCTGAAGCCAAATCGCTCAAGTTTCTCAATTAGAATTTTATGATCAGTTGTGTCAAAAGCTTTTTTAAGGTCAATAAAGATTCCTATGGAGTACATCTTTTGATCCTTGGCATTAGTAATGAGTTCTATTGTTTCTGTCAGCACTAAAGCAGTGATCCTTCCTGAAGCCATACTGACTACACTCAAGGAGATTGTGCTTTGTTATGAATTTGTCCAGTCTGTTATTGAACAGCTACTCTAGGATTTTTGACAGCTGTGGTAGAATTGAAACAGGTCTGTAGTTTGTAAATTCACAAGCATCCCCATTTTTATATATTGGAACCACTTTTGCAATCTTCATTTTGTCAGGAAACACTCCAGTTTGAAATGACAGATTACATATGTGTGTAAGTGGTTGCAGAATTCCATCCAGTATGTCCTTAATTAGCTTCCTATCAAATCCATTCACATCAGTAGAAGTTTTTGCTATGCACTGGCTGACCAGATGTCTTATCTCTGTGTCCTTCACTGGCGCCAGAAACATTGAGTTTGGATTCCTTCCTCCAATGTCGTCCAAATAAGCCCAGTGCCAGTGTGAGACAGGAATGTTTTCTGCCAGCTCAGGACCGACACCCACAAAGAATTCATTAAATTTATAAGCTACTTTATCCATATCCTCTATTTTTGTATTTTTAATATTAAAGTATTCTGGATAGGATGGTTTGGCCTTACTTTGTTTTATAACATTATTGATTATGTCCCATAATTTTTTGGTGTAATTTTTATTTTCTGCAAGCAAGTTACTGTAGTATTCTTTCTTACATGTTCGTATTATAACATTTAATTTATTTCTATATTTTTTGTATTTAGTTTCTGCTTGTTCTGTTCTTTGTTTCACAAACTTTTTATATAATGTATTCTTTTTCCGACAGGCATTTATCAGTGACGACGTCATCCATGGTTTCTTAACACCTTTTTTGTTTAGATAAATTTTCTTCACTGGACAATGCAAATTGTATAATTCTTCTATTTTATCAGTGAGATAGTCATAGGCAGTGTTAACATCAACAGCAGCCTACACATCAGACCAGTTTTGAGCTAATAGATCATTTCTTAATGCATTCATTCTTTCTTCAGTCTTGACTCTCTTGTAGAATGTTTGGGTCTGTTCTCAACACACAGTTTGTTTCCAGTCATAATTGGTAAATATTGGGAGGTGATCACTTATATCATTGATCAGTAGGCCGCTCATAGTCTCATTAAGCATAACATTAGTGAAAATATTATCTATCAAGGTGGCACTATGTGTAGTAATTCTACTTGGTTTAGTGATTAAAGGCTGTAAACCGAATGTGTACATCATATTTGTGAAGCTTTCAGTTTGTGCGTTTTTGTTGGGGTTTAACAGATCAATGTTGATATCACCACATAAAAACACATGTTTGTGATTGATTTTCGTAAGTAAATTGCCCACACATTCAATAAATTCTTCTATTTTAGAATCAGGTGCTCTGTAGACACAACTTACAACAATATTTGTAACTTTTTTCACAAACACTTCCACAGTTATACATTCCATTATGTTATCAACAGATATCAACATATTTTTTAGAGTCTCAAACTTAATGTTGTTTTCAATAAACAGGGCAACTCCCCCCCCCCCCCTTTATTCCTCCTGTTCACACAAGTCATGTTGTATCCATCCAAATAGAAATCCATGCCTTTGTTTTTGTTAATCCAAATTTCTGTCACAGCGATGATTTTCAATGGATTATCAAACTGGTTTAGGTAATCCTTAATGCATCCAAAATTGGTGTATAGACTCGTACTGTTGAAGTGAATTAGTGAAAGCTTACCATCCGGTTTAAACTTTTTGTTGTATTGCTCCTGGGTTTGACATCCATTCTTTCTCATCGTATCTTAGTAGAAGTTGTTATCCAGGTCAATAATTCCATTTGGGTCAGACAGGGTATAATCCACAAAGTGATCAGTTTTCAATTCCGGACTATCTTGATCTGCAGTTCTCTGCATCAGATCTTTAATTTCTTCAGACATTGCAGAGATGGTTGTTTCGGCTGTGTTGAAATTATAGAGGTTTTCTCTTTGGTCATACCTTATTGGTTGAATTTCTCCAATTCCTCCACATTTTTGATCACCATTGTTTTCATCTGCTCTGGATAAAGCCCCATTGTTTTGATGAAGATCTTGCAGTTGTTGGTCCAGGTGTTTTCAATCAGCCCATTCTTCTTCAGCTGTCGAGCACATTTAGCGATATCAGCATTCTTTTTGGTGAGGTTCTCATTGATGTAGACATCTTTTCCTCTCAGTTTAGGGCCTTGTTTCAGAAGAGCAATTTTGAATTTGCGGTTGTAGAACTTTATCAGCACTGCAGGTGGTCTCCTACCTCCAGATGGTAGTGGGTGACATGTCTCAATCTGGTCCGGCTCGATGTTAATCTCCAGGTTTCTCAGTTGAGTAATCACTTGTTGTTCCACCGACTCATAATCAGTGCTGTGTTCTGTTTCCACTCCTCTGGTCACGGCATGAGCATAATTTCTCGGCTTGAGTTTGATGCCGGTGATGATCACATCATTTATTCGAAAGCTTTGTTCGAATTCCTCCATTCTTTGTTGTCTTTGCTCTGCGCCTTTCTGCATTTTTTTCCACGTCATCCTCCACTTTTATCAAGTTCACTGTTGTACTTATCGAAGTCACTCCTGTGCTGCTCCACAGTGCGGGTTAGCGCCTCCAACCCAGAGGCCAGCTGTTCAAGGGTTTTATTCTAATGTTTATTCTCATACTCCTCAGATTTCCCTTTTCCTCTCTGCATTTTGAAGGGATCAGTGAGAGTTAATGAGTGTTTATCCAGTACAAGTTCGAGAGAGATAGCAAAGTTAGCAACAACGAGAGACAGGAGAAAAGACGTCTGCTCTCATTGAAAGCCTACTTGCATGCCCACAGGCCCCTAGTGTGTTGTGTTTCAGGGGCCTGTATACTATGTATGTGTGCATGATTTAACACATACAGTATGTAACTGCATGTAACTGTAGTGTGGAGTGAGAAAGACAAGTTCCCTGTAGGGGACAATAAAGTGGACTTTCTTCTTTCTTATTCTTCTTGACAAAAGTAAGGTTTTAGGTTAAGGTCATCACCAAATAGAGGAAAGGAGCTCTATTCCCGACTGGAGTAGAGCTGCTGTGGTCTCACTTTGGTGCTTAGTCTTGAGTCTGTTGATGGATCAATGTGTAATGTGAAAACCAGTCTGACTCACAGATTCATGAGTGGATTAAATAAATGTGTGTCAATATGTGTCAGTTTGCGTGTGTCAGACACGCACATGGTGGTGGCAATGTTCAGGTAGCAATTACTTCAGGGTTTTGGGCGGGACTGTACTTGATGTTCAGCTAGAGAAAATATAATATGGGGCGGCACTAGCTCATTCCATAAGGTCTTGGACTGAGGAGCGGAAGTCGCTAATTCGGGGGGGGCCTGAGCATACTGTAGCCCCATAAGGCGCCCACCCTGGATGCACCACAATGGAACTGCCAGTCACTCTGCCTCCCACTGTATTAATTTGCACTCTTGCATGCTCCTTGTGTGTGTGTGTGTGTGTGTGTGTGTGTGTGTGTGTGTGTGTGTGTGTGTGTGTGTGTGTTTGTTTCAGGGGCCTTTACACACATACTGTATGTACGCATGTCTAACTGTTAGACATAGACAATTTGTAATAGATAATTTCATTTCTTCTTGTTCTCAAAAATTGTGTTATACATTTTGTTTGAACTCCATGTTTGGGAGGAGTCTGAGGGAGACTGACGTCAGCACAGTAACCTGATAAAATGGAGTCATGTTTACACAATCTGTGTTCGGTTGCGGTCCGTTATGTTGTCCGTGTTGAGAACTCTTTCCCGGGCGTTGAGCCCACAGAAGCTGTGCCGTTTACCAGGGGGACACGGGAGACAGAGCTGTGCGTATACTTCTGTGACTTTTCAGTCACTTGAAGACTGTCTGGGTGAGTTCAGTGACATCGCAAAACTTTTGAAGTATTTGTAGATCATGCTCACTGTTGATTAAAACACCAGTGCTCGACTATGGAGGGACATCGATTCGCTTTAACTACGTGTGGCTGCGGGATCATTGCCGCTCCGCCGCTTCATACAACTCCAAGACTAACCAGAGAACCGTTGACACCGGGAGTATAGACCTCTCCATCCGCCCTGTGGACACAGCTGTGCAGGACGACCATCTCATTCTCACATGTAAGTCCGGCATCAATAAAAACTTTGGACAACTGTAAAAATAGATGTCTGTTAAATTAATATTACAAAGGCTGCAGTTCAGAGGTGCTGCCCATATTTTAAATGAATTCAGATTTTGTATTGTTGGAAAATACATTGTTCTGTATGTGTTCTGTATGTCAGCACTATCACTGTGGTTTTCTGCACAACATGGCTGTATTGATCCCCTAGGGGAAATTACAGTAATAGCACACTGTAGTGTTAGTTGACATGCATATATTAGTGTACAGGCCCTGAACACACAAACAAACTCACACGCAGGGGGCCTGTACGCATGCAGGGGGGATAGAGTGGCGGGCAGCTCCTTTGTGGTGCGCCCATATGAGCAACTTATAAGGGGGACGGTGCCTCGCTCAAGGGTGCCTCGGTAGAGCTCGGGAGGTGAGCTGACATCTCCCACTGTCAGCTAACACTCCTGATGTTTTTTTTTCCTGAGAAATCAGATGATCAGGTAAATCCTAGACATGTGTGATTGTTTTCTTTATTCCAGCAATTGAACACTTCTTGTGTTCTTGAAATTTAAAAAAATGATGCGTTTACTGAGCAGCAGTTTTATTTTATTAAATATAGCATAACTGTTGGAGCCACAGTAATATTTTTGTTCTGTTTCTTGTTAATTAATACAGAGGTCATGGTATGTGTAATTCTGCTGTTTGTACACAGGGTGGAGCACTATGCTAGGAACAGGTGATTTAGGGAAGGTGCCTGTGATGAACGGCAGGTGTGTGAACCGGGACAAGAAGACAGTTTTTTGACTGTGTGTGGTAGCAGGAAGGTTTGTGTGAAGAGGTTTGGGATTGTGTCGGGATCTAAACTGGTAAATGGATACTTACCTGTGACGGACACCAAATAAAAACTTGGTTAAGATGAACTATGGACATGTGACGATTTTCCCTGTGTAAAGGTGAGCACTCGAGAAAATAAATGGGTCAAGCACTCAAAGACATTGGCCGGACTGGACATTGGTTTTACTGTTGCCAGAACACGCGTCCGAAGTTCTCCCCGTTCGCCCCTCAGTGGCACGTAAATGTAACGAGTTTTTATTGAAAGACTTTACAATAACTCTTGTATTTGTTACAAGACTACAAAAATATAAAATTGTTATTAGGGAAATGGTTTGAATGTACAGTAAATGGGACATTGATAAACTGTGCTGTAACTTTAGTTAACCCAAGAGAACCCACACCCATTTATCCTTACAAATTATGTGGCTTATACCACAGACCAAGAGGACCATAGAGAACACATTTCTGGAGTTTTTTTTCAGAACAATAAAACTTAGTTTTATTATTATTATATTATTATTTTATTACTATTTTGGAGAGATCACTTTGTGTCACAGTCACATGACTGTCACATGGTCATGATACCAGGATGTTGAGTATATGTCGCTTAGGGACTTAAGTTAAAATCAGATATACAGCTTTATAATGAAGAGACGGGCATTCAAAGCGCATGTGACACCAGTTTCACCGTGAGTCCTTTTTAGTTAAAGTTTCATAAACTGGTACAATAATTACAGGCAGAAGATGAACCTGATGGGGTCAAAAGATTAATCCTGTATTTTCTTTTTGTCTGTCCATTCATCCATTCACCCATTTTCTGGGAGACAAGACGACCATAATCATCTTGTCTTCAGCCGCTTTTCTACCTTAGGTTAGGGTTGTCTGTCTGTCCGTCTGTCTATCATCCACCCATCATCCATGCATGCATCCATCCATCCATCCATCTATGTTACTGCAACAGACTTTTGAATTTTTATATATACAAAATACAGTGTATATATATATATATATTTTTTTTTTTTTTTCAAGATTTAACCAACATTAACATCCATTCTACATCCATGAAATGTCAGTTCTTTAAGGCAGATAGGGTTCCTAGACTCCTAATCTTCCTTGCCCAAGTTGTCCCATAGTTTGATACTAGTAAAGGAAATCAAAAATGTTTTTATTGTAGTTTTTGATTTTTTCTTTACAAATGCTGTGTTTCCTCTCAAATGACATTTGGACTCACTGTTCTGGAAGCGTACCTGTAAATTTTGTGGTTAACAGTTGTGGCTGCCATACATATGACATGAATGGCCTGATAGCTTATTATATCATGTAACTTTAGTAATTTTGATGTCCGAGCTTGGGTCCAGCCTACAGTTGGCACTGGCTTGTGTTCCCTTGGGGCTGCAGATTCTGGGGATTGAACTCGGGGAAGCATACATGCGAAGCTCTACCACTGAGCTACATCCCCCTCCCCCTTTCCTGGTGTACATTTGCTTGGATGCCAAACAGAATTTTCTTGCCTTTTGCTCTTTGTAATTACCATAAATAAATCCTAAATCTCATCTAACCTGACAAAATCCTAAGACAAAGTGTGGACACAGGGCTGGTTGTGGTGACAGTCTGCTTTAAATAAGTTTATAAAGGACTTATTATAGTGTGTCAGAGGCTCTGGAGCAGTTGATGACTTTATGCGCCTGTTGTATCAGCTTTGGTAGCTAGCTACGCTAAACAGCATGTGCATTTCCAAAGTGATGAAGAAAGGTCACCATCATGTTATGCATCATATTTTATCTCATTCTTCACCTTAAGTTTACTATAACCACATTTTGTGTGTCTGTCTCCCAGGGCCTGGTGGTCACGAGTCAAAGTTCAGCCTTAGCTGGCTGGCTGACAACAGTTATGAGACAAAGAAGCAGAGCTTGGTTCAGCCACGTATCCTTTGGAATGCAGACATTTATAAAAAAGCAAACATACCCTCTGCCAAATGGGACACATTCATGAGCAGCGATGAAGAATTAAAGAAGTTTCTTCAGAACTATCTCCTGTATGGGATCGCTTTTGTAGACAATGTCCCAGCTACAGTTGAAGACACAGAGGCTGTTGTCAAGAGGGTCAGTCTTATCAGGTACATTTTTAATCTTGAACTGAGTTTACTTAAAGAGTCACATGAATGATATTCTCATGCAAATATTCTTGATTATCGTTTTGTGTTTTATTATCATTTTGGATTTAGCAAACAATGCAGAAGATGTTTGTCAGAATCCACTCCACTCTAATCCTCTTGCATTTTGTGTTTTACCCGTTAAAAGGGAGACTTCATTTGGCAAAATGTTCCGCGTCAGTTCAGGTACTTCCGGAGCCGACTTGGCCTACGGCTATGGGGATATACAAAGTCACACAGACGGCACCTATTTTCATGAACCAACTGGGTAGGTGTGGTACTAGTTTATTTTAGGCTTAATTTCAGGTTCTTGGAAGGTTGGACATGTTGTTTCCTTAGAGTGCATTTACTTTGTCTCTGTCTTAAGAGCAACAACACTTGCTTGTCTTTTTTTTATTTTGGAGGTTGGTGGGGTGGTGTGGCGGATCCTGACCCTCTGTCCAAATTTACCTAGGATGGGCTCCAGCCCCCAGTGACCCTATATGAATTAATGAAAATGAAAGAATCAAAATCTGACTGCAGACAATCAGAATGACTCCCTACATGGCCATTCTTGTCACCGATGGAGGAATTCAGTATCAGCAATATTAAATTATGAATTCGTAACCTGATAAAAAGTCTTTGCACAAAATCAACATAATGATTGCTACCAAACCACACTTGGCTTTGAGAAAAGAATGTTTGATACCCAGGGTGTGAAAAACCTTAAATTCATTCTCAGCACTCACCCACAGCATTTCATTTTCAAAATGTAATTGCACGTAATAAGAATAGCTACTGTATATATTCGTCAGACAATTGGCAAGTCTCGACACTGAACCAGGAAGAATATCCAAAATCCAGAGACTTGGCTTGGGAACAAGTCCAGGGTGAACAACGATACAGAGTTGAACTGGTTGGTGATGTGTCAGTTCACATCCAGCATATACTGTATGCAGTGCAAATTTACAATTTCCCTGAGGGAACCTGCAAAAAGGGATTAATAATCATCTTCATCTCCTTCTTCCTCTTGAGCTTTGAGTTTCAACATTAGTCCCACCTAATATACTAAAACAATATGTCTGAAAAATACATACATTGATGTTGCAGAATCCAGGTTTTTCACTGCCTCAACCATGATGGAACTGGCGGTAGGACGATTCTGGTGGATGGCTTCTATGCTGCTGAAAAAGTACGAGAGAGGTCTCCTGAAAATTTTGATCTGCTCACCTGTCAGTCCATCCGGCACGAGTACATTGATAATAGCAGCTCCCACAAAGTCCATTTTGAAGGCATGGGGCCTGTTCTCAATGTCTATCCTTGGAACAATGAACTTTATTTGATCCGGTATGTTGACATTTTAATGGAATTGTCATTTTACTTCAGTTTATAATAGAATATACGGAGCCCCTTAGGTGACATGGAGAGGAAAAAAAAAAATCCATCTTTTTACGAGATCTCGTAAAAGTTTTTCGAGATCTCGCAATACTTTTGCGAGATCTTGCAAAGATGGACCTTTATTTTTTTCTCTCCATGTCCCCTAATGGGCTCTGTAATAATAATATAAAAATAGTAAAAAAAAATAATATATATATATATATATATATATATATATATATATCCTTAGCTGGCTGGCTGATATATATATATATATATATTAGTCTGTTATGGGCATCCAATGACTGAAACAAGAAAAGTCAAACTAAGTACATGAAGACACTAAATGAAAACACAAAAGTGCTAATGTTCCAACTGTTTAGGAACTGGGATCATGTTTGTTGTTTTGTCTTTTTGAAGGAGTACTGTCATTTAAACATGCAATGAAATAGAATTCAGAATTAATCTGAGTTACTGTGTGTGTGTGTGTGTGTATGTGTGTGTGTGTGTATATATATATGTATATATATATATATATTTTTTTTTTTCCCAACAGGTACAATAACTCCAGAAAAATGATAAACACAATCCCCCATTACCTTCTTCAGCAATGGTATATGGCTGTTAATGACCTGTCGACAGAACTGAGGCGTCCTGGGAATCAACTGTTGTTGAAACTAACTCCAGGAAGGGTAAGAAAGATACGCTTGTTAAAAGGAATCAAGGTCATTTTACATATGTAAGAGAGTTAAAAAGATGACAGAAAAAGTCAATGTGAGTGCAATTTAATGCAAACTAAGGATTTGTGTCCTCGCTTGCCTTCATCAGGTGGTTTTCTTGGATAACTGGCGTGTCATGCATGGGAGGGAGTCTTTCACTGGACAGAGGGAGCTCTGTGGATGCTACCTGACCAGAGACGACATTCTCAGCTCTGCACGCTGTTTTGGTCTGCAAGCCTGATCCTGACTGCGTTCCCTTCTGTGCTTTATTAATTAGCATATAGCATTTTCATTTTAATCAAATACCTTTAATTTTTTGACATTTCATTCCTAGACAATGCACTCCTTGAATCCAGAAATTGCACAAAACAAATTAAGATAAAATGGATTTGTATTAATCCTGAGGGAGATTCTGTAATTATTATAAATTATAAAATTGTTATAAATTATGTCAGATTCAAGCAAATAAAAAGGTTTATTGAACAGACCAAATGAAATTATAGAATAGACAGGACAAACTGACTGACCGACCGACCGACTAAGCACCTCGGGCGCCTAAAGTTAAATAGTTTTAAACACATGAAAACACAACATAGTGAAAGTAAATAATCTGGCAGGACTGTATTGATTTTTTACCTTAACAGTGGATGAACCTTTTAAATCAGAGTTATAATATGTATAATATGGTTAAATAAATTTTCCTTGGGGCGCATCGGTAGAGCGCGTGGTATAGCGGGTCTTCCAGTGTTCCAAGATTGACGGTTCGATTCCCGCTCCTGCCCAAAAACACCCAGAGTGCAAGCTGACATTGGGAAATGTCAGCTCACCCCCGGAGCTCTGCCGAGGTGCCCTTGAGCAGGGCGCCGTCCCCTATTACAAGTTGCTCACTTGTGCGCACCAAGCAGGAGCTGCCCGTCACTCTACCTCCCATGGCATGCGTACAGGTCCCTGTGTGTGTTTGTGTGTTCAGGGCCTGTACACATTGAAATGCTGCATATATGCATGTGTGAATTACTAACACTAGATTGTGCTATTAATTTCCCCACAAATAAATATCTTGACAGTAGCAGTCACTCAATTTTGCTTAATGGGAAACTATTTGATGTTCGAGTGAAAGTTAGAAAAAGAAATCTTAACATCTGTGGTCGTGTGTGTGTGTGTGTGTGTGTGTGTGTGTGTGTACTTCTATCGAATATTAAAACAATATAACTGCCTGATGAATAACTATCAAAACACAAACAGGAAAATGACAGTTCTTTTGTGGACTTAAACAGCTCCAGTGCACATGGTGAGATTAAGATGACTTTGATTAACACATATACAGTATATTCAAATTATTGATTTGTAGTAGAACGTAATCAGAGAAGAGTCTTCTTAGGACATAAAAAACAAAATTCAACGTTTTTTTTTCTCTCAAAAATTTTTCATAAAGGTACAGACATGTCCATGCAATCCAGTGGACTACCTGAGCACTCCACATAAAGGTTTGTGAAAGTGAAGTAACTTATGTTCTATTGCAAATATGCAAACCTTTGTTTGTTTTTATTCTTTGAAAAACAAATGAGCAATTCTTGGGAAATTTCAACACTGATATTTTAATCTCTGCATTTCAGTAAATTTCTATGTTCATCACACCTACACTGTATGAAAGTTTGTAAAGCATCCAGGGCACAAAGTGGCACACAGCACTGCATGCAGATGTATTTGGTTTCCTGTTTGCATGCAGCATCATAGCATCTGTTGGCATGAGAGTTGGGGCCAGTGATATCCTGAGCCAAACCTGACCTCACAAGCTACTTTGGTGACTGCTGTCCACTTCAGCAGTGTGGGGTCCTACTGGGTCTTCCTCCTTTGCTTTCTTGGAGGGTACCATTATTTATCAGTGCATTGGGTTTTGAAGAGAAGTCTCATCATTTCCAGACTATATGTAATTCCAGACATCAAGAAGAGGCACCAGGCATTCACAATGATCACATCCCAAAAAATTATAAGACACTGAGATGTACCACCTCTTACTTCAACATCTGTGGGGGTGCATTGCCAGATATTGGTCAACAAAACCAACCCCACCCATGTGTTGGTAGTAAATGGCCACAGAGAAGGGTTTTTGGACCATCAACTCTTTTTTTCTTTCTTGACCCATCTGTTGGCAACATTTTCAGGGCCAGCACAGCACGAGACCTGACTGGACTGTTAAATCAACATGTGACAGTAATGATTGCGTTATTGGTGACAGCGCAGGAAGCTCCTCTGCCAATTTCTTTTAGTTGTTCCTCACTCTTGAGTTTCTGATTTGCTCACCTCAGCCAGTTTGCTCTTTATTTACCTGTACTATAAATGCTTTGGTCATTCATGGCCTTGATGAGTGGAATGCTGCAGAAGAAGTTATCAAAAACACCTTGCAATTTGTCTGTATCTCCATCAACACCAGAGGCCTGTACCATAAAGCTGGATTAACCTGGCCGGGCTTCCTCTAGCTCTACGTACTGTATTCTTCCCGAGGTTTTCGGCATCGCCAACACAATACATAAAAGTACCTATGAATGAATGAATCAATCCATGATTTACTTAAACAAGTAATTGATTAATGGCATTTTATCTGTGGCTTGCTTGTAACCCATCCAACGAGGGATTTAAGGACATCATAATAATTACGAACATCACTGAGAAATATATTAACTGTGGCAAAACACCTCAGTGCAATGCACACTGTCTGCGGGACTGTCAGCGCGTGGTTGCGGTGCGTTACATTACTGACGTAAGGCTCCAGCAGCTGACAGATGTAATGTAACCCCTCTCCCCAAAACCTGTACCTTTTGTTCAGGCAATCCGAACGGATTACAGCGATCTCTAAATAGTCTCTCGCGCCTGAGCGCTCTTCGCACGAACTGTGCACCAAGATCCACCGGGTTCTCATAAAACGGACAGCCCATTTTCTAAGAGAACTGATTGGTCAGTAGGTGGGCCTGTTATACCTACTGAGCTCTGATTGGTCAGTAGGTGGGAACTTATCCTGCTAAGGAGCATGTTAGGTGTTGAGCATAGGTTACCGCGACAACGTAGCCCGATAGAAAGTCAGCCACCATTATGGTACCGAAAAGCCAGGGAGAAGCCTGAAGTTATCTCGCTAAGCCGTAATCCAACTTTATGGTACAGGCCTCAGCTCCTATGCCTCTGTACTTCTCTGGCAGCCACTAATCATCACTGTTATCACTACACTCATCATCACTGGAACTGGATGGAATTTCCTGGTCTATTTTGTAGGCTGCCTTATTCTTTGCTGCGTTTGTAGTGTAAATAAGATAAAGTAATTATTATGGTAACTCAAACGGGGATTCGGGGATTATAACAGTGTATAAAATTTAAAAAATTAAAAAAAATTAAACTGCAGCTAATCTCCACCAAAATGTACATTTTAAATAAATAGTTTATAAATATGATATTTATACACTGACTTACAACCAAAAAATATACTGGGTTATGCATGATGTCTACTTCCATGGACACACAGGTGATTGTAATTTTCTTCATGTTAGACATAAAAATATCATATCTCAAACAGATAATAGCCTTCCCTAGATGTTACTGTATATCATCTTTTTTTTTTTTTTTTTTTTTTACCATAGGAGGATTGACATGATATGTTATCAGTGGGCAGCAGGTAGAGCTGATTAACAGCCATCTTGGATTCAGAGGAAATTTACTGTCAGTTACACAAACTCTCCACTAAATTGACCTCAATAGACTATGACAGAATATAGCGCTCTCGAGGCTGATATACAGTTCCACCCTGGAAACCAATGCATTAAAGAGAAAGATTTTCAGTAGGTGTCCACTGTGGTAACCGCGATACAGCAGAGGGTTTTTAATATTACAAAGGGTGCATTTCAGAAGTGTCCTGATTGTTAATTGTAGGAAAATACATTGTTCTATATGTCAGCATCATAACTGTGTGGTTTTCTGTGCAACATGGCTTATGGATTGTTCCTTGAGAAATCAGATGATCAGGTAAATCCTGGATATGTTTGATTGTTTTTCTTTATTCCAGCAACTGAACACTTGCTGTGTTTTTGAAATTTAAAAATATGATGCTTTTACTGAGCAGAAATTTTATCTTATCAAACATAAAATAAAATTTTCATTCATTGCAAGATTGCAGAAATATGAAATTTTCATTGGGCAAATGACTTGAACATAGGTGGGAGATCGAGTAACAGTACTGTAACAAAGCAGTCTTCTTTTCCTTTTTGGCTTTTCCCTTCAGGGGTCGCCACAGCGAATCAACCGCCTCCATCTAACCCTGTCCTTTGCATCCTCTTCTCTCACACCAACTACCTTCATGTCCTCTTTCACTACATCCATAAACCTCCTCTTTGGTCTTCCTCTAGGCCTCCTGCCTGGCAGTTCAAAACTCAGCATCCTTCTACCAATATATTCACTATCTCTCCTCTGGACATGTCCAAACCATCTCAGTCTGGCCTCTCTGACTTTATCTCCAAAACCTCTAACATGTGCTGTCCCTCTGATGTACTCATTCCTGATCCTATCCTTCCTGGTCACTCCCAGAGAGAACCTCAGCATCTTCATCTCTGCTACCTCCAGCTCTGCCTCCTGTCTTTTCCTCAGTGACACTGTCTCTAGACCAAACAACATCGCTGGTCTCACCACAGTTTTGTACACCTTTCCTTTCATTTTAGCTGAAACTCTTCGATCACACATCACACCTGACACTTTTCTCCACCCATTCCATCCTGCCTGGACACGCTTCTTCACCTCTTTTCCCCACTCTCCATTGCTCTGGACTGTTGACCCCAAGTACTTAAAATCCTCCACCTTCTTGATCTCTTCTCCCTGTAACCTCACTCTTCCACTTGGGTCCCTCTCATTCACACACATGTACTCTGTCTTACTGCGGCTAACCTTCATCCCTCTCCTTTCCAGGACAAACCTCCACCTCTCTAGCTTCTCCTCCACCTCGTCCCTACTCTCACTGCAGATCACAATGTCATCTGCAAACATCATAGTCCATGGAGATTCCTGTCTAACCTCGTCTGTCAGCCTGTCCATCACCATAGCGAACAAGAAGGGGCTCAGAGCTGATCCCTGATGCAGTCCCACCTCCACCTTGAACTCCTCTGTCACACCTACAGCACACCTCACCACTGTCTTACAGTCCTCATACATGTCCTGCACCGCTCTAACATACTTCTCTGCCACTCCAGACTTCCTCATACAATACCACAGTTCCTCTCTGGGCACCCTGTCATAAGCTTTCTCCAGATCTACAAAAACACAATGCAGCTCCCTCTGGCCTTCTCTGTACTTCTCTATCAACATCCTCAAAGCAAATACTGCATCTGTAGTACTCTTTTTTGGCATGAAACCATACTGCTGCTCACAAATGCTCACTTCTGCCCTTAGTCTAGCTTCCACTACTCTTTCCCATAACTTCATTGTATGGCTCATCAGCTTTATTCCTCTGTAGTTGCCACAACTCTGCACATCTCCCTTGTTCTTAAAAATGGGCACCAGCACACTTCTCCTCCACTCCTCAGGCATCTTCTCACTGTCTAAGATCCCGTTGAACAACCCAGTCAGAAACTCTACTGCCACCTCTCCTAGACACTTCCAAACCTCTACAGGTATATCATCAGGACCGACTGCCTTTCCACTCTTCATCCTCTTCAGTGCTCTCCTCACTTCATCCTGGCTAATCTTTGCTACATCCTGGTCCACAACAGTCACCTCTTCTAGTCTTTGTTCTCTCTCATTTTCCACGTTCATCAACTCTTCAAAGTACTCTTTCCATCTTCCCATCACACTGCTGGCACCTGTCAATAGACTTCCATCCCTATCCTTAATCACCCTAACCTGCTGCACGTCCTTCCCATCTCTATCTCTCTGTCTTGCCAGCCTGTATAGATCAGTCTCTCCCTCCTTACTGTCCAACCTAGCATACAAGTCATCATAAGCTTCTTGTTTGGCCTTTGCTACCTCTACCTTCACCTTACGCTGCATCTCCCTGTACTCCTGTCTACTCTCCTCAGTCCTCTCAGTGTCCCACTTCTTCTTAGCTAACCTCTTTCTTTGTATACACTCCTGTACCTCCTCATTCCACCACCAAGTCTCCTTGTCTACTTTCCTTCCAGATGACACACCAAATACTCTCCTACCTGTCTCCCTGATCACATTAGCTGTAGTTGTCCAGTCATCTGGAAGCACCTCCTGACCACCCAGAGCCTGTCTTAACTCCTTCCTAAAGGTCATGCAACACTCTTCCTTTTTTAGCTTCCACCATTTCGTCTTCTGCTCTGTCTTTGTCCTCTTCATCTTCCTCACCACCAGAGTCATCCTACACACCACCATCCTATGCTGTTTGGCTACACTCTCGCCTACCACTACTTTGCAGTCACTGATCTCCTTCAGGTTACATCGTCTACACAAGATGTAGTCTACCTGTGTGCTCCTACCACCACTCTTATAGGTCACCCTATGTTCCTGCCTCTTCTGGAAGAAAGTATTCACTACAGCCATTTCCATCCTTTTTGCAAAGTCAACTACCATCTGTCCTTCTGCATTCCTCTCCTGGATACCAAACCTGCCCATCACTTCCTCATCACCTCTGTTACCTGCACCAACATGTCCATTGAAGTCTGCACCGATGACAACTCTCTCACTTCTAGGTATGCTCTGCATCACTTCATCAAAGTCCAACCAGAATTTCTCCTTCTCCTCCAGCTCACATCCTACCTGTGGGGCATACCCACTAACAACATTGAACATCACACCTTCTATTTCTAGCTTCAGACTCATCACTCTATCCGACACTCTTTTTACCTCCAGGACATTCCTAACAAACTCCTCCTTCAAGATAACTCCTACTCCATTTCTCTTTCTATCTACACCATGATAGAACAACTTGAACCCTGCTCCTAAACTTCTAGCCTTGCTACCTTTCCACCTGGTCTCCTGGACACACAGTATGTCTACCTTCCTCCTCTGCATCATGTCGACCAACTCTCTACCTTTTCCTGTCATAGTTCCAACATTCAACGTCCCTACTCTTAGTCCTATACTCTTGGCGCTCCTCTTCTCTTTCTTCGTGCGAACGCACTTTCCTCCTCTCCTTCTTCGACCATCAGTAATCCAATTTCCACCGGCGCCCTGTAGGTCAACAGCGCCGATGGCGGTCGTTGTTAACCCGGGCCTCGACCGATCCGGTATGGAAGTCATATGTTTGATTCGCATCTTTGATTTGGCAAAAGTTTTACGCCGGATGCCCTTCCTGACGCAACCCTCTGTATTTATCCGGGCTTGGGACCGGCACAATAAGACACTGGCTTGTGCCCTCTTGCGGCTACATTACTTTTTTCTAAACAATAATTTAATTTTATGTTATCAAATATTACATAACTTTTGCATTTGTTACAAGGCAACAGAAATGCTCAATTTTCATTAAGCAAATGGTTTGAATGTAAATGGGACATCGATTAACAGCACTTTAATTAAGTAGTAGTTAATTACTATATTACAGGCAGAAGATGAACCTGATGAACCTCAGTACAAAGAATAGAAATAGAAATAGAAAGCCTTTTATTGTCACTATACATGGTATAATGAGATTTGAGAGGTTAATCCTAGTTCATTATGTCTTTAATGGACACAGTGTAACTGAGATAAAATGCTTTGTCCATCTATCTCTATCTCCATCCATCCATCCATTCACCCATTATCCGGGAGACAAGACGACCACAGTCATTTCATCTTCGCTGCGTTTCTGCCTTGGGGGTTGTGGGTGTTGCTGGGGCCTTTCCCATCTTGTAAGAGGTGGGGTACATAAATAACAATGAATTTGTCTTGAAAAGATTTCATTCGAATCTTGTCAAAGTTATTGACAACATTAATGACCAAAAGAGCATGGATCCTGTTGGCTTTGTCGAGGCCACGGCCTTTCCTGCGGAGCCATCATCAGGTCAACTTTCCTTTTTAAAGTGAGTGTATCTCAAAAATTGTACTGAAATTTGTATTTCAGGGTGCACTTTCATAACTTTCACAGAATGAACCATGTTGCTTGATGTTGGTGAGCCTTCCTTTCCCCTTTCCTCTTGGAACATATCTAGTTGCTTGGATGCCAAACTGTATCTTATTGCCTTTTACACTTTGTAATGACCATAAATAAACCATACATCTGATCTAATCTGATAAATCCAAAAACAAGGTGCGGACATAGGGTTGGTTGAGGTGACAGTCTGCTTCAAAAAATAAAATTAATAAAGGATTTATTATAGTGTGTCTGGGGCTCTAGAGCAGTTGGTGACTTATCCACCTGTTTCTATCAGCTTTGGAAGTTAGACATGCTAAATAGCATGTCATGCATCATGTTTTATCTCATTCTTCACCATCAGTATACCTCATAACCATATTTTGTGTTTTTGTCTCCCAGGGCCTGGTGGTCACGAGTCAAAGTATAGTCTTAGCTGGCTGGCTGAGAACAGTTATGAGACAAAGAAGCAGAGCTTGGTTCAGCCACATATCCTTTGGAATGCAGACATTTATAAAAAAGCAAACATACCCTCTGCCAAATGGGACACATTCATGAGCAGCGATGAAGAATTAAAGAAGTTTCTTAAGAACTATCTCCTGTATGGGATCGCCGTTATAGACAATGTTCCAGCTACAGTTGAGGACTCAAAGGCTGTTGCAAGAGGATCAGTCTGATCAGGTACATTTTTAATCTTGAACATAGCAAGATTAAGATGACTATATATATATATATATATATATATATATAGTGTGTGTGTGTGTGTGTGTGTGTGTGTGTGTGTGTGTGTGTGTGTTAATCAAAGTCCCTCTCACCCTTGTGGGGTGGTATCTGTGTCATCCTCAAGCTCGGGTCCTCTACCAGAGGCCTGGGGGTCTGAGGGTTCTGCGCAGTATCTTAGCTGTTCCTAGGACTGCGCTCTTCTGGACTGAGGCTTCAGATGTTGTTCCAGGAATCTGCTGGAGCCACTCTTCCAGTTTGGGGGTCACTGCCCCAAGTGCTCCTACTACCACGGGGACCACATTAACCTTGACCTTCCACATCTGTTCCAGCTGTTCTTTCAACCCTTGATACTTCTCAATCTTTTCGTGTTCCTTCTTCCTGATGTTGGCGTCAGCTGGAATCGCCACATCTATCACCACTGCTCTCTTCTACTCTTTGTCCACCACCACTATGTCCGGTTTGTTAGCCAGCAGCTGTTTGTCAGTCTGGAAGCTGAAGTCCCACAGGATCTTAGCCTTGTCGTTCTCAACCGCCTTTGGTGGTATGTCCCATTGGGATTTGGGTAGTTCTAGTCCATACTGGGTACAGATGTTCCTGTACACTATCACGGCTACTTGGTTGTGCCTTTCCATGTATGCTGAGCTGGCAAGCATCTTACACCCTGCTACCACATGTTGGACCGACTCTGGGGCTTCTTTACATAGCCTGCACCTTGGGTCAGATCTACTGTGGTAGATATTGGCCTCTATTGCTCTTGTACTTAGGGCCTGTTCTTGTGCTGCCATGATCAGTGCCTCTGTGCTGTCTTTCAGTCCAGCTTTATTCAGCCATTGGTAAGTCTTCTTGATATCATTGATATCAGCCACTTCCTCTATCTGACGGTGGTACATGCCGTGTAGGGGCTTGTCCCTCCATGTTGTCTCCTCCTCCTCCTCTTCCTCCTCAGGTTTCTGCTGTCTAAGGCATTCACTGAGCAGTTCATCTGTTGGGGCCACCTTCCTGATGTACTCTTGGATTTTCAATGTCTCATCCTGGACAGTGGCCCTGATGCTCACTAGTCCTCGGCCTCCCTCTCTCTCTCTCTCTCTCTCTCTCTCTCTCTCTCTCTCTCTCTCTCTCTCTCTCTCTCTCTCTCTCTCTCTCTCTCTCTCTCTCTCTATATATATATATATATATATATATATATATATATATATATATACTGTATACAGTATATACAGTATATATTCAAACAAGGCGGTCAGAGACTGGAACATCCTGCGACTTACCCTGACTTACTTTCAGGGTAGGTAGGTCAGAGTATCCTGGAAGTAGTACCTGACTAGGGCATAGACTAGTGCATATGGAGAACACCAGTGTGAGTAAGACCATAGATCAAAGCTCGTGCATAGGTAGATCAAAGCACTCACTTTGATCTATGGTCTATGGCCTTCTCCCTCATCTTTGTCTTATCCGGTCCCTGAGTGTACAAAAGTTGAAATTTGACTTTGACCTAGTTTTCTCAAGGTGAAGGTCATCATCTCATTTTCATTCCCTCTGCTGCCCGAGTAATGTGCTTTTTGTTCCATCTTTATCTGCAACGGTTGCGAAGATATTTGGTGGACATACGAACAGACGGATGAATGAACAAACACATGAAAACTGACAATTACAATACATCACCGCTTTGAAGCGGCATGTAATTATTGATCTATTAATTAATAAGTCGCTGTAGCAGAAAGTAATCAGAAAAGGTAGACATTAATTTGAGACAGATGCCATTAGTCAAAGTCAGCTTGATTGTCAAGTGTACCAAATATGCACGACATACAGCACAGATGAAATTGCAGTCCTCTCAGACCCAAGGTAAACAGGCAGTACAACAGACAGTACAGCACAAAGTATAAGACAAAACACAAAGGGATGGTAAACACCTCTATAAATTCTCTAGGGGAAGTGCTTGTGCGCACAGTCCCTGAGTTGACAGGGGGAGAGAGAGAGAGAGGTAACAGGTGCTGGGGGGAGGGCAGGTAGAGTTCAAGACTGTGGCAGGGGGCAGAGCAGGGAGGGAGTTGAGCCTCCGACCGCCTAGTGAAAGAAACTGTCTTTAAGCCTGCTGGTTTTGGCCCGCAGACTCTGCAGTCTCCTACCCGATGGCAGCAGGCTGAAAAGGCTGTGAGAGGGGTGAGTGGGATCACCTGCAATGCTGATGGCTTTGCGGGTGAGGTGGGCGTTATAAATGTCTGTGAGGGAAGGGAGAGAGACACCAGTGATCTTTTCAGCTGCTTTCACGATGCGCTGCAGGGTCTTGCGGCAGGAATCGGTGCAGGTGCCGCACCACACGGTGATGCAGCTGGTCAGGATGCTCTCGATGGTGCCTCTGTAGAAGTTGAGCATAATGGGGGGGCTCTTGTTTTCTTCAGTTTGCGGATGAAGTAAAGGCGCTATTGGGCTTTTTTGTCCAGTGATGCGGAGTCGCGACCGCAGGACAGGTCTTCAGAGATGTGCACACCCAGGAACTTGGTGCTGCTGACCCTTTCCACTGCAGCACTGTCGATGGTTAGTGGAGCATTCTGGGTGCGTGCTCTCCTGATGTCCACAACAATCTATCTCATCCTCCCCACATTCAGATGGAAATTGCTGTCCTTGCACCACATAGCCAGGCGGTTCACTTCATTTCTGTACACTAACTCAACATTGTTGTTGATGAGACCCACCACAGTCATGTCGTCTGCAAACTGTATGAAGAGGTTGGAGCTGGAAGTTGTTGTGCAGTCGTGGGTCAGCAGAGTGAAGAGGAAGGGGCTCAGTACCCCCATGTTCAGAGTGATGGTGCTGGAGGTGTTGCTACCGACTCGAACTGCCTGTGGTCTCCCTGTCAGGAAGTTCAGCAGCCAGTTGCATATGGAGGTGTTGAGTCCAAGCTGGTCCAGTTTATGGATGAGCCGCTGGGGGATGAAGGTGTTGAATGCTGAGCTGAAGTCAGTGAACAGCATTCTGGCATATGAGTCTTTGGTCTCCAGGTGGGTGAGGGTTGAGTGTAGGGCAGTGGAGAAGGCGTCATCGGTCGAGCAGTTGGACCAGTAAGCAAACTGAAAAGGGTCCAGGGTTGAAGGGAGGGCAGACTTGATGTGGTGCATGACTGGCCGCTCGAAGCACTTCATGAGGATGGGAGTGAATGCAACCAGGCAGTAGTCATTGAAGCAGGATGGGGGCAACTTCTTCGGGACTGGGATGATGGTGGTGGTTTTGAGGCAGGTGGGGACAACAGCCTGGCTCAGGGAGATGTTGAAGATGTCGGTGAAGAAATCTGTGACCTCGTCAGCGTTCGTCCTTCTGAGGACTTGCCTCAGACTATCTGGAGAAAGCATGGTGTGGTGCTTTAGTGTGGTGCGTTCCAAGTTCTCATGCCTGTATTTTACCTGGCCACAGCAGAGAACAGTTCTTTTCAACTCCAGGTGAATACCAGGAAATACCTTAAACTTTGGTTTTGTGTTTTATAATCCATAATACAGAACTATTAATGTCTAGATCAAAACATTTTAGTCACATTACAGAAACCTGCAGAGATGCCCAACAATTATCTATCTGTGTCAATAAAATCTTGCCAATCCAAATTGAATATAATTATTTAGTTTCAACGTCCAGTTAACGTTCGTCTTTTTTGTGTTGTAGAAACCATATTTAATCTATTTGCACACACATATGTCAATAGTTTAAAGTTCAAAAGGATATATTTTCTAGGTTTTGGGATAAATCTGGTAAGAAGGCAATTCATAGCTGGAGAGAAATTCCTTGTTGAAATTAATTTCACAGATATGAACATCTTAGTTGATAATTTACCACATATTTTTCTGAACTCGTGAATAACATATCTAATCCAGACAAAATTTATTTATATATAGCACGATTTCTCGGTTTTAAAGGCAAAACAATAGGGTACCACAGAAAATCATTTAGGTCTGTGTAACCACAATTAATGCAAGACCACAGAACGCCGCTAAAATTAAAAACAATAATGAGTCAGTCATAAACTGCAACATCCTGCGACACCCCTGAATTCAAAATTTTACTAGTGCTCTGACCTACTTTCACAGATAAAAGCAGTAGTTTTGGTCTATGGTTGTACTCACACTGGTCTTCTTCCTCATCTTTTTATCTTACCTGGTTCCAGAGTGTACAAAAGTTGAAATTTGACCTTGACCTAGTTTTCTCAAGGTGAAGGTCATCATCTCATTTTCATCCCCTTTTGCCGCCCGAGTAATGTGCTTTTTGTTTCATCTTTCTATCTGCAACGGTGGTGAAGATATTTGGCAGACTAATGAACTGACGAACACACGAACACTGACAATCACAATACATTACCGCTGTGAAGCGGGATGTAAAAATAATCTCGAACCACTCTCAACCCGTCGCCATATCTACTATCTAGCGCCATCTTTCGTTTGGTGGAAGTAAACGACACGTTGGAAGACGTGCGTGGAAACTAACACGTAGCTCCGAATCGGTTATCGTGACGCGAACATCGACGTCAACACATTGATCCGGTAAAACGGGGTTATGATTTCACATTTTGTGTTCGTGTTGGTTTATTGATCCAAGCTGGTGTTGCGGTCCGTTATGTTGTCCGTGTTGAGGACTCTTTCCCGGGCGTTGAGTCCGCAGAAGCTGCGTCAGCTACCAGGGGGACACGGGAGACAGAGCTGTGCGTATACTTCTGCGACTTGTCAGACACTTGAAGATTGTCTGGGTGAGTGCAGTGGCATCGCAAAACTTTTGAAGTATTTGTAAAAATCATGCTCACTGTTGATGAAATCACCAGTTCTCAACTATGGCGGGACATCGATGCGCTTTAACTACGTGTGGCTGCGGGATCATTGCCGCTCCGCCGCTTCATACAACTCCAACACCAACCAGAGAACCGTTGACACCGGGAGTATAGACCTCTCCATCCGCCCTGTGGACACAGTTGTGCAGGACGACCATCTCATTCTCACATGTAAGTCCGGCATCAATACAGATTTTGGACAATTGGAAAAACAAAACTGGAGGAACTATAAGAAATCACGTCTATGTTTGAGTCTCATAATTAGGAAAATTACATTTTCATTGGAAAATATTTTTGGAACATTAGTGTCAAAATAAGTCATCAATGGAAGTAGATTTATTTAATTAATAACTTATGTCTTGGACTTGAAGTGCATATTAACCTCTAAGTTCACTTTTCCCTGTTTAACTTTAACATAAATGGGACATCAAGTAACAGTACTGTTACTAAGCACTAGTTTCTGGTGCAATAATTACAGGCAGAAGATGAACATTATGCACTCCAGTACAAAGGTTAATGTTTCTTTTTTTGTGTGTCTGTTAATGGAGACAGTGTTTAACCGAGATAAAATGTCTTATATGGGTCAATAATGTTTTACGCAAGTAATCAAAAAAATTGCTTCTCAGTCTATCCAGCATTACTTTATGACATTTTCATATAAGTTTAACTTCACACTGCTCAATTAAATATGCATTTATTTCAAAATCTGTAAACTGTAAGCAAACATTTACAGTGCACACTTATATTTGCATGTTACTGTTAATTGCTTCTGAACTTCTGGATTGATGCCAAAATGAATTGTCTTGCCTTTACTATATTTAATGACTATATCTAATCTGATAAATCCTGAAGGTGTGGACACAGGGCCGGTTGAGATGACAGTCTGCTTCAAAAAAGTTTATAAAGGACTTATTATAGTGTGTCTGGTGCTCTGGAGCAGTTGATGACTTTATGCACCTGTTGTATCAGCTTTGGTAGCTAGCTACGCTAAACAGCATGTGCTTTTCCAAAGTGATGAAGAAAGGTCACCATCATGTTATGCATCATGTTTTATCTCATTCTTCACCTTAAGTTTACTATAACCACATTTTGTGTGTGTGTCTCCCAGGGCCTGGTGGTCACGAGTCAAAGTATAGTCTTAACTGGCTGGCTGACAACAGTTATGAGACAAAGAAGCAGAGCTTGGTTCAGCCACGTATCCTTTGGAATGCAGACATTTATAAAAAAGCAAACATACCCTCTGCCAAATGGGACACATTCATGAACAGCGATGAAGAGTTAAAGAAGTTTCTTCAGAACTATCTCCTGTATGGGATTGCTTTTGTAGACAATGTCCCAGCTACAGTAAAGGACACAGAGGGTGTTGTCAAGAGGGTCAGTCTTATCAGGTACAGTTGGTTTTTTTTTCTTGAACTGCGTTGACCTAAAGACTGACATGAATGATATCCTCATGCAAATATTCTTGATTATCTATTTGTGTTTTATTATCAGTTGGGACTCAATAGCAACATTTGGAAACAACGCAGATGTTTGTCCGTGTCCACTCCACTCTAATCCTCCTTTGTTTTGTGTTTACTCTTTGAAAGGGAGACTACATACGGAAAAATGTGGTATTTGACTTCAGATTTTTCCAGAGCTGACACGGCCTACAGCCAGGTGGCTCTAGATCGTCACACAGACAACACATACTTTCAAGAACCATGTGGGTAGGTACGGAAAAGAAGGAATGATATAGTATCCCTCATCCACCCTCAATGGATGTGAAAGATTAATGCATGCTCGACCTCAGTTCATGGCTGTTAGTTATCATGATACACAAACAATAATGGTGGCAGATGAATGCACAACTGTGTAAAGTCATTTTATTGAGAATCAAACATACGTCAAAGCACGCAAAGCACGTTGTAAGAAGAAAAACCTAGGACATAGTCTATTTTACAGAGACCAACACTTTACCAATAAACAGATGGTGACAGTAGCGAGAATAAAACTGCCTTTGAACAGGCAGAAGCCTTGAGTTGACCCTAAGTCACTGTGGATGACTACCTGTTGTGTTGAACCCCTACCCATTGCTTGTTAGTTTTTTTGTTTGATCGTTTTTTATGATGGGGGTGGGGGAGCGTGACGTGGGGGAAGGGTCAGGGTCAAGGTTAGGCTGGGGAACCCAGCTTGACCAGTGTGATTAACCAGATTGTGTGGTTGTGAGACTGGATCAGTTTGTAGCACTGTATCCAGCTCTAGGGTCAAATAGCCAGTGTACACAAGCATGCTCCCTTAAAACCTGCAGTAGCTTTAGAATGGTTTCACATAACAGAACATCTTTCTTTCTGTTGCTCGGCGATGAAAGAGTGACTGTTTAGGGTGAACCTGACCTGCCCAAACATATCTGGGATTGACTCCCAACAATCAACTTGTAATATGTTAATATAATGTGTCTGCCTAAAATATACATCCATTTATTGTTGTCACAGAATCCAGGTTTTCCACTGCCTCAAACATGAAGGAACTGGGGGTAGGACGCTTCTGGTGGATGGCTTCTATGCTGCTGAAAAAGTACGAGAGAGTTCTCCTGAAAACTTTGAGCTGCTCACCCGTCTGTCCATCTGGCACAAGTTCATAGAAAACAGCAGCTTCCACAGAATCCACTTTGAAGGCATCGGGCCTCTGCTCAACGTCTATCCTTGGAACAACGAACTTTACCTGATCCGGTAAATCTGGGTTTTATTGTTAAGGCAAGGCAAGTTCTTTTTTTATATAGCACAATTCATACACAAGGCAAATTGAAAGTGCTTTACAACCGCAAAGAAATACAGGACTTAAACATTAATTATGAAGATGATTTAAAGGCAGACATTAAAACCATAGAGTTCAAGTTCAAGCAATAAAAGTAAATCAAAGTTCAAGAAATCAAGTGTCCAAGAAACAATATGGTTTTCATGCCTGATTTAAAAGAGCGGACAGTTTTAGCAGACAGTGGGTGTTCAGGAAGTGTGTTCCACGTTTTTGTTTCTGAATCCGGGAACACATAGTAAAACTGTCCCTGATGACCTTAGGTTTCTAGTTCCTTCATATGGAGTTAGTAAGTCTTGGATATGCCCCACGATGCACTGGCGACACGTCCGGGATGTAGCCCGCATCTTGGAATAGCCTGCTGGAATAGGCTCCAGCAACAGCTGTGACCCTCAAAGTAGCAAAGCGGCTGAAGGCGAGACAAATATGGTCGAAAATAAGCAGCAGAGGCAGGATCAAGCAGGATCTTACGTGAGACACAAAAGTTCTTTAAGAGTGTGGGAAAAGGTAATACAGATAGAAGGTGGTTTAATATCAGTATGGGGAGGGTTCATAAACGTTTAAAATACAGTAAATAATAAAGTAAAGAGTTTGTCGCTCTATCGCAGAATTTGTTAATTGTGTGTGATTCCTGGATCGCATTAACTACGAGAAACGAGGGTGCACTGTACAATATTTGACAATCAATACACATATTTGTGGAAAGACAAATATGTGTATTTCTGCTCCTGTACTCTAGTTTTAAGCAGACGGCACAATGTTTTAAACATCTAATCTGTAACAGGCTGTTCTTTTTTTTAAAACAGGTACAACAACTTTGATCGATCGGTGCTAAACACTATCCCATACGACCTTATTCAGCAATGGTATGTGGCACATCGAGACCTGACGACAGAACTAAGACGACCAGAAAATGAACTGTGGATTAAACTAACTCCAGGCAAGGTAAAAAGATTCACTTGTGAATGTTTCTTTAAAGCGATATGTCATTTTACGTGTTTAGGAGAGATGAAAATATATCATATAAAATACAAATGTGAGCGTAATTCAGTGTAAACTAAGGATTTGTATCCTAACTTGTCTTCATCAGGTGATTTTCGTAGATAACTGGCGTGTCATGCATGGGAGGGAGTCTTTCACTGGACAGAGGGAGCTCTGTGGATGCTACCTGACCAGAGACGACGTCCTCAGCTCTGCACGCTGCTTTGGTCTGCAGGCCTGATCTTTCCTGCAGTCCCTTCTGTGTCTTATCAGTTAGTCCATAGCATTTTCAAAATATTGAGACACTTCTACTGTTTCAACATTTTAATCATTCTCTGCCTGCTTAAAACATTTCAAATCACAGTGAATCCTCCCATCAGCAAGTGAAAGTTTACATTTGATAGACCTGGGTGACATCTGAATTGTCATTTTAAGTTGGCCTACAAGAATACACTGCTGTATTTTTTTTCATTCAGGATCTCTAAATTTTATCACACAACAACTAGAGCTGCTTTACAGCATGCATTAAAAGTGGAAGTTTTATGAAACATTTCATAGTCATTTCATATATTTGTTTTACCATCAGTGGATTATGTACACAAGGCAGTACTCATCAATATGGATTTCAAACTAACTAGGAAATGAAAAAAATAACAGAAGAATAAAACATCACCTCAACCCTCAAACAGATCGTTGTTATTAAAAGTTGTGGTAACCCTCATACCCAGAAGGTTCTGTTCACATCAGAATTAAACAGTGCTGGTTCTTAGACCTGTGGGGCCTCTGTCTCTGGCAGGCTGCTGCGTGGGGCTGCTGTGGGGGCGTTTTCTGCGACTTCCTGTTTGTTGGAAGAGCTCACCCTAGTGGACAGAACGAGAATTGACGCTTCCTGCTGATACCAGAAATGACGTGATGTTGTGCTAGGATGAAAAGAGTTTCAAATCTCACCTCATCTCAGTGGCCTCGCCGGCCTTGACTGGCTTATATGTGTGTTTCTTCACAGTGTGAATTATAAACCACACAACCAAGACGATCAGGACACACCCGAGCAATGCCCCAATCACTGCACCGGCAATCACTCCATCTCCCACTTCTGCATAAGCACACATTGTTTGCATCCGTTAATGAAGGCTTGTTGCAATTAATTTTGGTATACAATTAATTTTTGTATGCATTTTTGTTAACACATTGTAATCCTACCAGGACTCAGCTCAACAGTGCAAACTGAAAATCCCACGATGTTTGAGGCATTGCACTGGTACTCTCCAAACTGAAACTCAGTTATGTTTCTGATTTTCAGTATTCCAGTTTGGGTTGCTGAGGAAACGGGTGCACACTTATTGCAAAAGAATGACTGAACAATTTTTTTTTTTTTACAAGAATGTGCACGCAGTACCCACTTCGTCCCATTGCAGGCCTCCTCATCTTGGTCTGATCCAGATTGGTCCAGCTGTAAATTGGGGGTGGGCTTCCAAGTTCACTGTGGCAGGTCAGAGTGACCAGGTGACCTGATTCCACATCACCATGTACAGCGCAATAAGGAGGAGAGGGTTTCTCTGCCAGACCACAAGAAGGATGAATGAGTTCATCAGATGGATTTATATTTAGTCTTCTCAATCCATTTGATTTTAATAAAACACATTTTCAGACAGGAATAGTTAATGTTTTGTTATTACTTCAGTTTCATCTTTAATTTATCAGATTTCTTCAGAGGTGTGGAAACAGAATTTGTCAGAACAAGCAGAAGAATTTAAATTCCAACACTATAAAAACACAAATATGAATGCATTGAGACTGTTACTGTGCAAAATTCTGGTTACACAGGAGTGTTGACACACAAATGTATGGTGATATGCTAAAAATCAGTTGTGAAAGCACTTGCTTTTGTTCAATGCTTAAAATAAAACCTCATTTTGAATTATAAAAGTCTCATGAGAAACTGTATTTCATGTTTCTTTTCCTCCTTTTTTTGCTCAAGGACACCTCATTCACTTTCCAAAATGCCTGTCATATATTGATGAAAGCAGAGGTTCATTGTTACCACTATTTCACAAGTGTGAAAAAAAGTGAAGAATATAACTGAATCGATACCACCTAGTTCACAGGTCAATATGTAGTCCTATGTGTTTGTACTTTGCATGTTCAGTATATTTTTGTGGATCACTTACTAACACACTGAAAGTGTTTCACAACCATTTTTCATATTGGTGATTGTAAATGTGTGCTTAACATGCAGCAAATGCTGATATACAGTATATTCTTTTGGCAATATAAGGATGCAGTTACAGCCCTACTCTAATTTTCACTGCTGACAATGAGGAGATCACTGCAGTAACCATAGAAACTATTCAGAAAGAAATGGTAGCCTGCAAGGTTGTTCCTGCATAGGTGGTGAAGCAGGGTATTCAAAGTGAATGTAATGTCCTAATCGAGCTGTTCAAAGTTGATGTTTTAATAGATGTGCTAATGCTGCAACACTGATCACAGGTACTGGAACTCAGCTGTGGAAAGAGATCTGAAATATTGTATTGAAATTCAATGAGATCTTACTTTGAGTCAAATTTTAGATGCAGTAAATGACACTTTTTTTTTTTTAATGTTGAAAATAAAAAGATAAAAGTGAGGACCAGCTTAATTTTAAAATGAAACATATTGAGAGAAAAGGCAGCAAATATTGTGGATGAAAACGTCACAATGAAAAGAAAACATGAGAGCAAAAACTCTCCCGCTTTCACAGCCACGCCCTGACAAGCGGGAGAAATGGCTTGAGAGCAAACAAAAGGATCACGGCTTTACTTCTCTGTCTTGGTCAGTCTGTCAGCAGCTTATGCTGACAGACACCAATAGATTTAAAGTATCATTCATCTTCTTGGACCTGCTTGCATATGTCCAGATAATTCTTTACTGGTATAAATACCTAATATACCTTATCGATCCATTACTTATTATCCTGAGTTTTCCTTAAAGCAGTGTTCAAGGAGTCAATAAATTCATGGATTTTAAGCATAAATTCAGCATTTCTCAAATTTAAGCCCTTAAATTGTTCCTTCATGTTATGTGTATAACTGTACAAGGTCATTGTCTTCCAGTTAACTTACCCAGAACGTTGACAACAATGCTGGCCTCAGAGTTGCCTACCACATCAGGAAAGTTGTGAACATCACAGGTGTAGACTCCAGCATCTGATGTTTGCATGTCGCTGATTATTATTGAGGCGTTTCTGGTGGTGGCAGGAGAAGAAGGGGGATGAAGCCTGTCCTTGTAATCTTTTTTCAAGATGACTTTTCCTGATTGATAGAAATACAGCTGAAAAGAAAGTGCATGGAAGTTAGACCATGTGTTCCAGTGACACACACTTCGCTGGATGTTGTTATTTTTAAGAAACCCTCATTGTTGTTGACTTGACTAACAGCCCCAAATTACAAATAAGGCAGTCACAGACTGCAAAGTCCCGTGACACACTTGAATTCAAAATTTTACCCTGACCTACTTGCATAGGTCAAAGATCAAAGCTAGTGCTCTGACCTACTGTCACTGATCAAAGCACTAGCCTTGACCTATGGTCTTACTCACATTGGCCTTCTCCTTCGTCTTTCCATCTTATCCGATTCCTGAGTGTACAAAATGTGACCTTGACATACTTTTCTCAAGGCCAAGGTCATCATCTCATTTTTATCCCTGCCCGAGTAATGTGCTTTTTGTTTCATCTTTGTATCTGCAACTGTTGCCAGGATATTTGGTGGACAAACGAACAAACGGACAAACAAACGGACAAACAAACGGACGAACAAACGGATGAACACACAAATACTGACAATTACAATACATCACCGCTTTGAAGGGGGATGTAAATATTGAGAATGAAAGCAATGATACTCCAACAAATAAAATAATGAATGAAAATTAATACAATTTTTAGATATTGTCACACACATAATTGTGTCATGTCAGACACATTTTATATAATCCCTTCTTTTTCAAATAAATACACTTCTATAGAAACACATTTCAGCATTGCTAGAAAATGTTTTGTTATTTCTAAATAAATATTATGAGGAAAAAATAATGCCTTTGTCCTTAAATTAAAAAAAGAAAAATCTAAATGTGGTCCTCCTGGCCAAAATTTACAACTTTCAATTTAATTGCATCCAGTGGATGGAAGCATTTTACACCAATATTAATTTGGTTCCCTGTGGTAGTTAATTGAATGTTAATCACCACATCAGTTGAAACTAAAAAAAAAAAAGAATTATCATAAATAATTAGGGTTAGTCAGAGTAAGGTTTTTTTTCCCAGTAAACCTTCATTGACCAGAGCACTCAGTCCCAGGTGTTGTTGACTCAGTTAGGTGTGTTTCCTAACAGGACAAAAAGGAGGGAACATGTGTGTGATTTTTTTGATGAATGTTCAATGTCGCTGTCTTTTCAGTGCATTTAGCAGATCAATGTAAGTCCAGTTGACGAACTGCTTTTTTGGTCATTAAATTAAAACAACAACTTTTCTGTGTACATGGAAACATGTTAGACACAGAAAAATAGACCTTTAGCTTATAATGAAATAAAGAAGCAAAGCTTAAGCCCATTGCATTTAATTGGAAACATTTTGAATGCATCTTCCTTTTTACCACAGAGGTAAGTCAGAACATCTAGTTGTCGGACACAAACCCATCCATTCAAATTGATAAGACACATTATGACATTTGAGTAAAGCTAAAACATTGTGTGTTTGTTACTACCTGCTGTGGTTTCAAGGAGGTCAATGAAATAAAATTCCACTCGATGATAAGGCCAGTAGTCTGCTCAATAGTCTCAAACGTACACTGTAGTAGGAGGCTTCTTCCTGTTGTGACATTGACATTTTTTTCTGGAGTCGTGACCGTGATGAGCTCAACAAATCCTGCAAAACAAAAACCACATTTTCAGTAAAAAAACCCCCAAATTTAAATTTCTGTAATCCTCAAAACAGCATTGTAAGGAGGAGAAGCTGGAATATTGTCACCTATTGCAATTATGAGGATGAACAGGCGCAGCGTGATGCACATCTTCACACAATAAAAGCCTACAAATGCGGAGGTGCTCAAGAAGTGGACTTCCCAAAGTGTCGAACACTAACTGCTTAAAAAGGCCAGGCAGGAGAGGACAAACACATTACAGTATCAGGCAAGGTTACAGTATGCTTGGTAATGGACTTACCGATACTGTGCGCGTTGATAACACAATGTTTGCATATCCATATTTGCCAGACTGGGTGTGTACACTGCTTTTTCTTTTAAAAAATGATTTAGCCGTTTACAATTTTTTGGGTGGGGCAGAGCAGAAAAATTTACCTTTTTGTACTTGTATGAATAAATATGTCTATTTTAAGTTGCAGCAAATAAAGTTACAGTCTGAGAAGACTGTTATGTGTATTTGAGGTTGTTGACTTGAGGGGGCAAGGTAATGTCCACAGTGTGTTGTGACACCAATGTTTAATTCATTTTTCTGTACTTTGGCAGCATTTTCATGACAGCGCATTACTCCATCATCCTTGTCTTGTAAGTCATTCTGGGTCAGGGCATCTGGCTGTGGAATTAATATAACTTAATCCTCACCTGGCCTTTACTGCTTGCCTCAAGGAAGCGTAAACCAAAGCACTGCAACATACTACTTATTATTAGGAAGTTCACTCCCTGGTGTCGCATGCTCAATAAAAGCAGTCTCACCTTTGTCATTGTCACTCATGCAGATGCCTGCGCAATGAGGGAAATGGTGAATCACACATGATTAACTGTCTGTAATTATCAGAAGCTGACATAAGTGATTAACAATGTGAAAAGTGTTGATCAGGGGTGACTGGAGGTGAGTGGAAGGGGGAAAGCTGCTAATGTGGGAAGCACAGGGAGGCGTGTGGAGCTAATTATCCACAGGATGCTTTCATGATTGATTGGGAAGTGAGATGATGTCAGTGTCTCCTCAGGACTTGCCCGGACAGAACATGTGTTGGCACTTTGGGCATAACCGTACGGGACAGTCATTTCTAAAATAAATGAAACCAAGGGGATGATTTATGAATCATTGCCAACCCATCAGAATTTAGGAAATGTTGATGAAATATCAAGTAACCAAATAAATAATTGATAAAACGAGGATAAAAGAATGAGGCGGTTCACTGACTTCATAAAGTTAAGTAAGAAACCCAAACAAAATGAAAAAAGTTAATCGTTTAAAATATTGGTGAATCACATTTGTTTCTTTATTAGCTCAGAATTCATGACAGTAAATACTGTGTGAAATAGCCTTTTTAACATTTAACTATAAGAAAAAAAAAATAGTATATTTTGGGTTAGTACATTGTTGTATTTTGTGTGGACAAAAAATTTAGTATGTATGTATGTAGAACTTTGAGCCAATTGTAGCTCAAACAATAGAAAATGGAAAATTACAATGCATAGTTATAAATAAATACATATACAGTAGTTGATCCTATGTTCTTTAGAATGAAATAATCAGTGTGAAAGTGGATTTGTTATGGGATGTTTCACTGAAATGTGTGTTTAGCAGAACAAAGTGTTGTTGTCTAGCAGGTATTCGACATCAAGAAACCAGGGCTTTGAACCGGTTCATGGAACAAAAACAAAAACCGGAAACTTTTGGTATTTTGGCAGGAACGAAAACGAAACTGAAAATTTTATATTTTTTAGTGTTACGGAACAGAATCGAAACAGAGAATTATTGTAAACCGGTTAATACCGTTTTTTTTTTTTCGTTGTTGAAAAAAATATTTGACCTCATGTTTCACTTCCTGTCATTCACTGGACGCGGGATGAGAGCAGAGAGAAGTATCGGCTATCAGCAGCAGTTAGGAAAAGGGCAGTCTCTCAGTCACAATTTAATCATAACAGGTAAACACTGCAGTATGTCAATCTTAAAAATGTATGATTTAGACATTAACTCATTGGCTGCAGTCATTTTCAGAGCAGTGTGTCCCCGTACTGCCAGCGCTTTGTAGCAATACTGAGCTATGGGAGAAGCACAATGAAGATCTGTTGTTCAGCAATAAATGACATAGTGGAAGTTATTCTTATCTTATTTCATATAGTGTCTGAGAAGGAGGCATAAGCCTTAACTACAGTGATATAACTTGCGGAATTTATTTTTGTACTTTAACCGGACACACGGCGCACCTTATTGTTTGGGAGGAAGCCAGAGAACCTGGAGGGAACCCACGCAGACACGGGAAGAACATGTAAACTTCCCACAGAAAGGATTCGAACCAGGAACCCTCTAGCTGTGAAGTGACAGCGCTACCCACTGCACTGGTGTGTCGCCCTATTAATTACATTACTCACAATTTGAATGGTACTCAAATAAGAGGCTAAAAAAATGCCCATGAACTCTGTTCTACTCAAACATCCGGAAGCCTTCAGTGTGTGTGTCTCCACACTGATGACCAGTGTTTCCCTGTCAGACTGCCAGAGAGGTGTGAGTCAGAGCTTTGTCTCAAAAAAAAAGTGAGTACACATCTGAGGCGTGGTGATTTCTTTCCCTGAATGACATTGGCTGCCTGAGGACTTCTGTCCTGCTTCACAAGTATTCATCAGGTCATGATCACTTTAAAGCATCTGATTCGCTTTATTTGATAGCAATTGTTAATCTAACTGCTTGAGTTACTGTCGCTAACCGCTAATCGCAGCTGGCTTTGTTAAAGGCAGAAATGCAGTTCAGATGTAGACCAGCAGATGACAGACCAGACTGTCAGATGTTGTTTTTATTTATGTGTGCACAATCGTGCAGAGAGGTGCAGGGAGAGCCAGGCAGCCATTGGCAACAAGCACCAAGAGCAGCAGTCTCTGGCCTCACTCCCTCTCTCACCTGCCTTGTCTGCTCTCCACTGCTGTGGGAAAAAAAAATGTAGGCCAGACGTAGCATGACTTCCCATATTCTCCCTGCAGGTAGCAAGCAACCACTCAAAGAAACAGTGATGAAATAGAAGCAAATTAAATGTGAGAACAAGGACATACAACCGCAAACAAGAGTGTGAGACATTGCCTGAGTCATAGGAGAAAAAATCTTGTTAGCAATACATTTTAACGCCGCTCTTCAAGCCGAACTCAGTGACGCCAAGCTATCATCTCACACTGGTCTCGCACACAGGCACACACACACAGACTGACACAATTGTGTAAGTAAAACTACAAAAAGTGAGACACAGATACTCAAAGGCTACCTCTCCTGGTAGGTTCTGTAATCTCTGAAATTCACTGGAGAATGTGGCTGATCACAAAGTACAGAGACTTTATTTCAGGAGCTGGAACCCCCTATAGCTTTCATAATTTGCTAGCAATAAAAGGCAGCAAGGCACATGGTTGGCCGTTGCTGGCATTAAAAAACATTATGCGTCCTTATATCTCATTATCGGCACTTACCAGCTTTGTACGGTGCCAATTTCGATCATGTTAAACCTCTCATCCGGTGACGTTTCCTTGGAAAAATTATAATTTTATGTATTCGACTTGTGATTTCACATATTTTAAAGAGGTTTGTTTTCCTCATAGAATAAAGAATCAGTGTTACTCACATACTTTCTCTTTGGTTCTAAAATACTGTAGAGCTACTTCCATGTCTTTGAATATGTTTGCTCTAATTAATATTCATGGAATAATGTAAATGCCCGAGCTCAAACACAGCCAGTGTTAACTATACAGTATCAGCTAATTGCATAAACTGACTTTGATATGGATTTTATGTTGCAGCAGTATGGTGTTTCCTGGTACATAAAGCACATGTGAGCGTACTCACACCTTAAACTGCTGCTCTGCCACCAACCTTTCCGCTTTTCCATTACATGGTTTCCAAATGATTGCCTCAGGGGTCGGATTTAGTCATTCATCCATGGTCGCATCACATAAAAAACATGTGTGTCAATATTTTATTAGGCGCATTATGTTTCCACTTTTTGTCATCTCATCACTCTCTTCCTATACCCGAAACTAGAACAAAAAGTCAACATCCATGAACATCCTGTAAGAGCAAAATCATCACATTGTACTTTCAAATCCTATCAATTGGTGATATCTGAATAAGTGAACATATAAATAGACATCCATTCAGGCAATCCAAGAAGAACAGTCAACATCTTGAAAACTTTCCCTCACACTACAATAGCAAATAACCCTAACAAATTAGCTTCAAATCATGATTGATTTTACTTGGGAATGCATTGTTTATCTGCCCATTACTATGCTTATGTTCTCCTTCTTGTGCTCTTAAATTTTTCTCTGATACTGTATGCTGATATGGCATCACATCAAAGTAAAATTATTCTGTTATTTGCGCAGGAAGGCAGACAAGAGGCAACACCAGAAGTGTGAAACGGGTTCACTTTGTGGTGACGGAAAAAAAATTCCAAAGAGCACCATTTATACAAGCAATTTGATTAAACCCCTGAAGAACTAGCACAGAACCAATTTCAATGAGCTTTCTAATGGTAGCAACATGCTAACCGATGTAATCAACTTCGCTGCAACCACCAGCAAAGTGGGAGAAAATTCAAGACCCATGGTAGATAAAGAGAAAAGCTATCGCTTTTGCTCCTACGATCATTGTTATAGGTTGATTATAACTTTGGATTTCTTCATCCTATCAGAATACTAGAGCGTTAGCTATTGCAAAGCAGTTCAAGTCCAAGAAAAATCGACTAAGCTACCCTTGGCGCAGCATTTCAAACTTTTCGTTTTGATAGCCTAATGTTGTGGTCTCCATACAGAATAACTTTGTGTGATACTCTCCTCTTCTTTTTGCATTGCATCTGCCATATAAACTCCGTTCTGAAGCTAATAAACATCCTGCAATACAATTGGTTAATCTGCATGGTGGATTGATGAGCATTTAAATCTGCAGTCATCCTTCATTAGAAAAAAGCAAGTAAAACCTCAGAAAAACAAAGCATGTTTTGGAATTATTGAGCATTTTTATCAGTATTCTACATTGGCAAGTACTCAAATGTAAGTATTTTTGCTGATGAAAAATAATGTTGAGGAATCCCAAATGTTATAGAAAAAATGAAAGTAACTATAGATCATTGTTTAAAATATGTTAAGATTTAATTAAAAACACCCAGTACATCACCAAAAGAAAACATTCGAAGCCACGCCATTGAAGCGTTCCTTGCCTTCTGACCACTTTCATTTTCCCCCCACAGAGGAACAGCCATCAATTTCTGACCCATGTTAATGGACCCTTTCAATATTTTATGTTTTTATATAGAGTGCTGACAATAGAACACAGAAATGGAAGGCACACTTTGCGAAGCTACTTCCCTGGCTCTTTATCCATCTTCTCGACAGACCTATGCACTCCAAAGCAGAGGGAGTGAATCCGATGAAAGGAAGATGAAAATGCAGGCAAATTCACCAACACCAAACCTGCAGAGATGGAACATTTAACATTTTATTCATGCTAAGCATAATTTCGGAAACCAAACAGCAGAATTTGAACGCATTCTTGTTCAGTAAGTGTTATGCGCAGTACTTTTGATGAGCTGCAATGGGTATAATTTGAATTTGATTTAATACAGGTTGTTCTCTGAACATCCTTGCATGCAGCACATATTATTTATGTACCTCAGCTCCTCTCAAGGTGAACTCTCTCAGCAGCATAATCAACTGTCGAAGTGCTTGGTAGAGGCAGCCGAGAGTAAATTAAAAGAAATCAATTAGGTGAGACAAACGTGTGCATTAAATCTGACTTGTATCTGAAGGCTGATGTGTCAGGAGAGGATCATTGCACAAGCCATAGAGGAGAATAAACATGATAAATACATAAGACAACAACACAAGTGTTTAGATGTAATCATCTTGAACTCAGCAATTAATCAAACTGATTTTGAGAGCATCACCTAGTGTAAAAGGTCACGAAGAGCTCACTTTTTTGACATAAAGATGAAAATAAGTCATAAAAAATGCATCAGAGTGGTGTTTTTTTTGTAAACAAAATATCTCTTTTGATCATATAGGCCAAAACCACCAACCACATACGGTAAATAGAGGTTAATTGACTTCATCTCAACTTTCTTCTAGTATCAGTTTAACTAATCCGAGCAGGGTTCCCTAATGCACTGCAAGCAGACCAAGTTTAAAACTTCGATATGGAACGTCTGTCAGATGGGCCGAATGATTAAGCACCGGATCCATTAATGGCTCTCTATTGATGCTATCTCATATTCCAAACAAGCTGTTCTACCTCAGCTTTTAATGACATTCTTGCATATTAGAAGCATTGATTATGTCAAGGCATGAAGGTCCCCTGTTATCTGTCATGCTTCTCTCATTCTTTTAAATCAATATTTGACCTCAGCCCTTAAATCATTCTTGTTAATATGAGTAGTTTCTGGTAATAAGAGGTCTCTCTAAAGGTTAAGAGAAGTAATTCATCAACTGTTTGACAATAGAGAGTTTCCAATAACATTTCAAAACATGTGTTGTGCCCATGGGAGTGATTGACATAAAGCCATCACTTATCATTTATTGCCTTCAATTTTGTATCACTAAATGTGCTGTTGCTTCCTTCCCATGTCAATAAAAATATGTAAAAAATAACATTGATAGTATGGAGACATGAATATCCAAAAACTCATGACCTGCATTTTTCTTTAACAATCTTTATCCAAGAATAATTCCAAAATGTCTAAAAATGAAAATGACATTATATGCATCATATGAAAACGAAAAGAAAAACAATTGACTTGACTTAGATCAATCAATAAAATCAATCAGTTGCACACCAGATGTACAACGTATTAAAAGTTTGGGCTGTATTCAAATGTTTTTCTTCGTGTATGTCATGTTACATGTTTTTAGGACATGCAGACATAAGTAGAACATGCAGACAAGGCACTGGGACCTTCTTACAGTGACTAGTAAGGTTATCACTTCACTTCTGTGTAATGGTGCTTCTTTTTTACAGCTAGCTTAGTATATTGATGTAATATGTCATCTTTGGAACAGATACCGGATCTCCTGGCAATTGAGATGCTAAAAAGAATCAAACAATTTAAACAATTTAAATTTTTTTCTGATTCGTCTGAAAAAACTATTCTAGTGTCAAATCAGATGATTCTCAGGTTTTTGAAAATTGTGCAAAATTTACTTTTTTATTGAGTGAAAGAATTGATAATAATTCTTCTTCTTATGGACCTCCTGTGGTTTTCTAAGAGCACTGTCTACTTTCTCAGGTGTTGTGAATGACTAAATGATGTGTCTGGTATAATGCTACATCATAAACTAGATTTTATTGCAATAAATGTGCAGTCTTTATTGCTTAATATAATTAAATTGATTGAATTCTTTGAGTCTTTTACCTTTAACTGTCATGCTGCTGCCTTCCCTTGCCCCTGCATTATTTATAGTAAAACTGCTGTCTTAAAAAGAACTGACATGGAGCAGAAAAAAAGGATGGATGGAAAAACAAGAGCCACATAGGTGAAAGGTGCTATTTAAAAGCAGCTACGTGGCTGTTTTCCTGTTTGAAGTTAGGCCGACCCAGCAAAGAAGATAAAGCAAACATTTCTCTTTTTTGTCATAGCACACTATGAGGTAGAATCATTTAAGTGTTCGAAATAAGTAGCAAATGATTGTACTGCACACAGGATTGTCTGAACATTTGTATAACACAATAAAATTTACCATGTTTTGCATTTTATATTAAATTAAATGTAGAGATACAGTCAACCCTCGGTTTTCGAACGCTTCTGTTCTCAACCAAATCAGTTTTCGACCAGAAAATCCAAGAATTTTACATCTCTGAACTTGACCAAAATTCTACTCTCGACCAAACCGAAAGAAGCCGATTGTACCTGAACGCGACTCACTCGGGAGCCGAGCGAACTCGAATGCCCAGGATGCTTCCTCCGTAGCGCATTCGTGTTCAAAGTTCGATAGGATATCTTTCATTAAAATAAAACACAATGTCTATTTCTACCCTTTTTTATTTATGGTAAACAGTATACAGTGCAGTTTATGGTGTAAACCGAAAGAAGCGGAGTGTACCTGAACGCGACTCACTTAGGAGCGGAGCAAACTGCCCAGGATGCTTCCTCCGTAGCGCATTCGTGTTCAAAGTTTGATAGGATATCTTTTATTAAAATAAAACACAGTGTCTATTTCTACCCCTTTTTGTTTATGGTAAACAGTATACAGTGCAGTTTATGGTGTAAAATAATTTTTAAAAAAAACTTAGAAAAAGTTGTTTTTTAGACTTGGAACAGATTAAAATTATTTACATTAATTATAATGGGAAAAATAGTTTCGGATTTCGAACAACTCGCTTTTCAAACAGCCTTCTAGAACGGATTATGTTCGAAAACCGAGGGTTGACTGTATCTGCAACTCGTGCCCAATGTAGTGAACCCATATTTTCTGTTTATCTTTGAAGCTTGATTGGTTATAGCAGAAGTTGTTTGGTATTCATCTTCTGCCTATGTAAAAACTAAACTAACTAAATTTTGAGTGATTAATTTGCAATTAACTTGCCTTCTCTTTTAAACATTCTGACTGTAATTTAAGATAAGATAATCCCCTAAGCATTACTGGGGTGGCAGTAGCTCAGTCGGTAGAGCGGGTTGTCCAATGATTCAAGATCAGCGGTTCGATTCCCGCTCCCAACCATTCACTCTTGGAGTGTGAGCTGGCAGTGGGAGGTGCCAGCTCACCCCCTGAGCACTGCTGAGGTGCCCTTGAGCAAGGCACCACCCCTACACAAGCTGCTCGTTCAGGGCGCTCCAAAGATGGGGCTGCCCTTATGTGTGTGCTTGCTTGTTTCAGGGGCCTGTACAAAAACATATGAAAAATCTAACAATTTCCATACAGGGATCATTAAAGTGTTCTTCTTCTTCTAATAGTCCCAGAGTAGGGAAATTTCCAAATTCCACTTACAGTATATATTTTTACATTACTGTATTCTTGTAAATTTACATGACACTGGTCAGTTTTTCAAGTAAGTTACATTATTTTTTATAGTATGTCATCTATATTTCAATACACAGTTTATATCCAGTATTTCATGATAGTTACTGAATGTTGATGTAGAACTACAATTCAAACAGTGAATGGACAGAATGACCAGTCAAAGTGATTTTGGATGCAAGCCAGCATCCACCCATTCACAGGTGGAGGCTGCTCTGGAAAAGGCAAGACAAGGCAAGGCAAGGCAAGGCAAGGCAAGGCAAGGCAAGGCAAGGCAAGGCAAGGCAAGGCAAAGCTTTCAAGGTATGGCAATGCAAGGCATTGTAAGACAAGGTGAGCATGGCATGGCAAGGCAAGGCAAGGCAAGGCTTTCAAGGCAAGGCAACACCTTGCAAGGCGAGACGAGGCAAGGCAAGGCAAGACATTCAAGGGATTCAAGGCAGGACAAGGCAAGGCAAGGGAACGCAAAGGCAAGACATACAAGGCATTCAAGGCAAGGCAAGACAAGGCAAGGCGAGGTAAGGCAAAGCAAGGCAAGGCAAGGCAAGGCAAGGCAAGGCAAGGCAAAGCAAGACATTCAAGACAAGGCAAGGCAAGGCAAGGCAAGGCAAGGCAAGGCAAGGCAAGGCAAGGCTTTCAAGGTATGGCAAGGCAAGGCATTGTAAGGCAAGGTGAGCATGGCATGGCAAGGCAAGGCAAGACAAGGCTTTCAAGGCAAGGCAAGGCAACACCTTGCAAGGCGAGGTGAGGCAAGGCAAGGTAAGACATTCAAGGCATTCAAGGCAAGGCAAGACAAGGAAAGGCAAGGTAAGGCAAAGCAAGGCAAGGCAAAGCAAGAAATTCAAGGCAAGGCAAGGCAAGGCAAGGCAAGGCAAGGCAAGGCAAGGCAAAGCAAAGCAAAGCAAGACATGGCAATCCACTGCTCCACCCCAAGTAAATGACACAGGTGTGGACAATAATCACAATGCCAATAATCCATCCATCCATTTTCTTGTACACAAGATGATTGTAATCATCTTGTGTACAACCACTATTTTCGCTTGGGTCACAGGGGTTGCTGGAGCCTTGCGACGTGCCACTGATGCATTGCGGAGTCACATAAAAGACAACCACTCACCACTCATTCACACTCAGTCCTACGGAACCAATCAATATGCCTGAATTACATGTTTCTGGGGGTGGGAGGAAGCCGGAGAACCAAGAAAGACAATGCCAATAACAAAACACAAATGAAAATTATACAAAGTAAAAATGGTTGTCATGGATAACTTATCATTGTGACATAGTGAGGGAGAAATAAAACAGATCAAAACCTAACCATACATAGATGGATAAGGGTTACCCCAAATTCACATTTTGGTGAGATTGTAATTAAAATAGTGGCTTATATTACTCAAAAAAGATTGCCTGATCAATGCCTCTAAAGGTTGTTAAATGGGCGAGCAGGTTGTTGTGTGTCTGTTTCCTTTGAGAATTTTAGTTGGTTTTTGGTTTTGTTAGTTTAGAGATCTTTCTTTCTCCTTCCCACGACAGTCTGCTGTTTAAAGGTGAAGTTTCAGTGCCTTACTTTAATACCATGAATCATTGTAAGTCTCCTCTCCCAGAAACTTAAAACTTATTTTCTTAAACTCGGCTGGTGAGTTGCTTAGAAACCAAGGAAGGTAGATATAGTGCATCCTTGATACTAGCGCTAACGCGTTCCAGGAACCACACGCGATGAACAAATTGCGCAATAGAGCGAAAAACTATCTTATTATTTATGGTAATTTAAACATTTATGACCCTCCCTATACTGATATTAAACCATCTTCTATCTGTATTACCTTTTCCCACACTCTTATCGACTATTTAAAGCACTTTTGTGTCTCACGTAAATCCAAAACTCACAAACGGGAGCACTTCTAGATGCCGTCAGCCAATAGAATGCGCTTACGGTATCACACGACTGCCTACCAAAAATCCAAGATGAGGTGAGGTAAATAGTGCGCCTTGTGCAAATGTGCGAGGGCACACTGTATACTTTAACGATCACAAACTGGGAAATTCATTGCCAACTTTGGTTCAATTCATGTGATATGCTGAATATTAACATGTTTAGAACATTTGAGTGCTTTGTCAAGGCAGAAGAAAAACAGAGAGCAGCCTAAAGCTAGTTTGTGGTTTTAACATGTGGAATGTGTTTCTAGTTGTAGTAATGAATGTTTAAATTTAATTTGACAATTGTTCATCACCAGTAAGTCAAAGGCCTCAACTGTGAAGAGGGGAGTAGTTTAAAGACAGATCCAATGTCGTGGTTTAAGGTATCATTTTATATTTTTTTTTAAATATAAGGCCAATATGTGAAATGGATATGGCTTAGACTGTTATTAAAGTCTGTTGAACATTTACCTTTTTTCTGCGCCACACAAAGGTATGCATATTTGTCAGTCTTTAATTAAAATGCATACTTCAGTTATGACATAAATCCAATATAAATATCAAAAGTGAAATACAAATACTGATTCTCTACTTCACATTTGCAGTCTGAATTTGCACCAATGCTGCATTGATTCTGGCATTGTTAGATAATGCAGTCAGGTCATGACAGGTCAGTTGTTGAGGCTCAAAGAAACATAAAGTGCAAAGTTGTTTCTAAGAGTGTTTCTCCAGAAAGCTCCAACCAGCATTACCAAAGGCCGACAAATACCAGAGCGCTCCCATGTTTCGAAAAGCAGTGCAGTAGTTCTGGCATCTGTGCTGTTATCAGATGTCACTTCTCCCAGATTGCAGATTTTCACTGTCTGGCATTAATACAGTTGAATAATGTTCACATTTCACTTAGATTCTTCTGCTAAGTTTTACTGTGTGGACATTTTTCACATCACAGTGGGAAAAGAATTGGGGTAATTGATAAAATTATTAATGTTCTAGTCAAGTGCATGAGTTTCAGGGCCCTGTTTTTATGGATGCTGGCTCACTGTTCCACTGTCATAACCAACTAGGACGCCTATAGAGAACAGAGCCACCATTAATGTCATTATTAACACCTGTGTTCCTCCTACTGTGTCGGCTATGAATGCTTATTAGCTGTCGGGGAAGCTAACTCTGCTCAGCTAAAAGATCAAGTGGTACGCAAAGTAGCCTCAGGTTATCAATACTAAGACAAACAAACAGAGAGGCTAAACAAAGAGGCTGCCCTGATTGCCCTGCCCTGACACTTGCAAGAAAACAAAATCCACAATAACCCTATTGATGCACCAAAGTCAACAATGATTGTTCTTAAATTGAATGCATGGGCGTTTGAGACATCTGTGGTGATTTTGCCTGACTTGGACTGTGCATTAATTTGTATTCCTAGCTAGTATTAAATGCATGTGAGCTTTACACTCTTGTAAAATAGAATGGTTATGTGTCACCACATCCAACACCTAATGCAAATGCAAATGATTTATAAAATATACCTTCTTATTCTGTAAATCATAAATGTGGCACACCCCGCCACATACATATCATTTGTATGCATGTGCAATATTCACATGAAGCCCCAGGTCCTGTGCATGAAGACAGTGAACCATTAGTGTCTGGGGATGTCGCCATGTCACTCAAAAATCATTAATGGAGGCTGGAACTGATAACTGTTCAAAGACTTTGGTGTATGATTCACCATCCACACTAGTATGTATTCAACTTGACATGTCAAGTCTGACCATCCATCTATTCTGTAAACTGCTTATCCTGTTGAGGGTTCGCTGGGGTCTGGAATCCATCCCAGCAGGCACAAGGTGAAGACATGGACATATTCCTAGTATGCCTGGTAACAGACACACTCACATTCACACCTACAGGCAATATTGACTTCAAATGGACCTAACCTTTATGTCTTGTCCACTGGGGCCCACAATGGACAAACACAGACGATGAGCGAACATGTCAGCCATCCATAGAGCAGAGTGTGTGGAAGATGATGTGTTCCATTGCTGATGTAAACAGATTTAAAATGAGATGATATTGATTCAAATATTTTTTCCATGTATTGAAAACAAAATCAGCACATTCTGAAGTGAAGGCAGATTCCTGTCCTGGGTTTTAAATTTTGGTGATTTGGGCATACATTTTGTTTTACTTTTGAGACCATCCAGCGCTTTTAATATCAGGTTGTTGCTTCATAAGGAACTCAAATAGGAGGGTGAATGCCCCGGGAACCACCTCTGCTATGAATCTATTAAAATCAATGGGCTGATTTGGACAGCAGCGTATTGTTTCCTACTGCTTAGCGGTGTGCCTGGAACGTAATATTTCGAATGCCTCATTGGATCATTACTCTTCTGTGTGTTGCTGGTGCAGCCATAATTAGAGGATGTTCTCTTCACCTTCACCACCAAAACATATGATGCAGTTCAAGGCTAGAGTTGGGACAAAAAGAGAAAAATCCAAAAAGTACAGTACCAATCTATATACACATATATCATGTCTGTGACCAGAGGACAAAAAGTCTCAGCAAAGAGACCGAACTTCATTTGTCCTTGTGACAAAACAAATTAATTACGTCGGGCTTTGTAGATGCAGAAGTGAAATTGCCCCAGAAAGGCCAGAAGCCTGCCGCATCCAGCCTGTACTATACCGTAATTTTTATTTTATTTGCATTTGCCAACAGTGAAAAAAAGATTCCTGAATTCAAAAAGGGCCAAATATTACACTTGCCAGCTGGAGTCACTTTGCGTCTTTATTCAGGAAATAGGGTATGAAAGAAGGTATATTCTCATAAACGCGCAATGTTTTTTAATCAAATTAAAAGGAGATACTCTTGAGTTTTCTTGAATTTTGTTTGCAGACTGTCTTCATATCAAACAGTCCATATATCAAAAGCAAGACACCAACTTAGAGGTGACAGCTCTGACAACAACCTAGAATACCAATGATAAATACCTGATTTTATCCTCTTATTTTGCAGCAGTATATGCTATTTACCTTTTGGGGACTAACATCTGACAATAAATTAATAAAATAAATGAAAATATGTTGCATATTAGTCCTCAAAGGGCAAATGAAAAGACTTTAGCTTTCTTTACTGTATAAGCCTTTATTTGTAAAAAGTCTGTTTGAATGTTAACCCTTTTTATACCACATACTTGAACACCTTGTATTTGTAAAAAAACACATTTTGTTCAAACACCTAAAAAAGCTGATTGACACTATAACATTAATTTGCACTGACAAAAAAAATACAACTTCATACTACACAAATGTTGATTCCATGGGTACTGATACTCCAAATGAAATCAAACACCTTATTAAACAATTGAATCAAATAAGCGCCCAATGTGAACAAAACAATTACAGTACAAAAACCAAATGCATTTTTCTTCCAGTGCCAGTATACCAGATGAATTACATTTCCTTCTTATGATAAAACAACAACAACAGTAAGAATAACAATCCATAACAAATGCAACAAATACAATAAATCAGAAATGAACACAGGAATTAATAAAATACTGGAAAAAAAAAATGGGCTATTGGTCTTGTGGGTTGCTTTCTGTTGCCAAATTTTACAAATTGTGGGAGTCTTTTTTTTAATATTACTTTTGGTTAAATGTAATCTCCCTGGTATGCTCCTCCAAGAAGGGAGGTATACTGATGGGTAACTGGGAATCAGCCTCTTGCGAGTATCATCATACAGACAACAGACCATAACCAGAGGCAACTTATTAAAGAGAAAGTACAGGGAAAACCCACTCAGTGTGCAATCACATGGCTTACGTTTAGATGCTACTGGTGAGCATCCTTTACATCCGTTGTAGCTGAAGGGCGATTGATGCTAATGCTAATGCTGAACCTGATAAAACTACAGCATGCACCTGGTGCATCTATTCCAAATTGCGTGATTTACAGTAAATACATTACATAGAAGTACATAATCATGATTGGCACAAACCACGCCATGTACACTCTATGTTTACATTTTTTCCTCTAGTTTTATGAACAGTTTGTTTCACAAGATTTATAGAGCTGGCTGTAAAACAAGTGCAATTTAAGCATGTAAACACTGGATCTTTCTTTTCTTGGCTGTGGAGATGAATTCAATGGCAGTGGAGTAAAAGTATATGAAAATAAACCTTTCAAAACTCAGGTCATGCAAAACAAAACCTACAGGGTACATACAAAATAATGGAAGGGCCAGCAGAAGTTCTTCCAACAGTGAGGAGTCTGTCTGCTTTGTTCAGGTGGGTGAAATTGTCTTGCATGCTTGTAGTTCAATCTTTTAGTAGATTCATAACTAGACAAGCAGTTTTTTGTTCATGTGGTATACACTGTAATCTTAGATTGAAAATACCCTAACATGAAGACGGGGTCAACAAAAAAATTATGTATGAGTTCACATACACTAATGCATGGTTACAATTTACTTGTGCAGAAACAGAAAGTTATCCTGTTCCTCTAGCATCTATATGACGGCAAGATGATCACGCCCTTTGTCTAGCAGATTGATAGATGATAGATGAGACAAAATTGGAGGCTAAACTGTTGAAATTTGATGTGATAAATGGGAATACGCATTAAGAGAATTTCATCATTCCTTTGGCTAACAGTGGACCAAGGCATGCTGCAATTTCCATGAACCTTGAACTGCATTTGCATTAGCCTTGTTCTTAAGGGAACAGGTGAACCAGCACAGGAGCAGACTCCTTCACTGTGGGAGGACTTTCTGTTGATTTCTCCATTATTTTGTTTGCACCATGCATTTCTTGTGTTTTCATTTTTTAGGTTTCGTTTGCAGAAGTAAGCCAATGCTAGAGAAGCTGTCCATGCCATTAGCAGTGAGGCTAGCTGGTATTACGAACTGCCATGTTTTTGTTCATGCATTAAGAACTATTAAGTGAAAGATATCATATTTACAGTACAATTCACATGTAATTACACATATACACTAGAGGCAAGAAAATTCACATTGAAATCAGTTCAACACTTTTTTTCTCCTCTGCTCCTTAAACATATGTGTCAAAAGAAATGTATTTTCTGTTTCATGTAAGTAAAATGTCCTACAGTAAAAGAAAAGAAGGTCCTCACAGCTTTTAGGATGAATGTGTTGATTTCATGTTAAGAAAGCGAGTGATCCGTATTTTGAGTGAAATGAGTGATATTACCTGCAAGCATGCAAGGGCTGCTGATGTTTCTCCCTGTATGTGTTTGGAGTTAGCTGAAGTTATGCATCGACTGTCTGAAGAGAATGAGTACCTGAACAGGCATCTTTATATGCATTTCTGCCAACCTGAATGAGAATTTGTTGACTGAGTCAGTTTTGCATTACAAAATGTAAGTGTATTACATTGGAAAAAACAGAGTAAATGGATTAGGCCTATTTCTGGTCAAATATATTCCATTAATTTGGTTAATACAACGCTTATGGCTGACTTAAGTTCCACATTGTATCAATTATGTGCTTTTCTTGCACTTGACAGAATAGCATCCTCTAGCCTCACTGTCTGACTTTGTAGAAATCCATCATACCGCCTTTTCACAATTTGACAAGCTGTTAGCGTACAGTCAAGTGTGAAACAATGTGAAACCCCTCTGTTAAATGTACCAAATGAACTTCTCTTCATTATGTACTTATTATAACCACTTGCTTTATTTTTACAGAATGATAAAGGGTGAAATAACCTGAAAATTTACTGTGAATCGGTAATCACAACCTCAGAAGTGCCTGAATACTCCTGCCTCTGATGCTTCTGTCCACGTTGATCGATAACCGCTAAAACTGACTGCAGATGAGTTGCATTGTGGGTACAGATATTGTAAAATGTGTAGTTAGAAAAGATTTTTTTTTCAATTTTAGCTGACCATTATGAGTGCAGAAGTTTCATATGTGTGTGATGCTAACTAAGTGGAGTAATGGTACCAGACAAGCTAAACGTTGACACTCTGGTGTTACTCTATTCAAGTTTGAATTTCAGTATAAACTTTTGTTGAGCTCTGTATTTGTGAACTAAAACACATAAAACCCTTTCAACCATCACTCTAGCCAGTCACCTACAGTGTAATACAAATATGACACACCTCAGAAAGATATTTTTACCCCATTTTCTCATAGTTGCTGCTACTTCAGTTCATAGTGGCACTTGTTGACTTGTAGTCATGTATCTTCTAAATAAAAACGAAAGTCACTTTCTTCTTCACATTTAAGAGTAATCACTATGTTTTGGTCAGGTAATCCTTTGGACCTCACAGTTAGTTGAGAGACAAACAACAGATTGTTCAGCGGCGTGCAGAAACACAAACCTTCCAACTTAGATACTTGCCCTATATTTTTATGAATTATTTCATAATTAAAAGAAGATCTTCTTTTCTTTCTTTTGCTACTATAGGGCACTGACAATGATCCATAAAATTTTAACATAAACAACCACTGGACTCGGATCACAGCTTGGGCCACGTCACTGTACAAACTTCACTATGAAGGCAACAAATCGTTCCTCTTTAATTTTTTCCCCTGTTCATACTACACCCTGCTTTTCAGACGGGAGTGGATATTTCGTTTAAGATGATCAACTGATGACTCTGTAGCCCTTCAGTTTTCCTCTTCGTTCATGTATAATCATTTTATCTTCCTTTTCCATGTGATTTTTCTCAGTGAACTTCATGGGCTGATTCTAATGAGACCCTCATTTTTGTTTATGCTACAGGAGCTCATAGTGGTTTTGGCTTTGTTCAAGTTTTGGAGACTGAAATGAAGATGACACAGGGGAAGATGATGATCTATAATTCAGATGACATTATATAGCCATGGGAGGTTGTTTTAAGTTTTTTGTTTGCTCTTCCTTAAAGCATCTGCTGTCTATGTTCCTGATCCATCATTTTCTATGTCTTCATTTAGTGAACTCTTATTTGGAGACTGACTTGGATTTCTCAACCAATACACACACAAATTTTCAATCCAATTAACAAAAAAAAAGAAATATTTCTGTCCTTTGTAAATTAACCTGAGCACTGTAAATGAAGTGTGTGTGTGTTTGTGTATATGGATTACAGGCCTTTTGGTCTTCATTTCACTTCATGGCTATTTCTCATAGACTCTCCCCAAGAATCAAGGCCTTATTCCTGACTGCTCTGATGTCCCCGATCCTGTTTTTTCTTGTATTTTTTTTTTTTTTGTAATGGCACTGAGTGAGTTTAAAAGTGAAGATTTGATTCCCTACTACATCTTCTGCATGTTACCAACCCAATCAAATATTTTTGCCTGTAACTGTAACACTGAATAAACTCTCAACAAACAAAGAAATACTGAGTACTAAATGACAACTGGTCAAACTGTGTGTGGATATTTTTGACTTCTTTTGAATATACATGTCATCACATCTTTACTGTGGAATAATCACAAAAGCAATCCCCCATTTCCTTGAAGCAAACACAAAGCATGGTATGGCGTCAATGAAGTCTAAAAAGCATATGAATCAATAAACAGCAGAAAATAAACAGTACAGGAATACTTTCATGATCATCTGTATGATAAAATGTAGAGAATGCTTTTTTTCCGCACAATCAGACTGAGTAATGCATACCTCTGACTCTTTGACTCATAATGCCCTAGCTCTAGAACATGTTCTGACACTCTTTGAAATCACAGTATTTTTCAAGACAAAATCATATCTACAGTAATCAGCACTTGTTTTCAACCATAATGAAAAAGACCCCTCCCCCCCTCCCCATGGATGTGTTTCTAAAATAACATGAGAAGAGAAAGAAACACAAGTTTGCGTTGACTCTCATCCATGTGGCCCTCTAATGGAGACCATGAGGCCAGAGCTGATGGCCGATAAAGAGAACAATATCACCTCAAAAAACCCAAGGAACAACACATAATCCAAACAAGGTTACTGTACATTGTAGAACCGGAGATTTCCGTGATCGTTATCCATGGGCAATGGGAGGGGGCTGTAGGGTAAGGAGTGTGGGAGGTGGGACTTTTTTTTTTTTTTTTGGGTGACGGCGGGTGTCAAGGATCTCACTCAGCTGATGCCTGAACAGACGAGCCACCAATGATTTCATGAGCTGCAGTAGAGGATTTTTGACAGCAAGTATCAATAAAAAGTCGATGGGACTCTGAGACATCTTTTCTCTCTCAAGAGCTTTCACTTTCTCTTTTTTCTTGTTTTTTTTTTTAGCAAAAATATCATGCAGTCTTTAGTTCCAAAAGCCCCTGGTGGGATCTTGTGTTTGTTCGTTCGTTCATTTGTTTCTTTCAGGAGGAAAAAAGAAACTCAAAGCCTTGAAATTCTTTTCTCACAATTATTCTTTAACATTCAAGTCATCCTATTAATACTTTGTACAGCAGAAAGGTCCTTCAGATTTCACATGTGTATATATAAATATAATATATAGAAATATGCATATACATATGTTCAACTTGTATATGTGTATACATATTTAGGAACTGTATCAAAGCCAATTCAATGTGCTCTCAAAATATGGCCCATTATTCCTAGTGGGGTGCACATCAATTCACATAGTACAACCAGTAGATTAGGTTGAAAAATCCAAAGGTGATGGGAAAAATGACCCGGGACCACTTGTCAATGGTGCTAACATCTGACAGGTTTGGGATTTTCAACTTGAGCTTGGAGGAGCGTCGCCGTAGCCGACAGTTAGCCCGGCTCCGCATGGCACTCCGGTCCAGCGAGTGGTGGCTGAAGCCGTCTCGGGGGGCCATGGGCTTCCTGAATTGGACCCCGGAGCTTTCGTAGGACATGACTGAATTCCGAGAGTCACTGACGCTGCTTCCCACATCTGAAGGCATCACTTCGTTGTTCATCTCCAGCGTGGTGAGGAGGATGTTTCCATATGCATCCACCTGCAGGAGAGGAGAAAGACACTGGATATCAATGAGGGCTGGAATGTGGAGTAGTAGCCCCAAATACCCCTGGTAATCTAATCAAATTAACCCCCAAGCTAAAGCAAAATGTAGGGATGATATGGAACGTAATTTCTTGCATGCAACATACATAGTTAACAAAAAGCTTCTTTTACATAGAACTAGTTTTTCACTTCAAAAAACAGCCTCAATCATTTGACTGTATTGTGAAGGCTGATATGATTTCTAAATACATGTACCCCAACTTTTCTTTGTTCTTCGAGATACAGATTTCTTCGCTGTGTAAATGACCTGAAGGTGTTGGTTTGATACGGCACGGAAATGGAGTCCTTGCAATGTGAAAGAAAAATGAAGAGAACATTAAAACGGCTATAAAATTCTGGCAAATAAGCATATTTTCTCAAAAGTCACACAATGTGTTAGGACATACTGTATATTTAACAGGAACAACTTTGAGTAAGTGTTTAGTACTTCACACACAAAAAACAGGGTGGTGCTTCATTCAGTCCGACCAACAGCTTCAAATGGTTGAAGTCTTTTTTTTTTCTCACTTCAGCTAGAAAATACATATAATATAGGTAATATAATATATTTTATAATAAATAAAATACAAGGTATTGGACGGAGAATGAATGAAACCCACAGCATTAACAGAGACAACATCCTAAATAATAATGAGAATGTTAACAACACTGTTGAGCTCAATGATCGCTATCTCGATGGAAACGACTTCGCTCTATAAAAAGCAGTCGGTGTTTGAAGGAGAAGCGATGGATGATGGTTGGTGAATGCATACCGGAAAAACTACATCAAGAAATGCTACTTATGTGTACTTTTGTGCAGATCATAACTATTTTGATTGTGAACTCTGACAGAGATGTAGATATAAAAAGAGGCAACGGATGAGGATGCAAACCTGTTCCCTCAGGCGCTTCTCTTCGTATCTTGTGCGCTCGTTGTTGACTTTGTTCAGCCTCTCGTTGATTTTCTTCTGTTGCGCAGGGCCCCGGCCAAAGAACACGTAATTTACAAAGGCATATTCAAGCAGGGCCAGGAACACAAACACAAAACAGCCCATGAGGTAGACATCGATGGCTTTCACATAAGGGATCTTTGGGAGAGTCTCCCTAAGGTGGGTGTTAATCGTGGTCATGGTGAGCACCGTGGTCACACCTGAGCACAGGAGCACACACATAGAAATTACTATCAGAAGAAAAGATTGGATTCAATTTAACTTTATCAATAATGCATATGGGAAAGGAAAGCATTCAACATTTTCTGTACAGATGATTTAAATTTGAGGAGAATCTGTCTGTCTTTAAAACATAGTAGCAAGCAACTAGCTGAAATTCTCAAGTTTAAAACCCATGAATTATGCGATTAGTCCTCAGTAAACATCAAACTGATACTACTTGCCCAAAATATTTGAATTAGTAAATGTAACTCAGGAAAGAATAGAAGACAATCTAATTTTCCAACATTTTTTACCGCTGTTTAGACATTTGACGAAAGATTGGCATTTGAACTTGGGAGAAATATGAAGCAAGTCTAAAGTTTGGATGAAGGTCCAGTAAAAGGATAAAAAATAAAGTATTGCTGTAGTTTCTTGTGTCTGTAAATGCGGACAGTTCACAGCTTTGAATGTGCTTTTAATCCTGTGATAATCACTGGATCTTAATGGAGACAGGTAGAAGATCATTAATGCAGCACTGGCTGTGTCTTACCCAGGGCCACCCGAGCTGCAGAGGCATCATAATTGATCCAGAAGGAGACCCAAGAGAGGATGGTGATCAGGATAGAGGGCATATATGTCTGCAGGATGAAATATCCAATGTTCCTCTTAATCCTGAAACTCAGCGAAAGCCTTGGATATGAACCTATAAGAGGAAAGGAGGGACTGTTAGTTTGGGAAAGAGCAGGACAGAGTGAAAACCCATCACTGAAAAAAAAGGAGAGAAAGGGAGAAAGCATTGGCACAAGTTAAGAGTTCCAAAGTCTGCAGTTTGACAACGCACAGGGTAGTCATTTCTCCATTTGTTCAGATGGAGCACTTAATTTCCCCAAAGCGATGGATTCCTTTCCAGGGACAAGTTCGATTCCAATTAAACATGGCACAAAGTCGCAAACACGGCAGATTTTTCTGCAACCCCCTATCTCAGCAGGCAGCTCCAGCATCCCTCAGAGAATTGTCACAGAGAGCTGCTCTGCTTTTCTTTTGCACTTTCTCTGTCCTCTAAACATTACCAAAAGGACATTTTAGAGGTGCATAATTGCAACTCATGCCTTTAGACTGAAAGAAGACAGAGTTCATACACTATGTGGCTGCAAGGTGGTGCCTCTAAGCCATTCCTTTGCACATTTTTAGGATAATTTCAGCTTATTGTGCTGTGACATTAATGGCTCTTTTGACTGCACTTTCACTTAAACAACCACAACAAACACAACAAAAACCTTTAAGGCAACTTGATATTATAAAATACAAATTGGTGTGAATTTAGCAATATCCAATTATTAAATCTGCAGATTTATTTCCAATATTTCACCCAAGTAAAAGCTTTGGATGCATGATGCTTTTAATTTAAAAGGTAATTTGCAACGGGGAACACTCAATGATGAATGACCTCATCATCTCCAGGTTCCTCTAAATCTTTTAATGAATCAATACCTTAGCATACATACTTCATCAAGCCTGAGACAAATGCCTTAGATCACCCAAGCACATTCTAGATTAATGGTAGCAACACTTTTCACACATTTCATTAAAGTCAAACATGAGGATTACACTTAAATTTCTCCTTTGTCTTTGTTTAAGAGGTTAGATTTGTGTAACTGAAATATTTCACTTCAGTTGTTTCCAATTGTTTCCAGTCTGGATGCTAAGGTAAGCTACCCTGTCTGCAGCAGCTTCAGATTTAATATAGTCTTAAAAATTGTAGTGATTTCTCATCTAGATTTCAACAATAAAGGTAAGTGATTTTGTCATAACCTCAAATTTATGAAAAATCAATGTAAAAAAAATTAGCAATAAGATTGCTTGAGTTGTAAGCAAGATTTTGCAGTATGTGAATGTTAAACCTCTTCTTGGTGGAATGATTGGTCACATGCATTGAATATCAAGTATAACTTGTAGAACTGCGATGATTTTTATTAATTTTTCATTATTCTTTCATCATCTGCAAAGAAGAAGCAATACAGCATGCTGTATTGAAGCACATTTATCCGGTCTTACCTGTAGTAAACCTGACCTCTCTGGACACCAGGCGGATGTCTACAATGGAAAACTGAGGTAACTCTAGTTTGTCTACACCCGTCACGGCGTTGTCACCTCCTTGCCAGAAGAACACGATGTCATCTGTGGTATATCCATCTGTGTCAAGGTGAGGGCAAATCATGGGAAAAGAATAGAGGAGAGTAAACGTAAATGTGACAATGAACTGCATACTTTTAATTTATTTTGGGCACATATTACATTTTTTTAGTTAATTTATGTATGCACAGCATGCTTATGTGTGTGTTCTCCTTTGCGGAGTAAAAAACATAGGGAGCGTATGCTTGTGACTTGCATTTCTTTTCATATTTTATCAGTATTTATGTAACTTATATATAATTGATCATGCACAGACAAACTATGAATGTCTATTGTTGATAAAAAAAAAAGTTTTTTATTTATAATTCAGAGGGGTTTAGGGCTTTTGTCAATGCTGGAATGATTTTAATTATTTTTAAATGGAGAAATGATGCACTGTATGTCCTATAGACATGAACAACATGTTCTTTTGGGCAGAAGTTTCATAGAATCTACTAATTAGAGTGAAATTTTCAATATCCTTAATTTTTATAGCTACTAAAGATTGGCTTTGTTGACCCATCAGTACCATCCTGTACTTAACTGCTCACTCAATTGAAACTGACTTTGTTTTCAAAGGTATAGACTTTTAAAACTTGAATAATTTAAATAATTTCACCAGGCATTTAAAAGTACACAATGTTTTTCAAAAATAATAATTATATGTTTCACCTGCTTCGAAAGTGAAAACTCACTTAATTTTGGAGACTTTGGTGGGAGAGACACATTTTGACCCTCTTTAACTTGAATCTTAAATCTGTTCATGTAAACTGTAAACAAAGCCCCTATAGCCCCTGAGCTTATATCACTGCATGCATCGCTGCCTGCATGAATATACGGTTGCATGTGCCATTTGATTTGACGTAGCCACACATTCTCAACTGGCAATGCAATTGAAAGCGACCACAGCAGTGGATTTATGTCAAAGGACCAGTATGCATTCACTTCTAAACAATTTCTCAGTCCGGGAAGTGTAACTACTTTTCACATTCTACTACCCCACATCCAGACCTTGATGGCATTAAACTCACAGAGGGACCAGGATTCATTACCATTAAATCTCCCTCTGAGGTTATAAGGTAGCAAATGTGACATTGTCCAAGAGATTGAGGCAACTACCTGCCTGATCAATCAAACTGATGGTTAATGCGCGTGACTCTCGCTGGCGCACAGCTTTCCCTGGGTGTAAACAACAGATATTCTTGTAACTTTTTAATTCATAGCACATCCATATTTCATTGCTTACTGATGTCCCTGAGGATAAACACTCTACACTTTTATCCTGAACAAGAACCACAAATATATGGCGTATTGAGCAGCTGGGTTGATAAATGAAACGGTCAATGAAAATGATCTAGCAAATACAATTTTTAATTACACAACTAGCACATTTTTTTCTCCTGAATATTGATTAATTTAAAAGAAGAAGCTTAAAAAAAGATTAGGAATAATTATATCATTATGTAAATTCTGTGTCTTTTATGCTATATGTATAAGCATACCATACTTAAACATCAAAGATACACATGCTGATACAAAGAACGATATATACGATACGGGTTGAGCTCAATTTTGCTGAGCTCAGTGAGACAAAGGATTCCACAAGCAACCAGGGGACAACTGTCTTAGCATAAAGATATGCTTGAAAGATATGTGTGACTTCTTAAAATATCCAACTGTTCTTCAAACACAAATGTAATAATAAAATAAGGAATTTGGCTGTTGTTTCTTATAGAACCAACTATTTATTTATCTGAATCCTGACAACTTTACTGATGAATCATTCCTGATAACCACTGAATGAGGGGCTAAACTAGTATGTCATTATTACCTCTTCATCACATAGTAGTTAGTCGTAATGTCCTTAACCCGAGAGAACCCACACCCATTTATCCTTACAGGAAAATTATGTGGGTTATACCACAGATCAAGTGGACCATATAGAACACATTTCTGAAGTGGGTTTTTTTTTCAGAACAATAAAACTTAGTTTTATTATTATTTCATTATTATTGTATTACTATTTTGGAGAGATCACTTTCTGTCACAGACACATGACAATCACATGGTCATGATACAAGGATGTTGAGCATAAGTAGCTCAGGGACTTCACAAGTTAAAATCAGACGTAAAGCTTTATAACGAAGAGACAGACATTCAAATCGCGTTTGACACAGGTGTCACCGTGGGTCCTCTGGGGTTAAACTGAGTTCTGCTGGTCCAGCACTATTACTAAACTATAATAAACAGGCATTTTAAAACACTAGTGTAACTACAAGTTTAAAAGTTGAATTAAGGGTCAACTGAGGTCCCTAATATTAATGTTGTTCTGCCTTCGATACTGGTGGCCCAGTCCATCCATCACACTGAGGTAACAGTATTCAATGTGCATCAACAAGCTCTGTGATTTCTCCTCTATTTCTCCAGGCATCAAAACTGCTGAGGGAAAACATCCAAAAATGACACATCAACCAATATTTCACTCACACCTCCTCTAAATTAATTGTATTTGCCAAATAAAGTCACTTCATTATGTGTGATTTGTGAAGAGTAATGTGCAATGATCTGCAATACTGACAGCATTCTTGCATAGTAAGTTCAAGGTCTTCTTCTCCTTTCGGCTTTTCCCTTCAGGGGTCGCCACAGCGAATCAGTTGCCTCCATCTACCCCTGTCTTCTGCATCCTCTTCTCTCACACCAACTACCTTCATGTCCTCTTTCACTACATCCATAAACCTCCTCTTTGGTCTTCCTCTAGACCTCCTGCCTGGCAGTTCAAAACTCAGCATCCTTCTACCAATATATTCACTATCTCTCCTCTGGACATGTCCAAACCATCTCAGTCTGGCCTTTCTGACTTTATCTCCAAAACCTCTAACATGTGCTGTCCCTCTGATGTACTCATTCCTGATCCTATCCTTCCTGGTCACTCCCAGAGAGAACCTCAATATCTTCATCTCTGATACCTCTAGCTCTGCCTCCTGTCTCTTCCTCAGTGACACTGTCTCTAGACCAAACAACATCGCTGGTCTCACCACAGTTTTGTACACCTTTCCTTTCATTTTAGCTGAAACTCTTCTATCACACATCACACCTGACACTTTTCTCCACCCGTTCCATCTTGCCTGTAAATGCTTCTTCACCTCTTTTCCACACTCTCCATTGCTCTGGACTGTTGACCCTAAGTTCTTAAAATCCTCCACCTTCTTGATCTCTTCTCCCTGTAACCTCACTCTTCCACTTGGGTCCCTCTCATTCACACACATGTACTCTGTCTTACTGCGGCTTTCTTTCATTCCTCTCCTTTCCAGAACAAACCTCCACCTCTAGCTTCTCCTCCACCTGTTCCCTGCTCTCACTGCAGATCACAATGTCATCTGCAAACATCATAGTCCATGGAGATTCCTGTCTAACCTCGTCTGTCAGCCTGTCCATCACCATAGCGAACAAGAAGGGGCTCAGAGCTGATCCCTGATGCAGTCCCACCTCCACCTTGAACTACTCTGTCACCCCTACAGCACACCTCACCACTGTCTTACAGTCCTCATACATGTCCTGCACCGCTCTAACATACTTCTCTGCCACTCCAGACTTCCTCATACAATACCACAGTTCCTCTCTGGGCACCCTGTCATAAGCTTTCTCCAGATCTACAAAAACACAATGCAGCTCCGTCTGGCCTTCTCTGTACTTCTCTATCAACATCCACAAAGCAAATACTACATCTGTAGTACTATTTTTTAGCATGAAACCATACTGCTGCTCACAAATGCTCACTTCTGCTCTAAGTCTAGCTTCAACTACTCTTTCCCATAACTTCATTCATGTTCAAGGTAACAATGCTAAAACACACACACAGACACACACAAACACACACACACACACACACACACACACACACACACACACACACACACACGCACACACACACACACGCACACACACACACACATATAGAGGCAGGCTTGTTTGCATCACTCACAGCTTTCGATTTCCAGGGTGCAGTTCTGTTCATCAAGAGGGTACCTCCTCAAGTCCATCATGCAAGCAGCTGTGGTGGTTATTCTGCAGAAAAAAGTATAGATAAAATATAATTAAAAAAATTTTCCCCCTGGGAAGTCAAAGAATCCAACAAATGTTTAATATAATGAACCCTGACTGTGTCTACTGCTTAGTCAAGCTGTACATTCAAGGTGATTCAAAGCACTGCAGCAGTTCAGTAATCGATGCCTGACTTCGTATTGCTGGGACATTTTACCGATACCACACACACCTCTGTGGGCTTGCTATATGAAATTCTCACATGCTAATGGTCTTTGTAAACCTATTTAAGTTTATGGATGCTGGACACTCTTCAGTGCATGTGGCTTTAAGAGCAAAAAATATTAAAATATGCGAAGTGAATTGCAGAATTTTCCTACTTGTCTTCTCTTAAATGTTTAATGTATCACATTTTATATTTCGGTTTTATGTGATTCACCAACTGCGATTCTGTGCGTGCATGTTATTTACTGCTAGTTTCCAGATCTGCATTTCTTCCAGGTAGCTTTAGAAAAGATGTATGTGTGCACAGCGGTTTATTAACGTCAGTAAATCCACTAACCCGGGAAAAGAGCTTTGACTACAAATCACACATGTAGGGGTCTTTTGCATTTAACAGGGATATTTAACAGTGCAGCACATTTTGGTAATTACATTTCTGCCGTTCACACCCGTTGCTGTGTGTTCATCATATCAGCTTTCATTCTGTTACTGCCCTCTTGTGTAAATGAAAGTGAAAAATTAATTTTCAGTTCATCAGCTCTGTGTCAGAAACCACTGGCCCATTCATTCGTGTATGTTCAGGAATGTTGAGACCTCTTTGAAGCAAATTCCACACATTATATCATGAACATTATTAGCCATCAGTAATGTTGAAGTCAAAGCCACTGACACTGCTATGGTCTGTGGTTTTACATTGATGAAGTCAGCGAATGTATGCAGCCGTATATGGCTGCAAAAAAAAGGTGGTGATGTCGATAATGAACTGTTTGCACTGGAAACATAGTGCTTGAACTCAGACTTTATAATTGGTCATGGTGGGGTAAAAAGGGTGCTGTCAGCAGGTAATTGCAAACCAAAATATATTCTGCTGAAGATGATGGAGCCCTATTAACATTTGGGGTGTCTGGATCCATGATAGCAGAAGGCACAACCATCAGGAAAAAGAAAATAACACTTGTGTGAGGTATATATTTATTATTCACAATGACACGGAGCTGCATTCTGCAGCACAAGCATTAAACTGCTCAAACTGCATTGTCCTGCGTTATAGTAGCTACTGCAGATCCCTGCAGGTTCCTCTGCTATGAGTGTATACACCATCGATACACACTGTGAGGTGATAGCATTGTGCCTAACTACATTAGGTAGTTAGGCACATCGGGACAGGTCATTCTCATAAAACAACAGGTTGAAGAAAAAGTTGACTTATGCCACTGCAAAGATTTGCAGGATTTCACCATCCTGTGTGGTTATTTTGGCATCCAAAAAAACCCAACAAGAACATTTACTTAACTCAAGGGACTAAAACAATCAAAATCAGTTTATTTTCAACCAAAACCAAAACTTCAGTATATATTGTACAACTCTACATTTATGAGTATCAATAATGAACATCTACTGCCGTGTTGATATCAACATGTATTTAGATTAAAATGGATTTGTAAATCATTGAATTCTGTTTCCATTTATTGATTATACATCATGTCTCACCTGACTACATATTTGCATCAATCAGAGCTTTGGGTGCACAATGTGAAGAGCTAATAAAAACGTAAGAAGATAAAATGTGGACAGAACCTTCAATGTGCTGAAACCATACTGAGATCCCAAGTCCTCTGTGATCATGAATGGGAAGATACATCCTGTCAAGACACAGTTACTGTTCTTAAAAGACAATACCCTGGTAGCACAGTGAAGCTGTGAAATCGTGGCTGCAACTCGCAGTATTGGACAGAAATTAATTCCTTATCCCTTGGCAGAATGGAAGAAAAAACCCCACTATGAATTAAATTGACTTCATTTTTGACAGAAGTGAGGAGGGAATCATTGCTGAGTGGAGCCGATGCTCACAGCTCACACCGAGGGCCCGGGACTTTGTCAGCAGATATAGGTCAGCAACTTCAGCAGCCTCAGACCTGAGCACAAGCTCAACATTTATTATTGAGTTCGAGATGATATGAATATTAGTTGCTTTATAGTTTTTCCAGACTATTGTGAGATGATATAGAGGTAAATTCTAAAGGATTTTAGGATTATGTGTGACACCTGTAAAGACTAGACTTTTTCGACCAGTTGTAAAAGTATCATTATCATCTTCAGTGTCATTGCGATCTAAATACAAACTGAAACAGCCCTTGCTAACAGGACTGAGGAGTGACTCTTAAATAACAATTAAAGGCATATTTCCCTCATTTCCAGGCATCAAATGATGACTAAAAATAAACTGGAACCCGAGAAGCTAGGAGCTTTACAGACCAATAATTTGAATGAGGGTTGTGACACCCACCAGGACAGCCCTGTATCCTTCCCTGTGAGGTAGCTCAGTTTCTGAAGAGGATCATAGTACTGTGTTGAAGTTTAATAAACAGACAGAGGATTCACTGGAATGGGAAGAAAGGAAACGCCATCTGTTGAACGCTCAGCTCAACAAAGCTCTCCATGCTCTCAGAATCCAACTTCCAAACCAGATCCTGATTTTTTTTGGAGAAATGATTCAGCTTCTCAATTCACTGGCAAGTCAGACAGATCTACTTGATCACACACACCCAGCTGGATGCTTTCTACTGACACTGACTTCTTTTATCCATGCTTGACTTCGTTACTGCGTCCAAATACTCCCCTACGTCACTCAGCAGCATTCGGACCACTCTGATAAAATTGAATCTCAAGGTTAGTATGTAGTTCTGCTATATGGCAAGTGTGCAACAAAATAACAACAGTTTTAATTCTATGAGTGAGTAGGCATATGGCACACTCAAAGCTTTCATTGTACTTTATTCGTTGGTAAATTAAACAATAGCACACTGATGTTTTACATTTAAAAACTCTACTCCAATAATGAGTTTAAAATATAAATACCGTCATCGTGAGGTCGAGGAATGATTTGAAGGACGACTTATCGAATTTAGGGAAAGCCAACCATCACACAAAGAGACTCAAGGAAGAGGTGTGAGGGATTGTGGGACGTGTTGTCCACTCTCCTCTCATGAAGGAGGACTCCGTTTGTCACAAAACAAAAATACATTTTTTGAAAATTTTATGTAAATGTATTTTGATACTCTATTTTATTTAATCTCAGCAGTTACAGATTCAGATTATTAACAGATACAGATTATTATTATTATTATTATTATTATTATTATTATTATTATTATGTCAACTATAGTTTTAATGATCTGGACTGCTATTTGCATACAGATCAGACTCTGGTGTGTGGTAGAACATACAGGGATGTCATTGTGTAGTTTTTGTCAAAGCATTGAAGGCATTCTCCATAAAGTAAGAAGCAAGAAACTTGTAACTCCCTGTATGCCACCATGAAAAGATATCCTTTTGGATGATTATCTGGACTACTGCCAAAATCTAATGGATGGATGTTTCCTGGGCCATATTCTACCTCTCCAAAAAACGTCATCAAAAACCATTCACAACATTTTTGGTGATCCTGCTAAAGGACACACAAACAAAAGCACAGATTTAAAACACGAGTTCCTTGGAGCAGGTGAATAAAATCCATAAAATCAATATGTGGGCACATATTCAATGTTCTTTTTTTTACGTGAAAATAACTGATTTTCAAATTTATTTATTATTATAGAAAGATTAAGATTTAGATGCCAACTTTTACAATTAAAGTGGAGTCAATCCAAACTGTTTAGTTTATCCATAGAGAAGAGGAGAGTGAAGGTTCAGAGAATGTGCCTTTCAATGTTCAGCATCAGATCAGTGGGTGACTTAATATGGAAAAAGTTGTGAACTAGAAGGAAAATCAGCCTGTTCTTAAAAAGAAAGAATACAGAAATAGATTTGGCTGAACAACGCAAATCAGATCAGATTAGAATCACTGTTAACACTAAGAATCCAGGTTAAAAAAAAAGGCAATAAAAAAAAAATTGCCGGCGTTAACACATTTCTGAGTAAGTAGATAGATGAGAACACAGTACCATCGAATGGCAGTGTGTATAGTGGGAATTTGTATTTTATTGTGCAATTTACAATAAGATACATTCAAAATGACAAAATCTTAGCGCCGCCGCTTCACAGCTAGAAGGTTCTGGGTTCACATCCTTCCTGTGCAGCATTTGTATGTTCTCCCCATGTCTGTGTGGGTTCTCTTCGGGTTCTCCGGCTTCCTCCCACATCCAAAGACATGCAGCTTAGGTGAATTGATCATTCCAAATTGTCTGTAGGTGTGACTGGTTGTTTGTCTTTCGTGTGGCTCCGCAGTACACCGGCATCCCACCTGGAGTGTCCCCCACCTCTCGCCCTTAAGTCAGCTGGGATAGGCTCCACCAACCCCCGTGAACCAAAAAAAGCGGTCAATTGAATTGAATTGAGAACAGTTTCTACTATATTTATTTGTATGTTTATCAAATAAATAAATAAATAAACACAAACAAACAAATGAATAAATACATAAACTTCCTTGAGGAAAATGACAACTTCTTAAAGTTGTGTTATTTGCACGCATTTGCAGAAAGGCCTGTAAAATCCCTATATGTATGACCCGCTTCTATTTATTGTGAGTTGTTGGAAAGAAAAAAAAAAAAGGGTCTGAAAAGCTTGAAACCATCTGCTTTCTACCACCAATGCAACAAACACCTGTGGCAGTGCTTGAAGATGAGATGTTGGAATGGCTGATGCTTGTGTCCCTGGCAACACTCAGCTGTCTGATTCTGAAGAGCATGAAGTCAGTAGAGGTGCAAATGCAGGTGTAATGCCGTATCCTTCTGGAATAAGTCCATTTTAATATCATGCTTGTGCCTGCCTGCTGCATGTGTGGGAAATGTAATGTTCTGCAGGTGTGTGTGCAGCGAGTGCAGCAGCTGAAAATGTTTATCCAGATCAGGTTGCGCAGTGATATTTTCGCACTAAACTGAGCCTGTTTAAGCCTACTTTATTTAGCACAGGCCCAAACATGCAGTGCATATAAAAAATAAAGTTATTTCATTGATTAATACCTAAGCATTCTTTACACAGTTGTGTTATTCTCACCACTAATGTCATCTACAAGTGGGATCTATTTTAGTTGAGTAGCCGCACAGCAGCAGTCAACAGATGACTGTGTGTTCCAAACGCACCTGCTGATAACCCATTCCTGTGACAAATAATATATCCATCCTGCACCACACTCTTCTCACGTTGGCAGCAAGCTTCTCCAAGATTCAATCGTACATTTCTAGGTCCATGTATGATTGTCAGAGCAAAGAACAACCCATAAAGATTCATCTAACTGGCAGACACTTTCAGTTTGGTTTGCGCTAGACATGGGATTGCAATTCTCCCACAGTGAGACCTTATGAGGACTCATAAAAGGGAAAAAAAGACAGTTTTGCCATCATGTCTCCTTTTGTCTCCGTGCCGACTCAGTTACTGAGTTTCTGAATACTGATTATAGCATTAATAATTCATTACCTCACCGTACCTTGTCACAGCCATTGTCTTTTATTTGTGGAACAAAACATGTTCCAGTTTTTATTTTTTATTCCTCCATCAAACTACTATATTGTAATGACATGTGTTAAGAAAAGCAGCGATCCATTTAGAGTCAGAGAACAGAGAGAACAAACCTCAGGACACCTTCCTATTTTTAGTCATCCCACTGGGACTTCAGATGGGTCACTCTGTGCACATTTATTGTTCAGTAAATTGTCTAGTTTGTCAAAGAGATGTGGGACGTTGAAATGGTACGCATTTTTAATCTTTTTTTAGGTTTTTTGGGTAAGTGAAATTTGAATTTAACTTACCTGTCGGCTTCTCAAACGTTGCGACTGTTTGTACTGAGCCACGCGTTCTCCTTTGTAGACCGTTAACTTATAAATAAAAGCTTAATGATGGTTTATTTTTGCCTAAAAGAAATCATCATCACTCATCCTGCCATAGGAACAAATACTAGCAGCTGTGATCTTGTTTGTCTGGCCCCACATGTGATGACACGTTATCAAGATTGCTGTTTCTTATTGGCAAATGACAGAGGCAAACAATAAAAGCAGCAGTTTTCAAAATAAGTTACTGTGACTATTTCTGGATCCTCAGAAGTGCTTATTTTTTATCTGGTGTAATATTTAATTAACAGTTTATAAACTTCTAAATATGAAAGTATTGACGCAATCTATCTGTTTTCTGTACCTCCTGTTCTCGGTCACAGAAGGGCAAAACTTTTTCCAGCAAGGCAGAAACATTTTTCCTGTATGTCCATATTTATTTCTGAGTCCTCATCTCCCTGCATTATTAAATCTATCCAAAAGTAGTACTGTATTTAAGAAAGACATGAAAAAGCCATCCTTTCTCTATACTGTGCAATGTTTCTTTTCCATGTACCTCCCAGCATGCAAAGGGCAAAAAGCAGACACTATAATCTAAAGTGCAAAATTCACTTAACTCATCTTCTTTTTAGGAGTCACATGTTATAATTGTGTTATTTTATTGCAAGCTTTAGTTAATTCAAATATATAGACTTAAAATTAATAATGACCTTATGCTGCTGCTAAAAGTTTGTCAGCAGTTTTGACTTTTGTTTCTATGTTTCTCAATTTGTGAGTTAAAAAGTCAATTCTTGTACAAAAATTAACAATCACATAGTTGCTTTCTTTATAATATGTTCACACAATAGCTATACCATATGTGTAAATAGCCAAATTAAAACCAATGGCAAAAGTATAGCTGATTATTTAGATATATATTTAAATAAAATGTTTGTGTGAACCATCAGCCCAGCCATAGACAGTGTGTTCATACCTTAGCCCATATAAGACCGTGCCATCAGGGTGCAGACGGATCATTCGGTTCTTTACTGTCACGCCATGAAGAAAGGACTTCTTGTCATTAAGGAAGTAGGTGTCAGGGAGCCAAAGGTGATCAGCTACACGGTTGTCCAGAGTCAGGTTTAGCTTTAGCTCACCATAAGCCAAACGCTTATCTCGCCAGCTCTGCTGGAAATACATTGTGATAGTGTAGTCCTGGAGAGAAGGACAAACAAGTCAGTCATACAAAAGGCCCTCAGCTGTTAGCTTAAAGTAACATTTTTGCAAAAAAATACTCTCTGCTTTGTGCTAATGTTGTTTTTTCAGGACTTAATGAAGTAGCCCTTGTTTTAGAACTAATGAGTAACAAATGGGAATCAATGTCATCACCAACAAAAGTTCACAGATGTTACTATGAGTTACAAAAACATGGTGTATGTTAACATATGAATATACAAGAAATCACAAATCCCTTTGACACCAACAAGGACAAAAAGAGAAATAAGCAACAATGACAGCAGTAAAGGAAATATATCTTGTGAAAAAATGCTTTTTATACTCAGAAAACTAACCCATTCAGCATTTGTAAAATAAGTCATAGGTAGCAAACCAATAAATACAGCCTTGGTAGCGCTCCTGTGTAATACTGTATTGAACTGGAAAAGCACTCAAGTGGAGATATATGGCGTGACAGCTAATGCGTCATTGCCCCCCTGGTCAAACTGCTGTAGTCTACAGTCAGACTCTTGAAAGATACACATTGGCTTTACTTTCATCCTACACATTTCCATGATTTTAAATATTTTGTGCTTTAAATGTCCAGTGTGCACAGTTAAAAGTGGTCTTCACATCATTCTCTCCTTCCTAGCATGTAGGAGAAGCCATGAGGCAAAAAGCCTGTTCTCTTTGTCTCTTCTGGGCTGCTGTAGGAAATATGGCAACATGTAACATGACGTCCTCTTCCATAGGGGGATTTTTATATCTTATTTCAGTGTGTCTGTTGTTTTATCTATTGCAGAACATCACGTCTATGTTAGAGAACACATTGTAAATAAAATCATGTTGATCTCATTTCTCTCTCTCACTCAAAGCAAGAGGACATCCATGCATTTGACATTTCTTCAACCCTAGATAACCGCTTTTTTTTTTTTGCCACCGCAAATCATTTCATTATCTGTAGCTGCTGCTCTGCAGGGTCAGGGGGGAAATTGGAGCCTTTCTCAGCTGACTTTGGGCAAGAGATGGAGTGCTCCTTGGACAAGTCCCCAGTTTATCATAGGGCCACACAGAAAGACAAATAACCATTCACACGTGATTAATCTAGAGTCACAATTCACGACCATGTTTTATTTACTACTGGGGGAAGACTGAATAGCTGGAGAGAACTCAAGCAGACATGGGGAGAACATGGAAACCCAACATACAATAGTTGGATTTGAACATACCTCTACTACCCTTTATGCCATTGTACCGTCTCGAATAAATGATTAGTTAATGAGTAGATCATAAAAATTAAGGTTTCATTCAGTGGAGGATGTGTGAAATTGAACAGGTGAGTGAACATATTTTAATGGAAACCAAAAAGCTTGGAAGAAAAAGCTTGGAACCTTGGAACTTACCATGTTGACTTCTGAGATGGAGTCGATGCTTGCTATGTTGATACTCATTCCTACGATTACAGGTTGACCTGAGGAAGAGAAGGAGAAAGTCCTGTAAGTGATTAAGTTCATAAAAAATTACAAAGCAACCAGAAACCAGAAACCTGGTCAGATTCCGTTTCATGTTACAGTTTGACCTTTATTATATGACTCATTCACCATGAAAACAAACCAGTAGGAATTGGAATTACATTGGTGCCATATTTAGTTTGATAATGACAAAAATTTTAAAAATTAATTTCACCAATGGTGTTCTTTTTTTCAGGTTTTAGTTTAATAAATTTTGAAGACCATCTGATCTTTGCTCATTTCTGTATCATTATTTCTTTTAACTCTGATTTTATTTTCTTCTTCTTTTCCTTTCGGCTTTTCCCACAGCGAATCAGTTGCCTCCATCTAACCCTGTCTTCTGCATCCTCTTCTCTCACACCAGCTACCTTCATGTTCTCTTTCACTACATCCATAAACCTCCTCTTTGGTCTTCCTCTAGGCCTCCTGCCTGGCAGTTCAAAACTCAGCATCCTTCTACCAATATATTCACTATCTCTCCTCTGGACATGTCCAAACCATCTCAGTCTGGCCTCTCTGACTTTATCTCCAAAACCTCTAACATGTGCTGTCCCTCTGATGTACTCATTCCTGATCTCATCCTTCCTGGTCACTCCCAAAGAGAACCTCAGCATCTTCATCTCTGCTACCTCCAGCTCTGTCTGCTGTCTTTTCCTCAGTGACACTGTCTCTAGACCAAACAACATCGCTGGTCTCACCACAGTTTTGTATACTTTTCCTTTCATTTTAGCTGAAACTCTTCTATCACACATCACACCTGACACTTTTCTCCACCCGTTCCATCCTGCCTGTACACACTTCTTCACCTCTTTTCCACACTCTCCATTGCTCTGGACTGTTGACCCTAAGTACTTAAAATCCTAAAATCTCTTCTCCCTGTAACCTCACTCTTCCACTTGGGTCCCTCTCATTCACACACATGTACTCTGTCTTACTGCGGCTTTCTTTCATTCCTCTCCTTTCCAGAACAAACCTCCACCTCTAGCTTCTCCTCCACCTCTTCCCTACTCTCACTGCAGATCACAATGTCATCTGCAAACATCATAGTCCATGGAGATTCCTGTCTAACCTCGTCTGTCAGCCTGTCCATCACCATAGCGAACAAGAAGGGGCTCAGAGCCGATCCCTGATGCAGTCCCACCTCCACCTTGGACTCCTCTGTCACACCTACAGCACACCTCACCACCGTCTTACATTCCTCATACATGTCCTGCACCGCTCTGACATACTTCTCTGCCACTCCAGACTTCCTCATACAATCCCACAGTTCCTCTCTGGGCACCCTGTCATAAGCTTTCTCCGTTTGGCCTTCTCTGTACTTCTCTTTCAACATCCTCAAAGCAAATACTGCATCTGTAGTGTTCTTTTTTGGCATGAAACCATACTGCTGCTCACAAATGCTCACTTCTGCTCTAAGTCTAGCTTCCACTACTCTTTCCCATAACTTCATGGTATGGCTCATCAGCTTTATTCCTCTGTAGTTGCCACAACTCTTCACATCTCCCTTGTTCTTAAAAATGGGCACCAGCACACTTCTCCTCCATTCTTCAGGCATCTTCTCACCATCTAAGATCCTGTTGAACAACCCAGTCAGAAACTCTACTCCCACCTCTCCTTGACACTTCCATACCTCTACAGGCATATCATCAGGACCGACTGCCTTTCCACTCTTCATCCTCTTCAATGCCCTCCTCACTTCACCCTGACTAATCTTTGCTACTCTTTGGTCCACAAGTCACCTCTTCTAGTCTTTGTTCTCTCTCATTTTCCTTGTTCATCAGCTCTTCAAAGTACTCTTTCCATCTTCCCATCACGCTACTGGCACCTGTCAATAGACTTCCATCCCTATCCTTAATCACCCTAACCTGCTGCACGTCCTTCCCATCTCTGTCTCTCTGTCTTGCCAACCTGTATAGATCAGTCTCTCCCTCCTTACGGTCCAACCTAGCAGACAAGTCATAATAAGCCCCTTGTTTGGCCTTTGCTACCTCTACCTTCACCTTACGCTGCATCTCCTTGTAGTCCAGTCTACTCTCCTCCGTCCTCTCAGTGTCCCACTTCTTCTTAGCTAACGTCTTTCGATGTGTACACTCCTGTACCTCCTCATTCCATCTACTGTCCTTCCAGATGACACACCAAGTACTCTCCTACCTGTCTCCCTGATCATGTTAGCTGTAGTTGTTCAGTCATCTGGAAGCATCTCCTGACCACCCAGAGCCTCTCTTAAAAGTCATGCAACACTCTTCCTTTTTCAGCTTCCACCATTTCATCCTCTACTCTGCCTTTGCCCTCTTCATCTTCCTCACTACCAGAGTCATCCTACACACCACCATCCTATGCTGTTTGGCTACACTCTCGCCTACCACTACTTTGCAGTCACTGATCTCCTTCAGATTACACCGTCTACACAAGATGTAGTCTACCTGTGTGCTCCTACCTCCACTCTTATAGGTCACCCTATTTTCCTGCCTCTTCTGGAAGAACGTATTCACTATAGCCATTTCCGTCCTTTTTGCAAAGTCAACCACCATCTGTCTTTCTGCGTTCCTTTCCTGGATACCAAACCTGCCCATCACCTCCTCATCACTGCTGTTTCCTGCACCAACGTGTCCATTGAAGTCTGCAAATATGATATCTCTCTCACTTCCAGGTATGCTCTGCATCACTTCATCAAAGTCCAACCAGAATTTCTCCTTCTCCTCCAGCTCACATCATACCTGTGGAGCATACCCACTGACAACATTCAACATCACACCTTTGATTTCTAGCTTCAGACTCATCACTGCTTCTGACACTCTTTATACCTCTAGGACATTTCTAACAAACTCCTCTTTCAGGATGACTCCTACTCCATTTCTTTTCCTATCTACACCATGACAGAACAACTTGAACCCTGATCCTAAACTTCTAGCCTTGCTACCTTTCCACCTGGTCTCCTGGACACACAGTATGTCTACCTTCCTCCTCTGCATATGTCAACCAACTCTCTACCTTTACCTGTCATAGTTCCAACATTCAATGTCCCTACTCTCAGTCCTATACTCTTGGCGTTCCTCTTCTCTCTCTTCCTACGAACACACTTTCCTCCTCTCCTTCTTCGACCAACAGTAGTCCAATTTCCACCAGCACTCTGTAGGTCAACAGCAACGATGGTGGTCATTGTTAACCTGGGCCTCGACTGATCCGGTATGTAAGTCATAGGTTTGATTCGCATGTTTGATTTGGCAGACGTTTTACGCCGGATGCCCTTCCTGACGCAACCCTCTGTATTTATCTGGGCTTGGGACCGGCACAATAAGACACTGGCTTGTGTCCTACTGCGGCTACATTTGTGTCCTATTGCGGCTACATTTTTTAACTCTTATTTTACCAATATTTTAAAAAATATTAATTAAAAAAATACATTTATTAAATATTTTACCATTAAATATTCTGAATAATGATTTATTTGCACATGCTTATTTGCATTAACTTGACATTGAATGTGTTTTCTTTCTGCTGTGAAAGCAAATGAAAAACCTATAGATCAGTTGATCTGTGATGCTTTTCAAACGACGCTGGGAGAACGCACTCATCCATTCTGAATTCTATTCAAGCGATCCATGTAAAGGAAGAACAAACTGTGCCTCATCTGCATGAATACAGTACATGCTGTAAACATGTAAACAGCTATGAAAACAAAGCCTGCTTTAATATTTACACAACTTAAGGGTACAAGGATTATCCATTCACAGTCTGTCCTCAGTCACCATAACTAACAATAAGTGACTCCACTCATGCTACAGTATACTGTATACTGTAGTTAAATATCACACATATGCGCTTTAGGGACAGTTTCCAAATGCTCAAAAGAAAAATACATACAGTACATAGTTATGTGCTTGCATTGTTTTAATATTTGTAATTAAGAATTACCATTTGTTGCAGAAGAAAATTTGCAATGATTTTAAAGAAAATCCTTTTCTGGCAAACAGAAAGATAAAGAAAACAGGCATACATCATATGGAGTAGTCAATTTTGTAAGTTGGCAGCGTTGTCTCCTTTCTACACTTCTAACACTATCCACAACATCTGCTCTAAACACTCTTCCTTTCCTCTTCAAACCGTTTCGCCAGAGAATGATTGGACCACAAAATATGAATTGCTGACACAGAAAGCAGAAACAGCAGAAATGGCTCAGTGATTGGTTCACATGGTAGTGCTGAATCAGTGTGTTCACAAAATGTCCCATGGTATTACAGGGGAAATGGCATTAGCATAACAATCACACTCAACAGAGAAGCCCAGGTATTACAATAAGTACTTCATTGGGGTGGCAGCAGCTCAGTCCACCAGGTCTGGGGCTGGGGTGGGTGGTTCAAGATCCATGTGGGTCAAAAGGTCTGGAAAAAACTAATTTCCCTACGGGTATCAATAAAGGATTGATTATTATTATTATTATTGCTATTAATATTATTGTTCCATGAGACTTTTTATTAAAGGCATCTATGTCCTTTCACTGACATGTTGCACAAATTAAGAACAAAACTGATGACGCCAGTGAAAAGACAGTGCTGAACAGCATTAATAACATCCTGCTCAGATGTAGCTGGAGGTTAGCTGTTTGTTCATTGTTTGGATTTGTACTTGCACAACTTTCCTATCGGTGATAGAAATTTGCAAGATGTCATTCTGTACACAATCATGTCTACAGATGGGACAGTCATATGCTAACATCTGTGAGATGAGATGCATAAAACTAAATCTAAGATTTAAACAGTGGTCATCAGTTCAAGGTTTTATGCTTTATGTATTTACACCAGGTAAAGGTACAGACCTTGATGGGCAGGTATGACTCACAGACAACTATACAGACTGGCCTTTTAAATAAAAAATCACACATGAAATGAGAGCAGGAAACATATGAACACACACTCTTACTGGGTTGCTGTGACCTGGCAGAGTTTGGGTGGTGTTGGAGTTTCCGGTCAGGGAACCAGTCTACTATGTGATAAACAATACTGCGTTTGGGAGCATGTTCCGCTGGGATACATATCTCTACCTCATCAATTGGATTTCTCCTTGTAGTTCTAATTTCTACACATGCAGGTTTTCGTTAACTAGAACAGACCCCTAGCTTTCCATTTCTAGCATATCATCTCAAAATACAATGCTTTGAAATGCAAAACGGATGGAAAACAGATCTTGACAGTTATTGTAGAGAGCAGGTGTCATGGAGATGCTTCTGGGTTGCAGACTTGCAGAGTTCAAAGCACATTAGGATTTTTGACAAAGTCTTAGATTTGTTGTTTATATAACCCTCATCTGTTCAAACACCTCCACAGCTTTGAAATTAAGACTATAGGTGCCTGAAAGGGCTTCATGTCTATATTTCTGTCATTTTATTTGTTTAAAATTACAGTTCAGTCCTGTTTGTCTACGATTTTCCCTTTAACCACAGCGTTTGTCACTCTAGTAACTTTAAGTCTAGCTTCAGCTACGTAGAGGATCGAGCTTATCTATTGAAAGATGATCCCATTTGATGAAGAATATTTTTTAAATATAGGTTTAGTTTTTATTTACTAAGTTGGCTAAATGAATCACCATCAAGTGAAGTTCACTCACATGGAAATTTGCTCCGTCAGAAGGATGGAAGCCAATCTGTGATGACGTGAATGACATTTAATGCCCCAACTATTCCAACTATTTCAAACCAGACTTGCATGAAGAACACTGCTCAGTTCAATCAAAAACCGACTAACCTGTAGACATCTGAAGCCAAGGCCAGCAAGACCAGCAATTACCATCCCTTACTGTCCTTCACTCAGTAGAGACAAGTGAATGAAGTAAAGAACATTGTTCATTGCAGCAGGTGATGTGTAATAATTTGTCTGTCAGAAAGAATTTGACACTTAGACTCTTCAGGGAGATTATGGTCGTATAAGATCTGCCAGTCAAGATTCTCGTGACGATGGCGGCTAATGACCCTGCAGAGACTACTTAAATGATGAAGTTGGTGAATCTGTGATGTCTGTGAAGAAGGATAAGCAATAACAGAGGTGTGTCACTGTGCTGTGGGATGGCTGTAAACAGCTGATCTCTTAAAGGAAAGTGTCAGACAACGAGAGCAGGAAACTGAGTGGCATGAAGGATGGATGGCATGAGAATTTACTTTGTGATTTATACAAACAGGAACAAGTTAACACAATGTAAGTTTATGGCATTGTCTAAGAATTTTCTAAGACTGTTCTTGCATTGAAGTTCACTTCAGGAAAAAAAAAAAAAAAACAGCTGAACCAAACCCTCCATTTCAACAGAACAGTAAGAGTAGCTATTACAAACAATGTCATCAGTGCAATACTGACAGTAAGGGGAGGCAGTCATGGCTGATTTGTGACATCATGGAGTTAAGCAACATAGAGTTTGAAAAGTCTATATGTCACCCAGATCAACATATGTTATGATGTTATGAAACTAACAAATATACACAACCTATTGTTAAAATATACTTGGATGCCTCAACGTACAAATCCCTCCTCTGGGGTTCTTCCTGTTGGAAAATCGGTCGATTACGTTTTTTGTTTTTTTTCATTTCAAGTACTTTCAATAAAATATTGACCAGTAGAGCACTAGGCCTATCTATCCTCTCTCTTACATTCTACAGTCCTCCCTTCACTCACCACACACACGTACACACGCATACACACACTCCTTCCTACATGTTAAATGCCCTGAAGCTTTGTCATATTCCCTGACCAGTTTCTTTCTACAGAAAAAGGAAAAAAGTAGGGTCATTTTCCATCACACTTTGTGAAGGCAACCAGTAACAGTTTTCCCCAGAGATACCAAAGTACTTTCGTTCACAAGATGAAAACATAAAGCACCAAATATCTCTCTCTCTCTCTTACTCTCCATATATTTTGACCCTGGTTTAGTGAAAAAGAAACACTTGCTTTGTCATCACAACTTTCTCAAAATAAATCTGTTTCCCGCATTTGCACTTCACATGCTGAAAGAACGACACTGCTTAAAAAACTAGAGTCTTTAAATAATTTCTTCATATTTAATTGAATATTCAAAACTTTTTCCAGAGAATTCTTGTCTTCTTCCACACAGGTTTCTTGGAAATAGTGCTCAAAATATGACTAACTTATGAACAAAGTGATGACCACAGTCACCTTTTTGCTCATTCTTTGGTTAAGAGTTTCAGTAATAGGAAGACATGTCCCTCGGCAAAAACGACTCATTTAGAGTAAATGTGTAAAATTAGTCTCGATTCTGGTTTTCTACTAATTTTAATTCATCTTCAAATAAGAATGACTTTCTGCACGTGATGATGGACTGGTTTCAGAGTGTCATATTAAAAAAAATGATACGAGCTGATCTCATGTTATGATCCAACAACACTAAGAGGTCCATCCATCTATTTTCTTTTCGTTGTTCAGGTCAAGGCCACAGCAATCTCAAGCAGCAAAGAGACATAATCGCTCCAGCAAGTCCTTGGTCTACACTGAGGTCGCCTTTCAGGAGGATATGTCTGGAATACATCCCCATGGAGGCCTCCAAGGGGCATCCCAACCTACAGTTATACCCTCACCACCTCAGCTGATTCTGCTCAAAGTGAAAGCCCTGTGAGCCCCTCCCGAACAATGTGCATTATGGTGACCAATGAAAATCATAATGGACTTCTATTGTTGCTCCTGTTGGTGGTGGGTCCACTGGACCCATGTAGCTCCTCCAGCGTGCCTTGAGGGAAAGATGGCACGTTGGAATTTTTGTCTTTTCTTCAAATGCTTTAAATTTTAATAATAAAACGACAGTATTTTTTGCACTATAAGGCGCACCTAAAAGTCTTTACTTTTCTCAAAAACCGACAGTGCTCCTTATAATCCAGTGCGCTTTATATCAGAAAAAAGTTTTAAAATAGGCCATTCATTGAAAGTGCACCTTACAGTCTGGTGCGCCTTATAGTGTGGAAAATACTGTAATTGAAAAGGTGTCAACTTTTGAATTAAAGTGACTGCATCTGACATGTTTTTTAAGACATTTGAAACAAATTATCAGCAGATGAATTCATTATGAAAACCAATCCAAACAAACAAAGATTTTGGAAAGAACTATAAAAAATATCCCATACAGCCATTCAATTTTTTAACAAGCTTCATGATTCAGTTTGCAAATGTACAGCTGACAGTGACAGTTATTTGGCTTGATGTAAAGTTAACAGTTTATCATTATGATGATACAATTGCATTTGAACATTTTGAAAATTTGAGCATTTGAGCAAATTTGAAATTTGTTTTCCTACACAGAGATTAATGATCATTTTGAGATCGCTCATATTTTTATCAAATGCAGGAAGAAGAAAAAGAAGAAGAAGAAGAAGAACAAGAAGAAGAAGAACAAGAAGAAGGAGAAGAAGAAGAAGAAGAAGAAGACTTTTTTTTTTGGACTTTTTCAAAAACACTTTAATCACATTCAAAACATTTTACAATTTTACATTAGATGAAAACACTAAAGAGCTTCAGAAACACTAAAAACCAATAAGAGGAAATACAATCTAAAATCAGTGCATTATATCAGGAAGTTTGCAAAATTGAGTTGATCATCAGTTGATCAAGGTGCATAGGACATTTTTGTGACACCAGATGTTCCTAAAGTTATTTAGGTCTTTTGTAAGAAGAAGAAGAAGAACAAGACCAAGAACAAAAACAAAAAGAACTAGAACAAGAAGACCAGCACCGCAATTAGTCAAACAAACCAGACTCTCTATATGACATTTTTGGTTTGCTCAGCAGTATATTACTTCCTAAGGATTTCCAAAACTTCAACCTTCACTGAACATTTGCTCACAGCATACTATGATATGCCAACACTCTTCCAAATGGCAGATTTTACTACAGCGCTGGGCGTTCTGGAGCTGGGCTTTGAGGCAGTAACTATAAATTATCGTCTAGCTTTCACTATTGCAACAGAGGTCATTAGTATGAAATCACAATATGATAATTAACACTGGGAGAAAATAAATCAACAAATGAAGTACACATTCAATGTCTGAGGAGCTGCTGTGGACCCACCTTGTTCAAAAGGCCAGTTCAGGACTCAAAAAATTAGTTGACATTTTTGGAAATATGCTGATTTTTCTTCATTTTGGGTTTGCTACATTTTGAGAGACAAAAAGATAGTCTCCATTGGTTACCAAACACCATCTCAATTGCTAAAATGTTGCTATAACTAAACAAAATGTTTGATCCATACAAAGAACACCACTGAAGGTGGGTGGTTTCCTAGTTTCCAGATTTTGCAAGATGACCAGCTCTCGACTGTGTCTCCATACATTATTGTATAGATTTAGGACATGTAATTTTTCATGTAACTATTAAAAGAAAGTGTTATACTTCTGAATATATCTAAATAAGTTTTCAATAAAACTTTTATTACAATTTATCATCAGTCATCATGATTGAGTAGATGTATTGTGGCTTCCTTAGTCAGAAGCTGGTAAAGACAGAAACGTTTGGAATATCTGCTTGAAAAATGTCCGAAGCAAGAAATATACTTTGAGGCTAAATCCTGTGGCAAATTTGTGGTGATGCCTCCTTGATGATCCCCATTTACAATCAGTACCTCATCCTCACATCTTCACTGGGTTCCTCTGATGAATGATTGGCCTGGATCACGACTGAGAGGATGCTGGAAACTTTGTGCTGACATGAGCTACTTGTGTCCATTGATGGTTCAGAGACTAGCCAGTCGACTGTGTCACTACATTCGTCATGTTGACACTTGGCTATTTTTTGAATCCTTATTTTTAGCCAAGCCATTCTCTCATTTGCTAACTATCCGTGCATGCTGCACTCTTGTCTCCAACAGTGTGTCACCACAGTCAGCCCATCGTCTGACAGGCTAATCTGGGCTCAGGTCAGACCAATTACCCTGATGTGGTGGACAGTGAGGCTGTTTTCCTATGTAATGGCAGCTCATATCAAAACAATACAAGTTCCACATCAGTAAGAGGCCATAAGTTCATAAGACATACCCAAACTTGTACTGAGATATGTAGATAGAATGTTATACACCTCCAGTTTCTCAGTCAGTGATGTCAGAATTTTCTGAATTAACTCTTGACTGTGCACAAGTTGATTTTAAAGTTTGTCAGTCTGTGTTTCTGTACTGACATTAGCAGCTATACCTGGTTTTTAAGAAGCGCTGCAATGTCAGCCAAAGGTCTTACTGTACATATGAAATCTAATACGAACATTATCTTAATTGTAACTGTTTTTTACAAACTTTCTGTTCATTCAAATCAAGCACAACATGATAGTTTGGAGGCTTACCTGTATATTCCTTCAGTAAATACACACACACACACACACACACCAGGGTATGGGGACTGAAGAACACAAGCTCGTATAAATATTTCAACAAGCTAATGCTAAGCCTACACAGACTGTGCTGCAGAGACTTTATGCTCCCTGCTGATATTTGTGGTCTTCTGGATTTTGATGTCTACTTCAGATGTAGTAGTGAAGTCCAACCTCAAGCCATTTCCGAAATCAGGAGAAAAAAAAATACAGTGGAAAGCAACATTTGAGAAAAAAAAATAGTTGGCTTAATCATCCAGAGTTGTGAATGTAACCACAAGAGGGCAACATAATAATGTCTCCCCTGCTGAGCGGATATTTTAATAAATGGAGCGGCATAAATTACCAGCAAACAGGTGCCGAGATTAAGGATTGATTTAAATCTTTTGGCATATCTGGGTTGATTCTATACTTGCGTCGAGAGGAAGAGGTTTTCAGCAGACGAGGAGACATTTCATTCCGCCTCACCGGCTGATGAAATCTGACTAAAGAGGCTCCAAAAAAGAAGCTTGATATGGTTTAGTATGCGAGACACAGGAAGGAGGAGCACTGCTCTTCCCCCCAACGTCATAGTCTTTCATGAAGATTTCACGCAAATGCAGAGGGTGTTAACACTCACTATTACACAAATGTCGGTGTAAACATCTCAAACTGGATAAATTCCATTCACAGCCAGGATGGCGTTGTCATGTTATTCCACAGATCCTGTCAGTACTGAAAGCAAATTTGCTGGACAGAAAAGTAAACACCACTCTCCCTCATATAAGAAAAACTATGATAATCAACCCATTGCCTAGCAACAGAGGGTTCCATAGCAACTGTGCAGCATTTTCCCTACAGTGTTGCAAGAAGAGCATGATGATTTATCCAGTTGAGTCTCTGTTTGCTTTTGTTTCAATGGCTCCTGCTCTCATGAAACCATTTCAATAAAAAACAAATAGATATTTTGTGTCCAAGGACACAGATGCCCCCGCTACTGGAAAAACTCAATCGGTGCTGATGTGGATAGACCATAATAATGAACTGACATGAAGCAAATTGAAGAAAGTGACTGTGAGGCACACACCCTTAAAAAGCATTTGACAAATTTCATTAAATTCTGTCCAGCGGTTTTATTTCTCAAGTGGTGTAGAAACCCTCCCCCTTTCTGTAAGGACAAGGGTAACTGTTTTTTCCTCCTTTGGTGTGGAAGAGGGGAGGGTTAAAAAATCATATATTGTCTATTAATAACATCAATCTTACATTGTGGTCAATATTCTTGCATTTTCTTCATGAGCCTTTTTGTCTAACAGATACGTAGACTGACAAACACATTCATACCTAGGGGCGATTTAGAGTTTCCAGCTGACCTAACCAGCACGTCTCTGGACTGTGGGAGGAAACTGGAGCAGCCGGAGGAAACCCACGCAGTCTCTGAGTAAGCATGTGAACCTCACGCTGAAAGAGCTTTGAACAGATTGGCAGATCTCAACCCAGAAACTTGTTTCTGTGAGGAGGCACTGAGCCACCATGCCTTAATGAATATTCAAAAAGATTTTAAAACTGCACAAAATGTCTGTGCGATTGTCTCTGCTCCAACCCACCCCAAATAAAAAAATCTGCTTCTCATCTGTAAAAAAGTAATAAATACCTGCCCTGCTGTTATTACCTTGCAATATACAATATTGTGTATTTCCCATAAATTTACTTCTTATTTTTTGGTGCAAGCAGTAGAGAATTTCACCACATTGAAGGTTTTGTACAGCAGGTTAAGGGAATGATGGTGATGACCAGGCACATAAAGCAAAAAGTTTATGAACAAAATGTGTCCAGTTCAGCAGTTATCAAAAGGAAAATGGAAATGATATTTGAGCATAAACATACTAGATGTTTCGGCGTCTGCAATGTGATTTGCTGTTTGGTTTTACTGCCCATCAGGCAAACTAGAAATGTAGGACTTCACAACGGCAATTTAGTCTCCAGTTTCGCTTAATGTTTTACTCAAGGCCTTCTATGCGATAGTACCATATATTTCAAGCATCAGCCATTTAAACTGGAGTCTTTATTTTATTCTTAAAAAACAATACATACCACAGGAATTCAGACGAGATTTCAGAAAACAACAACAAAAGATACCTCTCTAAAAGACTTAACAATGATCACTTTTTATGTCTTTGAACCAATTAGATGTGATTATTATGCTTCAAATTCAAATAAGCGTCACTGACTGTGACTCCTTTTCATCAGTAAAAAGAAAATGATTGTGTGTACGCATTTCTATCTGTGGATTAAATGATAAAAACATGTTGTTGATGAGTTAGTTCCGAATCAACTTTTTTCCAACTTACAGTTGTTCAGTTAATATTTCCTCATTTTGTTGATATAAAATTAATTTGGTCAAAATGAATTTGTTTGCTGCTCCAAAATCATTAATGGTATTTCTAAGGAGGCATTGCTGCTGGGGACGATTAGTGAGAGTTGTTGAATAAAGGGAAATCTTTAAAGCAGCTCTCGCACGAGGAGTGAAAAAGGACAGAAAAGACAGCATGGGAAAATGATGAGGGAGAGCAGGAGAGCAGAGGCAGTACATCACAGGAAGCCAGAGAGACAGAGGATAAGTAAAGGTGGCCTCATCTTATCGTCCTATCCTGTCACAAACCTAGCGCCTGATATATGAAGCCGACTCAGATTCCACACTAAAAAGCTGCATGTGAACAATGCTTCCCACTTACAGATGCAGATTTTGTCAGTGACTTATGAAATGCCACTCGTGTTAGTGGCTAACTTTCAAACTCATCAATTACAATCCCATGAAGAATGTTATTAAAAGCAATCCAAAAAGGGATGAAGAATCCCTATGGCTGTGGGTTTAGTTCCATTTAAGATCGTGTAATCAGGTGCTAATACAGTAAAATATTGTTCAACTATACAAAATAACATTACATTTAAACAAAAAGGGACACGTGTCCAAACGCTGTAGACACTTGTGGACAGAATGTGCTTCCTGAAGGATTTATCCTGAAGCCATTAGGAAAGTTATTGGCTGAAGAATTCTATTATTCATTTAATAGTCTTTTACCATCCAACTTATATTTTATTTACTCACAGGCTTTAATGATTCAGCAAGTTGAACATTGACATTTAATCAATGTCATTACCTCCATGATGGTTGATATTTTTTTTTAGGAAAAACATCTTGTAGTTTTTTTTGAAGAGCAGTAAATCATATTTACTTCAGCCCTGAAGAAGCTCCCTGCAAAATTACATTAACTTCTGGTAATTGCATGGCGATCCTGCCAAATGATCATGGCTAATATGTCTCAAGAGAGTAGCGTTCATGAATTCTTTATTAATATATTAATTTGTGACCGCGACACCAACTCCACTGTGCATGAAGCAGATCATGTTGTTGGCTGCCATTTTGACAAATTGGTTTTAAATTGCCCCTGATTCTTTCCATTCTTGTCGAAGATGACATTACAGTGGTGAAAGATAAAATGAATAACAAACATAAATCTAAACATGGAAAGCTTTGAGGTTAAGACACAAACAATGCTTTTTTTTTTTTTTTAACTCAGCTTCTGTCTTTTTTCTTACAGCCTCTAAAAATCAAACTTTAACCAGCTACCTGGAGGTTGCTTTTACAAAAAACATACATTATGACCTGCTGTTGTGAAACTCACCACTTCATCTTTACTTCACCTGTACTGCCATCTAGAGTATAGAGTTTTATATAATTAGACATGAAATCCTACACCAAAGCAACAGAGAACGTCACATTGCGCAGGTGAGATAAAAAAAGAAACTTCCATTAAACATATCGCCTCAAAGAAACGGAACGACAAACAAAAGTCGAAGAAGCTGCATAAATGACAGACTCTAAAACACTAAAAAAAACAAAACAAAACAGCATATCAAAAGCATAAATGTAAAGTTAGGAAAACAAAATAGACTTGTGTGAAAGTGAGAAAACTGAAATCAAAAGGAAAAGTGACAGCTTGTCATGGTGCGTTCAAAGACAGAAAAGAAGGTGCTGCAAAAGAAGCTCATCAGTCACTTGAAATCATACATCTATATTTGAACGGTAGAGCTCTCTGACCTTATAAGCAAAATTGACTGCTCTGTTCCAAATGGGTTCCTCTGCATTTAACGGAGACCAGACAGTATAAATTATGAACTAAATGAGCACTTTGCATGTTACGCATGGAGGTAATCCAGTGGAAGTTTCAGTAGATAAATGCATAGAGCAGATGTCTGACACATGCTGTAAAGATCCCACATGGGCTGACTTTTTGTGATCTGGAAGAAAAAACAGATTTTTATCTTTGATGATTGAGTGAGAACAGCCATGGTGTACCTGCAACACCAACATCACAAACCCCAACAACACAACAACAACAAAAAATCTTGAATAATGGATCATCTTTTGAAAGCATGCAAATAAAAACCACTGCCAATAGCCAGCTACTCCAGTTCTTTACTCCACGTGATGACAAAGCTCAATATTGCATGTCTCGGTTTTGTCCTGAGTCTAACATTGTAGGAACGGATCATACGTTGGATATTCGCAAAATCAACACAACCATAGAAATGTCGCAGTACATTAACTTTAAAATGCCTGTTGTGAGTCTGGTTTGTTTGTGAAACCCAGTTAGATTCTGGTATAAAATGCACAAAGGCTGCATTAAGTTTATCAGTTCAGCTTAAACCTGCGATAAAATCTAGATTTATGTTTCTGGAGGACCAAGTCGTTCTGTTTTATGTCAAAAAAACAGTGTTATATGTCCTGCTGCTGGAGTTCAATGATGAAAGTGTGTTTGGTGGTAGCGAGGATGACAGCATCCATCTCCAGATGCTGTAAATTACATTTCTTTTCTTGTTTATATGTGAAACAATTGGAGAGCTGCATCGTGTCCTTGGTGAGCCAATCGTGACCCCAGCCCCCCCCCGTCAAGGGCACACCTCCTATCAATCATTGCACATTCAAAAAGTGACTCTCCTTAAGAGGAGAGTCAAAATGGGGGGAAAATAATGCCCCTCATGCAGGATTCCTCACCAACGTCTGACCTGGGGTTTTGTACTTTGCAGTCCACTGCGATCCATTCTGGTGCAATTCTATCAGCATTTTTCTCCTTCATTTCAAAGTTGCTGAAAACAACACTTTGAATAGGAAGATGAAGTATGTCCTTTCTCCTGCATGCTATCTCTCCCCACCCCTAGCCCCCCTCTGCCCGCCTACATGCACACCTCATTTAATTCAAATAGAAAATCTAAGCGAAGGGAAAAGGGAAAACCGCCCAGCTTGAGCATTTTTTTCCTGTGTTTTCTCTTAAATAAATCACTGGGCGTTCACTCTTCATCAGGATACATATCACTTCAACATGCCCCAACATTCATTCTGGGAATCTGGCAACACATTCCTTTTTTTCCGCTGAATTGGCGTTACTTTGAAACTGACTTACAACTGCCCGCGCTATCGGCCCCGATGCAAAGCAACCTGCCATTTGACATGTGACAGAGCCGTGAATAAGAAACCGTCCGCAGCATTGCAAAAATGTCCAGCGAGCTTGAAAGATATGCTGCTGTATAGAAGTTGATGGCTGAAGATGCAGGTTGCAGCTGAAGTCCAGCACAAATCAATCACTAGTGATGCTCACAGTGGGTAGCTCTATAGTGTGGTAAGGGGTTTCTGTAAATAGCTGCACACATATGTTAAAAGCATTAAGTCTGCCATCTGAGAAGACAAGAGTAGCCTTACAAAACGTGCAGCACGGTGCATTAGGAGCGGTATCTAAAGTGCTGCAGCTCCAGCCTTTACTCATATGTCTGGGCTCATCCTTTAATATTTGGTGAATTAAGTGTCTGTTCTGCTCACCAGTTTCACTGCGACTGATCTGCAGTTTTGCCGCTACATTTACTGCTTTTCCATTACAAACAAGATCAGGTTGCAGCTGGGACTCATTTGGTTCAACGTGAAATGAGATCAGTTGCGTGTGGTAAACGGGCAGGTGACTGGACGGACGACATGGCTGCAGGCAGAGCTGGGATAGAGTCGCATCAGAACGGCGCTCAGGTGCATTCAGTCATGAGCTGCGCTGCCGTTAGTCTCATGTTCCTGTGGTCTGGGCACCCATCAATGCCTCTTAGGCTGTGAGACCATTATGCTGCAAAATGTAAGCTGATGGGTCTTCAGGCAAAAAGCTTGGGATGAATTCCTTTACACTACACTGTGATGGGTCATCCCAGTCTTTATGAAGACCTGGAAGACAACAGCATTATGGTAGAGAAATCTGAGCAGCCATTCTTTGGTGGGGTTTTTTTTTGTTTTTTTGTTTTGCATTTAAATGTCCCAATAAAAACATTTTCTTCAACAACACATCTCATTCTTTTGAATTTTGTCAATTGTGAGTTTCCTTCATGAAGATGGTTGATGTCTTACAGCCTGTAATCACACTTAATGCAATACTGCAGAAACATAAAGAAAACAAATTAAATTATATAAATGTACAGAAAATATATATAAAAAGATAAATTATCCTTTGTCAACCCGGCCTATCCCAGCTAGCATTGTCTGAGTGGTGAGGTGTACTCTGGACAGCGCCCCAGTTCATCATAGGGTCAACACACTACTGCAACAAGTTCCTCTTAACCAATGTTATTTTATAGAAGTGAGATGGTGCCCCAACTGCCTCATAAACACCTCCTCCCCCCAGGACACTTTGTTTTCTGTCCTTTTTGTTTGAAAGGGACCCGAGTGAAGAAACTTTTCCCCATCCGGACCCCTTTATTTGAGCAAAATAATCACAGATCCTTGCTTGTAATTCTAAACAGTCACTAAAATCTGCAGGGCTATTTCCACCCATTGACAACACTTCATAAATTACCCCAGTACGACACCTTCTGCTAGACATTTACAGGCTCTCCAGTTTCTTTGTCATCGTGTTTATGCACATCTACAATATGCTCGGCGAAATTCATTTTCTCTCTGCTGCACAACTGACAGAACACTATTTAATACACACTAAGTCAGTATCACTGTTTATTACACCAGACAAGGACAAAGTAAGGAAGGAGAATAGCTTAGGAAAGCATCAGAGAACTGTATTTGTGCTGATAATCTAAATTATTTTCCGTGTTCGCTATAGGAAAGAGAGAAAGATGATGTAAATGCTGACATAATCAACTACCACTGCAAAGACGCTGAATAGATCCAACTCTGCTTACACTACAAATCCAACTTCTAGAGCAATCTATACACATTAAATATGAAATGATGTATGTATGTCACACACCCAAACTGCCGTACATCATGTTCACAGGCAGCGATTCAGTTGTGAAATTATTTTTGTTTGTTGAATAATGAACCTTTGACTTTCCAGACTGTGATAAATATTGATAATATTTTAAACTTTTCATTAATTATGAGAAAAATGAAGCCAAAAAATGACTTCTTTACAGTTTCACTTGAATTAACTCATCGGTTTAGCCTTTAAAAATCTGCTCAACCAGTTAACCTAGTATTTCATTGGTTTTTCTGTAGTACACAGGAGAAAATAAATGTTAAAATCAATTAAAATCAATTTAAAACACATTTTGATGCTATTATGATGCATTTAAAGGATGTTGTATTTTTCTGTTTGCATATTTTAAGAATTGTGATCTATGTTGGACATCATCTACGACAGTTTTCTGTGTGTCACCTCTCATCTAACGATACAATGCTTCTAAATGTTGTACTCAAATCAATCTCAGCCGACATTGTTGTGTCAGATATTGTGTTCGGTGTGAATCAGGGTCCTGTAAAACAACATTAGCCTAACATGCAAAAGCATAGCCGACATGTAAAATCCCATTCTCTCTCTATGACTACAAGCTCATCCCAAAGTCATCATTTCAAAAGTGCTTGCCTAAGAATAGCCCCTGGACATTTGTCAACTATATTTAGTAGTGGAGCTTTCAACCTCACTTTATACTCCTCATGATCAGCACTACTTGAATGCATATTTTTGGTACATATATATATGTCTAGTCTACAAAGTCTGTCTGCACCACATTTAACTGTATATTTATGCATAAAATACTGAAGTGCTGCATACAAACAAATATTGTTATTTACATCAATCATCCTGAACTTGGTTAGACATCAACAGGAAGAATACAGTTTCTTTTCTTCAGTGTTCACAGCATTTGTAAAGACCTGTTATCAACGCTGAAGGCTTAAGACAACAGATGTACTATAGTTAGCGTGCACACTAAGAGAGACAATACAGAAGAGTATTGTTGACATATACAAACGTGAGAAGTCATATTACAGCTTACCATAAACATGGTCAGGATGAATCACAAAGAAGTGCATCTGTCTTTACCACTATATAAAATGAATTCATCAGATACTGATTTTCTTACTATTGTTACATACACAGTATTAATTTGGTTACTCTATGTTAACCCTAAGAGTAAATTTAATTTGACAAACATCATTAGTTATGATCACAAACTAGCAAAGTAAAGCGAACTGTAATGGACAATGTCTCAGAGCATGCTCAGTACGGTCTGCTCGACACAGAGCTCTTTATTCCAATGTATATATTCTATTCAATTTCGGTGCAATTTATTGGCAGTCCTGAGAATAAATGAGACAGGGCCCCTCCGGGTTTGGATAACTACGAGGAGCAGGCCACCGTTTTCACTTTGAACCTTTTTCACTGTCTGAAGTGCTTGCTCTGCTAAACCATCAGGGCTGGTGCAAAAGGAGCCTGTCGCTACATAGCAAATGCCATTCTGTTCCATTTATTCACTATACAGGTCCCTGGTGAATGCTGCCCCATCGCCTGTGCAGTGCTGAGCAGGCCATGGTTTGCAAACAGCTTGTTGTGATGGACTCATCAATAATTTTTTTCTGCACGTCCACAATTTCAGGAACAGATAAATGAACAAATGGAGGGACTTCAAGTCCAAGTTGGTGCTATCCTTGAAATAAACCGGACTGTCGAAAGGAGGCGGTGGAGCCATTCTTTGACAAGCATCTTTATGTTAGACCAGCAGACATGCAAAAGGACATAGGAGAGGTTTCAACTGGAAGTGCTCTTTGATCTGGTACACGTCCCAGTGGGTTCAACATTTCTGGTCCCCTAAACGGTTCATCCATTTTTCAGGCAGAGCGTTTGGACTATTAACAATAAACTTACAGGACAGGATGGAGTCGTGTGACTTTAGAGCAGATGCGTAAAGCAGAAGTAAGTGGCCAATTGCAACTGTATTAGCAGTCACTTCCTGTGCATGAACCCATTGAGAGCCCAGTTCTTTATATTAACTGAGGTCATACATGCAATAGCTTTCACTGCAAAAACTCACATATTTATAGTGTTCACATCAAGGTTTATAGGAGGTCTATGTACTATCTTATAAAGGCACTGCATTGCATCCCAATATCTGCATCATAGAAAACACACAGCTACATTGAGTGGAAGAGCATGATTGCCTTTAAAGCTTTCAAAGCTTTTCAAAGAGCCGAGCTCAAACGGTACTCTAGTGCTGGTGGCCTCTTTGAGGCTGAGTTTGTCTTCCGCTTCCGAGGCCCAGGCCAGTTTCTAAAAGGCTCTTCAGCACGCGATGCAGGTTAGTGAGATGCTCTGCTATAAAATATTCTTGACAAATGTGAGACGTATTGCTGCACAATGGCTTTTTAGTTACTGGGAAATGGCTCATGCCATCAGAACCATAGTTCTAGGGTGGCCCACTGTGTTCTTTGGAGGGGCTCAACAGATGATTTTGCCGATGATTCATTCCCCTCTATTTTTGAAGAGTAGTAATCAGTTAGTGAATTAATTGCCTGGCTGCAGAGGCTGCAGCCGCGGCCTGTGTCATTTTTTTTTCCAATCGGTATTGATACAGTGGATGCTACCCGTACGGAAAAGTGCACTGGCCCAATTATCCCCAGTCAGCGCTCCATCTCTTCCTATACCTTTCCCTGTACGACATAAAGCTTAAACAGGACCTCTTACTGTATGAGGTGGCCACTGGATCGATGTGCATCTTCACTTTAAAACCATTGAGGGTTCCCAGCTCCTTCTTGAAGACTTGATGGTATCTTTGTATTATAGTGCTGCACTTGATATTTTGCCAATTCAGTCCAGTCTCTCTTTGACTCAAGGAGACTAGCACCCACCCTGTTAGCTATCACTAACCTGACAATTCTGTGTGGTGCGTGTGTGCGTCTTCGCACGTGTACAGCAGCCTTCATTTTTTTAGGTATTGAAATGTCCCACCATGAGTTTCCAGTTTTTGCAGAAATCTCTGGGTTCCTGAAAATTCTCAAGTGCTTTCTGGGAAGTCAGAGATGATAATTCTCTCAACAATATGCACTGCATTTCATCATCAATCAGAGCAACCTATTTTAGAGAATATCATCAAATATGAAATCTGTTACTGGTGCAATGAAACTGACAACCTAATATTAAAAACCAGCTAAGAAGCCATCAGCTTGACCAGAATACTGAAACACCTCTTTATTGAAGCATTTCTGCTATTCCAGATTCCTGAAGCTAAACATGCCACCTCAGACCACGTCAAATGTCCCAAATGGGATTTTCTGCTTTATGCCAGAACAGGCTTGCTAACTTGAAGATAATAATACAAGTAGCTAATTTTAAAATGGAATAAAATTCGCATAAAATTACATATGTTTCTGGGTAATCGTGTATCACCTGGAATCTGTTTCTTAAAAAGGCATTCATCCATTTTCTACCATGGAATTTCCGTCTAAAAAAACAAAACAAAAAAAACTTGCATCAAAGAAATATCAGCAACTTAGAAAGGTAAAACTCATCAGCAGTAAGGAGGCATGCTAATATTGGCAAACGATGCCAAATAAAATGTCCCTGCATCGAGAGGTTCAAGTGTCTCAAAAGCTAAATGTTACTGAAAAACATTCTGAAGACCTCATGTGGATGATAAAGGAAAAGTAAAACACACATACCCTTTCTGGTCTTTCATACGTCAGTAATTTTACATTCTAACAATCAAAACAATAGAAGTAGAATGATTAAAAATGGGTAAATGTGCTTGAAGAAAATCAAAAATAAATTATACTTCCTTAGATGGGTCTGCAATGCTCTGGTAAGCCTGCTGGATCTAAATCTACTTAATGCATCATTCGGGTTATATGGGGGTTGTGGTCTATGACTCAGCTCTATGACTATGGGCAATTTGTTAAGAGTTACATCCTACAGCTGCAATCCAAGACAACCAATAATGAAAAAGAAGAGAAACATGGACCATTCATAACTGATGCTTTAGTTTATAGGTAGTTAATCTTTTCTCTCCTTTATTATTATTATTACTACTACTACTACTACTACTACTACTAATAATAATAATAATAATAATAACAATAACGATAACAATAACAATAACAATAACAATAACAATAATTACAATAACAACAACAACGACGACAACAACAATAATAATAATAATAAAAATAATAATAATAATAATAATAATAATAATAATAATGGGAGATAAAATGTTATTCCTCTATCAAAATCTGAAATAGGTTTCACTGTTTTTTTGTTCTTTTGGTTTTACGTTCAAATCTCATATCTCTGAAAATGTGTTTTCCCAACAATCTATAGCTTCAAGCAACTTTTCATTACTTCAGACAGGGATGTTGATCTGGCTGTTTCCAGCCACAGTCAGTGTCCAGCACGGAGCCAAATTAAAAACTCTTCCTCGAATCTCATGAGCTGAAGGTCGTCAGCAGTTGTGTCACAGAAGTGGACAGAAGTAGCTGACTGATGTAGGAAATATCAAGACATGATGGACTGCAGCTCCCTGGCTGGAGGGTGAAACATAGCTCCTCTCTGTCTGGGATGCTCACACTTTAAAACTTGTTCCGCCCACTCTAGTGCATTCACAGGCGTCTAGAGGAAAGTATGCTGTCGCCAAATATCCAAACAATCCAAACCAAAATAGGTCATCTACGTACAGGTGACTCAAAAAAATGTCAATCCATTTTTTTTACTGATATAAAATGTCTGAATGTAAAGCATTTCAATGGTGGAATGACCCTGTGGCGATTTATTTGGAATACATAAAGTTAATTAAGGAGATTTTGCCTTTTTCTAATGAACATTATACACAGAGTTAATGCATATAATAACTAAATAGTTTCTTTTGAATCGTTTATTTGATTTATCGTCAAGTAAATTATTTGTCATTCAAATCTGTGCATTAAAATCTGCATATGCAACTAAATTTGGGCAGTACTTGGTCATGTTTGCTTCTTTGCTCGTAGAGCTGATGTCAATGAAAAAGATGAATCCTGTCATTTTCTGTCTTTGTCTTGACTGGACTGATTTTTAGTATTTGTAAACTGATATTGGCTTTATATTGAAAATTCCTAAACGTGAGTCACTCATATGAGAATTATAATGTTCATTGTTGGAAAAAGTGGATGAGGCATTTCTTTGCCATTCATCGTCATTTAACTTCCACTGGGTTCTACAGAGACAACCCTGGAATGGCAACACTCCAACTCAGAGGAAGACATAACCTCAACTATAACAATTTATTTACAAAGGCTTACATCAGGCTAACGCATTTTGGCACATAAGCCTTCATCAGAGCATCTGTTTTTGGCAGAACACCCAACCAGAGGAAGATTGCATGAGGAGGTGCACCTGCTATATGTTTTCACTGCTTGCTCTCATTTGCATCAAGTGTGGTGTAGTCACAGGACTGACAATCTGCTGCCTGCAGCCAGTTAAAAAAAAAACCCAACAACTGCTTACTGGAGAGCAACACAACAGACATACATGTTAGACTAGATTTGGTAAATCTATCACCCTAATATAAAATGTATGACATTTTCATCCACACTTGAAAAAAAAAAAAGCCTAAATTGTAAACATGGCCTGGCTGCACATTCTGTACTATTTATACATGCTGTAGAAGTAGCGCCACTATTCAATTAAGTATGGTTTTTAAATAAGTGGAATAGAATATCCATCTTTATGGACAAATTGTTTGCATGATTCAATAAAAACTGGAGACAAACTTAATAATGAAGAAGCTTTAATATAGCGTAGATTTTGGCAGTACTTAAGTCAGAGCAAATTTTAGAAGTGGCAGACATATTATTGTGTAACTTGCTCTCATTAATTTAACACCACACTCTGTTAACATGCCCTGGAAGGAAATAGAAAGACACAAAAAGCCTCTCTTTTTTTTCTTGGTTTTGCAAACAGTGACTAGAATAAGTTGCCATGAGATTTTTTCCAAATACAAACTTTTTGAAAGTAAAAATAAATTTGGTGCTGATGTGAGTTGTCTTAATCAGACTGCACCGAGTTCAAGCCATCACAGTGGCCCTCAGTGCAGATTGATGATGTCATCAGTGGGTGGCCCCGACAGCTGACTTCAGATGCTATTGTCAGTATATATTTAAAAAAAGAGATGAAAATTTATCGTCAAAATTAATTTTTCAACATATATTCTACAGTAAAATGGCTCAATCATTTTCAAAATAGTTTACAGACTAGTATGCCGTTGAGAAATGTAAATCATTTTAAAGTGTGTAGCATCTTATTTAAATAGTTTCACTAAAACTATCAACCCAAATGACACGCGCTAATGAATTGTCCCCCACGCCTGCTATTTTCAGCAATTATCAAAATAACCATTATTTTAAAGAGCGGATGTAAAAGATGCACGATTTCCAATAAAAGTTAATGAGGCAGAAGGGTTTTCCCTGATCTGCAGATCAGATGCCCAGAAACGCTGCCATGTTATACAAAGAGGCCACGAGACGTCTCCAATCTGGAAAGTACTAAGAGTCAATACGCTCACTATCAATCACTGTTTTAAGAAACATAGCGCTTGACTGCTCTTCTCCGTGTGTGCCCTACTTCTGGCGGAGCAGCCATCTTCGATATGTGAATAGATGCATAGTAATGACATGGTAGCAGTCACTTCAAAGCCGTTCCCTGTGTTGTGCCACAGGCCAGCTCTTCGACAGATTCCAGAGGAGAGATTCGTAAATATCATTGTAGAGCCCGGCAACCCCTCCCTAAACAGACACGGCTTCAGCTCCTACCTCCAAAATCAGGCCTTAACCGGATGTCATATCCATCCAGCAACTTGTCCACGGTAGTCTTGGCCACAGACATTCCGGTGCTTCCAGTGGAGGAGCTGCGGGAAAAAAAAAAAAAAAAAAAAGTTTAAGAGCCTGGTTCTGATCACTGAGCAACTTCTTCTCGAATCTCTCACTAGAAGAGGAAGCCCTGACTTTACATGGTAAAGCTTTGACTAAGATTCTTTTTTGTTTATCCTTAACCGTCATTTCATTTTTTTGTTGTATTTTATCTCTGTGGACTCTTTGTGAACTTTATCTTAAGCAGTAAGAATAATCTTTCACACTGCAAAACATTGTTTCTTGGTAAGTTTCAGTACATTGTGCTGAACACCTACATAATACTAAAATCATCTTGATTAACGGGGTTCAGGAAGTCATGTGCATTCATTTCCCCCTCATACACCTGTCTAAATTCGAGATACACTTATCAAGCATTTTATTGCCTCCTTCAGGTGTTGCATTAGAATTTTTTTGCCTCACCTTATAGGCATATACTTAAATGATATTTATGTGAAAAGGCAGCCTCCCATTAAGCTGAGAGAAGCAGGCTGTCCTCAGCAGTGGCCTACAGTCTGCTCGAGCCTGACTGACACCTAGAACATTGGTGCCATGACCTGCATCGCCCGGCTCTCCTGCTGAGGTTCCTTGTTATTGGGAGGGTGGGGAAGGATTGCGCGGGGATGCTAAAGGATGAAGTGGGTTAAAGTCTCTTCCCTGATAGGAGCACCAGCCGTGGACAGAGTAAGGGAAGCTCTCTTCCATTAGCTCACAGGCGGTGCAGCTGCTCATCAAGCCGGACCCTCAGACAGGACCTGTTGGTTTGACGTGTGAGATCCCCCCCCCATTAGGGATGTCTCCAACACCTGCAGCACTCCTGAGATTGTATTTGTCATTCAGGGGTAATTCTGACGGGATCAAAATGTCAACAAAAAAAAAAAAAGTAGGACCCAGTTCTCAGGGAGCACCTAAATCTCATAAGTGAGGCTGTGGGTTACTGCAGACAAGAGGAGGAGGCCACAAGGGAGACCTCTCCATGTCTTCAACAATTATATATATATATATATATATATATATATATATATATATATATATATATATATATATATATATATATATATATATATATATATATATATATATATATATATATATATAATACACCAATAATACACCAAGAGAGTGTGACTGTAATGATGTCCAACATTTTAATACTCTGAACATGACTGAACATTATTCCCTGCCTCCTTATTTTAAAAGAACACAATAGGGGCCTGCTGGGATTCATTTTCGATTTTTCATCGATTTAGCTCTGATCAATAAAAAATTATACGAATGAGAATATTATTATATGTTTTGAGGATGACTGTGAGCAGACTGGTAGGCGGAGTGCCTATACAGTAGACTCACACATCTGCTGCTGAGCATGGCGTAATCAATCGATCGTCTGCTGATTGATCCTATCATCTAATCATCTGCTATCTCCCGCTAAGGGATGTCATGATTAGGGGAGGCGCGGACTGGAGATCGCGCAATCCAATACGCACGCACGCACGCACGCACGCACACACACACACACACACACACACACACACACACACACACATACATACATCCCCATGTTCATATTGGGGGTAGATTGCGTTTCACAATAAGCTTGATAGCGTGCACGCGTATGTTTTCACGTTCGCGCGCGCTCCATCTATTAGAGCTCATATCGGCATCAATGCCCCTTATAATTAGGCCTGGATACGCCGTTATTTGCGATTTGACACATCTAAGGCTTTAATTGACCGGTAATAACGTCTGTTGGTGTGTAAGGATTTAGGGTTGTTGTTGTTGTTGTTGTTGTTGTTGTTTTTGTTGTTGTTTTGTTTTTTTGTTCTTTTTATTTAAAAAAAAAAAACAACAACAAAAAACGACGTTTTCTTACCTTTGAACAAAGCATAAGAAGGACAAAGCCGCCAGAGCAGAGAAAATTCCACATAATTTTTCTTCTTGACGACCCAACATCTCCACAAATCCTGATATTTAGTTTCTATAATCCAACCAGTCCGCCGGTCCTCCAGAATATACACAAAGTAAAAACAGGCAATCGCAAAATAATTGTCAGTAAAAAATGTCGAATAAACTAGTCTACGTCTACGCGTGCGATGTCCTCATTAAAATAAGCTTCTCAATTTAAATAATCACGTAATTGGCCCCTACTGTTTTCTATGCTATGGAAATCCGTGCAGGTCACAGAGCCCCTCGACCAACACCAGAAGATCAGACATCTTGCTCAAAAAAAAAAAAAAACAGCACACACACAATACTTTTAAAAGTGATGACAAGTATTCTTCCTCTAAAAAACACAAACGCTGGCATGAATGACTGAGCAGCAGCCTCTTGATGATCAAATTGGTGGATGAAATTTCCCAGTCCAAATCTGCAGAAGAGGCATGGTTCCAGCGATGCTCTGGCGCCAGACTATTCCACAACGTGATGTTGTTAAAAAGATTTTTTTTTTTTTTAGTTGTTTGTTTTTTGTTTGAGCAGGAAAACGCTGGTCGACTTGGAGGGGAGCGGTGGGTTTTTAAAAAAAAACAAATGAAATCTTCATTCCCTTTTTTTTTTTTTTCCCCCCCGTTGCTGCCGCTGATGATGTAGTTCAGCGCAAAGTCACTGAGGGGAAAATGCACATTGAAAAAGCACTGGGTAATATCTGATGCAGACGTCAGAGCAGGCTATATCACTCCTCTGCTGAAAAAAAAATTAGATGCCGAGAAATATGGATGGCCCGTAATACGCCAATGCATGCATCACAGCGCCGGTGTTTCATATCAGGGATGCAAACCGATCTGGAAAGTCCACTTGGCTCCGCCGCCCGACGTTTAAATGGCGTTTGGACACGTTAATGTGGTCCGCACGTCCTCTCCTGGAAACACTCAACAAATGACAGAGAATCAACAGTCCGAGGAGACATGATGAGAAGAGCCTGTCTACTCTCGCCTTCTACTCTTTTGCGATTAAAATAAATAAATAAAATAATATCATATTGGAGGAGGAGGGGAGGAAGGGGGAAACACCTAAAGTGAATTCCTTAGCGACAAGCTGTTCCATGCGCTGAATTTTCTATTCTCTCTGAAAGCCATTAGGATGCTGCAAGTGTTTGCCGGTGTATTTTCACGCAATTCTCCCACTTTTTTTTTTTTTTTTTTTTAAACTCACACGCAAACACGCGAGGAGACGCGCACGTCGCCCCACACAACCATCAGCCAACAGACGCGCGCACATATCATGACAATACGCACACTCATTTAAAAAAAAAAAAAAAACTTATTTCATATATGTTTCATCCCTCAGTACGAATTAATTTCGTTGTTTTTTTTTTCACATTTGGACAACACAAAAACATCCTCAGTGGAAATTACAAACGCGCACATCACAATTCAAGAATCACACGAGCTTGTATTTTATACAGAGGAGGTTTTCTTCAGGGATCTCTGTGCTGTCCAGTTGCTAAGCAACCCAGCCAGCACTGATGCAGTTGTGGCGAAGGCTATGCGCAAAGGCTCATTTAAAGGAGTAGACTCAATGCTGGCACCACCGTGGTGTCAGTGGGACAAAAGTATTCAGCAACTGATGTAGCATGGAGACATTTCTGCTAGAGAAAGGGAAACCACCGTTTACATTTATAACAGAAATGTGCCACGTCAGGGATATTGCAATTTGCTTCCATCATCATTGTCCTCATCATTCTAGGTTCCATCATTGTTATGTTCACAAGCATTCAATAACAGGTCAGTCTATCAATTTTCTCTGCTATCCTCCAAAAACCAGAACAATTCACACTGTACGACCTGTGTGTGTCACAAACAGGAAAACGATCAGCACCGAAAGGAAAGAAACACTTTATTTTTTACGTTCTTTTGATTTTTACTGCTGTGGACAACCATTGTTTTTCTCTTAAATCCTCCAAACGATGGCGATGACACTTTGAGGACATTTCAAGTAGAAAACCATTTCAATTAGTGTACTGTACTGTGCATCAAGGGCACCACGACTGACCGTGACCTGGCTGCCACCAGTGAGCGATTAACATGGCATGATATATAATGTACACACTGGCCTCAACAGTTCATCCTTGTTCCATCACACTGAGTGAATAATTATACCTGTGAGGTTTTATAGCTTGAAAAAAAAATGTTGTAACATCTTTTAATTAAATTAAGCAATTAAACTAGGTAAAAGTTTAGTTGTGACATTGGAAATAGTTGTTTGACCAGAAACAGAAGTTTATCTCAATGTCTATTTAGTGGAGAAGTTGTCGAGACATAAAATTAAGACATAAACAATTTCATTAATTAGACATTTTTGATGGTTTTCTGTTTGTATTTTCATACAAAATTCTAGAAAATTACAAGTATTGTCTATTAATCAATAATTCATATATTGTTTTCAGTGCAATGCCAGAAATGACAAATTGCTAAGTAAATGAAAATTACTAAAATTTAAAAAATGAATCACTCAATAATCTATAACTATCAGCATTTCTTTTAAGAGAAATCACGAAATGCTCTTGGGAACTTCAGAATAATCTTCCACAATGAGCTGGTATCTCATCCGGGGTATACTCCGCATCTCGCCCCTAGCCAGCTGGGATAGGCTCTGGTAGAACATTGACCTGCAAGGTGGATAAGCAGCAGGAGATGACACAATTGCAATCGTCTCGTCTACAAGAAAATGGATGGATGGATGGATGGATGGATGGATGGATGGATGGATGGATGGATGGATGGATGGATGGATGGATGGATGGATGGATGGATGGATGGATGGATGGATGGATGGACGGACGGACGGACGGATGGATGGTAATGGTAAGTGTAAGTGAAGATTAAAGTAGGCTAATGAGAGTGAGATTAGAGAAAGATGGTACAATACACATAGAGTTTAAAATGGAGCTGGAACACAGTACATTGGATGGATCCCCTTTAGTCTTGGGGGGCTTTTGGTCCGTGCTTTCCTTCGGAGTCGGTGTCACTCTGTGATTACTGCAATTAACTGTAATTGGCATCTATGACAAGGATACCCAAGCCCATGAGATGTGCGTGTTTCGTGCTCTTTTTTGCTCAATTCCTATGTTGCATAACATGTGTGAGTTACTGGGTCACCCTTGCTCCTCTGATATAAATAGTATCGCATGGTTTATGCATTGGTGCCTTCCAGTCACCCCCCGTTTCTCTCGCTACTCGTATCTGTCAAACAACCCAATCGACTCCCAGTAACAGATGATACATCCATCATGATGCGTTTAGGGAACTTGTTTTATACTTCATGCAACTTCACCATCTTTTACATGTTTCAGAAAAGCGGTGTGACTTAATGGGGGTACACTTAGCATTCCAGTGCAGTGGGATTTTGAGCAGCACCCTTTGATTACAGATTGCAAAGACTTTCATTTGCAGTCTGCAACTATGAGTTTGAGAAGCAGCTGCATCTCGTGTACAGTCGCTGTGAGAGGAGTCTCCTTCTCTGTGTTGAATCATTCAGCATCACTGCTGTGTCACCCTGGTTTGGAGAAGCAGACCAGGAGTCCACTCCGGTGAGACGGTGAACTTGATGACCTGCATCTTTTGTGCATTGTGTAAGTCGGACTTGACTTACTAGATGGCGGAGAAGGTGATGTGACTTCACCAGGACAATGAAAACCATTCTAGGTCCCAGCATGCTGCTGCCATGGCAACAAACTCAGTCAAGATTCCAAAGGGTAAGCAAAATGATTTAACTAAGACACAGAGCATGGCTTAGGTGGCTTCCTGGCTCGTGGCAAACAAGGAATGACTTGGACCCATTTGATTCAGCTAAGAACTTATGGGGCAGAAGTAAGGCTATAACCACCATGCTATGCTAATACAGAATTGCTGAACTGGTGAAAGGTTTGGCTTTATGGAGAGTTACAAGATATTATTAGAGATTCATGCATATAAAACACTGAGCAGTTAATAACCCATCAGTTTTAGTATGTCTTTGCTGTCTTTAATATAAGCTGAGCTGATGCAGCATGAACATAAATGCTTTCCAACATAGTTCTACTGATACATCATGTTACACTAAACCCTAGCTGACTTATTTTAAACACAAATATCCCTTACAACAATTAAAAATGACCTCAACCACATGTAATATTTTTGTTTACAACACCTAAAACAAATCTGCGTGAATCAATGGTGGAGGCTTTTCCATTTTCTTTCTTTTAGTCTACTCGAATCATCTAAGTTTGAAATGATCATTTTTATGCTTAGATAGAATGACTGTGCAATGTTGCCTCATGATCACATACAGACAAAGACCCCCCCCCCCCCACACACACACACACACAAACTTCACCCACCCTCCCCTCCTGCATCTCACAGGGCAGTAAGCTTTGAGAAAATGAAGGTTCAACTTCAACGTACACCTCGCCATTCTTTGACAGCAGAGATGAGATTGGAGGCTTTCAGGGCACACGGCTCTAAATCACTACCTCAAAGCAGGCTACCAGACAGCTGTTGCTATGTAACCTATGAAAGCTCAAACAAAGTGTATTGTGTCGCTTTTGTAGGATGAACTGCACTATAATGTTCCAAATAAAAATAGGAACGCCGTTTACACTCAAATCATAGACTGCTCACAGAATAGCAGCATGCCAGTGTTTTTCTTTTTGTGCTCTGCATCACATCAATAATAACCATCGCCGATCATTATCCTCTATCTGGTGCAGCATACAATATAAATTACAGCACGGCAAATGTGTGCAGTGCTTGACCTTAGCTTAGAATGAGTGACATATCACACAGGGTTACCAACAATAACTGACCAACATGACAAATTTTTAAAAAAAGAAATCATATTAAAGAAAATGAGCTGAAATATCATACGAATTTAAGAAGATCAATCATGATGACGTGGCATGCTTGTCATATTTATCAAAATAAGAAAAAAAAGTGGATATGTCACACTGTTGTTATTAAGATCATTCTCACAACCTTTTTTTTTATTTGGTGCGCAAGTACATGTAATACAGAGCTCAGACCCTACCAGAATCTCAACACACTATCTACCTGTCTGTCTCTCAAAGTGAGGAAACAAAAGGCTCACCACCCCTGCAGGAAGCACAGATCAACAGTAAGAACTGACCTGAAACACTCCTCTGTCCTATACCGGGGTAGTGCATTTCTTAAACAGTCACAACGTTCGCAGGCTCCAAAATTAGCATGGGCAAGGCGCAACACTCGATGCTAAATAGCTATTGATGGAGAACAAACAATAGGAATCTGTAATTCTGAGCCTTACCTCTCATTGCATTTCATTTATAGAACACTTCAGGTGTTACATATTTAACTAGACCCTCGCGGCCTTTTATTGATAGAAGCAAAATAATTAATTAAGTGTTTGTAAAGGTCTGGCACAAGGTTAATCTTCCCAATGGTTTATCAATATGAAAACAGCACATCTGTGACATGTATGTCAGCCAGCAAGGTCTGCCGTCAGTAACAGCATCACTCCTCTCTCCCTCGTGAAAGGGAGTGTGTGCAAGTTCTTTTGCATGTGTGAGTATCATGTTTCACATTCTTCTTCTACATCACTTACTGCTCAAATACAGTTTTAGCGTTTGTCCCATCGCAGTCGGTTTGAAGCTATAACACCCCCTCTGGCAAAAGGGTAACTAATGTAGTGCCCTTATTTGCATCGCATTGCAGCTTTGTGTAAAATTTAAATGTCAAAGCTTAATGCAACAGCCTACAGTCGTGTGCTTAATACAGAAAAACAATAAGCCTTAGCAGCAAAACAATCAGGGAGTCACCACCATCGACCAAAAATGTGTAGCGTTTCATAAATAGTAGCGTTTTGTCAAAAATAGCTCTGTAGCATCCCTTCCTCTTTCCTGTCTGTATTCTACGTGGGATTTCTGCACGGAACTCCTACGAGAAAGGGTTAATGAATTCCTCACACAGCTAGATATTGCCATGGAAACAGCTGCGTGACTGCTTGCAGCTTGTAAACACACAAGAGGAAAAAAAAAAAACAATGGTGCCAAAGGTATTTTAAAATTCAGTCAGCAGAGGCATTCCAGTGCAAATAATTCCATTTAGGATTTTTTTTTTGACAAGGGGGGGTTAGTCACCTTGTACCCTCACACCAGGTCCTCCTGCTTCTCTTGCTTTCTCCATCTTTCTTTGCAATTCAAAGGAATGTGATTGGCGTTGGAGATGCAATAGCCACAGAGTTAATACATTCAAAAATATGAGGTCTGGATGTGGCAGATGGGAAATAACACAGCCCTCTGTCATTTCCTTCGCAATAACAAAGTAGACACACGGAGGGGGCCACTAAAACACACACACACACAACACACACACACACACACACACACACACACACATATGCACAAAAACATGCACACTCTAACACAATTCCAGCAGAGAATAATTAATTCACAAATTTGAAACAGACCGTAAGCGATGTGCCTTGTGGTTGAGCTGAGATAGAGGCAATAGGATGAGGGCTGTGATGCTTCTTAGATTCTCAAATAGAAAAATGTGCAACTTTACGAATCAAAAAACATACATGTACATGCAATAATTACCAGCCCCTTAGAATTATGCAATCTTGTGTTTTCAAAGAAGCTAGCACAGTAGACCATGTATCCTGAGCCACCTCAGTGCAAAAAGATGCTTTTAGTGCCATTAGCCGACAACCCCCCAGCCCCCCAATAGTGAGTCAATCATCTCTTGCACTGCCCCGATGGACTTTTGTGCTTTAGACTGGAAATTCAACTTTATAGGTCAGCTGCTGAAGCAAAATACGTGTGTTTGGATTCATAAATATTTTGAGATGCTTTGAAAAGCTTTTAAGTCTATTGCAGGTGTAGAAGCAGGAAAGTGTTCCAGAAGTGAGCCAGATAAACAGAGAGAAGTAAGTATAAATAAATAAATAAAAACAGAAACATTTAAAAAACAGATAAACCTTTTTTTTAAATTGGCCTTTGTGTATTTTTGACTAAAACATTTTGATTTTAGAGGTTGTTTTTCCTCCTCCAATCAGGAACGGCAGCAGGGAGCTCTCCCAGGAACTGAACCACATTCCATCAAGCATGTGTCCTGTCCATTAAGCCGGATGTTGAGTGTGCACTGCACTCCATTTTCTCAGATACATACACTATATTTAATGAGAACAACAAAAATCTTTGTGCTTTGTTTTAAAAGCGGTATGGGCAGAAAGCTAAGTGCAAATATTTATTTTATTAAATTTATATTTGTTTACAGTTTAAGTTTTGCGCTGTCAAGGAAAATTTTCACAGTTTAAACGCAGAAAAATCAATGCAAGTACACCAAGTGTTCATATTTAAACGAGAAAACTAAAGCTAAATTAAGAATGGTCCCAGAAATCAGCAAACGTCAGCTGTAATTCATGACTAATGATCACAGGTTAGGGCTCAGAGTTCAATAGTCAGTTTATAATTTGAGCTCAGACCAATGCGTCTGTTTTGAGCCACATTCATCCAGGTTAATTATAAAGAGACTGACTCCACTGATCCCTTCGTCGCACAGCAGGATGAAATGTGGTCAAGTATAATTACACAGCTATAAGCAGATCATATGTGGATAATAATTTTTCGCTAATTTCTTTTGGGATTCAACCTTCCAATGGGAATTTTAATTGATGAGATGGCTCACAGCTGCCAAAAGTTACAAGATGAGGTGGCTATCATAGCTCATCACACATGCTCCGAGACATAAGTCATAAAGCAAATTAGTGGGAGGCTCTGCAGCTTTGTCTGGCAGGCACGTGGAGGGATATTATCTTATTTGCTTAATGAGCCATGGATGGACGCCATCAATTTTTATAGCTACACACTACATGCTAGGCTTGCACAGTGACATGCAGGCAAGGCACTTAAGGTTAATTTATTTAGTTTCTTCAGTTTAACTCAAAAAGGGTTGTAATTATTGACAAACATTTAATTAACCAAATTAAATTAAAAGCTTCACGAACAAAACTTCACATTTGCTGGCAGTTTGTCAGATGTAGCGTGCAGGAATTAGTAAAACAAAAGCATGTTCTTGATTTTTTTTTTTTTTTTGACATTCTGGGAGTTTTGCTGTTTTTGGTTTGAATACTCTTTGACTGCAGTCGTGACATTAGAGCGCATGATAGCAGGACATTTGGGCATCAGCTGATAGGATCGATGTCACTCTCTTGAATTTTCAGTATGAATCCACTGGCTTTAAGCGATTAGCTTAGCTTAGCACACAGCCTGGGAGAAGCAATTCCTCCTACCAACATCTCTCAGCCTTACTAAATTATAGATGGGCATGTTTGATCCATTCAAACCAGAAGTGTGACAACAACTGGGAAGCAGCTACTTCTTGATGTCCTGCCATCACCAGTGGGTTGCAGCATGTCCAAAAACAACCAAATAAGTTATTCGTTCATGTCCTCAGGAATGACACACAGTGTTTTCTGATCTGATGGTCGTCAGGTCTGGGGTTGCCAGGTAACAAGGAGCATGCCTCCTGAGTCACCGCTCCTTGCCAACATACACCACAACACCAAGCTTTTTTTCTGTTTAGGGCTGTTTCTAGTCTTAGCTAAGCTAACTGACTATGAAAGACAAAAAAGAATCATGTTTTGTATCTTTTGATGAAAACTTGAGCATGAATGCATAAATGCACTGCCAAAGATACAATAAGATCTACAAAAAACAGATTTGAGCAAGAATTTATAATCAGCAAGATAGATTTGCAGACGTCAGCTGGACTTGATCTTGTATCTCTAATCTTCAATATGATTTTTACTTTACTGACTTACTGATCCCAATTCACCCGTAAATTTCTATCCTGCCAGACTTTGTGATATTGTGAATAGCCATTAAAAATACACATTTGTTTAGTTTCTTTCAAAATCTCCATTAAATGCAATAAATGGAGAAGATCCAGTCGTCTTTGCTTAAAAGTAAGTTCAAACATGGATCTCGCTGTTCACCTCCATCCTTGAAACGACTCCTGCAGAGCTTTAGCTCGTCTCACTGTCTTTCAGAGAGCCACATGCTTTCCCTAATCTTATTGTCAGGTCACACGTCAGCATGGAAAAACCCCTCCAGAATGATGCCTACAGATGCTGTGCTGCCATAAAGGAAGAACACTTAATTAGATGTGGAAAGCAGAGAAAAGAATATAATATAGGTAATAAAAATGGGTCATTGGTAAGAATGGACACAAACAGCAGAAGGAAACCTCTTAAGATTCAAATGGAAAAGAAGCTGCATGTCTAAAAAAGAGGACAAATCTCAGAGCCTTCTGAGTTGTGTTGATTCACTTGCACTGATCAATAATCCCATCAACCTCCTCCAGATATACTATAGTCATTTTGTTTGATGGTGCAGTAAAATCTTACTTATTACCCCTTTACAGTAATGTGAAGCTGTTGTTTATTACGTACATCATTTCACCTGATATTCACTTCTGAATCAGCTCCAGGTATGAGGCGACCTTGAGCCTCTGTTTTATCACCGGAACTTTTTCATTATGAATCTTTGGGCACGTGGCGCACTGAAAATAAAATAGATTTCACTCGACAACAAAAACCCATTGATCAAATAACTGAAGTTGAAAAATTCAAATGGAAAAATAATGTATAGGACATTCATGGTCACCATCATCCCACGACACAGTAGACCTTCAAACCCTAAACCTAGTTACTCATACCTGTCAACACTTCCACTTCTGCTGATTTAGCTTCCAGTTTCTGTCAAAATGCCCATTTTTCAGGGCTGCACTGAGCAATACCTCCACACTGAGAAAAACACAGCTACAGAGGTGCTGTTGAACAAAAATCCTTGCTTATAACTCTTCCAACGTTCAAAAGAAAGACTCATGCCACACAAATTTATACACTCACAAAGATGGCTGTAAGATTGCCTCTTTTTTCACTTTCCAGACACAAGTATTTACCATTTTTAATGCTTAAAAAAAAAAAACATTTTTGTTTTTTTATATTTAAGGCTGAAATTTTGATGTGACAAAGAGTCTGGATCCTCCCACGAAAGCCATGCAGGCTAGCTGTTGCCCCCCCCCACCTCATGCTAAGGCCAACCGTCTGCAGGCAGGAAAACCTACGCTTCAGATGAGGCCTTTGTGACTTCTCAACCACTCAGCTGGACAGATAAATTATTGTGCCCACACAGGCAGAGCCAGAACAATGAGTTTAGCTGCTGCAGCCCAGACTTGCAATTGTACATTATGTTACCGGCTGACCTGTACCACAGGTCAGTCACCAGAGAGGGACACCAAACCCTGGATAACCATCGTAATCCAGAACCTGTTAAATTTTTTTCATGTGTGTGGGAGTGTCAGAGACACAGGTGGACCACTGACCTAGATGACTTATGTATTACGTTCCGCTGTAATGACTCCGATCATGTTTTTATTGGAAGAAAAGTATTATTTAGTCTGGAAATGGACTAAGCCCAAAGCATCTATGACCGGCCTGGAATCCCCTTTCAGGTCGACTCTCAGATGAATCACCAATGAGTGAGAATCCCTTGCTTGATGTATTCACAATAGCTCAACCCACTTTCAGGGATGGCAAATGAAAGTCTAAATTTTTAAATGACATCAGTCATTTATAGAATCAGTCAGTTATAGAACTGATTATTAGCCATTTTCTAACATTTCTGGAGAGCCAAAGATCCAAGTAAAAAAAGTCTTATGGGGTTAAATCCTCAACAAGTCGTCTTAAAGCCATTCCAGTCAGATATGATGGGGGGGGGTGTCTTTCTGTCATTTGCACCCAGATGCATCATCTTATTATCTGTCTATGGGTACAAAGTGCACCATTCTTCAACGGGTGTCATTGCTGACGTACTGGATGCAGCTATTTCAAATCACACAGGTAGTAGAGTGCTGTGATGTACTACAATATGCCGCATCTCTCAAATATTTCAATCCCATCCGCAGAAGGAACCTAACAGGTGTCACTTTTAAAGAGGAAATTCCCCCCTGATGGACAAACAGGAGATCAGAAGGGTCTTTTTGGCAGAAATGCCGAACTGATTTAAAACAAAATGTCGTTCGTGCCAAAACAATTTTGTCCGTCTGTTTGAATCCTCATTTTCAGAATCAAAACCAGATTTAGAGACTCGGTTCTTTTGATCAGAGGTAAAGTGATCACAGCAGAGGCATCTGAGCCTGTTCTCGGTCTGAATAGGTTCGGTCCAATGCATATGGGGCACCCCAAGAACTTGGAAGCAACTCACTGTCTCTCCACTTTAAAATCCCATCATGGGGGGGGTCATCAACTTTTGTCAAGTATTGGCAATAAATGGTGCAACACAGAAATTACAAAAACATGCAAGGACACAATGTTTTCCTAACAGTTAAGCTGTGTACCAGACAGGAACACTCTCTAATTGAAGTCCTACAAAAAGGAAGGAGACTGTAAAAATCAATTGTATTATTTTGTGCACTTCAATGGCAAAAAGCAAGAAGTCATTTTTAGCTAAATGCTAGCATGGCTGCATGCTCACAACAAGAATAAAAATGTAATGTCATTAATTTTGCAGGTATATGATCTAATGTCTTGAATAATTTACATTGCCATTGGCTTGTGGTGTTAGGTAAAAAGTCATAGGTCACCATTCATTAACATTTGCTCTTTAGCAATGTAACCGGAATGGCATTCGTGCAATCCAGATCATAGAACATGCAGAACCACTAAAGTGGATCGCCATGCTTCAGGTGTCCAGAGCCACTTCATATATCCTGGAGTAAGTGGATAATGGAGATTGCAGTGAAACAACTGGGGCCAAAAATGATACTAGGCTAAGTATGTCTAAACGGTTGACGATAGTTGCAGTGGCATGTTGCCGCATTCCATTCATTTGTTGACACTTGTTTTTCATAGATTTCAGGATGTCTTCCATTTTTCTCTGTTTATATGGGTAATAAATAGGGTGTTCTTTGTTGTTCTTAACATGGCTAACAGAGTTAAGGCATAATTTAATACTTCCCACTTCATCAAGCCACGAAGGCTTTCTCCTGTATACAGATATGGTGAATCATTACCCGGAAATTTCCCTCTTTTGCTCTCATAATCAAAAATGTTAAACAAAATAGTCTCACAGTGATATTGTCGACTGCATCTACTTAGTGACATAAGTGTCCTTTAATATTCCAAGTTACATTAAAGATTTTATGTTTTATTCAATATAAGAAAAAAATGACCTGAGGGCAATATCATTTTATTCGTGAGCAACCCCCGTGCTGCTCATGCCTCGCTGGCCGTACGGATTGAGGCAAGATCAATAAATGACTGCCTTTTACTGAGGAGGGGTCTCGTAAAAGATGTCCCCTTGTTACCTTAAAAATGGTCATTTTCAATTTCACGTTGTAAATAACATATGACTTTTTCAAATTAATTATTTCCATTCTTGATATTTTAGTGTGTCCCAAATCCACATATGGAAAGTAGAGTAAAATCTAGTAAAATCTATAACATACCGTAAAATTAGATAAGATTTGTGACACAAAACAACATGATATAATACCATACCAACCATACCATAGCATATTATACAATACGATTAGACATGAAATGACAATAAAATATGATATAAAATGTTATGTTATGATACGATACAATACCATACAATACAGTACCATAAAATATGAGATATAAATTGTGATATCTGTAAAATAAAATGGCCAGAATGATAAAGTTGTTTTAAAATGAATGAATAAATGAGATTCTTGGTCAACAACAAGTGAGACAACAGCAACAACAACAACAACAACAACAAGAAACATAAACATTAATTTATAGCTGTGTCTGCATGTGTCGGGTTGGCAGTAACTCAGTCCACTAATTCTTGGGCTGGGAACCAGAGGATCACAGGTTTGGGACCCGTGTCAGGCAAAAATGTCGGAGTGTGAACTGGCAGTGGGTGGTGTTAGTTCACCACCTGAGCACTGCCAAGGTGCCCCTCAGCAAGGCACCATCCCCTTTATAAGTTGCCTAAGAGGGCGCGCCACGAAGGATCTGCCTGCCGCTCTACCTCCCCATCTCTTGCATGGCTACAGGCCCCTTGTGTATGTGTGTGTGTGTATGTGTGTGTGTCTGTGTGTGTGTGTGTGGTGTTACGGGCCTGTACCCACTATATATACGCATGTGACTAACCACCAGTGTGTGCTAGAAAGAACTAATAATTTCCCTACGGGAATTAACAAAGCTGATTACATTTACATTTTTACATTTACATTAGATATTGAGAAGCTTGAGAAAACGATGTGTCTTGAAATAGAAAGCATTGATATGACTCCAATCACAATTACTATCAATTTTTTTTTTTTATCTTGGTTAACACAAATGTTTTTGTAGTGGGTTGAACAGGGATATTTATCAAAACTACCCAGCTTCATATTATAGTCACACACTAACAACAGTCAAAGCCAACGATCGACGAGACAGGACCTAATGCATCGGCCACCAGGGATCTCCAATGGAGCAACTCAGGGTTAAATGCCTTGCTTACGGGCAGACAATTGTGTAATTTGTAAGACGCTTCCAAAAGCATAACAGCAGAGGTACAAATCTGCCTGAGCTGCAAAACTGTCATATTAAGAAAATCAGCTATCTGCCTCAACTTTTTTTTCTCTCTCAAAACAATCATCCATTAAGCATATATTTTTCTTACAATCATGCAGAATTTACTTTGGGTTCGAGGATAGAAGTCCTGCAGATCCCACAGGAACAGCTCGTAGAGTCCACACCAGGGAAAAGTAGGTGTGTGCATCTGTATGTGAGTGCATTGGCCTGTGACCATTGTGTGTGTTGGGGTTAGCCAAGGGACCCGATCCATCTCCAAGCAGCTGCGCTACTCTTATAGAGAGGTGGCTTCACATGGATGAGAATTAATTAATCAGGTATAGGCAGTACATACTGCATCACATTGGCGTGTCCATCACCGTCTGAAAGATTATTTAAACCTAATTATAATTGCTTAAACTGATTAAAATCATGTGATGTTAATTCATATCACAAGCATCTGACTTGAGAGCTATTAAAAGGGATTAATGCCATAAATAAGCCTGCAATGCATATACTATAATCATAGTCAGTTTTACAAATAAGCACTGACTGATTTGTTTTCTATCTCCATCTCTGTGTCTCTCTCTGAGATGGTCACTGTTGAATTAAGCGCACTTGAAGCCTGATTATGCATTCTTCCGTAATGCAGCCTTCAGTGGCCATTAATTTAGACACAGAATCTTCCCCAGGGGTTGTTTCTGCTTTACTTGTTATACATGGATTCCCATATAGATGATTCACCTCATTCCGAAGGCAAGGGGCTGTGAACTGTGCAGGTCCTACTGGATCAGAGGCATAACCTCCATGTCTTCCTGGCAGGCCATACTTTCACACTAAACCTACCAACAAAACAGCGGTCATTACTGCAGGCAAGCCAAGCCCTTCTACTGTGGTGTCAAACCAAATGTAAACTAATCTGTCAACCTAAATGTGCACAGCTCAGTATTCTGCATGTCGAAGAGACCGGAGGGGAGAAACTCATATACTGCATAGTATCAAGCAAAGACAAGACCAGAGACGACTGACGGGCCTGGAAAGTAAATGGGTTGTGCAGCAGAGAAGAATAAAGAAACGGGATGCGAAGGAAATTAGAAAGCACAGGTTGTGGTTATGGTGTAAAGGTCAAATGTCGTTCATTTCAGTCAACCGTAATGATGACTGTGATTGGACAACAATGCCTAAGTCCAACGATAAATGTCTCAGATGCCGCAGCAGCTTTCCGTCACATCTTATTCATCGTGACACAATTACACCATCGTTAGATTTATATACTCGTCGAGACCTTCCAAAGTTGACACTTATGCGACTTATTTTTAAAAATACATTTTAAGATTTGAGAAGTGTGACCTGGGTTGCCTGTCCCCTGGGCATCATCTGGTTATTTGTGTGCAAGGAGCCAAAGTAGATGTGTAAAATGTGACACATTTGTGCCTGCTGATCTCATCTGACAGAGCTGAGAAAAAAAGGGTGATGACAAAACACTGCCGATATGCACAGATGTGGACAGTCCTGAGGGAGCCTTTTTGCACACGCGCTTCATTGATTTCCCAACTGAGGGTAACTGTGGAACCAAAGGTCACACCCCAGTGCCCTCGTACACATATTCACCCTTTTAGGGAAATGGGATGTACACAGAATATCATGTTGCCGCCACTCATGTCTGATGGAAAGCGCCTGTATCGACGAATGTACAACCTTCAACATGAGAAGGACATTCCAGACCCAGATAGACAAACAGATAGATGTGATCTCAATAAATACCCCTTGACATCCTGTGGTTAGTCAAGAAGCGGTCTAGTAAAGCGATTGGTTGTTTCCCCGTGAACCACATTAGAAGCTACTCCATCATTCGTCCCACACTGTCAGCACAGGAGTGGCATGTGATTCTCCCTCTACACATTTGTCATGTCGGTTCCCGCTGGAATAGCGAGCAAGGCCAAGGAATGCTTCGGAAGAAGCATATATTTTTAATGACACTTGGAATTGATTGTAGTTGTCAATCTTGAAATATTAAGTAGTGTTCATTGGACCTGTAGCTCAAAATCATGTTTTCCATCATTGTCATTCCTCCATTCAAAATCACCAATTTGTTTGTTGAGTTATATGAGGATGGTTTTCTTGTGTTTTCTCCATTCAACATACGGGGGTCATTCCTGATGTATTGTACATATACATCCCATAATATGTATATTATAGATTTCTTCTTCATCATCATGAAAGGAGCAACTTCATTAAATTCTATTAAGGTTTTCGCCAAGGGGGTTTGTTTTTATTTGGGTAAAACAGCAAACTGCTGACGTGAACTGTTGTCCTGCTGTTGTAAGGACTCTTGTACAATCAGAACCTGAAAGATGGGATTGATTTATGAATCCACCTCCTTCTGCCTGGGGGTATTGATAGACCACTCGTCACACCACATCTCATTGCCACTATTGATTGCGCTATATTTCAGGGTGGAGGCCTGTGACCTTAGATACTGTTGCGGATTGCTTGACTGTCACTCAAGGCTCGCACGCAGCTCTGATATGACTCACAATAGCACACTGTCTACTTATCAAGTGTGCGCTCCAAATGTGTGCACATGAATGCACTGAAATAATTAACCAGTAGCAGGGGATATGTCACGGGTGTGGTTAAGATCCAAATGCAGTACACAAGGGAAGAAGTCCACGTTCATACTTTTAATAATCAAAAACCTACAACAAGTTGTCAGAAGAAGAAGCAAGAAACAGCCAAACAAGCAAAAATCAGAGCCCAAGAAACATGAAGAGTAGGATGAGTAACTGACAACCTGGCAACAATGTGACGTCTGAGCACAGCTTAAGTCGTATGGAACCTGATTGGAAATGGGAAGCAGGTGGCTGCAGCAACACAGGTGACAGGAAGTAGTGGATTGAGAGGGAGTGAGTTCAGGATACCGAGGACAGGAAGGAAAACTGGAACTGGGCAGAAAATAGTGAGATGGAAATTAAGAGGAAGTCCAGATGCATGAATCTTATTGCAGTGTAAATAAAGAGCATAGTAGTATTCTGCAGGAAAACTAAAGTCAAGATATTCTGTGAGACATTTGAGGCCGGTGTGGAAAAAAATCCCCTTTAAATCAGCCTCTAAATTTTGTCTTGTGTGCTGTTTATATGTGGTCCATTAAAATGTTTCCTATTAAATACCTATGGGTTTATGTTAAAGAACATTGTTTCATGTGTTTCTGTATTGAAACTGCCCTGAGACGCAGCAAGATTAAAATGTTTGTCTCTCCGTTAACGTTCGAGTCGGCACGTTTAGGACAGCTCTGGAGGTGTGACAGGTGAAGCCTCCACCTGGCCCCGCTGGGTCCACCTGCTCCCTTCGGCGGCATGTGATGCAGAAGCAGGCGACTGAATGGATGTAACAGAGGAAAGGATTATTTGCAGGGGCATTCTGGAGGACCACGGGAGAGCATTTAGTTCCTGGGGGCTGCTGGCATCAAAGGCAACACATAATTAACTTCATTATCTCACCTGGCATTGTTTTTCTTTTATAGTGCGTAGGATATTAAATAAGAGGTTATTTATCCATCTATTGTTCACCCCCATTTTAAATGTCTGTCAAAAAGCTATTTTTCTTATCAGAAAGCCCCCACCCTATTCATGTTGGTACCATTATAGCTCCTGTGACTGTGTGCTCTCCTTTTCCTGTGTGTTTCTGTGCAGATAACGCCACCGGACACAGAGGCTCCTTCTTGAATCCGATGTGTGTGCTGCCCGGTCACGTGACTAAAAGGAATCCCACAAATGGAACCGAATGCATGTGCAGTTTCTCAAAAAGACAGAAACCCCACAATGGCTGGAAATATTTAGATGAAGCACTGAATCATAGTTTTGAAACGTTTGAATAATAACAGTGTTTACTGGTTTGTTTATTCTGCTTAATTAAGCAAACACAGACAGGATAGGATTTCAAATAGCATCTTGAATTGATTCTGTATTTCTCCAGAAAATACAGCTTTGTTTGGAAATATCTTAATAAATGCTACTACAAATGCAAGAAGAGCGTTAAAAGTCTTCTTCTGGTGAAATAAATGAAAAATAAGATCAGTAGTTTGGCACGTGTTTCAAAAGAGGGTGCCATACTGCAGTTTTTAACCTGGGAGAATGCCAGTAAATTTGCATTTCTCAGCAGGATCCAGTTAAAGGGGGGAAAATGGGGAAACCCCCTTGAACCGCTCAAAGCCCACAGAGAATTTCAGTCTCATGGAAGTGAGCCTCGCAGTGGTGGCAAAACGAATGGCATCCACACTGTGTCTTATGAGTGAAGCGTGGGCTCGCACAGACACACTCTACAACAACACGCCCATTGGTTCAGAGTACGAAAAGACAGCTCAATCCACTCCTGGGGGAGGGGGCTGGTGAGGGGTAGACGGCACAGAGAGATGAGGATCCAGGAGAGGATCCATAGATGGGAAAAACACCTTCATGGAGCATATGGAAAGGAAATGCAGTAGAACAAGGACCTGAGCAAATGTGATATTGAAAGAAGAGGAACAGCTGTATATAATAAGGAAGGAAAGCATATCAGACAATAAAGGCTTGCAATATAGTTGCCATGGAGATGAGCTAGTCTCCCAAGCCTCGTCATTTCTCTGACTCCTCCTGTGAACGTTGGGATAAAAATAGAAATGGGTAGAGAACAAAGAGCTATTTAAGAGAAGAGGAAGAACAAAAAAGAAGAAGAGGAAGGAGAAAGGTTGTGGGAAAATTAGGATGCGTATATGGAAGGGCAAACGTCTGTCTGCATCTATGTGTGTGTTTGATCGGTGAGCGAAATGGTGGAAAGTCGAGCAAATCTCCCTCTCCGTCAAATGGTGAGGCAGAGTGAGTGACAGACAAAGCCCGTTTTTCTGTCCAAGGAAATCCCATCATTACCATTTGTCATTATTAAAGCAACAGAAGAACGACATGAGGGGCTGCTGCCTTTGTCTTTTTCTACTACAAGTGCACACACATTTTTATTCCCCAAAAGGTATTTATAAGAAACACCCTAAATAATTCATAATCAAGTATTTGCATGCTGAGTTCACATTGGGTTAAATATATTATATTGCATACACCTTGCTTTGGTCTATCTTTGTGTGCTATTTTCATACAAAGTACAGAATCTTAGCAGGATATGAGTACGGTGTGTGTCCACAAGATTAAGTACACTCACTGCAGACAGTGTGCAAAATAGAGTGAGTTGTTGATGTGGACTGTTCTTAGCAATGCATGCAAAAGACTAGTAGTGACACATTATATTATAACTCTTTAATTAAATTATAACATATAGTGTGATTATGTTTATTGCCAATTGATGTATACCGAATGATCCAGTTCATCACCATTGATGTACAAGTGGACCCAAAGGCTGGGATGTCACTGTCACAGCATGCTGATAAACCTCAACGGTGATGCTGGGGGTGATCAGAGGGGAAGTCGCTTTGAAACTGAACTGTGAGGTGTCCCACATCTGTAACCGCTCATATAGACCACACGGTCCGGTCGATATAGACAGCTTTATGTGCTCAAGTTTGTGTTTATTCTGTCAACTCTGGGGAGAAGTCGCACACAGAGAGACCCAGAGAGCAGCTGGCCTCGTCGCTAACGGGACAACTGCTAATGGGACGCCCATCTGCTGCTGCTATTTCCCTGCCCACCGCCTATCTTAGTGCCAACCTCTGTGCTTTTGGAAAATGTCCTGAGCTCCCCTACTGTCTGGCATCTCATTACAGTCAAAGCAAACCCATGACACTCTCCTGAACATCTGACACTGTGACATCCAGTGTGTGAAATTAAATAGAACATTTCATTTCTTTTGTATAATTTACTTAGCTCTTTCCATTTTGTATTTAATCTTTACTTTATAAAATGATTTTCCCTCTCTAGGATGAATGCATATTTAGTCCAAAATAAAGGTGTAAGTCAGGTGTAAGGTCTTCAAACGTGACTAATGTGCATCTTAGTACCTGTAGTATTTATTGATTTTTTTTCTCTGATAAACACTCCTATATCACCAAAAACTACATGTAGAATATATTTATCATCTAGCAATGTCAGTTTAAATTATGACCTGCACAATTAATATATTGCACATACACACAGAAATTACATTTCTGTACATTCTTTGCACCTACATGGATGAAATTTACACAGTATAGCATTTAACTCAATTCTGGTTTGTCTATTTCTGTGAAAATGTCTTGAATGCAATGCAAAAACTAGATTCAAATTTATTTAATGTGTTCACATAGTTGAGTCTGTTCCTGAGATAAACAAATGCATCAAATCCTAATTTGAATACAGCTCATTTATGCAAATAAACCTGTATCATGCACATACACATGGATGCCCAAGAGGGATGCAGAAAAGCCCCACGGACAGAAGACTCCATATATAGTGTAAAGTATAATCCTTAAAGCCTCATATAGAGAGTAACTTTAATCAGAATGAGTTAGACATTAAGAAGCAGATGGAAAACAGATAAAATAAATATTACCTAGATGATCATTTGCTGCTAAAATTGGTGATAGTATTGATTGACAGTTAAATACCACAGAAATTACATTTTAACAGTCCCAACATCCCATGGATCTAAATCTGCATGTGAACTTCCATCCTGTAACTTTCTACTTTGCTTACTGTTAAGTAAAATGTCTGTATAAATACCTTCAAAGACCTTGCAGCTACAGTGCAGTGACTCAGTGACCCAGCATTGAACTACTGTTGTGTGATGTTTCCTTCTGAGATGTGGTCCCAGCAACAGTCATTCACTTCCATTCATTTTGTGGCTCAGACTGATGAGCGTAGCAGTAGTGTGTTGAGTGATGACATGAAGTAAGAAGCAATGTCCCACTGAACCTCTAATTTGTAATGTGCAAAGCATCCCTTTCCTTCACAGCTTATATTATAACCCCCCACCCCCACTTCAGATTTAAAGGCACTATCAGTCACTTGGCTGCACAGCAGACAGACTTATGATGATTATCTCAACGTGAGTGCCCCTCCACTTCCTCATTCCTTCATCCCCCTTTCCTGGGCCAGCAACACATGGATCAAACCTGCCTTTTCAGCACCATCTGGTGACCACTGCCTTGATTCAGGAAGACTTCTCACAGATGAATGAAGGAGAAGAAATCCAACTCCTACTCATATTTCTACTCCCTATCTGTAATGCCACTCTGATCCTCTGGATGGTGTCTCAGTCCTGCGCCGTTTCTCCACAATGAGGGTCTGCAGCATTTCATAACTCAACACATCTATAACATGAATTCTGAAACTTTTTCTTTTTTTTTTTTTAGTAATATTTTTAGTATTGGCACACTTCAGAAATATTGACTTTAGGAAAGGGGTGTTGGCCCTTTAATGGCCTTGGGTTTTCATTTCACCCACAGCTCTAATCAGAACTGCTGAGAAAATCTATTCTAGAGACAAAAAATGTGCACTGAAGTCACACATGGAGTCAATAAATAATCTTAACTGTCTTTGCTCTTTTGCTTTAATATGTGCTGCAGAAAGACAAATAGTTCATACGTGTGAATTGCAAACACTTAAAAGTTCATTCCTGAAATATGAAGGATTTTGGTCAAGTCATCACTAAACATTTAAGGGAAAATAGCTATTAAAAAATTCAAGCATTTTCTGTTTCCTTATTTTTCACTGCACATATAAATAGAATGCCTCCATCTGAGGGGAGACCTCTTTGTGGTCACCCCTATTTGGGGAGGCCAACTCTGACCTTCCCAAACAGATGCAAACAGATTTTATTCATACTTCTGATTCAGCTGATTGCATTAAGGAACTGTATCTTTAGCAGATGCTGAAAATGTATCCTATACAAAATATAATATTGTACATCAATTAAAATTGAATTAACTTCTGCATTTGAAAGTGTTACGGTGAGATAATATTTAACAGAATATTGTAATTATAAAGCAAGCTGTTATTATTAGATTATAAAAAAGTTAGTGGTAGCACTTTGTCACCCGAATGACCCATAGCACGGATGTTCTGATCATCAGTTTTGCTCCGTTCCTTCGTGATATCAAAGACAGAGGTTTCTCTGTGATCCTTTTCATCCTTATTTTCAGAAAGATAAAATTAGCATTGGTTGGCATCAAAAACAAAACAAAAAAAAATAAGGTTGTGGCTTTTTTTAACTGAAAACAAAAACTTTGATCTTGTTCTTGGAAATAAGACAAACCCTTCTCTCCTTTTCACAAGGACACGCCACTGCAGACGTATGAAAGAGAAGCACTGAACTCAGTTTAAATCTGGGTTCATTTACATAGTTTTCAAGGAATGATGTAAGATGGTGAACCTTTGTCTTAAAAGAAGCACAATGATTCTAATGAAGTAAAAATGACATTAGGACAATGTACTATACTAATACTGGTATAAAAATATGCATTTAGTAACCTACTTTAAAAAGGATAGTGCCAAAAAAAAATCTACATGTTACACATTAACTGTGCTTGCACACTTGCACAAAGTTTTTGAAATTGGCTGAAAACTTATGTTCAACATCCTCCAAACTGAGCTCATCACAATCTGACATTGTGTCATACATTTAGGATTTGTGGCAGACACACAAAGCTTCTGATATAAACCTGTAACAAGACATTGGCACAAAAAACTGGATCGATGTAGAAAAATACCTGTGATGAATGATTGTTCCACACAGGATGCAAAGGGGAGCATCAACCCCGACCTCCACCCCGTCTCTTGGGACTGTTCCTCTTTTCTCTCTCTCCAATTACCTAATATTGATGTTTCCATTGAAAGTACAATAAAACTCAATGCATCTAATACAGGGTGCATTCTTCTAATAAAGGTTGACAGTTAAGTCAATCAAACCATAGTAAGTGAGAATGAAAAGTTCAAAGTTGAATGCTGCACCAGTCCACAGACTCCTCCACAGACTGACCTTACCAAAATCCTGGTTTTCAGTCCTAGGCCATCATATTTAACCTGGGGAATGAAAAACAATAATCAATATCTGCTCAAACCTAAAATGATCCACTGTGGTAAAGTCGGTAATGGGGCTGAAATGGAAAATATCTTTCTCCAGAATTGCCAGTCCCAGCTCAACACAAACGATGACAAATGGTGCAAATGTCAACTTAACACCAAACATGAAGCCGCAGAGAAATGGAGCACAGAATGAGTACACCTACACTGATCCGTTGGAGAGTATTATTTCAAAGATTTTAAGTCTCAGATAAACATTTATGTGAAATGATTTACTCTAGAACTGTATTTTGTGCAGGGACCGGAGATGATGAAACCTCTCATTTTAATGCTGATTGTGAGTCATGACTTTGCTGAGTTAGCTTCAGGGGAAATAAATATGAGTTCTAAACTATTGTTCATTTTATAGAGACCTCCTGGGTCATGGATAAGAAGGCCTCCCAGTGAGGACTGTTGCATTTTAAGGGCATATCTCAGTTTAATCGTGGGTCTTTATGCAAATATGTACAAATCAGCAGCAGCTAAACACGTATTCGTTTCTCTCTCAACTCTCTATTTCGCTGTTTCTACAACTGAGTGCAGAAGAAAAGATGAACTCATTACAACTCATAGCAGTGAATTTCCTGCCAAAGCGCTAGACTAAATAATTGCCTCAATACAGCCAGATCCACGACAGATATCTCATCACAGAGAATGCAACTATTCACACAACATCTCCCACAGCTTACACTGCAAAAAGCCACCATGTAACTCCTCTCATCACTCTAATTTCCCTGGGGACTTTATGTATGAGGGACTTTTTAAAAGTGGGTACAAGCTCCACAGGTACAGTGCACCCCTTCAAACACTGCCATTGTCTGTTTCCTCACATTCCTGCAGCTGCGCTTCACAGCAGCCTTTTCTTTTCTTACCATTTGGTGTTCAGAGCTGCAGCCTAAGAAGTTGAATTGCTTATGATGGTAAACCACTTGAAATGCACTGTGTTTGCTCTTTTTTGAACACACACCATTTGAAGTCAGCACATAAACCTGTCATTCTCTTGAGACCTGTTAGGACCTTGGTAGCCGGATGCATTATTTGTGGCACTTGGACGGTCCACCATATTTTGTCCTGTTTGACTGCATATGGCACTCTAATCAGCTAAAGGGCTATGTGATTTATATTCACTGTCAGTTCTTCCATCGTGTTTTGCCATTCCAGACATGGCCAAGGTCACTTTGGGCACTGAATTCAACCTAGTTTTTCTCATGAAGCAGTGGCTGTTATTATTAAGAACTTGACTGTTTCATCATTTGTCTTGAAGCTGAAGGAAGTGCTTGTTGCCATCAGTGTGCATGATACGTATAGGCCTGTCATATCAGGAAGTCAGCCTGCATAGGACTGATCTATTAGTAGTCTATGGAGGCTGAACTCCTTCATATTTGTATGACAATGCCTGACCTGTATGACAAACAGATATTGTTGTAATTGTTAAGATAGTTATTTTTCTGTTTATTAAAGTCATTCGTAACAATATGATACTGAATAGTAGAGCAGACATTTAGATAAGTACCTATTAAGATAAGAAATGGTCCCTGAAGGCCACACCATGAAAAGTAAAGATTGCAAAGATTACATTTCTCCATCATGGGAGCTCTACGCTATATACCATAGTAGTGTCATTATTTTAAAATAATGTGGTCTTGAGGGAAAAGAAACTATGACAGAAAGAATCTTTCAAAGATTTAAAGTTATAAATTTACATATATTCTCAAAAAATAATGAAATCTGAAATTTTGTTTGCAGTCGGTGAATCATATTATACATTATATATGTCAGTGATTACTTGGAATAATGTAGCCGCAAGAGAGCACAAGCCAGTGTCTTATTGTGCCGGTCCCAAGCCCGGATAAATACAGAGGGTTGCGTCAGGAAGGGCATCCGGCGTAAAACTTTTGCCAAATCAAAGATGCGAATCAAACCTATGACTTCCATACCGGATCGGTCGAGGCCCGGGTTAACAACGACCGCCATCGGCGCTGTTGACCCACAGGGCGCCGGTGGAAATTGGATTACTGTTGGTCGAAGAAGGAGAGGAGGAAAGTGCGTTCGCACGAAGAAAGAGAAGAGGAGCGCCAAGAGTATAGGACTAAGAGTAGGGACGTTGAATGTTGGAACTATGACAGGAAAAGGTAGAGAGTTGGTCGACATGATGCAGAGGAGGAAGGTAGACATACTGTGTGTCCAGGAGACCAGGTGGAAAGGTAGCAAGGCTAGAAGTTTAGGAGCAGGGTTCAAGTTGTTCTATCATGGTGTAGTTGGTAAGAGAAATGGAGTAGGAGTTATCTTGAAGGAATGTCCTGGAGGTAAAAAGAGTGTCAGATAGAGTGATGAGTCTGAAGCTAGAAATAGAAGGTGTGATGTTCAATGTTGTTAGTGGGTATGCCCCACAGGTAGGATGTGAGCTGGAGGATAAGGAGAAATTCTGGTTGGACTTTGATGAAGTGATGCAGAGCATACCTAGAAGTGAGAGAGTTGTCATTGGCGCAGACTTCAATGGACATGTTGGTGCAGGTAACAGAGGTGATGAGGAAGTGATGGGCAGGTTTGGTATCCAGGAGAGGAACGCAGAAGGACAGATTGACTTTGCAAAAAGGATGGAAATGGCTGTAGTGAATACTTTCTTCCAGAAGAGGCAGGAACATAGGGTGACCTATAAGAGTGGTGGTAGGAGCACACAGGTAGACTACATCTTGTATAGACGATGTAACCTGAAGGAGATCAGTGACTGTAAAGTAGTGGTAGGCGAGAGTGTAGCCAAACAGCATAGGATGGTGGTGTGTAGGATGACTCTGGTGGTGAGGAAGATGAAGAGGGCAAAGGCAGAGCAGACGACGAAATGGTGGAAGATAAAAAAGGAAGGGTATTGCATGACCTTTAGGAAGGAGTTAAGACAGGCTCTGGGTGGTCAGGAGGTGCTTCCAGATGACTGGACAACTACAGCTAATGTGATCAGGGAGACAGGTAAGAGAGTATTGGTGTGTCATCTGGAAGGAAAGTAGATAAGGAGACTTGGTGGTGGAATGAGGAGGTACAGGAGTGTATACAGAGAAAGAGGTTAGCTAAGAAGAAGTGGGACACTGAGAGGACTGAGGAGAGTAGACAGGAGTACAGGGAGATGCAGCGTAAGGTGAAGGTAGAGGTAGCAAAGGCCAAACAAGAAGCTTATGATGACTTGTATGCTCGGTTGGACAGTAAGGAGGGAGAGACTGATCTATACAGGCTGGCAAGACAGAGAGATAGAGATGGGAAGGACGTGCAGCAGGTTAGGGTGATTAAGGATAGGGATGGAAGTCTATTGACAGGTGCCAGCAGTGTGATGGGAAGATGGAAAGAGTACTTTGAAGAGTTGATGAACGTGGAAAATGAGAGAGAACAAAGACTAGAAGAGGTGACTGTTGTGGACCAGGATGTAGCAAAGATTAGCCAGGATGAAGTGAGGAGAGCACTGAAGAGGATGAAGTGGAAAGGCAGTCGGTCCTGATGATATACCTGTAGAGGTTTGGAAGTGTCTAGAAGAGGTGGCAGTAGAGTTTCTGACTGGGTTGTTCAACAGGATCTTAGATAGTGAGAAGATGCCTGAGGAGTGGAGAAGTGTGCTGGTGCCCATTTTTAAGAACAAGGGAGATGTGCAGAGTTGTGGCAACTACAGAGGAATAAAGCTGATGAGCCATACAATGAAGTTATGGGAAAGAGTAGTGGAAGCTAGACTAAGGGCAGAAGTGAGCATTTGTGAGCAGAAGTATGGTTTCATGCCAAAAAAGAGTACTACAGATGCAGTATTTGCTTTGAGGATGCTGATAGAGAGGTACAGAGAAGGCCAGACGGAGCTGCATTGTGTTTTTGTAGATCTGGTGAAAGCTTATGACAGGGTGCCCAGAGAGGAACTGTGGTATTGTATGAGGAAGTCTGGAGTGGCAGAGAAGTATGTTAGAACGGTGCAGGACATGTATGAGGACTGTAAGACAGTGGTGAGGTGTGCTGTAGGTGTGACAGAGGAGTTCAAGGTGGAGGTGGGACTGCATCAGGGATCAGCTCTGAGCCCCTTCTTATTCGCTATGGTGATGGACAGGCTGACAGACGAGGTTAGACAGGAATCTCCATGGACTATGATGTTTGCAGATGACATTGTGATCTGCAGTGAGAGTAGGGACGAGGTGGAGGAGAAGTTAGAGAGGTGGAGGTTTGTTCTGGAAAGGAGAGGAATGAAGGTTAGCCGCAGTAAGACAGAGTACATGTGTGTGAATGAGAGGGACCCAAGTGGAAGAGTGAGGTTACAGGGAGAAGCGATCAAGAAGGTGGAGGATTTTAAGTACTTAGGGTCAACAGTCCAGAGCAATGGAGAGTGTGGAAAAGAGGTGAAGAAACGTGTACAGGCAGGATGGAATGGGTGGAGAAAAGTGTCAGGTGTGATGTGTGATAGAAGAGTTTCAGCTAAAATGAAAGGAAAGGTCTACAAAACTGTGGTGAGACCAGCGATGTTGTTCGGTCTAGAGACAGTGTCACTGAGGAAAAGACAGGAGGCAGAGCTGGAGGTAGCAGAGATGAAGATACTGAGGTTCTCTTTGGGAGTGACCAGGAAGGATAGGATCAGGAATGAGTACATCAGAGGGACAGCACATGTTAGAGGTTTTGGAGATAAAGTCAGAGAGGCCAGACTGAGATGGTTTGGACATGTCCAGAGGAGAGATAGTGAATATATTGGTAGAAGGATGCTGAGTTTTGAACTGCCAGGCAGAAGGCCTAGAGGAAGACCAAAGAGGAGGTTTATGGATGTAGTGAAAGAGGACATGAAGGTAGTTGGTGTGAGAGAAGAGGATGCAAAGGACAGGGTTAGATGGAGGCAATTGATTCGCTGTGGCGACCCCTGAAGGGAAAAGCCGAAAGGAAAAGAAGAAGAAGAGTGATTACTTGGAATAACCACCACCCCCATCCCTCACTGCACATGTGGAAGGTGCACAGAGAGAAAACAGCATCAATATAAAAGTGTAACTCTCTCGGCTATGAGCTGTATGAACTTCACTGCAAGTTGTAATCTCAGTAGCTCATAGTGACAATCTCAGAGGATGTTACAAGATCAAATCCCCTGCAGGTTGAATGTGCATTGGTAACGACATATATGTGTTCATCGCCTATACGGAATAGCTCTATTCTCACATCACTTCATACCCTCGTCCTGTACTTTCATAAAGCCAATGCAGCTTCCATGTATAAGTATCATTGCATGCTTCAGCATGCAATATATTTTAGAGGAAATTTGCTGTTTGTGAGAAAATAAAAAATAAAAAGAGTCAAATATAATATAAGCAAATGTTGTCCTTCTGAATTTAAAGGTTATTGTTTTTATTATGTTATTATCTCACAGGATACCAGAGGGTTTTTTTTTTAAATAATTTTCTTTTTGAAAATTATTACGTTTATTTTCATTTTCTTTTTCTTGTTGCCTAACTTCTTAGGCCCCGTCCACATGATGCCGGAACTTTTTGAAAACGCAACTTTTTACCCTGCATTGAAAATGATTTGTGTCCACACGACAGCGTTTTCAAAAAAATCTTCGTCCACACGTAAACGCATTAGTGCGTTAATCAACACGTGTATAAGCAGAACAATTCCGAGAACAACAGGAGAGAGGAGAGATGTGTGGAAATTCATGCTGTTCCTCCTTTAGGAGGACCTCCATCACAGAGTTCTCCCACCAGCAGGCAGCGCGTCCCAGTCTGACCCAGAACTGGCGTCCGCGTCTTTGGCGAGGAACGTGAATGAATGAATAAATACATATGTAAACTTTATGACACATAAATAAAAAAACAGACGAACAAATATTTAAGTGCAAAGCATGTTTATCAACGCATCCTCGACGTGGAGCTGTCACATGCATGACGTCACAGCGGTTTTGGTCCCAGGGACACGCCCCCCGGATAAAAAAAATTTGCAGAAACACCGTCCACATGACAACGCAGACCCAAAGTTTTCAAAAAAATCCACCTTCACCAGCGTTTTCAAAAAGTTGCGTTTTCGTTCCGGATATCTGCGTTGTCGTGTGGATGGAAGGTGTAAACGCAAAAGTTCTGGCATCGTGTGGACGGGGCCTTAATGTCCCCCTTTTTTACTAAATTCCCACTGAACAAAGGGAGAAGACTGCTTTTGTCTTAACCTATTTATTCATTTCGTTAAAAAAAAAATACAAGATTCATTAAAATTAAGACTGACTTATGCAAAGTGAGCATAGCACCCCAGGGTCAAAGTGATTGAGAACAATGTTTCCATGGTAACAATCAGTGACATGTGCTGACAACCGGTTCCAAATGTCAAAAATAGAAACGCCTCGTAATTTGTGTTTTATATACAATACTGTTGAGCAAAATTAAAAGAGATGGGAAGGGGCTTTGAGACAACCCATTACATGTTTGAAAAATACAGAGTAGTGAGGCCATTGTCGGTTTATGTCTTTGTACATTTTTGAAGCCAGGAGCAACAGCTTGTCAACGATGTTTGTCATATTTATTGCTTTAATTTACGTTATTAAGTTAGTTCACTCATTCAATCTTAAATTAGGGAATGGTATGCAAAGGAAACTAGATGGATCTCATCTCATGGTGCTCAAAGAGACAAAAATACATCTGGGAAGCTATGACAGCTGTGTCTGCTGAAATTATGATTTAATTACTCAAGATAATACACAGACCCATCATGTGGGAGCTACTTTTTTTTTTCAAGATCACCATGCAGATAAGAGCATGCATCTGTTCACTTTCAAGAAGCTAGATAACAAAGTTATTTTATTGCTATCATTCATTCAAGGTGGACACAATTAAAGTAGGAATCCATCTTTATCACAGCCATGGGCCTCTCGTCCTTGAGTGGATGCACATCTCCTTCTACGATGATGCTTGGTTGAAAAGAAATGACTTCCTTCATGAATTAGTCACAAAAATGGAGTACTTCTAGAATGAGACACTGCTACTGAGTTTTCCAGATTTAATTCTTTGTGCTTGGACCACCACAACTGAAGTAAGACCTAATTCTGTTTTATTGAAGAGGCGGCAGACAGCTCGATGCCAGATATCACCAAAACATGCCAACTCACACTAAAAAATTTAGGACAGATAGCAGCACTGCAGGAAACAGAAGCGTTTTTTTAATACATTGGGATGATCTGTCCAATAAAGACAGTGAAAACCAAGACACCCTTATATAACGATGAGTCTGTTTTAAATCTGACTCATGTTGGATCTCAGATGTGGTCAAAGTGGACATTGTCATATAAAAAACAAACGCATAACGCCATTCACTGACATGAATCAAATCCAAAGGTCCAATGGCAAGACATTACCCTCCTCCTGTACATTCAAATACATGTTTTGATTATTGATTAATGTGTGTATTAGTTGTTCTGTAAGCCCAAATCTATTCATCTTTTAATCTAGGAAAGTCTTACCAGAGATTTCCATAAAAAATAATGGTTTGTTGTGTCCACAGAAATATTGTTGTTATAAAAACGCAAACAGCAAAAGCTTATTTGTCCTTTAATTGTAGAAAAAACTACCAATGTCGCAACTTTAACAATGGCTTTGTCTTATTCTACTGAGCAAGTAAATGATTAATTTTCATTTAAACCGGTGTTCTTCTTACTGTGACATTTAAAAATGTCTCCTATTAGAAAGGCCACTGGTCTCAAGGTAGAGTATTGGTGCGTGTACAACAGCACTGAACAGAGCTATGAATATCCATGGCACTGGTGTCATATAAATGGTGGAAGGACTATACATAACGTTGCTGTCACATCAGCTGGCCAAAAGAGGAGAGCGAGGGCAGACGATACAAAAGCTGTAACCCTAATTCATTTTGTGTTTTACAATTACTGCAGCTATAGGCGGGAATTTCACCGGGTGATCTGGTGCTAAAAGAACACAAATAACAAGGCCACAGAGTTCCATTACAGTCTACCATTGAAAAAGTCCCTGATTGAACAGGACAGGCCAATAAACTTGAGTAGAAATGGTGCAATGATGAATGGGTCTTTGAGTCAGTAAAACAAAGCTCACCTCTGCATTATACACGGCTTTAGTTGCTAGAAGATAATGGAAATAACAACATAATAAAGTACAACATAAATAGCAGATTAACTGTATTAAAGCTGCACCAGAACTGCACCAGAATTAATTTATCAAAGGTAGCCGGGTCCTGCAAGTTCATGGAGGGTTATGGAACTAGAATAAACACCAAAGAGGAAGAGGATGAAGACAGAAAAGTATGAAGAAAAGCTTCTGTACTATGGTGTGAGAGGGAAAAATAGGCCAAGGCTAATCCCCAACATTACAGCTCAGCATATGATTAGGATATGCTGGAGTAATTGCGTAACTTAGTGTATTGTAAAGAATAAAAATATTTTTTTCCTTTCTATTTTACTGCTACAAACCTGTAAATCTTTAAAAACTGTAACATCTTAAGCTGACTTGAAACAATGAAGCTAATTCTTTAAGCATTCAAGGCTGTATATTCATATATTGGTGGGTGATTAAAATTTGAACTAAGTTTAATCAGGCGTTACTTGGTGTGCAGCCAAATGCTGAAAAACAAAACTAAAACAAAAAGGACATGAGCAGCGTAAATTCAAACAGGCAAATGTTTTGTTTTTCCCACCTATCCTAAAGCAAATACATTTACACAATGTTTTCCAGATGATCCTTATCCTGATGACTTGATGATCCTGGCAGGTTTTAACACCAGCTGGTTGATATTTTGTAATCTTAAGTGAAATATCTCAAAACGTATTGGAGCGACTAGGATAAAATTTGGTTTGGGCATTCCTGTTTACCAGATGATGAATTGTAATAACTGTGTTGACCATCTGTCTTTCCGTGGCAGCAGCTTGCAGCATAATGCTGTCAGCATTTACCTGATGGCGCTGCTGTGTTTGGCTGCATTCACACGATATTGGCAGAATGAAAGAGACAAAGAAATTGCTTGAGTTTTAGGTTGTATTTTAAAAGAAAATCATGCAGTGCAGCCCCTATGGTGACTTCTGAAAATGTAATAAGAAAAAAACACCAAACACCTTCTGTAAAGAGGAACTGTAAGGACATAAAAAAGCTTGTACACCAATGAAAAAATTGTTTTTCATCCCCATAAATCCTAGACATTGCACCTCTGAAGTCAGGGTACTGCATTTTTAAAGCATTATTATAATTTTGCAAAAAGCCTTAAAATCCTAATATATAATAGGAACCATGCATTTTATTTTAGTTTATATTTATTTAACTAGGAAGACTCATTGGGATAAAAAATGTAATTTTACTAGATAGACCTAAGCTTCCAAGTTAGCACACACTGCTAGCAAGCTCCGGAAAAGTGAAACTACAGTTTTCAGTATTAACTTGCTGGTTTGGAAGCTGTGGACAGTAATAGTAGCTATGTTCATTATTTACAGCAATGTTTTTTCTTACCTGCCTATGGAGGAATAATAGCTGAGCAGATATTCTTAGCAAAATACACCCACAACAATGGCAAGAATCCTCTGTAGCACATAATTGTACTGACTGCATTTTTTGTACTGATGAACTGTAGTCTTTTTTGATACTTTATCGAATGATTCTGAATGTGTGCGCTTATTTATACCCGCCGTTAAGAGTTATTGTTGTCGTTAGCTCGATCATTAGCTATCCTCGTCAAACTTATGAGCCTGTTCATCCATCAGAGAGAGATTTTGATTGAGAGCATCGTTTCATGTACAACATTGGATTTTAAATGAACTGAAATAAACTTCAGCTCAACTTACTTTTGTTTTGTTGTGTTTCTGGTTTGTCCAATATACTTATAAATCAAGCTTTAATACACAAATGCAGACCAAAGAAAAAAGATTATAACTGCTTCTATCAGATATGAATGAATTGTATTAGTTTTAATTACCTAATGACATTTAGCATTTAACCAGTGTATTTTTAGTTGAAATATTCTTGTGCTATCCTTTTATTTTTCCATTGTTTCTCCTGAATTAAATCACTAACTGATTATTAACAGGACTGATTACCGCCATGGATTGTTGCTGTAATGAATGAGCTGGAAATTCTACACAACATTGCTGCTTGTTTTCAGCAAGAAACCGTTAAATCTCCCAGGTACAGTTGTTGGCAAACTGAAGGGTTGTTCCAGATAGATAATGAGAAATACCCAACATGTATTCTTACAATCAGCTGTGATAAAACATTTGGCAGGAGCTCCAACTATGCTGCTGGGGGTTCCTGTGCATGCACAACAGGACCAGATCCAGTCTTGTGACGTTCATGATAGTGGAGGGTAACTTTAAATGAAAACACACTTTACGTGATCATTTTGCAGATACAACATGAGGTACGAAAATGTTATTCTCAGCAGCTGTCTGTCTGGAATTTCAAGCTGTGCTCGGTGTTCCTGAGAACACATCACTCCGTGGTGAGACTCCAGATGGGTAACGCTCAAAATCTCCTGTGCTTATTTGAAAGTAAAAGCAAACTGTTAAATATTTTACCAAAATGCTGATACCCTGGATTATAAACCCTCTATAAAAACCTTTTTTATCATTTTGCATATTATACCCCTACGCTTTACTGAACCTCAAATATTTTGTTGCTTCTTAAAGCATTTGATCACTTAAACAAAAACTAGACACCAATTTTGTCTACAGGGACGTGCATAGTAGGATAAAAACTAGATCATTACTGACTGGTGATAACATTGGTGACAGCTCTTTGAAATTCAAGCCAACCTGGATGCAAATGCACAAGACATCAAACTGCATAGGCAGCGTCATTTGAAAAATCAGCAGGAGCAGCCATTAGTGCTTTCAGGTGGAAGAGCTGTCTTATAATGTTTGATAAATTATTTTTGTCTTGAATCCTTTTAATTGATCGCCCTTTAGTTGAGCAGTTATCCACTTATTAGAAGGTCAGTGGCTTGATCCCCGTTGTGATTTTAAGTGTCCTCAGGTGAAATGCTGAAGCCCAAATGGCTTTTCCATTGGTGTGTGTGTGTGTGTGTGTGTGTGTGTGTGTGTGTGTGTGTGTGTGTGTGTGTGTGTGTGTGTGTGTGTGTGTGTGTGTGTGTGTGTGTGTGTGTGTGTGTGTGTGTGTGTTTGAAACCTTCTGATGAGCAGGTGGTGTCTTACATTTGCCTGACTGTACTGAAAGATAATAAGCCCTTTAATGTGGTTTGGATATGGATGTGGTTTTTGATTATTAAACAGAATTTTTCCATTCCCCTAAAAGAGTATATACATAATATATAGAGAATAGAATATGTACTTCATTTTTCTTCCTTATGTTAAGATTTTGTTCAGGAAAACTTACAACAAATGACAACAATAACTGTAGTCATTATCAAAGAAACTTTATGGAGAAGAACTAAAGGCAAACTAAAGCTCAACACTGGTTTTTAGAGTACCCTGGGGTGTACAGTAGATCAGAGGTTGGGCATTGGCTTATAAGGAATTAATACCTCTGAAGTAATCTAACTGAAGGAATCTAGAAACTGGTGTAGCAAAGGCTTTAGGAGTAAAATCTCCACTTTTAATGTAAAAAGGTACAGTGGCTACATGTTGTGCTAATTGTGGATGGTGAAGTGAATATTGTGCTGAGAGCAAAACAGAGGCTACACTAATCCACGTGGGGGGAGGAGGTTGTTGAAAGGAGAAATAGCTTTCATCAGGTCCGACAGAGATTTAAAAAAAAGACTGAAGCAATCTCTCCACTTGATCATTAAAACAGAAATTGGGCACACTGGCAACTATTTTTGCATACCAGCCTGCTTTCTTCTTCTATCCATGATATCAGTCATTTTTGACTGATATTATATTTTAACTATAAATTAAAGTGACATAAATTCCAGATTTCATTTTAAAATAAAAAATACCCAGCTTTAAACCACACTGCTCTGTGTAGCAAGATGCCTGACAAGCTCTGGTAATTTATGCCGTGTTCCACTATCTGCACTCCTGTGGAAGAGGAATCGGTGACAAGGCTATCGTGAAACTTACTTTGTCAAATGAACACACTGCAATATGTCACTTCTCTGAATAAGAGAAAGATTATGCTGAAAATACACAATAAGAGTGGAGCCCTCATTGTTTTGCATCCATCCGTGTCTTAGACTTCCTTTACATGGTTTATCTTGCAGTAAAGAGGAAAGATGTTTATGAGTGGACCATATGCTTTATGTTTTGCTGATGGCCATCGAACCACTCGTCTGATAATAAAGCCCTTCTGCAGGACATCCATTCATGGTCATCCAGACCAGCATATACCAGGACACAAGTCCAATTTCAAGGAGAGGCCATGATGTATTTTCTATTGAAGACAAAGAAGTCTTTATATTCTCACTTCTATGTAACCATTGAAATCCTGAGGAGAAAAAGCATGTACTACAATACATGGCTCCAAGGTGAAAGTAATATCATTTAGGTGAAAGTAATATCATTCAGGTCAAGCATAGAGCTGAGAAACTTCCATTGTAGCTGCATGAGATTCAGCACACTGTACAGCACTAAAAGTCTTTGGTGTCTACATACCATAGCTACATCCCAGCAGTGGTATTAACAGCCATGCTACATGAGTGCTTCATTAATCAGCACCCTTGTGAAACATTAACTAAATATTAATCGATTCAGGGTCGCAGAGACAATGGAGCCCATTCCAGATGACTCCTGGCCAGTTCATCACAGCCCCACATAAAAAGACAACCATTCTCACTCAGAATCCAGTTCTTTTGGACTTAGTGAAGAAAGCTGGAATAGTTTGAGGGAATCCAAATGTGCCAAATTCCTCGGGTGGATTTGAACTCCAGACCTTCTCGCTGTGAGTCAACAGCACTACCGACTGCACCAACTCGCCGCCCAGGGATGGAGTATCGTTACGCTTCTATGCTAGTCTGCTTTAGCGGTGAACTCTTGCTACCAGTGTGTGTGTGCGTGTGTGGGAGTATCGTAAGCAATGACATAGTGGATATCGATAGTAGTCTTTACACACTCAAATAAACACAAAAGAAGCTTTTCAGCTTCCCGGCCAGACAAAACCACGAGACTCACCGCCAGTCTTCTTTTCCAGGTATGAAAACCAGGGCTTTGAACCGGTTCATGGAACAAAAACGAAAACCGGAAACTTTTGGTAGTTTGGCAGGAACGAAAACGAAACCGAAAACTTTATATTCTTTTAATGTTCCGGAACAGAATCGGAACAGAAAATAATTGTAAACCGGTTAATACTGGGGGGTTTTTTCGTTGTTGAAAAAAATATTTGACCTCATGTTTCACTTCCTGTCATTCACTGGACGCGGGATGAGAGCAGAGAGAAGTGGCGGCTCTCAGCAGCAGTTAAGATAAGGGCAGTCTCTCAGTCACAATTTAATCATAACAGGTAAACACTGCAGTATGTCAATCTTAAAAATGTATGATTTAGACATTAACTCATTGGCTCCAGTCGTGAGTTAATGTGTTCCCGTACTGCCAGCGCTTTGTAGCAATATTGAGCTATGTGAGAAGTACAATGAAGATTTGTTGTTCATGTAGTGTCTAAGATGGAGGCATAAGCCTTAACTACAGTGATATAACTTGCATAAAGCAGTGGTGTAGTGCTGTGGTACTGTTTACTGTAGGGTAGGGATATATCAATAATTATAGTCTATAGTATATGTATAAACTAATGTAGCCGCAAGAGGGCACAAGCCAGTGTCTTATTGTGCCGGTCCCAAGCCCGGATAAATACAGAGGGTTGCGTCAGGAAGGGCATCCGGCGTAAAACTTTTGCCAAATCAAAGATGCGAATCAAACATATGACTTCCATACCGGATCGGTCGAGGCCCGGGTTAACAACGACCGCCATCGGCGCTGTTGACCTACAGGGCGCCGGTGGAAATTGGATTACTGTTGGTCGAAGAAGGAGAGGAGGAAAGTGCGTTCGCACGAAGAAAGAGAAGAGGAGCGCCAAGAGTATAGGACTAAGAGTAGGGACGTTGAATGTTGGAACTATGACAGGAAAAGGTAGAGAGTTGGTCGACATGATGCAGAGGAGGAAGGTAGACATACTGTGTGTCCAGGAGACCAGGTGGAAAGGTAGCAAGGCTAGAAGTTTAGGAGCAGGGTTCAAGTTGTTCTATCATGGTGTAGATAGGAAGAGAAATGGAGTAGGAGTTATCTTGAAGGAGGAGTTTGTTAGGAATGTCCTGGAGGTAAAAAGAGTGTCGGATAGAGTGATGAGTCTGAAGCTAGAAATAGAAGGTGTGATGTTCAATGTTGTTAGTGGGTATGCCCCACAGGTAGGATGTGAGCTGGAGGAGAAGGAGAAATTCTGGTTGGACTTTGATGAAGTGATGCAGAGCATACCTAGAAGTGAGAGAGTTGTCATCGGTGCAGACTTCAATGGACATGTTGGTGCAGGTAACAGAGGTGATGAGGAAGTGATGGGCAGGTTTGGTATCCAGGAGAGGAATGCAGAAGGACAGATGGTAGTTGACTTTGCAAAAAGGATGGAAATGGCTGTAGTGAATACTTTTTTCCAGAAGAGGCAGGAACATAGGGTGACCTATAAGAGTGGTGGTAGGAGCACACAGGTAGACTACATCTTGTGTAGACGATGTAACCTGAAGGAGATCAGTGACTGCAAAGTAGTGGTAGGCGAGAGTGTAGCCAAACAGCATAGAATGGTGGTGTGTAGGATGACTCTGGTGGTGAGGAAGATGAAGAGGACAAAGACAGAGCAGAAGACGAAATGGTGGAAGCTAAAAAAGGAAGAGTGTTGCATGACCTTTAGGAAGGAGTTAAGACAGGCTCTGGGTGGTCAGGAGGTGCTTCCAGATGACTGGACAACTACAGCTAATGTGATCAGGGAGACAGGTAGGAGAGTATTTGGTGTGTCATCTGGAAGGAAAGTAGATAAGGAGACTTGGTGGTGGAATGAGGAGGTACAGGAGTGTATACAAAGAAAGAGGTTAGCTAAGAAGAAGTGGGACACTGAGAGGACTGAGGAGAGTAGACAGGAGTACAGGGAGATACAGCGTAAGGTGAAGGTAGAGGTAGCAAAGGCCAAACAAGAAGCTTATGATGACTTGTATGCTAGGTTGGACAGTAAGGAGGGAGAGACTGATCTATACAGGCTGGCAAGACAGAGAGATAGAGATGGGAAGGACGTGCAGCAGGTTAGGGTGATTAAGGATAGGGATGGAAGTCTATTGACAGGTGCCAGCAGTGTGATGGGAAGATGGAAAGAGTACTTTGAGGAGTTGATGAACGTGGAAAATGAGAGAGAACAAAGACTAGAAGAGGTGACTGTTGTGGACCAGGATGTAGCAAAGATTAGCCAGGATGAAGTGAGGAGAGCACTGAAGAGGATGAAGAGTGGAAAGGCAGTCGGTCCTGATGATATACCTGTAGAGGTTTGGAAGTGTCTAGGAGAGGTGGCAGTAGAGTTTCTGACTGGGTTGTTCAACAGGATCTTAGATAGTGAGAAGATGCCTGAGGAGTGGAGGAGAAGTGTGCTGGTGCCCATTTTTAAGAACAAGGGAGATGTGCAGAGTTGTGGCAACTACAGAGGAATAAAGCTGATGAGCCATACAATGAAGTTATGGGAAAGAGTAGTGGAAGCTAGACTAAGGGCAGAAGTGAGCATTTGTGAGCAGCAGTATGGTTTCATGCCAAAAAAGAGTACTACAGATGCAGTATTTGCTTTGAGGATGTTGATAGAGAAGTACAGAGAAGGCCAGAGGGAGCTGCATTGTGTTTTTGTAGATCTGGAGAAAGCTTATGACAGGGTGCCCAGAGAGGAACTGTGGTATTGTATGAGGAAGTCTGGAGTGTCAGAGAAGTATGTTAGAGCGGTGCAGGACATGTATGAGGACTGTAAGACAGTGGTGAGGTGTGCTGTAGGTGTGACAGAGGAGTTCAAGGTGGAGGTGGGACTGCATCAGGGATCAGCTCTGAGCCCCTTCTTGTTCGCTATGGTGATGGACAGGCTGACAGACGAGGTTAGACAGGAATCTCCATGGACTATGATGTTTGCAGATGACATTGTGATCTGCAGTGAGAGTAGGGACGAGGTGGAGGAGAAGCTAGAGAGGTGGAGGTTTGCCCTGGAAAGGAGAGGAATGAAGGTTAGCCGCAGTAAGACAGAGTACATGTGTGTGAATGAGAGGGACCCAAGTGGAAGAGTGAGGTTACAGGGAGAAGAGATCAAGAAGGTGGAGGATTTTAAGTACTTGGGGTCAACAGTCCAGAGCAATGGAGAGTGGGGAAAAGAGGTGAAGAAGCGTGTCCAGGCAGGATGGAATGGGTGGAGGAAAGTGTCAGGTGTGATGTGTGATAGAAGAGTTTCAGCTAAAATGAAAGGAAAGGTGTACAAAACTGTGGTGAGACCAGCAATGTTGTTTGGCCTAGAGACAGTGTCACTGAGGAAAAGACAGGAGGCAGAGCTGGAGGTAGCAGAGATGAAGATGCTGAGGTTCTCTCTGGGAGTGACCAGGAAGGATAGGATCAGGAATGAGTACATCAGAGGGACAGCACATGTTAGAGGTTTTGGAGATAAAGTCAGAGAGGCCAGACTGAGATGGTTTGGACATGTCCAGAGGAGAGATAGTGAATATATTGGTAGAAGGATGCTGAGTTTTGAACTGCCAGGCAGGAGGCCTAGAGGAAGACCAAAGAGGAGGTTTATGGATGTAGTGAAAGAGGACATGAAGGTAGTTGGTGTGAGAGAAGAGGATGCAAAGGACAGGGTTAGATGGAGGCGGTTGATTCGCTGTGGCGACCCCTGAAGGGAAAAGCCAAAAGGAAAAGAAGAAGTATATGTATAAACTAATTGCTTTAGTTGCCAATTTAAAAGTCCTTAAGTTACTGTATTTTGCACACCATTCGGCGAATTGTATAAAGAGGCGCAATCTAAATTGCAGAGTTTATTTCTGTACTTCGATGTGCTATTTTCTATGTGCTGGTGCTTTCTGTGGGCTTTTTCTGTGTTTTGTGTACTTACTGTGCTGTGTGCGACTGAGAAATCAATTTCCCTGACGGAACCTCCTTAAGGGATAAATAAAGCTATATTCTACTCTCTCTACTTTTACACACGGCGCAACTTATTCTTCGGTACATGCTAGCTAACGGAAGCAAAAAGGTGACTGTGGTTGAACTGTGTTGTACTACGTATTCAAAATTCAAAAAATACACCGACATTATTTTTTAAATATGTTTTTATTTCTTTATTTTTTGATAAATCTGTGCTAAATCCTTCGAAGTCCTCATCTTCGGTCTACATTGAGGGTGGCTGTCCGGTAATGATACTGGCTTTTGCGAAACATCGGACAAAAGTCAAAGCAGACACGTTAGTCCAGGATCCGCAATCCACGCACATATTGTGGGGGTGTAACTCGCTCGGCATTGCCTCCAGTCCTGGTAAACGTGTGTTCACGTCTCTCATCCATCGCTCCACGACGCACGCAGCTTAACTTTAAAGGCTCTGATTACACCAATGTCCAGCGGGTGGAGTTCTTTCGTTAATCCTCCCAGGATGATGGCAAGCTCCAAATTCAGCCGCTTGACGTGTTTTTGACAGAAGCGGGGGTGTGGGCGTGCATGGAGTCACAGATCAAGAGAGATGGCGAAGCGTGAAAAAAGCCACCCGGTCTCTTTACGTGAACCGGAACAAACACAGGACTGATAGCCTGGAGTTTACATGTAAGCGTGTCTCTTCGCTGACGCCATTGTCGGGGGTCTTTAGCCAAACAAATGCGGTTATGCAGCATACCTGCGGTACAGTACCAGCATATACCCTACACCGGTACCTACCGGAGGTGTGCCGGACGTAGCCTCGCGTCATGTTCTGTGATTGGTCTATCGCTGCCGGCGAAAGTAGTGACGTAACACGTCCTATGTCGGTGGACAATGGCCGATCTGGCGGAGCGCTGACTAAAATCACACAAAAACATTTTTATAGATTTTGGAACTCAGTGTACACATAAGACGCTTAATGTTAAAAGGCGCAGCGTTGATTTTTGAAAATTTTAAGACTTTTAAGCGTGTCTTATGGTGCGCAAAATACGGCACCTACATATTTATATTTACAAGGAACATTATTAACCGGTTCAGGAACTTTATTTTTTTGTTCTAACCGGTTCAGGAACGTCAGTTTATGGGTGGAAGACAAAACTGGAAACGTTACAACTCCATTTCTGTTCAAAACCAACTGATTTGCAAAAAATTCTGGTTCAAAGCCCTGATGAAAACTAACCCGTAATTGTTTTGGGGTTGTTGGTTTTTTTATTAGAGAGAACAAATGAACTGCATTTGAAAGAACGATTGCTCCCAAAGAGTGTAAATGTTGGGAGTACTAGCTGTAAACTAGGTGACATCACCTCCTCATTAATTTTCTTGCAGTATTTTTCTTTCTTTCCGCTCTTTTGTTCATGAAGTAAAGCCGGTTTCCAGTGTGAGGTTAATAGGACCAGTCATTACTGCGTGACTGGATGCCACCGGAATAAATCCCTACTGTGATACCTGCAGGGGCGCCTTACTCATCCCCTCCTCCATACATATTTTCCAGGAGAAATTCGATCATTAGTAGTGGATGTCTTAGAGGTTCCAGTTTGCATTTCTCACCTTGACATTCTAGCTCCACGGCCTCAGTTGTACAAGATTAAATTTATGGCAAACTACATCACTACTGCTCTCCTCCTCTCTGCTCAGAGTAAACTGAACTCTGAATATGTTATTCAAAACGATCTCTTGCATCGTGATGGCACGGTCACATCATTATGAAAATCTTCATTTATCAAATACAGAGGACAGAGAGTCCTTGAATGTCGGCTCGTATGTGTAGCATCACCTGAGGAACGGTGAAAACCTGATACTGTTTTCTGGTAATTGTCCCTTGTGGGAGCATATAAGGAGGAATAATGGCTCCAGTGTGCTTTGTTAGAATCAGAAAATGTCATTAGCTACCAGCTCTCTGCTCAGCAAACAGAACATCTACAGTACATGCTGTGAAGTTGTGTAATCAGCTAAACTATTTTGTACAGAAGAAACAGAAGAAACACACATATCAGAAGATAATATATATATTTCCAGCAGCGATGTGAAGCTTTGTGAAAATGATTTTAGTAAACCAGACACATACGTAGCAGAGCTTTTAGCCTCCTTTGCAGATCATCTGAGAGAGTATGTAGCAGTAGGAGTAGGGTTTCATCCTCCTCTGATGACCTCATAGACCTACTTGGTTGATGAACCCTGAGTATCAAAATAGCAGATAATTGTATGGAGGCTGTGTTTTCCATTTCCTCATATTAACTTCAAACCTTCTGCACGATCAGTCTGCACATTTGACAGGACAAGCATAGAACGAGAGCTGTGTAAGTCATCTCTTTATACTTCAGGCCATGGAATTATCAGTCATCTTTGCACAACAAGAAACTACAGCCAGCCTCTTCCTTTTAGCTTTGTGCTAATGCAGGAAACAGGATCTCTGGCTCTGCTAGCCTGGCTCTGTCCAAAACAGCATGGTATGCCTGCTGATGAAAAAAATAGCATGTGTCCTGTTTTATTTATTTCATCTGTGCAAAAGTCAAAATGTGAAAACCGCATTTGCAGTCTTTCCAGTTACGCTAAGTTAAATTAGTGGATATTTCACAACTGCAGTTTAAAATTAATATAATATAGCTCTGTGCATTTTTAAATTCTCAAATAAATTCAAGGCTTTATGTGACATGATCTCAATCCTGAAATGATTTGTTGATTAACAGAAATTTCCTCTGTTTTATATTAGGGTAAATTGAAAAAGAAGAACATTTCGGTATCATTTTGGAGTTTTACTTTTATTGTTTTCTTGATGTTTAATGAAAAAATAATATATTACGACATCTCTGAACTAGATGGGCTCAAAGAAGATGTTCCTCCTTCAACCTCATTGTCACTTAACATCATATGCAACCCTGTCTTTATCACCATGAGGATCAATAATCATATCAGAGCACCCGGGGCATAAGACACATTATGGTGATGTCATCACAAAGATGCTGCTTTATTCAGATCTGCTTCATTCCAAATCAAATAAATTTATTCAATTCCTTGACCGAGAGAACCAACTTGTGGCATTTGAAATCAAGTGCTTGTAGTATAACACTTTGATGACTCATTTATTTATCTAAATATAACTTTTAAGCTTCACAGATAAATGAAATATATTTGCATGAACTGAATTTGCATCACCTCAGCTACTTGTCGGTCATAATGTCATGTCTCTGCCCCTCTCTGTTTCTGCACAGTGACTCATCAGTTATTGTCGTCAGTATTCATCATTTGGTAAAACGTGAAAAGGGCCTAATCTCACAATGTTGAACTGGAAAAGAAGGATCCAGATACTTCATCCACATCCAAAATCTTCATAGTCTGCTCATAACATTTGTAGCTGCCTTGCAGACAAGCAGACAGACAAACCTGGGCGATCACATAACTTCGCTCAGTAGGGAATAAAATTCAAAAGGCAGAATCTGGTGAGGAACATCAAGGTGTTTGAGAATTATTTAGAGTGACAACGACCATTGCTCACAAGTATAACTCTGCATTCTGAACCACATGATGACTAAGACCTACTGCAGTCTTGCATTTGTTGATTTGATATGCTTCACTGGTGCTGTCAAGCCTACATATTCCTCTGTGGCATGCACACACTTCTGAGAGGAACACTTTTTTGAAGATCTCATATGTATTAAAAAAAAAAAAAGGAAGGTACTGGAAAATGTGGCCAGCGTTACATAGAGCTTGATGTGCTTTAAACTGTGACCTTTGAACTTTAAGTCATACAGTCTCTTGAGAGTTGATTTTCACACTTTGACATGTCCAATGCATTCAGGGGGCTTCTGTGGACTTAAGGCTACTGTACACATCAAGTTATATTGGTGCATTGATCACACAGAGAATCCCGTGGCTGACACGGTAATTGTTCCAGAGCCTTTCATTAACAAACCGCCTCTGGTGACCGCAAAGGTCATGACCTTTATCGTCAGCCTTTTTCTGCCATCATGTTGATCAATTCCAATCATCAGACAGGCTTTATTGGTTGTCAAAAAAATGGGAGATAATCAATCTTTTTTTTTTTATTTCTGAAAAATCTAGGATCCAGTGGTGATTTATCTTCTCTACATCATTATGATTAACGACTATAATCAGATTCCAGCCACGCCTTCACGTGGAGGGTGGAGGGAATTGGATTAAAATGTCCGACTTATCCTCACAAGTGATTAATTTTATTAACTTCAAGCTGCCGTTATTGTACATATTAACTTACTTGAACCCATCAAGATGATTTTTTTACACTTTGGTTCCCTCCTCTCAGACACTCCCCACTGCTGGGTATTTTTATTATTTATTTTTTATTTTATTAATGAGCCTCTGAAAATGCCTTTTGCTGTTGTTGAAAACCTTGGCCACATTTAAAATGCTCACTGTTCAGTCTTGGATCCGGGTTGGGGGCATTTCCTCTGTAGCTACGGTTTGAGTTCCATATGTTTACTGTAACACGTTTATCCTGTCATCACCTTGGCGCTGTACGCTCTTCAAAGTAAACACTGAGCTGAATGATTAAGTCTTATATGAACACCTGTTCTTATGGGTTGGCATTTGTTTTCTCTAGCGTAAAAGAGATAATATATTTTTATATGGCTGCTTTATGCATTCTTGTGTGTACCCCCACTGACCTAACTTGCGCCTACTATAAAATTCTCTCTTATTTTTCTCCCACATTAAATGCCATAATGATGTATAGTTGTCTCTCACATCTCATCAATAAGTCATTTCTGCTGGTTTAATTTGAATCCTGCCTCCACAGACTGCAGCAAATGGGTCTGATGCTGGTGCCAACTGTATTGACAGAGAGGCTAACTTTCATTCCCCTGAGGAAATTTTTGCAAGCCCTTCCGTGTCTCTATTCTTTCTAGCTAAGCTCCCTCTACGTTGTCCAAACTCATCACATATTCTCTTTTTTTGTTCACAAATCAATTCTTACTCAAAAAAATGTGTCAAGTAGCCTCACCAATGAAAATATTTAATTCTATGGAAGGAATAATTACAAAAGTGGTAGGATTTTGTGTCATTTTTTTTCAATTCAAATTTCATTTGCTCCAAGTAATTTATCCCTGCAAGACTTTTCAGTTTTTAATTTGAAAGCTGATTCCACCTCTAAGGTTGTTAACTGTTCTGTTCCTTCTTTCTTCAACGCCCCCTTCCCAAAAAATTCTGGAAGATTCTACTTCATAAAATCCCAAACCAACTTTGTGCAGCACTGACTGGCAGCTATTCAATGATGCCCCATGGAACTCAAATCACCAGTGTCTGTCTGATGATGAGCAGAAATGGATAATATGGATCAGTGGGTTTTTTTTTACTTCATAAACTATTAAACCTTGATAGAGAAAGCTATAAATTAAATACATCAAGTGTCCTATATCTAAGTGTAAAATCTATATGCGTCCTTTATGTGCTTCATTGTTATAGTGGATGCTGAGCGTAAAGTGCCAGATACATTTTGACATATAGAAGCTTTATCTTATATAACCATTATGTTACCGTTGACATGAAGATGGTCTAATGTGTGGACCTTGCAAAAATGTTCTTACTACTGATCCCTCCTGCTTCAATATGTGCACTGGAGACAAGAACAGCAATTAAAAACAAACAATGGGCTACAGCTAGAAATCTCCTCCATCACCGAACTACTTCATAATCATTATTAGAATGTGAGAAACAAGTGCCAAATTCTCTCTTGCATTTACAAAATGGAATTTATAATGCAGATCTTCCAGTGTTATTAGACTTTTATGAGGACTGTCAATAGCATAGTGGTACTATTAACACTACAGAGCCGAGCTTCCATCAGATTTCTTTCCTTTAATATTAACATTAATAGTGTATTATTCATTGTGTCCTTATTATTCTATTTAACTTCAGCAGCTTAAATGCAGCTGAGAATGATGTACATTCACAGAGATCTGGGTTAAAAAATACATTATTATAGTGTTTTGTTCTGAGTTGTATCCCAAAGTTTCCTTGTGTGGAACATTTGGGGCTTGCAGTGATGGTGAGAGATTTAATGGGCATTTCAACTATTTCTGTCGAACCTTGAGCCATCATTTTGGTGTGAATTTCCGACACAACTAAATCCACATTTGACCAAAAACACCAATTTAAATTTGGCTTTGATCAAATGCTGTATCACCAGTTTCACTTTTTGACCATCTTCATTCTTTTTGGTTGTTCCAGTGTGTGCATTCATCAGCCAAGACATTACATATGAAAGTTGACCAAAAACTGTTTGTTGTTGAAAACATTTAGATCATCAGTTTTATACATATAGGGCAGGAAATGTCCAAACATTTTTTTTTACCATTTTTTGTTGAAGTATTCCTACGGAAATGTCACTGATTTCATTAGTATAAAGAGCTCTGTATTGACTTCCACCATCCAGGGTTAGGTTGAAATGCCTCTCACTTTATTTGTTCAATCTTATTGACAATAGGATTGAACCACATGAAGGACAGGAGAACAGCTAATAAAACCTGCACTTATTAATCTCTATCTGATAATAGGTTTAGTTTATTTAGTTTATTTTCTTTTTCGGACATGTTATTACAACACCTTACCTTCACACCTTCATCACATTTGCAACATCAACAACAACATCCCCCTCCAAAAAAGGGCTGACGGGTAGAAACCATTTGGCATATGAAATTCCTGTTTCCCGGAATCAACAAAAACCTCTCTCATAACAATATGTTGTGAAACAATTCATGCATAAAATTTAATATTTAATTTATTTTGGCACGTTTTTGTTTTAAACCATAATCAGAGATCATAATCAGAGTCTTTATTTGTCATACTGACAAACGGTTCCACAGTTGACAGCACGAAATATGTCTCTGAAGGTCCCAGTAAGCCCGGTCGATAAATAAGATAAATAAGTTAAGAAAAACTAGATAAAAAAGTTTAAAATGCAAGATAAATAAGTTAAGAAAAACTAGAGAAAAATTAAAAGTTAAAAATGTAAGATAAATAAGAAAAGAGAACAAAGAAAAGTTAAAATGTAAGATATATAAGTTGAAGTTTAAAGTGTCTGGACAGCAGAATTTAGTTCACAACAACAACAACGACGCAGCAGCTCAAGTGTGTAGGTGCTCCGTATATTGCACTTGAGGAAGCACCATATTGCACTGAATCCCCATGTATCTGTGGTGACACACGGGGCGTCGTGAGGGTGACTACAGAGCACCACAGGAGTTCAGCTGTCTAACAGCCTCTGGAAAGAAGCTGTTCCTCAGCCTGGTGGTCCTACTCCGGATCCTCCGTAGTCTCCTGCCTGAGTGGAGGGGTTGGAATAGACTGTGTGCTGGGTGGGTGGGGTCTGTCATGATGTGGGTGGCCCTCCTTCTACACCTACTCGTGTAGATTTCTGTTGTGGTAGGTAGGCCACCCCCTACAGTCCTCTGTGCAGCCTTCACAACCCTCTGCAGCGCTTTCCTGTCTGCTGCAGAGCACCTGCCGTGCCATACAGTGATGCTGGTGGTGAGGATGCTCTCCACCGCACCCCTGTAGAAGGCCTTCTGGACGGGACCCCCCAGTCCAGCACGCCTCAGCTTCCTGGTGGGCCTTCCTGAGCAGGTAGGAGGTGTTACAGCTCCAGGTGAGGTCCTCAGTGAGATGAACCCCCAAGTACCTGTAGCTGGAGACCACCTCCACAGCTGCTCCTCCGATGTGCAGGGGGGGAGGGGAGTGTCTTTTCCTCCTGAAGTCCACCACCATCTTCTTGGTCTTCCCCACGTTGATGCAGAGGTTGTTGCGTCTGCACCAGTGCACCAGGTGCTCCACCTCCTCTCTGTATTTGGACTCATCGTTGTTCCGGATGCGTCCCACCACTACTGTGTCATCTGCAAACTTTACGATATGACAGCTCGGGTGTCCATTCGGGTGTAAACCGTCCATTCAGTCCCAATAGATGTATGTGTTTGCACATGTATGTTTGAATTGAACTGTGACAGGTAGATGATACTTTGACAGATATGAAAACTGTATATTCTCTATCCATCCATCTTCATCCGCTTATCTGGGGTTGGGTCGCAGGAAAAACAGTCCAAGGAGGGATACCCATACTTCCCAGACACCTCTTTCAGTTCCTCCAGGGAGATCCCGAGGCGTTCCCAGGCCAGCCGAGAGACATAGTCCCTCCAGCATGTCCTAGGTCTTCCCCGAGGTCTCTTTCCCGGATCACCTCCCCAGGGAGGCCTCCTGGAGGCATCCAGAACAGATGCCCGAGCCACCGCAGCTGGTTCCACTGAGGTGGAGGAGCAGTGGTTCTACTCTCAACTCCTCCCTGGTGACTGAGCTCCTCACCCTATTTCTAAGGGTGCACCCAGCCACACTATGGAGGAAACCCATTTTAGCCGCTTGTATCCGGGATCTTTCCTTTCGGTCATGACCCAAAGCTCATGACCATAGGTGAGAGTAGGGACGTAGATTGACCAATAAATCAAGAGCTTCGTCTTATGACTCAGCTTCTTCTTCACCACAACAGACCTATACAGCAACTGCATCACAACGGGAGCTGCACCAATCTGTCAATCTCACATTCCATCCTTCCTTCAGGAGGAGTGTGATCCCCCTATCTTTGGAACACACCCTCCAGTTCCCCTTTTTGAAAAGAGGTGATGACCGCCCCGGTATGCCAATCCAGAGGTTTTGTCCCTGACTGCCATGTGATATTATAGAGATGTGTTAACAATGACAGTCCTTGCACATCCAGGGACTTGAGGTACTCAGGGCCAATCTCATTCACCCCCGGTGCTTTGCCACCAAGGCAAAGCACCAGTGTCCACCACCAGGTATACCGTACTGCTGTTTTTCCCGTAGGCTGAAACAACAGTGAGACATGTGTCCCCAAGCTGAAGGCGCAGGAATGCGACCCTCTCGTTCACCGTGGTGAACACCAACATATGATGGCTGACCTGCGGGGCCACAAGCAAGCCCACACCAGCCTGCTGCCTCTCACCTTGGGCAACACCAGAAAAGTGGAGAGTTCAGCCCCTCTCAAGGGTTTGGGTTCCAGAGCTCAAGCTGTGAGTAGACGTGAGCCCAACTATATCTACTCAATACCTCAACTTCCTCACATGTCCCTAGAGCTAGACTCTGTGTCTGGAGATTGGGTCGTTGAGCCCCATGCTGTCGACTGCCACCCAATCCACACTGTACCTGTCCCCTACAGTTTTGCTCGGGGGGTGGTGAGTCCACCCACATCATCCTTTCGGGCTGAGCCAGGCTGGGCCCAATGGGCAAAGGCCTGGCCACCAAGCCCAATCCCAGGCCTTGCTCCAGGGTGGGGCTCCGGTTGTGTCATACCAAGCAACGTCACAGTCCTTGATATTTTTGTATCATAGGGGTTTTGGTACTGCTCTTAGTCTGGCCCGTCACCCAGGACCTGATTGTAAATGGAAACCCTAGCAGAAGCATAAAGGCCCTGACAACATAGTTCCTGGGATCATTCGGACACTCAAACTCCCCCACCACTATAAGGTGGCAGTTCTTTGGGATATATATATCCCATATTAAATACTATTGTATTTTAAACTCACTTTTAGATTTAGACTTTGTAAAAAATAAATAAATAAATAAATAAATAAGGTGTATTTACTGATAAAAATACTGTTTGGATATAACATACTTAGAACGTCACAAATACGTATGAGTGTGTGTTTATATACTGTATATATGTGTGTGTGTGTGTGTGTGTGTGTGTGTGTGTGTATGTGTGTGTTTGTGTGTGCTTACACATGCCACCTCTCACCCATTGTCAGCTGGGGTAGGATTCAGCAACACCCCATGAACCACAAATGCAAAAAGCAACTGAGGACGAGTTGATTACGGTCATCTCCTCCTACCTGTCTAATTGTGTACATTTAGTAATGCTAGAGATGTATTACTGCAGCATCTTTGCTGAGCAATAGATATAAAATGAACAGGCCAGATAGAAAAAGGAAAAAGAACATTGTTCAATTAAAATAAGAGGACTTAAATAAGGATCCAAAAATAGAATATATATTTTGATTATAAATAGTATTAAATTGTTTTCAATTCGCACAATTCTCTGACATGTGCATTTTCGACCTAACCCCCACCGCCCCAAAATGCCCCCTGTATTTGTGCATAAATTATTGACAAAAAAAATCTTTTATCCAGTGTATGCAGGGGACCTCTGTAGCATAAACACAATGAAGCATACATTACTGAATAGCTCTATTTAATATAGGCTTCATGTTCATGCGTAACTTAATAAACTGTACACATCTGTGCATATCCATATATATTCATGCATATATCCATATAAAGCATATAGGGTGCCTTGTGATATTTGGCTAAGTAAGACAAGACTCATTTTTTAAATTAACACCATGACACACAACCAGTTCAGTGACATCCACTAATTCAAATATGAGCAATCTCCAGAGAACGTTTTTTGAGAAGGAAAGTAAACTTCTTCTCCATGCTTGACAGTTTAATGAGCTACAACACTTCTGAGCTCACCTAGTCTCACAAGGCATGCTGTGTATGTGTGTGCGTGTGCGTGCGTGCAAGATAGATAGATAGATAGATAGATAGATAGATAGATAGATAGATAGATAGATAGATAGATAGATAGATAGATAGATAGATAGATAGATAGATAGATAGATAGATAGATAGATAGATAGATAGATAGATAGATAGATAGATAGATAGATAGATAGATAGATAGATAGATAGATAGATAGATAGATAGATAGATAGATAGATAGACTAACACATCTAGAAAAAACAAATATATCACTGGCCTTCATGTCAGCCATCCAGTCGTGACTGATTAAGTATTGGAATACGGGGAACACGCACTGAGCATCATTTAATGAGGCGATTGGATAGAAAACCAGCACTACGTAGAGTGCCAAGAAATAGAATTGAGGAACATTGCTGTGTTTGGCCACAAAACCTGCACAACGCGTGAGGAAAATACTAGCGTGACTTTTGGGATTATTGGAAGCTGAATGGTGCAATTTCAGTTTGCCGTTATCTTTGAGATGATGGTCTTATCACGCATTTAAATCATATTTACTAAAAAGACTAAATAAAAAAAATTTAAATGTCAGCTGATCAGATGATAGTGTAAAATTAATAACAGACTGACAATTCACATTGTGGATGGACAGTGAGTAACTGTCTTCTTTACCCACGACGGTGATGGTGACCTATATGAGACTCTGGGAAAACACTTAAAGCAAACAGACACATTGATGGATGGAGGGAAGACCTGTTAACAAGCTACAATATTTTTCAAAAGCAATTAACATCAGCCTCTGTTTTGGAACAATGACAGTGTTTATGAGCCGACTCCCAAAAGCATTCAGTGATTAATTACACGGTTGACACTGATTTGTGCTGCTTGCATTTTGCATGATGATCCAAGTGCTTTCTCCACAAGCAATGTGCAACATTCAAATGCAAAGTTTAGTTCCACAGTGCATTTGCACCTTTCAATCAGAAACACCGTCAACTATTGTTGTAATAATGTCAAGGCAGTTGTGTTTTGGAAGCGTGTGCTGATATCTCCTTGTCAGAACCCACGCAGCTCAGGATTATAAAAACCAGAACTAATCACAGATATAGAAGAGGCACATTATGAGAACCTGTCCAATGGAAGCATACTGGTAAGTATGTCATTTATTACTTATAGACAAGGAGAGGATGAGGTGATAAATCCACAGAATGAGCTGGGTGGTGGAATCACTAAATGACAAAGGAGCTGAATGAAGAACTGGCAGCTTCAATGAGCTGCTTGGCATCAAATGCTGAAAGTAATTAGCGCTAACTAGGTTCACCTAATGGCTAGCTGATGTGGCATTGTGAGCCTGTGTGTAAATATGTATATATTTTCTTTACATTTAACACCTCGCGTATTCAAATGAATAATGATGGGTTTGATTATTCATTAATTAAAGCAGCGTCTTATAGCTGCTGGACTTCTACACGCTACTCTGTCTGCATAATAGGAAAAACATCTAGTTTTCAAATCACCTTGTAATATCTGTATTTGTCAGGCTTGACAACATGTTGTGAAGAGCAGGTTATACAACACCTGTTACTCAGACCTGGACACACACACACACACATACACATGTATATATTCAACCAAGGTGCAATTCAACAAATGTAGGAGAAACGTCTCTGGCAATAAGAGTGTCAAAAGGGTCACAGTCATTAGGTGCAAAGACAAAACGAAGGTAGGACACAAATATTAGAGGTTAGCATCCAACAATGAGACAAAAAGAAAGAGTAGGCTGACAATGGCTTCTCTCATATACTTGGGTTCCAGAAATCAAACCCTCCACTGAGGTGACTGATCAAATCACTGCTAGTCCGGAAGTCCGGTTGAACACTTTATTGTCTTCAAAGTGGTTTGACAGGATGCACAAAAAAATCTAACTGAATAGATCTGTCTACGTGTGTGTGTGTGTGCGTGCGTGCATGCGTGTGTGTGTGTGTCTGTGTGGTTTATTTCTCTGGACGTACACAACAGTCGAAAACAGTAGCTGTAACACCCGTTTGAAACTTAACTACTGAGCTCTGCAAACTTCACCATCATCTCCGTGAACTGCAGTGGGTGGATGGACTGCATCACTTGGGAGAAGGGGCATGGAACATACCATTCCTAAGGAGAGGGGTGGAATAGTCCAAGTGCTGCTAGGCTTTTTAACAGAGACTGTTGTCACTCCAGCATGACACTCACATACATGTATTCTGACATTGAAGTGCAACATTGCGGAAGCAGTACCTCTTGAAGATCGAATTTGTCATTCAAAGTCACCCCAGGAAATTAATGGAATTGGGTGATAGCAATCTCTCATACATGTTCAAATTCTACTGGCAACCTTGGAGCCTCACATCCATAGTTTTAACGCTGAATGCTGCAGGGATTGCAGAATTTGTAAAAAACAAAAATAAAAAAATAAATATATATATTGGGTTCAAATTTATGAACAGATCAATGCTTAACCATCTTAAAACATACAAACTTTAAATGTCTACCCAATGCACCTTTCCTCCATAGTCTGTTCGACAGGTATTTTATTGTGCAATGGTTATTAATTTACATACACATTCACAAGTTGACAAGTCTTCAGTCATTTCATCTGGGACAGATTATCAAAAGCAGCTGAGACATAGTCACATCGCAGTGTCAGTTTTTCCAGAGCTCATAATTATTAGCTGGAGGACATCATTATGGTGGCTCAAGTAATTACTGAAAGGAAGCACTTGATAACTGCAGAAAATGTAAAAATGGACCTTTTGTGCTTGACTCACAATTAGCCTTGTTCTTCAAAAAGGTAAGACAACTCAATTAAATACAAAATATATGTAAACTGCTACTAGATTCATGTTTAGATGGTAACATATGAGGCAAATATTGTGAAAGAAATAAATGAGGGGGCACTTTCACAGCAGGTGGTCCTGATGTTGTGGGCAGGGGGGGCATGAGGTTTCAGGGTATATGAATATTTTCACCCTAAAACTAGAAGGGTACAAGAAGGTTTTGCAAAGCTTTGCCACATTGCTTTTTAATTTAATTATACTAATCCAATTATTACCATGACTGGAATTAAGTTACACTAACTTAATGAGGTCAGATTAATCTTGACAGGAGAAAATAAAATAAAGTTTTATCCAGATCACTTAAAAACTTTATGTCCAATCATCCTGTCAAGTTTCATGAAAATCTAACACACAGTTTTTGTGTGATCCTTGCTAACCAGCGCTGGTGGAATCATCACCTCATTGGTGTCTCAAACAAGGCTCTCCATTTGTGGTTCACAGGCTCCTCGGCAAAACCGGCCAGCAACTCTGCCTCTCCTCACCCACAGGAGCTCACAGCAAATCAAGTTTATTACAGCCTCTAATTACAATTACGGTCTCAAAGGGCTTCACACTGAAACAATAAATGAAAATGATAAATGGAAATGGCGCATGAACCTTAAGACCATCATCAACAATAATGAGAAATCCTCCCACAGCAACTTAATTAGGGTTAAGATACACGAAACCTCACGGTGGACCTTGCAGAGGAATCTCACACACCCCACTTTCCCTTAGAGAAAAGCCATACAGTAACGCAATGCGTGAATGAGATGAAGCAAGTTTTCAACAGGTTATTTGACTTCCTGTTATCATGAACGTAAATAATATTGAGGAAAATCTGAAATGCTATTGTTTCTCTTTCTTTATTGAGTACAATGAAGAAAAGGCTGTGAAAAGCCTTTAGATTCATCATTTGTGGTTTTAAAATGGTCGACATTTGTAAACTGATTGAAAATTGAGGTATTTTCAAAATCTGGGAAACAGAACTATAAAATATCTGGACTTAAAAGCGGTAAACCCATTCTGTAATTGATTGCCAATCATACTAAATCCATTCAAGATTAATTAGTAAAGTAACCTGAAGGTTTTGGCCTAGTCTGAGTTGATGTAATGACTTAAACCTCAAAGGACTTCATTTGAAAGACTTGTTCATTTATTACTCATGAATATTAAGTGTTCCTTTGGTTAACCACTCGCTAAACAGTCTGCCTGCATGAGCCTCCGGGGCATGGACATAAACAGTTCTGTCAGAGAAAATACTTCCCATAGCACAAATGCTGTGACGCTCATAGTTAGGAGCATAGGCTAGCAGCATAATGTTCACATTAAAAAGTGATGTTTAACTAATGTTGTGTGAAGGTTTAAAGTGTGACATTGTTGGGTTTCAGGATTGTGTGACTGTATGCTTTAGATTTATGAGAAATGATTGACCCTCCTCGTGCGTCGGTAAAAAGTGCTATCTGGTATTGAGTTGGGACATCGGTGTTGTCCTGATAAGGGATTACTGCATCTCTCTCTCCATTCTTCTAAGCAAAATCACTACAATATTTTGCTCTATTTAATCTGGTGGAGGATTAAAAGTAGAAAAAATGGCATTACAGGAACCTGTTGCTGTTAGTATGCTATGTGTGTTAGTAAAAGTGAGTCGGTTTAGCTAACCACTGGATTATGCTTTTCACTAGTTAGCAAATGCTGTTCAGGCCAACGTGGCATTAGATGGATAGATAGTTGATAGATACAAATAGTTTGATACTAACACAATTTGAATAAAAAAATCGTTGTGGTTAAATGTGGTTGTTTTTGGTTGTCAGTGCAACAAAGGAAAAGAGGAAGTGGACAAACACTTAAATTATGATATACTAATACAGTTATCAAATATCGATTGTCCTGAGCTCCTTTTTATATTGTCTCTGATACTGTTTGAATAATTTTAGTGAATAATATGATCTGTAATACTCAATGCAACATGGGAGAGCGATAGAAGTAGAGAGAGAGACAGAGAGAGAGAGAGAGCAGACAGAACCAGGTGAGAAAAGACACGTGGTGATGTATAGATTGTTACACTGGCAAAGCAGTTATTGATTAGATGTGGGGGGAAATAGGCCACCAAACCAGAGCATCAGAATCTGAAGATGCTCATTTTGAAGAAAAACACAACATCAGTTTGGTTCACAAAAAAACAGCCAAAATTGTTCCAGGCTTTTAGACGGGTATAGAGCACTCACCTAGAAGAAGTGCTTCATTTTGATTTGCTTGTAGAGTGTTTTGGAAAAATCTCAGAATCTGGCTGAATGTTGGTGTCAAGAAATGGAAAAAGGAACTCAGTATGTTTCATACAAGATATGAGCACTTGGATCCCAGTAGGACTAAAAACCCCTTTCACTTGGCACACAATATGCAGTGGAACGCATTTACCCTGAGAGGATTTATCAAAGGGAGCGACTCTATAGCTTCTGATTGTGTGTATTGAGTCATGCTAATGGTGTATTACTGCTAGTATATTTGCTGAATGAGTTATTTAAACGAAAAGACGAAATAGAAATAAAGTGAAACAGGCCTAATAGAAAAAAAGTCTTAGACTTACAGAATATAGATGTAAAGTATATATAACATTAAATACAATTGAGACAAACACAGGTTTAATAGATTAATTAAGTCTTCAATATTGTTGTGTGTACATTTAAGTCACATTGTGTTGTTTTATGTGTCTACTTCCAACCTTGTTATATAAACATATTGACAGTTCATTTCATCATCCATGATAACATGATGAAATAAGAAATGTTTTATGTGATAGAATGCTGTCGGCGCAATTCTCTACCATTAACATTTTAGCCAGCCTTCCACAGGCAGGGCAGCAACAGAAAATTCTACATTCGCAAACATCTAACCTATACCTTTCACCTTACCCCCCCCCCAAAAAAAGCTCTGACCCTAGATCAGTAGTAAAGCCCCTGCTCTACTCCCCACCTGTATTTTTTCTATAAAACTGTGTGGCCAAAAGAAAAAAAAAGTAAAATTCAGAAAACAAGCAGTCAGAAGATAGCCAAGGAGCAAAAATATTTAAATTAATAATTAAATACACAGATCTGTGACATTCCATTTTAAGTATCTGTTTTAGTCTGTTTTTGCCAGTTGTAATTTCTTTATGTTCAAGTCTATTAAAAAATAGAACAGAAATCAGGTCGGTAGACTGCTGCACAAACATCCACACAAAAACACCTGGGAGTTGTCGGTGCAGTCTGGAAAGGAGGTTACATGCCTTGCGCAAGGGCACCTTGAGAACAAGTGTCTCAATTGTCTTTCTCCCCCCGGTGTCCACATTTTTTCCAGTTTGTATGATTAGTCCACATTCCCCCCCCAAGGTCAGAGAGTGGGACTGATCTGCTCCCGTCTCTTACTACTGCAATGACTCAGATGAGACAGCTGGATCTCTGTCAGTAGCGGCGCAGAAACGCGGCGTCTCTGTCAGTCGCGGCTGGACCTTGGGCACCTGCGTCAGTGCTGGAACCGTGGGACCCCCCCCCCCCCCCCCGAATAAGTGGGCCCACTCACTGCCTTTGACCGTCCGGGAGGTTGTCGTGCATTAACGCACAGTGGGGGGAGAGAGGAAAGAGTTCCGTCCAGCTGCCGAGAGCCTCACAGACGAGCGGGTCCGTTAACGCACATCCACCGCATGTCCACGCGGTCACTGATCCGTGTGACACATCCGCGCTTCTAAATTACCCCCTCGGGTTCAGGGTTTGCCCCTCCTGGCAAGGCACCAATTTCAGATGGGTAAAAGGAGGGGGGCGGGAAGGTTAGTTTGAAGAGGGCAGAGCTTTTCGAGAATCGACGCTGCTTTTTTTTTTTTTTTTTTTTTTTTTTTTCTCCTTCCCTTAATTTTTTTTTTTTTTTCTCACACCGCTGGAAGAAAAAGGTTTCAAATCTGGTGGGCAAAAAACAGCTGAGCGTCGGAACAAACATCAGAACCTCAAGAACTCCGAGGGCGCTCCAGAGAGAGAGAGAGAGAGAAAGATAAAGAGAGAGAGAGGAAAACAGAAGACCCCCGTACTGCTGCTGGTGAGCTTCTTCTTCTTCTTTCTTTTTTTTTTTTTTTTAATGTAAGTCAGTACCTATGGTATTCGTGGTTGCGTGGTTGTTGGTTTGATGGCTGTTCGATTGTGCTCAATGGCAGTGTGTTCATTCACACGCTACAACTGGCTGTTTGTGCCGCTACCGCAGTGTAATTGATGGTTTAACAGGTCTCTCTCTCGCATGAGGAGGAAGGATGCTGGTGCTGATGAGAGGATGCTGCATGCTCCACTGTTGTCTGCTCTCATCAACATTTCGTCGGGTTGTTCAAAGTCCTGTTTTTTGGGGCGCTGCGAGCAACAAATGCGCTTTTCTTTTATTCCCGTAGTTCAAATGATGACGGTGGTTAAAATATATAGATTTATTTATTTTTTTACCCATCTTGACTTCTGAGGACAGTCAATCGGAAACACGATGCGACACTATGGCAGGAGCGGTATTTGTTACTTTTCCCTAATGGCCAATTAAATGTCGGCGCGTTTTTGTTTTTTTTTCTGGTCATAAAAATCCGCACCTACGCCGTAACACAACCGTCACGCGTGTTTTTATTTTTTTTTTAAGTATTACTATTATTATTATTATTATTATTATTATTGGCTGAGCATGTTTGAGATCATAAAAAAGCCATCGCAACCGGTGAGAAGATTGTTGAGCCGAGGCTAACTTAACCTTGACTAAACCCCCCTCCCTTAATCCCCCCTACCCCTCCTCACCAGGGTGACCATGTTATGGTATGTATGTATGAGTTAATATCCATACGCTCATGCATAACAGCACCTGAGAGCTTACTGTAAACCAGACCCTATAAATTGTTCAAATCTTCCATCAACATTTTCCCGCTGCAGGACCAGCAAATCCTCCCTGAAAGAATACCTTCAAATTAGGTCAACAAAAAATAAGACATGCTGTCTGAGTTACTGTTGCTTTGTTGTTGTTGTTGTTGCTGTTGTTGTTGTTGATTGATCACATGCATGGGCAACACATGGTTTCCACCTGGGAGAAGTGGAGAGGGTTTCAAACCAAAAAAAAAACAAACCTGGGGTTTCTTCATACAAAAGTCGAGGTGGGAGTGAAAGTGTGTTCACAGGTGAAAGAGCAGACGTCAGATCAGGAGGAAAGATGTCTCCTTAGTCTTAAGCTTGTAACTTTCATGCATCTCAGCCAGTCAGTGTCAGAGGCCAGGCTGTAATCTTATTTACTGTACATCAGCCAGATCAAGTCATATTTCATTCTGAGGAAGATGTTGTTCTGTCCACAAGGTGCTTCTTGTCTGTCGCGTCCGAAGACTTCCTCCACTGTACGCCACATATTCGTGTTTCCACCACACCTCTCATTTGATGTAATGCACAGTCATCTGTAGCTCCTCGCAGCCTTTCCCCCGCCGCCGCTCAGTCTGCTCGCTGCATGGCTCATAATGTGATGACTCCCTGGACTCAAGAGTGTGACCACATCTAAATGACTTTTCTCTGCCAGCTTCTTCATCTGTTGAGACATACTGAACAGAGAACCCCCCCTCACACACACACACACACACATCCCCACCACCACCATCCTTTTTTTTTTTTTTTTTTCACAGCAAATGGCTGCTCAGATTTATTGTCCAGCAGGGAATGTGTCATGGTGAGCAGATTTTGATGAGGACAAAGGTGTTATCATTTGCAACAGTTACAGACGGATACATTGCAGCTTCTGTGACTTTACTAACCGGCTCCGACTGAAAAGGCATGATTACAGGATCTGTTTGTTATTGCTTTTCTGTGAATTGCACATGCAAATGCAGTTTAATAAGACGTGCAGCGACGACGAGGGAAGATCGTTGCAGGGATTAGCATTTCTATATAGTTCCTCGAGGCACAGCGAGGCATGATGCGGTGAAATGCCAGGCATATCGAAGGGGGAAGCACTTTTTTTGTTGCTTTTTTAGCAGGAGGCAAATATTCGCCCTATAAATGAAGGTGCATGTTGACAACAGCTTTGGAAATGATTCATCATTGTAAATAATACTTTTCGCTACAGGTTACACCTCCTGTTTAAAAACACACAAACACTACACACACACACAGTTTCACAGACAAGTTTACTGAGAAGCTCACTGTAGAGATGTCAGCGTGCATCGAGAACGGCCATGCAGCTCAGGGAGAGCTGAGACTAAGGCACGTATGATAATGATAACAGCTGGCAGGAGGTAATCGCAAGAGCTCTCTAATTCTGTCGAGGTCTCAACCAAGATCATGTCAGTCATGACCAAGACACTTTGACGGGAAATTTACAGCTTGACTCCACAGGAGTTAAGATGTGGAGACGTGGAACAATGCAGGAGAACAAGAAGACAGTGCTGGTTTAATACAGATAAGAAGAGTTGAAGGCACACTCAGTTAATTTATCCGGCACAGGCAAACATGATTCTCAGAATGAAGTGAATAAATTGAATTTTTTAAGGTTGTAGAGTCCTTTTGCATTACTGAGAATTTTCAACACATTCCCTGCTTCAGTAAGTACTCTCTGTCTTGGTGAGCTCCTATAATTTATGCATTTATGTGCAGGAGAGGGATAATATTAATCACTGAAACACAACTCCCATAGGAGTCGCATCATAAGTCACTTCTGTGGTTATTGCACTTCCTGACTTTCAGATCATGCATGTAAATTGTTGCCTAAAAATTCTCCAGATTATTTGAATTGAAGTATTCTAGTAGGAACAGATGACTCATGACAAGAATGATCTCATGTGAATGCACAAACCAGTCATTTAGCTGCATAGTTTATTTTTGAAGCAAATTATGTGCGGAGCAAATCACTGGAAATCATGAGCTATTGTTTGATGAAATAATGTTGGAGCTCGTGCCACAGTTGCATAATTAAAACTTTCAAACTGATGTTAAAAATTCACTGGCATTAATTACAAGTATATTTCTTCCATTTAGGTTCTTGTAGTTTACAGCGTGTCGTTAAAATAACTATAAGGATAAAGAAAGAAATTCAAATTTCCGCAACACTGCATAAGTTAACACACAAGACTCTAAACAATTTAGTTCTTCCTCTAACTATACATTTGCTCAGGATCCATTTCCACCACAGATGTTCATGTTGTGTTTCTCACACTTGTTTTGTTTCTTTTTTAACATAGAAAAGACCAGAAGAGCAAAAGCAAGAATTCACCTACCCAAAATGCATTTAAATGATACTTTTCACATATATATGAATAAAATCACTTGGATTTTATATTTTGGATTTTATAGAATAGTTGAAACCAAATGTATCTAAAGGATGAAGACAATCAATATCCCCTTGCGCTCACATATTTTCATCTACTCTATGTCTTCAAGGATTTACTGTGGCCTTTAAGGTTTACAGTCAAAATCTCTCAAATGTCAGAACCTCCTGGGAGCCTTAAACATTGTGTCAGAATGTGTTTGAGAATCTCCTAAAATGCTTGAGATTGTCTTATTCAAATTGAAGAAAATGAAAAGCTTTATTTAAATTCCTAAAACATTTAGGAATAAGGTTACCTGATTAGGAATTACTCCAGTCATGCATTAATTTGACAAATTTGCATAAAAAAAGGAAGTAACGCCTTTAATATTGGACTTTTGATTGAAGTTGGTAGAGGATTAAGAGATATTCAGGCCTTAGTAAAAGAAAAAATAGTAGTCAGTTTTTGCTCCCTAGCCTAGATAAGCAAAAACAGTTCTTAAAGGTTAGCAAACAGCAGGTGCATATTTTATAAATCAAGTTTTGTGCCATCAGGCGCTTATGGAGACACCGAAGGTGTTTTTAAATCTGCAAGCACATTGGAATGAACAATTAAACCATTAGGTGGTTGCATATCCTCCTGTATGCAATCCCAGACTTTTTTTTTTTTTATCCTGTAATAACTGTCTGCCTCTTTGAAGTCCAGGTAGTCATCAACACATCATGTGGGCGATTTCCCTGACATTGTAATGATAATGCTTTGGTTGCTACTTTTGTCACACAGTACAATGCACACAGCTGTTACCTCTGCAAAAAAGGTGTTTCTGGCTGAAGATGCAAAGAGATGATTATTGGCACCCAACAGTCCTGATGGGTTTCTGTGACATTGAGAGGAGAGAGAGGCTTAATTGTCTCGCTAGTTTGTTTTTTGTTTTTTTACTTGCATCTGTTTTCTCTCCTATAATAAATATTCAGTGCCAAAACCAAAAGCTTTTATGAGAAGCACTGGATGTGCAATTTCCTCCATCCATCCACCCACTTTCTTATTCAAGGTCAAGTCACAGTAGGAGCAGACTATGTAGGCTTTTTCTCCCAGACAACACTTTCCATTCCTCCTGCTGAATCCTGAGGTGGTCCTATGCTAAATGAGCCATGCAATCCCTCCAGTGAATTCTGTGTGTCCCCTGGGGTCTCCTCCCAGTTGGACATGCCTGTAAAATCAAAACTTGATGCTCCATATACCTCAACTGGTTCCTCTCAGACAGCTTCTCTACGCTGAGCGCTCTCCAGGTATCTGGACTCCTAACCTCGTCTCCTAGGTTGAACCCAGCTGCTTGATGGAGGACGCTCATTTCAGCTGCTTGTGATCTAGTTCATTCAGTGAAGCTGAAGAACATATGTGAGGTGTGATGCGAGAAGTATGAACATAAAGATACTTAAAGTATTTCTAGAAGCAACAATTCAGCCCAAATGCACAGACGGGCCACCGGTATTGGTCAGATAAATGTGGCCTTTTATTTGGAGGTGGTGATTTTCCTGTTGGTTCATTCTCTGTTGCACCACAAACTAACCCAGTGTGATACCCTAATAACCAGAACACACCTTTCTGGGAATGGGGACCATCACCTTCATGATTTGCCATTCACTCTAAATGAGTACATCAAATAGGTATATTCAGCCTTCAGCACCTCTGGGTGAATCTTAGGAGATCTTTTCCCCCAAGAATTATTTTACATGCCTCACAGGCTCCACTTGAGGACGTGGAACATTTCTGTGAGGTTTTTGCATGTTCTCCCTGTGTCTGTGTGGGTTCTCTCCAGGTTTTTCAGTTTCTTTCTGCCACCAAAAACATGCACAATAAGTGAGTAGGTTCCTTTAAATTAGACATAGTGTGAGTATAATTGGTTATTTGTCCTTCTATGTGGCTCTGCAATAACCAGAGTGGCCCCACTTCAGTTTAAGAGATGAGTGGATGATATTATATATATTATATGTCTTTGGATTCTAGACTCTGTCAGGCAAAACAAGTATTTTGAACTTTAATTTTCACATTGTGCAGATCAGATGGCTAATGATTGAGCTTGTGACATTAAACCTTCATGCTGTCTCAGGCTGCTCTCTAATGCAGTATAAGCAGCAAAGCACAAAGACATTCTAGAGAGGTTTTTTTTTTCTATCAAGGTTGCATTGCCATGCTTGAACATGGTGTAGGTGTGATGATGGCTGTAGAAAAATATCTTTGAAATGCACAAGGGGATTTATAGTTTAAATTATAGCGTGACTGGGTCCTGTCAAGAGAAATAACAACAAATAAAAATAGATTGTGTGCATTTGACACAGGGAATCTGTTAGTCAGCCTTTTCATGACTGAATAACCTAAAAGCCATGATTAAAAAGTGGGAGTTGTAAGAATAAATGTAAAATATCCAGATCAGATAAAACAGCAGGGATACTGGAGGAAAAACATCAAAGATGTTTTATAAAGACCTTAATTGCGATGTCACAATGCAGGAAGCTTTTTCAAAACCTCTGAACCATGACAGAAACAACATGGTCACCTTTCCTCTCTAACCTTGACATCTGTCAGCAGGCTCCTGTCTGAGAATAGCAAGCTGCACACAGGCGTATAAAGAATCGTACTTTCAGACACAAGCAGTTGTCAGGTCATTCAAAGATTCACATTTTTGCAGCTGTTAAAATCAACGAGAAACATGTATCCTTTGACTAAAACCTAAAACAGGGAGGAATGCGGCGTTTTCTCTTTACAATCCTTGCTGGAAAACTTGTGAATGTGCTGTGGTAGTGTCATGGTTACAGAAAAAGCAGGCATTCAAGTGTTGAAGAGTTGTGAGTGCTTAGAATGTCATTACAAGATCATTTAAAGGGTGTGTCATTTGGGGGTTTTTTTGAATCTCAATTGTTGTTTCATCCCAAACAGACTTACTACTTTATTATATTTTATAGAAGACTAGGGATCAGTATGATAGATGCAATTTCAAACCTTAATATTTTGTAAGGAAAATATGGTATAACCATGTTGCTACCAGGATGCTAGAGGAGCTTTAATTCCAATAATATTGCATCTTTTCTAAATATGTACAGTGCAGACAGGAACCTCGGTTTGTAATACATTAAAAACACCTCAGCACCTTACATTAAGATAAATGCAATCTGCAAACAAATGGTACTGTTGTCAGTCCAGCGACACAATTTGTGACTAACTGAAATAATTTGTTATGCACAAATAAAGTAGATGTATAAAGAGCCAACGACACCACAGCCAGTGATGCCAGTCAGACAGGAGTAGGTGAAAGTAGGTTTTGTGCTGTGATCAGCAAGGATGCCGTCCTACTGCAATACTGATGAGCTGGACGGCCATCCTTTGGTTTTGCCTTGATGTATACCCGTGAATATCACACACAGACTAGAGGACATCTCTATCATACTTTGACACTCACCTTGGGCAAGTTTGACTTCACGCCAAGCATGTGAGCACGGCTCTGTAAAAGGACAGGATGACGTGCTGCAGCAACTCGGACGGAGTTCCTGTAAATCATTCTACGGGTCACCTTGATGGACGTGGACTTTTTATCAAAACGAATTTAGAATCATTCATTAAATCTAAATTGGAACCAATCAAACAGTTTCCAATAAACACCAATCTTTGTCTGGTGCACCTTTGCTTTCTGTCATTTGAAATTGCCAGATGTTCTGTCAGATTCAACGTTTTCAATCTGTATTTGAAATTTGGCCCCATATAGTACATGTATCCATAGCAACGAAGCTTGTGCATGACCAGTATTAGCAGTACCTTCCGTTGACCGGCTGTGTATTTGTCTTTTTTCTGTTAACTGAGGGGGCCCAGATCTGTCTTCCATTTGAACAGCTTCCCTGTCTTCCCTGATATTTCCTCATACATTCCTCATACAAGACATACATTCAATGACTGACTCCGAATCTGATGTCACTCCCCATTTTGAAAACATTTAACTGTTACACCTGATTCATCTGTCTTGTCAGACATCTAGTTTTAGAAAGATGTAGTGGGACCTCATTCCCAAATCAATTCATTTCTTCAGCGTCCAGAACTCATTGGAGAAGCACCTGTGGATGATAGATGCGTCCACATCCAGTCATGTCTGTGTGTGATCAGCTGCTGTCCCATGGGCTTTCATATCATCTGTTCCTGTCGGCTGTTTTGCTCCTCTTTTCACTGCAGATGACGAATGTTATCAAGCACACACACACACGCACACACGCACTCACAAACTGAAGCGACCCATCTGTCTGTGATTAGTGTTGTGTGTCGAGTTACGGTAAAGGTTTTCAAGAGGCAACTTTGCCTGTTCTCCATTATTAATTAATGAAAGTAAAAAAAAAAAAAAAAAAAAACAGGACCGCCTGAACACAACCGCCACAGAAACAATTGTTGGCATTTCAAAAAAAGCCCTGAAGTCCATCAAAGGAAGGGCATGAACACGTTAGTCTGTGCTTAAAAAAAAACAAAAAACCACTGATTATTAAAATGACAATGAAATAACAATGAATCATTTATCAACATTTGCATCAATTAAATTCTGCCAGTGATGAAGTGATTATTCAGTTGTTTCAACCGTAGATTCACCAGGCTCTGAGGTTTCTTCGGTTTTGTAGTTATGTCTAATTTGTCATCATGCATTTTATTGGGAACGCTCTTTGTGTGTCTTTGTTTTGTTTTGGGTTTTTTGTGTGTATGTGTGTGTGTGTGTGTGTGTGTGTGTGTGTGTGTGTGTGTGTGTGTGTGTGTGTGTCTTTGCCCTGATATTTCTAGTATATTGAGTTTCAGCTGTGTCATGAAACAGGCTTAATAAAACACATCGCACAAAAGGAAGACACGTTTACTAATGATTCAATATCCCGGCACTTGTCAGCACGTAGGAAAGGGATGTCATGTGTTGAAAGATTTTACACTGCAATTATTATAGTATTTTCTTGTTGTTTTTACTACATAGATCCCAGTACGGCTCCTTGCTGTTGTTGTCGACAACATGCCTTTGAAACACTCTTTCAACTCATAGGTGGAAATGATTAGAGCTGCTCTTCGTGAACTGAAAGAACTCACTACAGTGTTTGGAGCATCAGCTGTTCTTTTATTTGAGACCAGACTGTGATCTTATTAGTTTACCCCGGACCGAAATAAATGAAAGCTGCCTCGTTTTTCAGAGATAGATATACACTCAGTGATGAAGTCAGAACTTGATTATGATAAACTCCCATCTCAAGCACATTCATATCAAAATAAAACATCTCATCCAGTTGAAAGACAATTTGGAGTAAAAGGAATTGAACTGTTAATTCAAAAATAATTCAAATGTACATTGCCTGAGTATGGAACAAAAATAATCATCTTTGTATAAACCAATAGGGCAGGGGTGGGGCCGAATAATTACAAAATACAAAAAAAGCATCTTAATTACATAGAAAGTGACAGATGTCAGACGAAATACATTACTTGGAGATTTAAGGGAATTTGTTTTAATTGGGAATTTGTTTTAAAATGGTTTGCATTTAAGACCATGGGAATGAAGTTGTATATTATAGAATTGTTTTCTGATTTCAAAAGTGTTGGATCCATTCCTCTAAGACATGTTATCATCTGAATCATGAATGTTTCTGTCCACTGCACTTGTAATGTTATGAAGATGTTTTTTCGAACAAGTGAGTGATTGTGTTTACTTTTTCTTTACTTTTCTTTACTTTTTGTCTTCGAAAAATGATAACTCATCCCGTATAGATGAACTCACAAAGAATAATTGTATTGGAGTTTCATCCGGCTCTTCAGTCAAACTCTTTACTGTGATCGATCTGTCAAGGTTAATTGAACCAGTTCAAAGTTCAGTGACGCTTTTCAAACTAATTACTTGTTTAACTCGTAAACTGATTGTTGCATTGAGGTTGAAAACAGCTTGGTGACCTGATGTAAGTTGTGCCACGCGACTCCTCTGACAAAGATGTCAATACAGCTGCACTTGATGCATGCCAATTACTGATCCAGTCTAACTTACGTGTGCTGACAGAAATAACAATACTGTAATAAAAAAATAACAATACCTAAAATTTTAATTTCAACAACTCCATTATTGTAACAAGAATGTTAAATATGATGGTGATTTAGTCAGTGCTGAACAAATTATGAGGTAATATAGTACAAAGCCCTTCGTGGATGTCACATCCATGCATATCCGGTACTTCTAAAACCTAAGCAGGATTTCTACTGTACGTGAAATATAATACACTGATACTCATGATGGCTGAATCACACCAAATATGCCTGACTGCTTTTCAAGTCTAGTTACATCGCGTCTTATTTAATTACAGGAAGCTAGTCAGTGACCACATGTCCTGAAACACGCTCACCAGCGTGTTCCGAGTTTGTAGCAGCACTGGTGCTTATCTGCCCCTCACACCACCGCTCCTAGAAACACAGTAGCATGAAAAATGCTCAACTGAGTCTTGCTCACCCCAGCGGCAGTCAGTCACTCTTTTTGTAGTTATGTTCATCACGGCCGCTGCCCAACCAGCAAGCTCCACCAGAGTGATAACTTGCTGCACCAGCAGTCAAAGCTGCTTTGATCACCAGAATCACTCTCACCACAGTCTGTCAGCCTGTGCAGGAGCTGCCCACTCAGAGCACCCACAGTTATCTTTGTCACAGATACCCAGTCTCTCTCTCTTGCCACTTTTGGACTAATGCAGCTACACTCTGAGTAGCCAGCCACACCGGGCAACTGTTTGCCCCGATCGTGCATAGACGTAGCTAAAGTTGTGGATACGTTTGCCATCCAATCCAGGGACACGCTTACCTCAGCCAGAATCAGTCATGCTCACTGGAGTGCTACACAGCCTGAGCAGCTGGTGCTATACGCTACATGAGACAAAGCTGCCATAGCTGGAGTCACACATGCCAGAGGCACCCTCACAGCTGCCATCATTCATACTAAGTGGGATCCTACTGGCCACACAAAAATCCCCAGCAAAAAATATTATCCACAGAGACTCATAGCAGCACCCAAAGCTGATCACAGCCTTTTTCAGTCGCACTCACCTCGTTCCACTGAAGGGAAAGCTGATTACTATCAAGACTTGGGGAAAGGTAGCTTAAATTGGTGGAGGGTACTCAAAAAGCTATGAATTTATTTATGTATGTGTGTTACAGGATCAAATTTAAATATGTCTTCAATCTATCTGCGTGGTGTAATAAGAAGGTGATGAAACTTGCCTAGATTTATAGAATTTATATTTGCAGCATAAGGTCTTTTTTGATGCACCGTATCTGCACTTCAGATAAGATTAAATATTTCTTGCAAGCCTAATGTATTTCAGGGAAGAACACCATCAGTAATATTCTTCTGTGTCAAATGGGAAAATGGGTGGCCAACTCTCGCCTGTGGCGCACACGCCTACATATCTGGCTGAATGACGATAAGTTAAACTGTGAATTGCCTCTTTCAAACCCAGTCAAATGGAGGCATTTGTTCAATATATGGACATTTATAAAAGCGCATATAGTATGGCTGAATCAACTGTTTAAATGGTCCAATTTCATTACTTGCTTGTTCTCTCTGTTCAGTCGTCATTTCGTATCCTGATATTCTGTCTTTCCAGACTCCTCCAGAATGTATGTTTTTGCAAACAAGGATGTTTTCAACTTGTTTAAATAAAGTGTTGTTTTACCTCATTATAGCCCAATTTAAGAAATATTAAAAATATGCACATGGTATTATCAGTTAGAAGCAATTGACATTGATTCTCATAAATGAAACTTGTTTGTTAAGTGGCTTCGAAAAGATTGCCCCTTAACGCTTGTTTTGTTGTCGTGTGAATCTTAGAGCCCTTCTAGTAAGTCTTGAGTGGGAAAGAACAAGAACACTCTTTCAAAACGGTTTCCTTTTAAGCGGCAAAGGCAAGCCCATTGAGCTTCAAGGTGAATCGGAGCATGGATGTTTGATTTATGGTCCAAATTATTCTGTTGGGCCAGTCGACTGTGCATATGCTGAACTCTCTCTCTCTCTTTGTATGACTATTACCTGAGTGAAACCTTGCATTCCAATTACAGAAAGCTATTTAGCTGTCACTCACATTAGTAATGACTACAGCTTCTCTTTACACAGACTCACCGCCTTGCCCATGAATGCCTTGTATATTACCATGATCGATAGCTAAAAATCGAGCCACTTCAGAGTCACACCGTAACATAAGATCTTCTGTCCATTGTTACTGCAATAAGACCCATAAGACCTACTTGAATAGAACACCCTTAAACATAATGCGATTTGTGAATTCATTGTGGTATGCATGTTCTTGATTGGTTTTGTAATGTGCAAATCCAGAATAATCATAATAGTCAACATTTACTTTGAGGTGTAAGTCAGTGTTCGATTCAGCCGACATTTAATTGGCTTTTTCTCATATCTAATGTTGATATTTCAATGAAAGGACTCAGGAACTGCCGCCTAGTTTTACCTGACATTTAGCATTTGAAGGATCAGAGTTCTAAATGTTTTAAGGAATCATTGGGGCCGGTATCTTTACTAGATTGGGCCTGAAACCTAGCTCTAACCCTTATAGCCCTTCTTCTAGTCATTAAATAATGTTTAACATGTGATTTCCCCTCTTTGTTCTCTCTCCTCAGTTCATCTTAAGGCAAGTATCTACCAAATGCAAAGCTGCATTACATTCAAAGTAAATGCAAAGCTATAAAGTGAATCAAATTTCCACTAGTTGACACAAATGGTGCAAGATACATAGATTGAAAAGCATGGACTTCTAAAAAAAATGTGCTTTCCAGCAGAGTACAGCCATGCTGTATTTCAGGAAAATCCATCAATGGTCAACAAGACACCTAACAACCACATCGCAGATCAAAGACTGTTGAAAACACAACTTCCTATTCTTTGACCAGCTCATTCATCGTGGGCTAAATATTTGTCATGCCCCACCCAAACAGACAGACTCCAGTGCACTACATACTGTATGTTCAAGGGCAACTCCAGGCAATGTGTCAAGCTGATTCTCAGGAGCCATAGCATCTAGAGTTCATGTGAAAAGGCATCCTCCTTCTGAAGCTCTCTCTGCAATAAGCCCCATTTACCACCCACTCCATATTTGATTGGGTACACATCTCGACTAGCCTAATAATCTATCCACACTAAATGATGAACAGTCACTGCAGCGAGAGAGCAGAGCTGATGGAAGAAGTGTTTTTCTTCAAAAAGTAACACCAGACTACAGCATAATGACCAGCTGGATAAATGAAGACTTTGACCTTATGGGCCCCCAAGAAAAGACACAAAAATCAGTGTACTTCATCTTCTGGGGGTCAGAAATGTCATTACAAAAATTAATTGGCAATCCATCAAAGTTATGGGAGATAGTTAATGACGGTATTGAAGGGGTTGACCGACTGACATTCCAGGACTGCACTGCTGGCATGGTAAGGAATCATGTAAGAGGAAGGCCAGTAAATGAAGATGTGGGAGAAGCTAGCATGCTCATGCACAGACTGTCATCATCTCAGGAGCGGTTAAGAAGTGATGTGGAGCATTTGATTGATGGCAATGACATGGATGTCCCATTTGAGAATAAACAGCCCATCTCATGTTCTTACATGAACAGAGACGAGATGTAGTCAGACAGATGTCTGCCATGTCCTCTCTTCTAGTTTCTTCCCCCGTTTCTCCACTTACTTGAGAGGATTGTCTTGTGAATGGGCTATCACATTAAAGCATCCATGCTGTTAGATATTCCAGACTCTGCTAGATCCTAGAATGCTGTTAAGGACATACAAGGTTAATGGACCAACAATTAAATGCCCAATGATGCATTTCCCCTCTTTCGAAAGTTTCAATATCATTAAGTTTATCTGAAGTGCTAACAACCTTGTGAATTCTATGTTCAAACCTGTTTTGTACTTTCTCTGATCAACCAGGAAGAGGGTGCCATTCCAGCCCTTCATCTGCTAGCAAGTCTACCTTTTATATATAACAGGAAGGTATATAAAACAGAATGATCTGAGCCACGATGTCCTATACAGTACATTAAATTAATGGCTCATTAGTAAAAGATCTACATTTCAGAGTATTTTGGACGAACGGTGGATAAGGTGTTTTTCACAGTGCCTAAAAACCCCGATGTGACATGGAGGGTTCAGCTCATTAACAAAACTAGGATGTGTGAAGTTTTAAATCACAGAGCTGCTGTTGCTTCTGGGTTGAAATGGCTTGTTAGCAATATACTTTATGAGACAGTAAAAAAAAAAAAAAAAAAAAGAACACGAACGTAACCTTCGTCATAATTTATTGCTTCTTGGCTTAAAGCCAGCATTCCGTTGGGAAACAAATGTGATGGAGCAGTGACTCAGTGTCTCGCATCAGGGCAGTTTGTTTGAAGTTGAGCGATGGATTTGAAAATGACTTTACACCTAATTAGCTTGATCACATAACAGCATCATGAGTTTTATATGATTTATTATGATTATTTTGATGACTTGCTACCATGTGTGCTAAACATTTTGTTGCTAAACACTGACTTAATATGAAAGGCTTTTTTTTACAGTGAAAGTCCACAATCGACAGGTTAATCATCCAACAATTATCAGCATGCAAACAAGTGGAACATGCTGTTAACCATGACGAATGCAGGCTGCCCTGGGGCTCATTAGTGACCGTTCAAAAGCACTTCAGCTCTGTTTTATCAAGCGATAACTTCAAATCCACTGGTCTGATTTTGACAAAACCTGAAGATATCAGGGGGTTTTGTTCAGGTCCACTGTGGCCTGGCGGCTTTCAGCAATGTGCTATCCTAATCCTGGTCTGTCCTTTTGTACAGCATAAAACCGATCACAGAAAACTCCTTCATATTTTCTCTACTTGCACAGTGTGGCATGCTGTATCCATTGCATGTGTCTCAATGCCACATATATTTTTATTCCCATGGCAACCTCTCAGTAGTAGGCTACTATTCTGACCTGCGGTATGATTTCTTGCTCACAAATGATCTGTGTATGTGTCATTGAACTGAATAGCCTCACGTGTGTTTCCATGAAAACAGCTAGAAACAAATCTGAAGGGAAGAAAAAATTTTCTCCTGTGCCAACTTGTTAGTCACAATTTATTAATTTGTGTAAAATGTCAGACATTGTAAGCAACAATGTTTTTGCCCACTAATATACATATATAGATCCCTCAACTGATGCTTCCTTTCCACTATCATACCCACGTCCAGTGTTGTTCACATCTTACATTTGGGGTAACAAGAACACAAAGATGTGCTTAGAGAAATGTTTAGTATATACAGTAATTTTATCAAATTAATATCAATATTAATAGGGCAGCACAATGGCACAGTGGGTAGCGCTGTTGTCTCACAGAAAGGCGGTTCCAGGCGTCCCTCTCTGTGCAGAGTTGGCATGTTCTCCCAGTGTCTGCATGGGTTCTCTCCGGGTTCTCAGGCTTCCTCCCACCTCCAAAAACATGTGTTTTGGGTGAATTGGCCACTGTGAAATTGCCCATAGGTATGAATGTGTGCGTGAGTGTTTTTCTATGTTAATGTATGGCTGTGTGGTACACTGGCATCATGCCCGGAGTGTCCCCTGCCTCACACTCCCAGTCGACTCGGATTGGCTCCAACACCCGCGACCCGCATCAACAGACAGAAGCAGGTACAGAAAATGGATGGATGGATTAATAATATTAATCCATCCATCCATTTTCTGTACCTAATTAATATTAATTTAATATATTACTATTAATTAATGTTAATAAGTATAAAAATACAAGGGGGGTACGGTGATGCAGTGGGTCGCATTGTCTGTCGCCTCAAAGCAAGAAAGTTTGCAATTTCTTTCTGTGTGTTTTTTGTTCTCCAGATAGCTACATGGGTTCTCTCATTTCCTCCTACTTCGAAATACAGTGCGCCCTCATTCCTTGCAGATAATGCGTTCCAGAAACCACACGCGATTAACGAATTCCGCAATAGAGCGACAAACTATTTATCTTATTAGTTAAGGTAATTTAAACGTTGATGAACTCTCCCCATACTGATATTAAACCACCTTCTATCTGTATTACCTTTTCCCACACTCTATCGACTGTTTAAAGACCTTTTGTGTCTCACGTGAGTCTGAGACTGACGGAACTATCACACTTCCAGATGCCGTCAGCCAATAGAGTGCGCGTACGCTATCATGTGGCTACCTACCAAAAATCTGCGATGAGGTGAAGTCGTGATTGTTGATGTGCGAATGCACGAGGGCGCACTGTACATGCAATTCAGGTGAATAAATCAGTTGAAATTGTCCATCGGTGTGAGTGTTGGTGTGAGTACTTGTTTGCCTTTCGTGTGGCCCTGAAATGCACTGACAATGTGTGCTGGGCTGAGCAACAGGCAGTGACACATATGAGACAGCATGTCTGCTGTTAATCTAATCACATGTTAATTCATGTCAGGGTTGTTGTTGTATTGATTGCCTCATGATTGGTAGTTTATTCCACATGGTGATGGCTCTAAATGTCACCAGTGGCGGGCCGTGCATTTTCCACCTAGGCCTTCAGTGATGTTCTCTCTAGTCAAACGTGAATAAATACATCCCATAATACTGTAAGTGGCTCCCACCGTTGCCACCAATGTAGCGTTCCGGACTGAGGTGTTTATAACCTCTCTCAAATGAATTACACCGTGGCCAAACCTTTTATAGACGTCACACAACTACGTCACAGAACAAAACCAACCGAAATGACCATCATTTATGACACCACAGCTAGAGAAACAAAATACAGACATACACTAACACACTACTAGATGTTGAATCACCTCTATCATTTATAAAAAGGGCTTTTTTGCAGCAGGGACACAAGTTTCTTCGTGTATTTCCAGTACAATAACACAGCTGCGCAAGTGCGCCACATTATACACACATTGCAGAAGAGCAAGAATTTTTTTTTTCATTTTTAGTATATTTGTCATTTTATTTCATTATCACAAGCCAGTGTCTTGTTGTGCCGGTCCCAAGCCCGGATAAATACAGAGGGTTGCGTCAGGAAGGGTAAAACTTTTGCCAAATCAAAGATGCGAATCAAACCTATGACTTCCATACCGGATCACTTGAGGCCCGGGTTAACAACATCGGCGCTGTTGACCTACAGGGTCAACTGTTGGTTGAAGAAGGAGAGGAGGAAAGTGTGTTCGCAAGAAGAGAGAGAAGAGGAGCGCCAAGAGTATAGGACTGAGACTAGTAGGGATGTTGAATGTTGGAACTATGACAGGAAAAGGTAGAGAGTTGGTTGACATGATGCAGAGGAGGAAGGTAGACAGACTGTGTGTCCAGGAGACCAGGTGGAAAGGTAGCAAGGCTAGAAGTTTAGGAGCAGGGTTCAAGTTGTTCTATCATGGTGTAGATAGGAAAAGAAATGGAGTAGGAGCTATCCTGAAAGAGGAGTTTGTTAGGAATGTCCTGGAGGTGAAAGGAGTGTCGGATAGAGTGATGAGTCTGAAGCTAGAAATAGACATGTACGAGGACTGTAAGACAGTGGTGAGATGTGCTGTAGGTGTGACAGAGGAGTTCTTGGTGGAGGTGAGACTGCATCAGGGATCAGCTCTGAGCCCCTTCTTGTTCGCTATGGTGATGGACAGGCTGACAGACGAGGTTAGACAGGAATCTCCATGGACTATGATGTTTGCAGATGACATTGTGATCTGCAGTGAGAGTAGGGAAGAGGTGGAGGAGAAGCTAGAGAGGTGGAGGTTTGTCCTGGAAAGGAGAGAAATGAAGATTAGCCGCAGTAAGACAGAGTACATGTGTGTGAATGAGAGGGACCCAAGTGGAAGAGTGAGGTTACAGGGAGAAGAGATCAAGAAGGTGGAGTATTTTAAGTACTTAGGGTCAACAGTCCAGAGCAATGGATAGTGTGGAAAAGAGGTGAAGAAACGTGTACAGGCAGGATGGAATGGGTGGAGAAAAGTGTCAGGTGTGATGTGTGATAGAAGAGTTTCAGCTAAAATGAAAGGAAAGGTGTACAAAACTGTGGTGATACCAGCGATGTTGTTTGGTCTAGAGACAGTGTCACTGAGGAAAAGACAAGAGACAGAGCTGGAGGTAGCAGAGATGAAGATGCTGAGGTTCTCTCTGGGAGTGACCAGGAAGGATAGGATCAGGAATGAGTACATCAGAGGGACAGCACATGTTAGAGGTTTTGGAGATAAAGTCAGAGAGGCCAGACTGAGATGGTTTGGACATGTCCAGAGGAGAGATAGTGAATATATTGGTAGAAGGATGCTGAGTTTTGAACTGCCAGGCAGGAGGCCTAGAGGAAGACCAAAGAGGAGGTTTATGGATGTAGTGAAAGAGGACATGAAAGTAGTTGGTGTGAGAGCAGAGGATGCAGAAGACAGTGTTCGATGGCAATTGATTCGCTGTGGCGGCCCCTGAATGGACAAGCTGAAAGTTGAAAAAGATTTTAATATATTTATTTAAGGAAAATGCATTAAAATATACAGTAATTTATTTCTGGTTATGTTAGATCAGCAGGGAAGGCCTTGCTGGCCCTTACTGCCCACAACTGAATGTCACAGCTCTACATTCTTCTCTTTGTTGTGGTGTTTTCTTTAACGATGCACGAACCTTTCTGGTCGCACAACTGCATTGATCTCCCAAATAATTTGTGGATGCAGGTAAGACTTAATTGGATAAAATGATTCCTGTACAAAATTATTGCATATTAATAACTTGTCCTCCACTCTGATACATAACTGGTAGCTTTCTCTCTGTACCCCCCTCACAAGTAACCAACAGGACAACGAGCCTCAGAGCTATATTCTCTGCTAGTTTAAGCTCAGACAGATCTTGTGTACTTGTACCCGAATAGACTGCTGAGTTGTAATCAAGGTGAGATGACACTAATGCTGTACTGCTAGAAATTTAGAGGCATGGGTAGGAAGAGAGGAACACCCTGCAGTGTTATTCCTCTATCTATTGTCTTTATAGTATTATCAATATGTTTCTCCCCTATTGGTTGCGTATTGGGTGTGATACCAGCAGCTTCACCTCTCTGACATGTTCAATATCTGAAAGTCAACTTTATTGATGAAATTTCTGACCTTGAATATTTTTTAGGAGAAATCTGTTCCCACATGCTTCATCAACTAGTTGCAGTCCAGCATATTCCTTTATTCCCTGAAGGTTATAGTTTATCATCTGCAAATACAGTAAACATTTAGGTGAGGTATTTCTGGTGTCCAGTCCTTCCCAGTCCTTGTAAGCCAGTCCAGTCCCCCCTCCGAGACTTTGAGAGACTTTGTTCCAGCTGTAGTCATAATCCATTTAGGAAGTGCAGATTTTGTCACAGTATGAAGTGAGATATTAATTTCCACTTCATGTGGGTCCCCGCTTCTCTGGCCAAGTAATGTTATTGTTCTGTATTCCATCAGCTCAGCTTTAGCAAACAGTCCATTTGACATTTGAAGTACTTTATTTGATCTCATGGTGAGGAATGATATTTAAATGAAGCATTGCTGTTGAAAGGATCTGTTGACTTGTACCATCATTGCTAAGTGAATAATTTCTTGATTATAAATTGATGGCTGTTGCTGCAGCCATGAGTTTCCGCGTAAAAGCTGAAACTCATTACAATATACAACCCCGCCATTGAGGGCATGTAGGGTTACCCTTGTCTGTTTGGTTTCTGTGTCCTCAGACACACATTTTTTTTTTTAGTTTTGCTTTATTTTTTGAGAATAATTTGGAAATTACAGAGATTACTCGACTGCCTGAAGTGATGATTTTTTTCATATACCCATACATCTTAAAACTAACAATTGTTATTCAGACTGAACACGTGGCCTTTTTCTTTTTTTTTCTTCCACTATGTTGAAATACTTTTGAAATCTAAATATAAACACAATCATGTTTGTCGCCAAAAGGACTAACAGAACGTGAGGTATCAACAGAGAAGGTTTGCAATCTAAACTGTGCAGGCATTGAGCTGCAACCGGTGTAACAAGGCCTGAGGTAATACATGAGCACAGGTGGTGAGTGCTAGAGAAGGTATTGCTCTTCACCAAGAATCCTTGATGAACTGTGACAGGTTCCTCCTCCAAGCCAGACACCCTGTCCCCGGCTCAACAGCTGCTTTCCAGTTTTTTGCTTTTTTTTTTATCCACCATGTCTGTATAGACTATGCAGTTCTGCAGGAGTTTGGTGCTGTGTGTCTCTAATTCTAACAGTTGTACCAGTTTAACTCATTATTCTATTTACTGCATCAGATCTCTTCCTCCCAGCAGCGTAATAAACAGTTTTTCTGTGACAATTGACTGATTACCTTATATTTCTCACTACAACGTGTGGTTCGAGCAGGAAAATGCATTAGCGTATTTTTTCTGTTACACTCGTTCATTTAGAACAAATATAAGAATAATTGATTTTCTTTCTGCAAAGGAAATACACTGTGAATAACTCTTAAACTGTGGACTTTTCTGAGTTATTGTTGTAGTAGTTATTTTGTCGACGCCTTTCCTTGAGTTTACTGTTAAAGTCCGGGAACGCACTCAGTTCTATATTGTGTAGTTAACCGATTTTATAAATGGGTATCAAATATTGCAGACTCAGCACCATCTTCAGAGAATTACCAATACGTTTGAGCAAACTTGCTGAACTGAGTAAGCATTATAGATCTCGGCCATCTTCACAGGCGTAACCTGTTGAAGGCTCGTAGTGATATCGAATCAAAGTGTGAGCCAAATCAACTTCATCCAAACACAAAGGGGTTTCATAAATACAGCTAACAAACTAATCTTGCTTCTATATGTGAAAACGGTGATAGAGCAATGGGTAGAATTGGGTAATACAGCCCAAGGAGTGATCATATACGACGCAATCCACCCCTCACCCAGGAAGCTATCATGATTTAATGGAAATTGGACGTCGGTGGGTTTAAATATTACACCGTGTAAATCTTGCTGTCTGCTTTTTGTTTTTGTTTTATCATGTTTCTTGCTACAGCACAACCTTGATGAAAGCTTATGTTTGTCAGGTATTGAAGTTACTCTGGCTGTCACTCGTCTAGTAGACCACATTCTTATCCAAGCACTTATAACTAAAAAAATAAATAAATTTAAGTGTCTGGCTCATTTTACAATCTAGATTTCTGTTTTTTCATTCTCTGCTGTCAGGTGTGCTTAAACACGCAGCAGGAGAGAAGTCCAAATTCAAATCGCTTTAAAAATAACTCCATCTGGTGTAATGTTTCCATTAATTTCTTTATGCTAATGATGTGCCCTTGTGTATTTGCCGTACATTTTCCCATCTGTATAAATGTGAGCTATAAATGAAAGTGAGCTTTATCCAAATGTAGAATTGGCAAAACCAGCATGTAAAACAGATCGGTCTTTAGGTTCCTGTCAAGTTTAGCATCAAAGAAAACATTTGTCAAGTCATTTCGTCTTTGATTTGGAGGGCATTAAATAAAGTTGACTTAATTAAACTGGACTGCTGAAGCCCTTTGAGCAGTTTTATAAGTCTCTTTGTTCCTTTCATCACCTCAGAATAGTCGACTTATTCACTGAACATTTGTCAGCCAAACATTGGCACAGCAAGATGAAAATGACAACACAGAATTTATCTTTCTCCGGCCCTAAAACCAGCAACAGGGGCTCAGTGTCATCTGGCGCTGCGTGCGTGATGGATCCCCTGTGCTTTCATTACACGTCTGTGTGGAATGAACCTGTTTCATGACAAATCATCACCGGTGCAACATAATTGTCACGAGTCCTAATATAAACAGGTTCTCCTGGCAGCCTGACGCATTGATCATTTTTGTACTGATGAGCCTTAATGATCATATTAATGCGCAGTCCCAAAAAAGAGAGACAAATGGTCCTCTCATTAGATCTACTGGTGCATCTTATGTAGGCCATACTTGTGCACATGTTCCCACATCTAGCACAGCTTAGGCATCACTTCACTGGCACCACAGACATTGTCCCAGTTGTGGTTATTACCTGAAATAGGTTATGTTTTGCCTGCTTTGGTTTGTTTGTTTGTCTGTTTGTCTTATCAAGTCTGCTGTTGAGGTTGTTGAGCCCCAGGGAACCGTAAAGCAACGTCATTCAATGGATGACTTCTCCTGCTTTCCTCATCTCTCAGAGGTTAATACATGATGTTTTTCAGCCTTGTCCTTTTCTTCTTGTTGTTTTTATTTGACACAAGAAAAATGTGTTTTATGATAAGCAACCTGGATGACAAAGTTTATTCTAAGGTATGTCAGCGCAGAAAGGACTCACTGACCTGACACACTGATATATTGAAGGTAACATTAATGGTGCAGCGACATTCTTTTTGCACTTGCAGTTAAATTGCCTAAGATCACTGGGAGACGCTAGGTGCATGACAGTCACATTTAAAAACAAAGGTGACAGAATAGTTTAACAGCCATGACTACATACCTAAAGAGCTGTGTCCTAACTTCAATAATTACTGGAGCCCGCAGTGTCTATTGGCTGATGATGATATCCTGTGCTCGCACCACTGGTATAGAAAACATCATGAACTTTGAAACTTACATTCATCTGAGGCTGTAAATGACAGTCAAACTGAAAATAAAGGAGATGCTGAATTGTCCCAAACTGACATCCTACCAAGAGGAAGCAACACAGACCCTGCCACTTCTTATCTTTCCAGTTATTATCTTTATTGTTCGACACATCACTCTGCATCATCCTCCAGTCACATTATTCAGCACATCTGTATCAAAGGCATTTATAGCCATTAAAGTCTGTCATATGCAGCCCCATTACATAGTCTTTTTTTCCCTAAGAAAAAAAAATGACTGACACTAGAATCACAAACAAATGTTAGAAGATTGGTAAAACGCGGAGTGCTTCTTCTCTACTGTCACCTTAGGCAAGCTATTTTTAATTTGCCAACAAAAGCACCATGTATTTATTTCCTTCCTTCATATTTAAGCTCAATCCAAGCTGCAGGGACTGCTGAGCCCCAAATTTGCATGACAGGTATTGGTAAATCAGGTGCTGAATAGCATAAGGCGGCCAGCAGCCCGTCTTTTATTACCTATTTATCTTGTTGAGCAGAATAGATTTGCTGACTAAGCATTCTGGGTGATTTTTCACTCTACCTCTAATTGGTGTCGTGTTAAGGAGACATGTATTCGGTAAATAAAACAGGGATTCTATAGTTTATAGACGAAATGATGAGAACTATTTAACTCTTTACTGCAATTATCTTTGATGTTTTGATTGTATTAGTGTTGATATCTGTGGCGCATCTTTTGACTGAAGACCCATCCTCCCTTCCAGCTATAACCAACCATGGTACCCAGTAATAAATGACCACGAGGTTATGACTGAACCTTGGGGCACACTAGAGTCAGCCCGTTTCTAAAAAATTGATTTCATTTGGGTTATTTAGATCCTCAAAGATGACACATATGTGAAGATGATCCCCATGTGAGTGGATATGACTTAAATTGAGGCCAAAATGAGTCAGGAAATCAACGCTGCAATTTTTAGATGGACGTTATTAGAGAAGGAAATTATATCTTTGACTCCAGAGGGCACCCTGCAGCATTTTATGGGGCGCATAAAACCTTTAAATGGATAAAGAACCGGAATTAGTTTTAACATAAATTATGGACAAAAAAATAAAAAGAAAAGAAGGAAGCAAGGAAGGAAGGAAGGAAGGAGGGAAAGAAGGAAGGAATCTGACTATCCACCTGCTGGCTGCTGGATTTGCTCAGGCGGGGGTCTGACGGGGTGGGGTCACTACATGCTTTTGTCAGTGGGAATATCAAAGCTGTTGCGAGCTGAGGGTCGTGTCTCAAAGGCGATCACCCCTCCAGGTTTTCATCTCCAACTTGAATATTATGTTGCATCATGTGGGTCACACCCTGCCTCAGAAGTCGCATCATTCCTCACACACGAGGCACTGTAAAATAATTGGCTGCTTATTCTCACTCCCCTATCGGTGCAAAGACTTAGATGTGGCTCATGATTTCACATTTTTTGTTCAGCTACAAAAAAAAAAAAAAAAAGAAAGAAACACAAAGACAGCTCCATTAAAGTGACTCACCTCTGAGACGTCACCAGCATCATACAGAACTATGGCCACATTGAACACTAACCCGAAGTGCATGTTTGTATCTGTTCATTTGTTTCCTCCTGTTGTAATGATCAGTCCTCTGCAGCAGCACAATGAATACTGATTCCCCCTCAGGAAAAAAAAGAGTTTGATCTTCACTTCACATAGTGGTAATAAAAGGGGCTGAATCTCGCAAAAAAAAAAAAAAAAAAGCACAATGAAATCCTTTTAAGTGCAACACAGCTGCTGCATGTGTGTACGCTCAAGTGGCCATGTAACTGCACTCTCTTGGCTTTCTCTCCCTCATTTTCCTAATGAATTTAGACTGCATTCATTGGAGGGCTCTCCATTTTCTGAGTGCATCCATTTTTAATGAGAGGTCATTTAAGCTTTTTTGTTAAAATAATCACCAATAATTATTAGAACAGAAGAGGAGACTGTGTACTGCTGCATGATGTGTTTATTCCCCATTTATGTGATGTCATAGTGTTTGTTGAAATTTTTTTGTGCGCTGCTCAAAGGAGCTCTCATGATTCTAAACACTGTAATAGATTACGTTCGAATAAATGAATTCAACAGAACTCACATGTATTCATTTGGATTTGATTTGGGGTTATTTAGGTGGATTGATACATATTTAAGAATTCAGTTTGAGGTATAAGCTTAATTATTTAGGCCACATCTGTGATTGGAAAAAAACATCTTTCAGTCAGGGACCGTTCAAAAATTATTAGCACAGAGAAGAAAATCTCTTCTGCCGTGAGACTCTTTGTTAACCACTGTTTTTTAATGAGCAGATCATTTCCTCCAGCATCAGCAGCATTAAGATAGTGATGACCAGAGAACAGCCGAAGTCCAGATCTCGCTGATGAGAAGAAACGACCGCGGTGCCAGTCGGCTGACTGACACATGACACGTGAACAGTGATACACACGAATGTCACGGCTGTTCTGTTCAGGTTGGACGGACAGATGAGGATGTGTGATGAATTATAGAAAGCGTGAGCGGAGCACGAGTCAGAATCTTCTCTTCACTTGTTGTGTGTTAGAAACCCCCCACCCCCACCCTTTCTGAGTCTCTTGAATGTGTTTTGATCTGTATGGCATCCTACAAAGAAATATGATAGATTGACAGCCTCCTGTCATCGTGAATAAAAATGTCAGTTTATCACTTTGAGGTCAAGCAGAATCATCGATCGTATCGATCAAGGGGCTGAGGAGGGAGCTGTGCAGGGATTGCATGATTAGAAATCAGTTCTTTGCTAATTTAATTTTATAAATTCCTACACATCCATCTGACTTGACTTCATCTGTTCCTCCTCCTGCAGGTGTCGTCTAGAACTGATATGGCTGCTGTACTTTGGAAGCCTAAATCAGTCGACGTGTGCGTGCTGATCGTTCTCCTGCTCCTCAACCTCCTTCCTGAAGCCAGGTACGACGATCCGCTCAATGTCGCTTCTCAATCTCAGCCTCCGTTTGATATTTATTGTCTTCCTTCCTCTTAATCCATTTCGCCACCATCCCCCCACCACCTTGTCTCTCCTGTTGATATCCTGTTCATGTGCTTTGTATAACTGTATTAATCAGGCTCACCGCTGTAGCAGACATTATAATCTAACCCTGTGGTTCTTTTTCGCGTAATGTGTTATTGCACAGCTTGATAGTCTCTGCTTTGGCTGTCAGTTTGGCAAATGAAATAAACATTTATAGTGATGTTTTCTCCTGCGTTAGCAAACACCTTTGGCACTCAGAGTCTTTCTGGTCAACTCTGTGACTTAGACATTTTCTGGCGGGGGTGGAAATAGAACCTGGGCCACCTTGTCCTGAATTGCACTCGGTTTATGTTTGCTCTTATTCTGTCTAAGCGTGACTTATGCTGTCTTCTGCACTGGTAGAATTTTCACTGACTGGTGAATTAATTTGCATTGTGCAGCACACACCATGATTGTCCATTCACAGCATTTTTACTCCTGCATCATGGGCACATTTTTCAGTTTGTGTGTTTAGAGTCAGCAAAATAAAAAATAAAATTGAAAGAGAGAGAGTGAAAGAAAGAGGAAGGGGGAGAGAGAGAGACTCGGTGATGGCTAAGAGTCATTCTCATCACTCTTCTTATAAATTCAAGTGAAAACGCTGGCATGCGTTGCTACGTTGGCATCGTTGATTAGGTAGGATGTTAAAGCAGGTATGCGTAAATCACTTTAAGCGTCAGCACCTGAGTGAAGGTTCACTGACGTTGGAGGAAGATAGAGTCAGCAAAGGAATCAGAACTCTGTGACTGGGATTGGCCAAGTTTCCTTTGTCTTTCTGACACTTGGCTCTTCTTGCTCATTATGACCATACAGTGCTTGTAATGATGTATATTTAATGAAACTGTCACACTAGCCAGCTCCAGCAACACCCGTGACCCACAAAGGTAGTGGCCAAACCTTGCAGGCGAATACTTGATACGCCTTCCTGTGTCTTTCTCAAGGGTGTCTAATATTTGTTTCATCATCAATTCAAGTAAGGTTGTTCTGCATTCTTTGGGCTACATCCCTTTAAGTCTTTGAGGTTCAATGCTTAAGAGATATTTTAGGCACTTAATTTGCCCCATTTATGGAAGAACCCTCATCATCATGTTCCTGTGATCCAACTCCATGACAAACTGGTTTGCCAGTTTTGCATGTAAAAGACCCTAAAGTGATTTATATTGAATTAAATCTTTTCCCACTTTAATAAGCTAGAATGATGGTTTCGATTCAGTTCTAGATTTACCCACAGCTCAAACCTTTCCTCTTTTCATCGAAGCAAAGAGAGAGATTTGAACAATGCACAATGTCACAATGTTGATGTCTCCGTACTCGACCTTCACCAAGCAGCAAAAAAAATGTCTTTGTGGAAAAGAAGGAAAAATATTAAAAATGGAAAAATAAAATTCTATTGTGTGTGTGTGTGCGTGCGCGCGTGTGTGTAGGTGTGTGTGTGTAGGTGTGTGTGGGTGTGTGTGTGTGTGTGTGTGTGTGTGTTAAAAAAACTGAACTTAAAGTATGTCATTGCTTCAATTATACAGGAAGGCCAGAAAAGACGATTGCAGGTTAGAGCATTATGGGTATTAGTATACAGGAAGTTAATAAATAATGATATCAATCATCAGGAGGGATTCGCAGTTGCTTAATAATGGAAAATGTATGAAGTCTTGACATATTCAGGGATAGAAAATCATCATCACACCCTTTCCTTCATGGCAGTCAATGCAATCCATTATTCATGGCTGCGACATGTGGTGAGGATTTTCAGAAATCTTTCTGCAATTACTTGAGACCTGATGTAGTGCCCCTGTGCAAAACCCTTTGACTACATGTTTTTACCTATTTTATCTCATCCTAAATGAGGTTTTAGCTGATTTCAGGGGAAATGCCATTACGTGCTCGCTCTCAGAAAAGTCCAAACCCCAAGCAAAAATGGAATTTGTCTTGAAATTTGCATCTGAAATGTATTAACAGTCCATCCTGGTATGAAACTAATCCCCAGAACACCGGGACACTCACGTTCCCAGAGTATGCGAGCTTCACCAGAACCATTTCTCTAAGAGCCGCCACCTCCCTGATGCTCGCCGATGCTATCGGCTCACCAAATCGGCTTTACTACAGTTGAGGCAGGAGACTTTTCTAATGGATTAAGGTGTAACAGACACATCCGCTAAATAAGGATCTGTCATTCTGCACACCACAAAATTTACTCCAATTCTGCACATTGAAGAATGAGTGTGATTAAGCTATTTTTCCCTGGAATCCATGTATTACATATAAATGAGCCGGCTGTTTATGGCCTCTTCAATCCATCAGCGCGCCTCACATCCAGCCAACCCCCCCCCCTCCTTCAGATAACACTTAACAAGCGTGGACACTCCGATCATCTCGTTGTCTGTTTTGTTTGTTGTCTGTTACCAAGCTGCCGAATGACTTGGCACATAATCAATGGCTATAAGGATGAGAGTGCAGTATGTACACTTTGTCTATGAAATGGCTGTGAAGTTCCTCGGCCTCCACCTCCGCTTTCTCGCCCCATTTCACATGAATTATTCACAGCGTGGCAGAGAGGGGCATCACTTTGAGATGTGACCTGGTCAACAGATAACATTCTGCTTCTGTAGCTTGTCAAGGTTAATGTGCCAGAGGTCTGGACAAAGGTAATGTATTCACGGCGGAGCCACTTTGTTGATTGAAGGACCAAAGAAAGAGTTTCTACTTGAAGGTAAAAGAAAATAAAGTCAAAGGTTCACAGAGTTCAAATCACATTAAAGAACATTCTCGGTGGACGTCTACATCCTGCATTAGTTTGCTGATGATAAAACTGAGATTGAGAAATAAAGCTGGATCTTGCGTTATTATGAGTTGGCCCATCAGATGTGATATAATTTCCCCGCTGAGGACATGGATGGATTCCATAGACTTTACACTTGTTTCACTAGTCATGAAGCAGCAACACCGGCCAAGTTCCTGTCATATTAATCTTGAAGAATTACATGCACATACAATCAGTCTAAGTACAATAGGTCAGAGCGGACACACGATTTTCAAAGTCTAATGGATGCTTAAAATGGATGGCGGTGGTACTAAATTTAACAATTGACCTTGGTTTTGTTTTATTAATGTATGATTTGCGTAAAACGCTAAAAATAGATTTTTGTCTGATCTCATTTCAGTCTGATCTGTTTCATGCGTGTTCAGCTGTCAAAAGCGTTCAACTAGATTCAAAACAAATGAATTAATAAAAGCAGGTTTTGTCAATTTAGTCCTTTTTCTAGTATTTTATGTTTCTTACTTACTTTCAAGTATTCTATTGACTACATAAAACCCTTCTTGAAATGACTATTGCAATTTAGTGTTGGCCATAAACGCTGTGAAAATTGAATTGCATCTGTCCCTGAAACAAATAAACAATAATTAAATAAATATAGTTGCTAGACAAAGTGCTTCGGGGAAACTTGATGTCTAATGGAATGGGCAGGCTGCTATCTGCTATCAAGCTAACAGCATCAGCAGTAGCGTGTGAAACCACCTCCTTGCAACAGCCCAAATACTTCAAAAAATCTCATTGAACTGTGCCCTAATTACTTTTGAGGTTCTATCAATTTTTTATTGATTGAGTGAGCGTCTGGCCAATGATCTTCAAAGTGACCAATTAGCAGACAGCCCCAACAGGCATGAATCAAACAGGGGCTGGTGTAGATTTCCCTGAAGGCATCTGCACAATGGAGGCAGACCAGCCAATCTTGGAAATGCGCAGAATGGACCCTCAAGATTTAATTTAATCCATTACTCAAGCTGTATCTTTAGATGTTGTTGTTATGCTGTTTATTTCAAGGACTATTGTCTACAATCCTTCCAATGCATCCAATATCCCTCGTCACCAGCATCATCCTCCCCCGATTCCTTCTGATGCTGAACCAGTGTCTGATGAAACACTATGAAAAAGCCCCTTCAATACGGATTAAAAGTCTTACACCTAATGTGCCTCTGAGCCCTGACTGACTTAAACTGTAGTGAACAAAGAGTTTGTAATGACTTTTCTTGGAAAACATAGATATGCAATTAAATAACTTCCATTACAGAGCCGTAAATAAACTTTTTTTGCTCTTGGCAGAACAAGGCTGATCTGTGATTTGTTTTATTTACATCATAACTAACTCTGTGAAACTAAAACCACTCAAGGCTGCAAAGTTTGATTTATGGTCAGAAACATGCAAGAAAGAAGTCATGGACAAAAAATAATTAATGCATATAGAGACTGGGCATTAATGTGAATAACAAACACACATCAGCTGTGCTGCATGTTTTATCAAAAGAAAAGATCAGACTTCTTTGTCTGTTTGTGAAATAGCTTTTAGAGGAACTGACTGATTAATAATTACTGAAGGTCTGGTGGGTCTAATTCTCCATATGCTTTCTGAACACAAATGTTTGCAGGACAGACTCATTCTCTATGAAGACATGTAAAGTAGCTTCATGCTTACATTAAATATTACACTATTAAACTGATATCATTTAGTCTGCAAAGCCAGCCTGTCCATTTTAATGCTGCCATTGCATAATGAATTGTCTGGATCCACTGATGTTTTAATGGTAATAGGTGCATTGATGGTTTCTGTTTGTTAATTCTGTTGGTTCAGGTCCTCTACAGCTTGACCCTCTCACATATGTTTGGTTTATGGCTTATGAGAATGAATGCAGCAGCACAAAAGACAAATCAAACATTGTCTGGAGAAAGATGAGTGCAAAGCAAGCAGTAGGCCAAACTGAAGTAGCCAAATCCCAGGCTGTGTGTTCTGGACAAACACAAATTCAGTCTTTTTGTCTCAGAGCTGGACTAAAAGTAGAATGGATGTGTAAGCATTTTGTTCTAACTGTGATAAAACATGTAAAACAAACACACAGGGACCCGAATCATTAAATGTCCTTGTTTTATCGTTGAGGGTCGTTAAAAGCAGCATACCAAGTATCCACCGTTACTCATACTTTTATATCATAGAGAAAGGAAAAGGGGTAATTATTTCCCCCATGTTTTGTGGGAAAGCATAAAAAGCTCACATCCTGCTGGAGAAAATAATGTGCTGTGTTTATATTTTTTTCTTAAACTGTGCATGAATATTCAAATATTTGAAAGAACCTCTGGATGGTTTTACTACCGGGTTTCATCAGGCAGCAGTGGTGGCATTATGTCATGTTAACATAGCGGCAAAACAGCAGGAAATTGTTTGGGAACATTTAAACTTAATGAGCAAGGGCAGAAGATGATGCAGCAGACATTAAACCTGGGTACTGTTATTTTTCCTTAAGCACTGGCTGAGTCCAATGTTTAAGTATGTGTCAATACTGTGTCTTATAGATTACTTTAAAAAATACAACTGTGTAAACTGGTACGATGAATACTTTTGTATGCAGATTACAGGCCCATCATTTCTTTTCCTTACTGTTAGTCATTTCGGCCATTTAGGATCCTATCTCATTCACGCTGCTCGGTAGGAAGCCATTGTTCCTCAGGCTCTCCACCAGCCACTAATGAATGCCAGCAGGGCTGCTGCTAGATTCCACTGTGATACCACTTCCCTCGCAGTTTTTGTTTTACCTATTGCTATCCAACAGCTTTTTCAAAGGAGTCACAAGAAGAGGTGTGATGTGAGAAAGCGCGTTGTCATGGAGGTGTCATTGTTTACCCTTTTTCAATACACGGAAGTACATTCATAACAAGCTCTTGTAAGCAATGGCATCGTATGGAAAATGCATGCAAATTGCATTTACAAACGCTATTACCATATACAGTACCTAGAGAAAGAAAAAAGAAGCGTCAGTATGAGAAGTAGGACAGTGAAATCTATTGAAATAATGTACGCCCACACAGCCGCGCTCTATCACATTTATCAAGAGAGATTTAAAGTGATTAAAAGGGATTATCTTGTGTAATTTTTTTGTGCTTCTGCAGATTGTTTCACTTGTGGGCTTGTAACCCCATCCTTTCATTAGTGACGTGGAAATTATTTTCCCTTTTCCAATGATGCATTGGTAATATGTAATCATATGCAATCCCAAATTTGCACATTTTGGTAAACTTTGCAGACTCGTATTTAACTAAATTACTAATTACATTGTCTTGAATTTATTCCCTGGTCAAGTCAGAATGTGGAAGGTCATCTTAAATGTCCTAAAAGTTACTATGTGGGGTTTTTTTTTAACACTAAAACCCAGACAAGTGATGTGCAGACATTCTACAGAACGAGAAATATTTCGATCTCCTCATGACTTGGAAATGTTGTCATTTACTGTTGGCGTCAGCTAAAAAAGTGCCAGAGAAATTAAGCTGTAAGGAACGCAAGGATCAGTGAGGGAGTGGGAACATGTGTCACTGAGATGGAAGACAAAGGAAAGATAATACTGCTGACAAGAATGCAGGTAATGAGAAAGAAGAGCTGTATTATTTGCAGCCTCTTGTTCCACAGATGCAAATGCTATGATGGAATGAGCCAGATGGGGGGGACGCATATGTCGACTGTAAACCTTTTGAGATGCTGTTGTATGTCTTTTACCTGTGGCTTCGTGATCAGTAAATCAAGGCACTTTAGGTATTAAAAAAAAAACATCTGCACAATCCCTTGTCGGGATAGAGAGTATATTAGGCGTGAGCAGCCAGGCCTGGTAAAATAAACTCAACACATCCTGTTTGATGTATTGGTTCCTCTTCCCCTCTTCCTTTGGCAGCAGTCAGGCTTTATTCCATAGAAACCGTAATGAGATTTGGAATTTAAAAAAAATTTGAAAATGCCCTCTCTCAACGTCATCAGCTCCTGAGTTGTTTTTAATCTAGCTTTCTTTTGGTGAAATGGGGAGTTATTTACTTTCTGGACTCATCAGTGGTTCTTGTCATCTTCTATTAAAAAATAACCATATCATTTTAAGAGTGACGTTTTTGCAGCATTGCATAGCATGGAGCGCTACGGCATCCTTACAGTAATAAATGATCTCTTTGTAGCTGCTGATGCAGGTGATTGCTCTTTTGTAATCCCGGTAGATATCAGTGCTGCATGTGACACAAGCTCCGGCTTTCTTCCAGAAATGCCTCGGAAAATAGGTTGGTGTCACAAGCGTTGATATCGCATGTTTCAGATCATATCTGTGTTAGATAATTTCCTCCTGCTGCAGGGGAGGTCTTGTCCTATCCGGCATATTTCATTTGTGTTTCCACACAATGTGTGTTTCCTTTTACTAATGTATACACGTATGTGGGATCTGCACATTGAGCGTGAATTGGATGCTCACAAATAGCTATAACAAATGATGAATTTGTAAATTTCTCCCATATATACATACAGATAGATAGATAGATAGATAGATAGATAGATAGATAGATAGATAGATAGATAGATAGATAGATAGATAGATAGATAGATAGATAGATAGATAGATAGATAGATAGATAGATAGATAGATAGATAGATAGATAGATAGATAGATAGATAGATAGATAGATAGATAGATAGATAGATAGATAGATAGATAGATAGATAGATAGATAGATAGATAGATAGATAGATAGATAGATAGATAGATAGATAGATAGATAGATTGAGATATATAGAGGTGATGGTTCAGTTTAATTTTGGAGCGTAAACATACAGTATAATGGAAAGACATTTCCTGGCCCACTTTCTCTGTAGCAAATTAAAGCTTGTTGAAGATCAATGTCAACAAGACAGAGGAAAAACCGTTAAAATCAAAGATCAAGCAAGGCAGACGCTTTTACATTGAAGGACCTAGGAACTGAGAATGTGTCTGGAAGTATTTTGAATGTGAACTGAATTGAAAGAAGTATGTTTGAAAGTTTGAAGCTGTTTTACTAACAGCTGGAAAACGCACCAACTCAGACTCTACTTATTCTTTGAGCAGATCTCAATTTGGGAGAGTCTCAATACAATATTTGGAAATGTATGTGATTTCTCAGCAGACGGCAGAAATCTCAGACGCACATACACCCACCACACACACACACACACACACACACACACATTTCCGTAGCCTCACGAAAGAAAACTATGCAGAGCTGAGGCTGCGAAGTGCCACCAGAATTTATTGACCCTGCCTCCACAGTCTGTCCAAGCTTGTGTCCTTTTTTTCTTAACACCATTAAGTACAGGATATAGAATTGCAGTGTTGGTAGTACCACCTGGAAACATGCCAAATGCTTTATTTTCCTCCCTTTCTTCCAATGTCTGGACTCATTGTCTTCGTCAGACAACTTCCATCGTTTGGCTTCTAACGGTTATCAGTGGGTCAAGGAGGTTTGCTCGAACTGGAGGTGTTAAATGGATGCATGGGAAGAAGAGCTGGCCAGGGTTGTAATTATTGTTGAACTATTTACAACCTTTTCCCCAAGTTGGCAGTCATTTTCATGGTTTCAGGTTCTGAGGAAAGAAAGTCAATGCAAATACCAAGCAGTGCCTGAAACAGCTTATTCTCTCAAGTCAATGCAAACCTATAAAAGCAGTCAGGAAGAAATATTCCCAGTGGACACAGGACCCAAACATGTGTTACACAGTTACACTCAGTGGTTTGGGGAATTTGTTCAACTTGTCCCTACAATGCCTCCCTTGAGGAGTGTGTCAGGCACGGAGAAGCAGGGGAAAGGCCCCCGGGGGTGACCCAGAACATGCTGGTGGGACTCCAGCACAGCCAGCAGGGAGCAGAACTGGAAATCCTAAAGGAAGAGCTGGAGGAAACACTTGTGGGAATGTTGCAGGTGTTTAATCATAAATCAAATAATTGAATGGATTTTATGATAACGGTACAAATTGAATTATCAGTGAGTTATTGTGTCTGAGATTTCATTTTAATCCATCAAGAACTACATGTGATTCATTCTGGACTAAAAAAAAGATGAAAATGCCCATGAACAGCTAACATAAAGATTATTAAACACGTTTTGTATGTCATCAATCACATTTCCTTGTGCAAATTCCAGTTTCCACAAATTAGAAAAATAAATCTTAGATTAACTTTTCATGACTGATTTATTGTAGATGTGTTTGCCCCAAAAGACACCCAGCACCCCCCACCCCCAATCACCACCACCACTACTCTACCCCTCCAGTACATATTATCTGCTGGAAACAGGCAAATAGAAGACAGGAAAAAGAAGCAGGAAACTGAAAATCAGTCATATTGTCATGGTTTTGAATTATGCAAGCCATTTGTTAGCAAGAGACAATATGCTAGATAATGCGCTGCTGTGTAACATTATCAATATATTGTTTGGAAAATGTATGAGGGAGTATCTGGTCAGGGAGATTAGTTATGTTGCAAAGGTTAACTCATTCATGAATTCAGCCCTGGAATTTATGATTTCTTTATCAAGAACGAGCTAATTTATCCCTCATGCATTCTCCATACATGGCGGGAAGCGATCACAGGAACATGGAATTAATTATTCTTTACCACATACATTTATAAACAGTCAAGAACAGTAATCAGCTTCCAATGTATTCAAAAGGCGCCTCGCTAATCCCCTCCATTTGATTCTGGTCACCTCCAGCACTCAGCGGCTGGACGTTTCCGAGAGCCTGTCGTCTGCATATTGTAGTGGTTCGCCGATAACAACACTCATAAGACATCCGAGCATCGTGCATCACTCCGGAAGGGGTAACGCGCCATGGAGAGCGAGAGGAAGTAGTGGCGTAAGGAGGCCACAGTATTTCCTGAAGTGCCCACTTTAAATTCAAAATGAATTAGAAGCAGCAGCTAAATGTTTGTTGGCATGGTGATGAATCAGAGACCGTTTGATAAAAGAGGCGAACAAACACGTCAACAAGATGCATTTCAAATGTGCTCCTCTGATTTAGCCTCGCGCTAACATCGTCAAGAGTCAGGAGTGGAATTTAAATGAAAACTCAAGCAGCAGAGAGATGTCATCTCTTTTAATCAATCTGTTTTTTCTTGTCACTGGTGCTGACTATACCCACAATGCAACAGTGATGTTTCATGTTTCAGCAAAAGCCGAGTCAGGCTCGGCTGTTGAACATTAATCTGCTTTTTCCCCAAGATGTTACCAAAAATTTTCATCTTTCCAGCAGCAAAATACTTCTTTAATCATACGTTTTCCCTCTTGGAGTCTGATGTGAAGGATTTAGTGGCACCTAGCTGTGACACTGCAGACTGCGCCAAGTGAACACCCCTCCTTTTACCCTCCTCCCCCAAACATGAATCGAAACTGGTCTGTTAAAAAAGACTAAAGTGACAGTCCAGTACTATAAAGTAACAAAAAACATGTTATGTTCCGTTGCAATAGATCCCCTAAATTCTTCATACTCAAGTTCTTATAAGTCGCCTTTCCTGCTGACCTTTTCTCTGCCCCCTTCTCAAAGCTCATTTCTTGAGCTCTTTATTAAATGTGTGGCCTGCTGAGTCTAAGCTGCAGAGCGGATTGAATCAATTGTTTCAAGCTGCTTCAAATATTCAACATCAGGGACTTGTCTGACCTTTACCACATTTGCATTCTTAAACTGTAACTTTCACCACTGCTACCTTTCCCCTTAAGTCCATGTTCCATCACTCTCTCAGTTCCTGAAGCTCATTTATCACATGCTGCCTCCCAAACAGCTTTGATTACTGTTAAATTCCCTCCGGCTTTCCCACTCACTCTTCCTCCTCGCGCCTCCTGGCTGGCAACAGGACCTCCACTGCCCAGAGATACCACCACTACATCTCACAACCAAGGCTGCAATCCTTCACCTGTCAGGCCGGTTCAGTGCACCAATCTTGGATCAGATCCAGTCCTCAGTAGATGCCCGTTCCACTAACTTAGACTTCTCAGCCCACACACATTTTTCACTCCGGCCTAAACAGACTCCCCTATAACAAATCATGACACTTTATCACTTCCACAAGAGAATCTGGCCTCGTCATGATCTGCAGCATCCAGCAACATCATGGTAAAAAAGGACTGCAACATCTCGAAAACTTGAAAAGCAAAGAAATTTATCAGTTGCGTTGTGTGACTTTCTGTAGTATTTGGACCCTGTTTGCACCACAAAATAGGGGATATTTGGACATGAGTTTAATATTTAATATTGTTTGAAGTGTTTTTTGTCTCATCTTTGGGTGAGAGGAGAGTTCTCTTCATTTCAACTGAAGAATAGTGCAGAAATGGGACTGAGCAATAATTAAAGCGATGGCTTCTACAGAAAGCAGTCAATTAACAAACACTGATTCTGCGGGGTGACATTTAAATTCAATATGCGTGGACTTCTGAAGGAATACGAATCATGTGAAGCTAAAAGTACACATATAATTGGATTTTGTCCTTATGTTGGAGACATGGAAGTTGTTTCTGCTTTATACACCTAATACCCCCAACATAATGCTGTTATTAAATGTCTGTGCAGGTGAACAATTTGAGGCATTAACATAACAGATCTTTCCAGCAGAAATGTAAATATTTGATCCGTTTTCAACAAAAATCCATTTTCTGTTTGCCATCCACTCAGTCAAACCTGCCATGGGCTCATACTGTGAACTATTTCCTGTTTCATTAACTTTGAGACGTTGAATGTTAGGTGCAGTCGTGATTTTTGTGTCACAAAAGTGTGAAGTGTGACTTTTCAATATGGTACTTTTTAAATGTCAACCGTTCTCTCTAGAAAAAAGATAAAATGTGTTTGATTCCTGTAGGCTACTAGTGACCCTGTGCCAAACATCCAATCAGCAATCACTTCACCAACAAGTTTCAGCAACACTTAAACTACATGGAATTATGATGATAGATTTTTTGCTGAATCACATAATATTTACAGATTAGTGTCTGTTTGGCAGAGTGACTTAACTAGACTACTTACAGATTAGGATTGCTATTATTGTTGAGATCACCTTGTGGATATTTTCCAGAATTTTACCAGATAAGTTTAAGTTTTACTAAATATAACTCAGCACGTGATCAAATGCGTACTTTCAACTGTGGGAATGCAACGTCATAAAGACCATACAGAAAAACACAATCTGACAGCCAGACAGTTGGTGAAGATGAACATCATTGATATTCCGATGCTGCTGCTGCGACCAGTGCGACTCTAACGAATGCAAAATATGTGGCATTTAGCAGCACACTGAAATGAGAGCAGACATGCCGTCGAGCACGAGGGTAACTTAATGAAACATCATCTACATTTACCTTTTCTCCTTCCTCCACAAAGACCTGTAAAGAAGAAACCAATCAATTCTGTTCCAATTGCTGAACCAGTTGTTTGGTTCAGCAATTTGTTGCCTTTATACTTTTTTTCTATAATTCTGAGTAGTTGGGGAATATATCAACTGTTCTATCCTTATTTCCTTTTGTATTAGGTATTTATAAGCATTTATTGAGACTGTGTGAATAATAATGGGGACTGAGGACGTCAAATAAACGGCTGGCTCGATCATAAAACTGACGTTTTAACAGAATTGTGTCAAATTCACAGGGAATGTCCCATTTCTCTGTCCTCATCAGGGAATTTAAACAGCTGGCTGAGACTGGAAGACATTTGTGTGAGTTGTGCCGGGGGATGGAGGGGGGGGGGGTTACGCCTCGTGCCTTAGTAAGGCACACAGATGCTGCACCACGCAATCACTTTGTTTTTCTGAAGTGGATATTTCGATGTGAAGCAGAAAATGGTTTCTCTAAAGCAACCGAGGGTTTCTTATTAATTTTTGAGATTGTACTGGTGTTGCCAGAGAGGCCACCAAGGCTTTTTGTTTGATATATGATTCATGTTAAGTGAGAATTTAACTATTACAGTTAAACCAGTCCTGGATCTTTCCAGAGCTTTTTGGATTTGGTGGTTTTTGACACGACGGAGCAGCCTCGAACATGTGTACCTGTCGTTTTTAGAAGAGGCATGAATGAAAATCTAGAAATAGTCTTTCAAATATTTATGAGTACACTGAGGCACTGTCATATTTTATCATATTTTTCAGGGCTTAATTATACAGTTAGGTACCCATTTGACAAGTAGAATATATCAAGCTGTGCCACACTTGATGAAGTGCAAATCATGAGCTTAGTGTTAAAAGACTCAGTGGAGTGCACTTAAAGGAAACCAAGCGCCTAAGATCTGACATCATCTGGTTAATCATTAGTGCTTTCTTGAGAAGTTTGTTCAGTCCTTATTAGCCATGTCTCTGAGGACATTACATGAGGTCGATGAGCGCTCCTGAATGAGACGGTCTTCAAGAAGAACTTCATCCGCCATATAGCCTTTTGTGTCACGAAGCGCTGCACTCGTTGCTTAGCAACATTGAAGGTTGGAGTGGTTGGTTGATGAGTAGTCACCGGTAAATTTGGAAGCAGGAGTTATGATGTAGTAGTAGTAGTAGTAGGAGGAGGAGGAGGAGGAGTATAGTAGTAGCAGTTGTATAGTATAGTAGTACCTGTATAGTGTAGTAGTAGTAATAGTAGGAGGAGTAGGAGTATAGTAGTAGTAGTAGTACTTGTATAGTATAGTAGTAGTAGTTGTACAGTGTAGTAGTAGTAGTTGTATAGTGTAGTAGTAGTAGTAGCAATAGTAGGAGGAGGAGGAAGATGATGAGTAGGAGGTGTATATTAGTAGCAGTAATAGTAGTAGTAGTTATTGTTATATAGTATAGTAATAGCAATAGTAGTAGGAGTAGTAATAGGAGTAGTAGTACTAGTAGTGGTAATAGTAGTAGTAGTATAGTAGTAGTTGTTATATAGTATAGTAGTAGTAATAGTAGTAGGAGTAGTAATAGTAGTAGTAGTACTAGTAATAGTAGTAGTAGTAGTATAGTAGGAGTTATTATATAGTATAGCAGTAGTAACACTGGTTGCAGTAAAAGCTGTAGTGAGACCAAAAAAATTGTTGTGAATGCAAGAAGTAATAAATGAAGGCACATTTAATTAAAATAAAAGTTCAATAATAATAATGAACAACAATAAAGTTGTTCAGAATTGAAGATGCTTTTCCTTCTCTCACACTATTTTTTGTGGAAAAAGAAGGTTCCTGTGGATTTTTCTCATATCTGGGAAAGAAGTCCTCAGTTTTAGGACATATTTGAAGGAGATGGCCTTGACGTGACACATTCTGTCCACAAACTGAAACACGGATTCTCGCCTCACCTATGGTTACCATGGTGACATCAACTTTCATACTCCAGCAAACAGTCCTTGAGCAGCCGATGCATCTGTAAAAAGTTGAACAAGAACAGTGTTTCAATGAGAAAGTTATTTGAAAACAATTGGAAGTTGTGATCGATTCCTTGCCGCTAACAGCGAGGCTTTCTTCACACATAATAGGTTCACGTCGAGTTACCTCTCTGAGAAGTTGGAAGCTTGCACACAGTCCTCTGCAGCTCTCTCAAACAGCTCATTCAGCTCCCCTCTTATTCAGAAGTCGTAAAGGCAGCTTGCAGTTAGGTGCGTTTCATTTGTAGCCGCAGTCGGAAATATAATCACGGTATAAAGAATATAAACACATATCGCTGAAAATGTTATCAACATGAATTTATGATGGATATTTGAATGCACTTTTAATCAAGGCGCTTTGAATCCAGGAGCAACGTTGATCGCCAAAAATGAAAATTATTGAATAGAGTGGTAATTGCTTTGTTCAGAGAGATTGAACGGCTGTTAGAGAAATTGATGACCTTAAAAATGGGCTTCCACTTTCTGAAAATTTAAGTCTTCTAGAGAGATGAGTGACTGATTAGTCCTCCAACGTTCTTGTCCTCCAGCTGAACGAACATCTAAATGTGATCATCGGTACCGGGGCAGACAAACGTCCCACTAGTTATTGGGCTTCTGCTAATAGTGCTTTCACAACTTTGTTTGCTTCATAAATCTCAATGTCCTGGTTTATTAAAGCCGTGCACCACTGAACCATGAGGCACTTGTGTTGCTTAATTGATATTTATCTCTTACCCACAAATGTTCACATAATAGCCACTTAGCTAGGCTGAAGTCATTTGTACAAATGTCAGAATGATGATGTGTTTGCCAAGAGAATGAGGTAATCTCTTTTTTTTTGTCCATTTCAAACCAATTTAATTGCTTTTATTATTCACACCTTACCTTCAGCTAGAAAAACCAGCAGTGTAGCAGATGAGTGAGCGGAATTCGATGAAACAAAATTCAGGCTACTCGTCAAATATTAAACTTAGCAGCGTGCTGCTGCATGTATGATGACACATCAGGACACAGACCGCCTGTTGACAGAGACTACTTGGATATTATAGGTCAGCTCCTCAGAGGATTGAAGTTTAATTAAATACAGTACTCATTAACTCATCAGTGTTAGTGAGTGGCCTTTTCATCTCGCCACAATATTGTTCTCCAGGGGATTATTAAGCGTAAATGAGTAACCAGTGGCTGATGAGCAAATGATGAATTATCTTGCAAAATTTTCCATTTGCTTCTTGGAAAATAATTCATTACTGTAAATTCACTGTATGTGTGTGCGTGTGTGTGTATATGTGTGTGTGTGTGTGTGTGTGTGTGTGTGTGTGTGTCACTCATTAATAAGATCATTCATTTGTCATGTATTAATTAATATTGGATAAAGATTCATGTATTTGTTGATGCTACCCTGAGATTATAAGTTAAGTGATTTGTTAAACAGGAAGATGAAAGTTCTTCACACAACGGTTAACATATTGTGATTTTTTTTTTCTTTTAATTAAACATTTGAGTTTGTGAACAGAATCAACTTTCATTGCAAAATGATTTATTCTCACTGGAATCATTTATATTCAAATCTTATCTGTTGTTTTTAATCCATAAATCATTCCTTATTAATTAATACTTTCATCATTTAAGCCTGTATGTCCAGGATTAGAGGTGGAACAGGGGATCAGTACATCAATAGAGTGATAAATATGTAATTAATGTTCTGTTTTTCATCTGTTGACTCAACCGTCCTCTCTCCGTTTCTGACTGCAGGGCCGTCGTTGGACACAGAGAGCCACTGCCTGATGATAGCAAAGACAATATTACTATTTTCACCCGAATCCTAGACAGGCTGTTGGATGGATACGACAATAGGCTACGTCCCGGGCTAGGAGGTAAGCAACGCTGCATGTGAGACAAACATCTGCACACAAGATTTTTCATTCTCGTGTAGTTACTGTCATAACTATCAGGCACTAAAATTAATATTGTTTTACAGTTTCTTGCTTTTCATTTCTACTGACCAATATGTCAGTCCATTTTAGTCACCTTAAGATTATGTATAAATGAAGAGTAAATTTCTACTGCATACTTTTACCAATCCCACTATCTGCCTCATCTAAATGATGAATCATATTCTAGCCCAAACATTCCCATAGAGATCTGCAGCCTAGTAAAATTATTCATATTAGGTACTGTATGACACAAATTGCTAAAGGACAGCCGACAGCAACAGAGAGAAGAACAGCAAAGGTAAGACTGGATTAGGAGATCATGACAAAAGAGTTAATGGCTCTAATTAGCTGATACGAGGAAGCAGGAGAAGTGTAGGGGTGATGTAAATGACAGATAAGAATGGTCTTCTTGATTGAAGTTATGCTACGTTTCATTTCAATCAGCAGAGAAGAGAGAAAAAGGCAAATATGGATGCTTATTATCACAGGTAACATGTAAAAAAGAGTATTCTCATCGACTCTTCAGGGAGATTGTGACTGAAGAGTATCTGTCCCAAGCAGCACTAAGATAAATTCCCTATTAGAGTCCAGACCCTGGTGGAAGTGGGGGCTGATGACTCTGCTGGGACTGATGAGGCTGGTAAAATGATGAACTGGTGATTTTGCCGGGTGATATGGAGAGGTTTGGGCCACAGTGACAATCATATTTATAAAAGGCAGAAAGATGAAAGTCTTCTTTACTTAACTCTTGTGAGAGTTTCAGTTAGAAGTGATCAGTCTGGCTATTTTATTGACATGTGCACAGTGAGTATGATCAAATCAATACTAAGTCTTTGGTGGTTAAATTTCATCATGATAGCCCTTAAAAATATGCTTCAGTTCACACAAACTCTGACAAATTATGTTTACCCTCACTGCATATGGCTAATAACACTGATTTTTTTCAACGAGGCTCATTTTCACCGAAACAATCTAATTTTGTGCCTAATGTTTCACTTAATTTAAATATGTGCAATCAGCTTGCAGAGCACTCAAATGCTATTTGTTTGGCAGCACACATAGAGATATATTCACCTTGTGCCTTAAAGTTGCATCATTATTTTTGCATTATTTGTGCAAGTTAAGGGGCCCGCAAAGCCATTTAGTGGCTGAATCAATTCACCCTATTCAGTAGTGCCTGCTAGTAGAAAAAATAAAATGTCATATAACCTTTACCCATGTCATTATTTCTTACATTCTAGAAATAATTGTAAAATATTTCCATTTCAACAGAACATCCTGCTCTATTTTTAGGGGGGAAAACCTCCAACCTCTTTGCCAGCTGACCTGAAATCCTTTTCCTGCAACAGCCACCATTAAAATTGTGTTCTTTGTAACCCTATTTCCTAGCCGGGGGATATTAGGAGACATAGTAGTACCTGATACACACAGCACCAGACGCACAATCAAGTCAGGTCAATTTGAGCACAAAATCTTCTGTCCGTTGGGTAAAGTCTTTTGTTCAATCATGGCCAAATGGCAAATAAGCACATATGTCAGTTGAAATCCCCCCGTGCCATGTCATCCAAATATTCACCCTCAGAGGAGAAGACGCTGCATAACAGCAAGCCCACATGCTCAAACAGGCTTTGCCATTTCTCAGTCAGCCAGCTGGAATGGTCATTTCTGCTCTACTGCTCGCCACTGAAGCCACGAGCGTCGCTACCAGGCTCTAGAACCAGCAGACAAGATGACCTGGACTCTGTGACAGCAACCAGAGAGGAAGCAGGCACAAGACATTAATGTCATATTCTGCTCAGTGCAAAGGTTCACATCTCCCAGGGCAAGGAGACGGTTAGGTCTGAACAACTGGGTCTTTTGTGCTGCAATAACGGGATGTGCAAACCTGTGGTGGTGCAGTGAAACGTAGAAGGAACTGGTAGAAGCCACTATAATTAGTCATTCTGGTTGGTTAGAAGATTAGCACATATGTATTGGCAAAAAAAAAAAAAAAAGCTGTTAGCAAGTATCTTTTTTTTGCTCTACTTCATTTGAAGTGAATGCACCTTACATACAGTCTACATATCACCAAGACAACTTTTCCATTAGTTGAAGTCTTCAGGCTCGGTCAGCAGATGTGCAATTTATTTCTTAAACTCATCAACTAACCTGCGATTAAGTGTTTTGCCAAGTTCCACAGTAAACCATTTCCATCCTCTCTCTTGGATGGCTTGATCCATCCGTGGCACTGATCTCTTTTTACCCAGTCCCTCTTGCTTTAGGGTAGGAAAGCAAATCATGAACTGAATTTTTTACTGTTTGATGTCCAAAAGTGCCTGCACCCTGATGCCTCTCACAGTCATCCGAAAGGAAACACATTTGAAAAGTGTTTGCTGAGAGAACAACTTCATGTTTTTCAGAAGTGCCTGATCTGATACGTTTTTGTGTCTGCTGAAAATGCAAGCAAAGCTATAATCGATCCAGAAATCCAAATCCAACAAGAAAAGTCACATCTGCACGGAATAGCAGGCGTTTTGTGCTGCAGACTGACCCTTCATTTAATTTGTCAAAATATGTAATGAATAATTACAAGATGTTGGATCGTGTTCTACAGACTGTTTTTCTTGAAGAAAGCTGCAAAACTTCAAAACCTGCTACCAATCGACCTGGAAACAGATACTCTAGTTGGCCAATTCTCATTCAATGTCAGGAGCTTCTACATGTGCAAGAACCAGATTGCCAATCTTTCTCCCACTGGCCACCCCCTGCCCTCCCCAGCCACCGTCTTTCTGAGACACGGTCATGTGGGACCGTCTCAGACAAGGAGATTGGATAGAAACTGGGAAAAACCATTTAATTTCATTTTTGGCATCTATTAGCTTTGCCGTATGCTCTGGTGCATTGTTGTAAACAAAAAGGGGGCAACTCATTTTGTTACCCTGCCTGTGCCTGCCATGCAAACTGCTGACTTGGTGTTGTGATAATCACATATTTGTGAGAGCTATTTGTGTCACAGGAATGATTAATGTGGGAGTAGATCGTCTCTCTCTGGGGGGCCTTTTGCTAAAGGATTGGAGATTTCACCTGTGGGTGGTCACTTAGATCTGGGGCGCGGTTACAGACGAGGATCTATTCAATTTTGAAGAAAGGGCTCATCACTCTACCCGTTGAACCTCTGGGAGCAGCTATTTGTCTCACTATTGGCCCGAGGGCCTGTTTTACACATCGGCCCAGAGGAGCTGATTCATCCCAGTGTGGAGGGCTGTTTTTGATCTGTCTTGACTTTCAACTTTATGCATTTCTTACCGCTTAATCCAAATTATTGAAGTGTGTGGAAACTTAATATCTTAACAAAAATGCAGTCTCTGATAATGTTGTCTCCACCTGTTTAGCCTTCAGTTTGAACACAGAGGGCTTCAAGGTCAGGACAGACTTTCAGAATAAAGTTAAGAGTGAAATACTTTGAATTATTCCACTGCAAATTATTCTGTATTGAACAAGATTTAAAATTGGGAAACATTAATTAAACATTCATAATTTTTTCTTGAAGTTGACTTTTTTCGAGCAAATGTATTTGAACATTTATTGACATACAAATTATCATGCTGCACAGATTGATCTCATTACTTTTAAGCCATTTTCTTTACAAACTCACTGTTTGCTTCTTGAATTTTAGATGTTCCTTTTTCGTGATGATGTGACAAGCATGGCAAAAGCCATAGCAAGATGGAAATCAAATTTGTGACGGTCAGATATTGTGAAAGGTGAAATTCGATCAACGTCTGAAAATGTCAAAAATGACCACATCTAGATGCATGCAGTCATTTCTGACATTTGCAGATGCTAATTGGATAATTTTTACAAATATAAAAAAAAATCGTTGGGTATCCATCACAATAAAATGCAATAAGTGAGCTTCTATTGTAACTTGATATGCGATAATAGATACACCACCACAAAGGAGCAGGCGAGCTTTGTAACAGTCATGTCATGATTCGTTTCTAATGTGATTTTGATTGCAGAAAAATGGGTCCATTATTTGAAATACACACAGACCTCCGTCTGTAATGCTGAACTGCTGAATTTCGATCCTGAGCCAGGGGTCCCTTAGGAGCAGCCACGATAACAAACAATTTTGGAGCTTGCCAACTAAAAATCCCTTTGGGTCAAAGGAGATGTCTCCTCACCAAAGATACAGAACGGGGCCTCGCTCAAAGCAGATTTTATGCTGTGGTGGGAAAAAAAAATAAGCTTGTGCCAAAATAATGCTAGTTTAACAGAACTAAATCATTTGTGAAGTTGTTCACAGCAACATTTTTGCCCTGAAATTAAGGTTAAAAATAATCTCCTCATCCAAATAGTTGGGATGCTAAAACCCGCCCCTGTCTTGAAATTCTTGTGTCTTACTTTGAGGAAATATCTGTTGGTCTAGTGCAATCTTTGTGGCCCAACAAAGTTGACAAAATGATGCGCAGACACAGTTGAAGTCCAGGTATTTATAAAGTCATCCACCAGGGCACACATTCTTGACTGAGCACGAATAAATCTTCAGTGTTTGAAGTGTTAGTCTAACCCTTGATTACGACTGAGTTTCTGTGTGAAGCGGATTAGTTAAATGCCAACAGGCAGACTTGACTGTCATGTACACAAACAATCAGCTTAACACAGACGGAGCTGCAGCGAAGCTTTTTGTACACAGAGTGCGCTGTAACGTTTCTTGGTCCTTGTTGTCTCTGTTCTCAGAGAGCGTAACAGAAGTGAGGACAAACATCTACGTGACAAGTTTTGGGCCGGTGTCAGACACAGACATGGTGAGTTTGTATCCTCCCTTATTCTCCCAGCGCTTCTCTTTTTAGTCATGTCCATTAGTCATCACATCCTGGCAGGTCATTTGTCTGAATTTTTTTTTTTTTTTTTTTACTTTTCATGGTTTAAGTCTGATGAAAGTGCAACAATAGACAGGAAAATAACACAATTTCATGTCATAATGGTTCTTATTGTACTCGAGTTAATAGTCTTCTGCTGTCTCTAATAACTGTATTTTTCCCAACTCTTCATGTGGAGACTAATTCATGGCTTCTCCAAGTGAGAACAGCTTGTTCTCATCTGTAAAACTTTTCTTTTATCTATAGATAAATGGTACTTGAACATCCTGTCATTGAAGAAGTTTGATTTTCACAATTTTAGTTTCACAGTAGGTTAAAAAAATGTATGAAACTATGGCATAGAAACATAAAGTTCAACTTTTTTTTTTACACGTGATGTCAATAATATTCTGGAATGGATGTTTTCAATCTGGAAATTGTGTTACAATCCCCAGTGAAGTTTTGTCAAAATAATATAATGATGATAGAGGACCAGCATGAGTCAGGGTTCAGCTAAAAAGGCAATTTTTGCATTTATTCAACAAAACACGATTTAACCAATAATCCACCCAACCTTGAGAAGAAAACGAATAGAGCTGATGGGCCGATCAAAATGAACAAAAAAAGAGCAACCACCAGACCCGCCCACACAGACAGATCACGACACAGCATTCTGAACCTAACAGACAAAAATCCCCAGAAGTAAGGCTGCATCGAAAAACAACAAACAAAGAGAAATCTGAAGTGTTGCTACTCTTAGTCAGGCCTCAGGCTTTCTTCAGCTTCACAGGCCAAGCGTTGGAGGTGTGTGGGGAATGGCTGTTCCTTCCATCAGTGCAAATCATCAGCACCTAGACAGAGGAGAGAACACAGGAATATGAGACATGATGCAAGCAACATCTAATCAATAAAGGAAAGCGTATGTAGCATATATAGAACCAACAAACTAACACAAGAAACCAATCTTCTCTTACTTTTCCTGTGGCCACCATCTATAGTTCTGTCTACCTTTAATGCTTTTAATGATTTCTGTGAAAAGAAAGAAGCAGCTGTTTAAATCAACTGACCTGAACATTTAATCAGAAGATTTATCTTTTCACCAAGACCCAATAGTTCCTCTTAGTTAATTAAATCACAATCAAAAGTTGACATAGGAAAATTACAGTCAAACAAAACCAGGAATGGATGCAGATAAAATTTAATTTTCAACACACACACACACACACACACACACACACACACACACACACACACACACACACACATACACACACACAAACACACACACACACATTTCTTTCTGTGTGGAGTTTGTATGGTAGGTGAATTTGTCGCACCAAATTGTCTGTAGGTGTGAGTATGTTTGTATTTCATGTTGCCCCAAAATGATCTGGCATCTTATCTGGGGTGTACCCTGCCTTTTGCCGGTAGCCAGCTGGGATGGACTCCAGAAGACCTGTAACCCGCAAGAAGGACAAGTGGCTATAAAGGAGACGACTGAGATCATCTTGTGTACAAGAAGATGGATGGATGGATGGATGGATGGATGGATGGATGGATGGATGGATGGATGGATGGATGGAAGGAAGGATGGATGGATGGATGGATGGATGGATGGATGGATGGATGGATGGATGGATGGATGGAAGGATGGATGGATGGATGGATGGATGGATGGATGGATGGATGGATGGATGGATGGATGGATGGATGGATAAGCATGACATGACATAAGCTTTTTGATGGAGGTGTTCACAGTGGATGTCTAAGTAGTGTTGAATACCACCAGTTGGATATTATTAGATTTCACTAATTATTAGATTTCACTATAGCAGAGCCAAATGAAACAATATTTGTATGAACACAAAAAACAAAATCCTCAAACTCGTTTAAGGTAATTTGTTTAGTTCAACCTAAGTTCTGGAGGAAGTCCATTTTGAGCCCCTGACGGCCTCCTTCTACCAGCAGATGCTGGAGATGCTGCAGACCGCACTTTGTATGGGACCCAATGTAACATTTGACATATTTGATCATGCTGCTCTAATTGGCCGCTCGGAGCACTGGGTTGTTCCACCGGCTCAGCGCTGAGCGTGCCTGACAGTCTGTAAGGGCTGATGATGAGTGGGTTTTGGAGAATTTATGTTTCTTGGTCTCACTTCATGGCCGCTTCGTCTCGTCTCCTCGCATAAAGTTCTCTGGTATAGTTTCTGTTTCAGGCTGTCAGACTCAAACATTACCGGACTGGATGAAGATCTCCTGGTTCACTTTGAGATAATTAACAATGGCTAAGAGAAACCAATTGGGCAACGTGTCATGGTATAGCTACACACGTAAGAATCCCTGCAGAGCGTTACACTGTAAAGGGGTGATCATATCCATTTCTCCTGTTAGTGCTTGTCTTGTTTCATTCAGGTTCATGACCCCCACTTATAGAAGTACGCAATTTACACAATTATTATGGTCTCTTTTCAGAGATACTTCAAATCTATCAATATTTTCAGGTCATGATCAATAACATATACATTGATAAACTGATCAAATGGCTCCAATCTGTCTCAAGCTTCAAGAGCCGCACATCAAGTACCAGTCTAACCTTTTGCAGCATGTTGTCAATGTCAATCTATTTAGCTTATGATATTTTCCAGCTGTTCACACAATCTGAGTAGGCAGCCAACATTATTTATTGATAGTTGTCAAACCGAAATGTCAATTACCTTTGCATATTGACAACATTGAACTTGAGCTAACTGACAGGTGCTTTTGCTTTTTGGATGATTATCAGTCTATGAATCTTTATGTGTAACCAAGGACACGTAAAATGAAATAAGGTAACACATTTTTGAGATTGCAGTGGCTTATATTTTAAAATTGCACATTTCCTCCATATTTAGTTTTTAATATAGTTTACTTATCTTAACAGAAAGCCTGTCCTCCTACTGTCACCGTAGTGAAAAGCTGATCTGGCCCTTTTGGTATGATGGATTATTGAACCCCACTGTGGTCTACTGGGCCTGAGCCTCTGATTGAGTGACAGATAGCACTTCTTGCTGGAGAGTCAATCAAACACCTAAACCCCAGGCTCAGACTGCTAATGTGCATTGGTTGCATCACCGACATGCGGAGAAAATGCACACATTTTCCTCTTTCTAATCTCAAACATGCACACGCTGTAAGATTTAAAAGTGATGACACCTCACAGACCACAGGATATTCTTAAGATTATCATGTCTCAGAGAGCAGCCAGCCACCTCATGTGATCTCTCATGGGAAAGCAGATGTAAACACAATTGAGACTGACGTGGTGCAGAAGCTTGCTTTAGTGATGCTTTGCAGTGAGAAGGCTGAGCAGGTCTGGATGAGAGATTGGATGTGGAGACATGTTGAAATGGGATGTCTGCGCTGCAGGTTCAATTTCCGCTCTATGACAGTTTTTGTGCAATTGGTAAAGTAGCGACATAATCATCCATTAAACATTAAACTACTAATGTCATTACTAGTAGCTGCTCCAAAGAGTCTGCAAGCAGTTTGGGATGGATCTGTAAATGCCTCATGTTAAGTACCAAATGGTACCAACAAAGGTGGCCCACCATTCTTCTGCTGTATGTCGCCATAAAGATCTTGCGGTCTGTGCTTGGCCATTAGTTATTCAAAGCAAGATGCAGACGGAGTAACAAAGTAAAAGCCAAACAAAGCACAAAACAGGATTTAAAACAAAACAAAAAGAGACAAAATTACAAGTACGGAAAAAGACAAAACAACCAAAAAAATGACCAATAAGAGATTCAAATGGTGCAGAGAAACAAAATGAGCACAGAAAGACACAGAGACTGTACTATACTGACTGTACAGAAACTGTACTTGTGACATCATTGATAAACACCCTAATCCTTTATGACACCATTTCTGCCACATAATGTTGAGTATGTATTGTGTGCAAATGAGAGTTCTCTCTTTTTGACAGTAGACAGTGCTTCATCTTTTTCAGCATATTTCACCTTTAGAGTCTCATAGGGTTCAATTCGAGGCTCGATCTTTTATTCTCTTCACATGCTCCACTTGGCAGAATCATGAATCAATACAAATGTCACCATGTACAGTCAGGGGAACTCATGATGTCTTTGTAGGACAGGGCAACCCACCTGGGCTTTAGTCCCGAACAGTAAGCAAGGTCATGGCAGGGGTTTCCAATCCACTGATGATCAGCACACACTCACATCTTTGTCTGGTGATCAATGTATGCAGAGTAGCTGCAGAGATTTTTACTGATCCCATGTATATAATCAAAGTAACATCATATATTCACTGACCAAACAAAACTGGATCTGTTTTAAATCAATGTTTTCAGAATCCCATGATCATTACTCATATTCTTGCTGAACACTGCATAAAGTCCTTTCCTTTTAAGAGTTCCTCAAAAGACGAACAGATTGAAGTCTCCCGGAAGAATTGCATCTCTGTAAACTCATCATCTTGTGAAATGGAATTTATGTCTGAATACATGTTTTCAGAATGTGAAGATTACAGATTTTTCTTTATCCTCCATATCTTCTGCTTCGTGAGTAGTGTAGAGATAATATATTGGTTTGGAGGACATCCACACAGTTAGACAAAGGTCAGCCCTGGAGAAATGAGAGGACCAAACCAACGATTATACCGCACAGCGAGCAAATGTGAATAGTAGACCGCAGCAAAGAAATCAGTCCTGACTCTGGACTTAAATAAATGGATCCATCGGTGGAAATGTGTGCCTGTTTCTGAAATAGGGGACACTGGGGTTTTGTTTTTTTTGTTTTTTTTTTTCAACTTAAGAGGATATAAAGAACTGATGTTTCTCACAGGGACAGAGCTGAACTTGTTTTACGTTGTGTGATGTACTGCAGGTCAAGCCATTTGGCGATATTTTTGTTAAGTAAATACGGGCTTTGGAGACACGCTTGAGTTTGCATTCAAGCCAATGAAGGCAACTGCAGAGCAGGTCAGGTCAGGGTCATATCGTTGTGTTTTCTGGTTCACCAGCTTCCCGGCTAGTGGGTTCACACTGAGTCGGATGTGTTCTCTGAGTGTGGAGCAGGACAGCCTCGGAGTGTTGAGCATTGCAGTAAACAGTTCTGGGAAACAAAAGCATGGACCAGTTTTCTAGGTCAGTTAAAGGGGAGGCGATGACTAATCCTGGAGGTATTTCAGAGGTGGAAAGAAGCTTTTTAAAAACATTTCCTTGATGTGTTGACCAAAGAGAAGACTTTGTCTGAGACAATTCACCAGAGTTTAAAAGATTAATATGGGGTAGCTTTCCAGTCATTAAAATAAAGTGAGAGAAATCAGCCTTAGCCTGCTAAGGGATCTCTTAACTTTGTTTACTTCCTGTTGTCATATTGTTATTGCATCAATGCTTTGTTATGGCTGCTTTATGTCTCTCCAGATTCTTTAATGACCCTTTAATAAACCGTTTTTAATAAGCTTTATGCTCAAATTGCTTTTCTAAATAAAGTAATATACCATTATCAATGCTACAGTTCCTTTCGATGCAATGCAGAAAATTAACCCCAGATTCTCTCCTCATTCTGAAGTAAAGCGTCAGCTGTTACTTCCATTAAAAAAGGACAAGCTATATGAATTAATGAGCTTGATACTGTAAAGAAAAAAAAAGCTATTGAGAAATTTGAGGCTGTGTTTTATGTTGAATGAGAGAGACCGAGTTGAAGGATTAGAGGATGGAGATAACCATATGGTTGTGTTGGAGGGGGGGGGGCTAGAGGAAGTCTCTCATACACTGTAGCACCGCATTGCGCTCAGGAAGTGTTGTTTGGTGCATTCATGGCTTCAGCTGGAGGTTGTTGTAAACTCAACATCAAATAACACTGAATATTGATATTGGTATATTGAATTTTTAGATGATAACACAAAGGGTCTGCAGCCATGGTTACAGATCTGTGAGACTGCACAGAAGGACTTTGAGCTTTGCAAGATGTTGCCTGTGCTAAAATCTTGCAAAGCTGTGATAATGGTCCTCATCTACATTGTGGTGGGTTAGCAAGCAAATAGCGTAAATTATTGAAAGATGTATGTTGCTGAGGAGCCTTGAAAAGGCTTGCGGCTTTTCGCAAAGCCTCTGAATGTACATTTAGTGCTGTTAGCATTACAATAATCAAACACGGCTGGTTCTGATGATGGGAAGGATGTGTTTATCTTATTCCATGTTAATGGAATATTTCTTGTTTCTTATTAGTTGGTTAGATATTCCACTCACCATGATGATACTGCCAGAGGAGTCAGTACCTCTGTAGGATTTATCATCTTGTGCATATGTTTGTGTGAAAGTATTAAAACTTTTACTGAATAAGTTAAAACTCTTACCTTGCTTGTTGCTCTTGGGGAAATGTATCCCTCTTGTAGTTTGTTAGGTTTCCTAACAACCCTTTAATCCCTTTTTAAATTATTTTTTATTGTGGAACCCCACTGGAGGACCGTCCAGCCACCATCGCTGTCCCTGAAGCCATGCCGTTAGTGTATTTGAAAATGTAGAGCATAAATGCTTACAAAAACTGTTAAATCTATGATTTTTCTAGACAGAGGACATTTTATACCCAAGGCATCTCATACTTTATGTCGTGTATATCCAGTGGTCCAATTACCCAGCTCTGTAACATTAAGTGTCCCAGAAATGTCTGCTTCTCACTCGCCCTGAGGGCTACTCGCTCAGCCTTCACTGGAGCCCCAATACGCTACGTCTGCCTTTAGTGTCCCACTATCACCACAGAGAGGAAGCTAACTGTATAATCGGAGTGGAACTGGAATATTAGGCCAATAACAAGGCACACTTTTGAAAGTCGTGTAGGACTCAGAAGGATTTCTGCAGCGTCACTCCAAGAACCAAAATGTGGGTTTGCGATCTTGATGCTGATACCTAGTAAGGAGGATGGGGTGTTACTGTCTCTCAAGCCTCCTTTGTTTCTTTTTCTCCTGCTGAATTCTTCTATCGCTTTTATTTTTCTGCTGGTTAAGTCAGAAGCTGTTCATATGTACATAACTTCACGCACATTTGTGGGGATTGACAGGTCTGCTCCGATGTAATGGAAAGCAATTCAGGCTGTCACAGGTACTGCACTGAAGTGTGCTTTCTAAGTCACGTCCTTAATGGCCTGATCTCACCAGGGTTTCTGAATCTCTGGGAGTAAACAGTTCTGGAGCATCTGATCGGGCGTTTTGTCAGAATACAGCTATGTGCTTAAAATTCAGGAAGCTCCTGTCCACAATGCCTGAGCGGTTCAGCGCCTTCTGAACAAAACAAACGGAGGTTCTTGCTACAAATATTTAGAGGTGAACTCCTGTGTTGTGCATTAATCAATTCAACCTTGTTGAAAGCCCAATTAAATGCAGAATTTTAAAATGTGACCCAGATTCTCCAAACCTTTCAGAATAAAAAAGATTATACTCTCAAAATAGGGCTTAATTACTTTCCACTTGTTACAGAGGTCACAATGTTCCCCAGCTCACAGTGTGATTCATGTACGGGGCAGAAACAACCAGAAAGCAGAGCTGGTTCAGTCTGGTTGCACAGCAACCATTAGGAAATGCCAGCTGCAGTTATTGAGACATTTGAAGACTTGATATGAACATGACAACCAAATGATGGGAAGTGACTTTTTCAGTTGAGAGCCACCTGTTGTTTTGACCCAGGGGCCAACATGTTAATTTTCTGAACCAGCACATGGTGCAAAGAGGATGGCACATCCATCGCTGCTGCCGCCCCATGTTGTTAATCTCATATTGTTAGACTTATGGAACTTGTGTCACACTTTATAATAATTTGTCTTGTGTGATGAAAAGCACCGCAGTCTCCCTTCTGAAAAAACAGTTGAGTACTTCAACGAGCATCTCGTTTTTACCATGTAGTAATTTATTTTGTTTTTAATGTGTTTTTAACAGTAATATATTCTGACACTTTAATGCTGCATTATTTATTGTATTCTTAAAGTTAAAGTTCTACATTGCTATAAAAGGCAATCTTAAAAATAAAAAGCAGAGAGGCTGATTATTTTTTCTCCTCCAGTTTGTTTTGTTTAGTTTTCATGACAACCCCAGAACATATGTTCTCCTGCAAATAAACTTCAAAATGAAATGTTTTAAAAGACATTTAATGTTTTTCACATTGTTTTTTGTTAACATCATGAGGAACGATTTGTAGTTCGTACATATCCACAGTTATGTTTTATTTGTTTTCCTTACAATATGCAAGCATGAATAAAAGATCTCGTTATTTGTAGGAAACTTAAAGCAGACAGACACTCTGGATTTAGTCCAATTTAAACTAAAATTAATCATGCCAAATATATTTTGGGACAAGGTTGAATTTCCTTCTTCAGTTATATTTTCAACACTTATTTGGTTACTGACTGCTTTATGGTCATTGCAAGCATCTACAGCCTGACCCATTAATTGACTGATATTCCCAAAATGTGAGCGAAGGTGTTGGGTGTTTTGGGCACAGGTGATTACAAAATGAAAATTGCCAGTTAATGCAACTCACATCATGAATATTTCTTATTTCTCCCTTAAAACGAGCCACTCCTGTTTGTTTTCCTAAGAGAGGCTCACCACAGTCACCATTTAACAGTGTCTTAAATATTGAAAATGCATTATGTTTTTAGTGGCAGTTTGATTCTTTGCTTATTAAAATTTTGTGGGACTTAATGTAGTGTGTGAAGTGCAGCACAATAAAGTGCTAGAACAGGTTCACACCTCAGAGCTGCAGAAGCTGGAAAGCACTAAAGGTAATTGGGGTTGGTACAGGTTTCACAGCTCATTGGTAGTCTTACACAGGTTTTACTCCCAGTAGAGAAAGGTGAACAGCGTGTACGAAGAAAAGCATGATGGGATAACTGATAACCTGAGAGTAGGGCGGATTACTAATAAAGACATTGACCAAACATTTGGTTAATCTTTACAATGCCCACTGTGTGAATTTCAAAAAGATAGCTGCTCATTATGACATGCATCATATGTGATATCTCTGCACATTAATTGGGGAAATAACCTTCTGGCATAAGATCATATCTCCTCAGGAGCACTAAATCAAACCCGTCAAGGAAAATTCTGCACCATATATTACTGTGTAGACATAATGAGAGAATTTTTATTTCCAGTAGGGATGTAGCACAATTTCCAAATAATCATATGTATTTTAACTTGTGGAAAGAAAGACATAATTGAAAAAAAATATTAAATTGAAGGAGAATGACATAATAATAACATTAATAAGATGCGTTTTATCATTATATCATTCTTTACCTTTATTTTACCAGTGCCTGGGAATAATGTAATGAGACTGCCAATAGGTGGTGCTAATGCATATGCAAGCTGTTTACAACCAATAAAAGAAGAAGAACTTGTTATTATCAGAAGGCACCGGTAAAGAGGGCATGGCTCTGTTCCACAGCGGAACAGGAGAAATGTGCTACAGCTGTCAAAAGTTTGCTGTTAACTCCAGTCTAAATACAAGGGAAAGTGAGGTGTGATGTCAGCTCTGCCAGGTATAACTAGATCCTCACATGTCAACTACTCACAATCATCTGAGAGCAAAGCACCCAGCAGTATGAGGTTCAAGAAAGGTCTCGGGAAGTAAGTTTGATGTTAGAACAAACAGCCTTGATATCAAAGGTGATAGTTAAAGGCATGCTTCCTATCAGCTTTGGATTTGAAGGTGAAGATTTCTCAAACTTTGGTGGAGTTTGTTGAGCCTGAGTTTACAACACCATCCTTAACCTAAACTAGTTGTGCAAAGGTGTGAAATTTCCTCTCAAGCAGCTTAAAGGGTGTTGGAACAGATAGTTGCAGTCAAGACTGATGAGATGGAGCTAAAAAAAACCCACAAAGTGATTGTACAGCTATCATTGCCATCTCAATGCGCTGCATCAAGGATTACGAGAAAACAACACACAATGCACAAATGAGCTAAACAAGTACCCCCAGGACCAGTGCACACTCCTCCGAGAAAGCCACATCGATTGGGGGAAAACCAGCAAAAACACATTTCCCAGACTGGGAAAAGGCTACATCTTCATCCCTAACATGACATGCTCATCTTTCTAAATAAAAATGTGGAATAGGCTAGAGGCCTGAGGAGATTCACAGATTCAGGCTTTATGAAGATGGACGTTTTAAAAATGAATGTGCACAGAATTGTTTTCTAAATCAGCGTCACTGTTATTTTCGTTCGGCTTAGGTCAGCACACATTTTCCACACTGGCTGAAGTGTGGTATTGATATGAAGCCATAGATGACAGATCCCTTCATTTTGTCATGCCGTTGGTGTATAATGTTGTTAGCTTCATTCAGGCCAGAAGAATCAGGGCCACATTTTCTGAAGCATGCTGTTGTCCAATAACAGCCCACCCAATTAAAAGACAGCATGGTGGAAAGCATGGCATCCTCTTTCTACTTATGTGTGGGTGATTCCTACAAACTGGTTCATGCATTCATCTCCAGTAGATTAGGCCACTGTACTGCTGTATTTGCAGGATTATCAAAGCAATCGATGGGACCTCTGCAGGTCTGCACATGTAAGCAACTCTGTTTACAAGTACACAAATATTTGAACATATTCATTCAGTGCTTAAATCACTTAATTGACTCCAAGTTCAAACACAGAACGACCTTCAAAGTACTGGTCATGGTCTATAAAGCATTAATGGTTTGGCTTATCCATGCATCTCTGACCTGCTCACTTATTATAGCCTGACTGGGCCCCTCAGGTCATCAGGTGAAAGTCTTGGTATTAAATCTAAGGCATTCTGTAGTCCTGCTCTCTGGAACAAAGTGCCTACTGATCCAAGGTCAATCAGGTTTTTGACTTTCAAAAACTGATTCATAATTGTCCTCCATAAATAAAAATGACTCAACTATCCTCCATAAATAGCATTCCTGTGCCTTCAGATATTAAATTCATTATATATTTTTATATAGTACATTGGAGAATGAAATAATGTAGCCTCAAAATGGCAAACATGTCATTTGATTAGGCAGGCGAAATTCAATGAAATAAAAAGAAGGACTGTAAAACCACTAGAGGTCAAAAACTGACAGAAATTGTAGACAAAAATATCCAGCTACGTAAGTAAAACCAAATTTAGTCTAAAATGTGACACTATTGAAATATGATCTCATAAATAAATGTTTAGAATTTAATGAAGTCATTAATTTAAGATAACAGGCTTCATTAATATTCTATCAGACATGAGATGCAACCTTCCTGCCATTACCAGCCAATCAGACGCTGTCATTTTTATATAGCTTGGACTGAATTTTGTCAGTCTTCTACGTATCCTTAACTACCACCTTATTAGCCTTTCCTATCATTCATTTTTTCATTCATCTTCCTACCCACTTCTTTCGCTTCAGCAGGTCACGGGGGTTGCTGGAGGCTATCCCAGCGGAGGCGGGGTACGCTCCGGGCACAACACGTGTGCACCGCTAAGCCACACGAAAGACACACACACACACACACACCTAAAGCCACTTTGGAAAGATCAGTTAACCTGAAGTGTATGTTTTTGGAAGTGGGAGGAAGCTGGAGAACCCGGAAAGAACCCACGCAGACACGGGGAGAACACAAAATACACATACACACAGAACGGATTCAAACCAGAACCTTCCTGTTGTGAGGCGACAGCGCTACCCACTGTGCCATCCTGCCGCCCACCTTTCCTGTCGTTTCCTTATTTCCATTCAAGCATGATCATTTTCTCTCTACCTCTCTTCTGCTATTGGCTGCTCCTCTCCACCTCGCCTTTCTCCGAGACGCACACTCCTTTTGTGTCCATTTGTGAGTTGAAGGACTTCTGCGACAATCCTACAGTATTTACTGTTTCAGTACACTTAGGGAAAATGAGAGAAAATGGATTGTACTTATATCCGTTTTTTCTAGTTTGACTGACTACTCCAAGTGCTTTACAGTACTGGACAGCATTCACCCTTTCACACCAACATTCATACACCTGCTCCGCAGAACTGGAAATCATTCACACACCAGTGTCACCTCCACTGGCCTCAGTTCAAGAATAATTTGAAATGTGACATCTCTATGTAGTTATTGCATGTAGGACGATGTTGGGGTTTTACATAGTTTTACAGAGGTCTGTTCAGTTCATTAATCTCCAGTGCAATGTGGATGAAAAGACCAGGTTTATGAGAATCCCAATATTCTCCATAACTTGATTTGACTTTTAAACTTCTCCGCTTCAGTGATTCAGTAGTTGCAGAGTTAGACAATAGCCCAAGTGTGTGCTGAAGCTTACAGTATCTGAAAGCATACCGACTGCAGAGGGAAGGAAAATGCACAAATCGAAAAGAGAAAAAAATAAAACATTATGCTTTTTGGTTGTCTCTTCATTTTCTCACTGAAGCTGGGAATAGAAAGAACGTTGCACAGCTCACTAAACTCGGATCAAATTGTCAAACCTCACAGCACTCATTAAATATGGATCAATATTCTGTGTCTACAGAGCTGGAATTTCACCTCAAATGTCTTCAGAAACATATTTAAGTAGACTATTCAGATATATTAAGAGTGAGATTGTGATCCCGCCACTTAGTTGGAGGATAGAGGAAGGAGTCCCATGCAGTATATCTCTAAATATCATAACAAATAACATCCCAGAATTCCCAGAGACCGGGGAGACTTATTCCATTTCTTTATTTTTCTTCATATAAATACAGGCAGCACAATTGTCTCACAGCAAGATTCCCTGGGTTCAAATTCACCTGGGATTTCTGTGAGGACAAAAAAAATGCTGTAAAGGTGAACTGATGATCCGAGATTGTGCATAGGTGTGAATGTGATTGTGATTGGTCATTTGTCTCTCTCTAAGTGGCCATATTGACCTGGTGAACCCCATCTCTAATCCAGTGTTAGCTGGCGTAGGATCCAGCCCCAACAGTCAGCCCATCGCAGGACAAATGGTTACAGAAAACAGATGGATGCATATTTGATGTCGTCGTAACGACTAAAATGGTCTTAAAAAGCATACTTTCCTTTCCGTGTACTCTGGTGTGAAGCAAATTTGCACATATTCCAGGAAAGTGCGATGGCTTGCACAACAGGCTTGTTTTGGAGTCAGTTATGTAAGTTAGCACCCTCATATCCGTTACAGTAGGTGGCAGCAGTACTTTCACACCTACATGTGGTGTGCCATTCATCCATTCATTCATTTTCTGGTAGATGGAACAACAATCTCCTCATCTACAGCTACTTATCTGCTTTGCAGGTTTAGCATATCCCAACTTACTGCATGTAAAGGGTGGGATACACCCTGGATAAGGCGCCAGTTCATCCGTTGGCCACACAAAAGACAAAGAAACACACATGCTCACACCTATGGACAATTTTGGTGTATTGTATTTAAATGTATTGATCCTTTTGTGACTTACGTTAATTAGTAATTTACTTAATTTAAATATAATTGATATAATCTTGCAGCCCCATGTAATGATTGTTGTTTACATACTATTCATCCAGTTGTCAGGTTTAGGGTTTCATTCTATTTAGGTCATTTATGAAACACAAATAATCTATTGACTGATTGAATAGAAACGTATTTAATAGCTAAAGAATTGCTGAATCTGTTTATACATCTTCTGGCACATCTTCTTGGTGCCAGAAGATGTATAAAACTCTAGTACTCCTCATCCAACCCCCCAACCCCCCGGGACTGTTGTGACATGACGATCTTTCTCTCTCCCCATTTGCTGAATCTCTGCTGTGCTGTCTAATAATGGCGCTATGCCAGAAATATGAATATAGCCATAAAAAGAGATCCGTCGTGATTCTGTATTCATGAATCTGTTTGTAAGACTGTCAATCAGGTGCAATGAATGTGTTTTAAGCATCATTTAAATTGCAGTTGTTTGTGACAGTAAATCCTGTCATGTGTCTCGCTCCTATAAAAAAGATTTTTTTGATGTTAATGTCGGGTTGTGGCTCTGCTGTGTCTCCTCTATCAAGGAGAAATCAATCACTCGGTCCCTGGAGGAACACTGGCTGGCAGTTGAACTATGTGCCATTTGGCCCTGTGTTGAGATTGACTATAATTTTCCTCCTTCCTGTCTATCAATCTTCAAAGTAATTCCCTGTATTTCCTTGAGATTACTGTCCAAAAGAAACAGAATAATGGCAATATACTCAACTGGAACACTTCTTGTCTGTCTGGTCAATGGATTTTTTTACATTATTGGGATGAGATTTGGCAAGGTTGTTGGATCCCATAAAGAAAAGGCCAGACTAAAGCGTATAAAATTGCATATAACTGTGGTAATGGAGATTTAAGTGGTCTAGGAATTTTCTGTGCCAGGATACACACAACTTCATTGCAGTGCTGCCAGAGATTTTTGTTGAAGGAACACCAGACACCAGAACAATAAATCACCATATGGTGTGTGAGCTATTGTGTGTGTTCTCATCAGTCTTTCTTGAGACCTGGAGGGTCCTTTGTTGCTTCACTGGGAGTCTACTCCACAAAAAACTTTAATATAATGTGGACAGATACTGTATAACTATCGCTCTATCATCCGTCCATCCATCACGTCTGTAAGTATTTTCTGTCCTGGAATGGCTGATATTTTGTCATGAAATCTGTCTAGCATGTCAAACATATCTGAGAGTGAGAACTTTTCATATTTGAGTTTTGTTTTGTTTTTTTGTTTTGGATTTTTATTAAGTTTAATTTTTTTTTCTTCTGTTGAAAAATGTTCAACTCTAACTAGTATGGAGTGTTTGTCCTGTTAAATGCCGAAGAGATGCCTTGTCAGATGCCTTCTTAGATGTTTAATGTTTTTTGTTCTTTTGGTTTCCATGGCATCATTTTCAACACCACTTTTAAGACTTTTATTTTAAAATACCTCTTTTCATTTGCGCATATAATGGTTCAGAATCTACTTTTTACTAATTACAAGTTACCAGAATTTTTGGTGGAACTATGTGGTGTTGGATTTGTCTTCCCCTCCAGGGAAAGATATGCTTTTGTTGATTTTATTCTGCATTAAATGTGCAGATTGTAGACATTTTAAACATTACTGAAAAGGTGTAAAATATGTCTAAAAAGTTGACCGTGCTTGAGGGAAATGAGTGTCACACTTACTTTTGTCTCCTTCTGATTTTTCCACATATGCAGACTATCAGCAGTTCAGCAACATGGCGGTGAACCTGTGCTCTTCTAGGACAAAATAATCCTAGTGTTGTATTTGTGTCAAGTGTCCAATGTGGCTTTGGAAAATGAAAGCTTGAAATAAAAGACGTCCATTGTGATTTGATCACAGGCAACCTGTTGATGTGTTGTGTGGAATCTGTAAGCCTCTCCTGCTGATAACAATGGCTTCCTGTTGTTAAAGCCACTGAGAAATGACTGTATGAGTATGAAGAATCCAGTTACAGTCCGCCGGTGAACTGTGCAGTACATAAAGCCCTTTTATTGCTTAAGCCAAAGCACAAAGAGAATCAAAGGGAAACACACATGGCATCCTTTTATTGATCACCGATAATGTGTACTGTAGCATAAGATACAGGCAGCTTACTCCATCTCACTCCGTGGAGACGGTTGCATTCAGGACTGCGCCGCCACTGTATGCAGCTAATGAGGGAAATCTGTTGCTAGGACACCAAGTCCCTTTGAATGAATCATGTGAAATAAATTCCTTTTGACTGGCTACCTCCTGCTTTCATTTTATTTTATTTACTTTTCATGTGTTGGTGACAACACAGGAAGACAATGTTGCATATTAATAAAACATGAAACAGATGTATAACAAGGTTTCTGGCTAAGGCTCATTTGTGTCTCAGTCCGTGGCTAAGCTTCGGAAGATAAATACTGTATTGTTAACAGACTAATTATATGATGATGGAATAAATTATTTTCAGAATAAATTATGCTCAACAATAACTGGTACAGTGCAGTACATGTGTTCGTATCGTGCTGGATGGAGGACAGATGTGCTCATCAGTTCATGTGTTTGCTTTGCTGTTAAAGCTGTGTGTTGTTAGCAGATGGTAAAGCATGGCGTACACCTGTGTATCTCTGATTAGAGCTCACACACGCCTGCCTAATTGTTTTATATATCTGAACTTGAATCATCTTCCTAGCTGTTCGGGAAAAAAAACTAGTGGTTTTAATTAATTACAAATTTTAATCAAGTTTCTCATTGTAAAACTATTATTAATCTTGAAAAGATGTTGCAGATTAATATTTGTGTCGTTTTCCACAGCACTAGCCTCTCACAGCAGACTAGTAGCAAGAAAAACACGCCCTAAATGTCTATCTTAATGGGTCAGTTAATGCCAATATTACCATCACATAAATAACCTGTATGTGTGATTTTATAGTGTCGTCTCTTTGCCCACACAGGAATACACCATTGATGTCTTCTTCAGGCAGAGTTGGAGGGATGAGAGGCTAAAGTTTGATGGGCCCATGCAGGTTTTGCCCCTCAACAACCTCCTGGCCAGCAAGATCTGGACTCCTGATACCTTTTTCCACAACGGAAAGAAATCCGTGGCTCACAACATGACAACTCCAAACAAACTGCTGCGACTAGTTGACAATGGCACGCTACTCTACACAATGAGGTGAGCCGCAAATCACACAGCCGTTTAGAATTGGAGAATGAGTCATCAGCATAACAAGTAACACTGGATTTTCTAGATCCATAGCTTTCTGATTCATCTTCTGTTGTCTGCTGAGTGATTTTACTCTAGAGATTCCGACAAGCTGTGATGATGTGGCCACTGAGCCTTACAATTTCTTGAAGAAGAATAAGGACATTCCAGTCATGTAATGGTGCTGAAAGACAGTCTATAGTCACAAATGAATATACCTAACAACATATGATGGTTTTTTGTTGTGTTGTTATCTGTAACAACCCTCATAGAAAACATTAGCTCCTAAACTATGTATCCCAATTGTAGACTGTTCACTCTAAACCACAGGTGTCAGCCTCATGGTGATGCTGGATAAAAAGAGGTTAAAAATAAAGTTGTGGACAGCTGTTCCAACAGCTGATCAATTCTGATCATTTCATCTAACTGAGTGCCAGAAACTGAATCACAGTCATTGTTGTTGTGCAAGAGTGGAAAGTACTCTGAGTAAATGTGTGGTGAGATGAGGGAGTTATGTAGTAAATTTAATCACGATAAACCTGTCAGATAAAGCAAAGAGCCATTTTTGGAGTGGATTTATTGGTCTCTAGTTGCATTCAAAAAGGCCACATATTCCACATTGCCAAAACAACAGTGACACACCTGAACCCGACCCAAAGTCACAGGGATGCGACCCTCTTTTTCACAGGAGTAAACTCCAACATATGGCAGCTGAGCTGTGGGGCTTATAAGCCCGTCTCCTCTCACTTTGAGCAACCCCAGAAAAGTGAAGAGTCCAGCCTCTCTCGAGGGTACCTCCCAACTTCCTTCACGAGCTCCAGCTCCTTTCCCCCCCAGCAAGGTGACATTTCATGTCCCAAGAGCTAGACTCTTTGTCCAGGGATTTGCTCGTCCAGCCCCATGGTGTCAACTGACAACCAATCCACACTGCATCCGTCCACTACGGTCCCTCGGCCGGTGGTGTGTCCACCAGAGGTTGGATTCATGTCATCCTTTCGAGCAGATTCTTTTTATATTAACACTTCAATTTTTTTGGTAGATGTATAGCACTATTATTTCCATGATACCTTCACTTGATTTCCCCCCAAACATCTGCCTCAAACCCTTTAATCAGCATGTCTGCAGCCTCTGAAACGAAGCCTCTGCTCAGCAGGACAGTGTCATTATTTTCAAATTGTGGGAGGCAGTATTGTCTGCCAGTGCTGCTGCTGTCTGGTTTTTAGTGTCAGACCATTTATCATTCATTTTCAATTCACCTCAGTTTACTTCAAATTGAATATGGTAACTCACGTAATTCTGTTTGCTTATAGAGAAAATTAATTTCTTTATTTTTATATAAAAAAAAAAAACTATTCATCAGAGGCCGTGATATTTACTTGGTTAACACATCATTCCAGGAATATAGTTATTTTTAAATCCCCACATTGGACTTCCTTTCTTATCGGGCACCTAAAATAAAAACAACAATGAAGCGATTGCTGATGATAAATCCAGCACAGACCCAGAATCTACAAGAACCTTTATACATGACTAAGCAGATACTGTTGTAGAGCCATAGTTGGTGCAATGCTGCTTTAGAGGACATGTGTATTAAAAAACATTCATTTTAAATTATTTTGGACATGTTTAATTATAGAAAACTAGCATACCCTGCAAATGCTGTCTGCAGACTCATTTTTATACTTTGACCGCGTCATGGTCCCCAGAGGGTGACACACTGATATTGATGACACACACATTTCTGGGTAATTTGTGTTATACATAATGCAGACGTGTCTCATTCAGGGTTGACACCAAAACACCAGTTTGCCCTTCACTGTGCTACTGTGTACTTTCAATGACAAAAATAATCTGTAGAACTAAATTCCCATGAGTCTGATGTACCTTGTTTTGACTGTTATTAGTAGAGCTGCATGATATTTAAAAAATGACATTGCAGTATTTTCATTTTCTTCCATATTTATGGAAATATAACAAACATGTAAGGACTATGCACTGATTCAGATCCAGATAACAATCCTGGGTGATGTAGGAGGTGATGATTATTATTCAGTTGTAGATTATAAGTAGGTATAAACACCATTAACTGAGATAGTTAGCGATAGAGTAGTAGGCAAATCAATGCTAAACAAGTTATTCTTCTACTTTGATGGCCGTACATGGTTGCTATTTAGATAATTATACTTATTATAGGGTAAAATAAGGTAATTATTGTTAACTGCTAAACATAAGCATGTTTGTGTTTATGCTAACAGGCTAATTTTAGTATTTATCTTTGATTGGCTATTGTGGAGCCTCTAGAGCAGCTCACAGTGCTGTATTCTCTCTGTCTTGCTTCCTTTACACTTAATGTGAAGTTTTGCCTTTGCACAACAGAAACCTGCTTTGTTGTAGGTTCGGCTGCATTGTCTGTCGCCTCCTGATTCATTTAGGTTATGCTTTTGTGTCTGTTGGCTTAAGTTTTTTTAATTAGTTGCTGGTTTCATTGTTGTATGATATGCAATGGTGCGTTGATCATGTTTGTTTTATATTCTATTGCATTCGTTTGCACGATTACTGAGCCACTTATCAGTAACCAGTCAGTACCGGAGTGGGAGACATTGCCATTAAAGGATGACGTGGTTGTTGCAAGTGCAGCAAAACAAGCTAATTAGAAATAAGTAAGTTTGTCTGTAGAAATGGTCCAGTTTAATAATTTGAATACTCCCCTTCAAACTTCAGCAGTGGAATATTCTACACCATGAAAGAGTGTTTACTGCTATGAGAGCAAATAGCACAATTTGTGGTCTATGCTGTCTGTAAGTCAGACCACTGTAGTACGGATGTGTGGGTTGCTGCTTGGTTTAAACCCAGTAAATGTCTTCCCCACATTCATTAAACATGTATGAGTGAGATAACATGCACCACTCCTCAGAGGTTCAGCCGTCTGACCTGGTGAAATAAATTCTGATGCTGTCATATCTTTTTTTTATTTTGTTGTTGTCAGTGAGCTAACTAATTACCAGCGGTGGCTGCAGGATAGAGGCAAGAAAAAACTATTTTTGTCAACAAATTGTTGTTTTTAACTTACTGGCTTTTTCTAATATGCAAGCAGTTACTATGGCGCATGAGAAAACAACACTGAAAATGCTGATATGTGTCATCCTGACTCAGGTTGACCATTCATGCCGAGTGTCCCATGCACCTGGAGGATTTCCCGATGGATGCACACGCGTGTCCTCTGAAATTTGGAAGTTGTAAGTCCATTCGGCAAAAACAGCAGTGATGGATCTTTACAAACATGAGTTGCTTTTCCTGAAAAAAAATGAAAAGTACTCAAGACATAATGACTATGATTTTATAGAATAATTATTTTAAGAATTCTTTCCTAAAGAATACACTTCTGTAAGTCTAAGTCTGACTTCTTTGCCAAGGCTGAACTAATGTTGGTCTATGAGCCCTCTTACATAATGTTTAGCAGGGTTTCGTACCGTACATTTATCTCTATCCTGTGTTAATTTTGCCTCCTCCCTGTTGCCAGATGCCTACACCAATAATGAGGTAATCTACCTGTGGACTCAGGGAGATGAGAGGTCTGTCGCTGTTGCAGAGGATGGCTCCAGGCTGAACCAGTATGACTTACTGGGGCACGTGATTGGAAAAGAAACCATCAGCTCCAGCACAGGTACTCTACATGTCATCCCAGAGAGTGGTATACAGTATGCTTCAAATTGAGTCAAAGTTTGCATATTTGAACAGACAACAGGTAAGCTCTACGCCCAACAACAAGCCTCACTAAGCTTGTATGCCTGCAGCGTACGCTGGCTGGTCAGTTACACAAGTGTCCATCACAGTGTGACAGTTCTTTTTGATGATTTTCATGCAGGATACATCAAACAGAAATAAAATTGTATGTGTCATGTCATGGAACTCCTGCCTTTGAATCATAAATTCTTATTTATTTTGAGAGTTTTTCTTATGCAGAGAATTTATAGTTGGTAAATTGACTTCCTTCTTTTCTGTTGATGTACAGCATTCTAGCACTATTTTGTTTCAGTCTGCACTTTCCTCCAGTTTCCATCACTCCAGATTCAGCCTGCATTATTTAGTCCATCAAAAAAGTGATGACTGGTGAGCTTTACAGAAGCTATTCATGAGTATTTATAAAAACAATACGATGAGGCGCCAGAGGTGAAAATCCTTATTTCCATGTTTTTTGTTGTAGCCAGGGTCACTTATAATAAGCAGAAAATTAAAAGAAAAAACATCCCCGCCTGTTGTGTATATACTGCACAGGTATAGATAAAATGTTCTTTGGTGGTTTTGCAGTCGAGATGTCTGCTTGTGTGTGCCTCGTGAGGTGAGTTGTGGAGTCACAGAGGTCATTTGGACTTGTTGACTTTCCGTTTTCCTAGAAAGCAAAGAATGTGTTGACATGGCAGCACTTGTGTATCTCCAGATAGGATACTGTCCTCCAGCCTGCCGTTACTGATGTGCTTTCCAGAGGTTAATGTTAAGGCCTAGCAAATTGCAGATGTATTATGAAGGGACAAGAGTATTTGAAGTCTGAGGTGGAGTCAACATCAGTGCTTTCATTAACAGAATCAGCCGGGGATGTAAAAATATAGATGGAATTTATACTGTAAATGAAATGGACTACAGTATGATGAGGAAATGGGAGGATTTTCAATGAGTCTGCTAGAAAAGGCACCTTAGGGAATGAGAGGCTGTTTTTCTCATATCTTTTCAACACAGATAACAGACATGGCAATGAGAAGTGGTGCCTGGAGGAACGGAGCCATTCGCTGCCATCAGTTGCAAAATATTAGCTGAAGAAAACGTTCAATATTAAGGGTTAGAAGGGCACAAAATAGGAGTTCTTCATACCACCAGTGAGGAGTGTCATTGCAAAGTGTGACTATTCATCTAATGATTTCATTTGGTGAATAAAAATTAGCTTTACAGTTGAAAAATCTTGCAGTTCCTCTTTCTGCAGTTGTGTTGATCAGTTGGAGTTATGCTCAATGACAACAGCTTCCTGCATGATTAAACAGCATCTCTGCATTTTCATATTTTCACCCACAAAAAGAGGAGAGCTAATATTAGACTCTTTATATCAAATTACAACCTTTATTAGGTAGTTTGTGGAAAGTTGAGATGAGTTAAGATGAAGTGAGATAAGAGGAGATAGGTTGAGATGAGATGAAATAAACCAAAATAAGATGAGATTAAATAAGTTAAAATGAGATAAAATTATATGAAATGTGATGAGATAAAATGAGATGAAATAGGATGAGATGAAATAAGATCAGACGAGGTGAAATAAGATGAGATGAAATAAGAGTAGATGAGATAAAATGTATTAAGATGAGAGAAAATGTAATGGGATAAGATAAAATAAGATGAGGAAAGATGAGATGAAGAGAGATGAGCTGAAATATGATATGATATGATATGATATGATAAATTAATTTATAAATGATTTTTTTTTAAAAGTGAAGCTTTTTTAAGACCAATTACTTCAGATCCACCTAAAAAGTAAAGAGGGCAGTTTGTCACTGAAAATTTTACCAGACCTGTTTTGTTTTGAGGGCTTTTTGAAGAAGGGATGATCTTTAATTTTATTTTCAGTACTTTTCTTTCAACATGTTTACCCTGAATTCAAGTATAGTGGTACCTCTACTTACAAAATTAATTGGTTCTGGAAGAAATTACGTAAGCAGAAAATTTCATAAGTAGACACGATTTCCATGCAAATGCCCTAATCCGTTCCAAGCCCCCAAAAATTCCGACATAAATGTTTTACAAAGCATAAAAATGCATCAAAACGTAATAAATACATGTTACGATTAGATTATTGCACAATAAATAAGAGTTGTGCATAATGTAAAAAACAAAGAATAGAGTAAAGAATAAAAATGATGGTCATTTACCTTTTAACTGCTGTCCTCATTGTTTTTTGCCCTCTTTGGTTCATGCGCTCCTGCCTCACCATGCCGAACAACAGAGTGAATTCCAGTCCTCGTGTGAAACTTCTCCAACCACCAACGCAATGCCTTAAACTCCTTAAACTTCCTTTTGTTTTAATAACATGGCGATTTTGGATGCATTACGGCCATATTCTTTGGCAAGATCAACCAAACGCGTCCCTTTTTCATGCTTTTCTATGATCTCATGCTTTGTTTGTACGGACAAAAAAAACTCTTTTCTTGGTCTTTTCTTTTCCTCTTTTCTCCGTCACTTTCTTGGGGTCCATAGTGAATACTCAAAAAGTTAATATATTTGCACAAAACTATCAAAACACCTCAAGGGTTGAGAGCCAAATGACGAGGACCCTGCATAAACACTGATCTAGCTCCACACAGAGGTCCCTCTTAGCCAATGGGATGCCAGGAAGATACTAGGTAATAGCCAATGGCAGAGCAGCTATGAGAATGTTGCGTTCAGGAACCTGTGGGAGCTGCGAGTGTCAGCCCGATACTGTATTTTTACCTTACGTAAGTCGAAATTTCTTTCGTAACCAGAGGCAATATTTTCCTGCTGAGAAATTTCGTAAGTAGAAAATTTCATAAATAGAGGTGCCACTGTAATTGTCTTCTTATTTTATTGTGTTTGAAGTAGAGCTGCCTTCCATATAAGCACAAGTAAATGATATCATCATTTCCTTCTTTCCACTCCTACAAAGTCCACTGACCATGCTGGTCATGTGACCTTTTCATACACATCGCAACTTCTATGGAAAACCTTAAAGACAATGACATCTTCAAACCAACATTTTTCATGTTTTGCTGTGGTTCAATGGCTCATGTGAGGAAGTGAAAACCATCTTTGAGCTACTTTGATGATGGAAAACATTCATGTTAATTCATTTAAATATTTCAGCTGGCGTTGCTCCCAGGTGGGTGTAGCTGTATTAATAATTATGACCTTGTGTGTGTTTCTCTCCATCTCTTTCTATGTTTCTCTCCTCTCCCTCAGGGGAATATGTAGTGATGACAACATATTTCCATTTGAAAAGGAAAATTGGCTATTTTGTTATTCAAACCTACCTCCCTTGCATCATGACTGTCATACTATCTCAAGTCTCCTTCTGGCTGAACAGAGAATCGGTTCCTGCTCGTACTGTATTTGGTAAGTGCCATCTTGTGTTCTTAATCCAAGTCAGAGAAAATGTTCTGAATAATTTAATTGAAATGGTTCGTTAATTTGGTGGACATTTGGAGATAAGATCGAAACAAACATTCACAGACACATTTGTTTACACGGTCAGACGATTTGGTAAATCACAAAGCAAGTCTTTAAAAAACATTCCCATTTGAAGCTCCAAATAACATAATCAACAAAACATGACTCGGTGCTTTTAGGTGCACAAGTGCATGAATGAGTAATTGTTTTTCCACTGGAGTGACTTCTACCTAACTCTTTAACTGTAAACACCAATTACTCAGATCCGTCAGAGTAAAGTTTTACGGTATGAAGTTGGAAATGTGTAGCAGGTGATGGACGACGTCCTGCAGCTCTTGAAGAGACACCCGACTGCTGTGTTTGGTGTTATTACTCACTGAGCATGAGGTCATTTAGGAAGAATCACATCAGCACTGAAGAGTTAATCCCTTCAGAGCTGCTATAGACTCTTAATCATAATGGTCAGATTACATATATGCTGCAAAGGAACAGAAAAAAAACACAAAATCATCAGAAAACAGTCACTGTTGTACAATGACGCATTAATTTACTTTTTTTAATATTTTTTTTAAAGCTGAGTATACGCTGGTGTGCGCCCTTTGCTATGAATCATAATTGATCTAATTTAAATGAGGCACATCCACCTTAAGAACATTGTGTCTGTACACACCACACTTGAAGATGAGATCTAATTTGTTGTTTTCCCATCTCCTTTCAATTGTTGCATCATCAATGAAAATTGAATAATTAGAATTTTATAAGTGGAACTTAATCACAAGTGGAGGTTCACACATTGGACAATGGATAATGAAACATGCCAAGCAAGGTGCAGCTTTCACCGGTGTGGAAATGAAAAACAGCTACCTATCTTTGTGCATTTCTTTGAATAATCAGCTCCTTCATTCATACAGATTCACTGCACTATTTGAAAATCACTCCAGTCATATAAGAGATTTAATTTTTAAAGAACCCTTTCCTTCATGAGAGGAGCTGTAATCAGCATCATTGTTTCAGTGGAAACCATCAACATTCATATCTTTCTATTTTTTGTTCTGAAATAGCGGTTATGTGTTCTGTCTATCACCAGCAGCTAAAACTGATTCATCATTTCTGTTCCCTGCTTTCAGGTTGTATTATGTAGGCGCGATTAAAATCTTGTCGTGTTTTAAAGTCTTTCACATTTTAATGACCTTACTGAAGAATTCCCTCCTTGATATTACCAGCACTTCCACATCCTTGAATTTATTAGCAGCCTTTTTTTAACACTGTGCTAATAAAAAAAAAATCCCTTCACTGCTGTGATGAGCTAATTAAACAGCACACGGTTAAAATGCTGAAATAGTCAAGTTATGCATAATCTTTATGGGCAGATACCTGCATGTAAAGCAAAGTAGCTCTGAGTATGGGGAACAAAATTTTGGTTAAATGGAGGTAACCAGTCCCTGTGGTAGGCAGAAGAGACAGAAGGTTTTAGCTATACTGCAGTTTAAAACACATGAGTACTTTCTGAAAAATAAAAAATGAATGCATGTGCTTTCATGTGAAGCCAAATTCAGGTTTGTAATCAGAGTGTAAACAGTAACCAGTGCATTGAAGATGAGATCATGTCCTGGAAATGCAGATATCCACAGGCTACGCCGTGAGCACATAAACTTTGCATACTGCCTCCAGCGTTCATATCATCATTAGGCAACAACGAATGGCTTGTAAGTCAAGCAAAAATCATCACCAGATTATAATTCAATATCCATCACTAATTTAAGTCAATAGTAAGTTCTATATCAATTACAATCTCTTACCCATGACTTTGCGAAATGATTTGTCCAACGCTCTTGTGATTTAGTGCTTTCTTTTACATCACCTTGTCTTTTTCTCGTCACATCAGAGTGATTGCTGGGCTTGCACTAGCCATTCGCCACGTAGCCATAGGTGAAGTAAATTCCAGATTGGCTACAAGGTTTTTAGCCTGTGTAGCCACAGTGGCGTTCTTATTTTTAGGAAAAAAGGCTAAAACTTACAACTTTTTTGGACTCTCGAAAATCTCTGAGCGATAACAAACTTTTTCTCTCGCTAGCGCCGCTATTTCCGTCAGCGCATGCCAACGGAAATAGCCGAAGCATGCCGACGGAAATAGCGGCCGACGGAAATAGCCAAAGCATGCCGACGGAAATGACGAAGTGACCCGAACGCTCCCGATCATTAACTATGCACTCGGGTCATGAGCTCCTCTCGTCCAATGAAAAACAAAAAGATTCTGTTTTTACAAGCTAAACCCGCAAATTGGTGTACGACAAGGCGAGGACGATTGATCGAAAAAAATTAAGAATCCAGTGTTATATAATAGAGTTTGTGTTAAAATTCCAATTGAACAACAAATGGTGAATGCTGAGAGGGGGTAGGAGTGGTGACAGAACAATCAGAAGGTAAATGAAAGATATTATCAATAATTTTTTTCAGTCTTGGACTTTTAACCCCTATGACCGGCAGGAATGGTGTTGGTGGTGGTCATAGTTAAAATTTCTTCTAGTCCAAGTAAAACTTACAAGTAAACATTGAGTAATATTTTGTATGACTGTATCTTCACATAGTGAATGCAAGTTTTCAATTGTTGAATCTCACATTTATACCTGCATAAAGTAGGTTAGACATAAAGATAATTAAGCTTGAACTGTTGACTTTAGTGTACTTTTGTAGGTAAACCGAACAGTAGATTTTGCCCTCAGAATGCACTAGAATGCAGGAAAACAACCCCATTTTCTAAAAAATTTTCCCGGGGAGGGCCCCCGGACCCCCCCTGTGTTTGGTATCCCCCCCCATGCCCCCCCGCGACGAGCGTTGGTCGTCCGCACGCTGCGCCACTGTTTTGGTCACAGTGTGGCTTTTTGTGGCTTGCTCAGTTCTTTTACAATGAGCCACAGTGGTTTAGTCACACTAGCTCCTAGTGCAAGCCCAGGATTGAAATGGTTGAGCTCATTTCTTTTATGTGGTCAGATGTGTAGCTGTTGTCCGAAACACATTTCATTCCAAAGGCACTGAAGTTATAATGGAAAGGTTACAAAGAGTTTTACGCCAAAGAATCCAATTCCAGATTCATTTATTTTAGTAGATGGAGTTCTGTTTTAGGACTCTTGAGATTGCTTGTGCTACACGAACACAGCTTAAGAGTCATCTGCCTCCATTCAAACATGAGGAAACTCTTATAGGCATTACAGTGCGCCCTCGTTCCTTGCGGTTAATGCATTCCAGGAACCACACGCAATTAATGAATTCTGCGATAGAACGATAAACTATTTATCTTATTACTTACGGTAATTTAAATTTTTATGAACCCTCCCCATACTGATATTAAACCACCCCCTATCTGTATTACCTTTTCCCACACTCTGATAGACTGTTTGTATGGCTTGTATGCAAGGCTGTTTGTAGGCTTGTATGCAAGATAAATGCATGTCATCTAAATTATAATTGAATATACAAGCTCATCTTTTGAAGCAAATGGCTTCCTGGTTCTTAAAAGCCCTAGAAATAAGTAAAATGTTTTATCTGCTAGAAATGACGATAAAACCCACAGAGAATTTGACCCAGTTGTAAAAACAAAACTTCCTTTTTTAAGTGTTTGCTTAAAAAAAAGGAAGATTCCATTTACTGATGTTTCCATTTTACCATTTTACAAAGATACAGTATATAGAGTGTAAAGAGTAATTTCCCCATTAGGGGATTAATAAAGTGGCTCTTCTTCTTCTTCTTCTTCTTTCTTCTACCTTCAGGAGTCACCACTGTCCTAACCATGACCACCTTGAGCATCAGTGCTAGAAACTCCCTTCCTAAGGTGGCTTACGCTACTGCCATGGACTGGTTCATGGCTGTGTGCTATGCCTTTGTCTTCTCTGCACTGATTGAGTTTGCCACAGTCAACTACTTCACCAAGCGCAGCTGGGCATGGGATGGGAAAAAGGAGGGCATGGAAATAAGGGTGAGTGATTTGCTAAAATACAGAATGCAGCACAGAGCACAGTGTCCATTCTCACTTCTTTCTTCCTGTTGATTTCCATAGTAATTGTTCCCCATCATTTGATTTGATAACCCTGTTTAAGAAATACATTTGAGGCCAATTGTTCTTTGAAACCGCTGATAGAAAGATGCTTTCTTAAAGCAGAACAGCACTATGTAAAGACTATAAAGATAGCTTTTATTTATTCAGTAACAGCCAAATGGAACAGGGACAGCGGGGTGGAACAGTGAGAGCAGATCTGTGGTAAACTCCCAGAGACACTGGCCTTGATTTCTAAAGGCAGCATATGTTCAAGTCTCATCCCAAAGTTAGTGCAGACTCATCCTCCCCAGGAAAGATGGCATGCTTATGTGCAGTTATGTGTCACGTAACGGCACTCTGATTAAAAAAGTGAGTGTGCATTATTTAAAATGAGTCACCTGAGGCCAGTATTTTTATTTTAAGCATGAGATCTCATAAATCACAACTGGCAAACTTTAATTTGTCAGCATTTGGTTTATTGTTTATGAGGACATGGGACAGGGAGCAAATTTGCATCAAGGCAATAAAGTATAAATACACAATATATTGGATTTGACACAAAGTCTCTTTTAGTGCTTGATTGAATTTAAAGGCTGTTGTTTTATTTGCAGGGGTTTTAACAAGATGCATTTCTCTGAAGCTGTCACATAAAGTAAAGGTTCTCATGGTAACCTCAGCATTTCAAAGATATTTCACAACTGATCAATGAAATAGATTTGAGCCGTGATGCTGGATTAGAGCAAGCCAGACAGGAAGAGAGATAAATTTAAACAGTTGCCTCTGCCTGGAGCTTCAAATGGCCTCAGTCATCCCACAAATATAAGGAAAATGTACATTTTCTGGTTTTCATACATATCACATGTGTGACTCTATAAGACAAGGGGAGCTGGTTGTGACTTTGATTTACAGTGCTGACAAGTTATGTCAGTAATATGCTAACCACTCTTCAAAAAATGTATCTGTAAATGAATAATGTATTTCTGATGTTATTTGAAGTCAGCACTTCTCTTCTATATCAATTTTACAAAGCCAAACCAGCCTCTGGTAGCACAGGATCCAACAAATACTGGTATATATTTATTTCTGATGCTAGCGACAGCAGAAAATGTACCGCTTTATTATTTTCTTTTATATCATGTTTCCTTTTTTTAATGAAAGGTTTTTGTTGAGCTTTAAATCTCTTTCTAGGAGGAACTGTGGTTGGGATGACAGCACAAAAATGCTGTTCAAACAAGCAAAACCAAACAATGACAACAACATAAGCAGGCTGAAAAGACTTTTAAATTGATATTCTAAACATATTAGCAGTAGCAATAAACAGCGTTGAGCTAAGAGCTCAAACCGCATTTGAAACCTTATGGAACTGTCCCTGCAGTAAATAGTCACGAGGTAAAAGCAGTTGTTACGTTGCTGGAAGCTCATAAATCAGCCACAGACTCAACATAGAATGAAACATATTTGTTCTGCTGCTACAAACAGCGTCACAGATCTATTTTCTGTTCCCAGAGTATAAACTGTTTGACACAATCAGTACAGGCTTTGCAGTTTTTTTATAGCTCGACATTTGGTCCTCTGAGTGATTGGCAGGAATGCATACCACCGCTGCAAAACTTTGCAGTCAGTGGCGAGCAAAGTGGAGGTTATTTTATTTTCTCTGTATTTTTTTTTTTTCCTTTATGATGCCTCATCTTAATAGCAACATCATGGGCTGCCTTCTCGGGGGCTGTGCTGAGCATGCAGTTGTCTGTCATAATAGATAAAAAAAGAATGGGGTCAGTGAGGGAGAGAATGCTCTCCCGTCATCTCCCTCCCTCCTGGAATTTATCTGCTAAAAAAGCAAGAAGATCAGCCTATACATCCTTTTTAACATATTTTTGAACAATAAAGACAACTTAAAGTAGGAGAAAACTGTGAGGACAGAGTAGGAGTTTTAGCTCTGCTAAAGCAGTATCACTAGATGGAGAGTTTCAACCACTGCTGCTTTCTGAACCAAACAATGACACCATCGCCTCAAGGTTTGTTCTTTTTTTAGGCCTTAAATTGTGAGCTGTGGACAAATAAATGTACACTAATTTACCTCTCTGGTTATGGAGCATCTGTACCATTCGCTTCCTTTTTTTGTCACATAACATTCTGTTTGACAAGCCATCTAACTAATTAGCTCTCTGCTTGCAGGCTGAAGGTGTGCTTATTACACAAATTAGCCAGTGGGGAGTTCAGCTGGAATGAAAGCCGGGATATTCAAGCCTCTCCATGACATATGATTGGACACTGCTGTGTTCGATATAATGTGCTGGTTTCATCAGCAGAGGCAGGGGCACTAGTTCATTGTGCTGTGGGCTTCACTGCTGGAGTGTGACATTTACTGACGCTTTAATACAACAGTTTGTAAAAGAACGGAGGAGACACAGCCTGTCAAAATCACTCCTCGCAGGCACATTCCAGCTTGACACCGCCACTCATTTTACTGGAAAACACTCAAGTTGTACAACAAAGTTTGCTAGTGAAGCATAACTTTTTGTAGCTGTGTTTGGAATGGAAATTCTGTGAAGTGAAGTGGAAAGAAACTCACCTGAAAGAACAAACAAAGCAATTTCTTGAAGGCATTCCATTGACTTTTTTTGATGAAATATTTTCCATGTGTTACTTTTTGAGCTACAGGTGTAGTCATGCACAATTCTATTCTTCTTGGAAAGCTCCATTTCAGTCACATCTGTGACTAAAATAACCTTGTAATACAGTAAGATGGAGTGGTTACATCTGACTAACCATCCTAAGCTGTGTTTATTGTACTGTAAGCCCAATTTTCAACTCAAAGTGGAGCAAATACATTATTTTAGCAGTGAAAAGCAGACAAAGGTTTGGTGCTGCTTTTAGGAAGGTAGTCTGAACAGGACAAGGAGAAAATGAAAAAGATGAGCCACAAGAAAAAAATTAAAGAAGTGTTTAAAATGTGTGTTTTTAACTAATGCAAATTCACGTAACTTGTAACACAACAGAAATGTGGGCACATCTGCAACTGCAACATGCAGAGAATTTGGTTGTGCAAGTTCCTCAAAAAAGTTCCACTTCAACACTGTGAGATAAACAGAATGTTTTTGCCTCCTAAATGTGTTCAACAAGCTTATGCACATGTGTGCTCTCATATTTAAGACCATTAGATATGCCAACACCTCATGTCCAATCTTAGACAGGGACAGACTGTCTCAAGGTTAGGCCACATGAGCTCCAAACAGCAGAACACCATAAGGCACAGTTGCCCCCAGGATGCTCAATCACACCCAGAGAGATGTTTGGATGCAGCAATTTGCAGACACTACAAAGACAAGGTCAATAGATGCCTTTTATATTTGTGCCGGCAGCTCGAGAAATGACTTTGAATAGTGCGCAAGAATCTCTGGCCTGAAGCGAGTGATGTGCTGTGTCTCGTTAGGTTTATAAAAACATGCACAGTCCAATGCTACATTTGGTTTCCCCAATAATTAGACCGTATATATTACAGCGCGGGCCAGCCAAGCTACATAGCGCCAGAAAATTACTTTGCTTGGCTCGTTTGTCAGGTTGCTGGGCGAAGAAAATCCTTAATGCCAAGGACTAAAGAGTTTAGGGGCTATGATTAAGGTCGTATGACACGTTATAGTAGTCATTGGGTTTTCCTGCTGATGTAAGGCATCGCTGTGATAGAAGAGGCTCAGGGTGGTTTTAGAAGTGGACAAATCGATATCCTGGAAAAGGATCTGATTATCCAGGGGGGTACAGTGCAACTCTTTATCTTTCTGTACTAATTGACTTGAGATAGACCCCTTCAGGCAGCGGCTCACCATTTCTCCCCTTAATGCAATCAACCGTCTGCTAGGTTTGTTAGCTGCTGTCTGCTGCACAGGAGCTTGAAGGATCGTCCTCCTCCTCTTGTCCTGCTCGCTTGAGGAGGAAACATTGATCACGCTCAACGCCTTTCCCCCTCAATCCTGCTGCCTGCATCTCCTCGGACAGATCGTCTGAAGCTTATCCACCGCTTCATCACATCATTGTGATTCCTGCAGATAACACTGTCCCACTTCTGTCCACGTCTGACATCTAAAATTGGATTCCTTGTGCATAAGAGTGACACAGGGGTTTAGTTCAAACACTGACCAAGCACGTATCCGTCATTGTGTTGCGTGTAAAACCCGTTTTTCCGACTCCATTTGAAAGTGTCCGTGAACATTCGGAAATAAAAACCAAACAAAACATTTGGGGATAAGCTGTGTGCGGGAAGAGATCCACCGTGAAGCGTTTTAGAGGAGGGTAAAGAGGGGACATTAGTTATGCTAATTAAAAAGATGGATTCAACAGAAAAGGAAAAGAAATTAAATGAAGCTGAAAAAGTGGAGCAGGAATTAGAGCCCGGCTCAAAGCAAAACAAGGAGTCCTGAAAGTGAGAGACATGCCACTTTAGCTTCTGCTACAGAAACCCTCAGTGGTACGGTGTGAAGAAAATTATACGCATCTTGTATGAAACCAAAAATCTGCCCCGTGATCAATCCCAGTGCCCTCTTTGTTCTCCCTCATTTACAGTGTGCGCTACTCTGTACTCATCAAGGCTGACAGGATCCTCTGGTGATATAAGATGAGCTCTCTAAGTGCAAATAAAATTCTGTCTCCCTGTGCGATTTCACTCTGAAAGGCAGCCTAATGATTTCTGTTTAGTAGGAAGAAGGCACTTTCTCCAGCCAGGTTCATCAACACACATGATTTGTTTTACCATTTTGCCCAAAGAGACCCCCACTGTCATCAATACCTTTTGTCAGAAGTGTCTTCAGGCCGTTTCGGGTTTTTCCTGCTACGTTTTGTTACTGCAACCATCAGTAGCATCAGATCCATCCATCCCGGTTCTGCAGCGACACAAAAGCATAATAATTAATCCTGTCTCTGCACTCCAGCCCGATCGTTTCGTCATGACTTTTTATCATGACTTTTTTTTTTTTTTTTTTTTTTTTTTTGCAATCTAGATTTGTATGATGCAGTTTTGAATTGACACATGATGAATAGAGTATGTAAGTTGGGTAATTTTAATATAATTGGTAAACTTTTTTTCTTTTCTACTTTTCTTTTCAGGAACCGTTTCAGGCTAACATGGCCAGGATTAAAGATATGGTTAGGCTTTTGTTTTGTTCTTGTGTGTGTCGTGTCTCGTGGTGTTGCTTCTATTTCCTCTTTATGAGTTCAAATGGAAGTATTGTTGAGTCTAGTGCCTCGCTCCTGACGATGTTTACTTTACTGCCTTCTTTCTTTTCAGAGAAGAGAATCAGCGACTTTGTCCAAAAAGGCCAACAACACATTCAATATTGTTGGAACCACCTATGCCATCAACGTAGCTAAAGATCAAGGCTTGACGACCATTTCCAAGAGCGCCCCCGTGGCATCGGCCAAACAGTCCTATCTACATAAAATGGATGACCCCTACACGGAGGCTAAAAAGTCCTATAACCGTGTCAGCAAAGTGGACCAGATATCACGCATCATTTTCCCAATTCTGTTCTTCATCTTCAACTTAGGTTACTGGGCCACGTATGTCAACAGAAAGCCTGCTATCATGGAGGAAAACAACCTAAACTGAATTTGACAAAATGTTAGCTTGATGTGTCTTGTTTTGGAGGATAGACAGATTTGTAGTCCATTGCATCTTATTGTGTGTGTGCGTGTGCGTGTGCGTGTGTGTGTGTGTGTGTGTGTGCGTGCAAGTGTGTGTGTGCGTGCGTGTGTGTGTGTGTGTGTGTGTGTATGAGCGTGGTTGATGTGTTTTTTCTCGACTGTTTGATATTTTGCACGTCTTTATAGATGGGAGGCAAATTTTAACATTCAGTAGATTCCCATTTACTAGCGGAGGGATCACATTATCACATTGGTCTGTATGTAGCCGTTCTTTTCTCCCCTCCACACTTGGCTTTGGCCCCTTTCCTTGTTGTAAGAAACCAAGCTTTCCCCTCGCTCTATCTTGATTGCTTGCTGTTTCGTAGAGTAGTTAAATTGTGTTTTCACTATGTTTTGACATGTTTGCGCTTTGCTTGTAATAAGTTAGAGCAAGCATGCCTTTGAATTTTTCATTGTAGCTCATTACCGATGATAAGGTTTTGACACATCCATCCAGTTAACCACATGCATGTACACACACAGACACACAGCGATGCGTCAGAACATGCCAGAGGAGCCATTCGTGGGTTGCTTTACTGTGCGCCGTTAGCTGGGGGCAGCCTGTATAGTTCCATAGGAACATCATTAATAATCGTCAGTGTCTGGCCTTCAGCTCACGCTGAATCTCACAGACCCAATGCAGTATCGTTTGGAATTGCTTTTGCATCCCATGAGACTGCCTGTACATTTTTCCAGTCCAGTGGCTCTTATTGTTTTAACTGGCTGACTATATTCAGTGACAGAGAAGCTATGTGCCTTGGTGAATACACACATGATAAAGAAAAAAAAAGGCTTTGACACGCTCATGCTTGCATTCACAGCATGCATATACACAACGGCCTGTGTGTATATGACACGCAAACTGGTGTCTGCAGGCTCCATCCACCCCACTCGCCCTCGGCCCGTAGACACGAGCACCAGGTGTAAAATGGCCCATTAGCACAGAGGGTTACCACACCTCTCTGCTTGTGAAAAGATGAAGCAAGGAGATTAGATGATCGAGTGTCGATGTGCATTCATGTTTGGGCTCATGAGAAGAGCAGTCAAAGCAAAACTACCACCATTACCTCAGACTGAAGTTATTACATGTTTTTCCATAGCAATGCAAACAACACTCAATGTTTTTTTTACATTAAATCACACCAGACACCTTTTTCTCTTTCTTACTTTTCTGTGCATCGGTCATTGTAGATGTTTTTGGTTTCATCACAATTAATCTGCATTTCACTTTTTTGCCCTTTTAGAATTGATTGTGTGGAGTATATTGGTGTCTAATTGATTGTCTACATATGTCGCAGTTGTAGAGTATTTCTCAACAAATATCCACGACACTATCACCAGTGGGGCTATGGCGCTAAAAAATGCTGCCGAGACAGTAAAGAGAATGCAGACTGCTTGATTTCTCCAATGATAAATGGGTTACGTAATTGTTGTTATCGCACTGAAGAACAAACTAATGAGCAAACTGATCATTTATCGATATGCGATCATGTTTTCAAAGTTGTACATCATATTGATCTCCAGCTTTGGTGACAGTCTCCAAAATTTGTTTGCATTTTGTGTTTTTGTTATGTGTTTTTGTACATGCTTCTGCAAATATGATGCGATCCAGTGTCCACTCCAGTGTCTTTACAGGATGCACTCTGGACATCTCACATCATCTTGAGTGCATAAAATCCCAACACACAGTGAATCTCCTCAAACTCTACCTTCGGCGTTAGGCATAGGATAATGAGTGTACTGTGTTGTTGCCTTTTTACATGTGTGTTAATAACACAAAACATATATAATGTATCAGTCATAGGTTAATGCATGACAATCTGTACATGTTTATGTCTGCAACCTCCAATAATGGTGTTTGTCACTCTGGTCTAGGGTTTAGTATTAATGTTTCTGACAGTTCCTCTTTAATTATTTGCTCTTAACCTCAGCCACAACTGCATTAACAAATTTAAACATCAATTTTTTCTTTATATTGATGTGATGCTAATAATTCATGGCTGGCGTAGTGTTCCGAAAATGTTTTTACCCTTTTTTGGTTTCAGTTTAAATCCATGTACTAACACACACACCAAGCTAGCTCTACATCCATCTCAGTCACACACATTAAAAAGTAAAGGGAAGTCAGTCTGTGTACAAGCAGGTATGCATGACCACACTAACTACGGTTCTGGATGCAGCCTGAAAATGCATTCAGGTCACTTTCCAAACTAGTAAGTGCTCAGAGGTCAAAAACCTCCCTGAAAAACTGGAGTAATCAAGAATAGTTTCCAGAGCAAACAGCAATAAAAGCTGTTCATAAATGTTCAACACAGAAAAATGATGAAGTAAAAGTTTTAGTCATGCAAAAATAGAATTATTTATATGTAAAACGAGTATGCGTAATATAGTATTAGAACAACCATTAATTGACAAATATAAAGACATTTAAGTTTTTTTTTTTTTTTAATGGCCAGAAATATCAATAAAATTCATACAATAGATCATGCTGTATATATTCATTAACATTAGATCATTAGATTTTATATTTGTTTCATTCACACAACAAATACTTACTGATAAATTCCCACAAATAAAAAAAAAAAAGAAAGAAAGAAATGTCCTGCCTCCAAATCTGATCGCCTCCTCCGTTAATGGATAAACCCTAACTGCTAAGGCTTAGTGTTCATATAACTAAATGAAGGCTTATTTTTCTGGATAAATATGAACAAACTGATCAAATATTTATTTATTCATCATTGAAGCCACTGCATCGAAGCAAAGCATGTGACAGATGTGTTTGTCCCACATGCTTGCAGACATAATGTTTGCCCTGCACGCAATCAATATCTCCTGGTAAACCATTTTCATGTTTAAACAATTCACACGCTATAAACTCCGACTGACATGAAATATCATGACAATATAAACTCTGAATGAGAGCTGTGTGGAGCTCATTACGTTTTTATAACCACATCATGAGACCCCTCCACTGGAAACACAAATCAGACAGGTATTCTTCACGGGCGAGTCCGAATCATGTCAAAACGTGGCTTTAGAGTGAGTCACTGTCCCTTTCTCAGATGTGATTCTGATCATTTTATCTCAAAAAAAGTGAATCAGGATACAGCTGAGGGTTTGTAAATTCTGCTGGTGACGCAGAGCGCTCATGTTTATGGATGGTTCCTCTTAGTAATGTGACCGATGTTAGATACATAGGTAGCTATGAGGACCAGCAGCCATCCAGCATTTACCCCATCATCCTTCTCAGAAATACTGTATAACCGATGTGCTCACCAGTCTTTAGCAAGCAAGAATCTATTTTAAAGATACATTCACTCTGTATTTCCATGATTTTTAGGACTCATCAGAAGTTCATACTGAGAAAGATTTAGTTTTTTTGAGGGTTGGCGTCATTTATTAAATATATTGATCGTTATGACAGGGTAGTAATGTGCCCTAAAAAGATATATGAACAGAAAATGTATGTGATTAAACTAAATGGTTTACCAGGAGTTTACAGTTGGATTTATTCCATTTATTATTTCACTCATGAATGTATTTTATGATTTATCATTGCATTGTATATTCATATTCATAACTTCATGCTGGATGCCAGCTTTGGGCCAGTTCTTCACTGGTCAAAATGTTTTTTGGGATTACCTTATTTTTGTTCATTCACACACCTTTCGTGAGCAAAAAAAAAGGAACGAAACACTATATATAGAGTTACGATCCCACAAAACCTGCACACTAATGATGTGCTGCAGGACGTCCAAAACTTCTCCAAACATGCAAATGTAAAAGAATTAGAGATGAAATGAACTATAGTTTGAAGAGATAAGCATGAAGTATGTACAAGTGGCATACTAGGTCCAGCATTTGTGGTAATTCAGGACTATTTTGAAATTCTTTTGATAAGGAGGAGTCTATTGTTGCCATTTAGCTTCGGTTTGGATTACTCATGCTGTAAATCTTTTCCTCACAGGGCCCAGAGGTATCAGCAGAAACATGTCACCCTATAAGATACAGTATATTAACATTATATTGCTATAGGAGTGTATTTATGCTATTCAGTGCAGCATTAAAAATATTATATGTTTCATATGACATAACGTCTGCAGCATTGATGCAAATCTCTTAATGGGTAGAAAACCGCTTAGACAAAATAAACAAATTATTATAAACTAAATGGCAACAATTCTAATTTCTCAGAATCGTGTTACCAAGTTGTGAATTTGTAGATATTGTGAAATGAATTCCAATAGTTTTTGTGAATATTGATATGTCACGTCGTTTATTTTTACACTGGATAGGTACCGCTGTCTTACATTGAGCTCAGTAACACTGCGTGTTATGATTTTAAAGACGTACAGTAGAGATAATACTCATCAAGCTACTTACAAGATCAGTACCTTGTGTGCACTTTTTCAAACCTAACTGTGAATTAGCAGCTGTCTGCAAGCAGAGTTGTACACACTGTGTTCTCTCTCCGATGATTTCACTGCATGTCCCAACGCACTGAGCGACGACGAAGGACTTCCTCCACAAAGACAGTTCCAGGAACATTATGGACTTTGTGTGTTTGTTGGGAGGTTGCTCTCTACAGTATATGCTCAATGACTGGACTCTGTATGTTCCTCTCTTCTTCATGGTCTTACTGTATGAGATGTAACAAATGGAAATACGGATTAAAAAGATGTTGTATTTTGGCTTGGAGTTATAATGTCCTTCTTTGTCAAAAAATTAAAACCTCCAAAGGGGTAAATTTTCAACTCAGTGTACTCGTCCAAGGTGCTTTGACAGGTTCAGTGGAAAAGATTATTATTAAGGCATTTCGTGTTTACATTGATTTATTTGTTAAAGATTGAATCAGGGAGTGCAAATACAGCATATAAGTTCATGGCAGGCCACGTATTTTATTAGTAAGACTCCATTCATCACAGTACACAAAGAATAACACGATAGGAGACACTGACACAATACAAACTGTACAGATCAGTCTTACACAATCCTGTTTATCAGGTTTACCCAACATATTGCACTAATTACAGTATTGGACAAGTAAATATCTGTATAATTGTACAACCACAATATTGCACAAAGCCTAAATAAAAAATGCTAGCATAACCAGAATATTGCACAAGTTGGGATTAAGTATTTTTATTCAAGCATTAACGCTTTTGTTGTGACCCTCCAGCATGTATAAGAGCAGAAAAATGTTTCTAAATTATCTTTTATCAGTTTGATCAGTGATTATTTTTTCCAGGAGTGGCCACAGCATAACAAAGAGTGAATCTACTCTTTCATTTATGTTTCCACCAGTGTTGCACACCATCTGGTTGTTTTTGACCCAGCAGTTCACAGAGTCAGTCACACACAACCTCAGAGAGACAACGCATACAGTGTTCTGCTGATTGATCTCAGATGAAACAGAGTCCATGAGATGCACAGTTTCCCATCTGTTGATCTCACCAGTCATTAAACTGGAGTCTGAAACTGGAGATGACGCATTTGGGTAGTCTTCACAAATAAAGGGACAACTAAATACATTTAAAAAATGGATGAGACCGGCCTGTGTGCTACATAGAGCTGCTAATCCTAGTTGGGGGTTAGCAGGTGTAGAGGCGAGGCTGTATCGACTTTCTAAGATGGAGAGAATGGAGGAGTGAACCTGTTTCTCATTTTCTCAAGAATGCTCTTAGCAAACTGGTGGCTACAGGAAAGGTGTGGGATCAGTGAGTGGAGCGTCTACCAGACCTGTACAAGCCTAGACCTGACCTAACAACAAATGAACAACTGTTTCTTTTTTGACTGATTTACACTCCTCGCTTTTTGTATATTTCCTTCTTAATAATTCTTGTTGTTTACACCCTTTGTGGGTGGGAGCAATGGCTGAAAAGTGGTATCGTATATGTTACAGGTTAAATTGTCTACCTCATCTTCAGACGAGAATAAAACACAGTGGGCCTGTTTCACAAAGCCGGTTTAGTGGAAAACCTGGGTAAGTTAACCCTGAAATCAGGGAAAACCGGGGTTTCCGGTTTCACAAAGGGAGGTAACTTAATCCAGAGTCAGAGGAGTAAACCTAGCCTGTGTCACGAGGCGAGGTAAAGTGAACCTTTAGGTTTGTTACCACAGCAACAGACTCTGAAGCTTGCCTGGTCGGGAGGAGGGGCCATGTCACAAAGCAGGTTCAGTGGAAACTCTGGGTAAATTAACCCTGAAATCAGGGAAAACCAGGGTTTTCCGTTTCACAAGGGGAGGTAACTTAACCCAGGGTTAGAGCTGTAACCCTGGCCTGTTTCACGTAGCGAGGTAAACTGAACCTCTGGGTTTGTTACCGCAGTAACAGACTCTCTGAACATAACCTGGTCGGGGGCAGATTTTATTCCACAAACCCAGGGTTATTCTGACTCCGCCCCCTTTCACCGCTGCTCGCACGGCTTCATTTCCTGGTTCTGTCGGACGGAGAGTTTTACCGATGTAAGGTTTTATAAATGACTCCGTATTTTAGAGGTATTTTAGAGGCGAACATGTCATGTTCGTTTGACGTGGAGCTCCTTGATGGAGTTTCAGCATTAATTCACAGAGAATTAAATATTTTTGAATCACGTTCAGATATCTAGTCACATCCAGACAGTTCTCTTTATGATCGGTACCGATTCACGTCCCAATCCAACACACACACACACACACACACACACACACACACACACACACATACACACACACACACTTGATCCATCCTCACGTCTGCAGCAGCGCTGCGTGTAGCACTCCGTTCAGTTTTTCATTTTTTATTTGCAAACGATTGTTTTTCTATACAGATGCTCAGTGCGCCTCGCCTTTAAACTTTTACCCCAGTTTTTCTATTTCCCTGGAGAGAAAACCGTCAGAATCATCAAGGAGGAGTTCCACAGGATTGCAGGTGAATGATGTAGAAATCTGGTAAATTCATTTGAAAGTATGTTCTCTTAATGATATTGTGCTGTAATGTCAGACTTGGGTTAGTAACATTAGTTTCTTTTCAGATGTCCCAATGTAATTTGCTGCCATAGATGGTACCCATATTCCCATCAAGGCTCCCTCACATAATGAATGTGATGATGTGAAGACGATGTCAATTCACAGCAAATACATGCAGGTACAAGTAGATTGACTACTGTTTCAACATGTTAAAGACTGATTCATAGATAAATTAACATCTGTCCAGATCAAACTACAATTTCCACCTTTATTTGTATAGCGCCTAATCACATCAGCAGACATTTCAAAGAGCTTTAACAGACAGGCACCCAACAGAACCCTCCAGACCAAGCATATGCAACAGCGGCGGGGAGGAACTCCCCTCAGTACTGATGTGGAGACGGAGTGGTCCTGATCGGTTCCTGACTCACGGGTGTACGATGAGTCTCACCTGAGCAACAGACTAATGCAGTAACTAAAGATTGGTACAATAATTCACTTGTCTACATAGTTTAATCCACCCTAATGAATCTACTTTCCATCACAGGAGAGTCTGATGGTTGTTTTCTGGGGGACAGGGGTTACCCATGCCAACCGAGGTCGCCGACCCCTTACTAACCCAGGCCTCCAACAGAACTGCAAATGGGTTCACTGCAGGACGAGAGCCCGGGTGGAGATGACCATAGGCTGCTGAAAGGCCGTTTCCAGTGTCTATGACACCTCAGGATGATTCCTGAGAGGACCTGTGATGCAGTTCTGTTCTTCATAGTAGTATTGCCACTATCAGAGGAGAACAACACCCTAACAAACTGAACACCCCGATAATGACCCCGTCCACCTGCCAGCTATCCAGGGTGGCAGAGCAGTGACTCCATCTGCCAAAATCCTTTCAGAGTCTGTCTCACTCACCATCACCACAGCGGCCAATAAAAACATACAATATACATTTCATTTGGTCATTTTTATTACTTACAAATACAAAGTTATTTCTTGGATCGTTTCAGTGGTGAAAATTCTAATATTCAACATGATTCACTTGTGAACAACACCCACCTCTAACTTGTGCTCCACTACTTGTACGTTCAAATCTGCCCTACTGATAAACTTCTTTAACAAATAGCTGGAAATACATGAGGAGGACATCAAAACATACAGTTGCATATGAAATCCACAGAATGAACCGCTGGTGTTCACTGAGCGTCTATTTGTACATTGGATGTGACGGACTGTCCAGCTTGGATGAGAAAGTGTTGATCATTCAGTGGAGGCTAAATGTCACTCTGTATTGCACCAGAATGTTAAGCAATAGGAACAATCGGTAACAGAAAATATGTGAACACCTTTCTTTTCTTCAATTTCCTGTTAATTTATTTTTCATTTTATCAATTATGTATTATTTGACTAACATACACAGAGAATTAAACATGGGATGCCTAAAACCACTTATAAGCAGTAAAATGCCACCGCTATTGACGTAAGAACTGAATTAGTTGTAGCTATTACTGTGTCAAGGAAACCAAAAGGACTGGGTGTCAGTTCTTCATGTCAGTTCTTAGACAATATACTGTAGGTATACGCGATGGTATGAATATTCCTCTTTTCAACTGTTTTATAACGTGCATATGCCGATTTACTGTTTAAATTACCTAACATGAAAACGTTTACAAACATTTTCTTATTTAACAGAACTTGATTGAGATGAGAGCACATTTATGTGTGTGACGAGGACTCTGTCGGCGATAAAACAACTGAAAAGCCGAACGTCCACTTATTATTTACTGTACAATGTCATTATGTTATAATGAGGAGGAGTATCCCTAACGAGACGATGATGCAGAAGTCTGTCCTGTGTGAATGATGTTTTTAAACTTCGTTCTCAGCTGCTGACATGTGTGCTTCTCCCCCGCTGGATTGCACCTAAATAAAATAAATTAATGAACTATTATTGAAGCCGTTTACCTCTGTATTTTTACCGTGAGTGCAACGAACTACATTTAAACATCGACTTGAGCAGCAATTCACTCCCACAACATCTCGCTCTTCTTTGCAGCTGTAACGCTGTTCCTCTTTCTTCTGAAAATGTCCTCAAAGTCTTCATATTCATAAATTAAAATCTAAACTGCAACTACCGTAAAGCGTTGCGGTGCGCGTCTCGTCCGTCGTCATGGTGAATCGTCGAATCGGGGCTCCATTGATGATGGCTTTTTATAGTGTTGTTGCACCTGCTAAACTGCGGGTCAATCTACCCTGGGTTACTTAAACTACCCCTGAACAGCCTTTGTGAAACCAGAATCCCTGGGTTTTCCAAACTCAGGGTAGATCAACCCAGGTTTACCTCAGGGTTTGTTAACCCTGCCTTCGTGAAGCGGGCCCAGTCACTTAAAAAAATATTCAAGTTGTCAATAAATTGCATTCAAAACTACCCAAAGTACATATCTGATATTTTCTTTACAAATAATGTTTCATTAAAAGAATATTTACAACCATGCAGCACATTAACAAATAATAATAATAATAATAATAATAATAATAATAATAATAATAATAATAATAATAAGCTGCTATTTTACTACAGAAAGCCTTCATGACAGGTTTGCCATAATGAAAACGAGTGGTCCGTTGAATAAATGCAGTTTTCCTGCATTGTGCAGAGATCTTAGCAAAGAGGAGTATACAGACAGATTAACAATTTGTGATATGATCTACAACTTTGACCTGTTTTTGAGCAGGTTGGAACCAGGAACTCAGACCAAGAGGGTTGTGTGGAGGGGTTGTCTAGGGAAAAGCATTATTTTGTCTGCTTTATGAATGGATCAGGGTTTCTAAATGTCATTTGGGATCATAAGATCGATGCTTAGCAGTTTGCTGGCAGTAGTTACTAATTTCCTTATGGTTTTTTTTATGGCTCTTGTTGCATTACCAAACCAATATATATGACTGCAGGTTCTAATAAACACTGTATTGCTTTGGTCATATATTTTATTCTATTCAGTACATTATTAGATTTTGACAGGGGTCAACAAACCATTCAAATCAAATTCTTCAAAGTGTTTGTTTTGAAAGTCTTTTAATGGTCAGTATTTAAGGAGTTGCCCATAAAGCCGCTGCTATTCACAGCTCAGCGGTGCTCACTTGTGAAAGCTGCTGATAGAAATGCCTCATAAAGCAGAAGTAGTATAGTTAGTCACAGAGCAACATTTTTCTGAGGCAGAGCCTTGCATGTAAACATGTTTTAAGGGCTGCACAGGTGAACTTTGGCCTGAAGCTGCTGCAACAATTCACCCATTTCAATGCATAAATGATTTAGTGAGTAAAAGCTGAAAATCCTCAAAGCTCCTCTCTCACAGAAATACAGCCAAACATTTCCCAGGAAGGATCAGTTCTTTTAGTCTCAGTATTACTCATAAAATCACCACAATGTCTAAACTGAAAATTTCTGAACATCAATTTAAAAGATACTAAAGTGTCAAAATATAAAAGTTGTTCAAGCGTGGAGCGTTGCTTAAAACACAGGGGTGACAATGTGAGGGTTAGTATTTTCAGAAAAGATTTCTTATGGACTTTGAGGTTACCCTATGTCATCTGGCCGCGATCCAATCTTGGCTGTATGTAGGTTCCCTCAACCGGACAGGAGTGCTATTATCTCTAAGACTAAAACACCTCATTTTTCTCAGCACGCCAGGGGAAAATGAGCTCTCTAAAGCTCCCCACGTGGACATATAAAGCTATTTGCTTGCTTGCTGTGATAAATGAAACAATCCATTATACATTTACAGGCTGGTGTTCATATCAGCTATAGCACCATATAGTCAAGTGCTTTGTTTTTGTGAGCTGTACCATCGCTATTCTTATCTCCCTGATCTCATACACATAAAAACCTATGGAGAATTTGATTGCAATGAGACCAAGGCCGTGTGCAAATTAATCCTTAGTCAAGTTGAAGGTCATCCTCTGGTGGAACAGCAGCTTTATTCAAATAACATGCAGCAAGAAATGAGTGCACTGGAATAAATCAGTGACTCATCATTTCATTGATAGATGGCAATTTAGATATATAACATGACATGAAAGCTGATAACAGAAGTGTGAATGAAAGACAGATATGAGACAGAGTGGTATAAAGTAATAAATTATCCATATGTGTTTGAAGAAAGTGAGAAAGCCTGGAAGAAAGGGGTTGAAGTGTTAAACGACAAGCATGTTTTTTCACATAAGCATGCCTGATTTCATTTCCAAAATATTGTTAAGAATTATTTCAATAATTCATGCATGAGAAAAACATAATGCAGTTGTTAAATTGCATAATTTAGCAGTCGGTCTAATGTGTTTTTCTCCCTGTTGTGAAGTCGGTGTTGTGTAGAAGTGCCCTCTCACTGTTGTGCAGAATAGAATAGAGAGAGAAGCTGGTATCTGATCTTCATTGACTTATGAGGCTGACACCGGGTAATCCTGACAGGCATAAAATATCTTTCCGTTTGATTTTTATTCTCTGTTAACCATCGTTTTAAAATAGTTCACTTTTTTATTTCTGTTGTTTTTTTATCTATTTTCTGTTTTTTGTGGGGTTCCTGACAAACTGTTTCCCTTTTTTTCACCCAGAAATGTTTTTTTAAAGACACTCAGCATCTGTTAGCATGGCTGAATGTTTGGTAAAATACATGATAAACTGCATAAAAGACACTGCACTCTTGGTCTTATGATGTACTTCAAAGATGCAGAGATATATCTTAATATTCAAGTCAACCAGCTCACAGAGGAGATTAATACGAGTGCAGAAGAGGTTGGTATTTGTCATATCGTGTAAGTCAGCATGCATTGATTTCAGTTCTTGGTATCGCTCTTCAGAAAATACAGACGATAATAAACTGGAATGGAATGTGTGGAATGCCTTCAGTGATCATACCAATTCTCAGGTATTTTAAAACAACAAAGCACATTTTACATTGCAGAGAACAAACCTTTAATATGAAATGGGAAACTGTTAGCAGTACAGCTGATATGCGGTAACAGTTAGATGGCATGTGCATCAAATGCTCCTTGACTGAAGCTAATTAAACATGCAAAAAAAATTAGAAATGACATCCCAGTATAAACCAGGTAATCTCTTCATGTAATTTACTAGCAGTAGATATCTGAATGGGGAAACCTTTATACCAACCACCCACTGCTCAACTGCTGCTTTTTTTTTTGCTATAGGTGTCTTTGGTTGTCGGGGTAGCTGTCAAACTCATTTTCACCGAGGGCCACATCAGCATAATGGCTGTCCTCAAAGGGCCAGATGTAACTAATAAATGTAATTAATGTAAATCAATGTAATGTAAAATAAGTGTAACTATTCCTTACTGTGAAATAACACTGAATTTATTACTTATTCAAGTTACAAACATAAATCCTTTTAATTTGGGTTATGAAACCCACAGAACTCCATCAATCAAGGATCACACTATCCAAGTGAAAAAGGTAAAATAACATCAAACACAAATTAGGACATTAACTTTATTCAAATTGTTTTTGTAAAAGTTAAAATGGGATGAATTACCTTATTGTGGGAAATGCAGTTTTGTTCAAAGCACTTTTGACCTATTTAGACTCTTGTTTTAGACCTTTTATGCTCTTGCGGGCCACAAAAAATCATGTGGCGGGTCACATTTGGCACCCGGGCCTGGAGTTTGACACATGTGGTGTAGGTAGTGGGATTAACGGACTGGATTACAGTTACTGTTAGCAACAAGGTTTTGGAGTCTCCCGGCAAGCACGGATGGATCTGGATACAGCCTGATAGACATATTCCATGAAAAGAGCTGCCAAACAGAGGTGATTTCCAGAGGTACCAACAATAACTTGACTGGAGACAAGAAGACATGACAGGTCAGGACAAGAGGCAGAGGAGCGCAACAGAGATGGGTAAGAGTAGCAGGTAAAAACAGTGTGTAGATTGAGATTAAACTCTCATCCAAATATGTGAATTGATGCTAAAATTGAGTTTTTATTTTGTCACATTCAGATACAGTGTGATTTATACGGCGTTAACAAGGTAATTAAAAAGAGAATCAGGTGCATGTTTGTATTTTAGGCTCAGAACAGTACATGGTTATACAAAATATTTGCTTGAAAGGATGTTTTTGCAATTAAATGAAATTTGAAAAAAGTTCATACAGACATCTCCCAGATTACCTCCTCTAGAGGTACAAACCTGTATTGCACATGGACAGCCTGATTGTTAGTAATCATGCTAGTTAAAGTAGTTATCTCTGAAACACAATTCATAAACATCTGAATTCATAAACATGTCAACAAGGTTCCTTTTCCTTACAATCTATACGTTCATCCGTCCAAACCGTAACTGTCTTTTCTTCAGCCTCTTTTCTGCCTTGAAGGCCACGGGGGTTGCTGGAGTCTACCCCAGCAGGCCACGGGTGAGAGGCAGGGTACACCCCAGACATGACGCAGGCGCATCGCTGGGCCGCATGAAAGACAGACTACCAGTCACACACACACACACACATACTATCAATTTGATGATTAGTTCACATAAACAGCATGCTTTTGGAGGTGGGAGGAAGCTGGGGAATCCAGAAAGAACCCACACAGACACGGAGAGAACGACAGTGAGGCGGCAGTGCTACCCACTATGCCACCATGCAACACCCCCCCTCACAATGTCTTCCTTTTCTGATGCTGTCCAAAAAACTTTTAAAGTATGACCACAATGGTATTTCTACTGTATTTCTACTAGGGCTGTCAGTTTAACGTGTTAATTAGATTAATTAAGTAGGCTGCAAATTAACGCGCAATAAAAATTAACTAATTAATTAATTAATTGTGAGTGGCAAGTCAATGCACAAGCATTTTAAGTTTGGCCCACTGAGTGACCCGTAGGATGCAGCGACACGTCACTTCCTATCTGCGCCACTAAAGAAGGGTTCGGTGAGTGAGCATATGAAACTGGTAGGGTTCAGTACCTCCAACAAGGTTAAGAACCACTGGCCTGTTGGCATCTTGAAATTGATGTTGCCTTATTTTGAGGCATGTTATATTATTCATTTTGAATTGCTGTATTGAGTCAGCTTAAGTATTCATTTTGATTGAGAGTCTGCTTATGTGCCTATTTGAGACTCAGCCTTATTTTATTTCTGAATTTTATTCATTTTATGTAACTGTATTTGTATTGCATTTTTGAGAAATGCACCTGGCCTAATTGGTTTGCTAATGGGCTTGACCTTTTTTCTTTTGAATTTCATTTATAAAGCACACTTAACCAATAAAAATGTGGATTTCAGATATTCTCTTATTGGTATATTCTATTGATTAGTCATGCACTACAATTTTGTAATGTCCTAGAATTAAAATTCTTTATTTGGGGGCCTTTAGCAGGTTTGAGATTAAAATGCGATTAATTAAATTAATTAATTACAAATCCTGTAATTAATTAGATTAATGTTTTTAATCACCTGACAGCAATCATTTCTACTTGTATTTTTTAAATGAAATTTGTTTATGGTATTTTACATTTGTATGGACACTGTGTTTCTCAGAGAATTATAAGAAATTTGTAAAACATGTTTTGCTTGTTTGTTTAATTTGGGGTGGAAATTAGCTCCATACGTTGGTGAGGACAGTAACACTCTCATTTAATGATTTTTTTTTTTTGTTATACCGGTAGATACAAAACTCCTCTTCTTCTCCTTTCGGCTTTTCCCTTCAGGGGTCTCCACAGCGAATCAGTTGCCTCCATCTAACCCTGTCTTCTGCATCCTCTTCTCTCACACCAACTACCTTCATGTTCTCTTTCACAACATCCATAAACCTCCTCTTTGGTCTTCCTCTAGACCTCCTGCCTGGCAGTTCAAAACTCAGCATCCTTCTACCAATATATTCACCATCTCTCCTCTGGACATGTCCAAACCATCTCAGTCTGGCCTCTCTGACTTTATCTCCAAAACCTCTAACATGTGCTGTCCCTCTGATGTACTCATTCCTGATCCTATCCTTCCTGGTCACTCCCAGAGAGAACCTCAGCATCTTCATCTCTGCTACCTCCAGTTCTGCCTCCTGTCTTTTCCTCAGTGACACTGTCTCTAGACCAAACAACATCGCTGGTCTCACCACAGTTTTGTACACCTTCCCTTTCATTTTAGCTGAAACTCTTCTATCACACATCACACCTGACACTTTTCTCCACCTGTTCTATCCTGCCTGTGCACGCTTCTTCACCTCTTTTCCACACTTTCCATTGCTCTGGACTGTTGACCCCCCCCCCCCCCCCCCCCCACAATGTATTGATAATATAAACCTTTTGAATAAATGAAATGTTTTATATAAACAAGACATTTTCCAACCATGTCAAAAAATAAACATTTTAATAGTCCTGACTAAAACCTGTAACCGTACCAAATCTGCTTTCTTCCATGAAGTCTTAAGTAATGGAATATTTACTAACTTCTGAAATCATCCAGATTTAAATGCATATGGAAGTAGTTTAGGCTCGTCTAGCTGCACCATGAGCATGACACAACATTTCATTTTTCACTTTCATCCGCTTATCGTTTAGGTATTGTGATCATCTCTCTGGAAGTGATATCAACCTATTTAAGCGGAGTAAAATCAGACTGTCCACGTCGACTTTGACGCCTTTCCTTCTGATAGATCTTCACTTTGATGACACTTAACACCATGCTTAATCTTTACTCCATCTATCTAAACATGAGATGCTGCCCCTGGTGTACGCTGCTTTTGAGCGATTACTTCTCTTGAGTCCTGACAGTTGGGCTGGATTTGTTCAGACAGGCATTCTTAGCTTTGTCGTTAATTGGGTAACTCATTGTGTTTACCAGAGACGATAATATTCAGATTGTCTCCCTATTCACCCTCTACACTGCAGACTTCTCCTACAACTCCCCCACATGTCACCTGCAGACGTTCTCTGACGACTCTGTAATCGTCGGCCTCATCACTGATGGGGACGACAGAGAGTACAGAGAACTGACCCAGGACTTTGTGGACTGGTGCCAGCGGAACTGCCTCCAGATCAACGCAGGTAAAACCAAGGAACTGGTGGTGGATTTCTGCAGGTGATCACTCTGCCCGGTTACACCGGTGAAGATCCAGGGTACAGACATCGAGGTGGTGTCCTCGTACAAGTACCTGGGTGTTCACCTGAATAATAAACTGGAGTACCAACACTCACTCACTGTATAAAAAGGGTCAGAGCAGACTCTATCTGCTCAGAAGGCTGAGGTCTTGTGCGGGGGCCACTCCTAAGGACTTTTATGACACAGTAGTGGCCTCAGCTATTTTTCATGGGGTGGTCTGCTGGGGCAACAGCATCACTGCGGCCGACAGAAAGAGACTGATTAGGAAGGCGGGCTCTGTCCTAGGATGCTCCCTGGGCTCAGTTGAGGTGGTGGTGGAGAGGATGACAGCCAAGCTGTCATCGTTGATGAAGAACCACTTCCACCCTCTGCAGGGCATACTAAGATCACTGGACAGCAACTTCAGCGATAGGTTGCTTCACCCAAGATGCGTGAAGGAACGCTATCGCAGATCCTTCCTGCCCACGGCCGTCAGACTGTATAACCAGCAGTCCTCCCAGAAGACCACTCAACGAACTCAAAGAACACAACATTCAAAATCTGGATGACCAAGGTAATCTGCATTTCTGTAGTTTGTAGTGTATAGTTTTGCAGTGTAAATATAACTGTAAATTTCTGATATGATATGTTAATAAAGTATGTTTACAATATGTGAATACGTATATTTCATATGTTGCATATGTTAATATGTATGTATATTATTTAAGTATTTATGTATGAACCCCACCCCCCACCCCCGCTGTCACAATCGCACAAATTTCCCCACTGTGGGACAATAAAGGATTGTTATCTTATCTCATCTTCAAGGTTAAAGATAAAGGCACGTTTCATTTGGTTATCTGCTGCTGTAACTTCCACGAAAGAGTCAGAAAATGATACGTTTTACTTTATGTTTTTTGGGCTCAAATCAAATTTTGTTATCTTGACAGGGGGGGAAGTAAACATTACAATCTTTTTTGTTGCGTCATCTCATTTCTGGTCATTTTATTTTACTATTCGTTGCACTGTCATTGACTGATGGTGCAAACAAGAATTCCACTCTAACCTCTCACATTCTTGATTTTACCTTTTCACAGAACTCTGAAAGAATCAGCCTTTGATAAGAAAAATATTTTCTCCACTCTGTAGAGAAACTCCAAATGGTGTTCCTTCGCTAGTTTCCTTCAGCTGCAATCAGCTTGTACCAGAGTCAGATTTTACAGAGGTGCCTGAAATGGCCAAGGTATATGTTATTTGTCAAAAACACTTTATTAAAAGAATCTATTGTTTGTTTCAGTTGTGAAACAAACAATAGATTTGTTCTCTGATGTTTGATGGTTTGTCATTCTATCTGCCGGGGAAGCAATTGCCTGATAACATTACGGTGAGTTATTCATCCTCTTTTCAGCTGTGGGACTAAACACTGCTGCTAGAACAAGCAAAGACCCCTATGGCTTCAGACTATGGATGACTAATAAATTAATTTTGGAAATAAATTATGGCATGATACAAACAAAACTTTGCATGAAGAAATGTTTACTTGTATAAAGTTGCTTCTAATGAGGATGACAATCCAAGGCAAACTTTTTGTCATTTTCACAGTTGCATAAATCTTTACCTTTCTCACATACAGACAGTGACATTATGCGACTCCACTGAAACCCACGCAAATACTTTACATTTCTTGACAATTCTCCTTTTAGTGTACGCTATGGATTAGTGCTTTGGAATACATATTGCCATGTTTGTGTAGCTGTTAGCAGTCATGGTACATTAGGTTAGCCTGGGAGCCGAAAGCTTAGATGCCCTGCAGTCAGAATGTGACATCCTTATGGTGGAAAAAAAACTCGACAGCTGGACTCATCCTTGTGCAGATAGCTCCATGCGTGCAGAAGAAAGAGAGGCAGAGTAGACATCTTGCCGAGAGACCATTAAGTGCATCGTATTGCAGGTTGAATTTCAATATTTCTATCTTGTCTTAACAGAAGACATGTGTCCTTCTTTGCTGGTCATTGGCGGCCTCAGCAGACATAGATGTAATGTGGTTTGGTGAGCTATGCACATATTTACTGTTAGGATGGTGCCAACAACTTCAGATGAGGTTGTATTGTTTGTGTGCCTGAAGACAGAACACATAGTATCTTCTGATAGACAATACATTGATGTACTTGTCCTATCACCTCACCCCCCTCTTCCTCTACCTCCCCCAGGAGATGCATGGATGATCACACCGATTCTCCTTGTGGGGTGTTCCTCATGCATGACTGATGTTTAGATTAATATCCTTGACTGATTCCTGCTCTGCAGTGGAGAAAGAAGTACAGATGCCCCCTCAGGACTCCATTGATTTTCACACCATTCTTACAAACATAAACCTCCAAGACCAAAACACTTAATTCTGTTGTTCATTTAGACACCATCTCATCAAGCTCAATGATCCACATGCGCTCCTCAAAATAGATTGGATTTTCTGTGTGTGTATTTGCTGAATCTGATTAATTATTAATGTCATTCATGTAGAAATTACCTATTTAAAAGTGTGCCATATGACTGACAGACTCATACACCAGTTAAAAAGCGTGCATATTGCTTAAGCGTTTGCTTATATATTCATGTTTGTTTAACTTGGAACTCCCGGTAGCTTCTTCAGCATTTCCAGTCTTCCTGCAGTCCACACAGAAAAACATATCAAATCAATATTTCATAACAAAAACTCTATAATATTAAAGATCAGCAAGAAACATAATGAAATAAATGAAAGCAAAATCAAATCAAACAAAATCAGCTCAACCCTTTCTGTTGAACTGCAATGACTTGTATTGATTAATGTATAATGAGAGATCTAAATGTGGTCTTGCAGCTGCATGGTGTTGACTTGGCTTTAAAACCTTTGTGCATTTGCAAAGGTACAATTATTCTGCAACAATAAATTGTTGTTTTTATTCCATAATATTAGTGTCCATGAACTAGATTAAAAACTGCGGTTTGTAATTTGACTGAAATTACAAAGTGCTCTGAGTTACAGTGAAGTGTTGCTTTTCCACCAAATAACCTCCCAACAGCCTCACAAAGAATAAATGCTGAAACACACACAGGGAGGAAAATGGTAACATCGCCCCCTGGTGACAATAACAGATATGAAAAGAGAATTGCATTGCAGTATGATTTCAAATTAAATTCTACAATTTAACAGAGAGAATAATGTTTGATGATTAATCTAACAGTTTGCAGAGAGCACAGTAAAGATATCCCAGATAGCATCAATAGTGTTCATGGGGATTGTATTCATTTCTGTGTGTTTGTGTCAAACTTATTTTATATTTGAACAGAGCTGATTCCATTGCAGGTACATGAATTTACACAATAAAAACCAGCTTTGGATCCGAACACTTTTTTAGCTTCTGATATGACTTGTAATCACAATCCTTGAAGACAACTTGTATTTCATGGGGATAATAATAAAGTAACCTACAGTTAGTGACTAAACCAATTATTGCACCACTGAAGGTACATGGAAATGAATAACACATAAATGTGAGTGTTTCAAATATCTTGTAATTATCGCAAAATTACAAACCAATATATTGCAAAAATAAAGTAAATAACAACACAACCTCGTGTGACAAGTCTTGTTGTCAAACAACATTCCTATTGTGTGATTTATATGTACTTATTCTTAAAGAATCATTTGTATTCTTCTCCAGAGAAAACTGAGTCAAATGTTGAAAAATGTCAGCTTGTATTTGTAAAGGATTGTTAGAAATACTGTATTCTCCACAGACGGTGATCTTCTGTTCTCTCTGTCTGTTTCCTGATAAACAACACAGCATTTAACCAATAAGAACGAACATTCGTCTCATAAAGAAGTGAAGCTGAGCTGCTGTTTTTCTTTGCTCAGCTGTTCTTTCCTCTCAATCTTCAGCTAATTGGCCTTTTTTTCATCAGGCCTATAGGGTCTTGATTTGACTAAGTTGCTCCTATCTAAAAGGTTTTTTTTCTCTCCAGTTAAGCATCTGGAGCCACAAGACTGACTTGCTCTTTATCCCTCAGGCTCAAAAGCCGGGAGGCCAGTTAATCTTTAGCCCTGCCTCTGTTCCTTTCCACATCCTGAAGCAGACCCACAGAGGCCATGGAGTGTTTTCCCTTCTGGGAATAAAAGAACATGCTGTACTACCCTTTTAAAAATGCTGAAAGCGGGGTCCGTTTTATTTTCCCAGGCAGCAAGTGGTGGTAAAGAGGTTTGCTGATTAGACACTCTGCTGGGCAAGCTCCTAGACGAAGGCTTGAATGAATGACTAACCTGTATGGCATCTTTTAGACTGACCATTAGACCAACCATAGCTTCAATATCCTATTACACAGTTATAAGAAGTGCAGTGCAGAGAAAACCTATGATTGGTCAGATCAAATCATGCCACTATCTCTGAGGTGTCACTTGTCCATCTGCCTCTGAAACAGAAGGCCATGGTAATATCAAAATCATTCACAGGCAAGGGTCTAATTATTGGACACAGTCTAAATCATGTTTATTTTCTATATAAAACTAGTGATCTCTGTCTTAGGGGGCTCCGTGGTATAGCAGACGCCTTATGATGAGACATCGGCGGTTCGATTCCCGCTCCCGCCAGCCATCTTCGGAGTGTGAGCTGACAGTGGGAGGTCTCAGCTCACCTCCTGGTCACTGCCGAAGCGCTCTTGAGCAAGGCGCTGTCCCCCCTACAAGCTGCTCATTTGGGACGCACCCTGAAGTCTTGGCCCGTCACCCTGCCTCCCCATATACTGCATGGTTGTACTAACTGCAAGCCTAGAGGCCCCTAGTGTGTTGTGTTTGAGCCAGGGGCCTGTACGCAACACTGTATTGCATGCATTGTCTGACACATATGCATGTAGAGTGTAAAGATAACTTCCCCGTTGGGGATAAATAAAATTGACTTTCTTCTTCTTCCTCTTCTTCTTCTTCATAGCAATATGAGTGTTTGTACTGAGATGTGCTGGATAAAATTTTGGCAATATGATTGCATTCCTGCCATAAATGTTAATTTTTTATATCTGTGTTAATTCTTAAATCACCAGATTTGTTGCTTGTGAGGTTTGCTTTTCTTATTAGGAAATCATCCACACATGTATTTTCTTGCCACTCATCTGCCTTGCAGGTCACAAGTTGGCTGGAGAATATCCCAGCTGGCTATGTGAGACAAGAGTTATACACTCTGGATGAAAATCCAGCTCACTGCAGGGCCACAAGAAAGACAAACAAACATACACACACACTCACACCTACTTTCATGTTGGTGTGTGACCAATTCCCCTATGAGTTGCATGTTTTTGGAGGTGGAGGAAGCCAGAGAACCCAGGGAGAACCCATGCAGACACGAGGACAACATACAAACTATGCAAAGAAAGGAATCTAACCCGTAACCTTCTTGCTGTGAGGAAATCACTATAAATTAACTGTTCATGAATAATTCCTCTTGTATATAAAGCAGACTGGACACTGACTACTTGTCTTATAGATCAGCTTCTCCACGACAGACAAAAGTATTTCCTCAATGTGCACAGCAAATCAGTTTTGGATGCGATTACAACATTGCAACATCATTTCATATTTCGCACTCAGAATGCTGGACGTGCTTTCAAACAGACCTCACACCGCAGTAAGTGCTATACACACCCTAACAATAATGGAATCATGTCAGCTTGTGGTTATTTCAAAAACCTAGCACTGGCCGACCAGCCAGGCATCGTGGGAGAGACATTAGATCTCCCTCTCTCACACTTGTCTCACATTTTCTCATCACTGTCTTCCGTGCCATTTCCCTGCATCCGTGTTCAGCCCACTCTGTCTTCCCTAGAGCATTTGTGAAAAATATTTGCCAAATATGACGATGAGACTGCCATGAGCCAAATGAACAAGCATGGAACCAGCTTACAAATTAATCCTCTGAGGACTTTGATATTGCCAAATATATGTTTTGTAATTCAGTTCAGTCAAAGTTTGCTGCTTTTTACACAAACATGAAGAGATTTCAAAGAAAATGTCCTCGTCAGAGTTTAAATGAGACAGGCTTTGTATTGCTGCGGTCTCTCGTTGTGATTGCACATATTTTCCGGAACTCGTGAGATTCCTCCAAAGTCCTGTTGTTCTTTGTTTTTATTTTTTATGTCATAGACAACAGAGCTGTATGACACTGATTACCTCTTTTTTTCAGCTGCTTTTATTTCAAAAATTCAAAACAATATTTGTTGAAATGACAAACACAAACTGACATTGAAGCTATGGCCACTGAGGATCAAGGTCAACTCTACGGCATCCCTCTCCTCTTATCCCATGATAGTTCAATAGCACATGGATTATCAGAGGATTACAACAATGCAGCAAGTTCATACATTACATTGGAATATAGTGACTTCTGCAGCAGCATAGACCTGGACAATTCTGTCTCCAGTCCCATCTATTCTAGCTGTAGATTGCTCCATGTACTGTATAGTATAAGCAGATATGCGCTATTGGGTACGCACAAGTGAATATTGGTGGATTTAATTTTAATACACAACTTTTTTTATTGGTTGGACCTTCAAATGAAATATAAATGCAGGGTAGGAGATCAAGTGAATGAATGAATAAATAGAGAGATAGAGAGATAGAGAGATAGATAGATAGATAGATAGATAGATAGATAGATAGATAGATAGATAGATAGATAGATAGATAGATAGATAGATAGATAGATAGATAGATAGATACTTTATTAATCCCTGAGGAAATTGTTCATATCCACCAGGATTAGTAAAGTATCTATCTATCTATCTATGTATCTATCTAGCTCGTCACTGGATCTGCTGCCCTGCATTTATATTTCATTTGAAGGTCCAACCAATAAAAAAACATTATCTTTTATTTCCTGATGCTCAGGAACACTCTTCTTTTGGACTGACAATTTGCCAAAATCATTAACTAACTAATTACAACTGTAATTTAAAAAGTTAATGTAAAAATCATTCACACATTGCAGATTGTTCAATAAGAGAAACGTCTCAAAAAGAAACTTTGACAAAACGCATTAAAGGTAATTGATGAAACTCATTCTACAGACCTCCTTTCTCTGATCTGTGCCACTTTAATTTCATCTGAGAATCGTTTTTATCCAAAACTTAATAGATCAACTGAGTTTGTCCAAATAGATGCAGAGCCACCAAAAAGAGTACAGTATTGTCAATATTCACGTTACGCCAGTTTGTGGTGAAAATAAAGTATTCAGCGTTTTGGCTGAGTAAGTCCTCATACTAATGATGAAATGGGGTTCCAAATAAAAACATGTCCTCGGTTCCTAATTATTCCTAGAATGCAGCGTGAACTCGCTCAGTTTCCGTCGTTTCTGGATGCGCCACCTCGAAGCACCGCGTGCGTTCAGTGGCCCGCCTTTAAATTGTGGGTTTTTAAGCCCTTATTTTTACCTTTCAGAATAGGTAGAACGCGTCTCAAATAAGGTTTCATAAATGTAAATACCATCTTTGAATAGCGTTGGTATAACTTTACTCATGTTACACGTAGTCATGCTCATGCGAATCATAAAACAAACTAAAGTGAACAATAATGTTCATTTCAATAATGACAATGTAAAGTACATGGTTGTAATAATGTAGACTACCAGGGAAAGCAGGAAAACGAGCCTCATTTGCTCATTGTTAGTAGTTATTTGCCCAATTATGAACAAATGATATTATGTTCTTACTATGTTCGTATTTTCGCGTGTCGTGTAGCTTGTGAAGACATTTGGATTCGACCTGAAAGAAAAAAATCTGGGTAAAAAATTCCCATGAACCGCACTTCAGAAAAGTGGGCTTGGTTGCTAAGCTAACCGCAACTATCTTGTATGTACGCTGATGCTAACACACGCGAACCCGTCCTTTGAACTCATTTCCGGTTCGGTGTCCATTACGAGCACCGGTCATGATGATTGTATGCCTAATATAATACAAATACAAATGATAATGTTCACGTTAGCCATCTTAATTTTCATGTGAGGAGCCTGAGGAAAGGATGCTTTACCAGAACCACCACTAGCAGCCGCGCCTAGTCTCGATACTCCTGCTGCTAGCTGAAGTTCCTCATTCGTCTGCGGATGGGGCATGTAAGTGGTTTAGCTAACGCTAGCTTAAATACCCTCAGGTGGTGGATATATGCCTACCCCTCAACCGTGACACACTGCGACAGGAAACGCTAGCAGTTCATGTTTCGCCAAAAAGACAGTGTGACGTCTTTTATTCCATCTTGTTCGTATCTGTTCCAATACGAGAAGAGGAATATGTCCCGATATAACATATACAGCATGTTGGACTGGGTTTACGGCGGGGTGGACCCGAAGTTCGAAGGCAACGGGGGGCCCGAGTGTGCCGCCTTCCTCACCCCGCAACAGCGCATCGGTGAAAGTCTGATCATCGTCCTCATCTCCCTGGTGGAGATTGGCTTGTCCTTAAAGAAAATCAACATCTCGAAAGAACTCAAATTGCTTGGAAAGGACTGCATAAGAGCAAAGGAGGACAGTTTAGCGAAAAACCTGTTGCTGGTTGCACTTTGCATGACTTTTGGAGTGGAGGTCGGCTTCAAATTCGCGACCAAGACCGTGATATACCTGCTTAATCCCTGTCATATCATGACTATGGTTCAGGTAAGGAATGGCCAGTGTTTGTTTTGGGGTTTTTCCTGTTAAGAGCACATGCCCAGCATGGTTTGTTTACTTGAAATAAACACTCATAAAATGTGTTTTCAGATATATGTTTGTCCAAGTTCAGAAGGTGTAAGTTAATTAATAGTTTGTGGACCTGTAACTACTTTAATGGCACGTCAGCCACGTATTGTCCTCACCCGTAGATAATATGGTCAAAAAGTTTATTTGCTGGAAATTAAATTTCATTTTTTAAATATGTAAAATTCAAAAGTTGCTCAGAAGAAAAAAGTGAAAATAAGTTGTCTTTGTCATGTGAATACAATTTTTTGCTGCGTTTGCATAGGGTACAAAATATTTTCTTTTTCATTTCCTGATCCACTCAGACAGGGGTTTGGTCTAATTAAAACCAGGATGTCATGACAGAGTTACAAGGAAGGGATATGTCTGATCATGTAGCATGTTTTATGTCACTTAAATTCATGATGATAATAAGAATAACCACAGTAAAAGACTATAATCAATAAATAAAAAGAAAAAAGTTCTGCAGTGAATTAAGACCTATTACTTTGGCTGGTTGTAACCTTTATGATTGTGTGTCACTGGACAAGGAAGTGGTTTGAAAAAGCTTTAAAGCCTCAAGATCTGAATTGATAGCTGCACTCTGACTGAGTGATGAAGCGTGGCAAATGAAGTGGACGATGTAATGTTTTTGTTTTGGCACCCAGTGCCATTAGAACATTTAGTTCGTGCATGTATTTGCTGTACATCTCCTGGTCTTCTGGCCTTCATGGTACATGATTGCATACTGTGGGTCAAGGGGACAGGTCATTGCCAACTGTCTCTGTCATAAACATGATGACTTATGGAAAGCAAGTATGACTGATGTGTTGTCATCATTTGCGATAAAATGGTAATTTTGTGATGGCAAGGCAAGGCTGATAAATGACTTCAAGTGATTGAAAAATTGAATGATTGTAGGAAAGTATCCTTGCTGTGAGGTGACTGAGGTAAAGGTAATCCCCTGTGTGTATTCATAATGGCTGTGCCTTCAGAAGTTAAATTAAATTAGTAAGCAATACTTTTTTTTTTCTTTAAGGGAAGAGGTGTCTGAAAGAAGTTGGAAGTTTTTTATCTGATGGACGGTTGAAACAGGAAGAATGAACTTCCTGAGGAATTTGCACCTTGTTGAGCACATTAAAAATATAATAGATGATATTGTATTAACTAGATTCAATAACAATGGTTGAGCTCACTAGGTTGCAGTAAGGGGCCTGTGATTGGCTGGCAGGTTAGGGACTGGTCATTTCATTATTGTTGTGAAACAACATAAGGGACATGAAATAAGAATAGTCGTAAGTTAAGTAATTCATTTATGGGCTAGGTTGTTAGTCAATGAAAAAACTCATGTTTTGTAATTGAGTCAAGTTTTGTTATTGTTTCACAAACAATTGTTTGATCCTATATTGTGTGCAATAGATATACAGGTTTCCTTGTTTTATGCAATTTATATTAATTTTATGTTGACGGTCTTGAAATTCCATAATCATTAAACTGGTTTTGTGTCCAGGAGTTTATTTTTTCAGGGATGGGGACTAGGACTTGATGATATGTGATATAAGAAAAATATCTGCAACAGGAAGTATTACTTATTTTTATTTTGATGTAGCAAATGGGGCTTGTTTGTGTGTCATCATGTTACCTAGGATATCTAAATGAGAGGACTGTATGGATTTACAGTAGAATACAATACAATATTTGACAGATTAGTTTTACTGATAGTTCTGAGGAATTCACTTCGACTTACTGCTTATTGATTAATCATCTGATCGGAGCCCACACAGTCATTTGAGATGTTGGATTTCCACCTTTTGAATCGTTTTCATTTCCATTATAGATAAAACCTTTCATAATGAATGCAGATATTGGCTGATCCCTGAATCCTTTTAGCGTGCTCGCCCAGCATCATTGCAGAAAAATGCATGTCATTGCTGTAAGGTTCCTGTGATGCCTGCTTATTGTGGTGGGTAGAGTATTGCAATCGACATTATTACTGTCCTTGAGTAATCACTCCAGGCATCCGTTTCACCTAAGTGTTACTAAAAAGAATGGAACTGCGTGACCGTGACGTTGTGCTGAAGCAGGTTACTTACCTGCAGTAGCATTATAAAGCTACCTTTTTATTAATTGTACATACCTGCAGTAGCAGATTGATTAACAATGTCGGTATTTTTGACACATATTTCAACAGGGTATCTTGCTGAAATATTTTTTTACGCAAAGCTGCTGCATGGGTGGGCACTTGCAGAGTGCATACATTTTAAAAGCATCAGGTGATCAGGTATCACTCATTACAAGGTTAGTGAAAGCCACTCGGGGTGAAGGTTTGAATGACTGATAAGGTGGTACTCCACATCTGACAACACGGTTGTCTGTTTTCCTCCTAGTGGATGAAACGCGAGCATCAACGCCAGATGTCCAACTGATCGCTGCTCAGTTTACTGCCACGCAGACTTGTTTGTGCGTACAGGATGTGGCTCAGGCTCTGTAAACAAATAAATCAGAGACAGATGTCACATGGTGTTGAAGGGATGAACAAAACGGGATATGCTGGTATTAGCTTAGCTCTGTAATTCCAGAATTATACCTTTCAATGGATGTTCTTAATCTCCCAGTTCATAGGTTTATAGTTTAGGTTGATAGCAGGTGATCATATACATCATTAATGCAGAGGGAAACCTTTTTTTGTTGGAATGCAACATGGGAGCAGTGGGATGCTAACAAGGAATGCCTAGACTCCCTAAAATGGATTGAATTTCTCGATAGTGCTATGAGGCAAACAAGACCTCTGCTCTACCTTTGTCTATTTACACTTTGCGTGTGTATTTTATATAGGGTACACACGTTCGTTCCACGGGCAAAATAACACATCAGCATTTAGTGTGATATTTTTGAGTTGTGCTGTGTAAACACTCGATTAACACGGCTACATCAATCTCCTTTCCCTGTTGCATACAAGTTGATCCGATCTTCTGTTTGGAGCATAAGGAGCTCCTTGATCTCACCTTGTCTCCCCTTCTGTGATTCATTTCTTTGAGTTAACCACTAATTGCTACAAGCTGCTTATTAAAATCTCAATGTTCATTCAGCTGACAATTTTTTTTAATTTTACGTTACTACCAAAATGGTATCCAACACAGCAAAGTAACATGATAGATAGATAGATAGATACATTACATACATTACATACTGTATTAATCCCGGAGGAAAATATACATATCCACTGTTCTAGCATTACATCACAAATAAATACTGGATAAACACCAGGAGAAAAAGAAACACTAACATCACAGGACATACCACAAGACATAATACACTAACAGACACATGCAGCATTAACAGGACTTGTATACTAAACTATAACTAAAATATAAACAGTATAAAATTAAAATATTAACAGTATAAAATTAAATTAAATCCATTCAACCGCATGCTGACCTCACCACCTCCCCCCCGCTCCTCCTGAGAGAGTTATTGTACCCCCTGATGGCACGGGGCACGAAGGAGGACCTCAGCCTCTCTGTGGAGGCGCTGTGTGAAGGCAGTCTGCCACAGAAGGTGCTTCTCTGCTGGGAGAAGGTGGTGTGCAGGGAGTGGCTGGTGTTGTTCATGATAGCCTTAACTTTAGACATGGTCCTGCTCTGCAGAAGTGTCTCCATAGAGTCCAAGCTCAGTCCGACCACTGAGCCCGCTCTACGGATGAGTCTGTTAAGACGGTCCATATCTCTTTTCCTGGCCCCACCACCCCAACACACAATGGCGTATGACAGCACACTGTAGACTACGGACTGATAGAACATGAGAAGGAGTTTAGGACAGATGTTGAAGGAGGCCAGCCTCCTCAGGAAGTACATCCTGCTCTGCCCCTTCTTGTACACACAGTCCAAGTTGAGTGACCAGTCCAGTCTGCTGTCTAGCTGCAGTCCCAGGTACTTATAGTTTCCTGATAGACTAGTTAAGCAAACTGAATGTCTCCATAGTGTCTATATGGTGTTCAGATTACATGTTCTTCTTTTTTTGACAGGAGAGATTTTATAGGTAAGCTATTGTCAGACACACAACCCCTTTATCAAGTGAACTTTCTTCCCTCATAGGTTGTACCAAATGTCCTGTGAAAATGAATATCATTGAAACTTGATGATATTGACCCAGGTTACAGCAAACAAGAACTTGTTCCTACTTAAACAGGTCACATGGAATTCTATAGCAGCTTTAAAAAAGATTTGATAGGAGTTTAAAATGCTGTTTTTTTGCATGCCAGATAATTTAACATTAAAAATGTGCTTTTTGTGTTATGTAGCCTGACAACCTGCCTATAAATTGAAGTAACTCACTTTTAATTTGAGTGTGCAGCAAACGTTAGCAATCGATATAAGCTACCTTGTCACCAGAAGTGTAGCCACACATATCATCTGTAGGTGTGGGCACAACAGATCGCCCACACCAATATTCGGTTTGTGCTGAAGGCACCATCCTGAATCACTTTGGCCTAATTATGTAAAAATAAAATGTGTTATTAGTAATGAAGAGGAAACTAGAAATGAGGATTTTGCACCACAAAATTCATTATCCATTCTCACCTGTATTTTTATTTTGAAACAGGAATGTTTTTGTTTAGTTGAAGGTCCACCAGGTAATGGAGTTGATGAGGGGTAACAAATTATATTTAAATATTTTTTACCTTAAAATGACCCTTTTTTTAATTCAAACAGAGCATGTCCACTTCCTCAGACAACATCATTTTTCCCCACAATGTTTCTACAGTAACCCAGAGCAGACAAACAAAACAGTAGCACTTGTATACAACGCTGTGAAATAGTATTTGACCCACTCCTGATTTTTTTTCTATTTTCTATAGATTTAACAAAAGTGCCCCTATTTAACCCCAAAAGTCTTTGGGAAAAGACTAGTGTTTATCATTATTTTTTACTTATGTTCATCTTTTTGAATGACTGCTCATTTTGCAGCCAACTGTCATCACTTGTAAGGTTATGAAATACTTTTTATTCATATTTAAGATCTCTAACAAGCCAGTTACACATGAATCGCCCAAAATTAACAGGAAAGGATGACAGCATTATGTCTCAGCCAGTTAGATTTATATTTTAGCTGAGAATTAATAGGGAGAGACGAGCATCAGAAGTAATGGTGTCTATTATGCTCGTTCAACAGCGTCAAGGCTGGTTTGACTCTCATAACTTTGTTCATGCGTGTCGGGGGCCGAACCATTTACTGCAGCCGTGGAAACCTGAGCAGCATGATGAATTTGGTCGACTACTAAAATAGTTTTGAATGCCTGTGTTCGTTCTTCACCTTTATCTAGTCATCCATCCGTAAGCAAGCAAATGAAAACACATTTACCTTAAGTGTCAAAGTGAAACAAATGGAAAACTTGTCATCACTACGCGTTTATTTTCCACCAATGAACTGGTTGGTATCATTTTGAATCATTGTGACATTCAATTCCATTTGTAAAGATAATTGAAAAACACATTATGATATACAGGTAGTCCTCAACATATGAACACAATTGGTTCTGAGAAGCTGTTTGTAAGTTGAATTGTTAGTATACCGTTATATATTTATTTAAATGCCATTACTACTAAAAAAACAAAAATACTATCCTCAAAGACTTACCAGAAACAATGACAGGTACAGAGACTTACCCTGTTCAGCACTGAACTGGTGACCAATTCCAGCTACAGTGTTAAAACAATTGCCCAGTGACATCCTCTACGTTATCTTTTCCTCTTTTGCATTTGTCTTTTATGGATGGCCAGCTGTCTTGTTGTACTTATTTGAGTTTATGATGTTGTAAAGATGCAATATTCTTGAAATCACAGATCTGAAACGATTAGCTTGTCTTGCTGTGGCTGATAAGGTTACCCCTTTGTCCTTCACAATACGTTTCAGTATAAATGTAACTTAAAATATGCTTAAAATGTTCTTTTACTCCTGTTTGAATAGTTTCCAGAATATCAAGCAGTGACTTTGTTATTTCATAAATTAGAGATTGTTCTCTAATTTTGATCTCCAGTGCATCTTGGCATATCTTTTAAACATGGACACAGTCATACCAGAAATACAGATTACATTCAGTCTGGGTTGGACAGGATGGTTTACATGATACAGATTCTCGTAGTATCATGTCAGCTAACAGGAATACACTAGACAGTATTCATGTAAGCCTTGGTCACGGTTGCCTCTTAGCTCATTATTATTATGGGAGTCTGGCCTCTCTCCATGACTCATGTTATCTGTACCTCCAGAGACCCAGAGTCTGTTCGCATAAGTATGCCAAGTGTGAAGGACAGTTACCATGTCAGTGCACAAATTTAACATTCTTGTGAGGAGCAATACATTCATCTACGATCATAACGCTGGCCCACAATACCGTATTTTAAACATTTTATAATGATGTTTGAGGCCCTCACGCAAATCATTCCAATATCAAGAAAAACAAAAAGGTTCTTTTTTTTTTTTTTTTTAAAGAGAGAAAACATTTCTTGTGTTCTTTAAAATAAGCTCCATGAAAATTTGAAGTACGACAGATGTCCATGTTTCACCTGTAATACTCTTGCATTCACTCCTCAACACTTATCAGCGCTGTTAACCTAATGACAGCTAATTACACACCCAGGTGAGAGCAGTGTTCTCTAACCGATCTGTTCAAAAGAACCACTGCCAAGCCATATGACAGTAACGTTTGTTAATTACTTCTATGAGAGAATTAATGGAGAGACCCAAACATAATTAACATGTTTATTAAGATTCATGATTCTGAATTTCCTGTATCATTTTAAAGTCAGTTTTTGTTGCTGCTTTAATTCAAGAACCCCCTTGCGGTGAGGCAACAGTGCTAATCAATGCCGTTTGCAGTAACTATATGGTTCTGTCCTGGGACCTCCCTTGTTTTCCACGTGCCTATATAAATGATCAAGCCTTAATGCAAAAGGCTAAGCATCAATGACATAAGAGATATGAAGTTAGGCATGGGATGAAAAGGAAGAGCTGAGGTAGAAGCGGGTTGCTAGATGGCTTGCAGAGAAAGCAGAAATAATAATACTGACAACAACAATAATAATGGCCGCTATTTGAAATTTGCCAATTGGATGAATAGATGGGGACGTAGCTAAGCCAATTGCGGGCTGATAGCTGCTGATGTAGCTGAGAATGACAACTGAGTTTGATTTCCGTAGCCTGCCCGATCTACCAATACCCTACATCACAGGATTCCAGTTGTGTGCCGTACATGTGGTGTTATTCACCTGTGGATCCGTGGACCAGCTACCCACAAATGCAGTAATATGAAGTCTAGCAGTAGGCTGTTGAATCTGGTAACTCCATTCGGTTTTCACAGGTAGTTTTTGGAACAGTCACACATGGATTGTTTGATCCATTAAATCATGACTCAGCACACCAGTCAATCAAGAAATGGATGACTCACTCATTTAAAAGAATGAATTTCTGAGTCTTTTACAGCAATGTCTAAGCAATGGAGAACTTGTTACCACAACTGTTTCCGGTAGCAGGATGCCTTTTAAGCATTGCTCCAATTACTTTTAACATTAACATTGGTAAATGTTAATGTTAAAAATATGAGTACAATAAACTTGTTTTCAAGGTCCAATACATTTAGTGTAGGATAAATACGATAATCATGAATAATGAAAAGAAATGAACAGCAGGTGCCAAAGTAATTCTAAATCAAGTAACAAGTTGCTGTTACTGACGTGCAGTTTAATGTAGAAGTGACAGGTAGCATAATCACACACACACACACATACACACACACACAGAGAGACCGCGAATACGCCAAGGAAAATGCCATTCCCATGAATATGCATATACTAAGAAGGCACACCTGGCAGCTTTAGCAAATGTTTATATCTTTTCCAGCCGGGCCCGTTTGCATCTCCACGAATGCAATGAACGTATTTTAACGACATTTGACATTTGTCTTTTAGGGGCCTGAAATGTCTCAGAATTGTTTAGCTCACTTTGATTATTTTTTAGAATTTTGGGCCAACTTGAACTTTGTCATTCTGCTACGATAGAGGTTGTAGTCCTTCCACTTCAGCACAAATTTGACCAAGAGTGGTTGCGTCCATGTCTGTGGACACATTTTGTCCTCAAAAAAATGGAACAGGATTTGGTCAGGTTAGGGAGGACCACTATGTATATGTAGACAATTGAAAAAAATTGTTTTTCATAATAGGACCCCTTTAATGTGTAATTTCATGTCTTAGAGATAAATATGAACATTATTATTTCACAAACATTTGGAAGAGTTCACACTAAAAAATGTTTCTTTAAAATCCATTGAGCTGAAGGTTCAGAATTCTACTTGTAACTCATACAATAAAATTTTAATTTTTATTCTCATATTTCCTATTAAAAAGAGCTTAAGTGTGTGGTTGGCCATTCCTGAGACATATCTTCTCACCGTGGGTGGATGTACAACACATCTCAAATAAATTGCTTCCTTGTAAAATTGTTTCCAGCCTTCGCTTTTCAGGCAAACCAGCTTTTTCTTGTGTCAGACGGTGTTTGGAACCAATTCTTGTACACAGTATCCCCCAGGGCTCAAGTGCACAGTCACTGAGCACAGATGAGATAATATACGCATTATTGCCTCTTTTTTCATTTAACTGCAGAGCCCACATTAACATGAACCTCTTTGACAGAGGTAAGCAACTGATTAGCTTCTTCTTTGTTCTTATATGCATAAAATATATGGTAAATACCAGCAGTCCTCACTTGGGACTGTGAATTTACAGTCTTTTCTAAACCATTTGTGGTTCTGCTGTAAATAAAACTTGATGTCACAAGTTCAAAGGTTGTCATGATACCGCCATCATTATCATAAAGTTAATTAAAAAACCAGACTAAAGCAGGGTGGTGTCGACTTTAAGCTGTAGGGAAGCAGCAGTCCGTATCTGATACACATCCATGGACCTAATGCAGAAATTGATTACTGTACATCCCTCTGTCTGTTCAAGGAACAGTGGAGTGGAGAAGGTTTCAATCAACAGTACCACTTCAGATCAGGCATCAGTATGCATCAGTACCGTATAAGGACTTCCATATTCTACACTAAGTGTTTCACTGTCCTCCAGGGTGCCTTCTTAATTCTGTGGTTTGTTTTTTCATTTGAAGTAAGATGCACTGTACAGTTGCCTGTGGGCTTCTCTATTCAAGGTTCCTACCTTTATTATATTAATATTATATCAAGTCAAACATATTTGTTCAGTTTTTTAACTTAAAACACCGGTAGCTGGAAGCTTTTGAAGTTGCAATGACTGTAATTTTATATATAGTGTGTGTGTGTGTGTGTGTGTGTGTGTGTGTGTGTGTGTGTGTGTGTGTGTGTGTGTGTGTGTGTGTGTGTGTGTGTGTGTGTGTGTGTGTGTGTGTGTGTGTGTGTGTGTGTGTGTGTGTGTGTGTGTGTGTATATATATAATATACAGTATATACACGTACACATTTTTTTTTAATTTCTCTGTGTTTTTCTCAACAGATCTTCCTGTTGGCATGCCCACCATGTAAAACAGCCATGGTTGTGTTTAGGTAAGTTTCTCCAGCTCTGGCTCCTTCCTGTTTTTAGTGTTTTGTTAAATTGGACAGTGTGTTGTCAAACTGTTTAATGCTCACCTTTTTTTTTCCCAGCCAACTCGGTTTCAGTTATGTAGTGCTAATTTACTAGGAGAGGTATCCTTCGCTCCTTCCTCTTCATTTTTCAAAAAGAGTTACCTGCCATGACTGCTACATCAGAAAAGGCAGAAAAAAGATTTAATTTTGATCTAAAAACAATTGCAATGTTTATTGTGACTGCTTGTAGGCCTCATTGGAGTAAATTGAGGTTCCGCCATGCTTTATTGTAATTAATTTGTAGGGGTTTATAGCCGCCTCTTCACAAAAACAGTTCTGTTTTGGTTAGTTAATTTTACTGTTCAAAATGATCGGGGCTTTTTTTCTAATGGGCACATGAAGTTGGATTTACTCAGAAACAAACAAGGAAGATTGTCTTCGGTCAACCTTCTGAGACCAACAGAGTGGGTGGCTGTAGTGTGCATCAGAGCCACTGTTACAGCTGTCAGTCATAATATGAATAAATATATTGGATATTTCTAAAAAATTATCATTCGTGCAGCGTGAGGTACAGCAGCATCAATAAAAGTTTTATACAATATGAATTATGCAAGAGCAATTAAACTGAAATTCAACAAGCATTGTCTGTTTTGATGTAATTATAATTGTATGAGACAAGGAGACTGTAATGGTTTTGATATTTGAGTTTTCCTACAATTACTGTACATAATAAAAAACATACAATACAGACCTCTAGTTGTTAGCGGTAGACAGCCCTAGTGTGTAGAGCGTGTGTTTAATGGCAGAGCATACAAAGCAGTGTGCATTCATACCTCTTCAGTACCTGGCTAGAATCTCAAAAGTCAGAATGAACACATTTGCATCCATTTACAGATGTAGAACATAAAAATATTGTCGTATTAAATGAAAGATGGGAAGCCAGGAAGAGATTTCTACTGATCAATAATTGAATCTGAATGCGAATGGAGCAGACTGTTTTGGGTTTTTTTTTTTTTAAGTGTCCGGAGGCCTCTGAAGTGACGGCTGGCCTCATTTGATCTGACATTACTTCACCACGACGGTTTTCCCAGTGACCTTGGCTGTCACAATAGTTCATTTAACAAAGTGAGCTGTCAGACAGCCAGAGGATATAGATGTAGGTCCACGCTTTGACACCTCAGCTCATGGACCTTTCTGTACAATCGCTCAATGAATAATAGTTTAGAAAAAAACATATTGCCTTATGGTGGATATGCTGACACTCCGTCTATCGGAGCAAGTTGTGTGGATACTGACCATTTAATGAGGATGAAGCTACAGAGGAGTGGATTGCAGCTAGATGGGCACTGATAACGGATGAATGGCTGAGGTTACGGATTTGTCAGAATCCTGACAGCAACTGGGTGTGACTGCATAATGGATCCTTCAAGTGGTTTCTGAAAGCATCGGTGTCTGACTCCGTACACTCGACACTTCTACCCAATACAGAACTCAGTCACTGATGGGAGACAGCTGCTGCTAACAGTGTGAAGGAATACACAGCACTGATGTATTCAGTGTTGAAATGATTGCTTTAGGATTTATCGCTTCAATGATGTTTTAATTACTGGCTTATGTTTTTCTCCTTATGTTTCAGGCTGCAAGTCCACATGCTGAATGGTGCTTTACTGGCCCTAATGTTCCCTGTAGTCAACACTAGACTGGTACGTAACCAGCACAGGGAGATCTGATGCAAAGCTTTACAAATTAAAATGTCTGCTCTGATCAAGTTCTTGAGCACTGACAGATGGGATTATGACCATAGTCCATGCATTGATTTTCTGCACCACAGCAGGGGTGTTGCTTATACAGATTCAGCTGTAGGTACTATAAAAAGGAAGTAATGCTGTCTTAAAGTTGTGCACAGATTTTTTTGGAATGTCTTAAATTTGGACTCAAAAGCTTGTTTACTTCTGCATAAGAATGATAGGACAACTCTAATTATGTTTTATTTTATAGATTTATTTCAAGTATAATACATGATGTTGGACAATCGCAAAGTGGCAAATTTTTTTTTGTTTTTTGAAAAGATGTTTTTGGGAGAAAGGAAAAAAACAAGGGTGTTTATGTTTCAAAATTATTTTTTGTTTTATTTTGAAAAAAGAATGACACACAGATTTTGTTTTCCCAAACAACCAAAAAGATGATCGACGTAACTCCGGGGTTTCTTACTCATTTTTCTTTTCAAAACTTGTAACCTTTCCAGACTCCTCTGTAGAAACTTCTTACCATAGATGACATTTCAGTACAGATAAAAACAAGTTCTGCTACTACACTCAAATGTAGATTCAGGGCCTGTCATGTAAATTTCATTTAAATGTATTCTTACCATATATACCTTCAGCCCTGCAGTAACATACAGGAAAGTAGAAGAGAGACAATCAGTCTTAGATTAAAATCCAAAAGCACTTGTAAACACTGTTGTAACAAATGCCACATGACTAGAGTAAAATAATACTTCAGTCATAAATTAGGAGAATGCCTGAGGTCTTAACATAAGGAAGAAGTTAAAATGAGTTTCGAGAAGGTAAAAACAATCTGAATTCCATTTACTCTTAATAAAACCTACAGTACTTGTTCTGTCAGAAGACAGAGCAGTTTGAAACACATTGAACACACACACACATCAACTCAAATAATACATCAGTAAAGTGTTTACAAAAGCTAACATACAGATAGAAATCTTAGCACTAATACAAATATTGTGAGGTATTCTGAGTCCTGGCAGCATTTCTCAAAGGTCACAATACACACCAATGCGCACACTCACATGCAGATATACAGTATATGCACTCAAGCATGTAGTGCTGCAATATTTTCAATTACAAGAAAGAGAAGGAAAAGATCAAAAAGATGATAAATTCACTCATGTAGGATGTCTGGTCAGAAACAGGATTCACAGATGTACACTATTGACAAGTAGCTAGCATTAATGCTACGAGATGCACATAGTCAAATCATTATTTGGACCATCATTAGTGTTTTTCTCGTCTTTCAGACTTCAAGATAACATTACAGTATTTTCCGCACTATAAGGCGCACCTAAAAACCGATAGTACGCCTTATAATCCAGTGCGCCTTATATGTGAGTTTAAAATAGAGGTCATTCATTGAAGATGAGTTCTCAGGTGTAACCTCAACCCCCATGTTGTTGCCTATCTGGTCAGCCAGAAAGTCTAAGGTGCGCACACACACCCCCCTCCCCCCACAGTTACCTGCTGTTTCAGGTGTCAACCATATTTGCAAATCATTATAGCATACCAGGCTCCTTTGGCTAGCAGTGACTTAGCTCTTGAAATTTCAGAGAAGGCTTCAGAAAATGCAATTTCTTAAGTGCAGCTCAATCTAGTGGATGCATAACCACAGCCACTGCAGTAGTTTCTATTCTATGCGTCTTATAATGTGTGTGCCCTATTCTGGTGAAAACGGTTTTAAAAGGTGCACCTTATAATCCAGTGCACCTTATAGTGTGGAAAATGCTGTACACACAATTTAAGAAAGTGTTCATATATATCCACAGCTGAAAAATACTTTAATTAAATTCTATTCTTTTCCATAGCACATATAACACCTGAAACTACTAAACACTCCTAACAGTGTTCCTCTCTCCCACAGTAAATAGTCGCCTAAAGTAGTGCACTGTTTTCCTCGTCAGTGTCTTATCCATATTAAGCACGTCTCTATCATTCTGTTTCGAAAGAGGCTGACATGTTTACTGGTCCAAGGCCAGCTGTGGCGTAATAACATGTCCAGACAAAGACTGCAGGAGTCTAAATATTGACATTTTTACTGAAGCCTTCAGAACAGGTCTTAAACGCATTATTAGTGTGTGAACTAAAATTAAGTCATTTGTTCTCTCCACAGCTCCCATTTGAAAAAGAAATCTACTATATCCAGCATTCCATGCTGTACCTGGTCCCTCTTTACCTTTTCAGGAAAGGAGGTACGTTTGATCCCTCTCTGTTCACATTGACAGGCATCGTGACTTGACACATCCAAATACGTGAGATTTTAACACAGGGATATACTGTGTTTTTTCCTTGGGTGACTTCCCTTCGTCATTGATGACCTAACTGTTAATCTCTGTTGACTGTTACTGCTCATGTTATAACAGATATTTGCAATCAAGTTGAAGAACATTTTTCTGTAGGTCTCCTTCCGATGCCCGACAGGTTATTTTGTATATAAGTGAGGCATCCCACTCCTCCTGGGGGAACGGATCATAAAAATACAGCTTAACCTTCAAGTAGAATGAACAGCACAAGAAACTCTGCACCAGTGTTCAGGGCACATATCAGACCTCTGGGCCGTGTTGCCATGTCAGCATGAACCACATTTTGTACCATTACGTTGATCTAGTGTGATACAGAGTAATCAGACCTGTGCCTGCAGTGCCTCAGTGTCCATTAGTTTTGTGATGCTGGAGCCACATGAGGAAATCTTCATTGCTCATGTCCAGCTGATATAATCTGTGCACATTTATTGCCTTCCTCTGGTACTTCTCCAGAAAACACCAGCCGCAAACAAACAGGAAAAGCCAGTCTGATACCACATCCTGCTAGGAACCGTAATGTGGTCGCACAGAGTCCAATCTGTTGACTCAACCAGTTGTTTTAACAAAAGGAAATGAACTGGAATGGTCTTTGTTTGACTACATGGACATGTCTCGGGTAAACAACTGTGTTTGCACGGAGACAACATCTATGCGTTCCATCTCCTTTTAACCCCATGAGCTGATTCAGATATGGTATGTTCTCTCTGCAGGGGTGTACAAGCCTGAACCGCTGGGGGACATGTGGTGGGCGCTGCTTTCCACCGGCTTACTGTTCCTCTATCACTTCCTCTTCTTGCAGTTCCTTGGCCTGGTAAGACAGAGCCCCCTGCTGGGTGGTACGAGATATTTCATAACGTGTGTGCTGTAATCACACCATCATTAACGTCTATGGAAAAAAAATGTACATAATACAAACTACAGTGTGTGTCAAATAACAGCAGCTACCATTTACCATTCCAACAGGAGATGGTCTTCTAAATCAAGAAACGTACATCAAACCACTGGGGTCTCTTGTCCATTTTGAGCTGCAATTCATTAAATGTGTTTTGTAGATTAGCAGCATATTACTGGTTGATGGAAAAATGAGGCACAAAATTGCCGGATGGTTTGTGAAGATCAATTTCACTCTTTTGTTGAAGTTTTACTCTTGACCATCATTAAATCAGCTTTAATGTGTTTTGCTTCCACTGGATTCATACTCTCCAGGAGGCTACTTCAAAATTAATATCCTGTTTTGTGTGACAGTCACGCTGTTATTTTGTCTCCCTGCTGTCCTTTGAATGTAGTGGCTCAAGAATACTAATGAGAAGTCTGAAAGTAACGGGAAATAAATACATGCATATATAGATATTAATGAAAAATGGGGAAAATGTTGGCTTCCTGTTTCAAATTAATGCATGGTAGCTAGAAAATGTCTCTATACCATCACAACAACAGAGAGCGATCGCTGTGTTGACAAAGAGAAACAGTGGTCATACTGTATTACTGTAGAACTCTATGAGGTGAGCGTCATCAGCCTCACACAGGCTGTGCGTGCTGCAGAGCTGCTGCATAATGTCAAAGAGTTCGCTTGGACCAGTGCTGTCAAACCCGTTTGCATTCTGGTTCACATCAGCATTTTGGTCACCCTCAAAGGGACGCTTTTAATGCTAGGATATATAAATAAATCTACTTGTCATCATATTACATAATTGCCTCTGCATTCAACTATTTTTGGTTTTTGTTATAGCTCAATAATTAATAACCAGCTCTGAACACAGGAGTAACAGCAGGCAGATATTACCCATGATGCTATCGGTTCACCTTCACCACTTCAAAAGTCACAACATTAGGATCCATACAGTTATACTGGCCAAATTATGTTCTTTGTGGGCCTCATTAAATAAGTTTGAGGTCCAGATTTGACTGTTTTTAGACAAATAATTGGACCAGTGTGAGGATTTACTCATCATTCAGGTGATTGAGTTCTAGCATTTTTGGAGCAGAACTGGATGGATGACATCAGCCAGGGCATTTGCCAAACCTCATCATCCAGCTGCGTTAGAGCACTTAAATCTGATTGGTCTCAGCATCATGTGAAGCTTCAGTCTCTGTTTCTTCCCTCCCTACAGGTGACTGAGGTCAACCTGAACAACATGCTGTGCCCGGCCGTGTCCGATCCCTTTTACGGGCCCTGGTATAGAGTATGGGCGACGGGCCACCAGACCCTGCTGACCCTCCTCCACGGGAAGGCCCTGACGCTTCTCTCCCAGCACACTGGTTCAGTCTGCAGATACCTGCTGGATACACTCCGACTGCGTAGCAAGAAGGTCGATTGAATTTCTAAGTAGATGCACTTGGACTTTTTTATTTTAATGATTATTTTTATTGCATCTTTTAAGGCTTCCCTTCTGTGATACTGCAAAGTGAACATATCAGCGTTGGTGAATCAGTCTGTTTTCTTTTTCTTGTTTTTTTTTTTTTGTGCTGTAGTTGGCTTGCATGCGCACACATTCTCTATGATGGGCATTGCTGAATGTTAGACTTGCTGATTTGAACAGATTTAGCCTCTATTTTTTTTTATACAATCTCCTAAAAAATGTGTGAATTCAAGGGGGGATTTCCCATGCTGCCTTTCTGTAGCTGTAAAGACAGAAATAAGGAATCACCCAGATGTGACCACCGATTGGCAGTTGTTACACTTTCGGTTTATGTAGTCGTTCTGCTCGATCTGTCAATTGATAAAGCTGCCATTTTATTCGTCTCAAGTGCGTTAAAAAGCTTTTGAATGTGAGCTGTTGTAAAAGTGATTGCTCTTTTGTGTATGGAGGATTTTTTTTTACATGTCTGATCAGCTTTCAGTGACTGCAGATAGAACCTTATTTCTGGTGTCGCTGTGTTTCCACCTGATACGCACATCTGCAGGTTAAGAAATGACTATAATCGTATTCATCTCCAGGCCATTCTGATCATTCCAGTTGTGATAATCAGCAGAGATGATGTATTACATGTTAGAATTCAACAAAGTGAAGGAGGTTTTGTGGATCTACACCCAGATGTCATTACAGCAATCAGGGAGTCAGCGTTTCAGTGTTGGCGTCATTTCAGTGAAGTTCAATACATTGTCGGATGAATTAGGATGAAGATGGAATTGATCTTCACAAAACTCGTATGGGCAGATCTTCATTCTTACCCCTGGACATGACGTGTTTCATTTCACAACATTGTAAATCCTCTCCAAATGTTGTGGCAATGACGAGTCACCGCCTGTCTTTTATATCAAGAATGTGTCTTTATGAAGCCAGTCTCTTCTTGGCTAGCTAATGGAAAGTATTATCTTGCTGGTCTTTGAGATGTGTCATTCATTGTGTTAATATTTAAGTGTGAGGGATGTGTGCGTTACTGTAGCATATACTGCACCTCATTGTACAGAAGGGAAAGAACAAACATTTGTTTTCTATGGGATGTATTATGTGTACTTGTTGTATGGACAAATAAAAGTGATTTATGTTGATTCTCTTGTGATGTGAAATCTCTGAATGTTAATTCCAAATTCCTTTTTAACATTTTAAATGTTCTCAGTTTTTATTCCTGTGTGGTGCTCATACCCTCTCTTATTGCATCATTAACATGTCAACATTAATTCTTTTATCTCATTGTTTTTATTGCAATGCTTCTAAACGTGACACTGATACGGAACCTCAGAGGTGCGGATCAGCAGAAACAATCAGTTTAAACCTCATTTGATCTGTTGGAGAATCAAATTCATCGAACCATTTCTTTTATGCACACATGACCAGACAAGATGCGATACATAAAGTCGGTGTATTTCATTACAGTACATGTGATCAGAGCCACACCAGATTAGATAGACGCTCATATGACATAATCTATCCCACTGCCATCTGCTGCTGCTTCATATTTATTGAACAGATCATGATTGCAAATGTGTCCTATTCATCTCATCCGACTATAGGCAAACAATTTTCAAAATGTTGAGCCATTCCTCAAAAAAAAAAAAACCTCTAGTCTCTGCCTGTCTGGAGCGTTTGGAGCATTCGTTTGAGCGGCTGTTCCTGGAAAAGACTGGGCAGGGGTGGAAAGCATTAAGTGCAGAATATCGACTGAAGTGAGCTACAGTGTTTTCACAAGCCTGTAGTGCTTCATCATTACAAACAATAAAGACAGGAGCTCAATCTAACACCACCTCAGTGGCTCCAGAGAGGCCTCAATGTGACCGACCCCAGAGAATTATGTTGGGTTATGCTGCTCTTCCCTTGAAGTGTTAAATTCCATTCTTCACAAGAGAGGAGAATCTTCTGTTCAGCATAGCAGCCAGAGTAAATGCTTTGTGATGTGTGGTAATGGATAAAACGCCCAAGACCGAATCAATCTAGGTGACATAAAGTGAACTGGATGGAAAAGATGGCACAGATATTGAACCCGTTCACCGATCAAAGTTATTGATCCAGACAGATGGAAGCCCAGAAGTCCTGAGTCAGGCATGAAAGCTAAGTGCACATTTGATCTCCGAGGAGCAGACGACTGAACCGTTCACTGTCTATGCTAGAAAGCAGGGCTTTGAACCAGAATTTTTTTCCAGTCGGTTCATTCCGAACAGAAACGGAATTATAACGTTTCCGGTTTTGCGTTCCACCCATAAACTGACGTTCCTGAACCGGTTAATAACGTTCCTTGTAAATATAAATATGTAGGTGTCGTATTTTGCGCACCATAAGACACGCTTAAAAGCCTTAAAATTTCTCCAAAATCAACGCTGTGCCTTTTAACATTAAGCATCTTATGTTTACACTGAGTTCCAAAATCTGTAAAAATGTTTTTGTGTGACTTTAGTCACCGATCCGACAGATCGGCCATTGTCCGCCGACATAGGACGTGTTACATCACTACGTACGCCGGCAACGATAGACCAATCAGAGAACATGACGCGAGGCTACGTCCGGCACACCTCCGGTAGGTACCGGTGTAGGGTATATGCTGGTACTGTACCGCAGGTATGCTGCATAACCGCATTTGTTTGACTAAAGACCCCCGACAATGGCGTCAGCAAAGAGACAGGCTTATGACGCAACATGCAAACTCCAGGCTATCAGGCTACCGGGGGGCTTTTTTCACGCTTCGCCATCTCTCTTGATCTGTGACTCCATGCACGCCCACACCACCGCTTCTGTCAAAAACCATGTCAATCGGCTGAATTCGGAGCTTGCCATCATCCTGGGAGGATTAACGAAAGAACTCCACCCGCTGGACATTGGTGTAATCAGAGCCTTTAAAGTTAAGCTGCAAGCGTCGTGGAGCGATGGATGAGAGACGTGAACACACGTTTACCAGGACTGGAGGCAATGCCGAGCGAGTTACACCCCCACAATATGTGTGTGGATTGCGGATCCTGGACTAACGTGTCTGCTTCGACTTTTGTCCGATGTTTCGCAAAAGCCGGCATCATTACCGGACAGCCACCCTCAATGTAGACCGAAGATGAGGACTTCGAAGGATTTAGCACAGATTTATCAAAAAATAAAGAAATAAAAATATATTCAAAAATTTTTTTTTTTTTAAATTTAAATACGTAGTACAACACAGTTCAACCACAGTCACCTTTTTGCTTCCGTTACCTAGCATGTACCGAACAATAATGTGTGCCGTGTGTAAAAGTACAGAAATAAACTGTTATTTAGACGGCGCCTCTTTATACAATGAGCTGAATGGTGCACAAAATACGGTAACTTAAGGACTTTAAATTGGCAACTAATTAGTTTATATACCATAGACTATAATTATGGATATATCCCTACCCTACAGTAAACAGTACCACATCACTATATCACTGCTTTATGCAAGTTATATCACTGTGTTAAGGCTTATGCCTCTTTCTTAGACACTACATGAAATAAGACAAGAATAACTTCCACCATGTTATTTATTGCTGAACAACAGATCTTCATTGTGCTTCTCCCATAGCTCAGTATTGCAGTACAAGGACACACTGCTCTGAAAATGACTGCAGACAACGAGTTAATGTCTAAATCATACATTTTTAAGATTGACGTACTGCAGTGTTTACCTGTTATGATTAAATGGTGACTGGGAGACTGCCCTTTTCTTAACTGATGCGCTACTTCACCCCGCTCTCATCCCGCGTCCAGTGAATGACAGGAAGTGAAAAATGTAGTCAAATATTTTTTTCAAGAACGAAAAAAAAACCGGTATTAACTGGTTTACAATTATTTTCTGTTCCGATTCTGTTCCGGAACATTAAAAAATATAAAGTTTTCGGTTTCGTTTTCGGTCCTGCCAAAATACCAAAAGTTTCCAGTTTTCGTTTTCGTTCCATGAACCGGTTCAAAGCCCTGCTAGAAAGTCACGCAAGAAGAAAAATGTTTCAATGAACTTAAAATAAACATCCGTCACCCTAAAGGCATTTTAAAGCCATCAAGTTTTAATGAATTTTAATTAAAAACAATGTTTCTATTTCATAAAGGATAAATATAAAACATGTGAGCATATTTTAAAGTGGCTGAATGGGTAGAAATAAAGTTTCAGTCATTTATATACTGTGGAAACAATTAAGTGAGTGACTGGATAAATTACCGTGTTCCAACGATATGTAGAGACATGACAAAAAATATCTTTCACAATAAAAAAAGTCTGGATGTAGGTGGAGAAAGAAAGTAGGACACATTTTCTTCTGAGTTGCTTTTATATTTTTTATTGAATAAATGATTTTAAAAGGTAATAACAATGTTTGAAACTACATTATCTTCACATCCATTGCTTACATACTCAGATAACCCATCTATTAAATTCTTTAAACCCTCCTTCCACTTTTAAATTTTTTTCTGATTTCTTTCGTTTGCCTTTTGTGTTTGTTTTTTTTTTCTTTTTGAGTCATACTATCATAATAAATGCCCATTTCAAGTCGCGTCACACTAACAGCAATTCAATAGGAAAGGAGGAAGGGTCTAGCTCTACAGGGGATAGATTTGAAGTTCCCAGTTCATATTATTCCATCAATATTTTTCAAATTACTAAAGCAGAAAAAAAAAAGATCCAAAAATTGAAAGGAAAAGAAACAGAAGTTGGTATGAGGAGTTACACCAGGCAACCCTCCCAGCCCATCAGGCCACTGCAACAGAAAAAAGTCCTTTTGTACAGTGACATGTCTTAGAAGTCAGTGTGTCAAAAAATTCAGAACATAGAAAACCACTAAAATAATTTTGAAACTAGATCCAAAATTTATTTTGATGTACAAAAACAGTCATTTTCTATTTTTTTTTCTTTTTAAAATATTTTTTTAGTAAAACTTCCAAACACAAGTTTATTGTAGTTCTTTCATTTGTCATTATCATTATTATTATCATTATTATTGATTCATTTATTCTGTTTTTTTATTCATCTATCAGTGCGATTGTATACCAGTGCAGCTACTGGATCCAGAATAAAGAAAACAGGCTTTTTTTTCTTTAATGGCATAAAAATAAAGAAAAATTTATCTATTATACAAAGTATAACTGCTGGTCTTTAGGGAAAAAAACATTTATAAACCCATAAAGCTAGGAGGCACACCATGGGATTTTTATTTTTGTAAATAATAGCAATAACAATACTAAAAGTAATAATACTAATCATAATAATAACAACAATAATAATAATAATAATAAACAAAAAAATAACAATTCCAACTATTTTTAACCATCCTTGATGCCAGGTATGGCTTCAGAGATAGGCTCAATGAAAAATCATTGAAAAATTGGGTTGCTTATTAAGTCGACAGCTGAAAAAAATCACACAGAAAAAAAAAAGACAAACAACATTATGTCAATTGCAGGGGTGTCTTTTGGAAGGACAGGAAGCCAGGCCTACAAAGCAGCATTTGGGCGTGGCCGCTGGCGTCTTTGGTTCAGTCAAACATACAAAGGTAATATGAGCTTGAGCATTCCACGAAATATGAGAATGACCACAGAGGGAATGCTGAGGCTAAACTCTAACCCTGGTATGGAACCAAAACACAATCTGCTACAACAAACTACAAAAGTTGTTCCGAAATATCCCATGAGGTATCAATGCTTTAAACAGTTTATCAGTACAGAGGCAGGACTATTTTCTGCATCCTCTACGTAAAACATTAAACTCTGCCATCCCCACTGGGGGAGACGCTCGCCTTCAAACGCAGTCAAACCGAGGCTGCTGGAGCCTTGGACGACGGGACCTTTTTCGACCCTTTCAACAACTCAAACTTTGCCATTTCAGAGGTCACACGATTCAGCAGCTAAAGGAATAACAGCGGATGTGCTCGGAGACACAGCAGCCTAAATTCCAGGGGAGGAAACAACCACTACTACTACTGCCACCGTCCACTGAACGACGCAAATCACACCTTGACAAACGAGTCCGGCCACGGTGTGTGGTTGGGGGGTGGGGCTACGTCTGACTTCTTGTCCTTTCAAACCTGCAAGGGCATTGATTTGCACTGGTAGGAAACAAAAAACACCTGTTCAACAGATCTGCATATATCAAGAATAGTAAAGGTAACATGTAGGATTTTCTCTCGATAAATCGCTGTGAAGTTGAAGCTACGCCCGTTAACAGTACATTCCATGCCCCCACCCATACGGGTTTGCTGCTGACACTTTTTCTTCTTCATATTACATCTACAAATATCCATCTGTTTTTCCCATAGGGAACTGATCCCAGAGTCGCTCACATAGGACTTCATGATAGCTCAGATTCATGAGGCTACGGTTTAGCATTAGTCGCATCCTTCAGTAGAAAATGGGCTGCGATACCTCGCTTCACAGCAACACACCCAAGATTTAATCCTACATGCGGCATCTTTAAGTATGATATGAAAAAAATGAGTCCGCATGACCAGTCACGAGTTGTGACCACCCCAATATGAGGTCTGATAGCACCATATTTGTTGTTTTTTTTTAAATCTCTTAATGGTTAACAAGAGTTTCTAAGCCATAGATCAAGCATATCATGGATAAAACCATAGGTCTCATACTCATACATACATGCAACAAAATGCATTGCATGTGTATACAAAGATATATGTAAAAGAGCATGGTCAATTTGGTTTTGCAGCAGAAAAATTCAGGTTGTGCTGTACTAAATGGACCAGGAAAGGCAGCCCTGACTGCTCCTCTCGGAATCTTCCGATGTAGTGTAAAACAAATGCATACACTTTACCAGACATGAAAGTGTCCTACTGTAAAGAGAGTGTCTGCTTTCTGCTGAATAAGACATGAGCAAACAGGAGACTGCAGGAGCACAGGAGCCTCCGTATGTCTAAGAAAAGTACTAGCAATAGCACTGAAATGTGGAAAACTTTATAAGGCCCTTTCCTGCACTGTGTTGTGAAGATGGAGGTGGGAAAGAGTCGAGCGAGGAACACTCAGAGCGTCATCTACTGGTCCACTGCTTATTAAATCATTCATTTAAGGCAACACAACTTAAATCTAGGTCATTTCGGGTTACTGTGGATGGAGTGCCAAAAGCCCTTGACATTTTGCATAAAGAAAAAGAACCTGTCGTTTAGTAAAAGACTGTTACGCAGAAAGATGTTGGTCAAGTAACGAGAACCTCTCAAATCTTCCAGTTTGCAAAACTTAAAAAAACTGAACCCCAAAACAAGTGGATCGTAAAAGTCGATCCTCATTCGGTGTTAAACATTCTGGAAAAGTGAATTCAACTAGCCTTTGTGTGTGTGTACGAGTCACAAGATGTAATATTAGGATGGGAAATGGCTTCTTCAAGCTCCTACAAAGCCTTGGCTTTTTATTTGTAGACCTTAACTCCCGGTGATTGGGCCCCATATGGAGATTCTGCTCTGATTCGACTATTTGCTCTCCAGACAGCTGACCAAACAGTACACAAGATCGAATCGGTTCCTGTGCTTCGAAAGCACAGATCAACAGGTTCTAGTTGAACAGCATCAGACGAAATCCACGGTAGTCAAGTTTCAGCGACTAAACCTACAAGCTGTACCGATAACAAAGACATGCACTTTAAAACGATACAAACATGTTGGTGGGAGCCGTGCGTCTTCCGGCGGACTGTCGCCATTCAAACTGACATTAATGCATCATCATACTGTGATGAAGGACAAAGGTTTAGATATAATCTGAAAAGGCAAGATGCTGTTTCCATTACGACACACAAAACAGACACGACGTGTGAGGAATGAGGGAAAGAGCTGGGTTTGAAACTCGTCAGAGATGCAGCCTTGCCCGAGGCCGGCTGGTGTCAAGTTTGCATTCAGAGGTCGAAGCCCCGGTACGTTAGGCTACCAGTTTAGTTGCAGCAAATGCAAACACTTCAAGCCAAATTGCACAACTCTTGCAAAGTGTGGAATAAAAAGAGTATATGGCTTCAAGTGTCCCTGTCAAGTGACTCCCTGCCAATAAACTCAGGATACTACAAGTTAATTTAAATGAAGGCATTGTTCATGGATGTAGGGTTTCTGTTCCTGCTCTAGTGAGCCATAGATACATCTGCTCCTCCTTGTCCAATGCGGGGAGACCAGATCCATTCGTGGTTCAATTTACATAGGCAAAGAACCACTCACCTGCGCAGACACGATTATGCTCAGACACAATGGCTTCCTCCAGAATTTTAACAAGAAAAAGAGGGAGCACTGCGGTAGGTAAGCTCTGATCAAACACACACAGTTTAAGGTTTATGGGTTCCACCAGAAACATGACAAACACCAGGGAGGAGGTTTCCACAAAAAAAAAAATTGTCAATTTGTAATTTTGCTCTACTGGTTTTTCCATCTTGTTGGACCAAACTTCTACATCCACACACAGAAATAGACAGACACACACACACACACACACACACACACACACTACCAGCAAAGGCTGGCCGAAGGGCATCACAATCCTACTACCTACACTTTGGAGTATACAGATCCCGATATATAGTTTAAACTACAATAATACAAGAGTGAGCGAGGCAACAACAAACTTGACAGTCAACCTTTTTTTTTTTTTCTCAGAGGGGTCGGAATCGAGACAACACAGCTTTTGACAGCTGTAGTCGGTTTGCTACATGTTATATGTCTGGATAGGACATAAAGAAAAATCTGAGTAAAAGAAGGTAACTTTTTTTTTTTTTTGGTAAATGTTAAATCAAAGCGAAGCATAAAAAAAAAAACAGGAGAAAGACGAATCCATCATAAGAGACTTCCTTCCATCCACAGAATCAAACACCTGATTAGGTTTACTGAATAAAATCTAGTATTCAATTTTCAAACATAGAATGAATGGGGGGGTGGGGGGTGAAGGGGGGCTAGCTAAAGGTATAAGTATGCTGCAAAAACTTAACCACAGGCGAAGAAAATAAATTGTGGACTTCTTGCCATTATCAAATGATGCTTCGTTGCCACCCGTTGCCATGTCAACGTCTGGGAGACGGCCAGCATGGCAACGGAAACTATCATCATAAAATGGTACAGTAGTAGAAATAACTAGACCAGGAGGGGGCGGGTTCTCCTGGGAAAAGGTCCGCGGAGAGGTCCAATGATTGGTCATGCGGCTCGCTGTCAGGAATAATGGTTGTAGGGTGGTAGAGGGTGCCCGATGCCGTTCTGGTAGTGATGGTGCTGGCGGTGGGCGATGTACTCTGCATAACCCATTGTCATCTTCTCACTACGGTACCTGGGGATGAGAGGAGATGCGTTCAAGTTCTTTTTCCGTACATCCACCTGATTTAACCCCCGGATCCTCCAACAATTCATCTGGAGATGTAGTTGTGACAAGAGAAGCAGTTCATACCAACACCACCTGGAGGGGAGTCCATTTCTTTCTGTTTAATGTGAATCATGGAATGTCTTTTTATTTGGTTACAGTATTTTCCGCACTTAAAAGCCTTTTTCTCAAAAACCGACAGTGAGCCTTATAATCCAGTGTGCCTTATATATGAAATAGGCTGCAGAGTAGTGAATGCAATCCCTTTAGCGCAGCTCAATCTAGTGGGTGCATAACGCAGACACAGCCACAACAGCAGTTTTTTATTCTATGTGCCTTATAGTGCTGGGCGCTCTATTCTGGTGAAAAAAATTTCAAAATAGGCCATTCATTGAAGGGGCGCCTTATTCTCAGATGTGCCTTATAAGCCAGTGCACTTTATATACCTATATATTTTTTTATTATATTTATTTTAAATAGGCCACTTATTGAAAAGGTGCGCCTTATAGTCCAGTGCGTCTTATAGTGCAGAAAATACACTGCTGTCAAAATGACTTTAGCAGCATAATTAAAAAACCGAAAAACTGTTGTGTGGTGAAATCCACCACAAACAAACTGCCATTGAGAAGTCAAAAAACTGAAACAGGAAGATCCTGAGGCTTCGTGTGTTGTTAGTGCCACAAGCGATTTAAAAGAACTTTCCCTTACATAAATTTTTTTAAGTTACATGTTGCTCTTATTTCTGCAGTGGGTATCTTCAAAAGGGGGGCTTTCAAATTAAATATCAAATGCTTCCTATGGAATCTCTGAGGTGCATCTTGCTATAACCCGCCTGGCCAGCTAGCATCATCGGCATCGTCGCCATGGCTCCCGTTTGATCATTCTACTGCTGGGGCGAGCTGATGGTGACATCGCTCACCATTTGTCACAAGCTGACAAATGGGATATGTACTCGATCTAAAGGGTATCAAAGGGACTCACGTATAAGTTGTGAAAACAAGATTTTTATGTTCACATAAATATGGAAAATCTTATTTGTTTCATATTAAGACCAAAAAAATGAAGTCAGTTCCTGCATCTATTTCTGGAACTTATTGATACCCAGTTTACTGTCACAGATCAAACAAGTCTGTCATGACAATTACTGCTCTTTACTTTAAATGTAACATACTGGTCTCACTGGAATGCGTTTTAGGTTAGAGGACATCCATTCCTTGAATGTTTCAGCCCTTGGGGTAAACATTGTGGTTTCAACAGTATGATCAGTTCATTTTAAAATTCATGTTACATATATACAGTCAGCTTTACCAGTGCTACTTGGGAACTAAACTAACACAGTGCATTTTTTTGCCAATGTTTGGTCCTGCCATGTCTAGATTTATATTTAGAGACATGGATTTAAATGAAAAACTTCGAGCAAACAAAAAGGTACAACAATATCAAATCAATATATCAGAATGTCTGTGGGAAATAGAAGAGAACTCTCACCTGGTTAGCTTTATAGTCTTCCTGAAGTCATTTGTGATGGGAGCTTTGTAACCTCCCTTTCGTAGTAAGGAATCTATGGTTTGAATGTGGTCCCAACCTTCATAAATATAAAAGATAGCATTTAATCTCTTTTCATATAAAATCTACTTCTACATTCATAACTTTATATTCATACAAAGCTAAACACTGGCCTCACCTTGCTCCTTTGCAACCTCTGGTAGGTAGGTGGCGGTGCGTTTTGATCCTTTTTCATTGAAAAACTCTATCCTAATACCGTGAACACCCACCTAGGATTCACAACAACAAAAACATGTTATACAATCCTGAACCCATGCAACAACAGAAAAGTTGAGTTCTTCCAAGTGAAAGACAATCTCTCTGCATTCGTTGCTTGTCATATATTCATGAATGACAAGTTAAGCATGGAGCACACACATGTTGGGCCTCTTAGGCCTTGTTCAGACTGGTCGCCAATATTCAGAATTTTAGCCCATCCAGAATGATATCAGATGTCTCTTTTGTAGTCTGAACAGTCACGTACCACGTGAAATCCGATTTTCGCGGGACGGATTGAAACCACATTCGGGAGGTAGTTTCATATAGGATATGGACAGATGTGTCTCAATCTGAACGGCTCCAAACACTCGGATCGGATATGGTGGTCTGTGATGTCATATCCGGGACACGAGAGCAAGGCGCCAGAAGGAAGAGCTTCGCGCATTACGAAGTGGTAAAAAATGGAAGAAGTTGACAATGTCTGGTGTTAAATTTTTTCCAGCCAGTGATACCGTCAATACTCTAAAGCACGTGTGTCAAACTCAAGGCCCGGGGGTCAAATGTGGCCCGCCACATCATTTTATGTGGCCTGCAAGAGCATAAGTCAGAATGTGAGTCAAAAGTTTGCCTTGACCAAAAACTACATATCCCAAAATGCAGTAATTAAAGCTAATTTTAACTGTGACAAAAACATTTTGAACAAAGTTAATGTCCTCACTTGCGTTTGATGTTATTTTTCTTTATTCATTGGATAGTTTGATCCTTGATTGATGGAGTTTTGTGGATTTGATAACCTGACAAATTAAACTGTATGTTATACAGTATGTTATATGTATGTTATAACAGATCAAAAAGTAAAAATAGCTTTAATGTGTAACTGTAATGTTTGTAACTTGAATAAGTAACAAACATTAGGAGTAATAAAATTTATTTTACATTACATTGAGTTACATTTATTAGTTACATCTGGCCCTTTGAGGACAGCCATTGTCCTGATGTGGCCCTTGGTGAAAATGAGTTTGACACTCCTGCTCTAAAGTAACCAGTCTCCATGTTTGGTGTTGTTGTTGCCACTGTCGCAATTATATGACCTCACACATTACACACGCTGAACGACGCCTCCGCCCTGACGTCGTTGTTACGGCAACCTGTCAGATCAGCTGATAATGTGGCCCAGTCTGAACAGAGCCAGGTCGCATTTGGATACTTGCTAAAAACAGTGTGAACAGTCAGCCCTAGAACTCGGATATGGAATGAAATCGGATTTGTATCTGATATGCCTGCAGTCTGAACGCAGCCTTACCTCCCAGTCAAGGTAATCACCGACGTCTTCAAAGTTGGTGAGAAGAGACACTGAGCAGAAGAGGCGAGGCAGCTCATCCCTTGTCATAGGGGGGAAGCGGCTGTCTTTAAGGGCACTGCAGACACAGGAGCACATGAAAATCCTATTACAAGAGGTGATTTGGAATACGGTTACTGAAGTCAGGTGTCAAAAGCCCAAAGGGTTTGACTACCGGGTCTAAAATTTGAATGTGATGCACTCAAGGCTTTTGATTTTCAAGGCAAATTTCCACTCGTGTGAGAAAGAACCAACAGAATGGATGCCTTATGAACATATGGAAGCCAGCGTGATTGCAGCGTGAACCTTGATCTCAGCTTCTCGCCACAGTTCCGAGCCGGTTGGAATGAGTGTCTATGCAGCTGCCTGTGTTTACATGTCAGGTCAGCTGTGAGGTCGACAAACGAAGAATTTCTACACCAGGAATTTACAACAGAGCCTTTTTGCATTCAATCTTTTGCAAAGATGGTTTACTGCCAGGTAGCAGATTAGTTTTAGTGATAGGTACATGAGGTAATGATTAAGTATCAGTATGACTCGCAGTGAATTATAGATTTCTGATTGAAACAAAAGCTCTTTAGTCACCATTGTTAGAGCACCCAACCGGGTGATTCATTCAGCAGTATGAGATTAACTAAATGTATTTTGTTCCCCTAAAAATGATAAGAGCACAGAGCTAGCACAATGTAGCTGCCAACTGTCTGACACACAATGCTAACAGATATACAGTCGAAAAAAACTGCCTTTTATTCATTTTCAAGACCCTTAATGGAAACACTGAGTCAAACACATTTTTAATATCTTACTTTTGAAGCCTCAGGATCTGTAATCAGAGAAACAGATGCTCCACAGCTCCAGCGTTTTAGAATGTCAAAGGAAAAACTTAAAGAGAAACTGTCTGTTGTTGTCTTATAGAGGCAATCTACTCGCTCTGGGGCTACTTTAGTGATACTTATAGGAGTCACCTTTGACATGAATCTTGACTCCAATGCCCAAGTTGTTAGTTTGAATTTATGACGAATATTTTCTTTATCCATGATCATTTTCAGTCACTTCATTTGGGCTACTGCTGGAACAACAACTCACCTGGTAAGGGTGTACTCCCTGAGTCCTGAGTGCAGATTCATGGCAGAAAATGTACCTATACAACCCCTCAACCGCTTGTCTCTGCCTATTTTCCATGTGACAAACAGCGGGCTGAAAAAAAACAAGACGCCATGTTAAAGAAAAGTGATTTTAAAATCAAACACAAAAGCTAATCACATGTCCAACACACAAACAAAGCATGTTCAGGACAAATATGAACGTAATGCCAAGCGCTACCCAAAATATCTCAGCAGAGTCAATGGTTTTTAAGTTCATTACTTGGGTTTGTATGAGTAATATGCAATGAGTGAACAGCAGTACAATATGTGGCAATGTCTGTAGTCATCGCAGTCAATCAAATTGTGGGAAACAAGAACAGTTGCTCTGACAAATGAATATCTGAACAAATAATTGCACTTCAACTGAGGCCAACTGTAACCCAAAGTGTATTTCTTATCATTTGCAGCAGACGATTCCAACAAAGTAGAGATATTAGCCTTTAAGAAGACCAATAGTGACAAGAGGCCTTCCTCTGAACTAGGTGTTTAAATGTTAACTTCAAGGTTGTAAAATTAACCTGGATTATCGGTTTCATTACCAACCGGCCAACAGAAGGTGTTGTTCTCACAGAACACTGGAGGCCTACAAACTACCATCCTCTTACAAACAGCATCAGTCTAATTTTAACCAATGTAATATAGAAAAAATCAGCATTAAATCACACACAGACATTGTGTACTTAGCATTTTATCAAACCAGCCGCAGCAAATACCATTATTCTTGGGGACATTTTTAGTTTCTCTCATTACTCATGAGAACGGAACACATTTAAACTGTGTAAAGAGAAAGGAGAGAAGGAAAAATATTTATTTTCGCTGACAAGAGTGTTCAAGAACCAATACTAGTTTGTCCACTTTGATATCATTTCATACACGGTTCTTGTTTTTTGCAAACAGACTCAGAACAGAAATATTCTCTTTGAAAAATCTGAAATTCTATTTTAGTTTCTTCACTGATTAAACAACCACTGTACCAATTTCAAATGGAACAAAACACGGTGACTGTAGATCAATGAGACACTACAAGAGGTCTAAGCTACTAGAGTTTTATGTCAGAATATGTTTGTATGGTAACTTTTCTTTGGCTTTAATTTTAATAGAAACTTTTCACCTGCTCTGCCACTGATGAAAGCAACAATGGCTGAAAGTTAGCTGAAGATTGTTAGTCTGTGTAGGTTCTCTGTCATCCACGCCAAGGTAAATCAAAAATTGGAATTGAGAAGACTTATCGATTAAGAAGACTTGAGAAGACTTAGAATTGTTAAGGGTGGTTGAATACAATCTTAAACCAAACAACTTTTTTTGGTTTAAGATTGGTTGAAACCAAGCTTTAACCAGCGATCCAACCTTAAACAAGTTCAATTGATTCTTTTTGCTCTTCTTAAAAGATTTCCAGTGTTTACCACTTGGCAGAATAACGTTAAGATATCATACATTAACAAGAGTTTATTAGCTAGTTATTACGTTCCAATTTTAATTTCTATTCTTTAGTAATGGCTTTACAATTTCGAGTCTATGTCAGCTAAGTTAGGCGCCAGCTCCCCGTGACCCGCTACGGCGGATGAAGCGGTAGAAAATGAATGAATGAATGAATTGTAGACCAGCATAACTGAGCACTCCAATGTTTGATTTGTATTAGTTTTAACAATTTCAAATCTCCATCCCACAATGCCGTCAAATGAAAGGTGAGACAAGGACATCACAAACTTGAAGTTTCTTTGGGAGTTTTCACGTTGTTAAGGGATGAGTCTCTTAGATTCTTGTTGTGATTGACTGATTTGGTTATAAGTTGGTTTCACTTTGGTAAGGTGTGGCGAGGCAGAATTTCTGTGCTCATAATACTGAAACTACATTCAGGTGGGGTTTATTTCTGTACAAAACATTTCAATGTGAAGGTTTAAATGTGCTCCAAACAGTCATGATGTAATTATGTGTGAAACACAGACTGTCAAAGCTTTTGGTGAACATTTCTCCATGTCTCTGCTTTGGGAAACTTTCTACACAATTTACCATGACAGGGGAATACTAAATTAAAATGTATCACATAAGTGTGCATAGCAGTGAGTGCTTTTGAGTCTGTTTCTCGAACAAAGACAGTATTATGATCAAATGATAATATTAATGACATGAAAGCTATTATTTTCTTCATGAGTAGCAAAAACTCAATTTCATCAAACTAGTCTCTTTCACACAACAGAGCTGCAAAAAAAAAAAAAAAGACCATTTTCTATGCTGCCTTTGTTCCTGGAACATAATGACTTTAAAGAGATGTGGTTTTGCATAGCATGCCAGCATTCCTTCACCAAAAAGAGGTGTTCAGCAGCTCATGTACCTTCTGCAATACTTAAGACATACATTAAGCAGCGATTTTAAAAGGTAAAATCAGGTGGCAACAATATTAATATACCATCCATGCTATATGACAGTGGATTATTCCTCTGTTCACAGGGTAAGGAGCTCCTAGACCTTACATCATTTCCAGTTTAAAGAAATTTCAGTTCAATTGCTTGGTGTTTGAGTCAGTTGATAAGTGCTACAGGCTGCTTTTACAGTCATTCCTGGTTGAGAGCTATGAGACATACTACATATCTTTGAAATATCCCACCTCCACCCTGTTGCCATGGGGATTCACCTATTTACACAGAAACCATTACTACAAGTCAGAGGTGAAAAAAATATATATCACTACCCCACCTAAGCACAAATATGGAACAGGAATTGCTCATACACAAATTGTGTAAAAAATCCATAAAAGATTTATAATTACACAAGTGACATTTGACATTATCTTAGTATACTCACAACAAATTAATTGAGAGTTCACAGTAATTGGCCATTTTGTTCTGTCATGTTTGTCTTTAAACTGATTTATTTAGTTTGTCTAGCTTACACCAAAGGCACAGTTCAGTGAGTCGTATCCACCATGACTGGGACAAATAAAACCATTTCTCATTATTTGTCACAATACTGTGACTTTGACGGACTCCCACAACTGAATGTGTGAGGTCTTTTACCAAGAGATTACAGATCTGATTTTGACAGGATTTGTCAGCTTGATCAGTTTGGATGATACAAATGGAAGCTCCAACATTACAGTACATTCTTTGAAAGGGGATAAGTTATGAGGTGTGTATGAAGGAATGTTTCCATAACAGATTGCGATTTTCAAGAAAAAAGTTGACCGTGACATAAAATCTTCACTCTCCACAACACATCACGTGCCTCTAGAATGAATGTAATATTGTCTTTTCGGGACTTAACGGTGCAAGCCTGCATGACACTTTAATATTACATGTTAATTCATCAGATGACAGTGGAAATCACGTTTAAAAACACAAAATGTGTTCTTTGTGAGGGAACCACCATCGTGGTTTCATCGCCCATAACAGGTCAAAACACTGGAACTGCTTACAGCTGAGACCCTTTCTGGCCTCAGATTGTTGGTTCAACACCCATCCAGTCAGATCACATAACACAGCTTGTCTAAGTGTGGGTTTCTATAGTTTCTGTGGAGTGCAGTTACAGGAACAATATGCATTAATTATTCCAGTGGTCAAACCAGTCATTCAACAAGCCTTTTATTCAGTGAATAAAATGTTTTTCATCGTTATGTCTGTTTTAAGGATGCTTAACAATACTACTTTAATTCAGGTTTAGTCGTAAGGAATTCTACAACTTGTTTAACCTTAGTGCTCAACAACAACTACATTTCCTTTGTTGGTTGATGCTAAACCAGCCGATCCAGTAAGTTTTCCCACCATTCGACTGTATATATAAATAAATCTATATTCAAAATATGCTACAACACGATCGAATAACTTAACAACTAATCTGGCTATGACAAAAATGACACTTTTTCATACATTTACCAATAATTTCTGCCAGCTCATTAGCACTTCGTTGCTAAGCTAATGTAGCTTGTAGCTAACAAAGCTAGGTCTCCAGAGTTCATTGAGGGCAAATGAAAAAATTAAACACTACTGTTAACTCACAACGCGTTGTATTACAGTAGTTTTAGTTGTTTACCCTAACTACAAAATATCAGACGTTATTTTAAAAAAAATAACCGATTTTAACTTGCTTGTTCCACACTCTTTTCGATCAAGTGTTCACAGCAAGCTAATATTAGCGCATAGCTTAGCTAACGTTAGTGTTATTCCGAGTTGGTTAAACAGTATCGCCAAATGTTATTTCGTTGACTAAAGATGAACAATCGTGTTGACAACGGTTCATCATTAAATAATATACAAGTTCGCTTGATAATCTCAAATAATTCATTGTAATACAATTCATTGTTCAATGTAATGTGAAAGTGTAACTGCGGGCCGGCGGCTGCCACTCTTCAAATAGGCCCAAATTTCAACTTACTCAAATCAAGCAAAGATCGGAAGTTTTTTTGCTCACAATTCACAATAAGTACAACATATTTCTACATGACAGTCTGTGTTCCTAAATCTGAAACACGAACCAAACGTAAAATCAGTCGAAAGTCCTGTGAAAAACATGTTGATGAATGAATACATCAATGAGCTTTGAAATAGAGCAGAACAACAAAAGACAAAAACACTCACTAGGGATCGTTTGTAAACCTGGGTGTTCTCGGAGGTTGGTATCCGTAGAGATGGCAATAAAGCACGTCAAAACAGAAGCAGCACATCTCCGCTGAGACGACCATTTTTCTGCCTCCACTTCCCGAGCCGGGACCCGAGCTGAGATTCGGGGAGAGGCCGGATGAAGTGTAACCGGTCGGCGCTGGGGATAGCGCGTTCGTGCCGCTGCTACCGCTACTACTACTACTGCCGCTAACGTTACCCCCAGGTCCCCCCAGGCCGTTGGCTCTGCTCACGTTCGCCGCTCCTGCAACAGACGCCGAGGAGCCAATCCCCAACTCCGAGCCACAATGTCCGGTTCCTGCCACCCCGCTTCCCGCCCCCACCCCGCCGGGACCCCCCGACCCGGGTGATCCCGACAGTTTCTGCTTCTTCACCCCGCAGCACCCGGCCGCCATCTTGGAACAATCTGCACCGACACACCGCTTCCGACCCATAACCGTCACCGCGGGAAGGGTGGGGGGGGACGCCGACCAGACGTAGAAATCCCACTGCGTTGAGACGTACAACGGACAATACTCCACTTTCACTCTTTTTCTTTTTCTTTTTTTTTGTCGGGCGATGAAATAACCGATCTAGGGGGAGAAGAAGACTGCAGTGTCACCCTAACGTTGCCTTTAAAAACGCACGACTTCGCTACGCCAGACCCATTTCAGGAGATGCGTTTTTTTTGTTTTTCCATGAGTAGTCAACCAGTCCGGCTTTGGACCAACCGTGGATCACCGATAACGCCAAGTCCTCCCCTCCCCTCAGCCAAATATGCACCCCGTCTCCCTAAAGCAACACCATCCGAAGCGATCTCGGTCACTTCCCCGCAAACATTCACAAGTTCAGGGAGTGAACAGCCGGAACAGGCCGCAGATGACAGTAGCCAGGCGGTCCAGATGTGAAGCCGACAACCAGTGCGCCGTGGCCCCGCAGCACACCTCTCCAAGTGGAAGCCGGGAGCTTGAGTACGCAGGACCCATAAGCTTCAGCACAAATTGCGCACAATATCTCGAGCAGCGTAGCTTTTCATTCCACCAGCTTGTTTACTACTGCCTCACGAACTTCTAATTATACAACAGGCCCAGTATGTAGGAATTCCAGACGATGGGATAACGCAGAGTAAAATGGCATCTGACAATGCGGGGTTGGCATCGCACAATGAAAAGCGTCAGCGCCGAGCAAGTCATTTCAGCAAGGCTAGACCACAGTTTGCACCTGCATCATGTCTGTTCTGAGACCTCTTAGGAAAAAAAAATCCCAATATCAACCCCCGCGTCAAATGGAGAGCTGAAAGTTTTCGGTAGACCTAAAGGATTGTTTGGAGGCTGTCATCCGCTTATGGGGATACATATAGAAGCGCATTCTAGTCCGGTCAACCGTGAGAAATCCTCCGGTTTTGTCAACCCTCGCTCCGCACCCCGTCTCTCAGCTGCTACCATTCAGTGCTGTTCGGGAAAAAGCCCTGTGATCGGTCTGTGGGTATCGGTGTCGTCGGCACTCCGGAAGCGGATTCAGAAAACGCGTTACGCACAGCTGCTACGCTTTGTGCGTAGCTTCTGGTTTGTCAAAATTGCTATTCAGAAGAAATGTGCGGTGCTGTGGAAGCATGCGCGCTCATGACGGGAAAAAAAAAAGTATCGGTGTCTGTCAGCTATAAAAGGCACAGAGTCATCGAGAGTCTGGCCTTTCTTCCCTCGACCTATTTAGATTTTGAAGGCCAGCTTTAGTGCAAATACAGTAAAGGGAATTAATTTTAGAGTGTGTTATATTTCACCTCTTGAAACGTGATTCTCGTAGGACTAATGGTTCCACAGGCTGAGTCATTTCACTTTCAAATGGTTTATGTTAAACTTATTTTCATATAGGTTTGATAATCTTACAGACCTAAATATTATGATCTCTGTTTTTTTTTATTAAGGTATAGATAGAAATTCTAGACCCCGAACTTACATGACCCTGAAATAAATATAAGCGCTGTCATCCTGTCACAAATATCTTCTGCCCAATCCAGTCCCTCCCTGAATGCTTTTCCAAGTCAATCAGCACCACTTCTTTTTTAGTCGGAAATAAATGTGTAATAGAAGAGAAAAGTGACCATTGTCTAATATATATTTGTTATAGGATCATCTATGAGATGACTTGTCTTTTAGTCATGGTGTTGCAGTGAATGTGATGCCAAATAGAAATACATTAGACCGAGTCTGACAGGGTGAAATATGACCTGAGTAGAAATCTTGACCAGGTTGATCAATTCAACACTGAACTTAAAGGGTTTATTTTAAGTGAAACACTGATGTTCTTCTTTGAGGTTCATGGTAAGCTGCAGATTTTGGAGAGAAAATAACTGCAAAGCCCCAAATAGTTTGAATTAATCAAAACACCAGACATAAACCCTCAGAATGTCATCTCAGAAGAATGTCAGTCCAGTTGTGTAACTGATAAAGCCTGGCTGGCAGCCGAGAAGATGATGACTAAGTTCAGATTTACAGTGTGTGATAAATTAATTCTTATAACAAGACTGCTGTTATTAAAATTCCAGTAACATCCATTATATTGAAATGTCAAAACAGGGCAGTGCTTATATTATAGTTATCTGAAGGTTAATAGACTCAGTGTCTACTTGCTTTGTCTTTAATCCCATCTGGTTCCAAGTCCAGACATGAATTGACCTTATGAGCTGGAGCAGGTAGCCCTGATCATGAGACGTCGCTGACATGAAGTGTGTCACGACTGACTCAGCATAAGGCTCCAAACTTGTTTTGAACAGCCAATTATTTTTAGATCTATTTGACTGACTATTTTTCTGCTAAGAGACCCTTCTGATTGGTCTAAATAACTAGTTTAAAGCAAGGGATCATCTGAGCGAAATCATTATTTTGCATTCTTGGAAAGTAAACCGACAAATCAATACAGGTCTCTCAGAAACAGAAGCCTGATGTCTGTTTACTGGTTTGAGGCTGAATGTGAGCTTCTTTCAATTGCAATAAATGCACTGTTGTGAAAATCTCATTTGACTAAAAGTAAATCTATCATGCTAAAAAAATATTCCTCTGCTGAAGACTCCGTGCATTTCCGTCCACATATGTCAGCCTCATGCAAGAGTCATTATTTACCCCTAAGTGGTTTGTTTCTGTATTCAACCAATGCTGTATACTAGAGATCATCTGATTATAGCCAGGACTAATGATATAATATGACTTTCAGCATACTTTTCATTATCTTAATCAGTGCTAATTTTAATGTCAGTGCTAAAGAAATCAAATGAATGTGAAAATACGCAACTTTGTCTCTAATGCAGGATGTAATCTGCAGTTTCTTCAAACAGTACAAAATATGTATCATGTGTTGACTGTCTTGAGATGAACTAAGATATTTGTCATGCCTAACATCCCATTGAATCATTCTACAGTCACAGAAATTGCCTAGGATTCCCTTTCAAGTCAAAAGAAGAGTGAGCTGTGATGTGCAAAATACTTTCATTTAGTCTATTTCATCCACTTTTGTTCATGTTAGATGCTATTTAGCTACTTGAATGACAATTATTTTGATTTTTTTATGATATCTTCCATATGGGAAGCTATTATGAAATGTTTAAAGCATGAAGTTGGAAAGTACAAATGTCTTAGAACAGCTGAACAGATCGTATGCGCTCCAAAACCCCGCTGGCTTTTAGTCAAGGGTGATGTCATTGCAATGCAATCCACCCAGTTCAAATTATTTTCTGAAACTACACCGGAGAAGGGCTGAATTTCCTTCTTTTCCAGTGACAGTACACAAGTGAGCAATGTTAGGCTGCCTTTTAGAAAATCCAGCTGGCTGAGTTAGGATCATTCATGCTGGAATTAAAAGCTTTCTATTCAAAGTCATAAAATTGCACGTGGACGGCCATCATTTCAGGAATATGTATGGAAAGAATAGGTTGGTTTGTTCCATTCATTAGTGTCTGTGCTATTCTGGGGAGCAAAGATAATCTGGCGTGTTGTTATTAGACCACGTGGTGGTGTTTCCTGCCACAGCAGGACACTCTTCCCTCTCAGACTCCGTGTACAGAATTTCACTGAAGACAGGAGTCAAGCTATGCCGACAGAACGATCATTTAAATAGAACCGAAAATTCAGTGGAACTTTACAAGCGCTTTTAAAAGTGACAAAATAGCAAATAACACCGAATATGACATTCCTGGTTAAACAAAAACATATGAAGTAGACTAAAGGAAACTGGCATTCTACTCCCTTGTGTTTACAGTATAGTGAATAAAAGCATAAATAGATTTGAGCAGCCCACAAATTTCAGGATTCGATGTCTGTGACATTTTGCATCACAACATAGGACGTGTTCAGTAAATAACTTGATAGCTGATTGACAGTGACAGCTGATTATTTCTGTGTGTTTATGTTATTTGCACACAGTGTCCATCCCAGAGGGGGTGGAGGTTGTGTCATGTTGTGGAAGATAAGCTCTATCAATATTTCTGCAGCTCCCATTAGTGATAAGGTTGTTAAAGGTCAAAAATCTCACAGGATCCAATTGCAATTGTAATGTGGGGGCCCAATTCTCCTGTATGTCTGCAATCTTTTGCAGTATTGTCAGAGAATCTTTTAGTCTATGAAATTAATATTTTGGAGGAATTTTTGGAAATATAAATAGTGATTATCAACAACACACAAATTCTGAACATACTCAGGTCATCTCAAGCACTATATTTTCTGTTTAGTGCTCTCTTCCTCGCAGAGACCTTGTTATCACTTATCTGGATTCAACTGTTGTTCCCTTGGCCTCCAAGTGCATTGACCCTTCACTTCCAATCACAAGAGAAGAGCATCTCCTGTTTTCCTTCTTTTTTGTTGTAGGCTGCAAACTCATCTCAGTAAGTGGGATGTCATGTCTTCCACTCAGCGTGTCTGCTAATATTTTATTTTTTTGGATGTATTGAAAAATAAAATCATTGAAATTTTTTTGTTTCCAGGCTTGGTTTGACTACCATCAAAATTACTGAAAAGTGTAATGTTCTCTTTGCAGCATGGATTTGCTTCTAACTCTCTTCATGTTGCTTCATGTTCTTGATGAATATACAGTATTTACATCTGCTTCTTCATAGCGTGTCGACTTCTCGTATATTCTTGAAAGAAAAATAATAAGTTTTTATCAATGTTAAGAAGACTTATTTTCTTTAAGAGTCGCATACGTGTTGTGTAACACGTAGAGTAAAAATTAGTCTTTGCTTAAGAATTATCAAAACTGCATTTTTTCTTATTTCCTATAGAGGTCAGTAGCGCTGCAGATTTGCGTTGATTCTACCTTCAAATAAGAAGCCGAAGAAGATGGAGGGGGCGGAGCTTTGTGTTTGAAACTGGCGGGCTGTTATAAGTTTTGTATTGATGCTTTTCTGTGAACCCGGATAGACAACAAGCGTCTGTTAATTTAGTAGCAGCCAGTAAAGATTTGTGTCCGATATTAATACCAGTCATCAACAATTAGAGCCGCTGAATGCCTGTTTATTGATTTAACACTTTGGTTCGCCGTCCATCGAAAGAGGTAACGTTAATGTCATCAATGCTAACACCATTACTGTAGCTAGCTAAGGTTCAGAACTCGCCGGCAGTGGTTTTAATTCAATCAAAAAACCAGTTTTATCCTTTGGTGATCACAGAGTTGCTTGCTTTACGATGCTTTTTTCATAGGTGATCTTAAATACAAATAAAGCATTGATATCTTGGCTGTACACTTCATGTCTTTTAAAATGAAGATGGATAAATTCTACAAATAAATCGTGTTAGTTCATCTGACCGATCGGACATTGGGGAAAGTAATCACTAAACTGTTGATTGAGTGTTAAATAGCAAGCCATGATATTGTTGTTGTTTTTTTGTTTTGCTTTTTGTCAATGGTGGGTAAAGTAAAAATTTTCAGTACAGTACGGTACTGGCAAATGAAAAAGAAATACTATGCTAAAGTCTGCTTTTCTATCAATATGTAATCATTGCTGTCAATATGATAACCCCCTGTGTTTCTCTGTAGGAGTCTTACATCATGACACATGAGGCTGTTAAGGTGATCCCAGTGAGGGTTGCCTTACGATGTCGCCCTATGGTCCCTAAAGAAATACTTGAAGGATGTCAGTCCTGTCTCACGTTTGTTCCTGGGGAACCACAGGTCTGTGTTTAACATTTAAGAAAATACTTTTCTTTGTCTAGTATACCAATGTCTTCATAGCATGTTGTGCAAAAACAATATGTCTAAAATTTGGTAAATTGTTCATTTGCAGGTGATCGTTGGCACAGAAAAAGCGTTCACCTACGACTATGTATTTGATCCAACTGCTGAGCAAGAGGAAGTTTTCAGTACAGCTGTGTCCTCCTTACTGGATGGGCTTTTCAAAGGTGGTTGTCAATTTTCACATGATCTAATGGGAGAAATATGTGTCCAATGTTTTTGGTAACAATACAGATTCTGAGACATCAGAACTGTACAAATTCATGATATTAGTACACTTCATCCGGCAATACTTACCACCGACAGATTGTTAATTGGAATTAAATATCTCATTGACAAAGTAAAATTAAATGTACTCTAATTTTAAATAATTGTAATACAAAATATATTTCAGTTTTATCATTTGCATTATTTTTATCATTTGAATTCTTTTTCATCATTTTTTGTAGGTTATCATGCTACCGTTCTTGCATACGGACAGACTGGTTCAGGGAAGACCTATTCCATGGGAGGAACGTACACATCAGCTCAAGAAAATGATCCTTCTGTTGGAGTTATTCCGCGAGTTATCAAAAGAATCTTTGAGGAAAGGGAGAAGAAGACAGACATAGAATTCTGTATGTCAGTATCCTACCTGGAGGTTGGTAGAATGCTGTTTAATCTTTTTTTGTAATGTAATGGCATATTCATTCGGTTTGAAATGTTATTTGATTTGTCAGTAGTAACATACTTCTTCTCAATTGTAGATTTATAATGAAGATATATTGGACTTACTGTGTTCATCAAAAGATAAAACTGCCATCAACATTCGGGAAGATCCTAAAGATGGTATTAAGGTGATTGGCATGTTTATAAGAATGAATTCTCATAGACAGTTACTACATTTCTCTGAATATTACTGTGTATTCATGCATAAAGATCAGATTTCATTAAACGGCATCTGTGTCATTTTTAAATCTAGTTAGTACACTTTAAATCAGAAGTGTAATTTTTGTGCTGTTTTGTTTTACATAAATATGCTTTTTTTTTCCAGATTGTGGGTTTAACTGAGAGGCAGGTACATTCTGACAGTGAGATGGTAGGTTGTTTGGAGCTTGGAAATTCTGCTCGCACTGTGGGATCCACAGCGATGAATGCTGCTTCATCTCGCTCACACGCCATCTTCACCATCACGTTGGAGCAGCGCAAAGGGACAGACAAGTCAGTGATGTTTTCTCTCATTTCTGCTTATGTCAATCCCTTTTTGACTTGAGCATGCAGAATTTTGAGTTTACACATAATGACGCTTTAGTGATGAAATGCAAACAGAAAAATACAAGCATAAGCTTTGTCAGTCATGCCTTAGCTATGACTCAGGCTGCATTATTTGAATTGGACCACCAAAGAAAAAGCATTAATTTGTTCCCGGCCTGTGGATCTCACAGTCAGTTGCAGATGCCTTTATGATCAATCACTGAAGTCATCACAGTACAACCTTCTTTTGTGTTGTTGTTTTTTTTTATATATATATAGCCATAAGGATATGAATGTAACGTGTTCTCTTTTGGGCTGCACATCTATCATGAGATTTGGATTAACTGGAACTTCCAGGGTGGGATAGCTGAATATCCTCATATTCATTGAAAGAGGAAGCCCAGGGGAAGGGTACAGTAAACTAGGACAGATAAATTAAAACCAAACTAAATATGTAAAAAAAAATTCGAATTTGCAGCTTGATGAGAGAGAAATGGGGAATATACGTAGATTGCAGAAAACAAAAGACATTTATTTGAAGTGATTGCCATGTCAATGCTACTTGTCAACAAATGCAACATGATTCTGTACCATCAGGCTCGTGTGTAAATAAGGTCCACATACTATGGCCCACAAAGCGCCATTGTGATGTTGAATATTTTTGGTGCAGATCTGACTCCATTATTTCCAAGCTGCGCCTGGTGGATCTGGCTGGTTCAGAGAGGCAAAAGAAAACCAGAGCAGAAGGAGAGCGATTAAAGGAAGGTAATGATAAATAATGATATATTGTTTACTTGGAGCATTTTTGTGTTGTCCCTTTGCATTGTAAGACTGCCTGATGACTGTTTTGATGTAATTCAATTTCATCCTCAGGCATCAACATCAATCGTGGTCTTTTGTGTTTGGGTAATGTAATTGGTGCTTTGGGGGATGAAAGCAAGAAAAATACCTTTGTTCCTTACAGAGACTCGAAGCTCACCCGCCTGCTACAAGGTAAGCTTAGATTTCAATGTTCAAATTGTTGCTGTAGTAAGAATTAGGGTCAGCTTGGATGCCATCCTCACTTTGAGGACCTTCAGACAGGATCAAATCTTATTTAGAAACCATACATTGGTCTCCACTTCTCTTGAAAGTTTTTCTCTCTTGCATCTGTTCTCTTAGAAAATGAAACTTGTTTTGCTGCTCTGTTAAAAAAATCATTTGTAATGTTGTAGGTGCTGAAATGAATCTCCAAGGTTATGTATATAACCTTGGATTTTTGTTTTGTTGTTTCACACAAAAAATAGTATTGTTGATTAATTTTCATGAAACAGCTCCATACTCAAAGCACCTATGATGCAAAAGAATCATTTCACGATGCACTTTGGTGATGGTTTCTTTTTTGTTTTCATCAGATTCTTTGGGAGGCAACAGCCACACTTTGATGATTGCATGCGTCAGTCCTGCAGACTCTAACATGGAGGAGACCATCAATACATTGCGATACGCTGACAGAGCTCGCAAGATTAAAAACAAACCTGTTGTCAACATTGACCCCAGAGTCGCTGAATTAAACCGTCTGAAAAATCAGGTAACGACATTTCTGTTGCCTGAAATAACAATTCTGCAAATGCATTGCAGTCCAGTCATAAATGTTTAGAAATTTCTTTTTATACTGTTTAGGAAAGTCATTAAAGATTGTTAGGACCAATAATATACAATATGGACTTCACTTCTTGACATAAATATAATGTAATTTTTTTTTTTAGATTAGGGAGCTGCAGGTGATGCTACTTCATGCCCGTGGAGGAGTAGCTCCAGTGCTTTCTGGGTAAGATGAATTTCCCAGCGGACTGTTTCACATCATAGAGATGCGTTCAAAGTTACCCAAAACAAAAATCCATGACAGTCACTCAGCCCCCCTGTCACAGGCCGGAGTCGGCAGAGAACGTGACTAAGCTGTTGGAAACCAACCGTGCCCTGCAGGACGAGAACAACAAGCTAAGCAGGGAGCTGAGTGAGGCAGCCGGACAGACGGCAGTCATGTTTGAGAAGATAATAATGGTGAGCAAGTCCAACCTTTACTCATCCTTCCCCTGCAGATAGAAGTAGTCAATTCAAATATTCAAAATATGAAATGGTTAAAGAAGTGGAACGACATGCATGCTGTCTTTTCTCACACTTTTTGATAATGTTACTGACATCATGATTTTACAGGCAGAACAAGCAAATGACCAACTACAAGGTAAACTGGAACAACTACAGCACCATGCAGCGTAAGTTCACCAAGGAATAAAGCCAATCTGCCCTTCCAAAGCTTAAAGAGAATAATAAATACTTTCTCCTACCGTTTCTATATATTCTGATCAAATATTGGCCTCATTTCTAATTCCTTATGTTCATGTCCACTTCATACTGAAGCACATTTTTCATCCACCTTTTCTTTAGGTGTACAATTGACCTTCAGAAATTGTTGGAGTCGCTGGAAGACCAGGAGTTGAAAGAGAACATTGAGGTGATGAAAAACCTGCAAGATATCATCTTGGAACTGAAGGTATGCAAGTTAGCGTGTATTTAAACCGGCATGTGGTAGAGCTCCACTCGATTGTTGAGTTTGCCTTTTTTGTGTGTGTCACCCTCCTTTGCAAATGGGCAGCAAGTAGCAAAATTGGGTACAAAGCAGCAGAGTGCAGACCTTATTGGACTGCATTCAGGAGCAGACTTGCCAATCACTACACATATCGGTCAGTACTGATGCATTCAGACAGCAAAATAGGAAGCTGTGCACTACAAATGTCTAAATGCAAGAGGCAGCATAATGACTCTGCAGAAAGCAACGAATAGAATAGTTGGATCATTCTTGGTGTTAAAGCGGTGGTCATTGGTAAAGTTATTGGCTTCAAGAAATTGATTGCAACAACAATTCAGTTTTATCTCTTTACTCTTCCGAAAGGGACGGGCATTAAATTTTCAGGTATTCAAAAATTCATTAAATTATGTAATTAATTTTGTAATTAATTAATTAATTTCAACAATCTTGTCACGAAAAATGTTTTTACCTGCTCCTGATTTTAGTGACTACTACCAGAAGGTGGCGATAATTCACCTACAGGCAATTAACAAAATAACACTATGACCATCAGGTAGCACCAGCGGGCGTACTTCGTTTAGTACTTTCACTGATTACCAAAATATAGTTTAGTGTGCATAATGTGAAACTGGGCTTCAGTTTCCTTTGAACTGACATCAGAACTTGATGTGTTTTGTTTTTAGTTTTCTTTCTCTTTACATGAGAAATAGTTCATTACTATTTTGTTCCGAGCTTGTTGCTGTTGAATACCTTCATGCGGCAGTAAGTTGATCAATGGCTGCATGTCCGTCCAAGTGAAGGCATGTGAGCTTCACTGTTATGTTATCATTCTTCTCAACTTATTTTGCTATAGTTAGCAGGTCTAGCAGGTTTTTTTTTTTTTAAAGAAAAAGTTTCTATTGATAATAGTCTGAGTTAAACTTTTTTTTTATCCTGGAGCTGTGAATGGAAATACCTGAAGAGCGAGACATCCCATCTCCTTTCTGTGTCTGAGAGTCACACATACACTCTAGTGAAGGGGAGACCCATCACAATGTTATGGCTTCAGTTTCTTTTTGATTTCTGTCTCATTCACACTCAACACTGGAGCTGCTTCAACGCAGATGGATGGAAAAGTGTTTATGTGCCAACTTTCATTTTCAGCAGGTCACAATGTTATGATGGACAATGTATAAATCAGCCTGTTCATGTTGACATCATAGCCAATCAGAGCCTAGGAATAAGTGACATTACTGCAGTGAATATTGATTGTAATCTATTAATAGTATCATAAACCAACGGAAGCAGATTTGTTTCCATATGATCTTGTCATTTCCAATTTATCCAAAGCATTTGAACCTGATAGTTGATTAATTTCATATTCCTTTAGAATGTTCAGAATAACATTACCACAGTGGTCCAAAAATGATTTGCTCTCTCATGAAGAACTTAATGCATTTGTAGTTATTCTGGAGACAGTCCTGCAAACTTTTATGACAATGTGAACCAGGGTGACATAAAAATATAAACCTCATAATTCATCATTGAACACCAGATTCAGTGTTTTTGCTGCTAATGTGTTACCATGGTGGGCTGCCTCAGCAAAAAAACTGATTTCAGTCGCCTGATCCACCCCCTCAACAGGCCTGAGACGTGGTGGTTATTGCTGCTCAGCATATTTATTCTTCCTGTGAGACACGATAATTTTTTAATTCGAGTTATGTCATGCTATTTTTTTTTTTCTCTCTTTTTTTTTTCCTTTTTTATTAAAAATCACAGCCCAGGTTACTGAAAGAGGGACGCATTTGTCTGGAGTCTTGGAAAAGTAACTCGTAAATTCAGCTCTGACATTACTGAAATCAATCGTTTCAAACATTCCTAAAAGAATTTTATGAATTCATTCAGTCAAGTCTTTTTTGACGATGGTGTCATTCATCGTGTGCCGAACTGGTGCTGAAATTTATATTGATCATTATATTTGATATTTTTCTAGATCAAATTGACTAAGGTAAATAATTAATATGGCCACATAATGCGTTTACTTTTTTAATCACAGCTTCTGTGGCAAATATATCTTCATCAAATACTCAATTTTTATGGTGTTTATTTATTTTTGTCTAAGAATGAAAGTGCAGGCATTGCTGCCTCCATTGATGCAATTGCTGCAGGCGAGAATTCATCGGAAGTGTCCGGTAGTAAAAATGCACCGGATGAAGCCTCACTGGTATGTTGTAAAAGTAAAAAGTAAAATTTTAAAAAGTAAATCAATATGCTAAATTAAGATGCTGCTCACCTCTAACGCATTTGAACAGGACGCCACCATTGGCAAGGATTCCCCGGAGGCCTTTACAACCCGCCACGCGCTGCGGCAGGCCCAGCTGTCCAAAGAACTGATTGAGCTGAACAAAGTGTTGGTCCTGAAGGAAGCATTTGTGAAGAAAATGTGCCAAAATGACACACAGTTGGAGCCGATGCAGTCGGAGCATCAGGCAAGTACAGTTTGTCTATGATGATTAACACTGCTGCTAAGTTTAAGTAGATTTTTCTGTATAATGATGTTATCAGCCATGTGATAACCCTCTGGGTGTTTTATCCTTACAGAAAAATGTACATTCTCTTCAGTTGGCAGTGGAGTCCCTGCAGAAAGAGAAAGAGGATCTGGTTTTAGCGCTTCAGTCAGCAAAAAAAGACACAAACCAGGCAAAGTATGAAGTCTTTGTTTCTCTATTTTGAATGTGAAGTCAAATTATCTTTATAAAAAATGCAAAGGAATCTCGATAAGCTTTCACTCCTGGCCTTTTCTTTTATATGACGTTGTCCATCTGCTCCCAGGCTTAGTGAGCAGCGGAGGAAGAGGCTGCAGGAGCTGGAGGGTCAGCTCGGAGACATGAAGAAGAAGCTCATAGAACAATCCAAGCTTCTGAAAGTGAAAGAGACTTCTGTTCAGAAAGTCAGCAAACTCATGCATGAAATCCAGGTAACCAGTGATTTATGAGCACCAAGCATTGATAATCTTGAATGCAGTTTTTTACATGTGTGAAACAAAGATGCCAAATTCAAGCACGTTTGCACTGTCCACTCATCTTCTCATAGGCCATGAAGTCCCAGCGCACGCAGCTGATGAGGCAGATGAGGGACGATTCCGAAAAATTCAGAAACTGGAAGAACAAGAAGGACAGAGAGGTGCTGCAGCTGAAGGAGAAGGTATGAGCATTTTGTTCAACCAGCATTTGGTTCCTAAAGTCACTCATCCAATGTTCTAAATCTGCTAAGTGCTTTTCTTATTAATTGTGATTCTTTAGCTTCACAAACCCCATATTTCGTCTTCTGTTTTACAGGATCGTAAACGCCAGTATGAGCTACTTAAACTGGAGAGGGACTTTGAGAAACAGGCCAATGTTTTGCGTCGTAAAACCGAGGAGGTGAATCCTGCGATCCCCAAAATAAATATTAGGCATCTTAATAATAATGTGTATTTAAAATTGATGAATATTTTGATTTTAAAGGCGTAAGTGTTGGGAGGATTTCAAAGCATCTTATTAGAAGCTTTCTTTGTTTTCTTTTGCTGTAGGCTGCTGCTGCAAACAAGAGACTGAAAGATGCTCTGCAGAAGAGAAGTGAGGTAGCAGAGAAACGCAAAGATGCTCAGAACAAAGGGGTGGGAGGAGCTGCTGCAAGAATTAAGGTAGTGAAACTTGTTCTTGGGCACGTCTGTAGACATAAAAAGCTTTTATGAGGTCTGTGATTAGTGTGAAATGGCCATTATGTATTACTATGGATGGACAGCACATCAGTAGCTTAACAATTACTGGCTGAAGTGGAGCAGATGGAGTGTTCAGTTGATTGCTTCTGATAAAGAAGACCATGCAGTAAACTAGGAATGTCTCATAAACCCTGTTAGCTCGAACATTTAGGTAAATAATTGAGTTTTAACACTTTTGACTGGGTTTGTGTGATCAGGCTTGGCTTCTCAATGAAGTGGAGGTGATGGTCAGCACAGAGGAGGCCCAGCGTCACCTCAGCGATCTGCTGGAAGACAGGAAGGTTTTAGCGCAGGAGATCAACAACCTGAAACAACAGATGGAGGCGGGGGACCGACCCGCCGCCAAAATCAGGGTGAGATGTTGACTGTCTACTGATGATGGCCACAACCTGTGAGAACATGCAAAAAACTGTTTCCAACCAATCCACCCCCGCCTCCATGCAGCGCCGGACGCTGATCATCTCTGAGCTGGAGACACGGGGGGCGCTGGAAACACCTCTGTGTAAACAGGTGGAGAACCTGGAGACGGAGATGGGCCTCAGGTGAGACGGCCTGAAACTCAGTCAGTGTGTTCACAGCCGCTTTACCGCCTCGCTGCAGGAAGCGTTCAGGTTTGATGGTTTTCTATGCGAACAGGAACGCCCAGATAGCCGACCTACAGCAGAAAGTCCTTGTCGCAGACGGCGAGGGGCGTCTGAAGCAACGAATAGACGGTATCACCAGCATAGTCGATGCCAAGTGTGCCCTGAAGTTCCTGATGTCTGAGGTGAAATAAACAATTACAGTATTTTCTGCACTATAAGGCGCACTGGATTATAAGGCGCACCCTTAATGAATTGTTTATTTTATATTTTATTTCACATATAAGGCGCACCGGATTACACTGCCTGGCCAAAAAAAAATGTCGCCGTCAAAAAAGTCACACCCTCTCATATTTTGTTGGACTGCATTTATCTTTGATTACAGCATGCATTAACTGTGATATTGTTTTGATGAGTTGATGCAATATCACAAGAGTTATTTCCATCCAGTGATGCGATTTTTTTTTTTTTCAGATTTCTCATCAAGATCTTGCATTTATGATGATGGGGTCTGACCACTATGTAAAGCCATCTCCAGCACTCATTGAGATTTTTCTTTCAAAGAATTTTGCTACGGAATCGTAGCCAGAGACCGGTGGTCTCCACAGTCTGCTCTGCTGTCAGACTGCAGATCAGTGAGAGCGGCACTTCGGTGACGCCCCTTGACTACCCTTGTTAGGGGGCGTAGGCCCTAGTACCTTGTGAGGGTGCCCCTGGTGGCGTAGTGCCGGCAGACTACCGGCTTTTTTCCAGCGATCATGTTTTTAACTAATATTAATATGAAAATTAATCCATATATAAGGTGTATCGGACTATAAGAGGCACTGTGGGTTTATGAGAAAATTATAGGCTTTTAGGTGCGCCTGATAGTGCGGAAAATAATGTAATGTAAACGTGGCAACCGTACGTTAATTTTTTCCCCGCTTTATTTCTAAAAGACTTTTTTCCTTCTATTTAGCTGGTTTCTGCTAAAACAGCCGGTGCCAAGCTGGAGAGCGAAATCAAGCAGGAGAAAGGGAACGGGCAGGATTTGCGGAAGATGCTGGCCGACGAGAGGAACGTGATGTCGACTATGGACATGGAGCACCAGCAGCAGCTCGTGGAACTTGAGCAGAGACATCAAGAGAAGGTTGTCATCACATTTACTCAGCCACGAATTTTCTCTTTTTGAATAGAAATTACAAAATGTTCAATCTGTTTTTCTTTGCGCAGGTTCTTTATCTCCTCAACCAGCTGCAGAACCAACCCATCAGGGAAGAGTCGGACAAAATGGAGAACGATGAAGAAAGTTCCAAGGAAAAAGAGCTGCTTGAGCGTCTCAAATTCCTGGTTCGTCTCCACCAGTTGATGAGTTTCATCAAACTTTGACCAAAGAGAAAATCTGCTGAATCATGACAAAGTTAATTGTGAATTTGTTTTTCTGCAATTTAGGAAGAAGAACTGCAAAAATTGAGTGAGCGAAACCAGAAACTGGAAGAACAAAATGAACAGTACAGACAGGTGAGTGGTCTGACATTGACGCCCATTTGTCTTTTATGTTTGCATGAAAATTGATCCATTCATTTTAATTTACAGATTGTGATTGGCTCAGATCAAACCATTTTTGTTTTTTCCAGAAACTCCCGTCGCTTCACCTTGCAGGTTCGAAGAAAATCCTTGCACCTACAGCCAACAAGCAAAACGACCCGGATGACTCATTTGAATACATTCCTCCAAAGGTACGTCATTACGGGTGTTCTTCCTGCCTGTGCGTGATGTGGGGTTAAACGTTTTGTAATATTAATCTGCCAATAGACAAATTTTTTCCAGTTGAATGCCATTAAATTTAATGTTGATGGAATGATAATAGATCGTTTGCAGATAAATCAGTTCTTTACGGAGATATCTTCCTAAAATCACACCTTTTCTTGCCTTTGCTCGAGAAAAGAGTTATAAGATTAATTTTTTAAAAAGTATGATTTTGTTCACAAACCAAGATTTCATATTACAGAATATAAAACAAACGATAATGAATATTTTGTTTTTACTAAATGTCAAGGTTTATTTCCTCGGCATCACTGAAAATGTTTTATTCAGTGTTTAATGTAAGACAAGTCTTGCAGCTGTATCCTTATTAACTGAGATGTCATCCTCTTTCCTTTTTTCATTGTGTTCAGAATTTATATTGATATTGATATTTCAACGATTGCTTGACTAAACCTCTGTAGATACTAGGTAGGGATGTAAGACGTTAGGTCACAAAGTCCCTTTTTAAAGCAAAGACAGTCAAAATCAGTGAAGAAAAATAGAATTTAAAAAGGAAAGGCCTCGTGTGGACTATTTTTAATGTGTGTTGAATTTATTTTGCTTGTGTTCTGTGCCAAAGCCTAAAGCAAAACGCTTCACCACGGCGAAAGCACAGAAGGATATGACCATCGACGTCGTAGAGCTGATGTCTCCCAGTGACGATGAAGCTGAAGGGGAAGAGGAGGAGTGGCGTCCTGAGAAGGAACGCAGAATCTCCAAGAAACCAAAAGCAACTGGGGTAAGACTTGGTGTCCGGACTGGTTTATTACACTAGTAAGATCATAGACCGTCTGGGAGGGTGAGGGTGAAAAGGAATTCTAACCAGGGAATGGATTCTTCATGCTAAATTTGTAGATGCTACATTTCAAATCAGGATAACTGGATAATTTTGGATCTAAAAAACATCCATGATGAAGAAACGGTTTCTGTCTTTAGTGTGCATGTCGAGGTCGCTGCATCAACAAACAGTGCAGGTGCCGCAAAGGAAAGATGGCCTGTGGGGAGAACTGCAGCTGTGATCAGGTGAAATGTCGAAATATGGAAAAGCTGATGCATGCTGAGGTAAGTTATCTACAGACAGCGTTTGTGTGAAGTTTTGTTCAATCCCACACAGTTAATTTAGTGTTTGAACGACTTTATGATGACTTGTGAATGTTTAAGTTCTTAACGTTCGTCACATATGGCTTTGTTTCTCTGGCCACACAGCTGTGATTTATGTCAGTTCATGAAAAGCAGTGCAGAAAAACAAACATCCTTCTGAGTGGTTTTTTTTTTTTTTTTTTTTTTTTTTGCTCTTTTCAGGAAACAAGTCAGATAGAGAATGTTTCCAGAGACTCTCTTCAAGATCCAACATCTGTCAGTCCTGACAACACCACATTCTTCAGGCCGCCATCTTGTACGCCCACTAAGAAGGTAAGCCTGATGCTTCTGCAGTCTGTCACAACATTGAGAACATCACAAAGCCACGACATCATAGAAGACAACCTGAGAGTGTATTCAAACTCTGTCTGTGTTTCTGCTTGTAACATCTCATCTACGCTGCTTCTGGGCGTAACGCTGCTCTGTTTCTTTCTGTATTGTAGTTACTCAAAGAGATCGATGACATGGGACATACAACCGCAGACCTGAAGGTGATCAGGAAGCCCAGCTTGACAGCAGAAGATGAGGATGAAGAGGAGGAGGCGGAGCGGACGACGGTCAGCTTTCTCAAAAAGAAGAAAAAACTCTTGACGAGTTTTCAGAACAGTTTTTTTTCCGGATGCACCCCCATCAGGGAGGAATCATAAAACATGGCAGAGGAGGCCTTTTCGATACCCTAGGTGTCTCTGGATGTGCCTGAATGTTTATCATGTCTGTGTCGGGTTTTGTTAGACTGTTGTGTGGCTGCTGATTTAAAACATCTTTGTCTGTAGAGGGTAACAAACGGCTGTGAATAACTGGATCTTCACTGTTTGACTCGTGCCTGTGGATAATGTAGTTCAAACTACTGTCAGATACTTCTCATAGAGACACAATGTCCTTTACTAACATGTCAGATCGGTCGTGAAGTAATCAGAGAGGTCACTTATCATTTAATTAAAAACATTTGGAGTGTAATTCTGCGTTACACTGGCGTTAGAGATGAACAAAGCGAATGCTTCTATCTGGTTAAAACTATTTATTTGAGTGTTTTTCTTCTTTCTTTCTGTTTCTGTGAGGACAGCAAAGCCGAAGTTTTAATGTCCAAAATATTTCATACAGATATTTGAAATCCAATTTTAGTGCAATGGCTTTTATTTGTTTTTTCCCTTGTTTTTTCCCATTTGGTTTAAAAATAACCAGAACCTCAGATTCAAATGTTTTTAGTCAGTTTTAACATCTGTGTTTTTAATGACAACATAACAGCCTCTTACCACAATTAGTAGTCACTTTATGGTAATTACCCATTTTTACAAATTGTTTTTATAAAAATAAAAAATTAAATTTTACTCTACATCTGAGCCCTTTCTGTAGATAACTGTTTAATGGTTTATGATCAGATTCTTCTTAAATAAACATTGCAGTCCTAACTGGTTGATGGTGTTCTGTTTTTATTGATCCATTTATTCTTTTTCATATCGAACATTTATTAATCTTTGTTATAATAAAAAATCACCTGAAAGAAGGATCATTAGTCTGGCTACATCAGTGACGTCACTGTGGTCCCTTCCTCATGCTTTTCATAGAGAAGATATCTGTAGGGTTTTCAAGCTGGGGTGGATTTCACAGATAATAAAGCATTTAAGATATTTTGTTTTTCCGCTTTTTCAAATACACTAAATATGGAGCTGGTCGTTGCACGTGCACTGGATCCATAGTTCCAGTCTGACCCGGTCCAGACAGTTTCTTTCCGAACAAAAACATCCTCACAAAGTTATTTTTATGAATTCTTAACACAGCTTTATTCCTCACTAATAAATTTTAAGCACATGCTGTGAAAGCAGCAGCAACTAATATGAAACTGAAGAAATTATTCCAGCTGGGGGTGTGTGATGAGCAGAGCAATAAGCTCTACATGAGTGCACTTCTGAGTGTTGGTTGCAGCTGCTAAGCCTTTGAGTGATTTCCAAATGATTAAAAACAAAGGTTTGATATTATTGAAATTCTAATGCTCAAAAAGACGAACAGTCAGCTAATAAAACTGACTGGTGGTTTTTTAGATCTCACAGATACTCACATCTGCTCACACACAACCAGCTACCGAGGCTGGGAGGACACAGACAAAAAATGAAAATGCATGCTTTAGAATTTTGAACATCTTTTTTATCAGGAGGTTTTTCTGCTTCGTCACTGCTTAAGCTGCATTTGTTGTCAGTGTCAGAACTCCTGGGTAATGTGTTATTCAGTCAGAGGAGCCCTTGTACTGCTGCTGTTGTTATGATGCGTTCAGGGCACCAGTAGAGGTCAGAATCCATCCTGCGCGGCACATACTGGAGGGGTCACCGTGGCTCCGGTGTGGAGGGTCAGCAGTAAATTAGATGGATGGGTCACAGGAGCCACCTGAGGCTACGGGTGATCACAGGAATTCTACCAGCTCTTCCATGTTTGTACTGCAATCACGGAATTGAATCGAACACATGAATAATTAAAAGTTTGGTCCTTCTAACTTGAAACGGTTCAGATAAATTTAAACTGCTCATTAATGGAAACCTGATTCTCATTGATCTCATATAAATGTAAGAACGCTAAGACAGTCTCTATTATTTTATTTGGAGAGTTTTTCATATTTATTTCCAAGCGCACATGAAAATTTGAATAAACAAAACAACTTCCTCATGAGCTTTTTGTTCCTGTCTACAGCTCAAGTCGTTCACTTTCAGTTAATGAGTTCTGATGTTGCTCAGACTTCTTTGGTTGCAGAAAGATAAAAATTTGTTTGCTTTTATTTTTTTTCCTCCAGACGTGTTGCTGCTGTCGTCTCAGCTGTCTCCTACCTGCAGAATCATCATTAAAATATGTGGTAGTGCTGATGTTTTTTGCCGGTGTCTGCATTTGCAGACAAACGATGATGTTTAGGGACTGAATTTAACGCCTGTTTCAAAAATTTGGGACAGTTTCATGTTCATTTTTAACAATAACACTGAAAATTGGATGTTGGACATTCATGAGCTCCGGTTGCTCAGCAGGTCTCTGTTGTGGTATCTGGATTTCCATGATGTTCTACACATTTCCACTGTGCAGAGGTCAATCTGGTGCCTGGGCTCCTTTATTCTGAAGTCACTCCGATGTAATGATATGGCATCGTGTCTCTATTTGTATTTGAAGGTGCAGCTGCAAACTGTGCCAATGTCCATTATACAGTCATGTCAGTTTTCAATGCAGTTCCACCAGAGGGTTCCAAGGTCATGGGCGTACATTGTAGGTTTTTACGATCCTGCTTCTTATCCTCTGAGATTTCATTGGACTCTAAACAGTCAGGGATAAACAGTGTTCAATTAGAAACATGCAAGATAAATATATACGGGCAATATGAAGCACCAGAATGAGATAGAGAATAGAGAATAGAGATTGTTTTGACAGTAAATCAGTAAACTTGGCTCAGACACTGACAGATAAAAATCATGAACACCCCCAGTGGAGTCTGTCAGAAGGGAGGACGTCATGTGATGAGCTCAGCTCAGATTTGAGGACTCCATGTGACATTTACGCAGATAAATTCATGCTCAGCAGACTGATGTTGTTATCTAAATTGCAGCAGAAATTATTATGACCACGTCAATATAGAGGAGCAAGAAACGATTTTATCTGTGTTGCAGATTCATGCTGTGCACATTCTCTCTCTGTTAAAGACACTGGACTCTGCACTCAGGTATACCAAACCCTTGAAGAAGATAAGATAGCCCAAGTTTATGAATAAAAGAGCAGGCGAAATATGTAAAAGATGATATTACTTGGAAGAACAATATTGATTTTTCACCTAAAGCAGCGATTCTCATGAATAAATGTCCACACGGTGACAGAAAATCAGATGAAGACTCTTTCATATTGATATACTGAACATTCTGTTAGAATATGAATCCGTCAGTGAGGCTTAAAATGCTTTCGGTTTTGTCGGCCTGCTGGATGTCACCTCATTTATTTGCATAAAACAGATCAGGATGGAAAGATATTAAAATGTAATTGATGACAGAGAGGATTGCGATGCACACATCAAGAGTAAGAATGAATAAAATATCTTGTACTGATCTTCAAAGATAGCAACTATTTTAAACTGGATCAAAACAGTGAACTTTAAGTATTAATATTAATTATTAACCTTTTACTGTCCGTACTTTGTGTCGCATGAAAGTCATTTAACGGTTGCTTTAGAGTTCATGCAATTAGTGCTCATCATTTAAGCTGATCAGATATAACTTTAAATATTGTCAATTCAGTGTTCAGAAACACCTTTTTTGATCACCATTATTGGTTTTTGTTAAATTATTAAATTATTAAAATTCTTTAAGAATCAAAGTGCAGTCTGCACCCTCTTAAACACACCGTTCAATCAACCTTTGATTGTGAGCTGTTCTCTCTGGTTCTGTGGCTACAGTCCACGCTTTTTTGCTTCCTCCTGCGCTATTGCTTCATCGTCTCAGGAGTCATATCTCCCTATTCCTGTAGCGTGGGCGTGGGTGTGTCTGCGTATGGCAGAAAAATGAACAGTAAATGTATAGTGGACTCACGTGCTCACACCACATACATCACACACTGTTGTTCGTGTCTGCATTTATGTCAAAGAGAAAAGCAAAGGAAATTATCTATTATGACTCTGATCGCTTTGGATATGACCTGATCGTATGAAATTGATGCAAAGTTGTCTCTTAAATCTAAAATAACATGAAATAATTTTTTGACTTGGTGAACCACTCTGAGTTGTAACGCAAATAAAAGTCTGAAGCATACGTCTCGTGGTGAGTTTTTTTTCCGGAGGCCTCACGAGGCTTTGAATACATATTTTCTGCAGGGGACAAAAGGGATGTGCTCGACGCCGGCCCTACCCTCTGTGTCAGTCAGTCTGGAATCAGGATGTTGGACTGAGGGGCAGGGCGCTGTGCCTGTTAAATATTGACCGCGAGTGTAATAATTAACCCTCCACCAACTCCTGATCTCTTAAACTGGCTGCTCTGCCTCGCTGCCATTGCTCCGCTGTCATCGCTGACCTTTACATCAAATTGTGCCTCTTTCTAAAGCTCTTGACTGTCAGTATCAACTTTTTATGTTTTCTTCTGTCTCAGTCTGTCCTCCTCTGCTCCTTCTCCTCCGTGTTTCCCCCCCACCGCCGGTCGGTCCTGACCCCCCACACCCCCCCCACGCTGCAGCTCTTCAAACCTTTGGCCTCGTCCCGTGGAAGCCAGCAGGCCATCGAAAGGTGAGTGCAGCTGAAAAGTGTGTTCTCTGTCAAATGTACAAGATTAAAGCAATGTACAAGGGCAACAATGTTTTACAAAGAATACCTGACAAAAATATTTTACTGTTTTTTTTAAGTTAAAATGGCTCCATGTCCATGTTAAGACAAGATCTTTAATTTACTGAAGGACGTAAAAAGTACATTTTGAAATATATGTGTTGACAGTTTGTGGTACAATTTTTGTATAAAAAAGAGAAAGTGTGATATTCTACTAATTTCCTAAGCTTAAGGTTTCTCCCTTCGAAGAGGCAGAAAACTGTGGCTGCAATCTGATTGGTCAGTTCAGAAAAATAAACATCCCCCGAGTTCAAGCTGAGGTTTAACAGAGCTAATCATTTAATTGCTTTATTTCTCTGTTTTTCTTTGCATCATTAGTACAAGGCAAAGTCTACAGAGATATTTACTCTGCAAGCGGAGCATGATGGGATGAAAATGAACAGAATTGAAAAAAAAACAAAAAAAAACAACTCTGTGAGGCCCAAACTGATAAAAAGGCAGGTAAACCTTAAATTCATTCTTTTAGTAATTATGAGGAGAAATGTCATTGTAAGCAGGAAATGCAAGGTCTGCCCGTACATAGGTCAGACACACCCATATATTCACATATTGAAAAGCGCCCTCATGTTGACAGCTACCATAAAGTCGGTGTTATCTATACAGGCCTTGGCCTTTTGGACGTGCTGTTGGAAGAGTGTGAGCAATGATGCCGTTTAGTTCAGGCAATAAAACTGGGAGGAGGAAATTGCTAGGTCAAAGTCACTCACGTACTCAAGCTGCTGCCTGAGTCAACCTCTGTTCTCTCGTATTCCATTAGCCTGTTTCGCTATGTTTTTGTCTCAGGTATTTCCCACAGCAGCACCCCTGCATGCAGGGTGACCTGTGAAGAAAGTGGCCTCAGGTTTGGACTGGAGATGGATGAACCTGCTGGTGCTCGCTGGATGTAACAGCAACTCCATGTGGAAGCTGCGCCTGTTCCAGTGGAAGTGCTGTTACCTGCAGAGAGCCACCAAACCCCCATGCTTAGACTCCTTTCTTACTGTATTTTGTTTCATGTTTCTCATTTTTGGGATTTTGAACTGATTGAGAGTCTCGATGGGACACAAGGTGATGACCTATGAATTGACAGCCAGCGACTGCAACATCTGCCTGTCAGTTTTGTAGGCCACTGCTGTGTTTGTCCCTCTGAACGGTTCAGACGCTGACAATCATTTTCTTCCATGGTTGAGTGGTAAGCACGAGCTGAGACTATTACAGTCATCACATTTATTTTACGTAGTTTTTTTGTACAAAGAATAAAGTCTTCATGTGTTATTTGTGTCTGAATGAGTCATTTGTCTCATCTCGGTCTCACTTCAGCCTAATGGAACCACACTGATGCATCATATTTGTCATTTTGTAGGGCCCTAACTCAATAATTAGTCTCTATGAACTGAGCATGTATGTCTAAAAAAATAACTAAACTGTCAAATTACCATCTGATGACAGTGAGATTGATTATTTCCATAACAAATTATGTTGCAAAATGATATGTTGCATTGGCTTAATTGAAATGCAACCTTCAACCAAAACCAGCATGTTTACAGAATCATTAAATATCATTGATTGATCATGGCCTTTCACACTTACGTTCCGTTTTATGAATAATTCACCATTTTGAAAAATGACACATAATCATCCAACTCTTAAGCGACAGTGAGGATTAATAATTTAAGCAAAATATTATTAGTTCACAGCAGCTAATTTGTCTTTGAATTATGCATTAGTGCTTCTAAGTCTGGTTTAATCTACACCAGTGGATAAATAATGATGTAATGTGTTACTGCATTAATGAACCAATGCTCAAGAAAAAATTCAACGATAATACATTCAAAAATTTTAAGTTTCCTGCAGTCATCACCACAAGGCAATACAGTCACCTGATGTAAAAATCTTCCTAGTGGTTTGGAAGTGATAAAGACATTAAAATTAACCACTGTGATTTTTTTGCAGAATAGAATAAGTGTTGGATATCAGAAGTAAAGCACCTGACCTGACACAATAAGGTCAACAAGGTCAGTTATCTAAATTTTAACATATTGACTTTTTAAATGTCTCTGCTGTGGGTGATGTACGGTTTCACATGGCCAAAATCGTAATTTAAAATAAAAATGTGAATAAATTACACAAAATGAATCCATGAAATAAAATAATATATCGTTATTCGGTGAACTAAGGCATGCATTTGTACTAGGTTTATAAAAGCCAAAGAGTATCTAGGCAGAACCAAACCGCACTGTTTAGCCAAAACGAAGACGGAAATGAAGGGGAGTGAATCATTTCAAACGTTCCCCGCTTTTTCTGAACGGTAACATCTTCAAAAGCGATACTGCTAATTTAATGAGCGGCTTGATTTTAAGACACCCATCAAACCACAACGATCATGTATCAGTTAATCAATTATAATCTTTACCCAGGACACATAAAGATAATAGATCGATAATGTCAGGTGATAAACGTGATTTTTTTATGTTCAGCGGAACCAACGATCAGAGGGGAAACACTGCCATCTAGTGGTGAAGAGACAGACCACCACTTCCCGTGACGCAGGGAGACGCGGTAAAACGATTTTCCGGTTTAAGTGGAGAACGGCATGGCATCCGAAGGCACTATGGATAGCGTTAACGGGCAAAAGGCCGTCTCCCTGAACGGAGAACCGGTGGTCAAGCGGCCGCGGGAGAGCGCCTCACAGGAGCTGCCTCTCCGCGTCCCGAAGGAGCCCCGGAACAAAGTGACCGTAGTGCTCGGCGCTCAGTGGGGCGACGAGGGCAAAGGAAAAGTTGTGGACTTGCTCGCAATGGATGCTGATATTGTCTGCAGGTGTCAGGTGTGTAACAACACGGTTAAACAATCAACACCCGAACCCGAATTCACACGGTGGCGTAGTTAAAAACGTCCCGAACAAATAAATGTTATTCATGACCTGTTCCACTCGTCAACAACCTTGTCTGACCTCCCGGAAGTAGACATGCTAAATTAAAGCTAATGATGCTAATCGACCGGAAGTACCCCCCGCGCTGCAGGAGGAGAAGCCGTGATGTTGTTAGATGTTGATTACGTGTTTCTTGTCTCATGTCTACCAGGAAGAATAAGTAAGTTTAACGTGTGTTGTGTTTGCAGGGAGGAAACAACGCGGGTCACACGGTGGTTGTGGACTCGGTGGAGTATGACTTCCACCTGCTGCCCAGTGGAGTCCTCAACAAGACGGCCGTCTCCTTCATCGGTACCGGACAGTCCTGGTGTTTTAATCTGAGACCAGTGAACTCTCAGTGAAAACCCATGGAGTTTATCAGTTGTCACATGTATATCTGAAGTATGTTAGCAAGATATGAAAAAAAAATTCGAGCTAAAAGTTAAAGCCACCTTCATGATTTTGTTATACTTTGCAGGGTTGTTGCATTCAAATGCATTGGTTTTATCCAGAATGTTTCTCTCTCATAACAAACTCACCATTGAAATCTAAAGTGGGATTTTGCAGCAATGCTGAAGAGTAAAACCATGACGAGAAGACAAAGAAAGGCTTTGTATGAGTGAACCCTCAGGGAGAACATTAACTGTTCATTCATTAACATTTTTATAATGAATGAACTTGTGTCTGATGGTGGTTGTGTTCTTTTATGTTCCAGGAAACGGAGTGGTGATACACCTACCAGGTCTGTTTGATGAGGCTGAAAAGAACCTGCAGAAAGGCAACGGTAAAGTTTAAAAACCAGGCAATATTTTAGAATAACACATTTTGTTTTGTGTTTGTTTTAGTCGTTTGTTGGGTGTTCATGTTGGTTGCGTTATTATATGCTAACATGTGACTTGCATTCCTATGTGCAGGATTACAAGGATGGGAGGAGAGATTAAAGATTTCTGATCGTGCCCACATTGGTGAGTAAAGATTTAGTAAATCACATTGTTTAGGTAGAAATAGGTTTTTATGGACAGTCCCTTCTTTCCGCCTCCAGTGTTTAACTTCCATCAAGCTGCTGACGGTATTCAGGAGCAACAACGGCAGCAACAAGAAGGGAAAAAGTAAATCTTCTCTAATGAGTCTGAATGACAGAACTGTTTTCCTATCAAAATGATTATTAAGCTAACTAATATTGTATTTTTATTTGCTTTTTAGTTTGGGGACCACTAAGAAGGGTATCGGTCCTGCCTACTCCTCCAAAGCTGCTCGTAATGGTCTGCGAGTTTGTGATCTGGTCTCAGATTTCAAAGTCTTTGAAGACAAGTGAGTTTTTATTCTTTTAATAGTTGTCACGTTTGGTGAGCTAATATGAGAAAGTGAGGACTGTTGACGGGAACCTTTAAATCACTGTTGAGTTGTGATCAGGACAGTGAATGTTTTTGTGATGAGAAGGTTTTTAAAGTCCATACATCTTCAGTTACGCACTACTGCAGGGGTGGACAATTCAATTTTACAAGGGGCCACATTAGAAACCTGAATTGTGTCCGCTTTCTTCCATTGTAAAATGCACAATATAAAATATTTTGAATAGCTGGTGCTGATAATCTGAGGAATAAAAAACTCTTTAAATATTTATATAAGGCTATTTGAAGTTGTGGTGTTTAATTTGTGTAAGTTGTGTGTAAGTAATTTGTGATTGGCCTCACGTGGGCCGGAGAGGGACATACAAAGGGCTGGATGTGGCCCATGGGCCGCAGTTTGTTCATGTCTGGACTAGTGCCACTAGCAGCTGTTTCAAACGGCTTTTTTTTCTTCTGAATGTGATTAATAAAATTCCAGGATATATTTTCAGCATCTTGTGGGGGAACCTTATTATATTTTGGTGTGCATGTGATATCATTATAAGTGGTTTTATTTAAATCAACTAGTGTCTTTACCTTCTTCGGCCACTAGGTGGCAACACCTAAACGTTATACCCCATTGACACCGTACATTCAGGAGGCATTAAAATAGCCTGTATGTCCTGGGGAGGTATTTGTGCACAGAGGGATGGAGATGCACCTGACTAGAACAATCTGTCCTTGCAGGTTCCGCATGTTGGCAGAACACTTCCTGACGATGTATCCGAACCTGAACATCAACATCGACGGCGAACTGGAGCAGCTGAAGGTGAGGACACACCATCTTCAGCCAGGAAATACTGGCAGTCACATAAGACAGTATTTATGTCTCAGTTGCTTGGCGATTGTTTTGTGACAACAGAAGTTTTTAATTGAAGACATTCTGGCATGTCACCGCAGCAAATGAGCAGGTGCAAATAGTAAAATAAGAGACGGCTGAGGTTCACCCAGCAGTCTCAGTTTCAGGGTCGCAGTTTTGTTCCTGTCAGCTCTGTGTGGCTGTGTCATGATTTACTGGGATAATAAACACTCATTTGGAGATTGTGCGTTGAACCGCTCTGCTCCCAGTCAACTGGAACTGCTTCCCAGAGGACCTGGAAGTGTCAGCATTTATAAATGAACACTGAACATCACCTGTTCCATCTGCCTTTCAAATTTATAATTTCATGCTCAAGCATTTATAGTTCATCCCCGTATGTTGCCTATTCAAGGTACTAATTTTTTTACAGCAGTATCTCATACTGTTCTTTAATTTTTTTTTTCCTTTTCATTTTATTCATTCTTTATTTTTTTAATACAATAACTATTTCTTTACATAATTTTTCCTTGAATTGTTATGAAGCACTGACTCTGAACTGAATCGTTTTAAATGTATTTTTCAATTTTATTTGTTTGAAAGGTGCTGTAAATACTTTATATTCGTAAAGTTAACAATATATTGCATGTGGTATCGGTTCATCCACGTACGTTGATTACTGTGATATACTGGGAAAGCATATTTAACTTCATGTGTTCATTTTAAAGTTATCTAACAGTAATCCAGCTGTTAGTCAGGGATGCTCTAATTTGTTGATGATGCTGTTTTTCAGGCGTATGCAGAGAGACTACGCCCTCTGGTGACTGATGGGGTGTACTTCATGCACAAAGCGCTTACTGGACCCAGTAAGAAAATCCTGGTGGAGGGGGCCAACGCCGCTTTGCTGGACATTGACTTTGGTGAGCACAGATAAGTTGTTGTTGTTCATTTTGAGGATGTTAGAGGCATTAACAGATATTTACCCTCTCAGGGACGTATCCTTTTGTTACGTCTTCCAACTGCACTGTGGGAGGAGTGTGCACCGGCCTCGGCGTGCCTCCGTCACATGTTGGCAGAGTGTACGGAGTTGTCAAAGCGTACACCACCCGGGTGGGTGTTGGTGCGTTCCCGACCGAGCAAGATAACGTGAGTAAAGAGAGATTGGGGGGTGGGGGGACATATACTGACATACTGTACGCAAACTTTGATGCATCGTAAGCTACCACAAATTCTCTCTTTTTCTAATTCGCCATCCTCTGTTTCCGAATTTGACCAGTCGTCATTACGCTAAATCCCCCTGCCCTCCCTATTTAAAAACATAATCGACGTCTATAGATGTCATTGGAAGCCAATGGGTTAAATTGAGCTGAAAAGTTGTCCTGACTAAATTATCAAATTTATCACTAGTAAACGCTTCAACATTCACTGTTTATAAAAAAAAATCTGAAACAGATCAGAACTGTGACTTTTGTTTTTTTTACATCCTAAGAAATTCAGCAGACAGATGTGTTTTTGCATTAATTCTTTGTGTTTTACTCCACTTTCCCTTTGCACTCTGGGGGTTGTGGGCTTGTGAGTTGTTTTTGTCTGATCACTCACTTGACGGCGCTACTTTTGTGTTGTTCTTTTAGGAGACCGGGGATCTGTTACAGTCGAGAGGGAGAGAGTTTGGCGTGACGACGGGCAGGAGGAGGCGTTGTGGTTGGCTGGACCTGATTTTGGTCAGATATGCCCACATGGTCAACGGCTTCTCTGCGTAAGGAGGAAACCTTCGCACCGTTTCAGAATCACGTGTGGGGTTACAGTCCAGGCGTGTGTGCCATCATCACATCATCACCCTGACTATCTGAACAGAGACTTGTGATTTTGCAGAATCGCCCTGACCAAGCTTGACATTCTGGACGCGCTGCCGGAGATCAAGGTGGGCGTGGCCTACAAAGTCGATGGAAAACCTCTTCCGAGTTTCCCTGGTAGGTCATTCCCATATAGATTTACAAATGTAGATCTAGCTCATCAAGCTGTATACGTGTGGACATGGTTAACCTGTGATGTCATAACAGCTGTAATTATGGGTATTTTTCAAACGGGAAACAAACACTGAGTGAGATCAGTCGTACAACTTCATCAGTCACACCCATGGTCTTGGACAACGGCCTCTGTAGCCCCGCCAAGAAGATCCAGCATTTTAACAGTCAGCAGCGAACATTATCTTAATGACATCAAATAAAGTTTATTGTTGTCATGAAGAAAAGGGCAGTTTGATGACGGTCAACTAATGATTATTGTCATTATCTGTCAATTGTGTTTTACGTTAAAACCCTAAAATGTTTAAAGAATCTCAGGTTGAAGTAGCTTAAAAAAAGCTTCATGTGTCTGAGCGGCAGCCCAAAGGAAGCTGTAGGACAGTAAAGCTGACATGGAGGGTGTGTCACCTTATATTTACACAAAGGACATAAATGGATGCATTAAGACAGACGTTGTTTGTCTGGACTAGATCAATAACATACACTGATTCATGTGTGGTTATAGTAAACATGTCATGCTGGGGCCGTTCTGTCAGAGCTTCTTGCTTTTAGTTGAAGAAACTTGCTTTTATGCTCAATAATATTTTGCATCAGTCAGCTTTTACTAGCAGGAAATGCTCCATCTAATGTTTTTTTTTTTTAATCATTTCAGCAGAATGAAGGGACTTTTTAAGTGAAGGATGATAAAACGACTTCCCTCTTTCTCCCAGATGTGACGACTCAGCTGTTAACATTGATGTCGATCATGTCTTTATCTATTTCTGTCGGCTAACCTGCTGGATGTTGGATCTCTGGGTGTCTTTCATCAATGAAACGTTCGTTTATGAACGAGAAAATGTCTTCGTCTTTCACTGATTCTCGCTTCTATCGTAGCAAATATGGACGTCTTGACGCGTGTGTCGGTGGACTACGAGACGCTGCCCGGCTGGTGCTGCAGCACCGAAGCAGCTCGGAGCTTCGAGGAGCTGCCGCCGCAGGCCCAGAGTTACATTCGGTTCATCGAGGACTTCCTGCAAGTGCCAGGTTTGTGAAGAGGCACTTAACATTATGGAGAGACAGGCTGAAGCCAAACTGGTGCTCGCGCTGCCAAAGCTGCCACTCACATTCTGTCTTCTGATTTCAGTGAAGTGGGTCGGAGTCGGGAAGTCGAGAGAGAGCATGATCAAACTGTTTTGATCCCTCCGTGGACCCGTAGTCATCCTCAACAGCAGTTCAGATATTGATCTCAGATTTCAATAGTATTACCAGAGGGATTTAAAAAACACCCTATAACCTAAAGGAAATACTTCACCAGCACAGCTATTTGTAAAAGTCAGATTTGCTGCTTGGCTTTTACATTCACAATAATTTTTTTTTTGTCTTTATTCCACTGTGTGAAAATGCATCACATTCCAGCTGTGATCTAAACGCGTGTCAGCAGCTCTCCACTTTGCTCTGCTTTAAATGTGTGTGGCGTATTCTTGAGGCGCCGTGTCAGTCCAGTTAGAGTGGACCAAGCCAGACAGGAAGTTTGATGCCGGCTTCCTTCCTGAATTTTCAAAATAAAACTGCCTGTGATCACACATTTAAGAATGGATGAGAAAGACGTGAAGTAGCGTCATAATGGGTGGAATCAAGTCTTTGGGTTTAAATAACGTATTCCAAATCTATACAGTAATTATCTACTGTAATTTTATTGATAGCCATGTTTTTAAAAGTAATGATTTGATGAGCCATCTATGAGACGATGTAGAAAAAAAATTCCTTGTGGAAAAATAGCTGAACTCTATCATGCCATTAATGTGACTTTGAGCTTTTTTTCTATTAAACAATTTTAAAAGGCTATAAAATATGAATGTTTCTGAGTTTATTCTGAAACAGCTGGAATCACAGTAACATTTTTAAATCATCCCAGAGGTGGATAAATACAGGCCAAGCATGTGTTTTAAATATATTTTTTTTCAATCAAGGAAACCTTATTATTCCTTATTCACAATTTCAGCAGTTTATGTAAATGTAAAGAATGTAGGCAATAATGTATTAGCGCACATCTCAGTGTGTTTCCTGTGCCATGTCATTCATTTTGTATGTGAAAGACTTGCTCTGCTTGCTGTTATCAATAAAAAGAAATCGTACTAGGTAACTGAGTCTGTTATTAATAAAACATCCCACTATATTTTTATTTTTAGTCACAGCTGTTTTATTCTTGACAGCATTAAATATAAATTCACACTTTGCTTTGTGATATATTGAAATTCTACTCAAAATATTTTTATAAGGTTAAAATTGCTCTTCTTCATACTACGTGTATATAAATTATTTTCACTGTAGTAATGGAGAATACAATTTCACTCTGATGCATTACGGGATTGTGTTCATCTTTAGGTGTCCTTTAAAAGTACCAAAATATTTACAGAGCAGGTTTTGGAAATAAACCTTTTGTTGCTTCCTGTGTGACAGATTCTGTAATGGAGATCCACTGGTCACTCAAACTAACAGACACTATGTACACATGAACGACTCAGCCGAATAAACAACAGATTGATAAATTAAAAATCAGCAGACTGGTAGAGGTTTCGGTGCAGACATTTTCAAAAACTATTTCCTCTGACAGTCGGCCAGTTCAGCTAGGACTGAACTGCATTCAGCTGTTATTGGTTTAGAAAAGGATGCATATTATTTGCACTTCACACGTCTTTCAGCCTGTAATGTGTTTCTCTCACTCTTTCTTTACACTCTCCTTACTTCAACTTCCTCTGTCAACTTAAAAGCTTCTCAGGAACGGGAGGGATTAGATTAACGTGTAAAGTGGATTCCTTGGTAGATCGATTGAAGGTGTAACAGTGCACTGGAGCATCTCAGATATTTTAATGTCTTTCTAATGCGCTGAAGGCCTTGAAGCGCCCACACAGGTGTCAGACCCTTGCTCAGGCAGAGATGTGTTCAAATAAAGCCAGCAGAGCAATAGAAATACCAAAGGTCAAAAGTTGATGCAAATGCTCAAAACTGATGGGACGGTGTGTCTGCATCCACACAGGGTAATCGGATGAAATATTAATAATGACTGAATGCAGACAAAAAGGTAGGAGGCCTTCAAACGTCTTTTTGAAGCCTCTTTTTCATACTTTATACAGTTTAAATTTTTTAAAATTTTTATAATTTGAAAAATATCTCATAATGGTAAAGACATTGTGGAAGCAGTGTTCATCTGAAAACCATAAATTTAAATGAATTCTCGGATGCTATCCAAAGGAAATCCATACAATCATCCAATTCTGCTCAGAAAACAAACAAATGGAAAGAGATGGAAACGAAGGGATAGTGATAATAATTAAAGATACATTTCAGTTTAAATAGATTATCTACAAATGTAATTTGTACAAATCAAATCAAGCTTTTTTTTGGTAATCTGATATTATTGGCAAAGCCTTTTTGTTTTTCTGTCCTTTAGTAAAAAAAATTTTGCTGTATGTTAATAGTCCATCTAACACTAAATAAACAAAGATGCAGACGCTTGCTTAAACGATCAATTTCCAGTCCAAGAAGTCCCTGCATCATCAAAAATGTCAGAAAGTGGAGCTTACAGTACATGCGTGAATCCTTAATTGAAAATAAAGTGCTCATAATAGCAGCTCGCCCCCCCCCCCCCCTTCCATATTTCTGTTCTCCTACCTCCCTCCACTACCACCTTCCTAATTGTGAGTACATTTATGATCAGGCCAATCAATTCAGGGTCTTACTCTAGTCTAGCATCTCCTTAGTCGTTCAGTCTTCGTCAGGTCGCTTTCCAAAATCTTCCTCTTTTTCTCCAATGGTTGGATGTATTTATTTGATCACAACCGATAAATCTGAAAGTGGAATTTAAAGGACATCTGGAATTGAAGCCATCAACCTACAAGAAGTAAGGGTCCACAAATTTATCAATGTTTGTGCATGTGTGCCTGGCAGCTTGATGTTCAGCTTGAGAGATTTTCTTCTATATGGTTTGATATGATCAGAAGACAATAAAGCAGAGGACAGAATTAGTATTAAAAAAGTTAGCAAACAAAATCTGACTGAGTTTCAACATGGGGGGAAGAGCCCATTTGTAGAAGAAACGTAAATTATGCAAAACTACCAAATCTACTGTGTGTGTGTGTGTGTGTGTGTGTGTGTGTGTGTGTGTGTGTCACACAGGGCCATCAGGTGAAGACTGATGATTCCTTTTTCCACTTTTGCAAACCTTCCACCAGAGCGACACAACACCTGTTTCATCCTGTTTCATTGCGGTTGGACTGCTCTCACTTTTCTTAAAGGCAGGGAGACAGCAGCTCTCAGATTGAATTGAGGGAAGGAAATGTATTTACCAGTATGTTTGGTAAGTGCATTAAATAAATCTGATTCTGGTGCACAGCTACAGGTCAACTATAAAGTGTTTGCTGCAAAAGATGGAGAAAAAGGCTTATGTCATCCATCAGAAACATTACGAACAAAATTATTGCCTTATTACTGTTTACGTAACACTGTTTGCAGTGTTCGTAGGCTACATGGCGACACCTTATCAAATTAGAATAAAGCTCCATCAAATGCATGTCAGACGTTAATATTCTTAATGTTTGATAATTGTTCTGAAGTTATTTTTTTCTTTATGACAAATCATTATTTTCAACCAATCAATCACTATCTACTGCTGTGCTCCAAATCCAGTAAATTGACCCAGTGATTACACAAAAGTGACTAAAAGCATTTCTGCGAAATTTGGGGGCCAGAGTTGACTCCATTAATTTTTGATGTAGCTCAGAATAAAAAGCCAGATCCAGGATTTTTTATCCACTCTCTTTGGCATTGTGGGATTGGGTGTCTTTAGTTATTTTCTTTGATTTCCCAGACAGCTAGAATGACACTCATTAGAGTGCATACCACCGCTCAACAGCTTCCTTTAATTCAATCAAGGCTTTTTCAAAATCAAATTCATAGTCTGGTAGCTATAATTTACAGGCCAGACTATCCAGTGAGAACATTTTCTGCTCGATAAAGTTTTTAATTTCAAGCTCAAAAAATATTTTTTAATTGAGATCCACACACTACATGAAATCTGACCTCTTTTGATTCCTGTAAAGCGGGAATAAAATGTTGCTTACTCGTCTCATCGAGGGACGTGTGTTAAAATCAGACGTGATAGATGGATCTGCTGCGCTGATCAATAGAGCTATATATTGTTGGTGATGTATGTCTTGGCTGGGATGTTGTGACTTCACTCCTCAAACAGCTGCGGTTGTAAAAACTCTATGTCAAATAAACAGTAGTTTAATAATAATAATAATAATAATAATAATAATAATAATAATAATAATAATAATAATAATAACAAATTTTAATTGAATTTGATGAATAGAGAACCAATACTACTCATGTAACTAAACATAAGACAGTATAAATAGTTTCTTCATATTATTATCACATGGCAAATTACCCCATTGTAGGAATAATAAAGTCTTTTGTATTTTTGAAATTTTGTTCAAGTCCAAATTAATAAATTACAAAAAAAAATCTTATAAATAAACTAACAGTCATTCACTGGGAAAAGTGAACTGCTAACGTCATTCCGCTGATTAAATACTTCAAATTATCAGCCATGAACTTGGAGAACGTGCTAATAAGTCCTTTAAAGCAAAGTTGTGGTCCTTACTGTTCAGTCCTCACTCAGCTGAAAAGCTAAAAGCATTTTTCGGTTGGGTTGAAAATGATTCAACCCCATGTTATATTTTATGGTTGAAATATCCTAGAGAATAGCTTTTTGTGGTAACTAAATTTAAATGAAAGTTAAAATGGCCTCACAAAAAATATGAATGTGTTAATTTCCACTTTTCCTGACAACTGGAATTTAAAACTTATTCAACTTTTGATGCCAACATCTCCAGTACTTTACAGAAAGCATTTAGCTGCTATGAGCTGCTGCAGATGGTGCACATCCAGAATTCAGCTCCTGCCAACGGGAATCTCAGCCCATCACAGCTAAAGACCTACAGTTCTTGAATATTCATAGGCTTATGTGCTGCAGCCACCTTTTTAAAATCGCTTGTTCTTTGGATTTCATTGAATTTAATAGAATCATCTTATCCTTTAGCTACTGCAGGTTTCCAGTCACCTCTATTCCTCATGCTTCAAACTTCCATTACAAACTTCTGATACAAACTGCTGATCCACAGGCCTGAGAAGTTACAGTTCTGTTTCATGGCGCCACAGCACAGCATTCAAAACTCACCCCGGTGGTTCTGAGGGTAGAGAAGATAAATGTTTTATGCATTTTGGCCAGAAGTGGTTTTCATACATCTTGAGGTTTGGACATGAAGCCCTGATGTAAATCTGAGCGTCGCAGTGATGCAGCAGACCGGCCACACACACCTTCATCACCGATCAAGTTTACTAATGAGAGCACTCAGTCCGACCAATCGTGACTTCTCCACAGACTCCACCTCCCTGTAATCAGTACACACTGCAGAATCCTTCAGGCCACTTTCTCATTTTCCTCACCATTGCACAAGTTAATAAAGACGTGTCTGCATGTGGTTTTACAATCTCGAGCTTCACTCCACTATCTAGATTTTGCTTGTGAGAAAGATGACATTTACAAATTGAATATTCTCTCCTGGATAGCATATCTGACTGAACATGCCTGAAATGGGAACATCCAGATTGTTAAACTGACTATTGATTAGTTACCTTCATCTCACTCCACAGCCATCAGTTTTATTCTCAGACTTCTGATCTTGTTTGTGGTCAGAAACACAACGTCATTGATTCTGTCTGAGACAACATGGCTTTAAACAAAAGCCTCAATGCGCAGCTCAGGATGTTTAAACAAGAGTGACTTCCATGTTTTGATTACATCGGTCAGAGCATCAGCTAACCGTTACGTCTCTGTTGGTGTTTTCATTCAGAATGTTTGTAAAGCTGATCAGCAGACTAATGTGTATTGATTTCTGCTGATACTGATAGATGGTCCTGACTGAGCAACATTTTGCAGTTGGTGAAGCTGGAGAAGTTAATTTAATGTTTTACATTCACAAAAGAGTGAGAGGGTTTGACATCAAGACATGTACGGATGAAGAACCTAGAAAGAATATGACACTGACTGGAGTCGACACGGCATGTCAACATATTTTCCGTGTTTTTGTGTCAAAGGTCAGGACGACCTCACATCCATCCATTCATTGTCAACAAGACATCAACTTGATGGTCAGAGGTCAAAGTTCACTGTCATCTGAAAGAGTATTTTTGTCCATCCTTCAAAAATAGATGTGCTTATATGTCACATAAGTACAAAAGGATTCAATTTTTATCCAAAAAATAAAAGCTCAGCTGTGTTCTGATGAGCAAAGACACTTTTCTGGACTTCATTTAAAACCATCTAACATTGAGTTGAGTAGTTGATATGAATCTTTGGCGTCCACCTTAAAACTCAAGTTTTTGGACAGATATTTAGCGTTGCATAGTCCGCTACAAGATCAACGGTTCTGCTGAAAATGAAGTGATCACGGTTGCACTTGTGTGTTGTACAACACTATTGATGCAAGATTAACACAGTTATAGTTCACACACCCGCACACACACACACACACACACACACACACACACACACTTGGATCACAGTGAAGAATGGCTGTCACAGCTTCTCCTTGAAGGGTCTGCAGAGAAAAACCAATCACACCTCCATGAATCTCAAGCATTGATCCGATTGACAACATGCAAACATCACTGAAACCAATACTGCTGTGTAAGAGTAATGAGTCACTTGAGGAAACCGTGGAGTAAAACCGGGCCTCTGAAGAAACTGCACAAATCATCATCATCATCATCTCAGCTCCTCTCTCTCTCTCTATCTAATTCTCTCCCTCTCCCTCTCCCTGAAGTCGGCTTGATTGAGTGTCTTCTTCTCTGTTATGCGCTGAGCAACAGCCTCTCCCTCCACACCCACAGTCAGACACACTCACGCTCACACAGACATACACACACATACACACACACACACACACACACACACACACACACACACACACACACTCCCTGCATGCAGCTTCCTCAACTCATGAAACACTCTGCATGAGGCGATACTGTGGATTCTTATGATCGTTCATTTTGAGGTAAGCACACAGCTGGATGGTCTGGCGTGACGGTCAGTGTGATAAATGTTAGAGACCATGAAGGACTCTAAGCAGTAATAAAAAAGGACCACTGTGGCTCGGACTTGGCTGCGGCAGCGCTGTTGGCTTTTAATGCAAGTCATATTACAATTTTCTTTTTATAACCTGCCTTGTGTTCTGTGTTAAAGCTGAGGTAGTAGATTAAAAGAGGAGACTAACTGCACATTGCATGCTGTAGTCTGGGTGTATTGCTTGTTATTTGTTGATGTGTTGGAGGAACAGCTTACACATTCATATTTTCTTTTTAACTTAGACCAGAATATATGACTATAATACTTTTTTTACAAACAAAAACTATTGATGAAGTCTTTTTTGAGGCTGTTTTGCAAATGCATTGATTAAATGCGATAAATGATCAGTGCAGTAAGCGAGTTGCTTTTTTCTGTCTTCCCAGCAACTGTAAAACTGCTTGCAGCACAATTCTATATTTTGCTGTCATTGTTTGACAGCTAATTGCTGTAATTTTGGCTGAGGGCCCACAGATCCTTTGATTAAAAAGCAGGACTCAATGAATTTTAGAAGTATAGAGTGTCTTTCTTTAATTCTGGCTCTTAGTCCAGTGATTAATGCATGTGTTGGGCTTTTAGAACCAAATGATAAAATCCTCCCGTCCACTCTAAAACTTTCCTGGATGAAGGGAGTGCTTAAAACACCAACCAGCTTCTCATCTAGATTTCTCTAACAAGGTGATGCTCAGTCCTGATGAGTTAGTTTCAGTGAAATAATTCAAAGTAGCCAAAAACTATTTCTAAAAATCCTAAAGTCTAGTAAACAAATAATTTCAACATCAAAAAATATTTGTTTAAAGTAGAGATAAATTAAATAAGATAATAATACCGATTCCGTAAAGTCAATTGAAACTAAATACACATTTCCTTAAAATTATTTAGACTTCAGTTATAGGTTCCTCTGAATTAAGTGACAATAAACTAAATACAATTTTTTTTTCCACAAAAGAAATTCTTGTGTACTAGTTGTGACTCCAGTCTCTGTGTTGTTGCTTCCTTTTTTTTTTTTTTTTTTGCATTACACCATTTTGCATTAACGCGATTAAAACACTCATATCTGACACGACATATCATTTAATCAATCAAACTGAATCGTTTTAGTTGTAACACCAACAACTACGACCCAGGAGGATGGTGAATCAGATACTTAATGGTAGAAAGTGGTGCAGAATGGATTGAATGGTATGTTTGAATACCGTAGAGACTTGATAGTACATTAAGATGGGTCTCAGGTGTGTCAGCTGTAAGGCTCAGCCACGCCCAGGGACACACAACAAGACCAGGGAGGGGAAGGCAGGCTACCATGACAACAAGCCTTCATCTCCACATGATCACCAGTATGTCTCATCTAAGAATCACCGTGTAGCCGTTCAGCAGGGACCTGAATAGACCCCCTACAACAAAATATGTATTAAAAAATGTCAATCTCAAAGAAAAGCCCTTGACCAGGAGGGTTTATGCTTTCTGAAAGCGGAAATGAGTACCATGGAGTCTGGAATATCCAGGGTAAGGCATGAATATCCATCATGATTTGAAACTGCATCGCTAATCCTTATAATGAAATGCTAGTGCCTTGAAAATAACTGGGACACACTTTGTAGCACCATCTTGTTGTCATATTTCATCCTTCATCAAGGATCATCAAGCAACTTTTGCATTTCTGAGAAAGTTGAACTATTGTTGTTTCCTACTATTTGAGAATCATTAACCAAACTAATACTGATGGTGAATCACATGCTAAAACAAACATATTTGTCTCTGTCCAGTGTCCCCTCCTTCAGAGTGTGAGGTGGACCGGCTCCCCGTTGGATACGGATCCAGGGACTCCATCATCAAGCCTGGGGAGAGAAAGGACTGGAAAAGACGAAGACGTGGGCAACTGAGGCGGATTAGTAGGTAAACTTAAACATCATGGTGCATCTTGGAATTCATGCATGTCACAAATTATTCCAGTCTCACAGGCCCTCATGCAGAGAGGCCACATAACACATTTTATTGGGGATGTAGCATTTACCTTGTGTCAGCAGTGTGGTGAGGCCTGAGTCCATTTAATGCTTTGAGGTGAAGCAAATGGCCATGCTCCTGCAGACGTGCAGCTGGCTTGCTGTCAGGGGAAGTGGTCACAATGAAATCCTTACGCTACGTTTGTGTGGTCGCTAATGTTTCAGTTGCAGCAACTGGGAGTCAGAGCATACCCGCGCGGGACCTGAAGGAGGGAAACAGCAGCCTTTGTTCGGACTCGGTGGAGGTGCAGCCATGCGCTGCTCCACCCTTCTTGGCATCCTGACGGGGGTGCTTCTCTACTTGGTGCTCGGAGCCGTGGTGTTTCGTGCCCTGGAGGCTCCGACGGAGGAGGACAAGCACAGGCAGCTGCAGGGAACACGACAAGATTTCTTGCTGAACTTCACATGCGTCGGCCCAGACAACCTGCAGGACCTAATAGAGGTAGAGCCAGTCTTAAGTGTGTTCCATGGACATGTAAATGTCACAGCAGTTGGATTTATAGATGATTTTATCGATGTTTCAGTGACAAATGCATACTCAAAAAGCTTCATTTTAATTATTCGTTATAACAAGATGTTTAAATTAAACTGGAGCGTCCTTGGCATTTCCAGCTGGGAGGAGACCTCAGGACAGACCCAGTACCAGGTGGAGGATTTGTATCTCGACACTGGCTTGGGAATGCCCCAAGATCCCCCAGTCAAAGCTGGTTGATATGTTCAGGGGAAAAGGAAGTTTGGGGTTCCCTGTTGAAGCTGCTGCACCCCGCGACCTGGCCCTAGATGAGTGAATGAAGATGGATGGATGGATGGATAGTGAGGCAAAAAGCTGGCATCGATGAGGCAGAACAGAAACACAAGGGCAGACTTGACAGACCTCACAACCACCGACACCAAATATATTTCTACATTATATACCTATATTTCTGAGATTGAACATTGTTGGTATGAATTTTACTGAATATGTAGCAGAAGTGTGTGTGTTTTTAGACATTTCTTTTCATGCTTTCTCCCTCTTCAAGCTGAACTTAAAGTCCCACGCTACCAGTAGACATTGAAGTTCATCACAAACAAACCACAGATATTTTAGAAATGACCGTGACACCTCCTCCACCCTCGTACTGAACATCCCACAAGGCTCGTCAATGATAGCGTTCCTCTGAGCATCTGGGATACTGGTGATCTGAGTCATCCGTGCAAATGATGCTCGAAACCGTATCACGTTTTCCAGCCACGCCCTGCTGCCGTCTGACATGAGATACAGAAGCATCTGCTGCCGTTCCACTAGACCACACCTTCTTTGCAGCCGGGTTGAGTCTTTACATCTTTACGTACTGTAAAACTATTTTTGTGAGGCTACAAAGAAAAAATTCTTCCGTTAAGTAAATAATCCATGAGCTGAAATTATATTATATCGTGGTGCCTCAGACTCAGTCGACTCTGTTCATTCAACGTATGTTCAGTCTTTTCGGTCTTCAGGATGAAAATCTAGCTTGTAGAGTATTTGGCTGTGGATGTGAAGCTGTGTGAGCCTGTGAGGCGGTGGAGTGTGACTGTGGGCCAGGCAACAGGTGTGGGTAGATCAGATAGGTCAGGGTGGATGCGTCTCACACACACACATACACACACATGCACGCACGCACGCACGCACGCACGCACGCACACACACATACACACACACGTGTTCATGTGGTAGTGCCTGAAAGCTGGTCTATGCACTGGTTGACAGCGACAAGCCAGGTCGTCGACCTGTTTGCTTTATCTTGTAAAGTGACCCAGAGATGTACCGGTTCACATTTACTAAAAGGTTAAAGGTTATCGATTATCTACCCATAGATATATAGATAGATATAAAAGATACATACATAAATGTATGTGTGTGTTGGGTAGATGGATGGATAGACAGATAGATAGATAGATAGATAGATAGATAGATAGATAGATAGATAGATAGATAGATAGATAGATAGATAGATAGATAGATAGATAGATAGATAGATAGATAGATAGATAGATACATAGATACATAGATAGATTGATTGATTGATTGATTGATTGATTGATTGATCTAAACGTGCCGTTCAGAATAGATTATACAAGCTTACACTTTAACACACTTATTAAAACCTGAACACATGATCGCCCTGTGAGCCAACAAAAGAACTGATGTATTTTAAACCCAGGTATGCAGGGCAGCTGCTGTGTGGTCATTCTTCAGATGTTGTTCTGTTTAACAAGCAGCATTATAGCTCAAGTTACACTGAAAAAATGTCAGCAGGTCTTCAGTAGTTCCCGTTCTTGTTTCCAACTTGAGTTATAGAGCTGTGACATCACAATGTAGAACATTGGTCACATTTTCTATTACTTCCTGTTGGTTGATCATAAGTATGTACAGTTATCGCGTGATATAGGAGGTTCTCTTCTCACCCCGATTGGCTGATCAAACTGTTAAGTGAATTACATGAAACCAGGATAGATGAATATTACTCTGTTAACTACATGTTTTCTGTTTAGCAGTGGTGCATTGAAAAATGGCCAGCTTGAAATACTGGTCTATTTTAAGACATGGTTACAAGCCTTAAGGGATTTCACGTGTTACCCCTCTACAGTATCTCTTGTTTGATTGTTACACGATACCAGAAACGCAGCTAAGAACATAATTTGACAAAATGTGTTTTTACTGGCTCCCAGTTTTTCTCTTGCTGTCTTACAGCCAATGAAAAAAAATTGTTATCTTTCTAGTGCACTTTCTCTTGTGACATAAAATAAGTTCTTTTTTTACACTTATTTTTTATTTTATGACGAACAAGAACATTATGTAAAACAACATTTTTTCTAAAAATAGAGCATCATATCATCATCTCAAAACAGGCTACACTTTTAAATAAATATTTCATTAATTATTACCTTCAGTATGTAAGTAACTAATTAATGTACGTCTGGATTTGTACAACATTTTTCAACATTTACTAGAGAAATTATTATGTACCGTTAAAACTGAACACAAACGTTTCTGACACTGTAATGTCTAATTTATTATAGGTAATAATAGCGTCTGTGGAGATGATATTCAATCGCAATTCCATTAAAGTCAGTTTTAAATTCAGACTTGATAAATGTCTGTAAATACTAGCAGACACATAACGTATAATTGGATTTAGATTGGATCGGAATCATATTATCTGCGCTGGCAGCCGTTCCACACTCGGGACAGAATGAAGCCTTCGCATCCAAACATCACCGGTCCCTACTCTGCTGCTGAAGCAGTGACAAGGCATTTTCTACAGTACAGGTTTTCCGAAAGAACTGGTGAACCTAAAGCCCTGCAGCTGCTGAGGAAGCAATAAACGGGTGTCCAAAAATATTGAGTAGCTACCACGAAGAAAAGAAAGAGGAACAAATGATGAGGAGATTGTTAAAACAGAATGAACTCACCGAGAGTCAGTTTTAATCCAGTCAGGCCTCAGGTAGAATCTGTCTGTCTATCCATCTATCTAGACTTGTTTTATATCTGTCTACACCTGTTTTATGGTTAACACACGAACCTGTTCTCTTCCCAGGATGTGGTGGAGGCCGTTGGAGCCGGTGTGGATCCAAGCAGCAACATCACGTATGTCAGCCGATGGGATTTGGCCAGTGCCTTTTTTTTCTCAGGGACAATCATCACAACGATCGGTGCGTGTCCAGTAAGACTGTTCACGGAAACATTTTCTCTCTTGTGTTTGTTTCACATTTTTACATTTCTTGTCTTCCACTCCTCTATCGGTTACCCTGCACATACAGGTTTTGGAAACACCTCACCAAAAACAGAATGGGGGCAGGTGTTCTGTATTTTCTACGCGCTGGTGGGCATTCCAATGTTTGGAATCCTCCTTGCTGGAGTTGGAGACCATCTGGGTACGGGGCTGAGGAAAACCGTTGCCAAAATAGAGACTCTCTTCCTGGTGAGACCCTAAACCAAACATCCAATACCCTCTTTTGTTATAGTATATATATATACACACACACACACACTGTTGGAGGAAAGCGCGACTTCTTCCTCCGCGTTTTCGTTTGATTTCGGGTAGTGAGAATGTTGGAGGTCCGAATAAAGGCTGGAGACGATGAACACTCCTTCAAAGCTTTATTACAGAATATTCTGGGCACAGGAGACTTACAGACAAGAGCTGCAGCGGTGCACAAGTGCAAAGACACGAAAGGATCCCACATCATTTATACTCTGAAAGGCATATCTGTGGGCGGTATGAAACTGTTGTTTCACCTCAAAACATCTGCTCTCAACCAGTTCTTTACCGCTTTCACTTGGTACATCATGACCTCCAGGCGTTAACACAAAATGTCAAGTCGACAATTTCACAAAATTATCTGAGAACACAACATAATCAGTCACGCGGACCCCGTGAGGACAAATCTGTTGCTAACAAAATTATCTAAGGATACCGACAGTCATACAAGCATTTCCAAATATGGTCAAACAGTAGATTATATCCATACAGAGCCTTCATGACCTCGGACAGCCTGGTGCCAACTTCACGAGCGCTGAATGATTTGACACACACACACACACACACACACACACACACACACACACACACACACACACACACACACACACACACACACACACACACACACACACACACACACACACACACACACACACACACTTCCTTTCATTTGTCTCATTCCACTGTGTCATTTCACCTTGCTGACAGAAATGGCGAGTCAGTCCAACCATTGTGCGAGTGATCTCAGCTGTCCTGTCCATCTTGTTGGGTTGCCTTCTCTTTGTTGCTGTGCCTATTCTGGTTTTCCAAGAGGTGGAGAAATGGACTCTTCTGGAATCGGCATATTTTGTGGTTATCACCCTGACGACAGTAGGATTTGGAGACTATGTTGCAGGTATACAATCGTTAATCAATCACTCGTGTGTTTCTTAACATGCCTTGTCAGACATGTGACATGTGAGACCCCCCCCTTTCTAAGACTATACACTTTCAGACAAATAAGGCAACTGGATGATGGCCACTAAGAAGACTGTGTCTGTGTATGCCTGTATGTGTGTGTGTCTGTGTGTATGTGTGTGTGTGTGTGTGTGTGGGGGGGCTCTTCCCCGCTTTCATTTAACAAACACACAGACCTGCAGTTCATCATGAAGAACTGACAGCACGGGGGGGAAGGAGATGTAATCTGGTTGGGTTTTAATGGAGTGTATGGACGGTTCTATCAGCTGCCCAGAAATCCGCCTAACACAGCAGAATAAGAAGAAAATACAAAATTACAGCAAGCCGGATCTCAGATAAATGCACCCAAATAAACCTCCAGTGGTTTCTAAATGATAACATAAAATGATTAATTCTTCTGTAACTCTGTACCTGCTTTTTAGGGAAATACTGCATACATTTAAAAGTGGAGCCTGTATTATGTACACACCACTAATAATCTGATATTGTGATTTATTATACAGACAAATAATCTTTTGCTGAGGAAATTCCTCCATTTGATGGGTATCTGAAAGGAAAACAGTGTAATTTTGAACATCTGACTTTATTATCTGAATTTATTAATCTTCTGATGAGTTACTGGTATGACTTAATTAGTCCAAAATAGCTGCATTCCATTAAGTTCATTTAGAAAAAACATTTTTCATTTACCTCATGAATTATGCAACATTTTATAAGCAACAGATGAATTATTCATCAGCTCACCTTCTCTTTAGTGTCTCTTGACGTGGTTTATTTACCTCACAGAACAGATCAGCCCTACTGATATGTTGTCTTTATCCATTGCTGCTAATATTTTCTGCCTTTGTGGCTTCTCAAAGGTTCTGGAAATGAGGGGAGCGACCACTGGTACAAGCCTTTGGTGTGGTTCTGGATCTTACTGGGTCTTGCCTATTTTGCATCTATCCTGACAATGATTGGCAACTGGCTTCGGGTTCTTTCTAAGAAGACAAGAGCCGAGGTACTTTCCTCTCATATTTTTAAGTTTATCATCCTGTCTTCATCACAACCTTTCACTATCTCTGGTTTTATCATCTTCTCTTAGATGGAGGAACTTCGAGCCCACGCCACTGACTGGACTCAAAACATACAGAATATGTCAGTGGATTTTCGTATTCCGGGAAAAATCGACGACCCCTTCAAACGGCGTCGACGAAAGCGCCGCCACGGAACTCGAAGCCATGGTCGCAGTGTACCTGCTACTGGCGACCACGAGGGGAAAGAAGAGGAGCATGACAGTCAGACAGAGTCTGGATCTTACTCCTCTTCCTCTTCCTCCTCTTACGAATCAGAATCTGGATCAGAAACAGAGTCTCAGGCCACTCAGACAGAACGAGTACCTGAAGAAAAAGGTGTAGAGAGTGAAAGAGAGAAGACCCTTCCAGATTCTCACCTGTCGCAACCTCTGGACTTCTTTGGTGAGAACCTTGCGTTTATTGATGAGTCTTCAGATACCCAGAGTGCTAAACTGCATTTGAATGCTTTGCTGGATGAGGCGCAACCCAACTCTGGACGCTCTCGTCACCCCAAGAGGAGACGCCAAAGAAGACCTGTTCCACAGAGAACCACTAAAGTCAACTGCTCCAATCATGTCAAGAGGGAACACAATGGAAACACAAAACCAGCTTCAGATCTACCACAGCAGCCATAGGATCCAAGATGACTTCAAAATGCACTGCTAGCACAAAAATTGACCGAAGAGATATGAGGTGTGTTAATCTGATAGAGGAGTTCTCAGTGTTGCCATTTAGCTATGTATATGTACTGCTTGATGAAAACGTTGCAGAAGCCATAGCCTCTTGTGGTTTGCATTTATTGCTCTTAGCATGTGGGTGTGTATGCCTCATTCAAAGGTAATGAAATGGGGGTTTTTTTGTTTTGTTTTTTTGCTCATGCTCCCATCACTTTCTGAGGAGTTACTGCTCTCTGCAGGCCCAGGAGAGAAATGCACTACCGCCATTTCAACACGAGGCTTCATGCCTTCTGCAAGACCAAATATAGTGCAAGACAGAGCAACCAAATAACATGTGGCCAGAAATTTGCCACTGCAGCATGGTGCTGAAAATGATATTAGTTTGAGACTGTTATTTTTGAATCCTGCCAACAGTTAAACTTGTACCAAACGACCTCTTGTACATTTTGTTATCTAACAAAACTTTTTTAAATACTGTCTACAACAATAATGTTTGCATTTTGATGGCTGAATCCTAATCCTGTTGTACTTTATGTATGTAATAAAGATTTTTTAAAAGCAGGACAGTTTTTATGAACATATTTAACATATGTTTACAAAATGTTGTTCAATTAATAGGGATCTCTGGGAAATTTGAATTTTATTATGCCAGATTTTGTCCTGGATTGTAAAGGATAGCCTCAGTTTTATGAAAGGAAAATTGGGTCAACATGAATCCCAATGGAAGTGTTAAATATTTCTTCAGACCAAAACCAATCATGCATCAAACCTGGATCCCAAACGTACTCTAGCGACGTCTGTATGTGGTTTCTGCAGTGCCCAATATGTAGGGACACTTTATAAATACACTATGTGGAAACTCTCAAACTAGTTTTGGTATCTTTTAATGTGTAAAAACCTTTTAACACCCTCTGTAATTGTCTTATTGTTCACAAGATTTCCGTCCAAAAAAAACCCCTTAATTGGTAAAAATTGAAGGGAAACCACTGTTGTATTCGGGAAGCTGTTTATAAAATACAGCTTGTATTAATAGTTATTATATTCAGACAAAAAGTAATGAAATGTTTAGTGTGATGTGATCAAGCACTTACTGGTACAATGGAGGCTGTTTCAGCAGTATGTAGCCACAGCAGTGATTTAAGGCCAAAGTTAATAAGCTGTCTAAGATTTTTAAATCAGTTACTCAGTTGAAAACCAATACAAATATATTTAATGTTTTATTTCTTTGATTTATCAGACTAAGAAAGTCAAAGAAGAATAATAGCGTTCCAGAAAATCGTTTGTTTTACGCGTGAATACATGTCAGACGTACACTGCAGGATGTGAAGAGCGTATATATGGTGCTGCATCATGGAGGTACTGTATGAATGCCCTTCAAATTGTCAATATGGCCCTTTTAGCATGAGCTGCGGGTCCTCAGTTGATCCATGTAAGTGATACTCCACTGGAAACTCAACCTTGGTGTTCCTATTTGAATGTAGCACCAAGGACAAACAGGGTGCAGCAGGAAATTATGTCTGTATCTCTACGTTGTCTGTATCAAAACACATATTTTTAAAGTAAAGTTGATATACATTTATAGAATGAAATATCTAATAGCTGGCACATAAGAACATTTTACCATGAATCTAGTAAATTTATCAGTTTTTCCTCTTAAACATTAACAATCAGATGGCACGGACCAACACATTTCCCTCTCTATGAGAGATAAAAAAATAACTTATACAGTATAGTTCCTTACATCAAAGGTCTTAAATTGCAAATAATTCAAATTTATTTGCTAGTTACCAAGACAATGAGCTGAATTGGAACTAACTGTATTCCGTCTTTTGCCGCACTGGTAACATGCTTCCACGTTAAATATGTTTAAAGGGAGCAAAAAAAAAGAGGTAAATATTCGTCTATCCTTTAGGAAATCTGATACTTTCATGAATGACATGTAAAAACAAAACCACTGCATTGAAGTCCTTTGAATGATGTACTGTGGCGGTGGGTGACCTTTTACTGGAGGACACACACAGCTGCTATAACGTCATCAGCACCGTCCCTGCAGTGACTCAAAGCTGCCACTAGAGGGAACTGAACAGGGCTGAAGTTCAGATGTAGGTTACCGAGCTAAAGAGAAAATCCATCCTGACATAGAATCCAGCTATGTTAGTATGTTCAGCATTTTCTCTTTATGTGAATGACAAACTGTAATAATCATTGGGAGACAGATCCAGGTGCTGTTACATAATGAGGAGATGTTAACATTCACATATGGATCAAATGGATTAGACAAAACCTTAAAGTTACACATTTCAGGGGAGTGGTGCTCCCTAACATGCAGCTTGGTGACAAAACCAAGTACAGTAATCTTTCTTTCCAAATGGCTGAAGATGGATGACTGACCTTTACAGCTATTTTATATATATATATATATATATATATATATATATATATATATATATATATATATATATATATATATATATATATATATACATATACACACACACACACACACACACACACAATTAATGTTTTATATATTATATATATATATATATATATATATATATATATATATATATATATATATATATATATATATATATATATATATATATATATAAAACATTAAGTAAATTCTATTTTGGTGAAATGTTTCTTTAAATCCAGTATCAATGCAGTGAAAGAAGATGTCTGAATTTAGAAATACACACACAAAAAGGCTTTCTAAACCATTTTCTAAGATAAATATCCAATTCGAGCCAAATCATTTAATTTTTTGGTTGGGAATCAGACAAGCTGCCACTGAAGAACACTGTGGTGTGTTGACGAGAGGCTATTAAAGACTATTCTATACCGAACAAGGAGTTTATAGACTAGGTGGAGACTGTTCTACATCAGTGTTTTATCTATGCCTCACTGATGCCTGGTGCTATTTGTGTAACACTGCCAGAAAAGTTTCTTAGTATGTAGCCATTAACTGACACCTGTCTTAGGTCGGGACCCAGTGTAAGGAGCACCCTGAGGACTCCAGCTGGCGTCCACTGTGCGTTCCGACTCCTCGGCTCTACATTGTTCAACCCTGAGCCACAACACACCGTCAAGAGAGAGAGAGATGGCTGTACTCCTAGTGCATGAATGTTAACACACAAACTGCTTATAGCGAATCCAGTTTTCCGGCTACAGGGTGAATCTAATGAATTCAGCATGGCCGCCTTCGCCTCTGATGATAATAAAGACTCTGCACCAGTATGATGCAGCCCTGTAAAAATGCAGCGTCTGCAGCAGAGACCGAATGACCTTGCTTCAAGGTCGAACTGACACTGCCGTCAGTGTTTCCTCTCATGCGCGCAACGCGACAGCCCTGTTCCGAGCGCACGGCACGCATGTGACCAGAGACACACACACACACACACACACACACACACACACACACACACACGCTCCTGTCCTACACTTCTGACTTCAAATGAAAGGTTTAAACAGATTAGATTGACGTTTACGTCTATTACTGTCAGTAGAGTCACTCGGGAAACTGTCTTCTTCTCCAGAAATCTACGGGCTATTGCCGTTTTTTCTTCTTCTTAATCCAACAACACCCACTTGGTTATTTCTTTTTTTGTTAAAGGTTGTTAACTCCTCAGTGGCAACTTCTGCTTGTGCCAGTCGTCAGCAGGCATGTTCGAGAGCGTAAAGCAGGGGAGTCTATTTCAAGAAGCAGCATTCTGCAAAGTTCGGGAGAGAATTCCTATTATTTTCTGCTATGTGAAAAATAAAAGGGATTATCCAATGATGATAATGATATCATTTTATTGATTACGCATTAACGCGTATGGCAGGTCTTGTTTTTTTTTTTAAAAAAAATCACAATCTCTTTATTATCACCTTGATCTCCAAATGTCCTCTTGTTTGGCTCCTATCCAGTAACGTAGCGTTGGAGGGAGATGGGAGGGAGTCACAAGACCGACAGCATGACTACATTTTCCATAGATATGTGGTTACAAACGACGCGAAACCTAGTTTTCTCAAACTTTCTGTAGCAGACCCACAAACTTGGGCGTAAAAAATCCCCGTAACGACAACCCTGGTATTGATTTATTATATAAACTTTCTTTCTTTCTCTTTCTTTCTTACTTTCTTTCTTAGATGTTTTAAGAAATGAAAATAAAAAATACATGACAATTAAAATGGTATACTACAGTTAGACAAAGAGGAACTTACAGTAGGTCTAGAATTTATAGGAATTTCATTTTTCTGTTTCATTGAGGAAGTTTGCTGCTGCAGAAATACCAAATTACGTCAAGAGTCGTCCCTGGTTTGAATACACACAGTCTACACTTCAGGAAGCGGGCCACTACATGAACGTAGACTAGGTCATATTTTCTTCGTGAGCTGCAGACCCTCGTTATAATGCTGATGACGCGGGTGGAGGGTGCGTGCGTACGTAACGGAGGACGCGGGCGTAAATTGGTCAGAGGGAGGAGAAAAACTACGGCATAGAGTATACGTCACTGAGTCATGTAAAGCTAGCGGAAAAATCTAGGCAGCAACCGGAAGTCTGAAGAACACTACGTAGCAATGTCACGTTAAAATAAAACAAAGTGTTGTCTTTTTTCTTCTTAATATTAGCATGTATACGATTCAAGAGAGTGTGCTCATACAATCAAAGTAGTACAGTACAGTAGTGAATCTTTTGTTGTGTTGGGTATCGATGTAATTTACGAAGGTAAAATTTGAGTCGATGAGTCTTATTCTGAAACTCCTTAAACCGGATATCGTGAGTTCTTTCTTGAAACCTTGACGCTGATGTCCAACTACAACCTCGGTGGTAGCAGTTGAAGACGAGAATTTAGAACACCAGCGTACGGAACCGAACCGGCGAACAAGTCGGTGTGTTGCCGTTTTTTTTTATCACCTTATTCTACGGTAACTCAGTGACGAGATGTGAGAAACCTGGTGAGACGTGGACAGCGCCGTTAAACCGGTTCGATCGACAAGGAGGACTTGCCATCCGCAAAGACTTGAATGACTTCAGATGAAAACGCGTCCCTTTGATGTTTTTACATTTCCCGTAAGTATCTGTGTTTACCCTGCAGCAGCCACAGAACAGGATGACTTTAGGTTGTTCACTGATCCCTTTTTCATCCTATTGTCGATCTGTTTGCAGAGGCGGTAGCTGATGCACACATCTGATTCGCCTGGTCGCGTTAAGTTCTCCCGGCCACGTTCTTGGGGGTAGGGGCCACCAGCTGCAGGATGAATATTTAGCGGGTCTCTCTTGTGTAATATTTGAGTTCCAAGTTTTCTGTCCGAATAACACGACGCATGCAGATTAGCCTTTAGCCACTTGACGTGTAAACAAGAGCCAGAATATTTCGTGATTTGGCTCTAATAGCTGAATAAATGCCGTCATAAATAGACTGCACGGTCATTTATTGCAGAAGAATATAAAGCCGTGTGTGATTATGATGCATCGGATGATGATTTCCAGTATTTCGTCCTCCTTCAAAGCAAAGTCCTGCATCGGCATGTATGAAACACCGCGTTTCCCCAGCTGTGTACACTTTTATTGCCGTGCTGCGTGTTTTAACCCCCCCCCCCCCCCCCCCCCCAGCCTTATCCTTTTTTGACTTAACACACTGAACTGTGGAAGACCCACAGCCTGCTGGACCGGGATTGAGGTCACAGATCTTAAAGCGTAATCCACTAGGGCAATTAACCTTTCACCGGTCCGAGATCAGTCGGCAAGGTCACCCGTGGGTGCTGTTCTCCCTGTCTCCACAGCGTGCCGCATTTAAAAGGCTCAAACTGAGTTTTATGGACAGAGTGATGCATCGCCGGTGTCAAAGACTGCCAACAAAAGTATGATAAGAAAGCTGTCAGAGCAGGAAAGACCGAAAAAAACGAGTGATTTATTTTTCGGTGACGATCAAGACTGTATCCAAAAATAACGTTTATTGTAAAATTAAGTTCGTGCCTTTCAATGAAAAAAAAAATTGTTCAATTGTCTGTTTTGATTAAAGTCTAAACTTTATTTTTTTAAAGTTTTTAAGTCAAGTTTTTTTTAATTTTTTTATATAGAACCATCACGCTTAAAGAAAGTTCTGATCACTTCCACAAAAGTAGAATAAAACATTATAGCTTGGGTCCAAATTTGACACTCAATATATGGAGGGACAACAAACATTTATTTTCTCTATGTTGTTGTTTAATGTTGTTTGCTTTCGTACAAATTCTGGCACGAATTACTAAAATTATGTTGGTGTAATGCTTTGTTTATTTATGTTTGTAAAACTGGTCTGTCTAATTATTTCACTTCCTCAAAAATTAGATTACCAAACTTTGGCTCATGATGTTGCATGAGTGAGAGACAAGGTGTTGGCTGTACTTGATCTGTCCTTCAAGCATTCCTGTGACTGTGACCTTTGGAGTGTGTCACGCAGCCAAGGGGGGGAGGGTGTAGAAACCTGGAGAGATACAGTGAAATATGTATCTAGAGAAGGAGAAGTCAGGCCTCTTTTAGATATGTGATTTCCCTCTTTAGACTGTTGTAAACATCTCCTGATGTAAAGACTGACACTTTTATTCTTTAGATCTTTTTTTAAACCAGAAATCATTATATTAGTCCGCAACACATTCAAGACTCTGACCTTTTTAATTTCAAATGGCATTTTGGAACAAAGAAAAAAAAATGACATGGCTGTAAATTCTGTGCTGGCACTCAAAAACATTTGCTTACTTTGCAGGTTTGCTGAGAACTGCACACTTCAAGCGAGAATACCGTTTCATTGAGCGACCGCTGGGAGTCCCAAACATACAGGCTTTGAACTCCAGCTCAGCATACAGGTAATCTGTTTTCACATCACATTTTATGGTGGTGAAATATTAATATTACACTTCCCCTAGGATTAGCCCCTTTTATTTTTGGACTGTAGCCTAATGCTTCATCTGCCGTACAGTCAGTGCAGGACTTTTATGGACTTAAAGGTGGGAATGTTTGTCTTATTCAGAAAGAAACAAGAAAAACTAGACAGTCAGAGACTGCAACATCCCGCGACACCCCCTGAATTCATCGACCTACTTTCTTTTGAGAATCCTTCCTGACTTGATCTTTCTGTAGTTTATGTGTTTATAACATTCTTTGTTACATCATTCAGCAAGTGCTTTGATTATTGGTCTAACTAACTTGTTACAGAACAACATGAAAGTGCAACAGTTATTAATCCATGTGCACATGTTGATATTAACAATCTTTTAAGTTCTCCCAAGGTAATGGTCATCATGTTGTTTTTGCTTCCTTGACCTCTGATTATTTTCAAAGTTTTTATTGTCCGTCTCCAGAATGTTGCATCCTAAAAGATACAAAAGTGGTAAGTTGACATTGACCTAGTTTTCCAAAGGTGAAGGTCATCTTCACATTTTTGTGCCTCTAGATTCCTGAAAATGTTTCTTTTTGTTTTGTGATTATATCTCATCAGATTTCAGAGATGTGTACCTAAAAGGGTATAAAAGTGAAAATTTGACCTTGACCTAGTTTTTCAAGGTCAAGGTTTTGATCTAATTTTCATCCCATTGCCTCCCTGAATATAACGCCTTTTGTTTTGTCCATGTGTCTTATCCAGTTCCTGAGATATGTGCAAAAGTTGAATTTTGACCTTAACCTAGTTTTCTCAAGGTCATCTCATTTTCATCTCCTTTGCCGCCCGAGTTTGTTTCATCTTTACATCCTGCGAAGTGGTGATGTATTGTAATTACATCTCGTGAAGAGGTGATTTATTGTACATGTCAGTGTTTGTGTGTTCGTCCGTCCGTCCGTCTGTTTCTCCACCAAATATTTTCACAACCGTTGCAGACAGAAAGATGAAACTAAAAGCACATTACTCAGGCAGAAAAGGGGGTGAAAATGAGATGACCTTGACCAATGTCAAATTTCAACTTTTGTACTCATCACTGATTTTTGGAAGGCAGTCACGTGATACTGTACGCGCATTCTATTGGCTGACGGCATCAGGAAGTCCGCTACGTTGTGTGAGTGAGTCTCGGACTTCCATGAGACACAAGTGCTTTAAACAGTCTATCAAGGTGTGGGAAAAGGTAATTCAGATTGAAGGTGGTTTAATATCAGTATGAGGAGGGTTCATAAACGTTTAAATTACTGTGAATAATAAGATAAATAGTTTGTCGCTCTATTGTGGAATTCATGAATGGAATGTGGTTCCTGGAACACATTAATCGCGAGGAACAGAGGCGCACTGTATATCTTTTTTAGGTACACATCTCTGAAACCTGATGAGATATAATCACAAAACAAAGAGCAACATTTTCAGGATGCCAGAGGCACAAGAATGTGTAGGTCAGGGTAAAATGTTGAATTCAGGGGCGTCGCGGGATGTTGCAGTCTCTCACTGCCTTGTTGTCAGTGTTGGTGTGTTTGTCTGTTCATCCGTCTGTTCGTCCACCAAATATCTTCACAACCGCTGTAGATAGAAAGATGAAACAAAAAAATAACACATTACATGCGCTGCAATGGGGAAGAAAATGAGATGATGACCTTGAGAAAACTAGGTCACGGTCAAATTTCAACTTTTGTAAACTCAGGAACCAGATAAGATAGAAAGACAAGATATTTTCTATCCTGAGATATTGTTGCACATATCTTAGGAATCTGTTTAAAAAATTAAGTAAAGCCCAAAATCCTTATAATGGTTTTTATTTCCATGCATTGGGAACACTGCACATTATATTCCTAATCAAAACATGAAGAAAAAAGCAGAAATTCTTTAATTACTTTACAGAAAATGAAGAAAAATGAACATTGGGCTGTTCAAAAAAATAGCAGTGTCAGCACTTTACTTTACAAACTCAAATATTTACCGTATAAACTGAAAAATATTCAGGATTCAGCAATCCTTTGAATCACTAAACAAATATTTAGTTGTATAGCCACTGTTTCTGAGAACCGCTTCACATCTGTGTTGCATGGAGTCGACCAACTTCTGGCATCTGTGAACAGGTATTCCAGTCCAGGATGATTTGACAACATTCCATAATTCCTCTGCATTTCTTGGTTTTGCCTCAGAAACAGCATTTTTAATGTCACCCCATAAGTTTTCTATCGGATTATGGTCAGGGGATTGGGCTGGCCACTCCATGACTTTAATTTTGTTGGTCTGGAACCAAGAAGCTGCTCGCTTACTGGTGTGTTTGGGGTCGTTGTCTTGTTGAAACACCCATTTCAAGGGCATTTCCTCTTCAGCAGAAGGCAACATGACCTCTTCAAGTATTTTGATGTATCCAAACTGATCCATGATCCCTGGTATGCGATAAATAGGCCCGACACCATAGTAAGAGAAACATCCCCTGGACAATGTCTGGAACGACCCATTTTTCTCAAGTTTTCAGAGAGAAATGCATGAGCAACATGTGCTGGCTTCATCCTTAAATAAGGCCCACCTGATTGACACCTGCTTTTTCACAGATTGAATGACTTCACGAACTGAACTCCACACTGCTATATTTTTGAACACGCCCCTTCAATTCATTATTCAGTTACACAGACTGAGGAGCATACATATCATGAATGTTGGCTCTGTTGGTTTTCTATGATCCTACTACAGCAACTGGTAAATTATTTGCCATGCAGTAATATAATTTCTACCAAAAACAGGTTATTCATGTTGGACTGCTATTATTTTGAACATAACTGTAAGTCAGGGTAAAATTTTGAATTCAGGGTTGTCGCGGGATGACTGCCTAGTTCTATCTGTAATAGTTTTGAAGATATTTGGTGGACGGATGAACACACAAAACACTGACAACTACAATACATCACCGCTTCACGGGATGTAACTACATTAAAGGGGGGTTAGAAAGAAACAAACACAGTAGAGAATGATTTTTAAGGCTTCCAAAACATTTTGAGTGCCTCATAATATCTGCATCGCCTTTGGCTTCTTGGAAGGTGGGCCGTGAATATGATTTCTCTGCCAACTGGGGATAAACAAGAGACAGTAAAAGCATCCGGGGTGGGAGAAAGGATTGTTGTTGCATAAATCATTGCGAGTGTGTTCAAGTCCTGCGTGAGTGAAAAGGAACAAACCAGGTACGAGTGTGTGAGCAGCTCGGTAATAACATCAGTCAGAGCTTCTTGCAGGGATGTCGAACACAGCCTGTCAAAGAAGAAAAAGCAGTCAGTCAATTCACGGCCAAATAATCAGAGGAACAAATAAACACCAAATTCATGCATGCATGCATTCTGATTTCTAATCTGTGCAGAATCAGGTGGAATAAGTTGAGACTTTTGATTCGTGACTATACAATGACTTTGCCAGTCTGCATGTTATTTATTATACACCAGTGTGGGTTTTACAGTCAAAACCAGTCATGATCCCCCATAATATAAAAGCAGGTTTCCCTCTCATCTTTAGGGAACGACAAACCAGAGTTAAATAATATATATGCAAACAATTTTTTCCCGGAACTCAGCCTGCAGTGCTGGTTGAACTGGTATTTTAGCTGCATGCAGCTCACATCCACCAGTAGTCCTCTCCCTGCCGCCGGAGCCGGTCGGGCTGAAGCCTCTAGCCCGGCCCATCAGGACGCAGCGCCGACGCGACAGCCAGCAGGCGGCTGACAGACACGTTTAACCGTCCGTCTGATCAACCTGTGCCATGAAACCACACCGATCAGAGACTTAACGTGCGAAACTAGTCACTGTTATCAGGTAAGATGCTGCTAGTCCGGGTTAGAGGGACAAAAATAAACCTCGCTCCCCGGAAAGGAGCGAGCTGGTCAGCTGGGATTAGCGTTAGCCGCCGCTAGCTCAGTTAGCTCCGGTTAGCCTAACTACAGTGTTAGTGTGTTAGCTCATGCTAACTCCTTTAGAAACATTCTGTCTCGTTTGGTTATGAGTCAACACGACACGTGTGAACTCACTAAAGCAAAAGCAGGGCTTGGTTGCGTTTACGATATATTTAATCCACCATAATCCAGCCATTATTAGCCATATATTTTAAAAACATTGTGACACTGATGCTGAAGGCTGATGTGGAAGTGGCCAGCGGTGCACATGGAGAAGAGATGCACATGTGTTTGAACACTAAATCACACTGTTTGATCATCAGTAGCTTTGATTGTTTCTGATCCATTCACAGATTGCAAACTTGGCGCAAGTGAGATAAACTTTAATCAGGATCGGGTTACTGTGACCCCCTTGTTGCTTGCCAAACAGTTCTACAATCAAATCCAGAGGGGGCAAACTCCAGAGAGAGAGGCAGCAGCAGCAGATTATCTGCTGGAACAGGAACTGTGATAAAGGGGCTCTTGGTTTGCACTGAGATCTGGTGCAAACAGTAATATTCCCCCAGTCAGACCAACTATGTCATGTAGAAAGTGGGCCTTCCTATTGTGTGTGGAAAACAAATGCGGTCTGGGATGATTGTGTTTTGGAAGTGAACATCCAGGAAGTGACTGCCTTCATCAAAATGTCTTTGCCATGACTGCCAAACCTGTTTCCATGTCTGATACGAGCACTTTGGATGACCTTTAAATACCATTCAATTTGTGCACCGACTGAAAGACGGAGACTGAAATATTTAACACGTAATTTAGAAAATGGTGCCCTGTTAGTATGTGTAAAAGTAGAGAAAATCCCCCCCATGTTTTTGTAGAAATTTTCTCTCTGGGATGTGGTGCATAACTGGAATTATCAGCAGCAGTCTGCTCATGTCTAGCGTCTGTAAATGAGTAATTTGTACTGTAACGTCCTGTACCGCATGTTCATAGTCCTGAAGACAAACAAAATCCACCACGGGTCAAGACTTTTATTGATTACGTGGCCTAAAACGCTTTTTGGCAGTCAGTGATAGTGACATACCTGTGCTCACTTATATGTAGCTGCTCGTTGAAGTGTGTGTAGAACGTGTAATGTTGTCATTGTGGGCTTGGTGTGAGATTGGAGCAGTGAATGGATCATAAGAAAAGCTTTTGAAATGTTGCAACACTTTGTAAATATACTGAGTTCATCTGGATTGGCAGCACAACCGATAAATGAGGGGAAAGCAGCTGGTAATGGCAGCAGATTGCTGGTGTGGATGAAAATCATACAGTAAATGACTTTCAGGTTTTGGGTTGAGGTTGCAGAGATGTTTTGTCGTCCTCACACAGCGATCTGTTGAGTTGTAGTACATTTGTTGATTAATTAAAACCCACATGCTTTAATTTCTGCCCCAAGCCTTTCCCCTTTTTGTTTTTTTGTTGTTTTAACTTTAGTGGATTATACGTTACTTTCCAAGGAGTTAATATTTTCAGACAGTATATGAAACATCAACCACTTCTTCGTTTAACTGCACAGAATACATCTGGGTCACTTTTCAGGGGCTAAATTGAGGGAATCTTTCACTTGTGGAAAAGATTTAACGGCTTATCAACATGATTTTTCACCAAAATATTAACCTGTTAGTTTATATGACTTGAATTCAAGAAATGTCCTGGGAGGAATGCTCATCTGCTCATTTCCTTCATTATGAGTCTAAGACAGTGCTCTGCTTTTAGTTTAACCATTTCATCGACGGCGGAGGCGGTTTCTGATTGACAGTAAGTGATCTGGCTACTGGCATTAGAAGCTACATGAAGGTCATGACTGTACACTTAAGAAATTAAATCTTTTAATTGTCAAAATGCCTTTTGTCATAAGGAGGAGTATTACCCCCCCCCCCCACACTGGGGAGTTTTTGAATCCATGCAATTTAATTACGGCTTTCCTTGATATACCTTCTAAACTCTGTTGCGCTTTGAGCTTCACGTTTTCAGCAGCGTCAAAACTGAGGGACGTTGTGACCAAAAATGCAACATGTATTTAATTACCTGTTAGATTTAATGGTTCCTTTTGGTATTGATGGTATCTCATTTAAACATTCTCACCTATTCGTTATTAATAATTAATTTCCTGAGACTTCTGTGAAGATTTAATCTCATTGCACGAATAAATGTGTCATGTTTGCCTCCTGAGATGAGGTGAGAAGCGCCGACAGTCTCTGGTAGATGAGCAGGTTGCTGCAGTGCTTTTACCGCCGTACTTTAGCATGACTTATGTGTCTGAACAGGGGGGGGGGGGGCGGTCACTGTTCACGAGCGTCACGACCTTCATACAGTCACCTTGGCTATTTTAATGTCTGCTAATGTCACAGACAAGACTTCACACAGCGGAGGAGGAGGAGGAGAGACCGATGGAGAACAGTGTGGTTTTATTTTAGGTGCTGGACGTCGTGTTTTTTTTGTTTTTTTGTTTTTTTTTGTGAATCTGACGTTTTCGTGAGGTTTTAAAGGAAAAAAACAGGACAAAGCAGCAGCTTTGTGATGTTTGGGTTTCAAATCTGGGTGCTTTACACGATCCGTGCAGCAAGGACGCAGTTTTCTGGAAGAGTAGACGCTTTCAGTTTCATCTAGGTTAGTTGGGTTAGAAGTGATTTTAGATTCCTGTCTAAATGTATGAGTACTTTTTTTGGTTTAAACTGCACTATAGTGACATTAATATTCCTTGTCTTTTGTCTCAGAATATAGAGCATGCATTCATTTTGCTTTCAGGCAGCCTTCTTCCTTTTGATTCCTGTGTTTGCACTCAAACTGTCCCACATGGATACTGTAAAAGCAAAGGTGTAGACGGTAATGACCAGAAATGGTTTGGTGTAAACATTTGGAGAGAGATTCAGGAGATGGAAGCTTCCTTTTGCTGTAATGATTCTTTCCATTTGACTCAGAAGATGTCGTAAAACAAAACAACGGTGCACACCAAAAGAACTGCAGCGTTTGTGAAAATGCCAGTCGGTGTTTGGATGCCTGCTCATAATTTGGATTGTGCCGCATGCTGGCTGAGTCAGATTGTGGTCTCCTATCACCAGGTGGCACGCTGGTAGTTTAAGTGACAGTGTCAGGTGAAAGGTCACGTGCCTCCGCTCATTTTGACCTTTCTTTGTTGTTTATTTTTTCCCCCTCCAGACACCATGTCTTCCAGGGAGTGTCAGACAAATGTCTACATAAAGGCAGAACCGAGCAGTCCGGAGGGAGGTGGGGGAGGTCGGACCAGTCCTGGGGGGGCCTCCTCAGACTCCTCTCAAAGCGGAGGTGGAGGAACCAGAGGAGACGGAGCGAAGCGTTACTCTCCGCCGCTTTACACGCCAGCGCTACGCTGCCACTTCAAAGACGAGGCCGGCGACGGCGCCGAGGAGGGTCCCGCCGGAAACGGAGCGGGGCGATGCAAGTACGCCCTGAGCACGCTGCCCAAGAGGCTGTGTTTGGTGTGCGGGGACGTGGCCTCAGGTTACCACTACGGAGTGGCTTCATGTGAGGCCTGCAAAGCGTTCTTCAAGAGGACCATCCAAGGTGCGTGTCCTACCTCCGTCACCTTTTGTGATGCATAGTTTTTATGTTTGGAGTGAGTAAATCACGTGAAAAACAAATCATTTTGTGCGTTTTTGCATTCTTTCATCAAAGGTAACATTGAGTACAGTTGTCCAGCGTCAAACGATTGCGAGATCACAAAGAGGCGCAGGAAGGCTTGTCAGGCGTGCCGCTTCACCAAGTGCCTCAAAGTAGGCATGCTGAAAGAGGGTTAGTGTTCTTAAGAGTCATTTTTGATTTAAAATTACCGTACATGCAAAATGTATTTTTGTTAATATTGTCATTTAAAAATATGAAACCCTTGTTTTTTTTCATAATGCAGGAGTTCGCCTGGACAGAGTCAGAGGTGGGAGGCAGAAGTACAAAAGACGCCCAGAAGTGGAGAACGCAACATATCAGAGCACCCCTCTGCCTCTGATGAAGGAGAGTGAGAAAGGTGTGCAGTATTTTTTGCGCTATAAAGCACGCTGGATTATAAGGCGCACCTTCAATGAATTGTTTATTTTAGAATTTATTTCATATATAAGGCGCATATAATTCAAAAATTGAAATAGATTTAAAAAACTAGTGGCTGTAGTTGCGCTTTCTGTCCACTAGCTCGAGCATTCATGACTGTGAGTACCTTTAATCAGCTGTAAACGACCCTATTGTCATGTCAATGAAGCCATTCTGAGCCTCATCAAGGAAACCTAATCACTTGATCACACGCTTGGGTTTTTTCCTTAGCTGCTGAGATTTACTGATAAAAGTACTACAAAATACTGTAGTACAAAATTATCTAAAAACATAGTCAAATAAGATTTTATTTCTATAGCTCTGTGACGTGTGGTGAGGTTCACGGAGGTGAGGCACCGACGTAAAAGTCAGTTCTATGAGCCAGACAAAGTGGCGTATTTGCCACGCTGTCTGGCAAAATACGCTGTAATAAAAAACCTGACATTAAAAACTTTAAATTCATTACGAGTGGACCACTCAGTTCGAAAAGGGCGGATTATTTCCTGATCTGAAGTTCAAAACAGATATTTAAGCTTCGACGTTCGTCTTCGTTTATTAATTATTGTTTCAATCGATCGGTAGTCCAGTGGGAGGTGAGGTGCAGCTATTTGCTGCTGTGTGTCCTAAACAATTTTTTAATCAGTTTTTAATGTCAGGCTGCTAATTTACTGGCAAATGCGACGCTGTTTTACTCATAGAACTAACTTTAACGTGGGTGTCTCACCGTCGTGAATCTCACAGCACGTCGCTGCCAGACAGAATACACAAACCTAAATGCGCCCCCCCCTGCCCCCCCAGTGACATGTTGTTTCAGTTGTCAACTACATTTGCAAATAAATTGCAGCACACCAGACACCTTTGTCTAGCCGTGACTCTGCTCTTGAAATTTCAGAAAAGGCTGGAAGTCTGTGTAGGTTCTCAGTCATCCAGGTCATGGTTATCCAAAAGCTGTTTAAGTCAATCCACTGGACGTTAACGTCCAGTGGATTGACTTAAACAGCTCAAAGCTGGAAGTTCAGCTTTGGAGGTCTTTCATTCACCTTTTTGCCGGTTTCTCCGTGTGTTTCCGCAGACTAATAGAATAGACCGTCAGATTACAGCACTCACAGTCAACAATAGCATTTTTTAGACCAATTAAATTTAAAGTGGGTTATTTCCAGCGCCACAGTAGTTGGGAAATACTGAGATTTGTCGGTCAGTCAAACTTTATTAATAGAATTGTTGGAGGTTCTTTATGTTTTGCTACGGAATCGTAGCCAGGCACCAGTGCTCTCCGCTGTCAGACAGCAGTTCAGTGAGAGCCTGGACTTCGCTGATGCCCCTTAACTACCGTTGTTAGGGGGCATGGGCCCCAGTGCCTTGTGAGGGTGCCCCTAGTGGCGAAGTGCGGCATGAAGGCCGGCCAGACTGCCGGCTTTTTTTCAGCGATCATGTTTTTAACCAATATTAATATGAATATTAATCCATATACAAGGCGCATCGGATTAAAAGGCGCACTGCGGGTTTATGAGAAAATTATAGGCTTTTAGGTGCGCCTTATAGTGCGGAAAATACTGTATTTATATTCTCGTCCTCTCACTGGTTTTTCTTTGTGTAACAGGTCAGAACATGTGTGATTTCTCCCCCCACAGAGGCAGGATAGCCCTCCAGATACTGCCTCTAAAACAAGTAGCAGTTAAAGCAGTAGTAAAACCCAACCCAAAGGATGTAGCATTTTTGTGTCATGAAAAAAAAGCTGGTCATTACATCCCACTTCAAAGTGGGAGCTCCTTTGTGGTGCGCCCCAAATGAGCAACTTGTAAGGGGGATGGCGCCTTGCTCAAGGGCACTTCGGCAGTGCTCCGGAGGTGAGCTGACGCCTCCCACTGTCAGCTCACCTCCGGCTGTTTTTTTTGGGCGGGAGCGGGAATCGAACCGCCGGTCTGGACGACCCGCTCTACCACTGAGCCACCGCCGCCCCAAGATAGAAAGACGAGGGAGAAGGCCAAGACCATAGATCAGAGCTACTGCTTTGATCTACCTATGCACTAGCTTTGATCTATGGTCAAAGTTAGTGCATAGCTTTGACCCACCCTGAAATGTTAAAGCTAGGCACTTGTCAGGTATTATTTTCAGGGTATCCTACCCTGGAAGTAGGTCAGGGTAAGTCACGGGATGTTGCAGTCTCTGACTGCCTTGTCTTCGTTTGACGTGGACATAGAAAACAAACCAGAGCAGACTTTTGTTTTCTTCTGTTTATTCTTTTTCTCGACGAGGCGTCATAAGTTTTGAATCAGTATCATCTTAATCCCGTATTGGTGATTTTTGCTTTTCTTTCTTGGTCTAGTGAATCCACTAACATGACAGGGTGAACGGTGGGGTGACACCGACTGATGAATCGACTGTCGGCTGTGAAAACCTGTGATTTTTATCATCTTTTTAAAAACTCATTCATACATATTCATGCAGCGAAGGGGAGTCGTGTTCTGTCAAGGCGACGGATTACTCGGCTGTTAATCGATGGTGTGCTCGCAAACTGCATTTGATGACCAATGCGCAGCCTGATGAAAATAAACACAAACAAATCTAGTTTTGTTCTTAGTTAACCGCCTTCCTGCACCCTCCAGCTTCAGAGGTCGTGAGTTCAGCTGATCTAGAAGGAAACCCTCTCGTCCGCTGTCCATTCCTGGAGATCACAAGTAACGCTCAGAACACCTCAAATCCGCTGGAACTGTCTAGGAAACGGCGCCCTCCACAGTCAGCTTGATGCAAGTTCTTACCCTCCGAAGTGAAACGCCTCAGCTGATCCTATTCGCACAAATTTAGATGGCCTACATTCTTGCTGCTCATTAGCATAAATTTGTCTGAGGATTTCAACAGCTTTAAAGCAAAAATGCTCCAGTCTTGAAAGTTCTCTAAACAAAAGCTTCCATCAGTCAGTCAGAGTAGAACGTTTCTGCATTGATTTAGGTATGGATTTATTTGCACGACATTAACCGGTTCTGCGTTTTCTTCATAGGTTCCTCCCACATCATCGTGTCCCACCTGCTGGTGGCGGAGCCAGAAAAGTTGTTCGCCATGCCTGACCCCCTGCAGCCCGACACGGCCCAGCGCACGCTCACCACCCTCTGCGACCTCGCTGATCGGGAGCTGGTCGTCATCATCGGCTGGGCCAAACACATTCCTGGTAAGAGATGCAAGGGGGAGTAAAGTATGGGAGCACCCCCAGTGATGGCACGCAGCCGTGGATCAGATGCAGTGATCTGGCCTCAGTGACCTGCAGTCGGGCTATGGCTTCTGTGTTTCACAGCACTAGAACACATTGTGTTCCATACATCCCAGCTGTTAAAAGAATCGAATGCTACATTCAAATATTTAGGTAAAAATGGAATGGAACTTGTAGTCCTGCACCCCCTAGACCCTCCTGACTGAGTTCAGGTGAAACAATGAAATAAAATAACTTTTACAAGTTGGAGTTGGAAAAAACAAGTATTTGATTGCTGCAAAGATATGAAACTGATTTCAACTTCTCTTTTTCATTTAATTATTCCCCTCTGCATCTCGTTCCAGGCTTCCTCTCGCTGTCCCTAGCAGACCAGATGTCCGTGCTGCAGTCGGTCTGGCTGGAGGTGCTGGTGCTGGGCGTAGCGTACCGCTCGCTCGGCTGCGAGGACGAGGTGGTGTTCGCCGAGGATTTTGTCCTCGACGAGGAAATGTCACGTGTTGCTGGACTGACGGAGCTAAATGCAGCAATTAGTCAACTCGCTCGCCGTTTCCGTGCACTTAACGTGGACCGGGAGGAATTCGTCATGCTAAAAGCCATCGCACTTACTAACTCAGGTACTTGTGTAGATGATTTATGCCCTCATATAGGCGGGACTCGCTGTTTTGGATGTCAAACATTGATGTTTTTTTGTGCCACTCAACAAATGTTGTTGAAGTAAGAGAGAAGTGTACTTCATGTTGTCTGAGTACATAAATTCTACCATAATTAGATCACACTAAAACGTGCTTTTTTGCGGTGTTAGTGAACCTTCTCTAATGGAGTTACCCCATCTGCCCTGAATTTAAGAGCTCCTCTAACTTTAAAGGAAAATATACTTTTTTTTAAATGCATAATATTAAATTTATTGCCAGCTTTATGGAAAAATCAAAGCAAAGTTGAGTGTATATTTTATATACTTTACATGTTAAACCTAATGTAATGGTCTGTAGTGAAATTTAATCACCTCTACCATTGTTGCATTTATGATGTCCATTTTTTTAAGAGCTGTCGACTCGACTATCATCATTCTGGAGGTTGTTTTTATTTTATTAACATGAAACCCTTTAAACCAGCTAACATTAGCCTGATGCTACTGCATGCAGAGCTACCATCACAGAAACTGCTCTAGTAGTCACACAGCAGCGTGTTTATCAGTCGTAATGTTCTTGTAGACCTTAATTCAATTTAAGATTACTATCAACAGCAGATCACGTGGACTGTCGTGCTTACACCACAAATCTACTGTTTGTTTTGCCAACAAGACCTGACATTAGTGTGTTTTTGTGGAGAGTTACAGCTCAGGCTTTCTTTCTGTAGCAAAAAGCTGGGAAATTATTAACACCCTTCACCGTGTCTTATCCTGCGTTCCCCACTTTTTTTTTTTTTTTGCCAGACTCTGTTTACATTGAAGACATGGAGGCTGTGCAGAAGCTGCGGGACCTCCTCCACCAAGCCCTGCTGGAGCTGGAATGTCAGCGGCGCCCGGACGACCCCCAACGGGCAGGACGCCTCCTCTTAACACTGCCGCTGCTCAGACAAACTGCAGGACGCGCTCTTAACACCTTTTACAGCATCAAAACCCGCGGTGGTGTCCCCATGCACAAATTATTCCTGGAGATGCTGGAAGCCATGATGGACTCTCCTTAGAGCCTTAAAGCAGGAATTAACAGAGAATGAGGAGGAAGCAAGAGGCAGAAAACGAGAAGCCACAGGGACAAAAAAAAAAAACAAAATACCCCAAAAGAATAAATGAGTGGTTTGTGAGAAATGAACTATTTTAAGAGACAATAAACACAAGGAATAAACTTGTATTCATGTCCATAAATGGGGATTGGCAATTCACAGTAAGATGTGAGTAAAGGGCCCAGAGTGAAAACAAAAATGCTAGAAAAACTCAGTTTCAACTATTTTAATGGTGTTCCATCACAGCATCCACCTGCAGTTGCTAAACCACTGAAGAACAGTTAATGTCCTACAAGAGACTGCAGCCTGGTGGCTTTGGAACCGTTTAGAAACGATGCGAACTCGACTCATGAAAGCCATATCAACACATCCAGAGACAGGCTTGAGGGTCCAGCTTAGAGTCAGAGAGACGCGTACATGGAGTACTTTTCTTTACTGTAGTTTAGTATGCCGTTGTAGGCAAACCCATAGGAATTACTTGCAATATGTTTAAAGCAATATGACTCAAATACTGTCTGTCAAGTGAACGTATAGATAAGAGCGTGAGACATCTGACTTTGTGTATATCAGTAGTTCTCCACTCTCAGGACTCCAGGTGTTGATTTTTTATTTTTTTTTAAATATTAGAATGTAGTTGTAACCAATTGGGTTTGGTTGCCAGATGCGTTCATGAAGCCACCAGCACTTTTGGGGTCAAATACTGGAGTTGGGAGCCACTGGTATATGTAAGAGATGCGGGATTCTTTATCAAAGGTGTGTAATTCATTTATAGTCCAGGAGAAGTGCATATAAAAATGATGTTGTCATGAAATGCTCTTTTTAGAAGGTATTCAGTGTTTTATGTAAAGTCCTATTGGCATAAGAATATGGCTTCTGTAAAGGCAAGCGTGTTGCATTCCTGTGCAGTCTAAACCAATGAGCTTCACTGAGATCAGGGAAAAACACAACTCATTGACATTAAAGCCCATGTGGCAATGCTTAGAAAAGAAATGCATACGCCTCATCTGCTTTTTCATATTCTCTTCAGCTAGATCTGACCACTATTTTTGATTTCCAGAAATAGTGGTTTGACCCATTTGACCTGTTTTGACTCACGAGCTAAAGTGTCTAACACTGACCTATATGAGTGATAGGTGTGTGATGAGATGTCACTGCAATTTTCTGCAGTAATGATGAAAGTTGCATAAAAGAGCATGTATACCAACGCGAGATCCCACAATTGTGTGTGTCCGTTTGTCGAGCGTTACGTTTTCAGTGGCCATAAAGGGCTCAGAACAAGAAATGCAACATCTGTCTTTCTGGTGTCGCCATATAACAACATCCTGAAGGTCCTACTCACCGTTCAACAGATTTATATGCTTAGAATTAAAAATAATCGCCGTAGGAAGCTTCAGTCGCAAGGCTACCGTGTCTGATGTCAAAATCAGAAGAGTAAATATAATGTATAGCGGCCAGATGGCCTTTAATCTTTTAGCCATGTACAGTTCCATTTAAATAAAAACAAACATGCAATTTATGATTTAAAGCCAGCAAATGTGATGCAAAGTCCCCCATTACAATTATATTTGTGCAGTGTTCTGAGATGTGTAAATACTTGAAATTGCTTTTTTCATACATCCTTTCTAGGATTTGAGGGTATTTTATTTACATTGTGACCGTCCTTGTGGGTTTGGTATTTCCATTCAGGATAACGGATGCTTTTTTTAAGAGTGGTGTATTTTCTGAAGCTGATTGTCATTAACTTGGCTTTATAGGTTTTGTAGCATGGTGAGACGACGGTGGGTTACCTCAGGAGGCAAAACGAGGAAGATGGCCAAACATTTGTGAAGATAAATGTTCATGGCTGATCTTTTAAATTGTCCTTTTAAATATTGGGTTTATATGTCCAAAAACCTGAGGTCTTTTCTCCCCTTGTTTGTTTTCTTTACATTACGATGTATAAAGCTGGTTGATTGTGCTTTCCAAAAATACCCCATGATGCAAAGTGTCTGCCACTAAGCGGGCTGCCCTGTGGTTGTCATGGTTTCACAGGAAAATCGATGCAGCTCCAAAACACTGCAGGTCACTTACAGTAGTCAAACAACACAACTCAACAAGCAGGGACTGATGTCTGATACACCTGTTAAATTTTTACACATTTCTCTTAAAGGTTTTTGGTCTCTGATTTTTTATTTTTTTTTTGGGGGGGGGGGGGGGGTTTAAAAATAAAAAACTGAATCAAAAAAACAAACAAAAACGTTGCCTGGGCTGAATACAAGCTGACCTGCTCATGTACACATATGTTGATGTTATTGTTGTTGTTGTTTTTTTATGAGCTAACAAACATGTTTTATGTTCGGCAAATTAGGGTTAAGGCGAGGTCATTTGCAGTGTCACTGTTCAAATTATACAGCTATTTGTAGTTTTAATATGTGTGCATTAATATAAATAAGCAATACAGTAATTTACCAAACCTCATACACTTCCTTGTATAGTCAGTGTACATTTAACATTGCCAGTAATAAAGAAAATAGCAACTAAAGGTTATATTTAGTTCAAATCAATGTTTGTATTTTGAAAGACTATTTAAATGATTAAATTCTATTTTTTACTCAATTTATTTACTGTTGTTTGTTGACACTGCTTTATTTTTGTGTGTGATATTGGGTGTGTATTTCTGTGTGTAGGCTTTTGTTGGTTTCATTTAGATGCAATAGTTTGATGTCCTTGTCTAACCATGTCCACATAAAAATCACTGTGAAAAAAGTGAGATCTTCCACTGTCTGACACAGCAGGGAGTGGATAATGTAGGTGCTTTGTGTTGTGTAATAAATGGACACACCATCACCGTACACCATTGGTCTCATCTCTCCCTGTGTATGTATTTGTGTGTGTCTCTCTGTGTGTGTGTGTGTTATAACTTCAAAGCTCGGATGTGTTCCAGATCTCCCTCTGAAACCGAGCCCAGGTGGGTTTGAAGCCATCGACATGCTTCCGTGTGTTTGGTCTGTATTCTCTTCATCTTCAGTCTTCCTCTTCCAGATGTACAAGTGATCAATAGGTCTCGAAGTTCTAGTTGCACTTCAAGCCCCCTCCTCCATCTATGATGAGATGACTCAGGCCAGCTCTGAAAAGTTTCCTCACAACTTTCAGAACCTCAAAAATGTTCCAAAAATGAGATCTAATTATCAGGATATAGACGGTACTTATTTGTTTTGGTCAGCTATGTACTGTAGTTCCGCTTTAGCTGCCATGATTTCTCCCCAACCATCAGTCCTGGATGTATGACAACAGAAACTGTAGGATGATGGATACCCTGCTGACCAAACTGCAGAGGGCCAAGGCAAGCCTGTTGCTGTGTGTGCATTATTTTCAGCCACCACCAGGCTGGGCATGAGCCATCACAGCATTGCACAAGCTACCACTCCTTAGAGACCTGAATAATGCAGTCAAAATGCTCAATAATTCAGAGTTAAAGGCTTTAAGATCCTGAGCTGAACCTGGGGAGGGACAATTCCTCAGGTGGGAACCAGGGGTCCGTTTAATGCTAACACGTGTAGCTATAAAGCCTGGACAATTTAACGGATATATAACAATCTCTAGTTGAATTACAATCTCACATTCTCAGACTGCGAGACAAGTTCCTACATGTGCTAAAAAAAAAAAATCACTTTAAACACTTCCTCTTTGTTATTCTTTCAAAATAAGAGCATGCTGCTTCTCATTAAACATCGACACAGTTTATTAGGATGTGGCGGAGTAAATAGTTATTTTGAGAGCCCAAATCTGTATAATTATACAATCTCACTGCGTGACTACAGAGTATGGTGATTTGCAAAAAGTTAAGGGCGACATTTCGAAATTCGAAAATAGGAAGCGGAACACAGCGAACGGCCATCAATTCTGCTAGGCTAGCAGCTAAACAGCTTGCTACGATGTTTTGCGTAACAGCCCCTCTGGTTAAGAGCATCCGTGCCTTCCGGTGTGTCCGCCTCCTGCACGCTTCTCCAGTCGCAAAAATGCCCATTCAGGTCAGTATTGTTCGTTTTGGATCTGCTAACGTTAGCTACTGCTGTTGCGAAGCCGCTAATGCGGTCGTTGGAGTTGGTCTTGGTTATAAAGTCACACAGTTACATCATTCACGGTTCTGTCGTTAGCTAGCTAGCTAATTCATGGAGAAACAGGTCGCCATGACAGCTGTTAACTTTCTTATTTAAATATGTTGTTTTCTGCCCCTAATGCTGCTGTCCTTTATGTACCTGAACATCAACTCCACCTACCCCTGCGCACTTAGCTCTGATGTGTCTTAAAATAACCTGAGTATTACTTCACTGTCGTCTTGCCTTGAATAACGTTGACTAAGGTATTTTGGCACAGATTTTAAAAACCGTGTCTTTATCGAACTTTTTTCACCCATTGTTATTTATAAAATTATTGAGAATAAGGTCAGAAGGTTACATGCACAAATAATTATTTGTAACTTGTGAACTTGGTGTGTTTAGTCCTGCGCTAAACTTGCTTTATGATATGTGTAAGGGCGTTGCATAGTTTAAGTGTAGCATGTTGGTCTTATCATTTATTTAAAAGCGTTTTCCTCAGTGTGGTAACTGCGTCATGGGTGTGTGACATAATTCAGACAGTCAGCCATTTTCCCAGGAACCATCTGTATGGGATTTGTCTCCCTCTAGTGGCCAAAAGATATAATAGCGCCTCTTATTAGTTAAACGTCACTGATTCAATTCGTTCACTTGAACCAGCGTCTAATCAAGATGCTGACTAGTGAAGTAGTGAATTGATTCACTACTGTAAGTAAATTCATTCCCACCTACTTAGAAAATTGACTCACAGTGTCTGTACTTTTGTAAGTAAAAATATCTTGTTTTGTGGTTCCAACTTTTAAAACACAGAGGTCTGTTGCTTTTCATTGCCAAAATTAAAAATCCTTGCTTCAGGGACAAAATAATGACTTTGAAAACATCATTGCTGGTCTGTTGATGTCCATAAAGAGTTTTTCAGAATTCCAGGCAGGATTAAACTAATTACGGATGCATATTGACTGTGTGATGTCTAGGTTTCTGAGACTGTTGTCACATACAGAATCAACAGATTGTACAGTAGTTTGTGTTTTACATTATCTTCTCAATTCCCAACAGGTTGGTGAACATCTCCCTGTGGTTGAAGTCCATGAGGGTGATCCCGATAAAAAGGTGTCTATGGATCAGCTGTTCAAGGGGAAGAAGGGAGTCCTCTTCGCTGTACCTGGGGCTTTTACCCCTGGTTGCTCCAAGGTTGAGACCATGCTCTCCGCTCTGTTTGTAGTGTCTTGTCCACAATCACTTTGACACAGGCTGACTTTGTGTTTGTCTCTTTGCTTTCAGACTCACCTCCCTGGTTTTGTTATGGAGGCTGAGGCCTTGAGGAATAAAGGTATACAGGAGGTTGCTTGCATTTCTGTCAATGATGCATTTGTCATGGCAGCCTGGGGGAAGGAGCAGGGAGCAGATGGAAAGGTATGGATACCATTAAGACAGTGAGTGATTTATGTGACAATCTGCATCATGTCAAATAGTGAGATAAAGTCTGATTATGTGACATCACTTCTCAGGATATACTAATAAAAATTTTAATGTTCCTGTTTTACATCTACTTGTGGTGAATCAACAGTATTTCAGATATTAAAGTAATTAATCTTCCCTCTACTGTCTCTACAGGTTCGAATGCTGGCTGATCCCACTGGAGCTTTTACTAAGGTAAAACTAAATGTCTTTGGGATATTTTTAATGTCTTTATTGTGACTGTATTCTCAGCTGTGTTTTTCTTTATGCTTCACAGGCCGTTGACCTGTTACTTGACAGTGATAAGATTTTGCAGGTACTTGGGAACAAGCGATCCAAGAGGTAATTATCTTTTCTGCTTTTTTCCCTCCTTCAGTGACAGATTGATGCTATGGTTATTAGTGTGTAATATTTTCGTCTTGTGTTTCAGATACTCTATGGTGGTGGATAATGGAGTTGTGACAAAGCTCAATGTGGAGCCTGATGGCACTGGACTAACATGCAGCCTGGCTTCCAGTATTCTGCCTGATCTGTAGGTTAATTTCAACCCTTTTATACCAAACTGCAACCAAGGACCTTTTTAAGTTGTACTAAGTCCAGCACCAACTTCGTCAAGCTTCCTCCTTTTCTCATGTGGATTCAAATCCACATGGATGCTAATGTGAAAGAGTTGGAGGATGATTAATGCGCACAAATGTTATGAGGTGCAATCAATAGGAACAGGTATTACCATCTTTATGCTGTTGCATATGAGTAAATAAAGTTGAAACTGAAACCAATAATGACTTTTCACATTTATTTCTTATCGTACAGTATTTTATTATGTCAGTAACACAAACCATTCATATGAGACATTTTACTGGAAATCATTTTCATTATGAAATGAAAAGGGTCAGAGCTCATTGTATGCCAGAATTATATTTATAAAGGGACTGAAGGGCCTTAAGTTATTTTAGCTTAATAAACCAGATTTATTTTTGTTTTTTATTACCGCAGCAATTTATCATACGCATTCACCTGAATGTACCTGAGCTGCCATACCCCTGATTAGGATTTGGAAACAAACACTTAACTTTGCACATCGTTGTTTGCATAAGATCTTTATGAAAATGCAGAGCTTCTTAAAATGGACATTGAAGGTTAGAAGTTTGTAATTTATAATAAAAACGGTAAGCTGAAGTGACTGCCTTTGCACCCAAACGGGTGGACTGAGCATCCTGTAAGTCATAAGTTAGGGAAAAAACTTCCATTCTGAACTTAGTGACGTTAGGCGCAAAACGGCTGGCGCAGTGCATTGTGGTCGCCGGCGTTTGAATCGAAACTACAAGACTCCTGTGAACCACGTTCTGGTTCAATTCGGATTTAGCATTAAAAGGTAATATCAGACATGTCGCCGTCAGTTTGAACGTATCGTTAGCGTGAGCTGATTTTAACTGTTCACATCCAGTAGCTTTCAAATATTAAAGCTACGGAAACGTAGCATCAATGTTAAGGCGCCTGAATCCTGAGCTAACGGTTCTGGTGTTACACTCTAGCTTCGAAGGGCTAAAAGCTTCATTTGCGATACTGTAAGAATTCCAATACTATAACGGATCACTAATGCTAACCGGAGTACCTCATAATCACAGGAAAATGCGACTCGTTTGGAAAGGAATGGCGACTTATCTACAGTTAACATCGTGCGAAAGCTATTAGCATGGAAGCTGCTAAGCGCGCGGTTCAGCGCTACCTCATTTTCTATTTATAAAAGAGGTGCTCATCATCAGATGTTTACATGTGTAGCTGTATTATATTGTTTTAGGCGTAATTCTGGGAAAAATGGATAACTTAATAACTTCATTTAAAGAACGACCCAATCAGTAAAGTCTTGTGAAGTGTCGGTTTCCCTGCGATTTAAAAAAACTTTATAAAAACGGAATCAGTTCTAGCTGGTGGCGTTAAGTTAATGCTCCATTTTCCATATTGCTGAGTCTTAACTTTTCTAATGTAAAGCTGTCTGTGTGGATTAAATCCGTGAACGTTTACCTGAATTCATACAAAGGGACTTGTTATTCCATTGTATTTTGTCTGTAGCTAATTTAGAAAAGAAGTGGCAAAATGAGTATGTAATGATCACTTTATGTTACAGATAAGAAGCTGCTGATCTGTGACCATCTACAAAGCCACCATGTCATCGACATCCCAAAAACATAAAGATTTTGTGGCTGAGCCCATGGGTGAGAAGCCTGTGTTTGCTCTGGCTGGTATTGGAGAGGTCCTTGGCAAAAGACTGGAGGAGAAAGGCTTTGACAAGGTGATTAGATTTTGTCACTCTTTTATTGTGATACAGGCTCATACATATATCTTTGGTATCAGAGTACACCCATATAAATGTAAATCTGCTCCTCCACAGGCGTACGTGGTCCTTGGACAGTTTCTAGTGTTGAAGAAAGATGAGGAACTTTTCCGGGACTGGCTGAAAGAGACTTGTTCAGCAAACGCCAAACAACAAGTTGATTGCTATGGCTGTCTAAAAGAATGGTGTGACGCTTTCTTGTAATGTCTTCAGTCGTCATTTTCTACTTTGGAAGTCCAAACTGTATATTAGCTTTTCATTGATCATAAAATTCTGTTCACCCACACAATATATGTGATTGAAGTATAAGTGATGCTGTTAGCATAACTGGTTTTAAATGACAGTTAAACACATTTGTTTATTTTGAATAACAGAACAGAATTCATTCTAATGTTCTTGGAGTTGTAGACAGTTCATACTTACTTATTCTCAATTATGGATTGTTAAACTGGGTTGATAATCTGTAATGTCTGGGACCCAGACATTCTGGCCTGATCAAATTAGTGTTTAGTTTTCCTATCGTCACTGGATTACTGTACTTTCAATGAGTGAATTTTAGCCATTGTTTGTCATACACTGAGGGTTTATCTCTTCATCTGCACAAGACAATTTCAGTTAAGCTCACATTGTAACATGTCTAATGTGATCACTTGCCAGGTTCATCCAGACTAATATTTATACTCAATTTCAATTCATGGGCCTCTCTTCATATCCGTCTGTTTTTATTACCAGTAAAACGTTGATGTTAGCACTAATTTCACAAATTGCACGTCATAATTACAGAAATTTGCTATAGTTTTGTGTAAGAAAAAAATGTTCAAATAATACCATGAGTAAGTGGATAATATGAAGTGTCTTGTAGAAGATGGAACAGATTTATGTGACTGAAGCAAAATCCCAAATCTGTTCTGATTGTCATTGAGAAGTGTTCTGATTTTATATTGCAGAAACTTTAAATGTTTGATCCTTTAACCTGAAGATGCAAATGTATGTAAATAAAGAGGCCACTGCAACAAACTTCAGGACTTTTGAACCTTAACATCAGTTACTGACACCCATCTCTCAGAATTTTCATTTTAGTTTAAACATGTTTTTCAGTCAGATGAGTTATAACTTATGCATGTTCGTTCTGTCACCTAATCTTGTCTTTAAATTCTAGATTCCTGTTATTGTAGAGTCACAAATGAGACAAACCATTTGGTAACAGTAGGTTTTATTTCAATGCCTGATATTCCATGGTTACTTTTTTTTGCCAACGCACCAGTGGTGACATTTGCAACATACAGAAAACGCATCAGCTGATTTCCAGTCCAGAGCAGAGGAGGTCTTCCCGAAAATATGTTGTGAGTTGCCATGGAGTTAAATGTGATGAGATCTTGTTTGAGGGAACTCAAAACTAGAGCAGGATGTAATTAAACAACCCAAAATTACCCCACCTCTACTGTAAAGGTGAAGGGATCAATGGACCAAGTCGTAAAGAATACTTAGTTCAAATAAAGTTTAAGTGTTTCTTGATTAAATTTTTAAAAAAGGCCCCCTCTGCTTTGGAGAACCCATCTGACTTGTTTGGTAAAAATGAAGATGAACACCTATCTTTAAACGTAAATTAGAACTGCTGCATTTATTTTTTGCCCTAAAGAAATATAAAATGTTTCACTTGACACATAATAACCGATTAGCTGATTTTGCTTTAATGGCTTACTATATATATATATATTGAATGTTTGTAACCCCTGGAATGTTATTTTCTGGGTTTATGTGCTATTCAACTATAAAATCTTGATTTGACAGTGATCAGATGTTGCTTGTTTCACAGTAGCACCTTTACACACACACACACACTCACACCTCCACATCCACACCACAACAATGGAATAAAAATGAACGAAGACCTTAATAAAAATGTAAATAAATGTATGTCATTATAATCCACTCAAACGGCTCTTGCTTGATGGAAGTAACTGCCAAACCAAGGAACACCTAAGTGATTGAATATAAAATATGAGTAGGGGTTATTTAGCCCAGATCTAAAAGATAAGGAAGAAAATAAAGAACCCTATCTGTAAGTAAAGCATGAATGTTAAGATGATATCCATGATATCCACAAGCACTCAGCAAATGGAAACTCAATTAATACCTGAAAAAAAAAGGTTCCTTTTCAGTTGCCCGATATCGTGTCTGTGGACAATTTATAAGAATCGATGAGCCTGACCCGATCAGAGCAGCATCTGTAGCACCATCATGATCCACAGGGCTAATGTGGAAATGTGTCCTTCCAATGCAAAGTTAGCAAATGCTGCAGAATCCACACAAATCTGTGACTGTGACTGGTGAAGCCCATTAAGACACTCAATGCACAGACTGTTTGGCAGTTACCTGTGAATATAGTATATGAGTATGAAATGTCTGTTTTGATGATAGCTGATTTTTATTTTTAATTTTGACAAACTGACTAATTATTGATCGTTTAGTTTGAGTTTGAAATCTCTTGAGACAGACATGAGAATTTAACTAATTTTAGTTGGAGATATTTTCATTATGTACTGTACATCGGCAGCTTTTATCCAAGGTTACTATTGTACATTTATGTCTTATTTAGATTGGAAGTACATGTACACACTGTACATACATGTACATACTGTACAGTTGTACTTTAATCACAACGATCCCTGATTGGTCTCAAAGCAGAGCACAGAAGAATTTCTTCTCCCTGAAAGGGTTCTCTGAGGTGGGCACAGGGGTGATCAGGGGGTCGTCACAGGAGTGTGCGTCACAGTACGCCATCAGGTCGGCGGCTGCCTTTGATACCTGCAGTTGAGGATGCACAGATTTAGGGTGGCTCACAGGAACATTAAACTACATTATCATCAGCCATTATTAAGACAATTGAAAAGTAAAACATAAACCTTTAATTTGAAAAAGCTATCAATCTCAGATTAGAGGTTATGTTGCATTTAGAGGTTGTAAGAAATTAGGATTCTCCTCTGGAAACATTTGATGTATTTGAAATATTCTCCTTCTTTATGAGGATTATCACATATTTTTACATACAAGAAACTCACTTTTGTTGTTTTTGTATTTTGAAATGTAACAAGTAGTCTTTTCTGTTAGTTCACACACTATAAATTCATACAGCACATCAAAACAGTGACATACACAGTTTGATCTCGATGAAGACCTTATCGTATGAATAAATTATAAATACAGATTATTGGCTACCTGTCTGTAATTAATTATAGCTCATAAATACATAAGACAAGGCCAAAGCAGAGGTGATTACAACCTGCCATCACATCATTACTGAAATGCTCCTGTTTGGTACAAAAACAGAAAGGCTGTACAATAATCTGGGAAAATTAACTCCCTGGATTAAATATGAGATTACACAATTTGGTGTTAGTTTGGATCCTTGTTTAAATTCTACATCCACATTAGCAAGGTAACAAACATTGTTTTTATTACCATGTGAACAGTGAGAGCACATCCAGCAATAATTCAGAAATATATTGAAAGAACAACCAAAAAACGTATTCAAAACTCTGCAGCTCGACCTTTAACCCCCCTAAAAAGAAGAGAAAGACATCAGTCCAGTTTTTGCTGCTTTGCTTCCTGTTGGATCTAGAATTTTATTCCAGTTTGTTCTTTTAACAAACCCGTAGAATTTTGTTCAACATTTTATACAAGTAATTTTATTTAATTGCTTAATTAATCTGATTCTTATTTATTAATATTTTTGTTGTTATATATATGCATTTCATTGTAAAAAAAATTTGAATCATCTATTATTTACTGGTAACTTTCATGAAACTAATCAGTAGTTTTCATTATTCCTTCAAAAAGTCCAAGATGTACTTCCTTAATTATCCATATTAGAATTTGAGATTATTTGTTTCCCAGCATGTTTTAGCTCCAGATAGCTCATGAAACGCAAGCAGCGTTTATGCTTTCTTGCACGTCACTGCATACGGCATGTTAGAAATCTATTTCATAATAATAATAGTCTTCATTTAAAACATTTCAATGGATAATTTTAAACATTTTGGGTTACAAATATGACCAATCAATAATCAAAAATATAAGATAACCTTTATTTGTCCCACAATGGGGAAATTTGCATCAGCCCAGAATAAAATATAATTGTTGTAAATATTACCGTGTGAAAAGTTGAAAATGCTTCTGATCATAGAAAATGCAAACGCATATACGACCATAACTAATATTAGTACAATCAGGATGAAACGTATTGATTTGCTTAGAGGACAACATGTTGGGAGTTAAAAAGGAAACACAGTACAACAGTAAATTATAAAGTCAAAAATGAGCACTAAAACATAAAATATTTGGATTAAGCGGTTTTCAGTTCTGTTTTTCATTCTTAGATGTAGAATTGAGGAAAAATTAGTTAATATTGATAAAGAAAGAAATATCTTCCATAAATTAAAAAATAAATTCAAATTTAAGCCCAGAATAAGTTTATATTTCTGTAAATGGTATAGAAGCACGAGATGAGACTATGGGTACATGTTTGTCCCCCACTGTGTGCAGACGGATTGTTCTTTTAACAAATCCACAAAGACACAAAGTGTTTTTGAAGCCATTAGGAACACAACAGAAGCCAGCGGTACTTGGAAACTCTCCGATCACAGGTGCTAAAAGCGCTTCTGAGAAAAGCCTCATTTCCTCATCTGCAAACCAATACGATAATTAAAGTTTGTCAGAACTCTTCAGCGTTGTTCTTCCAACTTTCATACATCATAACGAGGATTTACTGCACGCTGAAAGTCAAGCTGAAGGCAGGTTTAATGTTTATACACGTATTGTTGTGATTTATGTGGCAACTTCATTGACTACACAGGAACATATCACGTCCTGCTTTATTCCAAGTATTATAGTGAAGTCTTATGTAATTTAATGATTGATTGATGTTATTCCTTTTGTGTCATGTGTGTTCTATCCTATGACACTATCGTGGCTCACACCTGAATGGAGATTTTCAGACTGTCTTACCTTTATCCTGCAGAAACTAGCTTCTATCTTCAGCTGCTCCACCAGCTTCCTGGCTTGGCCGACGCTCATGGTACTGTTCACTGGGGTGTCTCCTTTCATCCTGGCCACAAACAGCAACATTTATAATTCCAGGGTTAGAATTGGAATAAAATACTTTCCCTATATGGCCATGCCTACCCAGCAATGACTGACCCAGAAATCCCAGGCTAAACTGATTTATTGTAATGTAGAATGAATGTTTGTTGTTTGCAATACGTGTCATAGTCACACTGCTGGATTCTCAATAGCAAAAGTAGGTTTTTAACACAGAAATCAAGGTTGATCAATAAATTACAGTTATGACCAAAAGAAATATATAATAATAATACAATATATACAAAAGCTATTCTCAAATATCGCAGTGTTTGATTGCTTATTTTGTTTTTGGCAGCTCACCAAGCAAGCATGAAACCAGTCAGGCTCCAATAATGAAGTGTAACTATCTGTCAATTTTAATATTATCAATATTATTTCATAGAATTGACACAACTGCTACATTACATCACCTTAAATGGCATCAAAAGCATGCAACAATCTCTTAAATGCAAACCAATACTGTAAACTGGGCCAAATGGTCAGATTTATTCACCATGGCCCACAGACTCTCCCACTATGAGCGAGATAAACCACAGAAATACCAGATGTAGAAAGAAACAAGCACTGCAGGCTTTGAGACCTGTATGAAATCAAGAATATGTCTGCATATGACTGGAAAATGTGTCACGGATGTAAAAGGAATCGTGTGAGATGGGTTGTCAACAGGAAAGAAAAAAATAGAGCAGCAAAGGAGCAAATCTATTCGAAACATTCTGGACCTTTCCCCATTGTCTTTTTGCTTCAGCCTCCACCCACCCCCTTTTCTCCTTACCCGTATAATATTCCTCTTCAGGTGCAATCTTCCCCCCTCTTCTCTCTCTCTTTTTCTGTGTTTCTGTGTCCCTCTGTCAGCTTATGTTTGGTGGTATCAGTGTAGCCGGACCCCACCCCTCACAGACAACAGCCTGGATGCTACCCTGCTCTGTACAGACCAGTGCTCTGCAATTCTGCCACAATAAGCACTAGATTTATGGTGGATGGATGGGATCACCCCTCAGCAGTGAGTGGTACCTGCCAGACAGAGGAAGGGGGGGTGTCACTGGTGAGGGTTTTCTTACAGGGTGGATTGTACCATCACCGTGCCTGTGGTTTTAATCTATGAAACAGGGTGGTTGTGTGTGTGTGTGTATGTTTGATTTTTAGTGCTAAAGATGACATAAAGCGCGGGATGTGAACTCTAGAAGGCTGAATCATTATGGCATCAGTATTGTCCACCCTCTCCTCTGTTGCTATGGGGACAGTTGCAGTGAAGCGTAAGAGTTCACATCATTGCACACACTGTAAAATGACTGCCGGTTTTTAAATGACAGGACGTGAGCTATAGGTGAAAGGAATGTTTGATTTGCATATTAGCATACTAAAAGAAATGTACGTCCAATAACTGGGTAATAAGAGAACACGATTACTGTCTGTCGCTCTCGAACCAAAGACTCTATGGAGGAAAGAACTCCAACAGCTAGACGCCCACATTAACTCTTTCTAGGTCTGTTAGAACGGAATACAATTCGCTGATTGAACGACGCCATCTTTGCTAAACTAGCATGGGCTCGGTTTTTATGGCGATAAGATTGTTATTCTGCCGATGTCGGACAAATAAACCCAAATACAGGCTCCTCCTAATACCACTGAGTTACTGTTTAAACTATTAACGCGGATTAACAATATCGAACGGTGGCGGATTTCGTAGCAAACTGGCTACGGAAGTGACGTCATCAGTTAGCCAAGCCAATCAGAGTCAGAATGGGGCGGGTCTTGAGTAGCCTCGTGTCGTCTATTGGTGGTGGCAGTTCTATACTTTTACTATCTCTAGAAAAGACCCAGTTTCACGCTCGCGCTCATTTGTCCTTCGTCCTTGCCATTGTTGACGTCACCAGCTCGATGAGGCAAACGTCAAACTGCACGGTGTCATATTATGACACGCTATACTGAGAGGACTGCTATGAAAGACAATGTTTTAATTTCTGTTTGGATTAGTAGTCACTCAGGATTTATTTCTATTTTTTTTTTCCATTTTTTAAATTTCCCTTATCTGTTTTTTATCGTCAAATAACAAAAATAATGTAAACTTTATCTAAGGTTTTCATTCTTTCTTTTGTTTATGTCTTTGTAGCTTTCCAGAAAATCTCACAACTTCTGGTCTTATGTTTCTGGAACATCAGAGATGTGTATGTGTGCACACACTAATTGAATCTATTCTATGTATTAACATTTATATAAAATCACTAATTTTAATGAACTCTTTGTATGTTGTCTGTTACATCTAAAATATTGCGGTTAATTATTTCCTCACTTTCTTTTCTTAATTAATATTTCTTACCATAATTAAAATGAACTTAATTACTGCTGTGCCACACTGGAGATTTATACCTGGAGACCTCACCGCTGAGGGAAGTTTTTCTAAATTGGTTTCCTTGAATAGTTCCATACATGACATACTTCAGTGATTTTGTGAAAGATTGTGTTAAAAAAAAGAAAGTCATATTGAGGCTTTGATGATCTCTTGTGACCTGGGTGACATTTCTAGAAGACTGTTACCCTCTCAGACAAAGAGCAGTTTCATTTTGCGTTGAATCCATGCAACAGATTTTGCTGCTCTGTGCCTCGAGCTTGATGTCAATATCTCTGGAAACAATGTTAGTGAGTGATTTTCATTTCAGCTCATTTAGCCCATTGATTCCATGATTGGAGCCGATGGCTAACGGATGCAGGAAATGTTTAAAGCTCAATGCAACTGTGGTGTTGATATTGAAGAACATAATACATGCCGCATTATCTGTCTGACTCTGAATGGCTGATGGATAGCACCTACTTAAAACAGCTGCTGTTGCATCTATATTCTCGGAATGGAACATCAGCTTTGTTTTTTTAATTTCCCATAGCAGTGTCTTATCTGCTATTGTTTAAAAAGTGAGACGGACTGACCAAGAACATGGGTTGAGTAATAATTAGTACAACTTTGTGGCAGGTCAATATCACCGTTGCAAATATGATAAATATATTTGGAATAATTTAATGATTTTTGAATCTTGCACGGTTAAGCCTGCTCTTGCCAAAATAATCAACTGTAAAACTTTATCTTGATGATTAATAAGCCTACATAAACTGGAGTTAAAGTAAACACATGGACATTAAATCCTTAATGTGAATTTTTACTGTTTCTGATTTTTTTTTTACAGTCGATCAGTCATCATTCAAATCGAGCATCTCAAATTGATGGGCCTGTCTAGTTTTGTAAGCAATTCATCATTAATCAATGTAGGATTTTAGAATACAAGTATTGAACAGACATCGTTTTTGACCTGATGGTGGTGCTAGATGAAAAGTGATCACCTCAGAGATCAGAATTCACTCTGAGGTGGAGGTTTGAATCTCTACAAAATCTTCCTGAGCAATCTGACTGAACCAAAGTTCAATCAGAGAAACTTTATTAGACCATCAACTGGGCTCAGACCTTCATGTTAGAGGTCAGACAGTCATTATAAATTGCAAATCCAGTCCTCATTCTTAAATTCAGTCAGTACAGAGCTACACATGCATTGTATTTGCAGCGGTTATTCGAGGCAGAGAGTTTGCTTTAACCTCTCGCTGATCGATCCATCTGCCCCGGGTGCACACACGCAACTGTGAATCCCAAACCAGCTCTTATGCAATGATGAGCAAAGAAGATTTGGGTGGGGTCATCATGTGAATCATCAATCACAATTGGCTGTTTGTATCGACGGTAATGTTACGGTTCAATACTTTCCAAACAGACACTCCTGATTTCATTCAGAGTGCTGACAATCAGTCGGTTGAGTGAACCGCAGCCGATACGCTGCATGGGAAAGATGAAAATGCAAAAAAATTAAAACAGATACTCTTAACAATGATTATTTCTTCTTTTTTCATTTTTATTAAAAGAGCCAGTTCCAGTGTTAACTACAAATTAACATGGAGGACAACTTCCAAATCCAGCCATTAAGGTTTTGTACTGCACACTGTAGGATGCTATTAAGGTATCATATTCATCAATAACCAGCAAAGACAAAACAGTTTAAATCACTTGATGGGAAATCTTTAGTCATGACATCAACACAGATATCGGTTTCGTTTGAGTCGCTGCAAACCAAATCTAAGAAACCAAAGAGTCACTGTCCAAAGAGTATCCCCCAAAAAACACCTTGTTCTTCTCATTTCTACACAGATATAGAACCTATGCATTTGACACACACAAATAGTCACCTCTAAACCAATGATTCAGTTCCACCCACATCCATTTTCTTGTCATCCTCAACCTTGCGACTTGCATATGGACAGATGGTGCTGACAAACAAAACTGAACCTCAATCCTGCCCATCCATTCTTGTCTGGGAATTAATGGATGTGTGTATATCTGACATAATTATTTACTAGCCATAGGGTCTTTTAAGAATATTTCAGAACGCCACTTGAGCTTTGCATATTTTGTGCTACATGATGATGATGTCCAAAAGCTGTTGAGTCGATCCACTGGACGTTTAAGAAAGTTCTTGAAGACGTTTCGTCTCTCATCCAAGAGACTTCTTCAGTTCCTCTTGGATGAGAGACGAAACGTCTTCAAGAACGTTCTTAAACGTGCAGTGGATCGACTCAACAGCTTTTGGATAACCATGACCTGGATGACTGAGAACCTATACAGACATGATGATGATGATAGTGATGTAGGGTCTTTGGAATTTAATGTCTGAAATAACCTCAAAATGACTTTTCCTCAATGCATATTAATGGTACCAATACATTTAAAATGAAGAGACAATCTAATTAGGTCTGAATTTATTCTTAACGTACTTTTCCGTAGACTTTCACATCCAGTTGATGTTTATAACATGTGTTATTGTAATATGTACATGTAATATGTACAACATTAACCTTTTTCCACAAAAATCTATTTTAAAAATATTGAAAATCACATCTTAACATGGATCAACTGCATATAAGATAAATGAATAATTTTTGTAAACTCATACTTAGGTAAAATTGTTGATTACTAAATTTACCAGAGAATATTTAAAATCTACTCATAAATATTATTAATGATCATACTATCATTCCAATGCTGCCAACATGTACAGTAAAATCTCATACATTTAAGAGATGCTAGCAGATGTGCTTTGAGCCAAATGCTAATGTTAGTATCTCAACATGAATGTGATTGGCATAACTATGCTAGCATACTGCTCTTTAACAAATCCACTTTCAATACTTTACATTTGCATGGTACCATTCTAACATCTGTAAATTTACTTGCAGGAATATCAATAGTTTTGCATGTAAACAGGCATTAAAACCTGCAGAAGAAATTTAAAAGTAAGGAAGATTCAAGATTTTACAATTTCAATTTTTTTATGGGGGGGTGGGGTGGTAATACCGCTAATAGTAAATTAAAAATTAAAACAAATTTTATCTCATGGAACTAAAGGAAAAATTTTCGAACACCATTGTTAGTATAACAACGACCTGTCCAACAACTGTAGACAGTGTGGATCAACCGTGACTGCTATCCGTGGAGCTGTGTCACTATAGTTTGACTTTAATATAATTAAATTATTTAGATTTCAGTCATATTATCATGATGTGCTTGTTTTTATTCATATTATGATAGATAATTCAGTGTAAATGTTGATAGGTTGCACATGTCGACACTGCAGCATAAACAAATGTACGTGTTTAGTGGAGACTCATCTAAATGTTCACCTTTTCCAAGAATCAGTTACAGGAATATTGAATTTACAGTTATGAAGTAATTTAAGGACAGATTTGACACCGCTGCCAAAAATTCCTTAGTTTGGACGTTTTACTGAAGTCAACATAAAACTGCAGCATTTCTGCAGATAAAGCAATGTCACAGTTTCAGTGAACCACAGTGAGCATATATCACACTATTATGTTTCACTGCTACATTAAATTGTCTCCTTTCTTTCTCTCATGCTTATAACGGAAGACCCACAGGAACAGCTACACATCCTCCGGCACAGTTACTCTGAGATTAATGCGCTGCACCGAAACAGCCTAATGGAGCCTGGATTGAATTTGTACAACGTGAGCAGGACCTCGGTATTTAAGCCTGCTTTGTATCAGTCACCTTTAGCGATATTCACCAGTTTGCATCAGCTGGTTGAGATGTACAAAAAAAAATGTCTTTGTGATATAGCAGCATTGTATTAGTCACAGTGCATGAGGGTAAAAACATTGTCTAAATACAAGGACCAGTTACTACAATATGAAAATATTACATTTGCTTCAGCGAGACAATTCATTATGAAAAGCAGGAGGCCAACTGAAGAGCATCACAGGTTCAATCACATGAGTTTTTGGGTCTCTGGAATAGGTGGGACAGCAAGTTGGAAGAGCACAGCATTACCTGAAGAGTTCTAACCCCCCCCACTATAAAGGAAGGAGGTGAGCTGCTTTTACCTTCAATAATATCACAATCACTGCAAAACAGTTTCTTTCAGTTCAGTATTTGGTACAGGAAATAACAGTTTTTTTTTAAAAAGAGCAATAAAATACAAACAGGAATAATTAAGGTCCCACAATTAAGCAATGCAGAGATATACAGTGTCCTCAAAATTTATCGTAGATCCAGGAAGTTTCCTCTTTTCAGAAGGATATTTTTTTTACACCAACAGTCACAGAGACACTGGCCCTTCAGTTTGCATGAATTATAGAGGAAAGTTTTTTTTTTTCCCTTCAAAATGTCTCTGGAATACAAATGTCTGAGGTCAGCAGTAACTGCTCAACAGATCCCTTCAATGCAGAATTGAAGAATTTCTGTCTGCTACCATTTAGCATATAAAGTCCATACAAAACAAACAAACAAACAAAAAAACAAGGAGCAATAGCAACAGGCCCTCTTCAAAAGTTAATGCTTCATTTCTTGTGAGCTGAGCTGGAGAGATGGGAGGAGTGAATTGCATGTTTAGTTGAAGTTCTTCAAGCTGAAATAAAGGAAAGGGTTTAAAACAGATGTTCACTGAGGTCTGATAACACGAAACAAGGCTGAAGATCCTTAACGCCAACGCAGATGAGATAGATGTCATTCTGCACAAACAATTCTCCATACAAAACAAAGATTCACATGAAACTAAACTGTAAATACACTTATATGCATATTTAGCATGATGAAGACTGTAGAAAAAATATAGCCTATATCAACATCACTTAAGAAGAAAAAAAAAATCCACCAAGCAGATTCAGGATCATTTCACAAAGTGTTCTTGTATTTATACTAACAATAGCGGATTACTCAAGGCTACACTGAAGGCATTGTGGTTGTAGAAACTTGTAACATGGAAAAGGAGCAAAAAATTTGGAGGAAATTGTTATTTCATATTCAGTCACATTTACTTCTGTGATTTTGATTTATTTTTGTGGACACACACTGTACTTTCCCTCTTGAAATGAACTGATTTCATTTATAACAAATGCGTGACACATCCCTATTAGAGTGCCCAGAGGTCCTTGTTTGACTGCGACACATTTTATTCAAAGAGGAGAGAACATTAATAAATCAATTATTAGAGCACAAGTGTCCTCCTCTCTCTAAAGGCTAGCATAAAGAACTGCATGTAAAAACTGCCCAATGCAGGAAAAAAAATTCTCTTTTTCCTCTCAGCAAATTATAAAATGTATTACCATGTTATAAAAAATATATGGCAAGTGCAAAATAATTTGCATCTTTAGCGAACAGATTAGAAATCATCAGTTCTCAACAAATCACCTCTTCTCCCCATGAACACAGTTTGCTCAAGTTTTTATAAAGAAGTTTGATTATTTTGAGAAGCTTTTGAATCAGGATAGGAATTTGTATCGTTGTTGAGATTATTTACGTGCCGCACAACACAAAAGAAAATCTTCACCAAGAAATACTTTTGCTCATCCCAAATTAGAACAGTTGAGATTGAATGAAAGGAAATATTACAATAATACATAATCAAGAGTGACAAGAAGGATGACGATAAGGCAAATAAACAATTAAGGAATATTAGCATAGCTAAGATATCACCAGTGTCATCAGTTCTCCTTTACAAAGGTATTTAGATAATAAAATAAAATATTTGTTCTCGACAAGATAGCATAATTAATACAATAAAATCTCTACTGGATGTTTTAAGTAGGACACAGTTTGCTCTTTACACCACTCAAATAAATAAAAAGGATTCAGTTCACTTATCAATGAATGACAAAATAAAAGGTGCACAGGCGGAGAAAGTCCGTTGTTTTAAAGCACACAACAGCAGAACAGCATCTGTCTGCTCACACCTCAGGTCACATTATGTGCATAAAAAACAAAACTCAGAATTTGAGGTTGAGTTTAGGTGTCAGTTATGTTCTAAATGTGTTTAAAATTGACTTATTTTCACCTGAATATTAAGATATAGAAATTGAACACTTTGTTTATGACAGCTGTAGTTTGATTATATTGTTACTCCAACCTTGTGAACGCCTCATTTATGAGAGGACTTCACGACACAACTAAGCAATATACAGGCGAAATAAAATCAGTTCTACACATTTCCATGAACTGTTTGTTTCTTCTCTGATAGGTTTCCAAAGTAAATGCTACGTATAAGGTCCATACTCCTCTACTGTGTAGCTCCAAAACAGGAGGAAAACCCCATAGGCATGATGGGATGAACCAAAACAGTGACTGAGGTCTGTGTGGCCGATTCATTTGGTGATGATGAAACAAATGCATGGAGAGTAAAGTGCATTGTACTTTCCTGTGTGTTCCTACATGTGCCTGAAACAGTCACGTTGTTGATGACATGTGACAACATCAGCATACCCTTCCAATGTCTGCATTCCTGCTCTGCATGCATTTATGATTCATTTCAACAGTCACTGTATTCTATGTGAGTGTAAACGATGGGAAGACGTGTCATCAGAATAACACAAATGAGATATCTGAGAGCGATGTTGAAGAATCTATACAAAATATTGGCACGTGATTTAATAAACAGCACACTAGATGATGATCATGTTGTCTAAGAAACAAACGAAGCATCCAGTCTTTCTTCTCGCGTTTCACAGTATTAAAAGTGCACTAATTATTCAACCCAATCGCTTCACATTATGTCTTCTGAAATGTGCTACCCTCTCTTTGACGCTCTTTAGTGCTACTTAAAAATGTTGCCTTGTCTTTACCTGCAGTGAGCTTATAGCTCTTGACCTCTGACGTTTCTCACACCTGCGTCTCCACACCGTTTAGCTTAGGCATCAGGATGCGAGGAGTCACTCCAGAGTTGAGGTCCCTCTCGAACTCCAAAAGTTGGCCCATGAAGTTTAGATTCGGGGACACCACTGGACGCCGACTCCGCACGTACTTGTAGGCATCTGTCATTGTCATTAAGGTGTGCTTCATAAGGTAGGCGATGATGATGGTTGCAGAACGGGACACGCCTGCCTGGCAGTGGACCAGCACTCCCTGCCCACTCTGATATGCCTCCTCTGAGGACAAGAAAAACAAAACCAATGAGGTCAATTTACTGATGAAAGAGGGGAAAACTGCTTTACCTTTTCTGTTTACTTTTATCACCTTTAACCACCATCATTATGTTATCAGATTTGATCATTTTAACATTATTTTAATTAAAAAAAACCAAGGGGTGTCAGGGGTGTCAAATTCGTTTTGACCGAGGGCCACATGAGCATAATGGCCGTCCTCAAGGAGCCAGATGTAACTTAAAAATGTAACTAAATGGGACTCAACGTAATCTAAGTCACAAACATTACAGTTGCATAGAAAAAATATGTTCTTATTTATTTTTAGACACTCTAATCTTTTATGTTAAAAGAATGAATAAATAAAATGATGTGGAGGGCCACATTTGGCCCGAGGGCCTTGATTTTGACACATAGTCTAATTTTAGCCAATTAAGTTCAGCGATGCCCTGGTCGGACAACATTTTGAGGAATATTCTGATTTACGTATTTATTTTGAAACACGTCTGTCTCAGAGTTGAGCTAACCGAAGGGAAACTTTGGAGGGAACAAGTGAACTCAGGTTGGATGATTGTCAGGACCTCCACAAGTTTCCTCTGGCTTCACCCTGACCAGACAAGATTCACCGTCAATCAGGTCCTATCAGTCCACGATGGAGACAGGCTGGTGGCACCCCCAAGGCAGCCAGGCTCCCACCTCATCCACTGCATTATGCTGCTACACACAACACCTAATGGTTTGCTTTCCAAACTACATTTTAGCCTCATCTTTTTTGACAATAGTGGATGATAATTTAGTTTCAGTCAGTGTCTCATAATGTTTGTGTCATCCTGTGTTCGTCTTCATGTTGTCATGGAATAAATGTCATTCATGACCATTCAGAGATCAGCTCATTAGCATTTTTAAACAAGTACCTCAGTTGGTGAGAAAGCTGCAAAAATACTTTCCTGTAAAATTCACACTCAACAATAAACTAGAACCAAGGCAGTCACAGACTGCAACATCCCGCGACTGACCCTGACCTAGTTTTCTCAAGGTCAGCGTCATCATCTCATTGTCCTTTGCTGCTCGAGTAATCCGCTTTTTGTTTCACCTTTCTATTTGCAACGGTTGCGAAGATATTTGGTGGACTAATGCTCGAACGAACAGACGGACGGACAAACACAGGAACGCTAACAATTACAATACATCACCGCTTTGAAGTGGAATGTAATTACTTCTGAGATTCTAAGCAAGAAATCCAACCAATCCAAACCAATTTGTCCGAGTTGGAGCTTGTGTTTTCCTGTTATCACAATTCTTTTGAACCTGACACAGGCAGTCCGTAGCTGAAAGTTATCAGGAAACACAATGGTGGTGGAACAACAAAAGCTCAGAAATTGAAGAATATGAAAATTTTCTGGAGTCAGTGGTCTGAAATCAGCCAAGGTCAGCGGAAAAATACAATTTTTTTTGTGGAATAATTACCTTATGAGAAGAAAAGCAACAGCATCTACATCTTGGAAGACACGGTTCATACTTGAATGCTTGTTTTCAGCTCTTTCAATTGATGTCATTGGCAGATGACAATCACATCATTATCATATTAATAAGACAGAGAGAGCTAATGTACTATAAGAATCAAAATGTCGTCTCATTATTGTTGTTAACAAAAAAAAAGAATATATTGAGATGTAATTTTTGTCGATAATTCCTACAACATGCCGTAAACAACTAGAATATGAAAATATACCAAAGGTGGAATCTCACCAATAAACTCAAAAACCTCCTCAAAGTACTGCCGGAGATTCTGTTTGCTGTTATCGGTGGCCGGCAGCCTTTTGTAGCGCAGACCGGAGTTGACGTGGTACAGAGGGAGGTGCGTGGTCACGTTGACCACATAGCCAATGTTGAGGTGCAGCAGCAGGTCCAGGTCTTGGGCGTCTCTCTCATTCCCCAGAAACAGGAAGGGCAGTATGGGGCTGACCACTGCGTTCTCCGCATCGGGAGTCATCACACTCTCATCGGACAGGGACGCCGGCAGAGAGGAGGAGAGCGGCAGGGAAAGGTGCACTGAGAAGAAACATAATCGAGGGTCAGTATCTTCACGGAGCAAGATAATGAAAGTTAAAATTTAACAAATGTAAGAAGACAAAACTTAGGTAACTAAATTGGCAATGACATCACCGATTCAACAGTGACAATTTAATTGTTATTGAAATAATTTTGACGACTTAAATGGAAGAAGTGTACCGAAATCAAAAGGTGGTAGGTGTTATTAAATTTAGTGCATCTTTTAAAACCAACTTGACACTGAAGGTAACCAACAGGGACGTTTTGAAGATCTGATTTGTTTTAAGGGTAGAAAACTACATCTGAATGATACTAGCGTCAGTGATAGCAGTGGAAAACCGTGTGACATACATTTCATTGGTTGAACTTATTCTTACTTCTGCTGTTCTCCTCATCCTGTTCTCGATTCAGCGAATTGAGTGCCAGGTGAAGCGACTGAGCAGAAGGCAGAGAATGTCCTCCATCTCTCTCTCTCTGCCACGGCTTGGGTTTGATGAGTGTGCTCGGGGCGGACGGTGGGGGCGAGAAGGACACGGGTGATGGCGGGGAAGCAGAGCGTGGAGAAGGGGAGTGTGGATATGGAGCATCTCCGTCTTGCTCAGGTCCGTCACCTATACCTATATCTTCAGATTTGTTCAAGAGCCTCTTTAGCGAATTTCGGCCTTCGTCGTAGCTGGATCCTGATCGGCGGCTCATAAAATCGAGGGCGGCCATTTTTCCCTGTTGAAGCCTTCGTCGTCCAGCGTGGTCTCTTAGGTGAGAATGAGTGTATTCCTGGAGGTTTTGAGAGTCCAGGAGGACGAGGCCCGTCCCGTTACTGCCATTTTGGGCCTGGCTTTTCCCACCCCCTACCCCTATTCCAGTATAGGGATTCTTTTGGGCTTTAGAATGGGTCATCTTCTTGGCTAGTTCTTCAGGCCAGATGGTGCGCACACTATAGTCATCATCATCAGCTTGGTACATACTCATTGGATGAGTTGCCCCAATGCCCCTTGCAGGAGGTTTGGCTCGTCGGGGGTTGAAAGTCACCACTATGGGGTCACTGCTGCAGTAGCTGCAGGTGGAACTGCCCGTCTGAGAGGCTTTGGGGTTGCAGCCTGTGACGCAACTCTGTATTGCCCGAAGAGGGGCAGAGGAAGACAGTGGCGTGCAGGGTAGGCATCCCCCTACCAATTTTTTGCGAAGAATAGCAGGGCTCTCAAAATTTCCAGCCTCACCAGAACAGGAGGCACAACGCAGAGGTCGCAATAGACTCGCTCTGCGGTCCGACACAGTGCTGTTTGACGAGGAGGTGTTGGAGGTGGAGGCGGTGGAGAGGCACCCACCCAAATTTCTAAGGCCCATTTCCTTGCCTCCTCTTCTCACTGCTCCAACATTGTGAGCACAGGAAATCGAAGTGGAAGAACTTCCTCCACCTCCTTGGCAGCTATCAGATCGCCCTTTACACCCTCTGCATATAACCAGCCTCCAGCAGCAGCAACTTAACGGGCGGGTGCAGTCGATGGTGCAGGTGTGGTCAGGGCTGGGGAAGCCTCCAGCATGGGAGGAGCAGGGAGAGAGGGGTAGACCATGGAGAATGTGAGGGCGGTGATCCCTGTTGCGGGACGGGTGAGGCTGGCCGAGCTGCTGAAGTGAGATGGGGACATGTGTGGGTTGGGAGGGAGAGGATGAGGAATAGTTGGAGTTTAGGACGGAGGCATGGGGAACAGGGACGGGCAGACTGTGGCTGTTATGACTCTGACGGAGAGTTCCCAGTTTCGAACTCTTCTTGTGACCCAGAGAGGGAAATTCCTGGTTGATTCGGTTCAGAAAACTGCTTCCCTTTTCCTTTTCACTCTTGAATTTATGCAGCTGAGCCTGAGCAGGGACAAACTGCAGGACGCCCCCAGGGGAAGATGACAGCTGACTATGTCGACTTGGCTGTGGCTTGTGTTCTGGTCCACCTGGCCTCCCTGTCGTTCCACTTTTTCTCTCACATTGTCCTTGATCCGACTGTGAAGATGTACATTTCCCGTTGCCACCCTTTACATTTCCATTACGTCCCAACGAGTTGCTGAGTCCTCCTCTCCGTCCTCCTTTGTCCAACGTCACCTTGATATCAATAGTATGAGTATGTGAGGGAAGCCGAGGGCCAAGGGTCACTGTGCCATTGCTATGGCAGTGGCTAGGGATGTGTCTGGCACCGTTTGGGGTGACAGGCTGATCGCCCTTGAACTTCTGTGCACGAGTGGATCTGCGCTTGCATTCCAAACTCAGAGATTTACAGGTGGGGGAGCAGAAGTGGGATTGAGAGGGGTGGACATGATGAGGGTGAGCTACTTGTCCGTTAGACGAGGCAGATATATGAGAGGAGTGCTGTGGGATGGCCTGTGGAGACGGGTCGTACAGGGATAAGTTCTTAGGACACTGGATAACCACTATGCGCTCATCAAGAGGGAGGGGAGGCATCTGGTTTTATGCAAAGCTGTCAAATGTAGAAGGAGAGAGAGGCAGAAAAACAGTAGTCAGGACATTACTGTGATAAGCAAAACACAGCAAATGAGGGGTGAACTTTACATTTCCTTATTTTGGAAGCAAAATTCATGGATTCATAACCATTGAATATTCATGCTAATTTGTTTTATAATTTTCTTTAAGTATGATGCAATGTTGAGTTATCATCAGTGACGTGTGGTCAGGGGAGGCATGAAAGAAAAAAATGAAAAATGGAAGAAATAAATTAAATGGTTATATTTATCCAGTGATGTGTATTATAAAGTTGTTTTCCGTTTAACGTTACCAATTTTAGGTTATTTTTACTCAAAATCACTGAATTTTCACATTTACCGCTGAAATACTGAAAAAGAGACCTGCGGTGAGGCACCAGCCAGCTGAGCCTCACCATGGATTGTGTAATGCTATCTCTCTATATTATGTCGCTATAAAAATGTTCAAACACGTTTGATCTATGAACTAAATTCCCATAATTTAGCTAATGTATATAATGTGCAGTGTTTTTTTTGTCAACAACTGAATGTGTGTAACGTCTTTCTCGAGTTGAGCGGTCCTGAAACCACAGGGAAAAGGCATGGAGTGAGGCATGCAGTTCTCCTGCGTCATGGTAGGGGGCGCTGGTGATCCCAAGGATTCGGCCGAGGATTCCTCTTCCTCGGCCGTAGAAGAAGTGAAAGCAAATTACAATCTACAGTCAAGTGCAGCCATTCATTTGTTTTCTGCTCGCCTTGCCTTACTATAATAACGGAGAATTACATATCTCAACCCAAAATTTTTTCGATGCTTTTGTTCAGAAGGAGCGGCGCATGGACTTCTTTTATAAGTACACGTAACATAAAAAACGTGTAGGAAACAACACGTTTTTTTTTAACCAAATGTGCTATTTGTGTGTCACAGTTTATATGTGTAAATAATTCTGCTCTAAGACTTTAAAAATAACCTACTCACTGTTGCTAATTAAATGGTGAATTAGCTAAACTGTAGGTTCATATTTTTGTAAATCTAATCATGATGAAATCAGTGCCTCACCAGCCATGAACCTCACCGCACGTCACTGGTTATCATATTTATAAAGACTGAAATGTAAAGAAAGACCCCAAATTCACCACAAGAATGACAATTTGACGACAGATTTTATGTTTTGTGTATATATATTTTTTCATCTTGAATACTGTACCAAACATCCCAGATGAAAAACAACAACAACCAGCAATGTTGCATCTCAATTTTCACCTTGAACACATCACATGACTTTCCTTCACATTTGCCACAAATCGAAGGAGAAATCAAAGGAAGAGAAAACCAACTTTGATGCATGTTTGATTATGACAGATATCACTGGAGTGATTACTTTCTCCCAATCCATTTAAACATGCAGACCAAAGTATGCTTATTCTAGGTCCGGACATTTAATGCTCATTTATTCAAAAGACTAAACGTGTTTGCAGATAATCCCAGCTAATCCAGATGGCGATGAGGATCCCTGGTAGGTCAATCACCAAAGCCGCATTAAATGATCTGCAGCAACTTTCATACTCTGATCAGACATGGCAGCACGGTGCATATTCACTGCTTGCATTGTAACCCATTCATTCTGCCTCTGAAATAAACCGAATGAACAGAATCCTTCAGGCCAACTAGAAATGAGCATTTGTCCAGGCCACGGTATAAGCAGAAGGTCATCACATACCCAACAATACACAGCTGGAGAGAAAGCTTTCTCACCCCGACACAGCATAGAGGTAAACCACTTCAAAACACAGCATAGAGGTAAACCACTTCAAAATATGCACTTGGTGGTAAAATATATTTTTTTTATCACATTATTAAATTGCCTTTATTGTTGATGTCATTAAACAGCTCGGAGCGGTTCTAACATTTCTTGATCTTTCAAATGTTTATACTCATTTTGACTAGTCATTATAAAACTGCTAAAAAATATTAATATGTCATTAAAGTGAGAGTCCATTGTGATCTACACATTGTTCAACACATTCAAGGTCAGATGAGTTCCTGCTTCAGTAAAAGCTGAAAGTGATTTCAGCTCAGATATGTTTTCGGCCCACCACTTTGGTCAAGGCTGAGGTATTTCAGTTACTAATTATCTCGTGTTTAAACTTGTGTTTGTTCATTTGTTGGATTTTGAGCAGAATCGCCGCATTTAGGGTGAGGATGAGTCTTTGGCCAGAGTATCATCTTTTCTCTAACGTTGCAACATCTTCAACATCTCGTTTAATTTCTAAGGAAATTATTCATGGATCTTGGATGAGAAATCAGGTAAGTGTGAGGGATTGTAATCCATATTTGTGTGCACATTTGTAATGATCCAAATTAAGAATACACAGCGATGAGTTTGACCTTGGATGAATTAAGAAGGGACTGTTAGGTGTTGTTAAAGGTATCTGCTAAATTAGTAAATTAACTTCAGCTACAACCTGTGTTTCATGCAAATTCTATTATGCTAACACATGAAACTACAGTTTTTTAAATGATCAGCTCACATCATAAATGGTTCTAACAATATCTGGGCCATGAAGTTGAGTGTGAATGAAATGGAATTTATTTTTGTGCTTTTCGAAACAAAATTAGCTTGTAGTATTCAAGGGCAGTGAATATGCATAGTGCATTTTTTCATAAAGAAACGCTCCAGCTTGAACCAGCCATTGCATCACATTATATTTTCCACTGAAACATAAAACTTAAAGAAAACTATTTAACTTCTCATTGGTGGGATTTTCATTTTAATATTTAACCATATTTTTTAAGAATCTGTTTGGGATTCAGGGAACACAACACAAATATACCGAACAGACACCCACAGACTGACAAGAAAGAACAGGAACAAAGAGATAATACAGGAAGGACAGATTATAACGTGACACTGTTAAGACTTCAGGGGAGTAAGGAACACGTCAAAACAGTACGGGGATGCCTTTGGCCTCAACACAACAGAGTTACCGACCCAGAGAAAAATCAAACCACGCTCCAGTGTCCCCATGCTTATATCCACACAGTCTGGTGATGGTATCCTCAGCTCTTTTTTTTTTTTTCCTTTTTCAGCCTTGCCTGTGGTAGAGGGGGGTGGGGGATACATTGACCCAGATTTATCATGGTGGAAGTCACTATCACTCTGATCACTTTTCTCTCACACACTGTAAACTGCAGGCTGGCTAGTGGCCCTTTCACTCAGTCATGGCCATCGCTCCAAATAGTGAGGTCTGCAGAGAAACACTAAAATAAATCTAAAATAAATCACAGCAGCGACAGCCTGCAAATTTTACTTGAAAATAGAATTCATTAACATACAGATTACAAAAGTGCTGCATTTGATTGGCAGCAAAACCTGAAGCTTTGTGAAATAAGAACTACATTACTCCTGATTTTTGGTACCAGACATAATTTCTCATCGGGGATTAATAAAGTACATAAAATAATAATAATTAAAAAAAATCTGTGCCAAAAAACACTGAGGGACTTCTTTATTTCAGTATGCCGCTTTGTATTTCCACCCTGCTAAACACATTTCCCGACCAAATTTATCTCACAGCTGTGTTTTCTATTCGATTTTCAGAAATGAAATATTGATTCTCAGATAAAATACCTCAATCAAAACTGAGCGTATTAAATAATTCTTGAGGAGGTTCCAATGAAATAGTGTTTAGTTAACTGTGTGTGTGCGTGTGTGCGTGTGTGTGTGTGTGTGTGTGTGTGTGTGTAATCGCCCATTTGGCTCTTTACAACACAGCAATGAAGTCAAAAGGCTCTGCCGACATACAGAACATGCTGACACACACATGCTGGGCACAATTGTGTGTTTGCTGAGACTTTCAAAAATGAATCTCCTCCATCTGCTTCACTTTGAGCAGCAGGCAGAATGGATTCTTATCAAATGAGCAAACTGTTGCTTTGATGTCCAAATTAACAGGCTTCATTTCGTTGATTCCACTATTACACTCTTCCTCTGTTAAGTGGCAGATTCCAAATCTGAGGTTACAGCCAATCTGGCAGCTCTGGAAAGAGAGAGCAGCGCAGACAAAGTGAACAAATGAACAAACTGAGCTCATTGCTGACTAATGAACAGATTAAAAAAGGGGGAATTCTATTCGGTTTGATGACTAAAACTCTGGGAGCACAAGACGATCTGTAATGTTGATCTGCATTGCATGTATTAAATGTTGGACTGCACTGGCAAGAAAGATAGATGATTGAAAAGAGACAATTTTTGACAACTTGGAAGACTAAATAAGAAAGAAACTGTAATTCAGAGAAACCAATGCCCCCCCCATGACCTCAAAGATAGCAAACTAATAAAACATTGTAAAAATAGCCTCAAACGTGCCTAAAATAAGCAAAATAAAGAAACCAATTATGAGACGCACACACTCTTCTTTACAGTTTACAGTTATGTTTTGTTTCTTTATGTTGTGGCTCACCCTATGATGAGTACAAAATCAAGGACTGTGACGTCGCCCGGTATGGCGCAACCGGGGCCCCACCCTGGAGCCAGGCCGGGGTTGGGGCTCGTATGCAAATGCCTGGTGGCTGAGCCTCTGCCCACGGGGCCCGGCCGGGCTCAGCCCGAAAGGACGACGTGGGCCCAACCTCCGGTGGATTCACCACTCACCGAGGAAACCGTAGGGGATGGGTGCAGTGTGGATTGGGTGGCAGTCGTCAGAATTTCTAGGCGCAGCCAGGGTCCGGCGGGACTCCGGTTTGTGGACCAAAGGATTTCATCTCTGCTTTTTGCAGACGATGTTGTCCTGTTGGCATCATCAAACCTGGACCTTCAGGGTGCACTGGGACAGTTTGCAGCCGAGTGTGATGCGAGTGGGATGAGGATCAGCACCTCTAAATCCGAGGCCATGGTTCTCGACCGGAAAAGGGTGGTGTGCCCTCTTCAGGTCAGAGGAGAGTCCTTGCCCCAAGTGGAGGAGTTTAAGTATCTTGGGGTCTTGTTCACGAGTGAGGGAAGGATGGAATGTGAGATTGACAGACGGATCGGTGCAGCTTCTGCAGTGATGCAGTCGCTATATAGGTCCATTGTGGTGAAGAAGGAGCTGAGTCGTAAGACGAAGCTCTTGATTTACCAGTCAATCTACGTTCCTATTCTCACCTATGGTCATGAGCTTTGGGTCATGACCGAAAGGACAAGATCCCGGATACAAGCGACTGAAATGAGTTTCCTCCGTATTGTGGCTGGGCGCACCCTTAAAGATAGGGTGAGGAGCTCAGTCACCAGGGAGGTGCTCGGAGTAGAGCTGCTGCTCCTTCGCCTCGAGCGGAGCCAGCTGTGGTGGCTAGGGCATCTGTTCCGGATGCCTCCTGGATGCCTCCCTGGGGAGGTGTTCCGGGCATGTTCTACCGGGAGGAGACCTCGAGGAAGACCTAGGACACGCTGGAGGGACTATGTCTCTCGGCTGGCCTGGGAACGCCTCGGGCTCCTCCCAGAGGAGCTGGAGGTGGTGTCTGGGGAGAGGAAAGTATGGGCATCCCTGCTGAGACTGTTGCCCCCACGACCGGCCCCGGATAAGCGGTTGATGATGGATGGATGGATGGATGGATGGATGGATGGATGGATGGATGGATGGATGGATGGATGGATGGATGGATGTTGTGGCTCAACTACATCCCAAGTGCACATGTAAGTGTATGTGGGGCTGCATTATATGTAGATCTATATGGAATACTGTATGATTTCAGAGGAGGAGGGTAAAGTGTGAATAAGTTATGAATCCTTTTCAGAAGTAGTGAGGGGGGAACAGCCAGCGAGGAAAAAAAAGTGACAGAGTCAGTGACTGATATTAGACTGAATAAATATTGGAACAGGGCTGATCAAGGAGAGGAAAACAGAGATCTTTACTCTTCATATATAACATTTCAGGAATGAATTCCAAGACTGGCATTCCTGTTCGCTGCTTCAGGATTCCAACCCAAGAAAGTTGAAATAAGACTCTGAACATCTCTGAGCAACGTTAAAAATCATTATGGAATCATTTTATAAAATCAATGCAAGTAAAACAGATTATTTCATCTGGAAAGTAGCAGCGTGAGTGTGTGTGATGAGGACAGGGCATGACTTGTGGACAGTAAAGACGATCACGGTATAGATTTTGGCAGGATGGTGTACGATGTCTGGTTGCGGGGATGGTGCAGTGAGTGTTTTGGGGTGGTGAGGGAGTGTTTTTGGGAGATGACCACTGTCTGGCTGGACTAAATTGATGGCGGTCTTTCTGTTCCCTCTCTCTCCACCCCCCTGTATGCAGCTCCTCCATCAGCCTCACCTGACAGCACAACACCCATGCAGCTGAGTGGACAATACCAGGACAAGAATCAATAATATGAGGATTTATGCTTCATTGGGGATGGTGGAAGTTTTGCTCTGCTGCATGAAAAAAAAAGGCTTTTTGAGATAGGTGATGGTGGCGTTCAGTGAGTCACTGGTTTCCAGAGGCTGAGGAGCAGGAGGCGTCTGCTAGTGGGCTATCCACATCTCCCAATCTCTGCTTGTGTTTAGATCTTAATTGGCACAAAATGAAAGAGTGCTTGACTTCTCTATTCGTACAGTCACACTCACTCATAACCCAACTGGCAGACGGAGAGCAAGAGCACAAAGGAGGAAGATGCTAAGATGTTCATCATACTCTACCTCACAGCACTGAGGGTCATAGATGCCATAGATCCTACATGTTCTACATCCACATACGCAAACTCAGGAAAAGGATTGGTTGGGATGTTAGAGGAATAATTTTTACACTTATTTATTTTCTTATAAAAATAGTTCTTAGCCTTGACCAGTGATTGTCAGGAGGCTCCTTTTGTTGGATCATTATCAGGATGTCACTGATAAAGACATGACCTTAAAACTTTCACATAACATTTAATTACCGAGTTTTAAAGGTTTCCTTTAATAAAGCCAGGCTATCCCTCCCCCTTAGTTTACAGCTTTCATGCTAAGCTTCATATAAGTTAAGAAATAATAAGATAATCATTTATTCATCCCACATATTTATCTAATAGATGCATAATCATCTTAAATAACTCTTGGCTTAGATTGCTAAATTAATCCTAAAAATTCAGACCAAAGTAAAAAGTATGAGATGAAATATATCACACAGTATATATGTTAGATATATTATGTATTTCATTCATATTATATATATGTGTATATATGTATGTGTGTGTGTGTGTGTATATATATATATATATACAGTATATATATGTTATACATAAGACCTCAAATTGTATCTTAAAGGTCCCATATTATGTATTTTTAACTTAATGTCATTCAGCTGCCAGATGTCCAACTAGACTGTATTCCAAATATTTTGACCTAAAGTGATCTGTGGTCCTAAATATTAGCTTTTCAAAATCCCTCATCTGAGCTACTCACAAAACACTTCCGTTTCAGGCCTACGGCTGTAGTATGCTAATGAGCTCCGCTGGTCAACGACTCCTTCACCTGGGTCACGCCCCTCTGAAGGAGAGCGTTAGGCTAACGGGACACTTACTGCTAAAATGTTGCTTTATTTCTATAAGTGACAGTAAAGTCTGATGGTGGTTCTGATAGTTATTACCATGTGGCTAATGCTAGTTTCTGCTCACGGCTAAATTACTATTTTTGTTAATATGACACTCATTTAATCCGTTACTAAGCAGCAAAATATTTGAAGCAGTCCTCTGTGACAAGACACACGGAGCTAACACTTGCTACCATCACACCAGGTTAATGGTGAATTGATGTAGCCATATTGCAGTGATGCCTTTATCTACTCTTATTTTGAGATGTCTTCACCTGTTGTACAGGTGTTCCTGTGGACACTGTGAATGTATGCCAACAGAAGCAGAAAACATCTGCTGTTTAGAGATACCACAGGTAGCAAGCTCACAGTTAAACCACAAAGTTATGTCTGTATTTGGCTACTTTTACAATTATAAAATCAAATGACCTTTACCATGTTTTTCACTGTAGGTTAGGAGCTGTCTGCAGGTTGATGAGGTTCCGTGTATGACTCAACATCCTGGGTTCCAGCCTGTGTGCCTAAACATGTACACCCTACAAACGGCCGGTCACATACCGAGGGCTGAGTATGGCCCTTCACGTCTCAGACAAATACATCGGTAAGTCGTTCTTTGAAAAATGTCAGAATAAAAATTACACTTCTGTCTTATTTTGCTTCATCAGGTATACCTTCATTAATGCAGTAACACATGACAAATGTACAACAAAGTCTAATATATTGTATTTGCGACACCTTGATTTTTGTCTTATTAATAGACATGTTGAACTTTTTTGGTATTCACAATCCATTTCTGTTGACATATACAAGCATTTATTTACATAAAACAATACATCCAATGACAATAATGAGAACACAGAGCCATTCTATCAGGAAATCAACAACAGTTGTAATACTCAGGATTGAAAACATTGTGAAATAAATAATTTTGTGTCCTTTTTCTGTAGACGGTGCAGACATCTGGCCTATCGCACCTATGTTGGCTGGTGCTGGGGTTACTTAGGGGGCAGAATCTGGGTCGTCATTCCAGCCTGTGTGGTCCTTCGCATACACAGAGAGTTTCCTGAAGACAAAGGCCACTACCCTGGATTTAGACTGAGTCTTGGTTGAACCTGGTCATGTAGCTGGCAATGACCTCCTCCTTGTCCGGACGCTCATACTGGGCAGACATATTCTCTGGGACAGGAATGGCCAACATATCATTTGTGAATGGCATGGGGTCCACCAAGACTTTGTCAAATATGAGGTCCAACATGTCAGCTACAAAACCTGTTCAATAAAAAGATATATCTTTACTGTTATTGATATTGTTTGATTCATTTCTTTGTTTAGAAAAATTGTGTTCAAAATACATCCTGGTACTTGCTACCAATTTATTTATTTGTATGGTTACTTTTTACTTTGTTTTGTTGTGAGCAATTACGACAGAATTTCAAAACATGTTTGTTTGAAATATTAAAATATTGCAACACTAACAGAATGTTGGCTCTGTCTTGTGAGGTTTGACTCTGCATTGTCCCTTCAAAAGCCTTTGGAAAGTGGATCTTGTAGAGGGGTACACCAAACGTAACGAAATAAGGAGCCAAAACAATTTCATGACATACATGAATCTGTCTCAAACATTTTTATACTAAACCCTTCACTTACTGTCTTGCTGGAATATTCTAATACACAACACTATTATTTTTTACTTAACTACTATCGACACACGTGCACTCACTAACACCTATAGACAATAATATTTAGAAAATGAGTCTATTTAATCAATTTTATTAAAAAATATTGTATGGAATATGACTTGTACATACCTTTACTTCTATAGTGGGAATGAAGAGTCCTGAAGGACAGCAGTGTACCAACAGTATGGGTGTCCACTGGGTCAGTTTGGCACGCCACGTCCTTTGAAGCTGTAGGCTGAATGGATGCACAAGGAAGAGGGACACTAATTTCAAGACACCAATGTTCTGATTTTGGATAAGAAGGACAGACCTGTGTGCGTTGTCGCTATGACACCGAACAAACAATCGACTAACACGTGCACACGCACGCAATATGAAACAAAGCACAACTCCATAGTTAGCCTAGCATAAGTTGACTTTATTTATGCTGACAGATAATAGGAAAGACAATATGAGACCAACTTATGTGCGTTTTAGCTTTATGCTATAGGTCCGGCACGCACACACGTGTTGGAGCGTGCACGCACACACACGCAATACACAAACGCGAAACAAAGGAGACCTCCCTACATGACCTAGCATAACATGACTTCATGCTAACAAATAAGAAAATATGAGACCAACTTATGTGCGTTTTAGTTTTATACTATAGGCCAGCATGCACACACGTGTTGGAGCGTGCGCGCACACACGCAATATGCAAACGCACAAAAAGCACATTGGCCTACATAGACTAGCATAACATGACTAACAAACAATGTGAGACCAACTTATGTGTGTTGTACCTACTGTAGGTTCAGCACGCACACACGTGATCGGGCGTGCGCTCGCTCACACGCAATACACAAACGCGAAACAAAGGAGACCTACCTACATAGCCTAGCATAACATGATTTCATTCTTGCTAACAGACAACACGAAAAAAGATAAAATGTGAGCCCAACTTATGTACATATAGGTTCAGCATGCACACACGTGTTGGAGCACGCACACACGCAAACGCGAAACAAAGCAGTACTACCTAATTAGCCAAATAACACTTGATCACTCATACCAACAGACAACTGCAAAAAAGGTAAATGTGGTGAGACTTACCTGTAACCAGGGTGCAGTTCCTTGGTCCCGTATGGTTGGGAGTGATTCTTGAATGAGGATCAGTCTCGAGGCAAAGCCACTTCTGTACTTACCCTCATTGCTAAAACAGGCTGGAGTGAAGTGATTCCATACACAAACAAACATGCAGGCGATGTAGCTGGCACATAGCCATTAAAAATGAAATGCAACCACGCTCTGTTCTGTTCTTCTTTGGATGGGATTAAAAATAAACACTGGTGTTGATTTGTACAATCAACAACTGAGCAACTATCATGTCTCCTTCTCAACAGACTGCTGCCTCACGTCTGACGCAAAGAACTCCGTCTTGGGGATGGCCACGCCCTTGAGCATGTCAACCAATCCATATTGTCTAATACTCTGTCCAATTGCACAGAGTGCCTAGTCTGACGTCAAGAACGGCTATTCTAGCGCAATATGATCGATCTGAGTCGTTCAAAGCCATGACTTCCTAAAACTCCAAATATCTACTGATGTAGGGAGCATTGGTTTACCAGATTCTAGGAGTTGGTCGGGTTAGGGAGGACCACTATGTACGTATACTGTATGTAGAGACCCGAAAAAGTGTGATTTTCATAATAGGGCCCCTTTAATCTGATGCAGCTTGAGTCAGATTTGATCCACGTATCTTCAGACGTCATTGAGCTAGATAGATCTTGTAGAAACACTGTCTCAAATAACTATTGAGCTAATAATGGTGCCAATGTAATTCCAGATTCCAGGGTGTTCTTGTTAGATTCTAGGTACACTGCCTGGGTAATACTCTCACGGGACTGTTGCTTTCAGGAGCAGTGACATAATGGGAAACTGAGCTGCCTTGGCGGGGTTTGGCAATCTCTGAGCGTTGTCTAGTTTTACATGAGAGTCCGAGAGCAGCCAACTGTGAGCAAATATTGGTCTCCTGAATGAAAGGAAAGGCTGCACAAATCATCGGGGAAGCAGCAAACTATCAAATTTGTGTAGATATAAGCATTCAGGCATGATTTGGCAGACAATTTTAACAAGACAGATATCAGAGCAGACTCTCGGTGTGTTTTAGAACGCTAAAAATACATTTAGGGACAAGCTTCCACAGAGTGAGGTGGGAGACAGATAGGAGTACGATATCTGTAAAATGGTTTTCATGACTGATGAATATTTATGATTTTATGCGAAGCTGTCCTTGAGTTTTGACAAATGAAAACTTGATCACACAGACACACACACACACAAAAAAAATCCACCAAAGTGGAAGTGCTAATTGTGCAGCAGAACATATTGTAGAAGGGAAACAGCAGCAGAGAGCCCGCCTGCTGCACATACCCTATGAATGATAATGATTGAATTCTCAAACATCCTGCACAGATGGCTGCTTGCCAAACTGTGCGAAAAATCCCTTTTAATGAGATTTTGTAACACAAATTTCTACAACAAGTCATTCAGACACCGACTGGAAGAGAGGAATAAGCAGTTTGCACATGTTAATGTGACTCATTGTGTGATCAGTTTTATCTGTATTCAGATTAAATAATCACTTGAATGTTAGTCACAATACTTTAGAATTCAAACCTACTCTGAAATCTTATTTGATGATCCGAAGTATGTGTTTTATTTATCCATCAATAAAGTTCTATCGCATCTCATCTCAGCTTCTGTAATAAACTGAAATAAAGGTTTACAAGGTGTAGAATGGAGAATGTGGATTAAAGTCATTATGAGTCACTTTTTAATCAGGCTTATGTTTCACATCCAACGATATAAGATTAACTTGGAACAAAGGAAAACGACAATATACAATCTTGTGTTTGCGATGACTCGACTGTGACTCAGAGTATTTAGTCAACAACGCCATAATGGCCCAGTAACGACACGCCAGCATTAAAGTCACAAAAGTACTGATCCTATTGTCTGAAAAATTCCTTATTGCTAAATGATGCATCTGTATGTTTAGTGCTAATGTTAGCATGCCAGCAAAATTTGCTTTTCACTGGATCTGGATGGTTTCACGGTGTCCTCAGAGCTCACACTACAGGCTACAGGGGAGAGTCAAAATAATTACATCACCTAGTCTCCACAGACAGGAAGTTATGGAACCAAATGCACCAATCAGAGGGCAGCATATTAGGAATCATTTAGCCATCTACTCTTTCCCTTCATTAGCCAAACTGAAGCTGTATAATACATGGGCATATTAGTAATTCCTACGTGTTGCAAGGCTGTAGTTTGTGCAGGGTGTTCCTTAATTCCTACGTTTGCCCTTTATTTACACTTATTAAAACATCAAATATTTAATAGCACAGCAAAGCAATACTAATTTATTCTAACAATACTCAGCTATGTCAGCACAAAGTAATGACCCATTGTAGGTCTGAATAATAAAACAGGATCTTAACCTCCAATTTGATGATGAATTCAGAATATGATTATCCCAGAATAGAACGCTGAGAATAGAAACTGACAAAAGCAACTCGGAGGAAGGTTTTGTGGGTGATGAGGATTTGAGTTCTCTGTCACAGGAAGATAAAGAGAGTAGGAATATACTGTGAATATATGCAAAGAATTAACTTTAATAGACACACTCATGGCTAGTGATTGCTCTGAAATAATCAGCACGAACAAAATGTAGTCTGATGCAATGACCAGTCCAGTGGACACCACCCAAACTCTGACAAACTGGATCTTACAGATATAGTGTAAGAAAACACCATCACCCAGACGGACTGGTGAAGGCATCAACATGTAATGCGGAGGCCGGCTCTGTAGCAGTAACCGATCGATATCGCTGAGGCACAGGTCCAGAACTCCTACTGTGTATTAGGTCCACAAAACATTTAGTCCCCCGCCGACTATTCCCTGAGTAAAATAACACCAATTTGTTCCAACTTTGCTCATTCTGACACAAGACTGCTCAACTTGAAATAAATAAATAAACAAATAAACATCTGTTACTTGCAGCTTGGTGAAAACAGTCTGTATCTGTTTCCCTCTCTGGATTTTATGCCAGATCATGATCAGATCCTTGAAGGAAACCTCGACATGATGACTGTGCATGAAAGCAACAACACCCCGAGGCCGTCACAGCATCCCCCTCAGCCTCACAGCGGGCCTGCAGCGTCAACACTCAAATGATCATTATTAATGTTAGAGGGACTGAAGCAACACCGGGATCATTCAGTCACATCTAAAAGAGTTGTAATACTTACAAAACTAAACATATCTCACATTTGACCTTTGAAGCGATAAAATCATTATGAATTACTCATGAATTATCATCGCATCCCTGTAATCATGGCAACACTCTTCCAACATTCAATACAGAAACTCTCATTGAGTTTCTGCATTGAATGGATGCATTTTTGTGGACATAAATTTTCAGTTTTGGATGACGTAGCTTCGCCTTTTTACTGGCATTAGCCAACACTCATCCCAATCTTTACCAGAGTCACCAACATGAGATCTACGTCACTGAAACTGTCGGCGAGGATTGAAACATGTCTGAAGTTAACAGAAAATATGATAGTAAATAAATTCTTAATTCTTTGGTTAACAAACTAGCTCCAACAACTGTTTAAATATAATTACTTTTTTGTTAGAACACTATGTGTCAGTTAGCACCTCTACACAGCTGTCCAAACTCTAACCACACTTAATGTACTCGACCTCAAATACACTCCAACTTTGACTTCCTAATGGAGCTTTCACGTTCCTTTCATCAGTCCGTTAGTGTACATAGTTGCTCTTGGTAGCACTTAGAACCAAGACAGACATGCTTTTACTTTCCTAACCTTTATTTATCTTCCCTCGCCACCAATGAAATGTGAAGGATATGGGATGTGGGAATGGGTTCTATCCATCCATCTATCACTGCATTGATGGTTTTTGCCGTTTGTATTTTGTTTTCCAGGGTTACAAGTTGACATTAGACTCATTGTGTGAAAAGGATTTGTCTTCATGAAGGTTCTTGGGCCAAAATTTAAAAACACATTTCACTAAACTATATCTACACATCCCCCCATACAGTGGAGAAGAATCCTTTGATATCTTAGAAATTTTGGTACCTTAATAATTTGTTTTAATCATGAAAATTGAACTTTGAACAGATCCTCATTTACCAAGACTTGACATTTACAGGTACAAGTTATTTCTAGCTGTCTTTCTTTAATGCAGAGCACACGTGGCAGGCATCCTGAGTCATGTTTGTTGGAGGTTGATTTGTGCAAATCTGACACTGCTGGGCTGGATAACATCAGAAGCCTGAATTGTGTCACTAAACCTCCAATTTACACAAGCACATTCTGCAAATGTCTCTTAGTTGCATCACACCTGAGGCATTAATATACCAAAGATACTAGGTGATTAAACATTTCTCCTCTGCAATGAAAATACAGTACGCGTTGCTATCCTGCGGGACAGTAACGACAAATCTATTCCAGTTTACGCCGCTAGATGGCGGTGCGCCTGATTTGTCTGTATGTTTAATCTCTATTGCACATTATTTGAATGATTAACACGACAGGACGGGACAAGCCTGTCCCATCAGTCTGTTTAGATGCGTCTAATAAAGAGTTCTTTATTAGCCTGCTTCCACATGCGGGCAGTAATTACCCCCATAAATAACGCACTCGGACACTCATGACAACAATCCATCAGCAGCAACGTGGACAAATTTATGGTTTTAATAAATGCCACGCTAAAGTTGCAAACGAGGCCGTGATTATTCTGTGGTGTGAGCTGGATGTGACCAACACGTAGAGCTGACAGCGCCTCAGCGCAGCCTGATGATGGGGGTGGGTGGGAGGGTTGGGGGGTAGGGGGGGACACACAGGCGACAGGCCCGCTCCGACCGTAAAGGACCGGTACCGAAAAGAAACAGAACTTACATCAACAGCCGCAGTCTGTCAGTGTTTGCGTCATTTAAGAGAAATCCGCATGTCTGTTACGGCCCCGCGTAGCTCGACCCGATGCTGTGGTACGATCCAGATGTGTGACACCTTCCCTGCCTGCTCGCCTCCGCTCACAAGTTAGAAACGGTTGTTTTTTTTGAAAAAACAGAAAAAAAAACAGCTGCTTTGGTAATGAGATGCTCTGTCCTCATCTAAAATAAACAAATGAATAAATGTAACGGGGGTGCTTGGCTAACTCAGCTGGCGTCACGTCTAAGCGTGTGTCACTCTGAGCTGCGACGCATGTGTGAGGAGACGCTGACGAGGAGGTGGGTTCTATTGTCTCCGCTGTGGATGACATCATCCCAGACCAATGGCGAGACGCACGAGACATTCAGGGCTCGGGGGCGAGCACGCAGCACGATGCACGTGCGGAGTTGTGGCGGAAGAAGAGGATGAGGGGAGGGAGGAGAGGAGCCGCGACAGTGTTAGAATTAGAATATATGATAATAGAATAGAATATGAAATATAATATTTTGAAGATCATGATGAAGTGATTGAATGTTATTAAGAACATCTACGTTATGTTTTTGGGTAAATTGTGAGTTAGGCTTACTTGTAGCCAACGTTTTTTTTGTTGTTGTTTTTTTACAATGGTCCAATTTATTTTAAACACTGACTTTTAATATTCCGTATTTGCTGCTGTCACGTGATGAAAGCAGTTCTCTCCTGAATGCCATCATTTACACAATAACCTTCTTCTTTTCCTTTTGGCTTTTCCCTTCAGGGGTCGCCACAGCGAATCAACCGCCTCCATCTAACCCTGTCCTTTGCATCCTCTTCTCTCACACCAACTACCTTCATGTCCTCTTTCACTACATCCATAAACCTCCTCTTTGGTCTTCCTCTAGGCCTCCTGCCTGGCAGTTCAAAACTCAGCATCCTTCTACCAATATATTCACTATCTCTCCTCTGGACATGTCCAAACCATCTCAGTCTGGCCTCTCTGACTTTATCTCCAAAACCTCTAACATGTGCTGTCCCTCTGATGTACTCATTCCTGATCCTATCCTTCCTGGTCACTCCCAGAGAGAACCTCAGCATCTTCATCTCTGCTACCTCCAGCTCTGCCTCCTGTCTTTTCCTCAGTGACACTGTCTCTAGACCAAACAACATCGCTGGTCTCACCACAGTTTTGTACACCTTTCCTTTCATTTTAGCTGAAACTCTTCTATCACACATCACACCTGACACTTTCCTCCACCCATTCCATCCTGCCTGGACACGCTTCTTCACCTCTTTTCCCCGCTCTCCATTGCTCTGGACTGTTGACCCCAAGTACTTAAAATCCTCCACCTTCTTGATCTCTTCTCCCTGTAACCTCACTCTTCCACTTGGGTCCCTCTCATTCACACACATGTACTCTGTCTTACTGCGGCTAACCTTCATTCCTCTCCTTTCCAGGGCAAACCTCCACCTCTCTAGCTTCTCCTCCACCTCGTCCCTACTCTCACTGCAGATCACAATGTCATCTGCAAACATCATAGTCCATGGAGATTCCTGTCTAACCTCGTCTGTCAGCCTGTCCATCACCATAGCGAACAAGAAGGGGCTCAGAGCTGATCCCTGATGCAGTCCCACCTCCACCTTGAACTCCTCTGTCACACCTACAGCACACCTCACCACTGTCTTACAGTCCTCATACATGTCCTGCACCGCTCTAACATACTTCTCTGACACTCCAGACTTCCTCATACAATACCACAGTTCCTCTCTGGGCACCCTGTCATAAGCTTTCTCCAGATCTACAAAAACACAATGCAGCTCCCTCTGGCCTTCTCTGTACTTCTCTATCAACATCCTCAAAGCAAATACTGCATCTGTAGTACTCTTTTTTGGCATGAAACCATACTGCTGCTCACAAATGCTCACTTCTGCCCTTAGTCTAGCTTCCACTACTCTTTCCCATAACTTCATTGTATGGCTCATCAGCTTTATTCCTCTGTAGTTGCCACAACTCTGCACATCTCCCTTGTTCTTAAAAATGGGCACCAGCACACTTCTCCTCCACTCCTCAGGCATCTTCTCACTATCTAAGAAAAAAAACATTTGTATGTGTAAAAAAACATTTAATCAGGATAGACAGCTGAGTATTTCAGGGGCCTGTAACCTGTAACTACGTGTGTAATTAACACATATACTGTATGTACTGATTAATAGCAGGCTGAATAGTTTTGACCTTAAGAGTTTTACTATTATATATCATCTTTTTACTGTGGCACAGCAGTAAAAGCATTTTAGTTTTGTTGCTTGTGGCATATGTCAGTGGAAATGTCAGATTAACATGATCAAAAAATACATTCATGATTCTTCAACAAAAATTAACATATTAGAATTGTGCATGAGATAATTCATTTAAAAAATAATTACACTAGAATAACTGCCGGCCTGAATTTTAATTGTTTTGAATGCGGGTTGCTGTGAATTTGTTATTGTTGCTGTGGTTTTCATTAATGAATTCATTTTGTAAATCTTGCTGTGTGGCTATTTTATTATTATTACTTATTTTATTTAAAAAAAGGGTTTTATCAGTTTTAACATGACATGGTTTGTCTTTAGAATGTCTTTTTTTTTTTACTAAAAATATTCCTTTATACCCCTTCCCCCCACCACACACACATGCACACACACACACACACTGAAATAATCTATATTAGTATGCTATTTCTGGCAAAGCCATCTTAGAAAACTCTGCTTTTCTGTCACTCCAAGTAGAAGAGATGATTGGTTCAATGTCACACTGGCCAGAAATGATCTTCTCATTGTATGAAATGGATGTGATTGGAGTGAGTGCCGTGAGTGGCGACACTTAATCTGTTTTCTTTGCATCTTTTTCTTGTGACCCTATTGCGTATTTTTTTGATGCTTGCAGAGAGGCAGCTACAAAGTCTGTACTCTTTGCCAGTCCTGTCATATTTTACCAAATCATTTCATTAGCCCTGAATTAAAAGCCCTGTAACAGAATCCAAGACATAACTGACGCCAAATAACCATTGGCGGAAACTGTGTGTTCACCATCTGGTCTTGTCTGTGGATCTTGTCTGCTCTTTATTCCCAGAACTACATGCAAGCCTCTGAACCACTAGCTGGTCTCTCCTGCTGTAGTTACGTCAGAGCTGTGCATTTCCTGTATCCTCCGCAATGCACATTGAAACACCGCCACATTAATAATCACAACTTCACCTCCTTTTGTTGCTGTTGATAAAAAGGCCACCACTTCTTGACAGATTGACTCACCCATCAGTTGGGACACTTCACTCACCCGTCTCAGTTCAGGCCCCCTTCCATCTGTGATTGTGTAGTGAGAAGAAAAACTCTCTCAGATGCTCAAATCAAACAGACATTACACTGTGCAGGTAGGGATATGGAATCACCTGCTACATGTGGTAATGTCATGATGTGTGAATCTGATAATCTCAATCATTGCATTCATCACCGGGTCAGTGAATTAGATAATGTGAGTCTGTTTTTGTGTAATTCATATGTGTAATCTGCTGTTATCATTCAACATCCCTCCGTGTATTTAGCCTCGTCCTCACGGTTCTTGTACCTCACGGGTTTCATTATCGAGTCCTCACACTGTTAGGCTTCACCTCTGGGCAGCAGGCATCGAGGGTGCCTGCTGCCTGAATTTCAATGTGCTTCTATCACCTGTGTCCAAAGGTCTATTTATCCATCCTATCTTATAGGATATATAAGACTGTTGAACTATGACTCAGCTGACTGTGTCATCACCAATGAAACTTTGTCTGTGTACATGTAAAAGATATCAGAGACCACACACGGAAGATATTTTACTTCTCATCCAAGAGGCTTCTTCAGTCCTGAACGGCTGGTTGGGAGTCATATTTATCAAAGTTAAATATTTGATGCTGTGTTTTTCATGCTGTGCGCAGCAATTGAGGAATCAACTCAGGCTCAGGTGCTTCAGGCTCCAAATGTTCAAGAGCCTTAATCCTGTAGACCTTAAGACAAATAACCGCTCAACCTCTATAGTTTATGGTTATGATAATAACCAGATATTTTCTTTACCTGTGTGAAGTCGTCTAAGGAGGCTGAGGATGTCACAGCAAGCTCTTAGCAGCAAGGACAAAATCATCATAGCCATGAGTATTAAGTCCGTAGCTCATTTCCCGCTCCGTGCAGCACAATGTCAGAGCTAGGAAATAAAGATGACAAGCTATAATTAGATATTTGAAAGATGAATGGATTTGCTGAGAAATTTTAATCCAGAACAGTGATTTGTGATTTAGACTCATCAGTCTTTATTATAGGCTTTATTCAGTTTGGATGGAAATCCAGATTATTAAGCATATTCATTTAGTTTTGAGACAAAATAGAGTCATAATGAAAACTAATAGAAAAAATAATTTGGTTCTGTAAAGCATGGCAGCACATTTGATTCTTATTTCTTATTTATTCTGTCAAACTTGCCATCACTGAGGAAATAAGAGCGAGGGAATCCATAAAATGAGGAGTTCTGTTCTTAACAGACCTTCATCCTACAAAGCATTAGTGTCTCTTGCAAAGACTCCAAAATGTGTGAAACTCATTTTTAATGTTTTAAAAGAATCAATAAAACAAAAAACTAAACTTTTTTGAGTTATTGAGTAAAGCAGAAGGTCACTCCATGGTCCACAAATCCTAAGAGTAACAGTGTACCCTCAAGAAATAATTATTATCCTCTGACACAGTGAAGGTTTATTTCCCAATTATTTATTTTATGTCTGCCATAAAAAACCCAGAGACTGTGTAAGCTACAACTGGCCAAGTGACTTTTACCCCCATCAAGCAATTTTTTTCCGTAGGGGATCAATGAAGGACTCTGATTCTGATTCATGTATAAAAAAAATCTTTTTTCTTTGCTGTCACTTAAAAAAAATCAATCATATCAAATTCATGTTGAAATACATGAATACATCTAAAATCACTGAATACAGGATGAATATAATTTTCCACATGATTGAGTGTGTAATTCATTAGAGTCATTCCGTTATAGAAATCCCATAGAGAATAGACAAGAGTCCAAAAACAAAGTTGTGCAGCAGAGCTTTGACCTTCAATAATTATCTTATGACCCCAGCAATTATCCTGTGACTAGCTGGGGAGGGCTCTGCTCCGAGGAAGGAAACCCCTGAACTGCATCAAGAATTAAAAGAACTAAATAATGCATCACTGCCATTTTCTGCAGAGCAAATCTGCCAGTTTACTTCATGTTATTGAAGATAATCTATAGCATCAGAAACCCCTCAGCTAGCACATTTTGGAAACTGAGTGCATTTACTTGTGCTGGTTTGAGTCTAATAATGTTTTTTGCCCTTTTATTAAACAATGGCAGATGCAGGACCTTAATTTCAATTTACATCAGCATACTGTTGCCTCTGCTTCAGTAAAGGATCAATCCATCCATCTGTACACATTTATCCTTACAGGATAGTCAGCTGGGTAAAGGATATCTGCACTTTTTTTATCTGTCTATTATCAGGTTAAGCTTCAAGGTTTGACTTTTAGCTTTACACTGTTTCATTATAATGAACGACTACATATTCTTATGAAACTTAAATCTAAATGGACATTCCTGAAATATTTTAATGTGAACATTGGTGTTTGCTTGTACGTAATGACAGAATCCCCTTAAGGTTATTTAAAGAAGACCAGGAGGCATCTTGTGGCATTGTAAATCAGCAACATTTATTTCCACTTTTCATACATTAAACGTGCATATCAATAAAACTAAAATTGATCATATAAATACCTCTAAGTTTACAATAAATATGGCTCTAGGGTTCTAGGTTAAATAAAAAAACCTCAATATCAACCGCTGTGCAACACAAGTAAACACTCTGAGGAAATACTGTACACTTATTCTTTTTTTTGTACATCTGTTATTCCACCTTATCGTGACCGTACCACTATTAGGTCCTAATAACCCTGCCTACAGTCATCTGAAAAATGTGCCTTTGCTCTCTGCTGTGCTTTTACTAAAAATGATGTTGGAAAAAATGTCAGTATCAGCATGTCGGATTAGACGCCTGCAGTCCTCTTATCCATCCATCTGACTCCACCTTTATTTGCAATGAACACCTTTAACGATTGTGGAGTGCATGACAAGATAGTGCCTTTCACATTTTTGTGCTGAAGAGCAGAGCATCTCACACACACACACCCACGTACGCACACACGCACACACACACTTCATAGTACTCTGCTCCAGGTTGACCTATGTAATAAAAAAAAAACCCTGGCTATGTCCAACATAACACTGATTGTGACAGCATTGTGGGAAAGGGGATCAGGCAGTGAAAAGTTAATGATACAGCTTTGATTCACAGGTACAGGAACACATCAACACGTTAACAGCCATGTCAAAATATCACATAGAGAACCTTAAAGTAGATTATTGAGAAAAAATTTTTTTAACGTGCAAAAAATAAACACACCTACTCGTTCACAAAACTCCCACGCACAATGTTCATCTTTCACATGATACACAATGAGTGTATAGTTTGATTAATACCAACACACAAATGTTTTACAGTCACTTCATCCTCAGTAACGTCTTTACTTTCATATAAATGTCAAGTATAGTGTTCTCCCCTGTCGTCTTTTATCACCCACTTCGAATTCAAGCAATCTTTTGAATACTTGTGTCTAATTTTGTGCTTCCTTACCACAGAATAAGTAAATTGTCCACACAAATAGAGAACGTAATGACAGGAATTTTACGTAGGCTATCAAGCAGCAGAGGGTTTGATGCACATTTGGCTCGTAACAACTCTTTGATAAATGTCCACTTAAACATAACATTTCAAAAAAGGAAGAGGAGTTGAGAAAAGGTTAAATTTCGGTGGCTAATGCTATTCTTCACAGCATAGTGGTGGTAGCAAAGTTATACAGTCCAAAGATTCAAAGTCAATCAGATATTGTGCGATATCAATAATAATTAATGTTAGAAATAGATATAAATTGTTGAGAAAATAGAGAGAAAGAGGGAGGAAACACATTCTGTAGAATGTAAACAAGGGGAGGACCTGCGTCTGTTGGTGTCCCTCAGTCTCAGAAGCCGGGAACATGGCAGTAGGCCTCCAGGGACGCCAACAGGATGTAGATGAACCAGAGGGAGAGGAACATGAAGAAGGTGAGGAGCTTGGGTGTCCGTGGGCCCCCCAGCTCACCGCCTGACACATTGGCACGCCGGCGGTAGAGCAGCACCAGCACACACACCAGCGCCATGATGGTGAAGAGGGTGACAGAAAAGGCCAGGGAGCCCGGGTCCACCTTGAACACCTTGCCTTTGGTGTGCCAGTACACAGCGGCGATGGTCCAGGCCACCCCGATGCCCAGGAACACGTTGACAGCGTTGCTGCCGGTCACATTCCCGATGGAAGCGTCAGCGTATTGGTCCTGGATGGCAGCCACTTTACTTGCAAAAGTATCTGCAAAAGAAAACCCAGACACAATGCAAAAGAGATTGGTGATCAATGCACAGGAGGAAGTATTGTCTGTACATTTCCTACAGCTACAACAAACTTTAAAAAGCCACAGTGGGGCACAAACTGATCATATATTAGAGTAAACTATGAGAAATAAGCAGTAATATTATGCTACATCACAAATGATATTGGATTTTTTTTTACTCTTGGTTGCTTGTAATTTGTGCCCTTATTAAATAGAAATACTGTTGCAGAGAAAACGTGGACCGCAATGGCTTTATCAATAGTTCATGAATCATTAATCAATTATTTATTGCTTGCTTAAGACCATACCTATGGATGTGTGGTCATTTCAGGTTGTGCACTATAAAACAGTTATAAATCTAATTAAAACCTTTGCTTGATTTATTAGTTCTGTCTGGGGGACAGAACTCTCAAATGTAAAACTACATCCAGCAGCTAGTTAGCTTAGCTTAGCCATTGATGATGAACATAAAAAGATGATTTGCTGAGGTAACTGAAGAAGATTGCTTGGTTTCTTGGTTTAGTTGGTGAAGCATCGCTGTGACTGTCATGGCATCATGTGAGATGGCTGCTGCTATCTAGCCTGTCATTAGCTGATAGCACCCTAACACCTGATAGCTCGAGAATGCTAGGAATGCTGCGAAAACCTTTCAGGATTTGCATCACCAATTCATGAAATTGTCTGACATCTACAATTAAACAAGCTGTCTGCTATGGTTTAGAACAGATTAAATAATTGTGATATAACTTTTAAGATTAAGCTAACTTCAGCTAGCAAAGTAGTTTCAGTAATGAGAGTGTTACAACCTGTGACAGTGGTGTTAAAGACAGAATTCTGTAAAAATTAAGATGTCAATAGATATCGTAGATTTTTATATATTCAAATAGAATAAAAATAGGTTTTAAAGTATTTTCAAAGTGCATTACTACCTAAAAACCCAAGAACACTAAATGTAGAAAAAGTTGTCTGTGTAGGTACTCAGTTATCCAGGTCATGGTTATCTAAAGCTGTTTAGATCAATCCACTGGACTTTAAGAAAGTTTCTTGAAGACGTTTTGCCTCTCATCCAAGAGGCTTCTTCAGTTCTAGCGGCGGCTGGTCTTGTCCCAGCTTATTAACCCTGTGGGGTGTGGTCAGTGAAAAAAGTAGAAAAAGTAGCAAAAAGGCCCGCATTAATCTGTTTTGCAGTGGCCCATCTGCCTCCATATCATAATTATCTGATATATATTTTGGTGTTCCGGGCTGTGGAGAGAGTATTTAGTAATGTACATCAAATTGTATCTGCTGCAGACACGCACCTGGAACAGATGTGCCGAGGGCCACGAACACCACGGCGGTGACCGAGTCTTTGAGGCCGATGGTGCAGCCGAAATGGGAGGCCAGGTCCCCGGTCACGGCTGTCAGAATGCCAATGAGGGAGATGGAGACAAAGAAGCAGGCCCAGCCATTCCAGTACTCAGTAGGTGGGACAAAAGCAAAGAGGACTTTCCAGAAAACCGTCAGGAAGTGCATGATGTAGTCAAAGCAGGATGGCAGGCGTTCCTCCCCGCTCTCTTCTTCATCATCGTCACCTGGTGAAGACAAAATAGATGAGTCCAGGTCTGTAAAATTAGAATTAGCAAAGACTCACTGCTGCTGTCTTTTCTGTAGTCAGATAATCTGAAAAACCATATTCCTGTTATCCTGCATTAAATAAACCTCATTTGAATAATAATGAACTGCAGAAAAAGACATCAGGACTCCAGCTTGAGTCTTCGATGGAATCAAATCAACCCAGCTGAGACTGCACTAACCCCCGCCACGTTTGAGCTGGTATGTAGGATTTGACCTTTTCGCATCATTACAGTAATCTTTAAAAATTGGCAATGGGATAGAGGCAAATATATGTGAGGAAAATATGCATTTGATTTGTGCTTTCCGTCTCTCTGCGTGCAAATCTGTGTGACTGAAACGAGAAGGGAAGAATTGAAGGAAATGCTTTTACTCATGCAGATCTAGAAGGTTCACGAGGCAAGTGAATGGCTTTTGAAAGGGCAAAATAAAATGGGTTCAGCATATTACCTACATCCACATAAATTCTTAAAATGGTCCAGGACGAGCCAGCCGTTTAGCATTTATGTGAGCGACATGAGTGTGAGATTTTTATTAGACTGTCTGAAATATAACTTTTTAAAAATCCAGCCAAACTCAAGCTGATACAGTTGAGAGTTTGTTAAAGTTACACCTCTATATAGAAACAGCTTAACAATGACGCAGGTGAAAAAGCAGCTGCTGGGCTAAATCTGGTTGCAGGATCAATCCTCCACAGGTCCGGTCACAGAGGGGTGAACGGATAAGACATTTCGGGAAGCAGCAACTCACCTGCACTGACAGTGACGGCACTAACAAACTGTTCTCTCCAGCTGCTGCTCCCCACCACCAGAGCCAGGTTGGTCTTTTTGATCAGTTTGTCTACTGTGCTCTGCAGAAGGATGCAAAGACAAAGAGAGCAAAGATAATGAACAGATGAGAAGAACAGGAACGAGCCTATCAAAGTAAACTTAAACCTGACATATGATACAAAGGATATTGATTCGGTGAATTGAGGCGCTATTAACTCTGCTTTCCCTCCCACTCAGGTGCACATGATAAATTTTTGTCCGCACAAAAATTGCCTGCATTAGGTTAGCTTTATTGCGGTGGAGAAACCAGAGCTCTATGCATCAGCGTATAAACCTGGAGCCTGTTTTAAACCTGTATAACATTGTGTCACAGATCAAAATTAGTGTAAAACAAGCATAATATTTTTGATTTACATTTTAAAGTGCATAATGCAAAATGAAAAATAGGCTTATCAATGAGTTTTAAGTCAGGATATCTAGGCCTCTCTTGGATCAGTTCTGAATATTTCCTCATTCAATCTGCTTCATATAAGATGAAGACCACCCTGAATTCATGGTGGTGAAATAACAAAATAACTGATAGTTACATTACAGCTAAATGATGCCATTTTCTCTATTTATCTGATAAAGCGATGAATGACTTCAGAGACATTCCATGCATATCACTGATCATTTATCTACTATTCCGAGCTAGAATGGATAGTTACCTTCAACAGTGATACCCAAAATACTGTGACATATCTGATATTGATCTACAATATCAATGTTTCCAGACATATCCAAAAATGAAGGACATAATAAAACAATTCTCAATCAGGGAATATAATTGATGTCCTACAATCTGCAGCTGGTGCCCATTCCATATTTAGTTTAATATATTTCTTTGCCCCACCTTCTGTCACTACCCTCTGTTCTAATGGAGGTGGACAATAAAACACAAATCAAAACTTGCGGGTGGTCAGTAGAAACTGTTACTCTCACACATATACTGTGTAAATGAATTCATGTTTCTAATATTCTGATATCTGATTCGCTAAAGAGTCTCTGGGGTAAAGATCTGGGTTTTCACTTACTTTGAATTCGTACGACTCCTCGATGACAACTTCCAGCTTCGTGTGCTCCCCCAGACAGGGGCAGCCCATCTTTGACACGTCCTCTGGTCCAACGGCTGTCTTATTGTCATTGGTATCTCCTGCAGCAGAAGGAAAGGCGAGCCAGCATTTCCCATATGGGCTTTAATTAGAAAATAAAACTTTGTACCGATAATGAATAAAAGTTTCCATCTGTGCTGTCACATGACATTAAATATTAAAAAATAATTCTGGGTTGAAAACATATCTGTGAAAGTTACTGGTGCACACACACACACACACACGCGCACACACACACACACACACACAGACACACACACACAGACACACATGCATGCACGCACGCACGCACGCACGCACGCACGCACGCACACACACACTTGACAGCACTTAAAGGGGGTGAGGAAGTGACCACACACTCATTGTGACAAGTCAGCTACATTTTTGCCCACATTCCCTGCAGTAGATTTCACCTTACTAAGCAGTAACACAGTGCTATCACTGCTAACAATACATCTAACTTTATTTATTATCCAATTTTATTTAATTTTCAAGCTACATGAAACATTTTTGTGTGATTGTCAGTGGAAAGGGGAATAGAGAGACAGCAGGACAAAATAAGGTGAAAGGTTTGGTTTAAATATAGAATTAGGGTGAAAAGACTCGATGTAAAATGTATTTTAAGCCACAAAATAATGACGACAATTTGCTGCTGTAGCGAGCAGCTGTGCCCCGTCTCACCATGTCTCTGTCCCACCTCCAGCAGGATGGGCTCCTCCAGCACAATCGTGAAAGTCTTGTTCTTCTCGTACTCTTCATCATCGATGATCTTCACATTCAAAAGCTTCCTGAAAGGAACAAGAGAAGGATGGAGGCAAACAGAGATGGGTCATTATTAAGGGACTAACATCCATCATCAATCTATTCTATCTATTTTACCTATCTATTTTATCTGTCTGTCTGTCTGTCTGTCTGTCTGTCTGTCTGTCTGTCTGTCTGTCTGTCTGTCTATCTATCTATCTATCTATCTATCTATCTATCTATCTATCTATCTATCTATCTATCTATCTATCCCTCCCTCTGTCGGTTCATCACGTACAGTATTTATTTACTTATTTATTTATTACCAGTACCCCACAAGAGGGCGGTCTCCTTCATCACTAATTCCATTAGAATAACATAGAAATGCATTAAAACAGCACACCCTCTTCCTCCTCACTTCAAGCTATACACCATGGAGAATCTGATCATTATTTTGTTCCCAGCGGAAATTCAATATTACACTTCCAAGACTCACTCCGGTTCAAATAAACTCTCAATTATAAAAATAGTCGGTGTTGTTAAATGTTGGTGCTACACAAACATGTGAGGATGTGGTGTAAAACCGTGACCGACATATTTGCCTCCTTCATTCTTCTTCTCCTACACTGTCACAGTGTCTTTCTCTCCCTCTCTCTCCGTCTCCATAATGATATGTGGGTGGCTGTCTATTTCTGTCCACACTCATACACTCAGTATTCAACAACATGCAACGAGAGCTTATGCTTACGGAAGAGAAGAAGTTTATTTTAAACATGAACGATACGTCATCAACTGTCTGATACGAGGGGAAGAACACATCTCCTAAAGTGGATCTTATTTCAGTGTCATGAGTACAGGAACACAAAAGGTCTCCTTTAAGGCCTTAAAATAAAATGTGATAGTTTGGTTGCTATGGAGTGCATTCACGTAGGTGCAATTTTTATATTGCATCACACTTTGGGGCCGATACTATTTGTCCTGCTTTTGTGTATCAAGAAGAACATGATGGACATTAAATGCTGCAGACCTCTAATTATAGTGCAAGCCAGAAATGAGAGGCTGTCACACACGCTTCACAATTTGCGTTAGGTTGATTGGATGGCAATTCAAAAATAAAATGTAATGATTACTAGACATTCATTTTAGACAAAAGGTGGGAGATTGTGAACAAATTGAAATTGTCGAGAGGCTCTCGGTAATGGTAAAAAAATAAAATTAATAACAAATTGGGGATTAGCTTTAAACCTTTTAAAATTGTAATTTGTATTTATAATTACAACCCTGTTTGCAAAAGTGAGAAGAAAAGGAATCTGATAAACGATGAAAACCTATATTAAGTTGAAAATTGCACAAAGACAACATATCAGATGTTGAACATGAGAAATGTCATTGTATTTGAAAACTATGTGCCCATTTTGACTTTGCGAAACATCTCACAAAAGTTGGCCTAAAAAAAAAAGACTGGAAATGTTGAGCTAAAAGAAAACATTTGGTGGAACGACTCACAATCAGTTGAATAGAAACATGACTGGGTGTAAAATGTTTTGAAGTAAAAGATGGGGAGTGGTTCACCACTCAGAGGACATCACTGACATCACCGTAGTAACAACTTGCAGCATTCTGTAGTGAAATTGTTGGATCAGGAACGCTTCCTAATGCACTTGACTGTGAACACAGTTTGTTGTTGCTCCACTAATGATAGCTGGAACTCCAACAATGCATATTTGTGAAGGCATCATTAATGCTAAACAATATAACAATGTTCACTTTAATAATCAGCTCACTTGGAACTTTTCATATGTTATGAATCAATATGATAAATCACCACAATGCAAATGAAGCTCAGGGAGGCTGATGGGAGGCTAGCAATCAGCACAATATACTGAATAAAATATTCATGAGCGCTAGCTCTACATGTTCCACATATTTTTCAACACTCATTGGCTTTTTTAAAATTACAAATCCCAAAAAATCAATGAGTGTTCAAAGTGTGGGAGAAAATTTCTCGTGGCCTCCCGGGTCTCTCTGAGTTGTCGGATGAAAAATCAAGGTTGTTAGCTGGTAGCCGCTGGGTTAATAAAGAGTAAAAGCTGTCAGACAGAGTTCAGGCAGTACAGTTGTCATGACTAGATGTGAAATATAAAGCTACAGCTTCAGTTGGTTTGCATGGAAAAGCTGGAGTGTGACAGTACATGAGTAAAAAAATTATATCCACAGACGCTCCTTTAAGCTCACTAATTAAAACATTACATCTGGTTTCATCACACAAAGAAAAATGTCACAGACAGGATTCTTTGTGGTTTTATGGGATGTTAACGATTTCTTAAACTCCCAATAAAACCACAACTTGATATTTTGGCAAGTCAGTTTATAAAACTGTTCTTCTAGCCTTTATAATTGGTCGTAAATTCACGGGGTGCTTCCTAAATACGAGTTCATGCGTCCTCTGTCGGAGCCAAATTGTACAGTAGCAGCAGACAGCTCTGCTTCCTCAGCCCTGTGCAGGTTGATGGAACGTCTCATCACAACAGGAACAATTAGATTACATTTAGACCGACATTTAACATTTTGCTGTGTATCACCATTTCTGCCCGGCGTACTACTTTGTTCCTGGGTATCATTTCTGAGCAACCATGACGACTGCTTTAGTATCTGTTCAAAAATGCAAAGGCCCTGAATGTCCAGAGGACTGATTCATGTGTGAAATAAACTGCAGGCTGCTGAAAAGTCTGGCTGTGTGTCTATACAAAAAAAAATTATAGAATGTGCCAATGCTCTTTTTAGTTTTAAATTACTGTCTACTAAATTAAATTACAGTCTCTGACTGCCAATCGACAGCCAAAACATATGTCTCGTGTCTAAATGAATGAGTCGTATAATCTGGCATTAACCTGTACATTCAGGGCTGAGAAAAGGAAAATACAGGACCATGAGGGCAGTGTGGCATCTGTCACCTCTGGAGAGAAGGACTCTGTAGGAACTGTGACCTTTTTTTTAATTGAGGGTTTCCCTCTCCTACCTATTCTGTGCTTTTTAAAGGATGCTCCTGTTTCCTCCCACAGTCAGAGACAGTGGTAGTAAATCATGAGGATGGAGACTCCACACTGCCTACAGGTATGAAAGTGAATGTGTTCATCCTGGGAGAGCATCGCGCACTTCCTTAACTCTGAATCCTGGGAAAGGCTCTGGGCAGGAATGAGGTCAGTACGAAGAATGACTGAATGCAAATGTCAAATACCCCTGAGTGAGCAAAGTGCCCATTATTTTTGGACTATAGATCACTCCTCATCATCTGTCTACCTCACTGCCAGGTCCTTGAGTAAGATACCAAGTCTCCAGCAGATGGACTGCTGTTAAGAATGAACGATAGACCAAAGGCTTTTCAGAATAGCAGATAAAACCGACTGAAAAAAGTTCTCACTCTTTTAACGCTGCACATTTGATCTGGTTTAGTATCAGAGACTTTAATAGATTAATAAATTCAACCCACGATGAAAACAAAATGCTTTTTCTGATGCAGCCTCATTACGTTATGTTAAGCTGTTGCACAAAAGAATTTTATCTGGATCTAAACACACAATTTTAGTTTATTTATGTTTTTAAATGAAATGTTCTTCTTATTTAAGATTTAAGCCGGATTGATTTCTCTCAGGTAAGAGCAGACACAAAGATATGTTCAAGATTAATTCAATTTTCAGTCTTTCCCTTGTGCACATGCACAATATTTTTTATTTTAGTAGCTCAGTGGAGTGCTGGTCCACACAGGTGCCCCAGAGAAAGATGGTTGCTGGTTTGAAACCCATCCTGGGATATTTCTGTGTGGTGTTTAGGTGTTCTCCCCACGATGCCTTTGATTCTGAAGTGCTACAACTTTTTCCTACAGTCCTCAAACATACAATATGGGAAAAATTGAAAGGTGTTCTATCCATATATTTTAAAATGACTAATAAATAACAAGTGCATTTAATTTAAGAACATCCTCGGAGCACCTTAAGCTTCATGAGGGATTTTTTTTTCAACTTGCGACAAAATAATAATCTTGTGTTCCCGAGATAATAACTTGAATATGTCCTTTGATCCAACGCACACACGATGCATACATCGAAGTATTACAAGACTAAATTAAATCTGCTGGTAATGAAGTCTGACCTAGTTCTATAACCTCCTCCTGGTGTTTCTGTACCGGGGCTGTGCATCATATTCTAACAACACTCATACCCCAGCATGTTTAATTGAACTTGTTAAGATGATTAACATTAATTAAAGAAGTGATCAAACGGCATCTGGGCTTTAACAACACTGTACACAAGGTAGTTACTGAAGCTCAGAGAGTTGAACAGGTTTCACACAGCAAGAGAGAGAAAAAGATTTAAACAACACACAGCATTTTGTAAAACTGTCCAATCCCCTGTTCCATAAAATACAAAAATCTTTCTGAAAATTAAAACTTAAAGCTCAGTGTGGCATGAAGCCTAATTGCCTTAAAGTTGTTGACTTCAAATAGACGATCAGTTTCTAGTGCATCCTCAGAAGTGGTTGTATAATGTGCTTTTAATAGAGATGTTTTTGGAGACACACTAAGCATTATACACCAGCTGCCAGACTTGGTTTTATAGGTTCCATTTCTTTTCATTAGTTTGTTCGTTTTTTAAAGTTAAGAGGTGGACACTATAGAAACTGTGTGGGTCTTTATCTGTGTATAATGGTAAAAGTGAACATTTACTGCTCATCTTGCAAAGCAGCAGCTTTTGTAAACCGAAAGACTTGAACTACACATCCAGT